>OV277354.1:4847500-6130357 GCA_922984085.1 Sicus ferrugineus
GACCATCCGTCTGGTCAGGACATGAGATTTCTTAGACTTGAAAAATCTACCTAATTCTTCTTATTCAGAAGACAAGTAATTCTAATAAAAAATTTCAACCCAAGTCGCGAATTATAACCGAAGTAATTGCAATCTTTTACAGCTCTGATACCTTCATACATAGATTCTAATTTCTTTTTCTTTGTTACACCGTACTGTGATTTTCAGAGGCAAATAAAACAAATTACCTGCTTTCTCAGATAAAGAGGCTGATTTTAAGTGACGTTTCTTAGATGAGATTGGCTCCTTAGTTTCTGATTTTTTAACAACGCTTTTAGAATTCCTGGGATTTTCAGGCTCTTTAAAAAGTTTTTTAGCAGACCCTAAAAAAGTTTTTTTATTATCCTAAAAATGTAAATATTTTATAAAAAAATGCCTTACCCTTTGTCGTTGAAAATTCCGATGTTGCTGATGATTCATCTGCGATAGCGCAACGTTTGTTTAAAAGTCCTTGATGTGATGATTCTAAGTTAGAGTCTTCTTCCACCATATCACTCTGTATTTTTTGGTTATCAATACTCGAAGATGCTTCATCATCATCCTTATCCAGATTATCGTTTGTTGAAGTAACATTTTCTTCTTCAATATGCTCTTCCTCATACCCTTCAGTTATAATGTCTTCTACTTCGGTCTCCAAATTCTCATTTAATTGTTGATCATTTTTTAGCTCAGCTAGTCCTTCATTTCCCGAACTCATTTCGAAATCTACATTTTCTGAATCTTTGATTGTTTCAATTTCAACTTCCATGGCCACTTCAATATTTTCCTTTTGATGTTCCGTGTTTTGTGATTCATCTCCTGGCTGATTGTTTAGCTTATCAAAATGCACACCATCTAGTGTTATCCCATCTATTGCTTCATCATTATTAATAGTGTTGTCTACTTCAACATTGTTACCTTTATCTAAAATTTCTGTTAGATTTTCATTAATTTCCTTATCTTCATCGGGTGGCTTTTCCCTTTGCTTGTTTACTTCTTCTGTTGTATTATCATCCATTGCAAACACTGTCTCAGTTAATACATCAAATAAAATTTTAGATGCGACTTCATCCGATGCAACAGCAGTTGCGGGCTTTTTGGCATAGGAATCTTGAGTGGAAATAATAAAATGAAAATTTATGATTTTTAAAAAATTTCTTATATTATGAAAACTAGATTATATATCCGACGCTGCTTAGGGCCGCCAAATTTCTTATGAATGGTTCCTAGTTATAACATTTAAAAATCTCGCATATGTATGTATAGGAGATGCCACGCCCTCTTCACCCGCCCACACTATATCATAAAATTTCTCGTAGCACTTTATGCCCATAGTCAAAATTTCAAAATTTTATCCAACATATTTCTTGAGTCCCTGCTATGCAGTTTTGGTTCTATCAAAGCCCACTTTTTACTGTCATAATAGAAAGAAGGGTCTGATTTGACTTTGAAAAGAGGCGAATAAAATATCAAGACTACGACAAATTACTCCCCGCAAATGACGTTCTTAAAATGTTTGTATGGGGACGCCATTTTGACCAATCGTGCTAAGTCTGGGTGAAATCGGGTCTACAGCCTTTTACATGAGTGGGCGTGGTAATGCTTCCGTATACATCGTGATAAAATGACATCTCAATATCTTATACCACTCATGAGATATTGCCATCTTTGTTATGAGTGGGCGTGGCACACCCATATTTTTAGTAGTGGCGCTATATGTTCCGGTATAAAATTATACCTTAATATATCGCACGGTTTATGAGATATTCACATTATAACATTTGTTAAACGAGGCACCTTTACATTTCGTATGTAAAGTAGGCATGGTTGTTAACCGATCTCGCCCATTTTCAATCCCAAGCTCTCCTACAAATACCGCCGCACTTTTTATCATTGGAAATTGGCGTGCTTTTTGCCATTGAAAATTAACATAATTCTTCCCCGAAACATTAATCTAACACGACTTGGCAGCGGTACCAGGCTTTCAGTGAACACGAATGAACAATATCACCGAAACTACAAATTTGTCGATGTACACCTCAAGCATGAAAGAAAAAGGCATTACGAGTATTAGAAGCAGACGAGCAACGGGAAGCAACGCTGGAAACCATTCGAGTACGCACTGCTCAAGCTTGTTCGTCTGAAACAGTCGAGCAACGGGAAGAAAAACTGCAATACGTTCGAGTACGCAATGTTCAAGCCCGTTCATCTGAAACAGACGAGCAATGGGAAAGAGACTGGAAACCATTCAAGTACACACTGCTCAAGCCCGTTCGTCTGAAACATATGAGAAACGGAAAGCAAGACTGGAATCCGTTCGAGTATGCGCTGCTTAATCCAGACGAACACTGCACGTTGTTTTAAATCTTGGTGCAATCCATTACGGTTCCTAATTACTATATAGTTACAGTTTTCATCCAAGTGTGCTTATTGAAAAAATTGTTAAATTATGCGTGTATTGCAGTGTCCTTAAATTTAAGAATGAAACACCTGGTATTTGCTGCGCGGGTGGAAAAGTTAAATTGTCAGAATTAAATTCACGCTAGATACTGGTACTAAATACATTAAGCAATTGAGGAACATGCGAACGAATTAAATTACGTTAATTTAAAAATTACGGTTATTAAAAAAGTCCAAATTTAAAAATATTTATATTACCTTCATTTTTGGAGTCTCTTGAGTTCTTCTTCAAGAAAGGCATTAGCTCTTGTTCTAATTCTGCTGCAACATCCTCATGAGTTTCATTTGCGAACTCATTTCCACTAGACTTGTTTTTATCCATTACAGCCGAATCCATAAGAGCGCTGTCAATGCGTGTAAGTAAAGTGTCACTTAATATGGTCACCTTCTCAGCGGTTGGTTTTGTCGATTTTGTAGGCACTTCATCATTATGAAGCAATTTAGCTATATATGATTTGCTCTCGCTCGCCTGAATATTCGACTTAGTTTGCTTCTCGGCTGAATCCAAACACGATTTCGTTTTTGATCGCAAGAGAGAGTCTTCTTCGTCCTCTTTATCGACATCTGATACAGTAGGTGAAGGCGTCTGCCTACGCACATTTTCTAGATATACGGAAGATTTTAGTGTTATGAGGACTGCATGGTGCTAAGAAAAAGTACCTAAATCTTTAGCACTCATTTTACCGTCAATGCTCGAGTCATTTGAGATATCTATTATCTGTCGAGTGTCTTCTAAATCACTCATCGAACCCAAAGAGTCATCTGAAATGTCAGAAAATGAGAACGAATCGGAGTCAGAGTCCAACAAGGCGTCTGTGATGTCATCTAAGCCTGCTTAGTAAAAAAGCAGATTTGAAAAATTAAACCATGCGCAAAGTATCATCCCATCCAAGCTTACTTAATGGATCTTCAGGCGGAACTTTGGCCTCTCTTTTTTCGAATTTTACAATGCTAGTTGTGGGACGTTGCATCGGTCTGCCTCCTCTTGTTGAAGGGCCACCTATATTTGAGGGCAAACCTCTTGATGACCCTACCCCGGCTGCTGAAGACATTTGTTTTCTGGCTGATAAAGTCACCAATCCACCTCTGCTTGATTTTGGAGTTGACGACGATGCTTGTGCTGGATTACGATGGGTTGATGTACTCTGAAAGAGCATTTGGAATTAAATTCATATCGATTATTGATATTTATTTAGAGAGCTATGCGAACCGTCCGTTTTCAAAAGTTAGCGAGAAATTGTAAGACCGTTTTATGCCGGGTCGCGACTGACCAAAATTCATAAACTTAACTACATAACTTTCGTTTCTTAATGAAATTATGCAAAAAATGTTCACAATACTCTGAAAGATTGTGAATATTAGCAAAATCGGCGTAAGACATGATAACTGCCGTACGAGTGTTAAGGTAGTAATTGTAATTACAGTAATTGTATCTGTTGCAAATATGAAAGAAATTTAACCGATTACTTCCTTATGGTAGATATAGATATAGACATCATCATGGAGGCGAAAATAGGTGAATTATAAGAATTTATTTCACTTAGGAAGTTTTCTTCTCATTTAATATTAATTTTTTTATTTATAAAATCTTGCATTTAAACAAATTTTCAAAAGTAATTAAAAATGTATATAAATATATTCAAAAACAATTAAAGATGTAATTTTCTACAGTGTGTGAGCTCCGGACTGAGGATTAGGGTGATCCATAAGGTGGGGTCCTAGATGTATTCGTTTAATATAGCAAATATGGTGAGCGGCGGGTTCATAGATGCCATAAGAGACATAATGAGTTCTACACTCAGAACGTTGGAAGGATGGTATCAACAAGAGGGGCGTACAACGCGAGGTGCATGGTCTCAACAAGAGGCGCATTTCTTGAAAAGTTAAGTTTTTCAGGGCAATCCTCAATCCATGTGGATTCGAAAGGCCAAGAAGATCCTATTTAAGAGTGTAGATGTTCAAACCTCACCAAGTCAGCGCCAAAAACCTTACGCCTGATCCTATAGAAGGCCGGACAGTCATTCACAAAATGGGTAGAAGTATTGTCCTCCTCACCACAATCCTCGCACGTGGCACTGAGACCTAGACCAACTTTGTGCAAGTGGTTGGAAATGAGAGAGTTCGCAAGCCGCTCATCTATGCGCGGCAGCATGATCTTTGTCTGCCTGCAAGCCACTAAATCCGCCCAACTTCGATCATGAGTCAAGACGACCCACTTCAGATTGGCAGATTTTACCACTGCAGATGCAAGGCCTAATACGGGTTCAGGCCCATGAAACTCTGACGACGACCCTCATTATCCGCAACATCGCAGTGGCCCGTATCAGAGCAATAGTTGTGAATAGACAATTCCTACACTGCAGAACTAACTTGAATGAGAGAATAGGGCCTTAAAGCAAGGCCTTAAATGACTTTCACTACATACACAAATGTTTTCCCCTCTCACCAATATCATTGATATAGTCTGCAGCTTTAAGAATTCCTAGCACTTCTGCTAAGAAAACAGTGGCAAGCCTTCCTAAAAAGTAGTGCAATTTCTCACACCCCGCTCCAACATATGGATCATATCCTGACAGTGTCGATGTTGCACTCATCAGTGAAGATACGCGTCCAACCGCCACACGGTTGAAGTTCAGGCGTTAACCAGGCTCTAGCAGGTATTCGTTCGTATAGCGTCGACCATATAGCGTTTTCTTGTTTCTCAGCGGGGCACCAAAACATCAGAGGGCATATCAAACAAAGGTGAGTTTTCATAAGCACACCCATAGATAGCCTGTATCTTCTGGCTGGAAACATTGTACCTCATGTTGTTATATCCCAGTCTCAGGTGAGCATTTATGGCCTCACCCCTGACAAAGACGTCCAACCAATAACCAGAGTTCTCGGCAGTCTCGCAAGGGCACTTGCTACACTCGATCTCACAAGCGTCCTCCACTTGTCAACAGATCCGTACATAATTACGGCGTCTGACCATCGTCGTGCTCTTCAGAAGTCTTGTCTAGGACATAACTATTCCAGTGAAGCTTACCATCAATAATGACACCAAAGTAATTAGCTTCAATATGGTGACACCTCTCAGCTGCGGCAAAGACAGCCCATCTAACCTCCTTCGAGTTGTTAAGAGAACAAACACGCGTGTTATGAGGGTTTACAGATGGACCGTTTGCCGAGCACCACGAGTCAGTCACATCCAGAGAAGCTTGTAACTTTGTACAAACCCCTTTCAGCATTTCTCCAATGGACAAAACTGCCACATCATCAGCATTCCGCACAGATTCAAACCGACGATCAGAAGATCATCACGACCATGCACCAGATCAAAGGGGACAGGACTCCACCTTGGGGACATCCCCTATTTACTCCCGACATAATTCGTCTGGTGGGCTTTGCATTAATCCATTAATCTATATTATTTATTAACATTTATTCAAGAGTTTACGGGATTCCTTCCTAAGCGCGTTGGGATTATTGGACCACCAAGGTATAGGATCTCTGCTTATGGGTCTACGAACTGGACAGGCACTTACAAAACGGAAGTAATGTAATCATTATGGCATGTATTATATATTTGAGATTACAGTCAAAGAAATCCCCAAGTCTTTAATCACAGCATTACGATTCAATTGTAAATTGTTAATAGATTTAATGGGAATAGAAAATTTGGATTATGTAAGAACACAGAATTTGTTGATATTAAGGTATAAATTATTCGAACACCAATTAACTCAATCATAAATATACTTTTGAAGTATATGGCAATCAGTTATGTGCCGTATCTGCAAAAACAATTTAAAATCATCAACAAACAACAAACATTTTGAATAATTAATAAACTGGTGTAAATCCTTTATAAAAATGAGAAAATGTATAGGACCACAATGTGTACCCTGAGAAATACCGAAGATGGCATTAACTTTTGTATTAACTGCAGTAGAACCAATTTTAACAATCACTTTAGGATAATTCAGATAATTGTTTAGAAAGTCATTAGATAAACCAAATTTTTTCAGTTTTAGTAATAGTATACTACGATCAACGCTATCACGTGTTTTTACACTTTGATGTGGTTATGCTTTTCAAAAGCATTCACAGATATTAAAAGCAAATTTGAACATGTTGATCTAGCATATAAAAATCCATGTTCATTATAACAAATGGCATTTTTCTTAACGATTGGTCGATAATTGCGGTTCGATCGGATAATTGGCAGCGGATCGATAATTGCGGTTATCGGATTTAAAGACGGGAAAAATTTTACATATTTTCCAATAATCTAAAAAAGTTCCTTCATATAAGCAGGCAATAAAAATTTCAGATAAAGGCTGTAAAATGCTTGCAGCACATAATTTAACAAACATCGGAGGAAAATCATTGATTTCGTGAGTTGAACGATTATTTGACAATGCAATAACATTACAAATGTCTGATTCAGAAATAAGAAATTTTTGAATTTCCGGCAAATTAGGAGCTATAAAATTAATATTGATGTTGTTCGAAAAATCTATAAAAACGTTTTGGAAAATTTTGCAAAGGGGTCACAAGCACCAAGCGTATTGGCTGATCACGTATTAATATTTTGCACCGTTTATGAGATATTGACAACTTTTGTATGAGTGGGCGGACCACGCCCATTTTTAGCAAACAGATTGATAATGCCTCCAGATACCTCATGATAAATTACGACCTAGTGTCTTATACCTTTTATGAGATATTACGCCCCAATATCTCACACGATTTATGTGTTAATAAAAACTAAGGAACGTTAGGGAAAACGTTGTCAGTTCACACGGGCGAGGATGGAAAAGCCAGGTTTGTGACGCTGAAGCTTCTATATACTACTAAACCCACTTTTTACAAAATTTGCCCTTTAATGGCGTCAAGTTTATATGATGCTGAAGAAAATGAGAGGTCTTAGATTAATTTTATAAAAATTCCATGTACAGGTAAACATAAAGATAAATTACGGGCTCGAGTTTTGGATTTTACTGCTATTGCTGATGTTACCAGGAAAGTTGAAAGATACACCACAAGATATACGGAACCAATTGAACGTCATTGGCTGCAACTGAGTGACGGTAATCAGAACGAACAGGTTATTACTTGCCATATTTTGCTTATTTGGAATATTAAATTTTATTTTAATTAATTAAGTTTATTTGGGGTATGAAATTAATTAAATAAAATTTATTTCAACTTACACCTGCGTAAAAAGTAATAGCAACTCTTGTCAGTTATAATTTCTGTCCATTAATATTTTTCATAGTCCCATTTTTAAGCGATTATTTAATAGATTAGTTAGGAAAATATACTTACAGCAGGAGAAAAACGTTTCTGTTGCTGCACAGTCGGCCGTATTGTCGCCACCGATCTTGATTTACCAAACTTATTTGACGTTTCGTGCCGGGAGGATTGGGTCAAAAGCTGCTTGGATTTAGAAGCCGCAGCTTCAGAGGATGGATTGGATCCAATAGGACGTCGTTGAAAGTTCATTGGAGTTCTGCTGTTAAATGATTTATTGACTGACGATGCACCCGAAGGACGATTCTTCAGTAATGACGAGGAAGAGGTTGATGTGGATGCTAATTTTTTTTACAAGATATAATAATGAGTTACTTTGCAAACTATAAACTATTTTATTGATGTGTACCTTTCTGCATAGCCCGTCCAGCAGTTGTTGAACTCGGCGTATCACTGGGGTTAGGTCCAGCATTTTTATTTCCCTTTGGCAGCTGTTGTACTTGCTTTTGAGAATTTCGTTCACCCACTGAAAATTTTGAAGTTTAACAGTTCAAATTTTTCAGAATTTGCAACATATTTAGGTACCCAAATCTTTGACAAGCATATCCAGTGAATCTAAGGATGCACGGTCATCTGAACCACGTTGACTAAGCTTAGGATCAGCTTCAGGAATTTAAGGGATGAAAAGTTTAGAAATTTAAATCTCTTTATAAGAAATGATTTTAGCGACCATGTTTATTTACTAATGAGGTCATCTTTGGGTATATAAAAAAATTTCCTACACCAGCCAAGTTAAAATATGACTTATAAGGAACTTAATATCATATAATAAGACTAAGAAATCTATATATATATAATGAATGTATGTTTCTTTCGATCTTTGTTTGCTCCGTATGCATTCCTAACCATTCATCTGATTGCGATCAAACTTTGCTGAGTTGTTATGCTCACGGTCGCAGGTGTCTGCATATTTATTCGTTTTTTAATGTATTTAAATGAATTATTAAATTGATTTGCTTGCATCCCGCGGCAACAAGTGGTGTTGGAATTTTTAATATTCGGCTCAAAGCATTACTTTCGCTGTCGAATAAATTATAATATTCTAAGTTCATTTTTTCATAGTCGTGAAAATATAGTAGCTTCGCTTTGAAATAAATATTGCCACTTAAACGAAAAGCGATCATTGGTCGATCTACACCTAAAGCAAAAAAACAAAAGACATTCCGAGCTGCAGAAACAGACAAGTAAAGGGAAGCAAGACTGGAAACCGCCCGAGTACGCACTCCTGAAACCGTTTCATCTGAAACAGACGAGCAACGGGAAGCAAGACTGAAAACCGCTCGAGTACGCAATGCTCAAGCCTGTTCGCCTGAAACAGTCGATCAACGGGAAGCAAACTGGAATCCGTTAGAGTATGCAATGCTCAATTCCGTTCACCGTTAACCCCCACATTTTTAAAGCTTCATATGACCTATGTCACTGCGTATAGAAATTACGACATAATGTCAGAAATCGCATCAAAATTTATCACTCTGTTGCTGATATATGCATCTTGGTGCGACATAATGCCGAAAACCGCATTCAAATCAGTCTAACGGTTCCCTACTTTATTCATTATAAGTAAACAAACAAACATACATTCAGCTTTATGTAGATTTAGCTTTTATTTATTTATTTATAAAACATTGCGTTTACACTAATTTGAAAACTCGATTAAATATAATTTAACTAATGACAATAAGCGTCTAAATATTTTTCGATAAAAATTATTAACTAAATCATGCTTCTAACGCCAGGTGGCAATAGATGTTGCCTGAGCGTAACGTTTTTACAAATGTAAATATATTTCTGCATTATGATTAATAAGACGTTTCACTACTAGTTTTTTGTCTAGTACTATTTTTTTTTGTCTGAAAATAACATCATACATTTAAGAATTTTTTGTGTATAGAAAAAATCCATGACTGCAACGAGCTGCGTTAAAAAAAAATAAAAAAACTGGTGCAGGAGACTTTTTTAGCCAGATTAATCAAATTGAAAAAAGTTTTTGATTTTAGCAATTTTTTTTTTAAGTAATGGGTTCAAATAATAGTAGCAAATATACAAGCGCAGTAAATTTGATAAAAATGGGTTATAATAATAATAGCAAATGTACAAGCGGAGTAAATTTGTACTTAGTGCCTTATCTTTGCTTCCAACCAAAAACATATATATTTTCAAACTCAGCAAATTTGCTGGATCGCAGGGAAGATTATCTCACTTGATTTCTTCTTTCTGTCACCCCTACTTTATGACAGAAAATCACTTATATCCAGCAAAAGCTGGTTGTTTGTCATTCACCTTAGCTGTATCTCAAAAAGGACCAATTTTTATGTATTCGTTCACATAGTCGTGATCCCATACCATGGGATTTCAGAGTGATTTACTCTACAATTTGTGATGAAAAGAGTCGGGAGTGAGCCACTCCACAATTTCTATATTTTGGAAGAGTCGAGATAAAATAGAAAAATTTTTTTAACAATTTTTAATTGAGTATTGTGCTGTTTACACATGCGGCACTTGTTCCTCAAGGGACAAAATCTGTTCCCTAATTTGTAGCGCACTCGAGTCTCGAGCAAAGACAACAAGACTGGAAACTCCTCTCATTTCGTGAGCGAGCTGAAAAACATGTCCGTTCGCGCACTAACGTTTTATGGTGAAATTGCCTACTTGTTACAAGCTAAAACTGGCTACAATAACTCTGGTCACAATATGATGGGGTGAGTTCATGACAGGGATACCAACCAGGCACAATTACTAAATATTCTTGTATGGATTTTAAAGTTAGCTTTAATAGAAAAACTTCATTGCACGTATGAGCCTTCGCGGTTTTGATGATTCCTTAACTGTTTGGAAATATACAACAAACAGTATGTAAACAATAAACAATATGTAAGCAGTAATGTAAACTGACTTGTTCTTGTAATTTGTAAAAGAAAAAATCTTTTAAACAATTATAACACAATGATTTTTAAATTACGTTCTATTTAATAATTTTATATATAAGCTTTTGCTGCATTTCCATACCATCTTCCATCTTTGAGATTGTGTGGAAATTTACACCACAATATAAAGTAAAAAATGTTGGCATCTCCTACAACTGAAAGTACGTGTGGTAGGTAAAAACAGCTGACTATATTTGTAAATTGAGCAGGTTTTATGGAATTTGACTTGGTTTCCTTTGCAAAATATTTAATATAACGCAGCTACATGACTTGAAAAAGATTTTGTATGCATTTCTAGAAGCACAAGTTGGTTTAAAGCCTATCTCCCTGTCTTCCTTACGTATTTTACAAATTGCGTTTCTGGGCTAGTGCGGTGAAGAAGAACAAGAGTTCCAATCCTCTCTCAAAAAATGTTTCTAATTTTGTAAACAATTTTCTCAAGTTGTCAAAATTTTTTCTCAACTTGTCAAAATTTTTTCTCAACTTGTCAAAATTTTTCCTGAAGTTACCAAAATTGCATGCATTTTGTTTGTGTAATTTACAAACTTTAGCCTGATTTCACTAACGCAATGAAAGCGAAAAGAGAGTTTCCAGTCTTGTTGTCTTTGTTCTCAAGGGACATTCACTACTTACTTATACTTGATTTGATAGTACTTGCCGGAAAATTTTTAACGATAAATTTAAATTTCGTTTTTAAATTTTTACGCACAACCCTTTTTGATTTTTTATTGAACATATGAGTGAAAAGCAGTGGTGGTGTTCTTTTTGTATATATACGAGTATAAATATCTAAACACACTCATATATTTTGTATCATTGCATCCCTGATTTCACCTAATATTTTTTTTCTGTAGTGCGGCAACACTACTGTTATCTAGTGTTCTCAGACAGATGAAGGAACAAAGTGTTGCAGGGACAAATTAATTTTTCATTTTAGTTGGGAAACAGCAACAAATTTTATCCTTTGAGAGACAAGTGGCGCATGTGTAAACCACCTCTATGAAGTCCTTTTCACGCCGTTATAACCGGTTTTCACTGTATAAATTTATACATTAAGCCAAAGTCTTTGCATTAAGCATCGCCCACACAAACCTTGTAGTGGCTGTGCTGTAACGCAAGACGTACTATTAATCGACGCGCGCACACTGACGCATTACGGTAGTAGTGGCGATAAAGTCGCGGTGACCTCAGTAAACGCAGCTGTACAGCGACTTTAACGCGACCGCGTCGGTGTGCGCGATGCTTTAAGTATTTGAAGTTATGGTAATTTTGGTCGGATAATAGCTACCAAGTTGCACGTTACAGATTAAGATACCTATTATGGGTGAATTATTGCCCGATAATTTGGAAAAAGTATTCCTTGTTTTAATATTTGTTGCGTAAGGAGCAAATCTGATGAGTTCATAAATTCTAAGCTAATTCTGCTTAGTTTAGGTTACGCAGCCTACTTTGTATGAGTTGGTACGAAATAAGTCTAGTCTTGACAAAAAGCGAGCATAATTTGCTTTGGAACAAATTTCTTAGGAAGGCGAAATATATACAATTTTCAATAAACAATAAAAGAGTTTTGTTTTGTAATGCCACTGAACTGCATAACAAAACTAAATTATGCCTCTTCATACCCTTTTTTTTATAAGCGACACAGGCAAACTCACAAAACATTGAGGCACTTGCTACATCTGACGTTAGAAAAGTTTGGTTAAATAGATCACTTTGCTCTAGCAAGTTGATGGTGTGGAGCACTGAATTTAACCAGTACAAATGTTAAATTCTTTGCTCATTAGGTGACTTTTTGACCGAAGAAATATACAAGTAATTTAATAATAAAAATAAGCTCGTCTACACAAGAGCGATGAAAAATAGACTCTGGAATCGCTTTTCAAAATCGACGAACTTGTTTCTATCAAAAAAATTACGCTGTTTGAAAATCTTATTTAATTTCATAGAGAGCTAAGAGCATAAAAATTTATTAATTTTGTACAATGTACTCACTGTTCTGAGGGAAAGCCACCACCGATAGTGACAACACTAGACTGTACCTCTCGTCTTACCTTTCTTCGGTAGTATGTTGTTGCCATCGTCATCCGACTGATCATCGAACAGGCTCTCAAATATATCCTGGTCAATAGATGAAGAATCCTCGTCCTGCATCATGTTGCTTTCACTATTCGTTTCCGAGCCCCCCACTAAGCGTCTGTTTGATTGAATTGCTGTTGAAAAAGTGCAGCAAACAGGCCGCTGCAATCAATTCTGCTACGTTGATTGGCTTTGCTCTGGGCTTGCATACTTACTAGGCAAAATTAAATCCTCGTACTCTTCTAAGTATTCAATATCTTCCATTTTAATACATCCACGGATTCACAAAGTATTCAACTGTTTAACGCCATTTCATTCGGCCACCCGACGAAATGCGACACTGGGAACAACTCAAGTTTTGACTTTTTCCACTGTCTTCAGCTTCTGAAAATCTGAATTGCTGTTTAGCTTTTAAGGACCTCACCGTCTTACACTGGCTGCAAAATGTTATTTAAGTATCTAGTACCACTTTTCCTTTGGAACCTTAGTATATTTATATGATTATATCGTTTTCAGCTAAGCTTTCGACTTTTCAGCGCACAAAACTACACGAAAATGCCGCCGCGCGTACCGATGAACGAAAATTCAGTGGGCATTTTCACCAATACCCAATACAAAGTTGCCAAAGTTAATATAAATTCCTTTTTAGCAGTGTTCCCATATTAATTTTACAAATGTTTGAAATCGGTCCATTGCGTCCTAAGAATACTACCGTGCGAAAACCTAAATTGTTCACAGCTCTGAAACTTTCATTCTTTTTTTGTGAAGATATCAACATCAAGTAAAACATGATTTTATTTACAATTTTTCCGATTCAAAAACGGACTGCGAAAAATAAAGAACCCTAGATATTTCAGAAGAAGGAGTAGGGTTTCTTCTTTAATTAACGGAGAATAGAAAAAATATAATTGTATGTGAGAAAAGTTATCCAGTTTGCACAGACAAAGAAATTTAGCCAAAATTATTGCGTTCGCATTTTCCACTTTTCTTTATTGTTGTTTTTATATATTTAAAATATAATCTAATTTGATTTGAAGACTCAATAGCATTTGTTAATTTCACCAAAAATTATATTAGTTATTAACAACACAACAACGACAGCTCGAAACATATTCATTGTTTTTAATCACCTTTGCTCGAACAGATTGAGTGTGGCTCCTTAAGTTATTACTCAATACTGTAAAAATTTTTTGGGACTCAATTGATTAAGACTAACTTAAGTTCGCATTGTGAAATCATGGCATATCCTTTTTAAGAAAACCACACATACTTATAACCTGTAGTCATTATAAAGGAAAAGTATAATATATTAGTAATAAAGTCTGGAGTAAAAATAGTTATAATATTATAGAATATGTACTGTTTTATAGAAACTGTACAGGAAAATCTGTAGATTGATTGCATAAATTTGCATAATATCAGGTATTTATGATTGCATAAATTTGCATAATATCAAGCCAAGGACAAAATTGTTTTACATACAAAACGAGATTCGTAAAATTATTGCTTAAACACAATTGGGAGTCTAAACACTAGACACAAAATCAGACGTCAAAATTACACAGGCGCTTATGGGAAATTAATCTGAGAACCGTAGATAAAAAGACAAATGTCTTCGGGTTAGATCTATTTCTAATTTGGCACACACAAAGTGCTCTGCTTCTTCTTTTGCTTTTCGTTTGCTTACGTTTCAACACCGGAATTGACAGATTTTGTGTTTTGTCCGTGAGGTCTAGATTTTGTCCGTAAGAAAATTAGATAAAGATAACCGAAGACAAATGTATTTATTGTTTAGTGCTTCCAATTGAGTTTAAAGCATGAGAAGTGGGACTAGAAGGAGATTCTTGAAAAAGGCTAAACTGGAAAATGACACAAATGGAGTAATTCTGTGAACGTGGTACATAATTCAAGTTCAAACTGCAATTTCATAAACATTTAGATCAGATTTGTTATACATGATTTTTCTATGTAAAAATTTTTAATTAATTTTTGGGAGAATTCTTAATTTTAAATTTTTTTCTGGACTAATTTTTCAAGAGAATTTTATCTGGCAACGCTGACCATACAAAAGCTATTTGACACTCTAAGGGGCGTTGTTAGATTTTGTATTTTTTTAGTCCAAATTTTGATTTAGAAGAGGTAATAAGGTTAAAATTCGCAGTACTGCTGTAAACGATTTAGGATTAAATTCTGTTTTATATAACTCTCTAATATGACGGAGTATTGGGCATTGAGCACATCCGCATACTATCATTATAAAATGCCAATATGGTTGCCATATTCTAAGAGAAAATTTATTTTATGGGTTGCCAGTTATAAAGAGAAATCTATATTTAAGATTTTTTTTTTGCAAAAAAGATTCACCGGGAGAAAAACCTAATTGTCATTCCATACCTCAAGCTCAAGCTCGTTTACAAGCATTGAATGAAGTTTTTCAATCAATTTTATACTTTTTTAATGAGTTTACAGTAGAGACATGCGGTAAATTTCATGTTTATTTAAATTTCTCTTCATCTAAATTCATAATCGCGAAGTAATTTAGTCAATAAAAAACTGAAATGCTCGGAACTTTGTGTGTAAATGCTATGAAGTATGTTTATTGGCGTAAATTTTCATTTCAATTTAGTCAATAAAAAATTTGTACCCGAAGAGACGGACAAGAAGGCGACCTAATAAAAACGTTTTAAAATAAAGTCAAATAAATTAAATTCTTCAGGAGAATATAAATATTATAATGGAGAGCTATTCAATTGTATCTTGACCCACGGGAACACGGCTAATATGTATCCCTATTTTTATTTAATTTTTTGTATTCTACAATGTCAAACAATTTATGTCGATTATACTTTTTATTAAAAAAAGGTTGAATATTGACAGTTTAGAAACCTAGAACACCGAAATTAGATGAGAGGAGAAACTAAATAGTTCACTATCCACTTATTTATTAAAGAACTCAACTTTAGAAACAACATTTATACTTTGAATTGTCAAATTGAATTAAATTCTTGAATTATTCCAAAAACCTTTGCACAGGACAACAAACTCTAGGAAGAGCTCACAGGAGTTGGCAACACAGAAGAGTGGAAAATCGATTTGTTGAGCACATTTCATCTGCCACGTAATTCGACTTAATGCCAATATCAAAATTTATTGGTTTTCTCTTTCATGCCATGCCATGTTATACAAAGAAAATTTTCTAAATTTCGGCATAAGTCAGTAGCCGCATGATAGGCCAATTATTTAAAAAGGAAAGATAATTTTTTCATTAAATTGTTCTCTTGAAAAAATTATCTTACTGGAAAAAATTTCAAAAAAGTTATGACACCAAATTGGTTTGATGGGCACATTTGCTTTGTTTTGGTTTCCCAAGTGTGAAAGCGGAGAGAGTATCATATATTCACCTTGTTCTTACGTTCGTAATGCAGAGAACACGAGTTAGAGTTAGAAAAATATTTACAGTATTTAAAACAAGAAGTCGGATATTTATAATATGAAAGTTTATTGCAAAAATTATGTTAAAAAAAAGCAAATTTTGGATCTTCTTTTTTTAGTTTAATTAGTATACATTTAAAAACGAAAATAAAAAAAAATTAATTTGGCTTAATTTTTTTATAAAAACAAAATATATAACATGTTATCGAAATTCATGCCAAAAAAAGAATTCTGACATCTATATTTAATAGCAGTTTCATATACGAGTATAATAATCTTTAAAATCTTCTGCAGTCAATACTTTGTAGGTAAGCCTATCTTAGAATCTATCTATCTATCTAGAAGAAAATCTCTTCCAGATTTTTGCTTCAGCAACCTAGGGTTACCTAATGTTGCAATGCAACCTAGCTCTTCATCAATGCATGTAAGCCTAAATAAAATCAGAAATGTGTGTAAAAGCACAAGTAGAATACCTTTGTTTGTGGGAGTATAGTAAAATGCATTGTCCTTCTTCGGCTTTACGATTACCAAATTAATGTGTATAAACAGAGTGTATTATGTATTATAAACATTAAAAGCCTGATGAACGTGTGTTCCATATTCGTAATTGGTTTCTATGAAAGTGTGAAGAGGGTGGAAATTCGAAAAATACAGTTAAAGTTGCCAGTTACATGGGGAAGTAAATTTAATGTTGGGATTTTGAAATTCACGTGGCAAATGCAATTTTTTATTCTCCTTGCACAGATATATATCTATTAAGTTAATTAGTAATTATTTAGTAATTGGTTAATTAGTAATTATAAAGTAATATTATTTGTAAGTATTTTTTCCTTAATAAAATACCAATATGGGAATTCTCTGTGTGCAATCCAATCCCGAAGTCTCATATATTGCCCAAAATATCAGGCAACTGTAAGACGTAGGTATAAAAAGTTTTTGTGATTTGGTTTGGTATAGCGATGGATCAAGATTTGGAAATTGGTTTAGCATTTTTAAACATTTTGGTGTTATATAACAAATGGAAATTTTCTGAACGAAGACTGCCTACAGACATCGCGGCAAATTATTGGTGCTGAGGAGAGGCTTTCTATGACACTTTTGAAAGCGCACAAACAATTTAGAGTCTATTCTATAACTCATAAACTGTATTAGGTACCTATATAGCTCATAAACTGCCGTTCCAAACAATCGCATGGAGTTATAAAATAGGAAAGAGCACAGCACGCAACATTGTATTGGAGACTTGTGAAATAATGTAGAAAGTGCTCTCTCCGACATATTTACGCCAACCTACGGAGGAGCAATATAAAAGCATTGCCGAGGACTTTCGCGCAGTGTGGAATATGCCAAACTGCGTTGGAGCAATAAATGGGAAACAGGTCGCTAATGTTTGTCCACAGAATTCAGGATCAATGTTTTACAACTATAAAAAATTCTTCAGCATTATTCTTATGGCCACCTCTGATTCGAAGTATACTTTTACATCGGTCAGTGTTGGAAATTTTATTACATAGGAGTACTTCGAAATTCTAAATTTGGGAAAAATTTAATGGAGAACAAGTTGCCTTTTCCAAATGTTCCTTTATGAGATAGTAACAACGACACATTTAGCTTTTTCTTCGTTGGAGATGCGGCGTTGCCGTTGAGGAAATATTTAATGCGGCCTTACGCCGATACACATCTGCCTGAAATTAAAGAGGTTTTCAATTACAGGCTATCTAATGCTTAAAACACAATTGGAAGCACTGAACACTAAACACAAAATCAGCTGTTCAAATTACACAGGTTCTTATGGGAATCATTTATCTGAGGAAAAAAGATAATCTATCTGAGAACAATTGTCCATAGATAAAAAGACAAATGTCTTCGGGATAGATCTATTTCTAATTTGACACACACAAAGTGCTCGTCTCCTTCTTTTGCTATTCCTTTGTTTACGTTTCAACACAGGAATTAACAGATATTGTGTTTTGTCCGTGGGGTGTAATTATGTTTTGAGCGTAAGAAAATGAGATAAAGATAACCGAAGACAAAAGTATTTAGTGTTTAGTGCTTCCAATTGTGTTTTAAGCATAAGGCTCGTCCGACAATCGAAAACAGTTTTGGCATTTTAACGGCACGATGTATTGAATGCAGTATGCTATCCGGTATGCTATTGAATGCAGTCCGGAAAATTGCGAAGTTGGGATTGTCATTTTCATCCGTTACTTACTCAAGGAACCAACCACCTGTGGGAACGTTAGATTGCCTCCACAAAATGAAATAGCACGTTTTATACTGATTGTTTTTCGAAAGGACAACAAGTTTCAACATTGTCATTTAATTGATGTTAAAGTGCACTTAAATTCTGATACATATCCGTATGGTGACCTCAAACTGATTTTTGATCGTAATCGTTATGCTCTGCTGTATGATATGTACACAAAATTTCAAGAAAGCACTCGTGAATCTCAACCTCTGCTACTGCTTGAAGATTTCAAAGATACTGCACCGATTATTGTAGTGGATGTTAGTCATCAAAACGAAGCTATTAAAAGAAGCTAAAAACGAAGCTAAAAAAACATCAAAGAATATTTCAGCCAATACATCGGCTTATTGTGTACTTATACACGATAAAATAATTGAATATACTCCAGTGACCGGCGATGTTAAAAAAGTCGTATAAGTGAAAAAGGGAAAACAAGGCAATTTTAATGAATTTATCGTCAAAGAGTTGGCAATCACTTTTAGCTTTAATGAGTACCAGAGTTTTATTATAAGGTCACCATATAGATTTGATAAATTAGCACGTCAGTCCGAAAAACATGTACACTGGTTAAATCGTTATTTTCTGAAGCTAAAAAGAAATTTATATATTAGAATAGAGTAAGCTAGTTACAATTTTTTTTAAAAATTTTTCGGTATGGAAAAGTCAAAAGAATTATTATTCTAGATTTTATTAATAAAAGCAAGAGCTCTATAAATGGGCGCACAATTAGTCCTATTAAGGGACAAATATAAATATAAAAAAACGCCTTCGCGATGGGATATTAAACGTTATTAACTGAAGAAGGGGTTCACAGATAATATTGCCATTAATTAAATAATAAATAAATACTATACTATGAATTAAACGTCGTAACTCAAGAGTAGAAAGATCAATTAGCATACAAAGAGTTTTATAAGGAGGAATTTTATCATGAAAATTTAGAAATCTCAAAGCATAATTTAGAAATTTTTTCTGAATGCGTTCAATTCGATCAATATGGACTTTATAAAATGGGGTCCAGGTTAAAGAACAATATTATAATCTAGATCTTACGAAAGCCGAATAGAAGCACCTTACTTTATAGGTGGCGATTTGAACTTTCGACATAGTCTTTGGAGTTGTAGTCGAGCAAACCCTGCTGGTAATGCACTTTACGACCACATAACTTCTCACCCATTAACCATTCATCACCCTTTTGAACCAACATACTTTCCTGATGATTCCACTCGTGGACACTACCCAGGACCTGGTCATCTCAAACTGCAGGCTGAACCTTTCTGACCTGATAACCACGGCGCCAATTTCTACATCGGATCATGTTCCCGTGTCATTTACAATCCAACACCAAGTGCTAAATGTGTATGATGCTTATCACGTCAAGGACTACTCTAATGCAAATTGGACGATCTTCAAGTCATCACATGAATCGTCAAACTGACCTTAGAGGGGTTAGCACCCCAGACCAAATTGATACAGCCATTGATGCCCTGACACGAAAGATACTTCAAGCCGAGGAACTTTCTGTGTCGAGTAAGAACATCGCTATACAAGAGTTCTAGCTAGACAGCCGAACCAAGACCTTGATAGCCATTAAACGTGCGATCCGCAGACGCTTTCAAAGAAATAGACACCTTCCTTTACGTGACGTACTCGCCGATTTAGAACGAGAAGTGGGCCACCTTATTTCAAAACAAGTCAACACCAAATTCCAGAAACACATTGAAAGAATCTCAGAAGTTGATCCACTCCACAAGAAGCTCTGGAAACTGACTAAAAACTTGAAGAACCGCTCCAACCGTAACTCATTTCTACCCCAGGACGGCAAGAAGTTTATTTCACCAGTCGAAAAAGCAAATCTTTTCAAGGATGAGATTGTCAAAGCCCATCTCCTTACTCACAAAACCAACAATGTAACAGCCCACGAGAGACAAGTTGCCACATCAATCCGCCAACTCAAAGCCGACCCCGTCGACCTTCGTGAGTTCAAATTTATATCCGTTAAAGAGATCAGATTGGTACTAAATTCTTCAAACGCCAGGAAATCCGCAGGGCAGATGGCCTTAACAACCGATCTCTAAAATTTTTGCCGAATAAAACCCTACCTCTTTTGAGCTACGTTTTCAACGCTTGCGTCAGATTGTCGTACTTTCCAACACAGTGGAAACACGCGATTGTGCTGAACTTCAAAAAGCCAGGCAAAGACCCCAAGATTGCGAAGAACTATCGCCCAATCAGTCTGTTATCTTCACTGTTCGATGGCTCGGTGGTGTAGTGTGTGGCACACTAGCCATCGGTTTCCGGGGACGCGGGTTCGAGTCCCGCCTTGCGCATGGTTGTTAACTTTCCTTATCGTGACGTCTCAAATTCTAATGCGTACTTAAGACCTCGCCTAGCGCTAATTGTGAAAAATAAGAACCATTCGTTGACTCCGGCAGTGTTTGCAATAATAAAAATAAGCAAAAATAGCTGTTCTTAGGAAGCTTTGCTTCGCAACACTTGACGGAGTCGAATTCGTAAAATGCGAAAAAGTTCCCTTTCCGCTTCCTCTGTCACCCATTCCAACAGTAGCCAATCATGGAAAAAAAAGATTGACCTCTTAACTTACTGCTAGATTCTGATTAAAAAAAAAAAGTCCAAATATCTCTACAAGGTTTTTTTTCATATTTTTTCCTTCATCTATTCATTATTACCATAAATATTGTTTAAAAAAAAAAATAAAAAAAAAATAAAGAATGCAATAAAAAATGGAGAATTTAGGGGTCAAAGACCCCAGGCTTGGACCCCTAAATGGAGAATTTAGGGGTCCAAGCCTGGAAACTCTTTTTGCGCTTTCACTGTGTTAGTGAAATCCGGCTGAAGTGTGTAAATTAAACCAGCAAAATGCATACAATTTTAACAACTTGAGAAAAATCTTTGAAAAATTTGTTTACAAAATTGGAAACATTGTTTGAGAGAGGATTGCAACTATAGTTCTTCTTCACCGCACTAGGCCAGAAACATAATTTGTAAAATACGTAAAGACAAGGATAATTAAACCAACTTATGCTTCTAGAAATGCACGAAACATTTTCCAAATCATGTAGCTTCATTATTTTAAATATTTTGCAAAAGAAACCAAGTCAAATTCGATAAAATTTGTTCGATTCGCATATAGTCAGCTGTTTTTACCTACCACACGTACTTTTGGCCGTAACAGATGCCAACATATTTTACTCATGATTGTGGTGTAAATTTCCACACCACCTCAAAGATGGTGTGGAAATGCACCAGAAGATTGGTAATTAGTGAAGTTTTTATAGCTTCGAATAATTTTTAAAATAGCTAGAAAGTAACTAAAAATCATTGTGTTACAATTGTTTAAAAGAACTTGTTTTTCTTTTACAAATTACAAAAACAAGGAAGTTTGCATTACACTTTAATATTTCCAAACAGGAAATCATCAAATCCGCGAAGGCTCTTAAATGCAATGAAGTTTTTTTAAAAATGCGTACATAAAAATCCATACAAGTATTAGTACATGATTCTATTCAGCAGTATCTAGTGGGCGTGGTCCGCCTACTTATATTGTACAAAAGTTGTTAAGTGGCGAAATTATAATTTTTATCACTAGGTATCTACACGTATTACCAATTTGTATACAAAAAATGGGCTTGGTCCGCCCACTTATACAAAAGTTGTCAATATTCCATAAACGGTTCAAAATATTAAGACGTAATTCTATCTAGCAGTACCTAGAGACATTACAAAAACATTTGCCCGAAATGGGCGTGGTCCGCCTACTTATACAAAAGTTGTTAAGTGGCGAAATTATAATTTTTTCAGTTACTCGGGTGTAGGGTATTTAGATTTCGGCCAGATCAAAGACAACACTTTTACTTGTTCAATAATTATATAATTATTATAGATCAAAGACAACACTTTTACTTGTACAATAATTATATAATTATAGCATAACACCTCAAATCTCTCATCTTTCAACAGCACAAGTTAATTTCCTCATACCTTTATTTACTCCCATTTTTTATAACGTTTTCTGGAAAAATAAAAGGAGATGAAAAAGTATACAACATACAAAAAAGGAAAAAAATATAAAAATAAAAATTAAAAAAAAATTCTTTTACATATATAATCAAACATATCTACACAAAAGCTGCGTTTATTTAACTTCTATTGTTCTTTAATTGGTTTCACAAGGACCTTCCAACTCACAATGTGGTTCTGAAGGATCCACATCAATGCATCATATCATATAAAATATCTAATCTCGTCAGATATTTGTCTTCGTGGTGGTTTCGAACATTAGTTCACTATACAGATACACTCAATCCCCATAAAGTAGATATTGATTTGGATACTTTCGTCCGAGCTCGGCCAAATTCACTAAACAGCCCTTTAGTGCTTTAAGTCCGAGTTCGTACGTAAACGGACGATAAAGATCAGCCTTGATATTCTACTATGTTAAATGGAAATATTTTCGCATACAAATTAAACACAATTTTAAAATTCTTAAAGAACAAATTAAATGGTATAAAACACGCAATCGTTATAAAACACTTAGTACTCGTATATTTTCCCAAAAATAATGTCATCGTAATGGGTTCATTTTTGTGTCTCACACAAGAAAAAATTATAGACGCCTTTATGATGTCTTCCTATGTTAAGACAAAGTTGTATACGTCTGAAAGTTAAATACTCTTAATATTGTGTGAATGATAGGTAATTCCCAAAAACTAAGTTTTTCACTTAACTGCTATTATTTTGTTTTTGTTGGGTAATTTACATGTTCATGTATATTTCATAACGTTATTAGTTAAAATATACACTACGTAGTTATATTTAAGGTTTTATATGCAGAAAGGTCTCTTCAGTAAGTAATCGGTTGAATCAGTCTTTCTGATAACGCCCAAATTAACTGTAATTTTGACGTCGTAGATAAAAAGTCTGGGCTTAGGTCTCTTGTTCTTTCAAATTTGTCTATTTTTTTAATATGGCAACCTTATCTTGCTAGAATAGTTTTGGTTAAAATCTTATTTCTCGAATTTACTTATGCTGTGAAGGTTTTACGGATTTGAATAGAAAAATAGAAATATAATTTCTTCAGAAAAATAAAGCATTATTTCCACGTAGAAGCCAATTGAAGCAAATAAAGGAAAGAATATGGTAAGATGAAAAAAGGAGGTTTTACGGATTTGAATAGAAAAATAGAAATATAATTTCTTCTAAAAAATAAAGCCTTATTTCTACGTAGAAGCCAATTGAAGCAAATAAAGGAAAGAATATGGTAAGATGAAAAAAGGAGGGAAATTGAAAATTGGGCATCATTTCACACGGTCAGTAAAAGCAATGCGTGCATTCAGAGCACTGTTGAATATCGGTAGCAGCTTCTGTCCTCTTTTAGATAGATTTTTCGCACCATATGGGAGAGGTCGCCCATTTTGTGATCACATAAACTGCGGCTAACAAAATTTGCTTATGTTACTCAGATTAAAGTAGACCTTATAAAATTTTAAAATTTAGCATATATTTTATAGCATATAGTTATAAAAGTGGGACCACAACCTTCCCCTGTGCCAGAAGACTTTTTACTGTTTTATATTAGTTGGAAAATTCGTCATAGGCAAATGCGAGTCATCTGACTTTCCATCTTCGCGAAAGAAAAACTATCTTATTCGCGCTGTCTTTTTTTAGTCATCTCTGGCTGGACGGATTCTATGTACTAATTTTTTGGAATATCCTCTTCCGTTTTCTATTTCATTTCAAATGAAATAGATTTAAATTTTTTGTGCAGACTGACGGATTCCACGTACTACTTACATAAAATAAATACCTCCCTAAAAAATAGGATGCGGCAAAAAAGTCGTAATTTTTACTGTCAATGCTGTGATGAACGAAGATCAATAAAATGGCGCCTCGGCTGTACATCTGCTTTGATTGTAATTTTAGGCTGGATGATTCTTTCTTTGACAAAAAATTTATTATTAAAACCTGATGCGAACGTCGAGCATTTGCTAGGTTCACTGGATTGTTTTCTCATTAACATTTGTTCTTTTTCGGATCTGCCATTCGGTTTCTCTTCCCGCGGGGATGGTTGAGCGCTCAGCCAGCACCGGACTTATATGTTATAAATTCAATCAATGTCTGTGGCATACTACTAATATGTCTTAGTATACTACAATATCAATGAGGTTAATAATATACTATATAAGTTATTATAAGATGGGATACGAAGTCTCCTATCAGCGCTGTTGGAGGGGTGCGCCACGCGGACTGTGGTTTCCCTAGCTTGATGCTGTGCGTGGCTCGCCGATGCTGGTGTCCTGTATTGCTGTACGATGGATTTGGCGTGACACGTGGCAGGCATCTGGCGCTGATTCCCCGGCCTTAGTTGTAGTATTTACCTAAAGAGGTGCCAACGTATGGCACGACCCACGATTCCTTTTCACTTTAACACTAGGTGGTCACAGCACCTATGGCCGCAAGTCTTTAGCGTGATATGTACCGATGGTCTTCCCTGTTGAAGTTGTTAATTTATCAAGATTGTGGCCTATGACGGCTGAGGTGTACGTAGGGGCCAATTTGGCATTAAATTTCTTGGTAGCATCGCTTCTTTGAAAATTTCGCACGAAAACGTCCTGACCAAGTTGATAACCGTTTAGTGGTCGACTCAAGATTGTAGGATGTTGCTCCCTTCTGGTAGGCTTTATCATGATGGTGTTATCAACCAACTGCATTTGGTCGGGTTTGGTTAACACTTGCAAGTCTGTATTCTCAATGGAATCTATTGAGTCATATAAAGACTCCGCGGGTTTGTGGTACATTTTTTAACCAAAATTTTTTTTATTGGAAATAAATTTTAACTAAGTACATATTGACCATTATTATATATGGCTCTTTGCCACTCTTCGGGTAGCTTCATAATTCTATTGGTGTAGAACTTCGGTGGTTTATCGTCGACAAACTTGGCTAAGTGATTTTCAGCTGCACTTCGGTCGGCTAATTTTTTACCGTCAAGAGAGTTTTACAGAGACCGAAACAAATAGTAGTCAGACGGTGCAAAGTCCGGCCACACCTATCCAGGTGTAAGGTGGATGTATCAAAACTTCCCAACCAAGTTCCGTCAATTTGTTCATTGTCATGATGAAACACAACTCCCTTTCTGTTGGCCAATTCAGGTCGCTCTTTTGGATTGCTTCGTTCAAACGGTCGAGTTGTGCACAGTACAGGTCCGAATTGACGGTTTCGCCAGGTTGCAGCAGCTCATAATGGACAATTCCCTTCCACTTCCAGCAAACACTCAACATAACCTTGTTTGCCGACAATCCAGGCTTTGAAGTCGTCACCAGCATTTGACCTTGATCGCTTGCGTTTGATATTCTCGTAATTCAGCCATTTTTCATCAGGTGTAATGAGTCGCTTTAAAAATTGTCCGATTTCGTTGCGTTTCAGCAGCATTTCACGGATGGTAATTCGGTCAATAAAATTTCTTTGCGTTAATTCATGTGGCACACAAACATCGAGCTTCTTTTTGTACCCTGCTCTTTTCAAATGATTCCAAACTGTCATGTGGTTGATGTTTAGAGCCTTCACTATTTCCTGACAGCTTGTTTTGCTCCACCAGTTGCAAGATTTCATTGCCTTTTCAGTGACTCGCCGACCAGAGCGTCTTTGATATCGAAATTTTCGGAACGGAATCGAGCAAACCACTCACAGCATTCTCACCGTATACTTCACAAAATTTTCGGCATGTTTTTGCAGCGTTTTTATCGTACCTTTTTTCAGATATTTCTCTCATTTTCAAATATAAACTAATACTAAAAAAATAAAACTTTTTACACAAGCAATGAATTAGAAAACTATCTTCACAAAAAATGTAAGCTCAAATGTCATCTGCTCGTTTGAAATGATCGTTTGAGACAATCGGGTGAGTGTTGCCCGATATATAGGCATCAACACCATCTAGTGGCAAAGAACCGCGGAGACACAATAATTTCGTCAGAAGAGAATATGTCGATCGAATATGTCGTGACCAATCATGGGGTGTCCGAATAGGGTATAATACGCGACATGCCTATGGCTGCGTGAACCGAACTTCGCAGTGAAAATCCAATGCATGGTAACTGAGCGTCCTAACAAGTTTGATCTCGGCTATCTAAGCAAATTTTCAAATCTTCCCAGATTTGACGACAGTGGCTACGGGAGCTGACCAAGGACTCTGCCACTCCTCTATAACCCCTAGTTAAAGCATGCGTTCTACTTCGGCGAATGACAACGCTTCCTTTGCTGGCGATATCGGATAATGGCGTCGTTTAATAGGTTTTGCACCTGCGGTATCAATCTTGTGTTCTATAAGATGAGTTCGGCCTAGTCCGAGTTTCAAGTAAGAAGGAAACATGTCTGATTCTTTGTAGTGTTCTAGCTTGGTGTTTATTTAGCTCATGACTACTAGCATCGTCATTCGGTGATTGGTGTCGTATATCCGAAATGATTTCCGTCTGATAGGGACCGATTAGCAGTGGTATTAATATATAATACAATATTCGCGATTCTAGAGTTTCGGCTGATAGCCGCTCTGAGGCTACTGAAGTTTCCCCGAACAAGCTCTGCTGCTCAGCGCTTTCTGAATCCCTTTGGTTAATATTCATGTTGACCCGAACTCTGTTGTGACTGTATTCGATGGAGACGAGAGTGGCGAGTCACGAAGCTTATGCTCTCCTACCAGAGACTGACCTTCCTTACTCATAAATCAGGCAAAGTATTTGAATAATAGGTGGCGTCTTAAATAAATTCAAGTAAATCCATGGATATAAGATAAAGATAATAATTTGTTAAGGTTAAAAATTTCTCCCTGTTTTTATGGAAGATAATGTATAAAATAAGATTAAAGGTTTTTAAACTCCTGTATTTTACCACCACGGCGATGACAGTCGAAAACAAAATGTTTGTAAGTTGTTATTCCATTGAGTATGAATATATGAATATATGTGGCTATATGAGTATGTATTCAAGAGTTCAAAAGAAAAGGTGTAACACCCGTGCAAAAAAAGCAAGTGAGTAATTACATAAATGAGTGCAAAGTAAAATCCAATTCATAAAAAAAATCAGATAAGAATTCTTGCTCCTTATTGCTAATCCACCAACCAAGGTTCGTACAATTTAAAGAGATCTTAATGTCGATTTAATTAGCTAAGCTTTTAAACTCCAATTAGATTTTAAGCTTCTCCCATTAACGGCAAATTACTTTATTTTTAAACTCTTTAAAATTTTGTTCTTGGTTGCGGGAGACCCAATCCCACAGTGCGACTCTTCTGGGTACAAGTCGGTGATGACCGCCCGAAATGAGGAACGGAAAAAACGAAAGGAAGACAAGTATCCTAGACAGGCACACTATGATACTCTGTTGTAGGTTCCAGGATGCCTTACCTCAGCATAAGTGCTAAGCAAGTGTAGCACAATGCATGTCCGTCCGCAACGTACGATGAGTTGCAGACCTCAACATCCTTTAAGTATTAAAACGACTCACTTAACCCGCTGTCTCTCTTTCCTTCCCTCCTTCTCTCTTCCTACACTGCACCTTCTACACTGCAAGTAATTGTACTATCCTACTCTTCCTCCTTCTACACTGCAAGTAATTCTTGAAATGTCGTCTATCGCGTTCAATGCACATACGGACCGTGATAGCAACCACAGTGGCTATGCAAGCAAGCAGCCTGACAATGTAAAACACAAAAACAAGTAAAAGTGTTGTCTTCGGCCTGGCCGAAGTCTAAATACCCTAAACCCGATTAACTAAAAGAAATTATAATTTCGCCACAACTTTTGTATAAGGACCTCGCCTATTTCTGGCAAATAGTTTTGTAATGTCTCTAGATAGTGCTGGATAGAATCACGTATTAATATTTTGAGCCGTTTATGAGATATTAAATTCATTTATTGAGTTTATTAAACCTGTTTATTGAAAAACATCACAAAATACTAATCTTAATAAAAACGCAAATATTTTTAATTAATATACGCAAATATTTACAATTAAACTGAAAATTTACAAGAGCCAAACTTAAAACAAAACAAATAGATAAAATACTTGTTTATGTTTTAGTCATTTAAGAAAATTGGAGTAAATAATTAGTAATTAAATTAGTTAATAGAAATATATCCATTCAAGAAGGATAAAAAATCCCATTTGTTCCGTGAATTTCAAAAATTCCCCACATTGAAATTACTTTCCCATGTAACGAATTGCCTCTCTCTTCACCCTTCCTTCGAAACCGTAATCGGTGAGCTTGGTTTTCGAGGCGAGTAATGCAAAATTTCGTAAAATGCAAAAAATCCGGTGATACGGGATTGACGATAGCATTTCAAAATATTGCGGCGCAAGGCTGTACAAAGCAGTGATAAAGAGATGGGAAACTTCTAATAGTTAATCAGAAAACGCTAAAAACGTTTTTTTTGCATTCGTGTGTATTTGTTGTTGGCATCTCGGTAACTCATCCAACTTACCTATCAAATATAGAGCTACCACATTACAAATCTTGGGATAATGTGGGTATTAAATGATTATTAGACGAGACATTTGAAAGTGAAAATATAAATATTAAGTAACTTATTTTTAAAACAAAGAATAGGCTTAGATAATTTGTAACTACTTTACATTAGCTAATCGAACTTCTGACTTTTTCTGAATGCTTGTAGTTGCACTACTTTTGGATTTTTTGTTCATTCCTGCTATAATTGAGCTTCGTTACCAATTTTTTAGGGTGTTCGGTTTTCCAACAGGCTTATATCACTCGTACGTATTTATAAATTATAAGAATTGTTATAGATATAATATAATAAAAGAAATATTAAACTCGCTTGTGTACTTTTCGAAATAACCAAAGTCGACCGAAAACTACTTGTCGCAGAAGAACACAATCGCGTTTGAAGGCGACAATTATCATTATTAGGATCCATTCGAAAAACATTAAGATTGTTAGCTAAGCTGCACAACTTAACTTTTTCGGAAATTAAGGGCCAGATTCTGAAAAGTCTGGTTTCGTCACCTTTAGTCCTAAAATCTGCTGATTTTTATCTTTTGGTATTCTGAGAGACGGGCCAAACGTCTTTTCAAATAGCTTACGTCGTTTTGCTCATTTTGTCGTAAGAAATGTGTATTCCGAAAGACGAAAGCTGACGGTAACAGCCGATAAATGAGACGGTAAAGAGAAGCCTGTCGTCAGGAGTTTTTTTTGTTTTGAATGTGCGGTAACTGAAACAAAATTCATGTGTGGTAACTGAAATGAACCTGCGACGCAGGCTTGCACAAAATTGCAGATATTTGCACAAAAAAACAATTTAATGAGTGATAAAAAATTTCTACTTAAATATTCTTAATTCATGACAGTTGCATTACACAAAAATGCTTTTAACAACACTGAAAATTTGAGATCTATTACCGACAAGCCGTAACTGTTTAACTACAGTGTGAGTGCGACGTAAAGCCCTGACGAGACGAAATTATTCTCTCAAAATGCCGTGGCTATGATGTAGTGACTTGAGACGAAAGTTTCGTCTCACTCACCGTGAGTTTTTAGAATCTGACACTAATTGCACTTACCTGCCTCTGGGAAAGGCGTATAATGTGGTCTGTATACTTCAGCTACTATCGCAATGGTTGTCTAATTTTATTAATAAAATACTTTTAATATTAAAAAATTTGAGATATTTTGAGGAAGTATTTATCTTTGGCTCTTCTGTGATCCAACTATAAAAGTGATGTGGAAAAACGTAGGGAAAACCTTTATGATTTCTGTAAATATTTCGTTAAAAAACATACATATGGCAATACAAAAAATTTCTCAAACACACCCCAGCAGGTGTATGTTTTTGTAGAAATATCATCAAAATTCACCCTGCTTAATCTGCTGACCTAAACTCGTACGTACAAATTGTAAGCATTGCATTGCTTATAATTTCACGGGTGAATATAAAAGGTCTAATTTTATCGGTCTGCTGTATTGTTCTAAGCTTCATACCTTGTTAAATCTGCGACAAAGGAAGCAGTTATCTTGGGTGCAAAGATAGCAGTTATGAATACGATTTTACTAAGGAAGAGATATTTCAGAATTAAAGGAAAAGTGTGAATACGCTCATTTCGTATCTGAGCTTAATAAATGAGCAATTTCCTATCTGAGCTTAATAAACTTGCCCAATTACACTGGTTTTATCATTTGTTTGCATATGCATGTATTTTTGACGTGTAAACAGACGTAATTTGAGTGTACGTTTCACAACAGGCCATCGAATTGATATATGGTGTTGTGTTTCGAAAGGTATCGGAAAAATATTTGTATCGAAGGCACAATTATCGATACAATAAAGTGTCCATATTTTTTCTTGTCTCTAGTCGGAATTGTACCTTTGGTGGGGGGAATAAGCGTAACTAAGCAAGCCTGGAATTCGTTACTAAGCAGATGTTATTAGGATAAACACATTTCTAAAAATTTCTAAAATCAAAATTGGAGTTAATTTCAAGCGTTTGTTTTAATTGGTAGTGGAAAGAATTGTGTCGGCGCCTTATATGGCGATGCATAACCTCACTATTCAGTAATAGTTTTCGTATACCACAGTCAACAATTATAGCTTGTGAAATAAAGTCGGCTTTTTACTCTTCTGACCACGAAAGTAAAAAATAAGTTTACTAAGCCATATAAAATGCATTTGCAGAGTCCAAGATCACGCAGTCGCAGCATAAGCGCCGGACGCAGCTATTCAAGATCGATGGCAGGGCACCCCGATTCATACAGGTGAGACTTCGATTCATCCTGACGTAAAAATTATTGAGGTCAGTCTCTGCCTTCATTTTTGTCGCTTATTTTCTTGATTTAGCTTTCCTTAATAATATATATAGAAAGAATGCTGCCTGCATTAGTTTAGAAGGTACAGTCTGCTAACATTTCAAAATTAATTTTTGAAAAGCTGTCTCGTTTGGTTTTTTCCTCGAATTGATATAAAATGGGTTTCTTCAAGATACGATCGTTTCCTCCCTCTTAACGAATAAAAACGATGTGGGTGCTGTTTCTTTTTTTTTTGTTAATGGTGAAATAACGGTTTGTACGGAGAAGTACGGGTGGCCTTGAAATGACGCTTATATGCTAAAATTATATTTATTTTAGAAGTTACTTGTGACTTTTTCTGTTTATGTCATTATATGATAAGCGATAAAAAATGAAAGTTGCCGGGTCAAAAGCTTTAGACCTTAAATATCGTAGCATTTAATATTTAATATTGGCTTATATATTCCAGAAAATCGCGAAATCTTTACTCTAAAGAACGTGTATGTAGCTCACGTAGCCGCTCCATATCTCGTCATCCTCCACCGCCGCCATCGTTACTACCTCACAGAAATGGTCGATATTCTGGAGGTAGCCGAAATTCTTCCAGGTATGTTTACTACTTTTATGTAAATACTGATTGGCCTTTTTATTTCTTGTCTGCTAATATACCTTATTTTCTGGTACATTCATGTTTAGGATTCGAAAAATGTAATTCACGCTAATGATCGCAAACCGGAATTGTTCATTACAAAATCTTGAAGTTATTCATTTTATAGCCAGCCCTAAACTAAATACCTTCAGTTTTTCTAAAAAAATCGCACGATTGTTAAAGTTGGCATTCCTTCTAATCAGGGCCTAATCGAGCGTAGCCACGCTTCTTTCCAAAAGGGAATCATTTCCTCGAAGTTTATTGTAATAAGAATCTATATACCTATGTATGAATTTAGAAATATTTCCTAAATATTTAGCTGCAGTGTTCGAATTTTAATAGGAGGTTCCTCCATAATTTAGAGTTGCAAGAACTAAAGTTTGGTTTGGCAATTTCTTAATAAATAATTTAATTTCTAATTCATTCTTAAAACAGAATTTAATAAACAATAACAAATATTTAAGTTAAAAATTCAGCATTACGGAAGAAATTTTTGAGAAGCTGCTGTTTTATAATACAAAATCAATTTTTAATTTCCGTTTAAGACTTGATTAAGCGCAATAAGCGAGATTTTTGTAAAGCTGGAAATTTCAAAAAGCTCAAAAATCCCGTGCACTTTGCTTTTAGCTCTTACTAAGTGAAGTTTTAGTGCGATCTTTTGTTCATAAACAGCTTTCAATCTTAATTTAGCGCCACAAAAACAAACGTTTTATTAATATCATTATGCACGGCATAACATTTTAAATACTAAAATAAATATTACATGATAAAACGACTGCAACATTTTTAGAAATATTTGTTGTATGATACGTAATATGAAATGCTTAAAATTTATTCCGATTAAATTTATCATGCTTCACCAATTTCATCGTGTAGCTTTATAAAACTTCCATAACTTTCTTTTATACAATTTTTCATTTATTTTTCAAAGATTTGATACGATGTCCGTGTATTATTCCTTTTTTTTATTTTGTGTAAACTGCTCTGTTGACCGCAAAAGAAATATGGTCCTCATATCTAAATACACATATTTTCAAAATTCTAACTGCATTACTGTTATTTTTAATTTCAGCAGAGAATTCAATAAGAAAAGAATTGCAAATACATGTATTTTCCAGAAAAATCAAATTGAATTAATCGTAGAAATAAAAAAACATCTAAAAATGCAGAAAATTCAAGTTGCAAGTTAAATCAGACAAGAACGACTAAAGTTTCCAAAGTCAAAAGTCTCAATAGCAATTTTAACAATTTCAAAACAGCGACAACTACTTCAAATACACAATACAGTTCCAAATTAAATTGCATTTATATACGAATATATATAAACATGTGTGTGTTTTCCTCCTCTCCTTTCATTCCTCTCTGAAGGTCATTATCACCGCATCGCAACCGTCAACGGTTCACGCGCACACGCTCTCGTTCACGGAGTTCCTACGATAAAAAACGCAGTACCCGGGTAAGTGCACCTATTTTACATATATATAAGATATAAATCAATTACTGCGAAACTTTTTCACAGGAAAATCCAATGCAAAGCTGCTGTATTGGCGTTTTTGGTCTAAGTGTTTTTACAACTCAACAAAAAATTCGTGAAATATTTTCGAAATTTGGTCCCATCAAAAGAATACAGGTGGTCATGGATGCACAGGTAAGCTAAACAATTCGATTTTAAACATAGTTTGATAGCTTTGTTATACCCTACACTCGAAGGGAGTAGGGTATATTCACTTTGTTCTTCCGTTTGTAATGCAGAAAAGGAGACGAGATAGATATAGAAAAATATATATACCCTTGCTCAGCGTCACCTCCTGAAACCATTTAGCCCTGTCCGTCCGTCTGTTGAAATCACGGGCGAATGAAAAGAGATATCGCGATAAAATTTGGCACAAATGTTCTTTGTTATGTAGGGCAGTTTGGGATTAAAAATGGGCGAAATCTGTTAACAACCACGCTTACTTTACATACGGAATGTAAAGGCACGTCGTTTTAAAAAATGATATAAGGTGAATATCTCATGAATCGTGCGAGATATTTCTATTCCGAAATATAGCGCCATTACAGTACGTAATTTTATCACGGGGTATCTGGAGGCATTATCAATCTCTGTAAAAAATGGGTGTAGCTCGTCCACTCGTACAAAAGGTCTTAGTATGTCATAAACAGCGAAAAATATTAATACGTGAGTTTATCCTGGAGTATATAGAGACATTACCAAATTATATACAAAAAATGGGCGTGGTCCGCCTGCAAAAGTTATCAACTGGCGAAATTATTATTTTTTTGTTAGGCTACTTAGATGTAGGATATTTAGGCTTCGGCCTGGTCGAGGACAACACGTTTACTTGTTTTTAATTTTTTTTATATATACATATGTTTGTTCTGAAATTCTGAATTTTGTTGAAATTAAAAATTGTTTTTGCTATTAATTAGAGAAAATATAAATGCTGAATTATTTTCAATTAAATGTAAAAATTTTCTGAAAAGCTATTGATTTCAATTCCCATAAAATACTCGCTTACAGAAAATAGCTGTGATGAGACTTAAAGTTTGCCTTGAACACTGTGGACTTGGTTCCATAAATTGCAGCAGAACCAGTCAGTACTTTTTGAGTACAATTGTACTTAAGTACACTGGACTCTGGAATCTCCCTAAACACTTCCTTTTTAGTTAGACATGTCTTAAAAAATTAATTCCGAGTTAGGATTAATTTTTACATGTTCATGTTCAGCGGGCGTGAAATAAAATGGGGAAACGTGGGATTTTTTTCAAGGGCAGAAAGGTATTTAATTTTGTAGGCAAGTATTCATTTGCAATTCCATCGCATCCAGAGATGATTTTATCTGTGTACAACCCTCTGCAGCGTTTCCCCCATCGACAAGATCGCTATATCATTAGCATATGCTTATATAACTGTCCGAGTATTTGCATACATACGTGCATATACTCGAACAGATTCAAACGGACGATCAGATCACCTTGGGGACATCCCCTGTTTTCTCCGGACATCAGCGTCGACCACTTTCTTATCTATTCGAATAGTCCTATTTACGAGAATAGCCTTGATCTATCTCGCTATGATTCACCCCATGGCGTAAACAATAGTCCTCAATACGGCCCACCAGATTTTGAAGGGCCGATTCGCAAGACCTACAATGCTGCATCTTTGACAGAGGGCTTCTAATAAATGCCTCCTTCCGAATGTTCACATGAATGATCCGCTCCAGAAACTTAATTATTGAAGACTTCATGCTTATAGGTCTGAAGCTCTTGGGATCAGAGTAGTCATTCTTTCCAATTTTTGGAATGAAAGAGACTTTAATCTGTTGCCAAGGTAACGGAATGTATGAAAGCCACACTAGCTCTAAAGATTGTTTACAGACCCGGTAGTAGTTGTTCCATACATTCCTTCAACATAACCGGATATATGCCTTCGCAGCCGGTATTCCTGGAATCATCAAAAGATGCTATAGCATACCCATTGACTTTATCCCTAACCACTGTCCTACCAACATACCAGCCATGTCTAGACCTCAAAAAACTTTCAAACACAATCAATTTATTACCGGGAAAATTAGTCTCTAACAAGAAGGTATGAGAGTCCGTTATCGTCTCTATAAAAAAGCCATCGGCTCTTCTAAGAAAATTTAGCCCACCAGTATTTTTCTTCTGAAGAAATTGTAAAAGTCTACTAGTCTCTCTTAGACTAGACGAAGATCAACCTCTTCGAAAAAAATACGACTTTTACAATAGTGTAAACTCTCTTACAGTTTCGACAGTTGATTACAGTCTAGTATTTTAAATCACAGTGACAAAGATAATCTGATTGGGTTCCACCGTACTGGCTTTGGAGCTGATCGACTTTCGTTGTTAGTCAGTCTTCTATCTATTCTAGTGTCTATTAGCATGCTTCTCTTGCATTAAGATCATGTGCGGAATGTCAATACATTTCAATCTTTTTAACTGTCGGTAGTCCACTTGAACAGTTAAAAATTTCCAAAGTGCAACCATGATTTTGACATTCAATGTTTTTCCTAAAAATCCGATTTCAGCATTCACAAGTCTCCTTTGTTTTATGACAGATGAGACCAAGCTCGGGGGATGCCCCCTATCCATGCACAGCATTTGTTGGTTCCGAAGGGATGACAGGTTATTGGGAAGGGGGAAAGAGTTTTCCCACCGAAAAACGAATTCCCACGATAATGCGTGGTTCGTTGGAACGGAATCGCGACATAAAAGGGGTGCACCATTCTGGAAAGCCGAGTAGTTCTGCTAAATACCTGAATCGGAGGAATCAGGCTGGCCACTTCAGATGAGCATTTACCATGAAAGTGAAGAATTGTACTCCATTTTCGGACGGATATAGGTGGTGTAGATACAACGAAGTATCCTTGCAGTGTTTGCCGTGCAAAAACTATAAAGTCGCTTAGAAGAAAGATATATCAATTCTTAATAATAATAAGAAAGAAATATCAAGAAAAGTTTTAATCTCGTGTCCTCATCGACGTCTGAATCTTGAGCCATTTTTCATCTACCTTCTAACAAACTTGATTATGATTTCCTTGTTGTATGTGGTAATTTCAATGTTAATTTGTTACGTAGTGACTACGTTACTAATATTATCGCTTATTAAATCTCAATGTGGGTTAAGTTTAACGAATTCTGTCATGCCTACACGTTTTGCTTCTGGTTGTGACCCTACTCTGCTCGATGTATGTCTTATTTCTGATAGTTCTTTACTTTTTAAACATGATTCCCTGCGAACGGTACAAGTTCCTAGTGAAGGTCGCAATTAGTTCACAATTAGTTTTACTAGCAATCAAGAAAACAAACAGACTTCATTCGAAATGGAAGCATAATCCGTCTATATAAAGCTGGATAGCATAAAGGAGTGCTCGAAATAATGCTACTCGAGTTTTGAAAGATGAAAAGAGAAACTTCTTCTCTTCTAAACTAAAATCAACTTAAATTGTGAGCAATTGTGGCATAAGATTAAAAAGTATAGAGTATCTGGAAAAAGCTTGTGTGTCTGTAATCTGGATCTGTATGCACTCAATTTCGTTCTGAACAATGTAGGGTATAGTTCCAACAAGATTCACAGAATTAAAAATTTGCACGAAGTGACAAATTACTTTCCCTCTTCATCATTTTCAATTACTTCTCTAATTAGTTAATTTTAATCTCTTCGACTGCCTACACTCTTTTTCCCTTTAAATTTATGTATATTTAATTTGTTAGTATATTTTTTTCTGTATCTATGTCTCCACAGTTAAGTATTTCTTTCTTTTTTTTCTTGTATTCAATAATTTTAATACTTATTGATTATAACTAATTCTGATTGTTGTAATTAAATCTCTTTGTCGAAAAGGATCATTGTTTGCTAAAATTTTGTTAATATTTTAATTTTATATTTATAATTTCATGTTTACAAAGAAGAGGTACTCTAAAAGACTATTATTACCTATGTATTAACTAAATAAAATGGAAATAAAAAAGTGGTTCCCTAATACCTAATTAGTGAATAGCTTAAATTTGGTTACACTTCGCATAGACTGTGGCCAAATTAGTTCTTCAATTTGCAGATAAAGATTTTCTTAAACTGAAGACTTATTATGGCTATAAGGAGTCTTTGAAGACATGAGAATTGATGAATGTTTGGTTGTAGTTTGAGCCACAACATTAAAGGCTTCTCGAACACGCAGAAATCTTCATTCTTCAAAAGACAAATTTTGATTTATTCCTCATGCGTGACTTTTAAAATACTATTGTTTTTAAATTTTGTTTTCTGAAAAGACTGGACGTTCACGTGGCTTCTGCTTTATTTACTACGAGAATCTGGAAGATGCCAAGGTTGCAAAGAATACTTGCTGTGGTATGGAAATCGACGAACGTCGCATACGAGTGGACTACTCGATAACAAAACGCCCACACACACCCACTCCGGGTGTTTACATGGGACGACCCACAAGGTATTGTTAAAAAGGTTTTGATCAAATGAGTTGCAGTTTAAAAAGTTAAATTGAAAACAGTGTTATGAAATTAAAACAAATTAAGTATATGCCTGCACCTTTAAAATATAACTAACTTTTTCAATTTTGTTATAGGTATTTTCATGAGCGTAATTATCGTCATCGTGATAATTATCGTCCACGTCGCCGTTCACCCTCGCCCTATAGCCGCAATAGTTTTCGTAATAATCGTGATCGCAGTCGCTACATAGGCAGAAGTAGGAGCCGTTCGTATTCACCCAGTAAGTTTGGATTCAATACGATAAATTCATTCACAATTTCGGTTCTTTTTCCAAAGTAAAACATCAGTGGAATTCTGGCCAGGTCTGATTGTACTTTTTCGTGAACGTAGATACTTCTTATATTTTGTGATGTTTCGATTTGTGAAGTATAAGAAAATCATATTTGAATTTTTCTTTTGCAGGACGTTTGCGTTACTAAACTGCAACCTTAATTACCGTATAACAAAGAACCCTGAGATGAGAAGATGTACAACGCAGTAATGCAACTTTAAACGAATACAAACTTGTTAAACAATTTCACTTTCCAGAAATTCTTAACATTCTGATTACTTAAAACTACCATTTCATAGAGAAATCATACAAAATGTGCAGCAGAAACTACGTAATATTAAGGAGCCCACCCAGACAACTGTCATTTGAAATATTTCCATGCAAAACTTTACACATTCACATGAATTACTGGATAAAGCAAGTCCATTTTTTATTTTTAAATTTTAAATTTTATCAATCAGTGGCATCGCAAATTCATTAATATGAAATTAGTCCTCCACAATGCTATGGAGTTGTCATTAAACATTTAACTTTTTTTAAAAAAGTACTGATCTTCAATGAATGAGTCGTCTTGCAGACAAATTGACTTAGTTTTAGTTGTATTGTTCATATATTGTAATTTGATATTATTACTAGTCTTGTATTTCCTCTCAATTGGAATGTTTGAAATGTAAGCGTTCTGGACATTATCAGTTTCATACAATAACAGACTGTTATTAGTAACTGTGACCTTATCGTAACAAAATCAATATTCCTTTTGTGTTAAATTCAAACCAATGATAAAAATATATTATAGTTTCGTGTATGCAATAAATTTCATTGAATTATTTATTATGTTTCTTGTATTATTCGCTAAAAATTATCAACTCTATTCTTAATAAAATCTCCCAGAGAGTTTTCATAGTTTTATAATGAAACCTTTTTGGGGGAATATTCGGAATATTGTGCAAGCTTACATATAATGGTTACGATAAAGGTCGCATAGAGCAAGGCTTGTTTGACGACGTTCTACTTATATGTAATATTGTATCCACATAAAGAGGAGTGCAGCGTACCTGCCCGCCAAGCAGGCAACGGCCTGTTGGCACCGAGATTTAAAGAGTTTCCGAGTTCAGAAATGTTTCTTTTTTAATTAAAAACATGTTTTTATGAATAAAAGAGTATTTTTTAATGAAAATGGTTTATCTAATTCCTTTTTTGGACGCACACGCACCACAAATTCATACGAAACTTGATCAAATTTAAAGATTGTCCTTCAGGTGGCCTGATTAATATTTTTGACCTTTTGAAGGGTCCGTGGTGGAGGAAATTTTACATACATTACCAATTGTCGAAATTTATATAAAACTGTTTGTTTATTTCTAACAAGTGTAATTATTTAATAATCCGCGTGATGAATATAGATTTAAGTTTAGAACTTTTAAATTAGCTGCAGGACATTTGTGAAGTTACTCTTCTGTTCAGGAAGCAGTGTTTGCAGCTGTGTTACTCTTAAGTTGTCTTGCGGTTTTATATGCTATCTCGAGAGTCCCTTGAATGACTTGCATATCTGATTCAATACTTCGAGCCCAATTCTCAACATCACCAAGCTCCTTAGAAAGAAAACAGCCAATTTTAAAAAGCTCCGCTAAAGTGCACGCGTTTACCTTGAGTACGCTACTAAAATTATCGATTAGTTGTAGCCACTGCGTGGTTTGTTTAGCGAAGTTGGTGGCACCAACGTGCAGTTGCTTAGCCTCGGCGTCCAAACGTTTTTGATTGAGGTAAGCCTGAGCTACACTGAAGTTAAAGGAAACACTATTATATTTTGTTTAATTTTTACATTTTAAAAATCCTACCCGACATTTAAATGGTCTACCAAGGCCTGCGTGAGTTCGTTGGAAGACTCTATCGCATCTTTGCGTCGTACCTCTGCGCAGTAAATGGAAATGAATGGTGGAGATTATTGCTTATTTGATCACCTCACCTTGTTCCTGCTTGCGCTTCAACTGTCTTGCCTGATGTTCTTTGACCATGGAACTCAGCATTTTATTTTTGTTATTATTCAATAGGAAAACCAGAAGAAATAACTTGTAGCATCAACTCAGCTATTGTTGTTTACTGTGAGGGCTATTCACTGGTAGATGGCGCAGGCGACATTCAGAAATACGAAAATAGAGTTACCAGAAGGCTTTCTTCGGTTGCAATTTACAAAAGTCGGAATGCCGGCATGAACTACTTTACCGACTCTTGCAATGATTTTGATAATTATTAAATTTTAGTGAGAATTGGCACACACACTTAATGCCCAATTTTCCTCAATTTTTTCCTCTTCCAATGTATTATAATAAGAGAAATAAGTTAAATAATACATTTTAGAAACCTTCAAAGGAAACTATAAATAACTCTGCAAGATAGTAATATAAATTACCTGAAAATCAAGCGCAAACAAACTTATATTTTACAAACTTATATTATATCGAACGATTCTCGGATTATGCATTCTTCGATCTGCTTCGAGCTTCAGCTACGATCCAGAAATATTATATTCTAAGCACAATGTAAAACGTCTTTATCATGTGTTTTATGAGGAAACAGACAAAGTGAATAATTATATGAATGCGTCGGGTGAGTCACAAAAATTGTGTTTAAATGAAGGGATCCCTAAAATCTTTGATGTTACGTTCAAGGAGACCAAACACTCCAAGATCTTTTACATCAACTCTTTCAAAGTATTTACCGGCAGCAAAGTAGTACTTATGCCGAATAAACAATTTCTCCCAAGTACAAGTTAAAAGTTTACATAAATGGCTAGCTGGAAAACCCTAGAAACAACGGCGTTAATAGTCCTAAAGTAAGAGTCACCAATCCGAAAACGAGTTTCCTTACTGATGAATAAGAACTAATCCACTTCAAAAGATTAGAATGAAAGCCTAGCTTCCGAACCATTTTTATTAAACCGAGGTGTTCAATGCTATCAATAGCTTTGACAAAGTAAAGAATATCGCTTTGCGAGTGTTTTTCCTTAGCTAAAATGCAAAAATTAGCTGAACAGCGAAATAATTTACAGGAAGAAATAACTTTTTATTGATAATTAAATCGAACACTTGGGGAAAACTGAGAGTTTCACAATAGAACTATAGTTTTCTAAAAGTTATTTCCTCCCGATTTGTATAAAGACGTAATAAACGCAGTTTTCCATTCATCCAGAAACTCAGCATTAAAAAAGGGTTTATTAAAAATTAAATTTAAAGCTACGAAAAATGATGATACGAAATTGTTCAGCTAGAAGAAGTAAATAATGCCCGGCACCCGAATTTGCGCCAGCTAGCTGAAAAGAAACACTCTGTTATACACAGGGTGTGTACACAGGGAGTAGATCTAAAAATCTAAGGCGTCCATCGCTACTACTGGTGCTAACAGTATGGTTATTTCTGGTAACTCATATTATTGATACTCAATTATTGCTAAGAGCTCTAATCTTCCTGGACCTTGTTTAATAAAAAGTGCAGTCCAAACGGTAAGAAATACAGGAGCTATCCCAAAAACTATAATTCCTACTTCAAACACAGTTAAAAAAAGTAGTTGTCGTCCAGCCAAGGTAAATGTCAATTTTTATGTCTAGATTTGCTCCTGATACAACTGAGGAAGATATACTTTTCTAAATAAGCTGTCAGTTTAAATATACAGTATATCTGCTGTAAAATATAATTTAAATTACAAAAGAGTAATGCTAGGTAAATGTAAATTTTTATGTCTAGATTTGCTCCTGGTACAACAGTGGAAGATATACTTGACCAAATAAGCTGTCAGTTGGGTTTAAATGATTCTGGTATATCTGCAGTAAAATATAATTTAAATTACAAAAGAGATATATCCTCATTTAGGATTACCAAATCACTTAAGGAATCGTGTTCTTGATTAAAACTTTTGGCCTGAGGATACTATCGTACATGATTCATACCTGGAAATCATCATGCAAAATTCGAATAATTCCGAATAATTCAGGTAACCGAATTAATAATGCAGCATCAAAAACCTGGATATTTCTTCTCAAGCTAATGTTCTTTATCAGAATGTATGGGCATTAAATTCAAAAGGAAATGATTTACACACGATTAGCTATGATCCTGATTACCAGATAATAGCTTTAACTAAAATTTGGCTTAGATCTGATATGAGACGTTTATTTTGAAAGTGAAAAAAAATCGATTCTGGAGGTGACGCTCTGCATTACAAACGGAAGAACAAAGTGAATATGCCCGACTCCCTTCGGGTGTAAGGTATAATAAAATGTTAGACTTTAGGAAAATGCTAAGAAACCTGCAGTTGAAAATGAAAAGAAACGAAATGTGCTAAATTACTTTGATATTTTTATATTATTAAATATTGCATTTACATAGCTATATATGTAAGAATTTATTCTTCGTGGAAAAACAATATGAAAATTAATATTATATTATTTCTAAAATTAGTTAGTTTTCAGAACATTTATAAAATTTATATATACAACTATCACAACATAACTATACAACATATTATTGAAAAAATTAGTATACACGTGTGAGATTTATTTTAATTTTTCAAGAAGATTAAAAAACAAATTTATGATGTACTTTAAAATATGTATTATTTATAAATTACTAAAGCATTTTTTGATTGGAAAATATTTGTAAGTAAATTTGCACGTACAGTAGTTTTGCTATGTTTAAAAATTTCTAATACGAGTTTGAATAATTTAATAGTGTATTCTACTAGGTTTCGTTGAGGAAAGGTTTAAAATAAAAATCTTTATAATGATTTCTGAAAAAAACGTGAAATATTTTTGTATTTAACAGGAATTGAGAATAACTTGCTTTATGGGTCCAAGCAGGTCATTTCATTCACTCTTACATTTTATACAACTGTTTACATTTTTTGCAAACAAATTTTTATACAAGACCAAATAATTAATGAGATTACAAATCATTAATTATTTTGACCTGTATAAAAATTAGTCATCAATTCAGGTCACGCAATTATTTAATAAAATACATGAAAAATAACAAATTTTAAATTTTTGATAAAAGTCTAGACATAATTTAACTATATTAATTGATTTTGGTTTCTCTTTGTTAGAACTAAGTGAGTTGTAATTTCTCTAAAGTAAATTTTTCTGTAATTTTTACGACTTAGTTTTCATGAGTTTCTGCTACAGCAAATGTAATTTAGAGTTCTAAGAAATTTTGTTTTACAATTTACAATTCTACAAGTTGCAAAAATTTAGAAACACGGAAACAGTTCAGGAAATTATAGCTAGTATAGAAATGAACAACTAAATGAGAGGAAACATTTCCGATTGCAATACAATAATTTTCTTTTAATATTTTGCGTGTGAGTTCCAGCTTATAATTTCTACAGTTTTGGTTAATAATATAGTTCGTTTCTAGCTTTTAAAGCAAATTTCGAGTGCTGCTGTTAATAGTTAATCTCAGGTTTTGTGCGAATTCTTACGGAATTTTATTACGTGCTTTATATAATTATAAATTAAATGTTGTGCTGACATTTCTGTTGCGTTATAGTCACAGCTACCAACTATAGTATTGGGAATCCGCATAAAATTGGTTTTAAAAAAAGCTTTTTATATATTCGAGCGAAATAAATATTCCTGAATACTTATTTCTTTAGTATTTACTAAAGATAGGTTTATTGAATTTTTCTTTTTTTTAATGAAAAATTAAAGTTCACAGAATAATTTTGAATTTACTAAATAAAACTCAGAACATTTTCCAGTTTATGTGTGACAATAAAGATACTACAAAGTGGACAAAAACGAATCGTCACAAAGTAATTTTATAACAGATAAAAAAATTATGAGATGTTCAGCTCTAGAATTTCTTCAAATAGATATTGCAAGTGAAACTTCCCAATTAAAAGTTCTACAGCAAAATAATTTGAGAAAATAATTCCTTCTACATTTATATTATTTTTTAGAAACTTTTTAGAAAGAAACTCATTCTTTTGACTAGAATTTCCTTATTTTGAAACTACAATTTTTATAATTTATTAAATTAACTTAATAATTTCATTAAGCTTTAATAGATATATTTTCTAAGTTAAAGGAATGTTAAACGAAACATTGGTTGAGGTTTTTTTTTATTTTTACATGATCAGTAATTAATCCGATGTTTTCAAAGATAAGTTTTGTTTATCGATATATTCTGTTTTTCTATTCAATTTAGTTAATGAGAAGGCATTTATGTTGAGAAAGTCTTTCACTTTTCGCTTCGCTTCGCTTACACTAGCACAAATACATCGACACATCACACATACAAATATTTAAACATAAGCTTTTTGTTTTATTATTATAACTACAGTGATTATTTTTTAACAACGTATATGGCGAATATCAGTAACGTGTAAATCCACTCAATACATAATAAGACAAATGGTAAAAATATACCAAGTATTTTAAGAGATGAAAACAACAACAACAACATTTTACAGCTTAGTTAGTTCGTTCTTTTGTGCATTTCCAAAATTACAATTTAGAAACTCGAGATTCTGCAACATTTCGAGGCCTTAGTACTCAATTTTTCATATTATAGAAAAGTTTTGATCAAATAATCTTTTTAATTATACATATATAAATAGTTTCAAAACGTTTCTTTTCTATTTTAAGAAATTGATGATGATTTCTGTGCAATTGTTGTAGCTGCTGCTGTAGTTGTTGTTGTTGTCGTTGTTGTTGCCATATGGTGTCCACCGTACAAGAAACTCGATTGCCTTATCACAGATACTGCTGCAGCAGCCACGCCTGCTTGTGGAGGAGGTGGTGGTGCACGTTGCTTTTTAAACGGTTGATAGGTTGCAGGCTTTGTTGTTGTTGTTGACGACGATTCCGTTGTTGTTGTGTCTGCTGCAGCTGTAACAATATTATTGTTGTCTGCATCTTTGTCTGTTGCTGGAGAGAATTGAAAATTTTGCGCAAACAATTTTCGAGAAAGGAAAAATTGTTATTTTTGATTAAAAACTGATTTTAAACAAGAAGTTAATTTTAAAATTTATATCTCTGCAAAGGTGTTTAAAATTCACCCTTTTCTCCAATTTAAAATTAAAAGTTATACAAGTTGAAATTAGGAAATATTATTTAATTAAAATTAACAATTGTTCAATGGAGTTGTAATGGACGGTATATGTATGATAAAGTCTCGTGGAATCACGTAATTAAATACTTATTAATAAATTGAAATTAATTCTTTTTTAACCAGGCAAACTATATTTGTATAGCATCCTGCAATAAAAACAAATGAAGAGGTTCGTTTGAATGATTAAATGTTTGTAGGTTTGTTACTCCATAACTCGAAAACGGCCGGACATTTTTGTCCGGCCGTTTTCCAAAATGACTAGAAACAGCTTCCCAAAATGACTAGAAGGAAATGCTTTACGTATTTCGATATTAATTTTTATTATATCTTTGGGATGAGAAATCTAAACCTCCGAGTGCCTTGCACATAAAGATAAAATTTAATTGTTATTTTGTCTCACCTCAAAATTTAAAAATGTTTTTCCTTTTTAAGAACTTTCCCGTTTTTATACCCTACACCCAAAGGGATGAGGGTATTAATCACTTTGTTTTTGGGTGTAGGGTATTTGGGTGTAGGTAGACGACACTTTTACTTGTTTCTATTTAAATAGCGTAAAAGAATTGCGTTTTTCCGCAACGCGATTCATTGCTCAGCTAATATTCATTGCTCAGATAATATGAAGTCCATAAAGAAATATGTGCATTATTTGCGCACAAATGTCACTAAACAATTTTCTTTAAATAATTTAATATTCTTTCCACAACCATTAAAGGTTTTTAAGGTATCTTTTCCTAAAACATTTACAGCTTTCCCTCAAATTATATCAAAGCTATTCACAGAAATGTAAAATATATACAAAGTTTAAATTTCAAGTAATTTGATTTCAATCCGATTCCTTAACAATAAAGCGAAGCAATTTAACCCCTTGCCGACAATTAAAATTCCGATTGCACAGGCCATAGTCAACAGCAAGGTATTAACTATTCAAACTGCATCGATTGCTGCAGGTTCCGATTATCTTGGTTTATGCAGACACAATATCAGACCGACGGCGACAAGTCAGGCGTGGCTGCGTTCACCGGGTTCCACTCTCTGACATATATATTTCATAAAAATAGGAAATGTTAAAACATTTGAATCCTTAACAATAAAGTTGGTGTTTAGTTTAACGAGTAAAAATTAATAGAAACGATTGAATGGTTGCTGCGAAACTACGAATGGATGCTACACAGGTGAATCCAGGAAACTTTCAAATGTATAGTTTTTATAGGAGATTTATTTATGTTCACAAATATTTTGTATATAATTTCGGATAGAAATTTAACAAAAACTGACCACTTAAACCAGCATAAAAAGTAGAAAAATCGGTTTGTATTAAAAGAACTATAAAGTTAGAGAAGATATAAAAAAAACACGTTAAACACACTCAAAAATGAAAATGCTAGAATTAAATATATTTTATAACTTCGTAACTTTTATTTATAATTTTTTCCATAGAATATTTTTCCGTATTATAAAACATGCAACAAAATTTCATATACGATACTTTTTGTGTGCTACAATAATAATGTGCTAAATCTTAAACAAGATCAACAGAAGTTTGATATGTAAAAACAATAAAGTATTTTGAACAAGAATAAAATCCACAGGTGTTGTAACTTAGTGAAATTAAAAGTATACTGAAAGGACGCAGATTAAAAGGCTTTGGAAAAAGCTTCTTCTGCAGCTTCTATTGAGAGCTTTTTAATGATTTTTTTATATGCACTAACTTAGTAGAAAGTTAAAAACTAAAATTAATTTAATTTAGAATTAAAAGTTATGAAATTACTGCTAAAAAAGGTATGCAGAAGGTATTAAAATATTTTATACTGCCTTTTCATTAATTTACATATCATTAATACAAAATGCACTACAATATTTATTGTGTTCAATAAAAAACTCATAACTTTACATTTTCTTGTAATTGCTTTTTTATTATAATCGGTATTTATGCATTTTAATAAACTATGAATATACAACTGTGACAAAATGAGAAAAATAAAAACATATGAATTAGAGAAAAAATCTGGTTCCAGCTATTCAAATTTCAGCAGTTCGTGCAGCATTTTAAATTAAAATAATAAAGGATTAATAAATATTTACAAACTAATAGAGCAACAACTTTACAAAATTAATTTTATAAAATTTGCTTTTTAAATAAAATTTTAACAAAAATGTTGTATAATTTGTATTAAAAACAAAAAATACTGACAGAAGTTGTTTAAAATTTAATTAGAAGTTTTCATCACGATAGAGATTTTCTTTTTTGCATTCATTTGATATCGAAACCAAAGAAATTCTCGCTGATTTTTTCCTATTACATATACAGCGATGTAGGACGAAAATGAAAACACATATCAATTAGGTGTTCACCAAAAATTCCATTACATTTAACCTTGACTGCTAAAGTTGAAAGTCGTGGATAATTTTTCTAAACGTTACGATCTCAAGGCGATCAAAGAGTCGAAGTTGTTTGAAGTCGCCTGAGTTCGATGGAAGTCTAGCAAGTTGCTAAGGTACATATTTTTTATTGAAATCGGTTGAATCCTTGAAGAAGGAAAGAGGTGAATTTTTAAATAACGAAATTGAGTAAAACTCAGTTTCATCCAATCGCGTTGACTTCAAATTACTTGCCAGGTGATCTCAAATAAAGAGCCTTAAAAAAAGCCTTTGAAAACTTAAATCGATTCGTTTTATAAAATAAGTTCTAAAGAATTCGAACTAAAAACGAATTCCAACTCACAATTGTAAATCAAAGACAAAATTGGAACTTTGGAAATCTTAAATCGGAAAGATTTAAGGAAATTTTAAATCACGAAGCAATCAACCGAAATAATAAAGGAATTAAAATCTTTTTCTCATTTTTATTCTGAGGATGAAAGCGCTCTGTCGGTGCGATCATGGTTATCAAATACATTAATAAAAAATTATTATAACCAGTGTTTCGAAAACGAATGAAAACTTTTTATAACATTTGATCCTCTTCGAATTTTTTCATTTTTTGTTAACGGAAATTTTTTTGTATTTTTTTAAGATTAAAAAATTAAAAACTGCGAATTACATTGCAATTTATTTTAAATAGTATAAATAAAATTTCATTCTATTTATTTCATTTTAAATAGTAATTATAAATAAAATTTTACTTGTAAAGCTAGAAAACTTTTTTGCAAATCAACACTGTAAATAAACAGTAAAAAATATATACTTCTATACAACTCTTATTCTTCTAAGGTTTACTCTTCACGTGCTTTTCATTCTCTTCGTTTACTACATACCATTTGTTGCTTTTACAGTTCGACTAGGATAAATTTTTGTTGTATTCAAAAATGGAGGCGGTTTCGGAAATTCGGTTACGTTGTGAAAACGTTTTCCGAATTTCGTTTCCAAATCAATAACCAACCGGCTGACTGAACTAGAATTTGTTAAGAGAGTGGATGATCCACTGCTGAACGGCGATGAAGAGGAGGTTGTGGCGGATGATGCGGCGGGCATATTAGTGCGTATAGATGAGTGTCGCTGCGGTGGCACAGGAGGTGTTCCACTACCGCCGGCTCCACCCGACTGGAAAATAGAATGGAATAGAAAAGCATTTAATATTTTTAAGACTTCAGAATGTTGCAGAATAATATACACTACATTAAATTTGTCGATCATTCGGATGCTTTTTTTCAAGCGACTAAATGTGACTTCCTGATGAGTAAGTGACACTTCTGATCAATAAAATAGATGTAATTAAACAACGATTAATCAAGGCTATTCAAATAACGGAATGTGTTCGACAATGAGAGACGATTCAGTGATACATCGATATTGTAGAGTTGGAAGGAATTTCTAATAGCAATTTTGTTGCACAGTTTTAGGTTTAGGTGTTGCAGTTAACATTCACTATTACAACACACTGATTTAAGGAACAACAATGCTATATAGAAATCGATTTGTTGCTATCGCAAATTTATATAAATATACGTATACAATTCAGATAAATAACGAAGACAACTAATCGCCCATAAATATGCTAAATATGCTAAATAAATATGCACACCATTGCATTTCTTTTGTAGTGTAGCATTTCCTCTGCTTTTCCTGAATATATTATTTCAATAAATTAATATTTCAACATATTATATATAAATTCTACAATTGTAGAAAGTTGCACGGCACTTTTTACACAACTCAATTTCCTTCTAATTGTTTAGTCCCTGCTTAGCTTCCACTCATAACTAATTTGAAAAATTTTTACGTTCCTCCTTTGTTGTTACTAAGAAAATAAACACGCAACTAAAAAGCAAGCTTAAAAAATTTGTGTGACATCCGTTTTGCTATCTTTCCGCTACGCTTTCGTAACAATCATCTCTGCTAGTGGGATTCCGTGCGACTACTGACAGTAGAGTAGAATTCGAGATTGCAAAATCAATAAATGCAAGTCTCTCTCTTTTACTTCGAGGAAAATAAAAAGGAAATGTGTCACCCACCTACTAGCAAGAGAAGTGAAAGGAGGCACAATAAACACATTTCATGAGATCTCAGAAGTTCTCAAATCAAATTAGAGTTGTCTAAAATCAAGTTAGGATTATTTTTAACTGAATTGAAATTATGAAATGAATGGAAATATTCTAAAATCAAATTGGAGACACTTAAACCGCATGCGGTGATTGAAGAAGTTAATGATTTCAGAATAACCCTTTATTTTACTTCGACCTTGACTAAAGAAGGTTTAAGATTATCTTTAGCTCTGCCTTTAGATTAGATTTTTCTACAGCTTAACATTAATTTTCTGAAATCGAATTTTGAATTTCTGAATCAATCTTCTATACTGATCAGGATAAAAGAGGGAACGTTAGCATTCTCAATAATTTCTTATAAAACAATTACTTCAGCTTTATCCACTTCTTTGTTCATACAATGTGAGATGATGTGACCCACTGACTTTCGTTTATGCATTCATTCTCACCTCATGACTAAACTCCTGAATGGCACAACACAATTTCCAGTGTTCCACTTTAATCGATATGGATTTTTCATACTTGGAAGGACAATAAAGCGTAAACAGAAAGCCACACACCAACCCCATTGGAAACAAAAAAAGCACAGCAAAAGCAATTATACGAGAGCATTTGTTGCGTATACGAGAACACGATGGTGCTACGCTGTCTGCCAGGATATGAATGGATAGCTGTTATTGTGGTGGGTGCTGCTGTGTGGTGGGTCTCATAGTACAACTGGAATTTATTTTATTTATTCTGTTGTTTGAAAAATTAAGAACAGGCTTTCATTTATGTAAGGACAATGAATAAAACCAACCAACAAGTAAAACATAAGAAGGAAAATATAATGGTGCCTCCTTTTTTAATTTAAAAATTAGTAGTATTCAAAATTTTAAGTAAGTATACCTTCTGCGCCCTGTATATACGCTCATGTTTCAATATTTAAGTACCTTTCCATGAAGAATACTAATAAATATAAATGTCATTAATACTACATACAAATATCATATATTTTCCATAAAAATATACTTAAACTTCAAAGCCCTCAGATTTTAATAAGGACAAATATAACTGAATGACTTTAAAGACTTCAGTGAAGAAAAACGTAAAAAAGTTACTTCTTGTCGACTTCAAGTCATGATAACTTGAAAGAATTATTATTTCTGCGAATTGAGAAGATTATTTCCGATTGCAATTTGCAGTCCGAAATTAAAAGTAAATTTAATTTTAGAATTAGAACCTCTAGTATTTAGTTGGAAGTCGATAAGGCTTAAAATCGAATTTAATGATTGTAGTTTTATGTGTATTTAAATTGTAAAGCCCTGCTTAAAACCAAGTCTAATTTAATTACTTACGATGCCAGTCTGCCTAAGCGGTGGCGGCGGTGCTGGACATATTCGGTGTGGTGGTAATGGTGGCGCATTCAATGGTCCACCATTCAATATGATTGGTGCTGGTGCTTTTTCACGACTACTGTTGCTGCTCCCAACTGTAGACGTCATTTTAATGGTGCCGACAGGACTTGTGGCTGCAGGCGGAGTTGGTGGCGGTGGTGTTGATGGAGTTGTTTGCGCGGCGTTTTTAAACTGATCGCGTAGTGCTGATACGCTTGTTGATGACGAAGTGGATGGTGGCTCAGCAGGTGGTGTGGATACAATGCCTGATGAAGCGCTAGCAGAAGCGATGAGAGCCGTGTTGACAGCACTGCAGAGAGGAACCGCCCCCGTCGTGGAGTTTTGTGCCGTTGTTAATGTGTGCAAATTTGTGTTGGATATGCTACGTGCTGGTGTTGGTGGAGGTGGTGGTTTAACTGTGGGTGGCTTTGGAGGTGCCACTGTAGGTCGACCTATTAGAGTAGGAAAAGGTTTTTGTATACATTGTAAACCTGAATTTCTGAAATCGCGTGACATATCTTGCAGAATAGTATGGGGCAAGGAAAAATTATTTTCAACTTTTTAGTCCGTCTTAAAAACGTGGCATTTAAAAATATATTTTTATTTAAATAATTTTTATTTTAAGACACTTGTTATTCCTAAAACAAACTTCTTGAACCTTAAAAAGAAAAACAAATATAGGGCTACTCATATTTTACGCTTGGAATACTACATTAAAATTCACAATCTAAAATATCTGAGATTTGTATTCGTTTCGTGTAAAGGCTTACAACTTATAAAACTTCTTAGTACAATGTCAAGCAATGTTAAAACCAGCCAAATGGAAAAACGCTGAAATCGGTTCTAAATCGGACTAAAATTTACTTCTACCAAAAGGACACTCAATAAAGTGGCAAAGTTTTAAAATTTTAAATAGTTTATGTTATCAAGAAAATTATTCCCGACTTATGTCGAAAAATGCCGCTTTCAAATCGGACCCCTCTTTTAAATTTTAAATTTTTAGTGCACATAAGGATATTGCAGCCACCAAAAGAACTGCAGCGCCATTCAGCGCGTATTTCTAGCTCCTAGCCATAGCCTATTTCGCAATGAGAATCCCTTGTGTCATGAAGGCGAAAACCACATCCGAATCGATCACTTTTACAACAAAGTATGATTTTTACTTCTACCATAAGATGTAGAGCGCTATGCAGCGGTATTAACGCCAAATAATGTCGGTATCTCTGGGAACGTGTTCAATATAACGGTAGAAACCGCATTCAAATTGGTCACTCCCTTGCGATTTCTAAGTTTATGAACAAACATACATTCAGCTTTTTTATGTCGACATGCTTTACTTCTAATATATATTAAAGTATTTAATATATATAATTTTTTATGAAGGTAAAATATTCAGTTGGCTTCAAATCTACAAGCCATCGTAAAACGGCAAACAAAAATTTAAGTCATCCAAAAATATTTCTTGCCGAACAATTTTTCACTTCAGCCCATTTGAGAACGTTAAGCTGAGAAACTGCTTACCGATTGGTGGATTCGGTGCTGAACGCAAGCCGATTGTTTCCTGTGACTGACAAAGTTGCAATGGAGTGCGCAGTGTGCCGAAGGTTTGTGTTGTCGGAAATACTGGCCCACCAGGCGGTGCAATAGGCGGTGATCTAACGAGGAATATAGAGAGAATATGTATAGAAGGAATTGTTCTAAATATTTTCTGCAGTTTAAAAAAATCGATAACGAAATACAGTATAATGTAATGATGTCGATTTTAAGTAAATAAACACAGCAGGAAATGAAGAAAAATTAACTGCATGAAAGCAAAGCAAAAATAGTTTCAAAATTCTATTGTACAGTGGTGTGATTCGAAATTATTCATAGATAATTATGCAATTTCGCGACATTTACAAAAATAATAATGAACGTTCCCGCGAATCCGGGCCTTCAAGAATCTAGGATATGTCCGAAATTGTTTAATTTAATTTAATTAGAAGTTGTTGAATAAAAAGGTAAAATAATTTTTGTTTTTTTAGGACATAATTTTTTTGTTTCATTCCGAAAAGAACGTTTTAATATTTAAAATTAAGTTCCAAAGATCTGCTCTTTATGTGTGTCTGCTATTTGGAAGAAACTAAATTGAAAAATTTCTTTTATTTTCTCTGCGATAAGCAAGCTGTTTTAGTTACAGTGGGGACATTTTTACATAACTAGGTATGAAGAAAGTGGAAAAGTAGGGAAATTCCTACTGCACCTTTTTATTTCTCAGTATGATGGTGAACGAACATTTGTGAAGTTTTAAATAATTAATTGTGATAAAGTGCTGTAAACTAAAAATGTGATGTTTAACTTTATCCTTTCATCTCTCATTAATTATCCTAAAAAAGCGTAATATTCTAGCAGGTAAATAACAGCAGGTAAATAAAGCTTACAGTTATTTTACACAAGATTTTAAGAATTTTTCTTTTTTAATTCCATTTGATTTGGTTTTCATAAAGCGGAGGTAATTGTAATTGTTAATTTTCTCTATTCAGTACCTTGGTGACTTCATACTATGATGCCGGGATACTGCAGGACGTTGTCCATTTGCTATGAGGTGTTGAAGTCCCGGCGGTTTTGGTGCGAAATTCGGTTTACCATGATTCAGCACTGGCTTGGCGCCAGGCGTTGGTGATTTATTGCTACTGCTACTGCTGCTGCTGCTGCAACTACTGTTGTTGAAGCCACCACCAATACTGTTGGTGTTGCTGGTTGTAATGGTACCACCAAATAATGTGGATTTATTTGGCGCCAAAAGACGCATAGATGAAGATGCTAATGTTGTTGTTGTTTTTAGTGTGCTTGTGCTGGATGTGGAAGAAATGCCTTTTGTATACTTGAGGCTTCCGCTGATATTGTGATTTAATGAGGGTTTTAGTGTTGTTGTTGTTGTTGTAGACGAGGATAAAGAGTTAGAGGGAGACATATTGCTTGTTTGACTGTGTAAATTATTAACAAAGCCTGAACTATTCCCTAAAGATAAACTGTTTAAAGAAATGAAAAGAAGAAAGAAATAAGAAACAAGAAGGGAAAGTAATGTAAAAAAAGAAATCCACTTTAAGATTGAAATGAAAATGAAAGACATAATAAATATATTTATGCAATTCAATACACAAGTACGTACAAACACTGTCATTATTAAAAATTTAAATGTATGTTGCTTTTCAGATTCTTATTCTTGTTAAACAATAACTCCACTTCTAACTTACTTGAAATTTGCTGCTTTGCTCTTGACACTGCTGCCTTTGTTGTTGCTGTTGTTGATTCCGCCACCACTGCCAGTAGCAGTTCTGCTTTCAGACAGCGTCGGCGAGGACGCTTTGGCGCTGCCTTCTCCAGCAAAGTCAGGCTTTTCCATACTAGATTCGTTTAAATTCTAAAAGTAAAAGAAACATATTCTTCTAAACTGAGCATAAATCAATTTAAAACTTGAAACACTCAATTTTAAAATAAATCGCAATCATTAGCGAGTAAAAGTGTTGTCTTCGGCCAGGCCGAAGTCTAAATACCCTACACACGAGTAGCTAAAAAACTAATAATTTCGCCAGTTGACAACTTTTGTATAAGTAGGCGGATCACGCCCATTTTTGGCAATTAATTGGCAAGATTTGAAATTCCTCCAGATACCTCGTAGTAAAATTACGTTTTAATATCTTATATCGTTTACGAGATATTGACAATTTTTGTATGATTGGGAGGACTACGCCCATTTTTTTCGAAAATTTTAGTAATGGCGATATATGTTCCGGAATTATATTATGCTCTGTATCTCACACGGTTTATGAGATATTTACCTTATAGCATTTTTTAAACGAGGAACCTTTACATTCTGTACGTAAAGTAGGCGTGGATTTTAACCGATTTTGCGCATTTTCGATCCCAGACTGCCCTACATAACAAAGAATATTTGTGCCAAATTTCATCGCGATATCTCTCTTCGTTCTCCCGTAATCGTGATTTCAATGAACAGACAGACAGACGGACGGACGGACATGGCTAAATCGATTCAGGAGGTAACGCTGAGTAAGAATATATATACTTTTCTATATCTATCTCGCCTCCTTCTCAGCGTTACAAACGGACGAACAAAGTGATTACACCCTTCGGGTGTAGGGTATAAAAATTAACTTCAGCAACTGAAGCAGCCTCACCGTTGCTACATTTTTAGCTGGAGGCGCAGTTGGAGGTTGCGGTGGTGGTCCTCGATTCGTACGCAGATTAGCTTCAGTTGCGTTAATTTGTTGTTTCTGCCGTTTAAGTGTTAAATGCTTGCTGAGCTCGGCGCTGAAATCAAGTGGACCGTTCGATGATGACGACGACGACGTTGCGGGGGGAGCTTGTGGTGGGCTACCACTCCGTGTATTGTTCTTTATTGTATTGGCATCATTTGTGATGTTGTTCGTGGTAGGCGTCGCAGTGGTTCGCAAGTTCGACGACGAATTTGACGTCGAATTTGTTGTGGGTGCTGAAAAATTTATTTTAAGTATAAAGATTGTACCGGAAATTGAATTATAAAGCTGAAAAAATCTTTTTCACGTTTTTCAAATTATTATTTTGCTATAACATTTTAGGAAACTTTTAGCCAGTATAAACGACTTTTATTATTATTGTTCTGAAGAAAAATTACCGAAATATTAAAAATGCCAAAATATAAATTATTAAAGGTCACTAAAAATGTTGTAAATTACCGAGAAATTAAAAATTCCAAAATATAAATTATTAAAGTCACTAAAATGTTGGATTTTATAAATATATAAAATGAAATTGTGTAATTTTTCAATCAAATACATATTTCGTTATTCTAACTAGATAATTAGTTAATTTGAATAAGCGTTTAGTTAGGTATATTAAAAGTTTATTTTTAATTTAACTAATGTTTGGTTGATTTAACTAAATCTTTGGTAATTTAATTAAATATTTAGGTAGGTTGATTAAAATTCTACTATTAACACATAAAATTTCTTCAAAGATGAAATTGTACCTCGACTGCCATTTACAGGTTTTAATTTGGGCATCGAAGTCAAACCCTCAAAAAGCCCGCCCAGCTTGGGTGCTCCGTTGCCAATACTGTTGTGATCGCCACTGTTATTGGAGCCGAGTGTTCGTTTTGGTGATGCTGAAGAATTGGAACTGGAAGAATCGCAGACCTTTAAAGGAAAAACATTTTAGCTGGTAAAAGAATAAAAGTGAGATTTTCTCAAGCATGTGCAACCTCACCTTGCCTGCAAGTGCTGGTCCACTCTTGTCCACTGTTTGGGTTTTTTTCAATTTTGTGCCCTTCTGTATAGAAGATAGCAGTGCGGAGCGCATATCACCGCCACCAGCAACTCCGCCGCCACCCAACTTTAGCCCACCCATGGCAGGTGGAGGAGGCGGCCCAGGGGGTGGTGGTGGTCCTGGCGGAGGCGGAATAGCCATCTGCATGTCAAAGGAAGATAAACCAAGATTAAATCATTAGTAATGTCATTTCATTCTTTGAAATCGTTGCTGTATAGAAACCGTAAATTATTTTATTTTAAACCAATGAACCATTTTTAACAGAGTTAAGTTTAAAAAATTAAGGCGGGATTCAATTCGAACTCTCAGTTGAACGAATCTATAATTATAACTATTAAAAGTTTTTAATACTTTTTTTACTGCTTTCCCCGCGTTTTAAACGCGTTCGTTCAGAAGAAAATCGTTTTAATGAAAAATTAGAGTGCCTTAAATATTACAACTTGTGCGTGAGCTTTTGTGCCAGTGTCATATTTTGTCACTAAAAATTATCTTTTATTTTTTGTCTTGTATTCTTCATTCACTCAATCTTGCTTTTCAAATGACAGCAACAACATCGTGTGGTCGTCAAACCTACATAAAATGAAGAACTTAGAATGTCGCAAAGCCACAAACACTTTATCTGCAACAGTATTTTTCGTAAACTTGTATCTTAGCCTACAACTAAATTCAATATACATGTCTGATTAATTGCATTTAGCTCTTCAAATATTGAATATAAATGATTACAATGACGTTTTATGCATGTTCACTTGTGTTTTAAAGAAAAAAGTATTGGAAAAGTATGTACAATAGACATCTAGAATTATAAGATGGCATTTCAATATTCCACCTTAACAAAGTTATGGCGTATCTGGTGAATCTTCAATATATCCTCTCGATTCTGGAGGAATCCACTATAGTACATATAACGGATCCCATATTATACAATACTCCAAAATTGATCTGACTAAAGCTACATATAAAGCTTTCAAGGTAAAAGGATCACTGAAATCCTTAGAATTCATTAAAATTAAGCATAACATGGCATTGGCTTTCGCAATGATATTCTCATAATGTTTACAAAAGCAAAATTTTATGTCAAATAAAACTCTAAGATCTTTCTTTTCTGTAATAATGTTAAGAATTTCTTCACCAATTCTATACTGAAAGCTCAGAAAAATAGAACGTCGGGAAATTTTTCAAGATACTGCACTTAGTTATGTTAAGAAACAATAGATTATTATTGCACCACGACTCTACACAGATCATCTTGAAGCTCCTTGGAATCATGATTATTTGAAATAGATTGAAAAAATTTTAAGTCGTCAGCAAACATCAGACAGTGAGAAAACTTTATTATATTTGGTAAATCATTAACAAATTAAATGAAAAATAGAGGACCTAGGTGACTTCCCTGCGGAACCTCTATATAACGCATGACTGACGTAGGATTTGGCAAATTAACTTCTATGAAGACACAACAAGTAATACTTGGAATAACACGTCTGTTGGGACTTTTTTCAATTATATTTGTGTAGATAAGATTATTCCAATATGTAAAAAAGTGGCTAAGGTGCCGCCATCAAGAGAAATTCAGCAGAAGTCATTACATCAGCAAGCAATCTACATAATTTTTCTGTTTTGTCTATTTATTCACTTTTAAAGCCTTTTATATTTTCTAAATACGCGTTTGCCTTTAGAATTCTGGTGGCAATCACTTGCACAAATACGACAGAAATTAAAATCCACTCACGTTGTTTCAAAAAACAATACATTAAAAAAATATGCAAACGTACCTGTTTAACTATTTATAAAACAATTTTCAATGCAAATCATGAGCGAGTGAGTCAGATTGCGTTTATTATTATTGACTCAATAAGATTATTATTGATCCAATCTCAGTTTTATTTCAAGATTAGTTACTTCACAAGGTTTAAAATCACAAATCCTTTTGAAACCTTTTTGGTAATTATTTATAAAATTTTAATAATTGTACCTAATAACTTTATGACTTTAAAATATTATATTGCTTGTCTGCGCAATTAAAAATGTTTGCACTGTTTAATATCGAATATTTTTGTCTTTCTATCTTCTCTTTATATATAATTGCAATAATTCCTTAATTACCACAACAAATAATTCCGCGAACTTTATGCACGCATGCGCATTGCACGGCAGTTAAAATGAACTGTAAAACTGCAGCAAGCGATTTCAGAAAAGGCGATTTAATACGCAGACTTTGAAGCAGAAGAAATCAAATTATTTGTTAAATAAAAAAAAATACGTTTGCTGCTTGGAATGCAACGAACGCAACACGCGAAACACTCGCCACTGGTGCTGCACATGCGCGGCAGCAGTGAAAATATGCGCGACGTATACGAGCTTCTGAACGACTGCACTGGACCGATAAGCGGCAAGACGTCTGAATCACGACTGGGAGCAGAGAAGTAAACACCGTGCACACAACAGCAGCAACGAACTCAGCAGGAGTGGGTAAAAATAGCAAGGTGAGCTAGTGAGTAAATACTTGGAGGCCGGAGACGAGTAAGAGCGAAAATAACGTGATGTCGAGAGACTAGACGAAGAGAACTATTAAATTCACGAAGAAAATTTAGATCTTTAAAGAATGTTTTTATGATTAGAAATATATTAATGATATACTGCAACAGTAAAGCAACTTGTGGCATTCCAGTAGTAAATTCCACAATGTAATATCTCCGAAATTACGTTTTCCGATGAAAACTGAGGTAGTATTTCTGAGCTTTTAAAGTTTTAAATTACAGAAATTTCTTATTCAATATTGTTATAAATTCAAAGTGTCAGGGATGGTTCTACGTTTCTTTGTACATTCTTTGGTTTTAAGAGATTTGTAAACACAAAAAGGTGTCTTTACAGGTACAAAAATACTTTTGTGAGTGCAAAAAGTCTTCGCTTAATTTTTGGTTTCCTTCAGATGCGTCACTACGTGGAAGTAGGGATGATATATAAAATTACAAGGAGGATGATATATATAAACTTGATCACATATTTTATTCGGGTTACCTATCAAAATGCAGAATAATTGATTGACCACAAATTCCTAAATGCAACTTCTCTAAAATATAATTGCCACATGCCGTGGAAAAGATGTGGAAATTCCTCTTCTCCGAGACATCGTAGTCCACAAAATCTCTGGAACATCGGTATAGGTATGTGGTATTGCAACATTTTAAACACAATAGTGGAAATACAGCCGCTTAATTAATATTATTAAATTAATTTCTCAGCCTCCAACAAACACATTCTGTTGAAATGGCTTCATTACAGGGGTATTTCTCACTAATTTCACTTTTATTTCTATTCTCCCCTCGAAATCCCGAGATTTTCTCAGAATCAGAATACATGACTTTCAATAAACATGCTTTAATTTTCAACTGGAAGCTGGCTGACAGAGTGTAAAATATACATTTGGCATATTCTAAAATAAACATTTTCTAAAAAAAATTATGTTTTACATTTACATTTCACAGTTACAATTTTACATTTACTTATCACAAAAAAAATATTTATCTCTTTCACTTAAATGATATCATGTCATATAAAGACTCAAAAAATCAACAGTCTCGTGACATCAATTTAAAGAGTACAAGTTGGATGAATCACAAGATTTTTTATTCATAAAAAATATTCATATCTGCTTCTCTCTCTTTCTCTCTCTCTCTCTTAAATTGTTTGTTTGAATTGATTTTTCACTCTCAATCTCGAACAACACAGATTTTTCATTACAACAAAGTGTGCGTCAATAAAACAACAATCAACAACATCAATCGCTTGATTACTCATTTCACACTAAGAAACCGCAATACAACAAAAGCTGGCGACTTATGACTCGAAAGGAGATTCCAGTTTATTGCTTAAGTCTTTTGTTTTTAACCCTAGAGCGGTGTACTGGTCACTGAATGCCCAAGGCTTCAGGGTTTTTACTATTTGTTCTGCACAGTTTCAGGCGAATTATTTATAATAAATTATCATCACTTACTCGGCACATGCTATGCATTTTGTGTGGAAAATGTACGTCAAACACACGATAACCCAAAAGTTGGAAGTACACGCGGCTCCAGGGTTAAGTATTTGGCTGTCCATTTGCTGGTTTCACGGGCGGTCTGTTCGCCTTAGCTGTCTTTCCAAACGTAGCGTTACTCAGTGGCAAAATACTCTTGTTGATGCTTTCATTGGTTTTTTTATTCCATAAATGTTTACATTTTTCCCGGAATTTCGTGACCAGTCCAAGTTGAGGTTAGCATTCATTGGGATGATCAACTAAATCACTAATGTTTTCTAGAGGTAAATTTCTTCGCTGTACATGTGTTCATGAACATTTATTGTTTGCATTTATTGTTTGCATTACCTACTTTGGTAGGTGCTGCAAATAATTATTACATATCTTGCCTTTAGTTCGAATGGTCCCGTTGCCCGTTTTCTAAGCACCATAAACCAAGTATTTTCTAATGCGTCGCCCCCTTTTGTAGCTATGAATCGCTGTCGGACAACCCGACGTAATAGCATTAAACAATGCTGTTAGTCATAAAGAGTTACAGTAACTTTTTTATCGTTGTTAATGTTTATGGTATGACAAGATGACAAATATTACTTTGACAAGGCGTGGGTTTCTCCGAATCCATTCGAGGTACTTGTTTCTTTATTTGTTATAACTTTTATTTAATAAGACATCCAAGCAATTATTTTGGTCCATAGAAATCAATAGCCAAGCGGCGCAAATGAATTCCATAGGCTGATTACGAAGAAAATTAAATATATCAGCTATTTCGGTGACGATTTCGTTCTCTGTTTACACTGAGCAGAAATATTTTGGATTTGAAAAAAAATACATTTAAGGCTTTTTTAAAATTTTAATTTTTTTTAATTAAATATTTTTAATATTTTAATTATTTATAAAAGGAAAACGTTTTAAGTTTTTATTGTTTGAACAGCGGAGCGTATGAGCAACATGCAAAACTGTCCCGACCCAACTATAAACTCACAATCTAAACTGTTTGTGTTAAAGGCTGATATGTAAAAACCAAATTAAATTACCCATATTTTCCCACTAAATAAGATGTAATTGATTAAACTTGAACAAAATTGATCGATTTCAAGCAGAATCTTAATTCCAAACACAGAACGTTTTAATTTAAAAATGTTGAATTTTACAGTTAATTTTCTCAGTTATTTTAAGTTTAAAAAAAAATATTTAGAAGTAGTTAAATTACTTCTTATTTACCTTTATAACATAAACTCACCTGAGAAAACAAAATGAAAGCGAAATAACTTATCTATTAACGCGACTCACGTAAAGTTATAAGAAGCAATAAAAATCAGCTGTCAATATCAGCGAAGTTTTATTATAGCGATAACTAGTGAGGCCGGAAAGGCATCCTAACCCTAAAAACCACTGAATGGCGTTCATTTCCGCCGCATTCGCACGCTAGGGAGTGTCTCGCAACGAACGACCGAAAACTGAAACCTCGCATCACGAAAGCGGAAGTGAAAAATCAGCCTTTCGAGGGAGAACTAAGTGATTGCGTTAAATTTCCTTTCAGTTTTATTAGTAAACTGATTTTTAACGCAAAGCAAATGGGAATCAGAGATACGAAACGAACTGCGAAAGCATAAAGTAGCGCGCTTGTCAAGAAAGGTGCAGCTTGTGAATTGAAACAAATTAAATTGAAACACACGTGCGATTGATAAGACAACAAAATATTGAAGCCAAGAAGGAACGCGGGGAGGGCAGGCACACTCCTTACTTCGTACAACTCACGGGGAAAGAAAAACGCGGATAGCATTTTTTTGAACGATAGGCGTCGTACATTCATAAACTTTTCCACAAAAGTTTAAACTCTGCCCTCATCAGAAAAAAAAACATTTCTTGAGCGTTAACTGAAAATTAAAAATTCAACCGAAGTCTTACTGCTTCAACTTTTAACCAACAATGAATAATCGTAGAAAAGAAACATACAATTTTGAAATTGAAAGGAAAAGTATTTCACTTGCATTAGCATTGTTGTTGTTGTTGTTGCTTGTGTTAAACATTAACATTGCACACCCGACCTTAAGCTGCATGTTGGAATGGAGAAACAAATATAACTTCGTGCTGATCATTCAATCAAAGTTGGCATGTGAAGTGCGGAGATATTTGGATGCAGAGCACCTTCGCGCATCTGCTTAATTTGAAATTCAGCAACCTGTAGACTAACAATGATGTTTTTTGTTTGCAGTCACTTCCTTCCTACTCATGTGAAACTGAGCCGTCAATGTTGCAGCGATATGAAAGCAACGATATAAATAACAACTACAAAATCGAAAGTATAATAACAATTTGGCCGAAAACTGTGGAGTTGTGCATGTTAGGGAAAAATATGCCGGGATAATATGAAGTTAAAATTCGAAGACTAAAGCAGAAAAAGTATTTACTATTTTTTATTTTAAGCGCTCATATTTAAATTTAATTTCACGCTTAAATTTAAATGTAACTTCATGGAATTTATTTTTTTTTATACATTTTCATTTATGTCTTTTATGTTTTTGATTTCTCTTCCTTAATAGGAGTAAATTTTAAAATTTTCATTTTAATTTTAAATTTTTTTTTATTTTTTTTATATTTTATTTTTATAATTCCAACCTTCTTTTTGAAAATCTATTTTCAGAAATATTCTTCATTTGCAATTAAATTAAATTGTAAAATTATATAAAATTGAAATGAAGTGTAAAAGCTAGAAATATTAACAAAAATTCATAACTTTAAATGTTTTAGTTTAAAAAAAGTAATTTAAATACACATAATATAAATTAACACAAATACAAATTCTCGTTTGGATTTAAAGGCTTGTGCTCATGAACGCAAGAGGTTAATTGCACTAAAGAACTCTAATTAAATTTCAGCTGTGACAGCAACGCTTGAACACTGCAAGTCCACTCGTGAGCGCTTCGTAGTTAGCTCGCTTATAAGCCGGCTTAGACTTTCTGATGGATTGCCCGCATCATTCGTGAGCACTCATACGAGCGCATAAAATCTTTTTTGGCGCTCAAATTCTAAAATTCCAATGAATATATATTAGGAGGAGTTTTAATAACTTAAAATTACAATAAAACAAAATTTAAAATAATCAAATACGATTGCTTTAAATTCCTAAAGCTCACGTGATTTTCTTAATTCATATTAATTCTTAAAACTTCACTCACTTCCATGCGAAGGCATTCGAACAAAGAAGAGGTAAACAAGCTTATTATGACTCAGTCATGACTGTTGAAAATAAAATTAATCTTATCTGAACGTTAACAGAGAGCAGAATTTAGCTGCGTGCATTTCTTAGTTCTGTTGTGTGAGTGTATTTATTTTCGATTTCTTTTTCATAATTGTTATTTTTATTGTTATGTTTGCCTTTTATACCCTACACACGAATGAGGAGAACACAAACTTTGTTCTTACCTTTGTAACGCAGAAAGGAATACAGATACAAGATATACAGATAAAAGATATTGGTGCTCAGCGCCTGTCTGTCCGTCTTCCTCTTGAAATCACGATTACAGGTGGACGAATAGAGACATCGCGACAAATTTAACACAAATATTCTGTTACGTAGGGTAAAATGCGAAGTCGGACAATAACCATGACTTTCTAATCCCAATGCTTAATGTATGATGTGAATTTTATATCCACAAGTATAAATTGTTACGCTTTTGTTTAAAAGACATCGCACAAATTTTCTTTGTTTACTAGAGCAATTTGTGACTGAAAAATGGACGTAATTGGTTGACCACGGCTACTTTTTAAAACAATTTCCAGCCACATCTTTTCAAAAAATTTCTTTTTTTCTTAATTTTGTTTTCTATCGATATATTTTTTACTACTTATTTTGAAGTGTTGCGCTTATTCGGTAATCTTTTCACTATTTTTATACCCTACACCCGAAGGGAGTAGATATGGATATAGAAAATTATATACATATATTCATGCTCAGCGTCTCCTCCTGAATCGATTTAGCTCTGTCAGTCTGTCTGTCTGTTGAAATCACGATTACGGCAGAATGAATAGAGGTATCGCAATGAAATTTGCCACAAATATTCTTTGTTATGTAGGGCTTCGGCCAGGTCGAAGATATCACTTTTACTTGTTATTTATTATCGACGGCAACAATCAGTATTCCAATCTGTTATCTGTTAGCGTGTATTTTTTACGTACAAAAAAGAAATTTAAATCAATATAAATGATATGAAAAAATTAATCTGATTTTCACTGATTCTCTGTTCGATCATATTTTATATAAAGTAATCTTAGAAAAATAGATTGCATATTTTCTAGTGTAATTAATAAAAATAAAAAATTACTGCTTATTCTTTTAAAACCACTTTTATAATATTTTCGCAAAATATTTTTTATTTAAAATTTCTTGTATTGTTCGTTTCCGTTTTTTTAGGTAACTACTTGTTGGGTTTCTTCCAAGCTTATATTTTTAGGAAAAACTATCGTAAATTTCTTTAAATTTTTGGTTTATTATATACAATCACGATTACAGTAAACCTTACTTGTGAGAGACCAATACATGTCAAATCAGTACAAATCAAATCTCGATTGAAAATAGCATTTGTTAACCGTTTTTTAAATAAAGTTTTTTATAAATTAAAATGCTAAATTATTATTTTTGTAGAAAATTAATTTTTGGGTTTAAATAACTTAGTTAGAAAAATTGAGTTTGGTGTACAAATGTGGTTTGGTGTGTACCGTTTATGGTACATTCATTTATACTAATAAGAACAAGAATGCAAACATGGCAACAATTATACAATCAGTTATGCCGAAAACGTATGTTCCACACAAGTTCCAGGGCAAAACCGATTGAGCTAATGAAAACAACAACAAAAATGTTGCTAGCGCCAAATAATCAGAATCGCTCAATCAATCGCGTATGACGATATTTTCATTGAATTTGTTTTTTTCTCGAACATATGCCTGTACGTATCTGGAAAAGCAAATCAGTGAATTTTTCTTTGATTGCACTAATTTACTTAAATAAACAAATTAATTTACAAATCTACACTGAAAGTTTTACTTTGTTTTTTTTCTTTAGAATGGTTTCCAGTCTTGCTTCTCTTTGCTCGTCTGTTTATGAAGCTCGTGATGCCTTTTGTTTTTTTTTGCTTTAGGTGTACATCGATCAATCGCTTTTCCTTTCGGTGGCAAAATTTATTTTATGTTATTTTACTGATTTTATATGATTTCCCTTAATTTTCTTTTATTTAATTTTAGTCCTTTAATTTGACTTTGCTTCCTTTAATAATTTATTTAATAATTATATGTAAAAAAGAAAATATTTTCTGCAAACTGAAGATGTTTCAGCCACGTTGGTTGATTCTCAGCATTTGATCGAAAGTTGGAAATATTCCAAGACTTAATGATACGGTACCGAGAAAGAGGCGGTTAAAATTCGATGACCAATAAAAACAAATAAATTGCTTCTTAACTAGCGAAAAGTAGTTCGTTATCACTCTTCAAGGATTCAGGCAGGTTTACCGTTACCAGTTGTCGGTATTTAGTTCCCAGAACCACCAGCAGAGAAGCGATTACTTTGGTTTGGTGATTTTTACAAATAAATCTGTATTTGAAGCTTACATTTAAAATATTCAAACCTAGATTTCGCGAATAATATGTTATTTCGACCGCGCTTGCCGAACCTACAGCCGGCTCCCATATCCTGGCAAATCCGTCTTCTTTACACATACATCTACTGGCCTCTAGAGGACGATAACAGGAATGACTGGCGTGTGCGCTGCTTTTACTGGTTCAGGACTTTTGGTGGTTTATTGATTTTATCCTTGACATCCCTTTCCTATATGTGGTACATTGTGGCAAACTCTAATGATCTTACCCTCATGCTGGACGGCCTGGCCAAATTCATTATACTGTTCGATGTCTACATGCGCACCCTCAACCTGGTAGCCATCAGCGAACAATGCAAGGACTTCCTCAAAGAATTCTACGCCAAGATTTATATTGCAATGTAAGTCACAAGATGCATCATCCTTCATCCATCATCTTTTATCGGGACTTCACTCAGGGAGGATAATCCGAAGACTTACCGCAAAATCAAGCGCTACCTGCTGCCCACGGTGCTCTACTCCATGACATACATAATCGCTGTGTTGTCCGCATTAGCCACTTCACTGCTCGGTTTGCTTTCGAACCAACGGCTTTTGATTTTCGACCTGTGGCTACCTTACGACATTAGACCAATGCGCAATTACGTGCCTACCCTACTGGTCTGCTACTGGGTAAACTTCGGTGGAGTCGCGTGTATTGTAGGCGAATCTAATCTAATGGCTACGGTGGTATTGCACCTGAACGCGCGCTACGAACTACTGCAGGAAGAATCACGCGAATTGTACGCGACTTTGTTGCAGAAATATGATCACGCGCCACACAGGACTCTTCAGCGACATGGTGTTCAATGCAGCAGCCAAGGCATTCAAACGTGGACGAATAGAGACATCGCGACAAATTTAACACAAATATTCTGTTACGTAGGGTAAAATGCGAAGTCGGACAATAACCATGACTTTCTAATCCCAATGCTTAATGTATGATGTGAATTTTATATCCACAAGTATAAATTGTTACGCTTTTGTTTAAAAGACATCGCACAAATTTTCTTTGTTTACTAGAGCAATTTGTGACTGAAAAATGGACGTAATTGGTTGACCACGGCTACTTTTTAAAACAATTTCCAGCCACATCTTTTCAAAAAATTTCTTTTTTTCTTAATTTTGTTTTCTATCGATATATTTTTTACTACTTATTTTGAAGTGTTGCGCTTATTCGGTAATCTTTTCACTATTTTTATACCCTACACCCGAAGGGAGTAGATATGGATATAGAAAATTATATACATATATTCATGCTCAGCGTCTCCTCCTGAATCGATTTAGCTCTGTCAGTCTGTCTGTCTGTTGAAATCACGATTACGGCAGAATGAATAGAGGTATCGCAATGAAATTTGCCACAAATATTCTTTGTTATGTAGGGCTTCGGCCAGGTCGAAGATATCACTTTTACTTGTTATTTATTATCGACGGCAACAATCAGTATTCCAATCTGTTATCTGTTAGCGTGTATTTTTTACGTACAAAAAAGAAATTTAAATCAATATAAATGATATGAAAAAATTAATCTGATTTTCACTGATTCTCTGTTCGATCATATTTTATATAAAGTAATCTTAGAAAAATAGATTGCATATTTTCTAGTGTAATTAATAAAAATAAAAAATTACTGCTTATTCTTTTAAAACCACTTTTATAATATTTTCGCAAAATATTTTTTATTTAAAATTTCTTGTATTGTTCGTTTCCGTTTTTTTAGGTAACTACTTGTTGGGTTTCTTCCAAGCTTATATTTTTAGGAAAAACTATCGTAAATTTCTTTAAATTTTTGGTTTATTATATACAATCACGATTACAGTAAACCTTACTTGTGAGAGACCAATACATGTCAAATCAGTACAAATCAAATCTCGATTGAAAATAGCATTTGTTAACCGTTTTTTAAATAAAGTTTTTTATAAATTAAAATGCTAAATTATTATTTTTGTAGAAAATTAATTTTTGGGTTTAAATAACTTAGTTAGAAAAATTGAGTTTGGTGTACAAATGTGGTTTGGTGTGTACCGTTTATGGTACATTCATTTATACTAATAAGAACAAGAATGCAAACATGGCAACAATTATACAATCAGTTATGCCGAAAACGTATGTTCCACACAAGTTCCAGGGCAAAACCGATTGAGCTAATGAAAACAACAACAAAAATGTTGCTAGCGCCAAATAATCAGAATCGCTCAATCAATCGCGTATGACGATATTTTCATTGAATTTGTTTTTTTCTCGAACATATGCCTGTACGTATCTGGAAAAGCAAATCAGTGAATTTTTCTTTGATTGCACTAATTTACTTAAATAAACAAATTAATTTACAAATCTACACTGAAAGTTTTACTTTGTTTTTTTTCTTTAGAATGGTTTCCAGTCTTGCTTCTCTTTGCTCGTCTGTTTATGAAGCTCGTGATGCCTTTTGTTTTTTTTTGCTTTAGGTGTACATCGATCAATCGCTTTTCCTTTCGGTGGCAAAATTTATTTTATGTTATTTTACTGATTTTATATGATTTCCCTTAATTTTCTTTTATTTAATTTTAGTCCTTTAATTTGACTTTGCTTCCTTTAATAATTTATTTAATAATTATATGTAAAAAAGAAAATATTTTCTGCAAACTGAAGATGTTTCAGCCACGTTGGTTGATTCTCAGCATTTGATCGAAAGTTGGAAATATTCCAAGACTTAATGATACGGTACCGAGAAAGAGGCGGTTAAAATTCGATGACCAATAAAAACAAATAAATTGCTTCTTAACTAGCGAAAAGTAGTTCGTTATCACTCTTCAAGGATTCAGGCAGGTTTACCGTTACCAGTTGTCGGTATTTAGTTCCCAGAACCACCAGCAGAGAAGCGATTACTTTGGTTTGGTGATTTTTACAAATAAATCTGTATTTGAAGCTTACATTTAAAATATTCAAACCTAGATTTCGCGAATAATATGTTATTTCGACCGCGCTTGCCGAACCTACAGCCGGCTCCCATATCCTGGCAAATCCGTCTTCTTTACACATACATCTACTGGCCTCTAGAGGACGATAACAGGAATGACTGGCGTGTGCGCTGCTTTTACTGGTTCAGGACTTTTGGTGGTTTATTGATTTTATCCTTGACATCCCTTTCCTATATGTGGTACATTGTGGCAAACTCTAATGATCTTACCCTCATGCTGGACGGCCTGGCCAAATTCATTATACTGTTCGATGTCTACATGCGCACCCTCAACCTGGTAGCCATCAGCGAACAATGCAAGGACTTCCTCAAAGAATTCTACGCCAAGATTTATATTGCAATGTAAGTCACAAGATGCATCATCCTTCATCCATCATCTTTTATCGGGACTTCACTCAGGGAGGATAATCCGAAGACTTACCGCAAAATCAAGCGCTACCTGCTGCCCACGGTGCTCTACTCCATGACATACATAATCGCTGTGTTGTCCGCATTAGCCACTTCACTGCTCGGTTTGCTTTCGAACCAACGGCTTTTGATTTTCGACCTGTGGCTACCTTACGACATTAGACCAATGCGCAATTACGTGCCTACCCTACTGGTCTGCTACTGGGTAAACTTCGGTGGAGTCGCGTGTATTGTAGGCGAATCTAATCTAATGGCTACGGTGGTATTGCACCTGAACGCGCGCTACGAACTACTGCAGGAAGAATCACGCGAATTGTACGCGACTTTGTTGCAGAAATATGATCACGCGCCACACAGGACTCTTCAGCGACATGGTGTTCAATGCAGCAGCCAAGGCATTCCGTCAAAATTCCATCAGAGCCTGGTAAACATCGTTCAACGCAATGTAGAATTGAATAATTTTGCGGGGAAACTACAGTCGATTTACTCCTTCCGGATTTTCTGCATGTTGGGTCTGAGCGCGGTGAATTTGTGCGTCTTATTTTATTCGATAGCAACGGTAAGTAGTTGAAGTCCTGCCATCTTCTAAATTTTAATATCCTTCACGCCAGTACGATATAAAATTCTCATCTATATCCCCGATAATTCCGACCATCATATGGATGAGTTCAAAAATAGTGGAGCTGTTGATTCTCGGTGATCTGGGCTCACGATTATATGAAACGGTGAGCTCAAGTCTCTTCAAAATACTTCTCTCTTCTTTTAAATCTCTTTTTAGACAGATGAACAGAGTTCAATGTATTATTTGTCCAACTGGGAGAAAGTCATTAAGCACACCCACTCAAGAAATTCGACGGAGAACGCCAAACTCATGAAGCTGATCTTGCTAGCTATGGAATTAAATCGAAAACCTGTACTCCTAATGGGTTTAAAATTCTTTAGTCTCTCTTTGCAGACGGCTGTGTCGGTGATATTGTGCGATATTTTAATATTATATGAGATCAAAACATTTTGGTTTAATTTACAGATTCTACAGGTCGCCTTCTCGTACTTCACTTGTTTATCTTCACTTCGCACAGCGTAAAGTGGCCGAAATTAAGAACAAAAGAAATCCACGAGACCTTTTCCATGATATAAATTTTGGAATTGTGTTTTTGATTGAGAAAACATTCGTGTAAAATTATATTGGATGCAATTTATATTTTGCTACAAAAAGCTAATCTGATTCTTGAATATAACGCTGATTCTAACGTAAATGCAGCAAATTCTGCAAACACAATGCGATATTTATTCATAATGAATCTCATGTTGAAAAACAAGAACATCTGTAATAAAAACGTATTTGGAAAGGCCGTATTAATTGTGTAGGATCGGATCATTTAGTCGTATGTTTTAATTCGTTCTAAAGTCGCGTAGTATTTGTAACTGTCTTATTGACGTTGAATATGATATAAAACGCATGTTTTATACGCAACTCCAAAATGAATATTCCTTTTTTTGTGGTGTGTGTACCGCCCATATTTGAGTCGCGTTCTCAACCTAAAATTTACAATTTTATTAGTTATAATCACAAGTTATTGTCTTCCTATGTCCCTGGCATGTTTACAGAGAACGTTGGCCCCAATATGGACGTATATCACATCACATTACTGTATTTTTACAGCAGGTGGTGTAAAACTAGGTGCGATTAATTCCTCTTTCCCTCGGCATCTATTGGTTTAACTTGCTGTGTTACCTCAGGCGCATTTTTAGTTGTGCAGTAAAAATTTTTTCTTTTAAGAATATTGCTTGTAGAAAAACCAATACCAAAAAAGAATTCAGCATGTATTACATTCTGCATGACATATATCAATTTTGCATGTACGTCTGTCTGGACTCTATTTTTATGCGTTTTCACAATATTTATGCGAATAATACCGCATTACATCAATTTCAAGAAAAAGTTCTAATATAACAAAGTCGCGACAACATGGAATGAACTGAAGAAGAACTTCTTAGTAGAAGAACTATTAAGTAACGTATGCTATTGTGAAGCAAATCTCAAGACAGATTAGGTAGAAAAAATACGGACTTGGGGAGCACACATTAAAACCATTATTTTTTCAAGCAATTTTCCAAGACTAGCAAAACTTAGATTAAACTTTACTGACTATTAAGAAATTGAGTATTAAGAAATTAAATGTTTTAAATGGTAATATTAACTTAATTGTTCAATTTTAATACACAAAATTAAAATTTCTTTTCTACAAGTTCGTTGAATTTAGCATAAAAATTGCGCTATTTTTGCATCTCAAAGTTGGAAGTGCATACATTAAAGTGAGGTGTTATGGCATACATTTCTCCATTTGCATTTGCAATTATCATGTAATTGCAACTGCAATCATAGTTTTAGTGTGATCTCGAAACATCTTTTCTATTCGAAATTTGGTTTTTTAAGTAAAAAATCTGTTTTCTTCAATTTCAAACTTGGCCAAAAATTCACAATTTTCTGTTCTAAGAAAATTAACTGAATGTTGAACGTCGTTGTTATTTACTAAAAAGTTTAATAACAGTTTTGAAGAAAAAGTGGGTGGCTTCACGCGGTTTGTTTCATACAAAGAATGCTTTCATAATTAGTGGCTCTCGGCACTAGTTTCGGAAGACTTTCAAAATTAGTCTCTAACGTCAGAATGGTAGTATGGCAACGAGAGAAACAAAACGCTCTACACCGCAAACATAGATCGCCGTAACTACTTACAAATACCCAGTGCCAGCAGCACGCAGCAGAACGTATTAACATAAATTGAGATGATTACAATCTCGATGTGTTGTTGTTTTGTTGAGATAACATTGCTAACTATTACTAAAAGCAATACGGCGAGAATAAGGGAAGTAAGAGGATGGGAAGAGAAGGGAAGGGAAGTGGGGGAAGATGTAAAAATGTTGCAATGTCGCAACATACAGTCATCCATCGCAATCGACAAACGAAATAAAGACCTTGAGTACATAAGTAATTACTTGTAGAATTAAATGAACGATATACGTATAATAGGTTACTGTTGTTGTTGCTGCTGCAGTTTCAGTTGATAAATAAACCTGTCATATGCAGAATGCATAGTGATGACAAATAAGAGAAACAACAAATGAATTCACATTCGTATCGGAGTATCCATACATACATACATAAATGCACGTGCATGTGTACATCAAAAATCAATGAATAGCAAGATGAATAAGCTTACTTTAAAAACTGCTATAAATTAATTGTTCAGTTAGTCATCGCATAAAATCACAAGTATGTATGCTCGTATATTCACAAGTCTTCAAAAAAATTGCTGAAAAATAACCTTTTAATTATTTGTGTTGTAATCAATTTATTTGTAGTATATCGGAGTTACAAAGCCATTACGGATTCCTTGAGGAAATCAGGGAAAGATTTTTGAAACACAGAATTTATTGTTACTTCGTCTTTTACGCGTAAAGTCTATGCAAGGACATCAGGTGAATCTGATTCAATTTTGTTAAAATGTTTCCGCTCCTTTTTATTATCGTCAGTGTGTCTTTGTTTATTGTGTTGCGTCTCCATTGTTGTTTAAATATGGAAGTTACATGCACAATAATGAAAAATGCGGAAATGGTTTATGACAACTGATGAAGCTTTTATTGAAAACCGCAAACAGAGGTTAATTTAATTATTTTATGGTTTCTTGAAGCCAGTGATTGTTAAATATGATTCAGTGATCTGATGAAAGATCAGAAAAGGACGAAAGAAACTTGACATGAGAAGTAAAAGTTACAAGATAGTTAAGGGCTCATTGAAAACAACTAAGAACTCAAATATAAATAAGTAGTTAATAGCCTACTTATGTGAGTGTAGTTTGTAACAAGTGGAACAAGATTTACTTTTGAAATCAGTTGTTAGAAACACCGCCGTATAGCAATTTCAGTAAAACTTGACACTGGTCACGTTTTAGTTATGCCCTCATTGTTTTTGAGGCCAGTTTTAATTTAATTCTTCATAATGAGGATGACTAATTGTAGTGGTCATAATATTGCGACCATAGATATATATGTAAGTGGTTCTTAAATAAAAAGTGGTACACGCTCACATATGCAAACTATTATAGTTTTTAATAAAATCGTTTTTAAAATGGTTTCAATTACCTACTTCCCAACTTAACTAACGCGTGGTCGGACGTGTGAACGTTTAAAACACTGTGAACACTGAAAATATAAATAGACATGGTTGTCTGAAGTGTTAGATCATCAAAAGTTAAAATTTGCGTAGTTGTAATAAAAAAGTATCGCTTTAAGATGTCGACATAATTTTGAATCAGGTATTCGAACAACTGAATGAAATTTTAAGAAAATGAAGAGATAATAGTAAAATGGTAAATGAATTTTTTCTGATGGACTGCTGGTCAATGGTTAATAATGTAATATTATTGGATTTCCTCTATTTAATAGATTTGTATTTAATAGTTAATTCTTTTTAAAATTAGTTAAATACGTAGTCAGCTAATCCAATAATTTTTATGTATTTAGTTAGTAATGTTTTCTTAATGTAGCCACGGATATTGCTCGACATGTATGGTCACGTGTTATTTAATTTAATAGTTTAATACTTCGCTAAGTTCGTAGATCCATTGTTGTGTTATGAAAACAGGCTTAAATATACGATATACATATTCTTGTATTGTATATAAATACTTAGTTATGCCCAGATGTATAAATATTGGGAAAAATACTTGGAAAGAAAAAGTACAATAGTTTACAACGATATCGCCAACACAATCTTCAGTCATAATGCACTCCGCAAAAAAATACTCAGATTTACTGTATTTAGTTTTAGGTATCCGCTTTTTAAATACTTCACGCATAAATGAAAAGCAAAACGGAGACCGAACCTTCGAGGCAGGAGGTCATTCCACGTACGATCTTTAAATACGAATTCGTGCACCGTATAGCATATCTAAAATAGCATAGCAATATTTAAAATAGCATATTTAAAACAGCGGGAGGTCATGATCCAAATCTGTAACCTGAACACTCAACACTGAAAACTGAACAGCAGTAACACTTGTACAATATGTAAACTTTGTTCTTTAAAAAGGCACAAGCGAACTTCTTCTAATTCCCGTTATAATTCTAATTTCCATTATAATTTAATCGACAAAACTACTAAATTTGAACACATACACTGTCCGGACTGTAGAGGTAAAAAAATGACACTGTCTGAATTGTAGAGCTGTTCGGATTACCGAATAGTCCGGAGTAGCGCGTGTCCGGACTAGGGAGCCAATTGATCTGAGTAATCTGACTGCATAGAAGGTTGGCAATTTGGTGTCAAATTGACATCTGGCAGCCCCTAATTAAAATTTTGAATTTTTTGCTTATTGATTTCTTGGGTGAAGCTGTGTTCTTGATATAATAATCTTGCCATCCGCAATGGAGATATACAAGGAAATCAATAAGACGCTAATAAATAGCATTCAGGATCTGAAAATACAGAACAGCGCGCTGCAAAGGGAGATTATCACCATGCGCGGGGTAATTATGGATGACCATGTGAAGCGCGTTACGTTCCACAAGGAAATCAAAAGGATGTTAATTGATAACTTCAGCAAACTCATGAAATTCTTGGAGCCGGAGAGCAATTTGCTAGACGTGCTGCAAGCCGAAGCTGATGATGAGTGTATTGGCTTTGGTCAGGCGCCACCACCGCGAAGACTGCACAAAGCGGAAATACTGAAGGAGCTGCGCAGATCGAATTCTCTACAACGTCGGAGCTCCATTGATTCTTCGCCGACCAGACGCTCTTCAAGCGCGATGAGTATCGCAAGCGAAGAAAACGAAATTCCAATTACGGAAATGGAAAGTGTGATTCCGAAACGTAGAGCGGATGAAAAAATTGTTAGCATGGAGATTAGTTATGGAAATGTTACCTTAGCTGACAGCAGCTCTGCCGAAGAACCTGAAGACTGCGAGAGTAATGACGATGAAGATAATGAAGCCAGTGAGGGTACCGTTAATAAAGTGAAAGAGGGCACGTTAGATTTGGGTGACTCGTCCCAAAAAACAGTAAAACTGCCCAATATATCAGAGGAGGAATTCCAGAGTCATGAGGAAGAAAGCCAGGAGTACAATGATTTGCAGAAAGATGAATTAAATGAAAAAGAGGAAGTGTATAAGTCTCCAAAGCAAGCTTCGGACGCACAGAAAACACTCAAAAATTGTCCATCTCTGCGAGCGATGAAGCACAAGCATCAAAATGGAATTGCTGTGCAGGATGTCAGTAACGTTACTCAAATTGCAGAGGATGAAAAATCCCCCCCAAAGACTCCTTTACGTCATAAAATACCAAATGTCGTCGCAAGACGCTGCAAACAACGGAGTTCTCTCGCAAGTGATGAATGCATTGTAACAGCTCGCAATGCCATCAGTCAACAGGATGAGATCAGATTAAATGGTTAAAAGCATGTATAGCATAGTAAGATGTTAAATTATCTAGAATGGTATTTTACAGATGAAACCCTTGCACTTGGTGGCGATGTTGCAAAGGAGAGGGAAAGAAATTGCTGCTGCCAGCATCGCGAAATTGCTGCTACCAGCCTAGAAATTGCTGCTGCCAGCATCGCGTTTGCCGAGGTGACAATCGGACAGTTCACTGAAGATCTGAGTAGCACACCCAACATGACTGCAACAGAAGAAGCACAAGCCACTGAACGGCAATCGACGCGTGCATGGGCAACACGTAGCTGTAGACCGAAATGTCTGACAGAACGTAATCTTCAGAAAAAGTTGCGCAACGAAACTAACATGAAATTTCGCATATATTCGAGAAAGAAAAAGTAGACACTTCTGCAGTGTCGTTTAAAATGAATACCGTAAATTATACGTAGATTACAGTTTCTTAATTCTAATCTTACAATCTTTCCGTATATAACAATAATTACGTTTTTACTTCCCAAATAAAAACTTTTCTTTTCCTAACTTTATTTTTCACATAGAGAATGCAGGCTTTATTTTTCCTTCTACTTTCACTTATAATTTGACCGACTTATTTGATAAGCATTACCAATAAGCTTGCCAAAAAATGGGCGTGCCACGCCCACTCATACAAAAGTTGTCAATATCTTGTAAACGGTATAAGATATTAACACGTAATCTACAGGTATCACGCGGTATCTACAGGTATTACCAATTTGTATACCAAAAATGGGCGTGATCCGCCCACTTATACAGAAGTTGTCAATATCCCATAAGGGTTCAAAATATTAATACGTGGTTCTATCCAACATTATCTAGAGACATTACAAAAATATTTGCCATGGGCGTGGCCTACTTATACAAAAGTTGTTAAGTGTTTATAATCTTAAACGAAATTATAATTTTATTAGTTACTCGGGTGTAGGGCATTTAGACTTCGGCCAGGCCGAGGACAGCGCTTTTACTTGTTTTATTTGTTATTATATGTTAAATTTTTCTTTCCGTTTTCCTCATTTAAATCTAAAATTTTTAATCTCATTTCTGTCTTTCTTTTAATAGAAAATTTGTCTCCTAAAATTAGGAGTACATTTTTAACATACTTTATTTTCTTTTGTGTGATAATAAGCCCGTATCAAAACAGTGGTGGCGTTGACGATAATGTTCTCCTTGTTATGCGGGGGCAGTTTAATGCACAAAATTGGATTGCGTTAGATATATATTTGAAGATTGTTCTGTTGATGTTACCTCGTTTCAGAAACACGCTTTTCCAGTGACGTAAAGAATCATACGATTTGTACTGAGAATTTTAAAATCTTTAGAAATATTGCAATAAAATGTAGTAAAAACTTAAATGTCCAAATGGTTAACAAATCAACCGTTGCAGGTACTGAGTATTTAAATATTTGCGTTTCTCAGAGTAATAGCAAGATTTTATGTATATAACTTATCCAAAATATCTTCTTAGATATTGCTTGAACTTATTTGATAAAATATAGTCTATGCTCTGATTTTCTCTATATTTGATTTTAATTTACACCATACGAATTCTTCTTCTAATTTATATGTTCTGTCGTTTTTTTTTAATTCTAAAAGGGGTTTATGGCTCTACTACTGGGTAAAAAATTAGTGCTTTATTGGCAATTGCTTCCTCAGTGTTTTAAGTTTAATACATTTTTCTAAGACATGATATGAATCATAAACTACTAGGACACAGGTTAACAGTAATAAAAAGGTTATCAACAGAACTCCTAGAGTTCTGAGCCTTTGTTATTTACAATATTTTAAAATATTTCTTGTTTTGCAAGTATGCGTCTATGCATGCGTATGCTGATGATGTGAAAATATATCTATTTGGAAAGTTGTCTAGTGAGCCAGTTCCAACTGCTAAATGATATTATAATTATCGAATTAACTTATTGTATGCATGTGAATGTGCAGTATGGATTAACTCGCTAAATATATTACAATATCTTATATTTTCTGCAAAAATGCCTGAATGCAGAAAATGTATATTTTTATGATTTGATGATATTGTTACGTAATGACTGCATTGTTATGATAGAGAAAAATCATATTAACTATATGGATTTTGCCTACAATGTACAACTCTTACTTAGTGCAAGTCACTTTAGAACAGAATATTAAATACAGCACGGAATATTTAATGCAAAACAGACGTTCTTCAGTGTCAGAAGCTATTTGTGAAGCTCACTTAAACGTTTGTATGCATCTCAAGATTTATTGCATGTAACCATGAGTCATAAGTGAGTAATATATAAAGAAGTAGTTAACTGATTGATAAAAATTTTCTACGAGTATGACATCTTCACAAGACCTCGCATGTCAAAACTACCCACTGAAAATTTAAACTGTCCTTTGAATTTTTTCATGCCTGATAAGGATGCCTAATAACCAAAAATTTTCTACTGAAGTGAAGGAAAAACACTCCAGACACAAGATTTTAAAGTAAAGCATGCAACTGGAAGGTAAATGCACGACTTATTCATTTATTTATGCTTCTTTATATTTGCGCTGGCGTGGATGTGGCAAAGAGCAAAAACACCCTTCAGCGTAAGGGGACATCAGACTTTTTGTAGGTCAGAGAACACGAAAAAGTAGTAAAAGTTGTGTTTTACTGGCTTTCTTCTTTGCCTTTGTGTTTAGGGCTTACAAAAAAGTATTCAATTCCGAAGTTTGCAAGAAAAATGAGAGGCTTAAAGGGGAAATAAACCAAGAATGCTAAAGAATGTATCGTAGGGATACAATATACGACACATTAAATATACTACTACATCACATCGTACTTTTTAAGTTGAAAATTATTTACCCATTAAGCACCAATTTAAATTTAAGAAGCAAATTTTTAAAGCTTAAGCTTACTCCTTTAGGGAATTTAAGCTAAATTTAGGACCTATTGCATTTTGTACGACACTGAACTCAGTTTATCCTCAGTGAGAGGAATTAGTGGTTACATAATTCAAGTACTTCATATAAAGGAATTAATTCTAATTTATTAAAGTATAATATATAACTGCATAATTTATTTCCCCTATTATCGCAATCCGGGCGTGTGAAAGTGAATGTAAAATTAAAAAGTCTACATTTCAGGTGAACTTATTCACCGAGTTTTTAAAGGTAAAAAGAATGAAGGGAGTTTAACTTGTGTACTCTTGTTTTTCGTTAGCACTGCAAAAAATTAGAAACGAGTGTTTAGTGTTTATTAACGAGTGTTTCTTCATGTCGAGTGTTCGCCTAAATTCTAGAATTTAATTCTTTCCGCGAATCTTTCAAAAAAGCAGAATGAACGTCTCCCAGGACTGGTTGTATGTATTGCAACTTTTAATTAAATACCTAGCTTAAAGACAATGTCTTTCAATTACAATTTGATCTACATTAACTTTTTGGGATATACATTTTAAAACATTTCTGAAAATTTCACATTTGCAATAATATGCCTAATTTTTTTCCAATATGCCTAATTTTTTTCAATTTACTCTATTCATTGTTCTGAGATGTTGTAAAACCGACAAGAACTGTCGTAACATATCAGCGGGATTTTCGTTGTTGAGAGATTTTCTCCCATACACTTTTTATTTAGTGGGAATTCCATTTGGCAGCTATATAAAATGTAATGAAACGAGTTGAATGAATGCGGGCAAACTCACCTTGAAAACTGATTGCGTTGATCGTCGTCAGGAAGGTGCAGCGATCAAGGCAGAGTGCAGCGTGAATAAACTAATCTATCCTCTAAAAATCGACAAATTGGGCAGAACTAGTTCCTCGTTTAATGTGCAATGCAGAGAATGTAAACCATTACAAAAGAGTGAAAATTAATGCACAAAATGATTTCGTGAATTTCGTGGACACCCGAATCTCATTTGATTTGGGGTGAAACTCCGATGTTTGGCCTGTGCTCCTCTTTTACATCTAGAGAAGCAGCCTGTCCGGTTATGAATAATATTGACCAGACTTAGTTGATTTTTTAATCCTGCTGCAATAAATGATTACTCCCAGGTGGTTACGTTGTTGCTACTTGATTTGACATTTTGCAATCCACTCACGTATACACAAATGCCATGTACTCCGAATTAATCTCAAGTTTGGATTAATAACATTTAACTTGTTTTTACATGTTTCAAATTACTTCGAATTTTTTAGTTTTATAAACAATTTCTCCCTGCCTAAATCATTTCATTTTTCTAGTAGACCTTTGGTCCGGATTTCTTGATATTTGTTTGCTTCTGGCAACAACGTGGGTTTTTATTAATTTATTTCTATTTTTTCGAAATTATTCGAAGTCCTATTGAATTGATAGTAATAATTCTAAATTGTAATTCTATTTTAACAAAAATTGTAGACGATGCTGAGTTCGGAACTTAACCCACACACAGTATTCTTTAGCACAAAAGCACGCAAAGTAAAAAAACCTTACCAGGTTAACTTTTAGCTAAGAGCGAGGTATTGCCAGTAAAGTCGCATTCGATTACAAAATTTAATCGACTTTTGCTAAAGCAAACTTTCCAATTGGGACGTAACTTGCTTACACATAACGTAACTTGTTTGCGTAAAATAAAAGGGGTAAAAAAATTTAAAAACAGAAAGACAAAATTGAAAAAAGTAGGGATAAAAAGTAAATAGCTGTAGAACATACATTTTTCGAACGCATCACAGTTCAAAAGGTTTGAAATCTCATACCCACGTGCAATATTTAATGCTTCTGCTAAGTTAACACAAGTAACTGGAGAATTTATATCACTCCAAATTTATATAATATGTGACTAATCCTGTACCAGGCATCTTATTGATTGTTTACCATTTGCATTCGCTGACTTTGTCAGACGATCACAAGGGAATTTGAAGAAACCAGCGGCACAAAACTAGTATAAATTTAGTCCAAACAATAATTTTTGCCTGTGGTTGCATAAAGAACTGCATAACACTTTATAAAAAAACACTACTTAAAGAGAAAATCCTATTTGAACTGTATATAAGGCCACATAATAATTTACTAAAAGCTACCACATCTGTATATTTTATTATAAATGTGGTACAATAACAATATTTCTGTCATGAAAAATTAGGTTAGGACTACTTTGGAGATTACGGAAATTGCGAAAAAGTGCTGTTTACTGGTATCGGATTATATATGGCATCGTAAAAGGAAAATGTAAGCGTAAAGATGCTGGCGACCAGGGTTCGTGCATTGAAAGCCCACCCGAAATTTAGTCCGATTCGAAGAGTTAATTTAAATTAGAAGAAAATGAATGCTTTTCAACACCTATAAATTGTATACCCATCTATATATTTTATACCCATCACAATATGTGGGTTGATGTGTTCGAAAATACTGAATACCGTGTTTATGTTGGTTATATTGGTTGTCAATTTATTGAAATAATTTGAGATTTTACATTTTGGCTTAATCAAAAAGATGGGGTATTTTCACCCAATTGATCTGCGTAATCACACTGCATTGAAGGTTCGCAATTTGGTGTCAAATTGACATCTGGCAGCCCCTAATCGAAATTTTGAATTTTTTGCTTATTGATTTCTTGGGTGAAGCTGTTTTCTTGGTATAATAATCTTGCCATCCGCAATGGAGATATACAAGGAAATCAATAAGACGCTAATAAATAGCATTCAGGATCTGAAAATACAGAACAGCGCGCTGCAAAGGGAGATTATCACCATGCGCGGGGTAATTATGGATGACCATGTGAAGCGCGTTACGTTCCACAAGGAAATCAAAAGGATGTTAATTGATAACTTCAGCAAACTCATGAAATTCTTGGAGCCGGAGAGCAATTTGCTAGACGTGCTGCAAGCCGAAGCTGATGATGAGTGTATTGGCTTTGGTCAGATGCCACAACCGCGAAGACTGCACAAAGCGGAAATACTGAAGGAGCTGCGCAGATCGAATTCTCTACAACGTCGGAGCTCCATTGTTTCTTCGCCGACCAGACGCTCCTCAAGCGCGATGAGTATCGCAAGCGAAGAAAACGAAACTCCAATTACAGAAATGGAAAGTGGGATTCCGAAACGTAGAGCGGATGAAAAAATTGTTAACATGGAGATCTCTGGTTGCGATATTAGTTATGGAAGTGTTGCCTCAGCTGACAGCAGCTCTGCCGAAGAACCAGAAGACTGCGAGAGTAATGACGATGAAGATAATGAAGCCAGTGAGGGTACCGATAATGAAGTGAAAGAGGACACGTTAGATTTGGGTGACTCGCCCCAAAAAACAGTAAAATTGCCCAATATATCAGAGGAGGAATTCCAGAGTCATGAGGAAGAAAGCCAGGAGTACAAAGATTTGCAGAAAAATGAATTAAATGAAAAAGAGGAAGTGTATAAGTCTCCAAAGCAAGCTTCGGACGCACAGGAAACACTGGAAAATTCTCCACCTCTGCGAGCGATGGAGCAATTCCAACATCAAAATGGAATTGCTGTGCACCGAAGCCCATTGCAGGATGTCAGTAACGTTACTCAAATTGCAGAGGATGAAAAATCCCCCCCAAAGACTCCTTTACGTCGTAAAATGCCAAATGTCGTCGCAAGACGCGGCAAACAACGGAGTCTCGCAAGTGATGAATGCATTGAAACAGTTCGCAATGCCTTCAGTCAACAGGATACAATCAGATTAAATGGTTAAAAGCACGTATAACATAGTAAGATGTTAAATTATCTAGAATGGTATTTTTACAGATGAAACCCTTGCACTTGGTGGCGATGTTGCAAAGGAGCGGGAAACCAGCCTAGAAATTGCTGCTGCCAGCATCGCGTTTGCCGAGCTGACAATCGGACAGTTCACCGAAGCTCTGAGTAGCACACCCAACATCACTGCAACAGAAGAAGCACAAGCCACTGAACGGCAATCGACGCGTGCACGGGCAACACGTAGCTGTAGACCGAAATGTCTGACAGAACCTAATATTAAGAAAAAGTTGCGCAACGAAACTAACGTGGAATTTCGTATATATTCGAGAAGGAAAAAGTAGACACTTCTACAGTGTCGTTTAAAATGAATACCGTAAATTATACGTAGATTACAGTTTATTAATTCTAATCTTACAATCTTTCAATATATAACAATAATTACGTTTTTACTCCCCAAATAAAACCTTTTCTTTTCCTAGCTTTATTTTTTACTTAGAGAATGCAATTTATTACGCAGGCTTTATTTTTCGTTCTAATTCCCATTCTAATTAACAGACATTTCATCAGCAGCTGTATCGGCATCTCATTCATCATAAATGAATGAAGCCGGTTTCTCTATATCTTGCTTTCCATAAATGGTGGAACAATTTATTCCGATTATATTTTTACCAACTATAACTGCTTCTCGGCTCAGCATTAGATTTTACTAGTTCTCTTGTGGGACATTACCTGAACTTAATTGCAAAAAGTCATTCGAATCGAACCGAAGACCCAGCGACGCCACCAATTCCGTGACGAAAATATGGGGTGGAATTCGCGGAGGGTATTCCGTGCAATCTAATCGCGCTTGAAGATCCGCCAGTAAGCAAAATTTTCAGGCTACAGCTTAAAATAAATGTAAAACACAATTGTTGTGTTCTATATTTTTACATGTTATAAAGTATTAGCTTAAATAAAGTAACACATTTAATACGTAATAAAGGTGTATCATTACTTGCGCACATATGTAGAGAAAACATTTAATTCTGTTGTACAAGAGTAATTATTTAAAGGCAAGGCTTTTTGCACAATTGGCAACTGTAGAAATAACTAGCGGCAATATTTACAACTGGAATCATATTAGCAAAGGTTTAGTTAAAGTCATTAGGATGTCTAAAACGACAATATATGTTTTGGAAAATTCTTTAAGGGCCAAGTGTATGCAAGCATTTCGCCGAGAGTCTTAGGAGATAGTAAATCGTATGAGGACTCAAGCTTTTATTGCTATGTTTTGCCTCAACTGGATGGGTAATTAAATTACATGTTTAAACTTTTCTGTTCCCATGCCTGGAGATTTTGAGCTGCTTAGCTAAAGTGTTCATTAGTGATTTTGCAGCGTGAGTTTAATTTTGCCCAGTAAATTCAGCGAACAATTAAACCACTTCAAATTTTCCCAAACAGCAATTAAAATTATCTACTGTATGCGTTACCGTAGGCACTTCTTTTGTGTTCTCCTTGATTTCACTTATAATACTTTGAATTTTTGTTAAAATTTTTTGCGACTCATTGGAATCCAATTTATTTGCTGGCATTTCGAGCTGCTGGACACTGCTACTGTGTTGTTCCGACTCTAATATTGGCTCAATGCAGACACTTTGCGCCTGCGCTGTGGTTGCATTGCTGAAATGTTCGGCCAGGAGCGCGTTATTCGGTAACTCAGCACCCAAGCTGCTCACTAGATTGTTCAGTATCGCGATCTTTTCCCGCAGTTGCTCGCGCTCCGTCTGAAGGAGCTGCATTTGTGCCGCCTTCTCGTATTCGCGCTGCTTGAGCACACGTCGCTGATTCTGGTAGAGCGCTATGTACTCACCTATTGTTTCGGTTTCACCTTGCAGTTGGAGCACCAAGTGCTCGAGGCGTTGTTTCTCGTCGGTGAGATCGGCCACTTGCGACATCAGCTGGGTGAAGCGTTGTTGCAATTTCTCAACAGCTTGTGTCATTGGTAGTATGTGTGGATCGTGCTGTGAGCAAATATGATCGCATTGATCGAAATGCAAGTCTTCACCTGCTTCATGACAGGATGCTGATTCACTTTCTGATTGAGAGGTTCGATTAGAAACGTGGAAGTGTTCATGGTTGTCTGAATGCTTATGATCGGAAACATAGTCTATCTCATGTTCATGATTGCAATCGTGGTGATCGTTATTTTTGTCCTGATGATCGTTATTATCGTCCTGATGATCGTGATTGTCGCCCTGATTCTTATTATTGTGATCGTGACTGTGAGTGCCGTGATCATGTTCATGGTTATGCGTTCGGTTATTAACGTGATTCTTCTCATTGCCATGATCACCTTTATGTCCATTATGTTCATCATACTGCTGGTGATCTTGATCGTTATGGTCGTGAATATCGGAGTTATGAAATTCAGGATCAACTTTGTTGTCTTTTGCGTATCGTTCGCTGTATTTTCTGATCTGCAATTTAATAAATTCTTACTGTAATTTTGAGATCATTACTTTAAAAATAATATATAAGAACTTTCTTGGAAGGATTCTGCTATCAACTTTTAGAGTTATTTTTTACCCTCAAAATAAACATTTTGCCTTAAAATTGTTAAAGCTTGCTTAAATGTTTCGACAAAAACAGAATAACTTTTTTAAATTAAAAATAAATCTTATTCTACGTTTAGCAAATATAAACTCAAAGACTAAATAAAAACTATTAACACATTTAAGGCCAGAATTGAAAGATGAACTGAAAGATGTTTAACATCACATTATTGTCCTCCGGTAGTGTAAATACACTTTTGTTATAAATAAAATGAAAATCATTATTTGCACTCCTTATTTTGTTTCCTTAACTAAAATACATATTGTACATATTTATATTTTGTAATTGCATACTTCCTAGTTTATTATAAATAAATTAACGGCTGCTCACCTCGTAACGTTTCAGCCGATCAAGTTGCTGCCGTAACATTAAGTTTGTTCTCGTCAAATCCATGTTTTCGTGTGAAAGTCGTATCATTTCTTCGTCTTTAAATTTAAAACGTTCATCGATGCTGTGCAATTTTTCCTCCATTTGTAAGTACGTAGCACGCATTTCGCGATTCGCATGTTCTTCAGCATCGAGTTTGTTCATCAGATCGGCTTTATCATTAGTCAGCTGGACAAAACGTTGCTCCAACTCATTCAATTGCTTCTTTAGCTCAACGTTTTGTGTGACTGCTCGCGAAGCAGCAATTTTGTCCGATTCCATAGTTGCAAGCAATTTCGTTTTGTCTGGCTGCTCAGAGGTAACGTTCTGTAGATGTTCTTGCAACAAAGCGATCTCTTGCTGCTTCTGCTGCAACTCCTTCGTATAGGCGTCCAAATGGTCCTCTTGTGATTTAATTTTCAACTGGAATTCATGATGCGAAATCTCGAAATTGGATACCTTTTCTTTAAATTCTGCAATTTCTTGCTCTAATTTGATTTCTTTTTCTGTGGGTACCGAAGAGTCTTCTTTGATTTGATCATGCCGCAATATGTTTCGTTGTATTTCGCGTTCAAGATTGCTAATATGCTGCACCAGCTGTTGCTCACGATCTCTCAATCTGGCACACTCATCGGAAATTTCAGAATTTTTCTCATTTAAATTGCTAACTTCCGCATTTAAGTGCTGAGCATAGTTTTGATACTGAAGATTTGCTTGCTCTTTGTCTTGCGTTAACTGTTGTACCATAGCCTTGCCAGAAAAATTAAGAAATATAAGTTAGAGATCGTAATCATTATAGCATAAAAGCGAGTCAGCTTTTTATTACTAAATTCGGGTACCTGTAAGTCTCGTATCTGTTGCTCGTACATGAATTGCGTCTGCGTCAAGGATTCTACACGGCTATCGTTGGTGATGCAGGATTCGTCCGACAATTGGTTAATGCGTATCTGCGCCATTTCCAATTCATTACTTTTTTGCTTGTATAATTCCTCCAATTCATGGTTTTGAGTTTGTATTTTTGTCAATTGTTGTTGGAGTTCATTTATGTGTGCCACCTGATCAGAAATTTTTGCTTCTGATTGCGTCAGTTGTTGCTTCCGTGAAGCGGCAGAAGAGTGCAGTTCTTCCATTGCATTTTGCTGCTCCAAGTAGCGCTGCTGTAACTCTTCCAATCGTCGTGTGGTTGCCATCAACTGCGTATGAAGCTCCTCGTTCTCCAAATCCTTTTCACGGCATAAAGTGCGATACTTATTTAACTCTGTATTGAGTTGGGTCTTCTCACAGATGAGTAGTTGTAAGGTGTTCACAGTTTGCTGCGTTTCCTTTGGAGGCACACTGCAGGTTCTGAAGGTGTCACTAGCCACGACTGTTTCTTCTTGACGTGGATCCGCTTCTGTTGAAGCTGCAGTGCCGTAAGCAGTACATGGTGGTGCAGTGGAATCTGCTACATTAACTGGAGTTGAGAGAAATGCTTTAGCATCTTGCACTGCACCGATGGTTTCCGTTGTCTCCACTGGTGGTATATCTGCACCTCTCTCCGAACACTGTTCATTTAAATTCAGCTCCGAGTCAGACTTTTCCGACATCGTAGCGGAAGTTGTGCCCGACGCAAAGTTTCTCTGCTCGGATGTCGACCAACTTTCGAGGTGCCTGTCTTTCGTTTGGAACTCTTTAAGCTAAGTTGGACGCGAAAATACTTATGAGAACAGTGCAGAATATTAAATCAATATTTAAAAAACTATGACGTGTCATTCGTAATCAGACTGTTCGTCTCTACTTTGTTTTTACCTTCTTCCGTGCTGCCGCCAGTTTCTGGGCTTTACTTTCTTTGGAATCTTCAGGCATAATGTTCTAAAAAGCTTAGTTTTTCTTCTATTATTTTGAACAAATACAATTTTATTCCTCTGATATAAAATTAATTTTTGACAATTCTTGTATTATAGTGATGCCGACAATCCGAGTACTCGCCCGTTAAAGAGTAATCGAAACGTAAGGATTTTCGTTGACACTCTGATTTACACGAAGGTAAACAGGTACAAAACTCCGAGCGTTTTGTAATCAAAGACAATCCAATTCCCCAATAAAATTTAAGTTTTTTATAGGATAAAACAACTGAAGAATAGTTTTGCTTGTTATTAGTTCTTATTCTAGAACTAATTGTTTGCTATTAGTTCTTGTTCACGTGAGTGAAATACCCCCTAAAATATTTAATTTGAAAAATGGTTTAATTTAAAGGCTTTTTAAATTGAACTTAAAGAATGCACTTTAATGAGTTATTTCAGTTTTTGTGGAAATTTGTAATGTATTGGAAAAAATATATTAAATATAAATATAAATATTTAATATTTAAAAATGTATATTAAAATATAAATATAAATATTGAAAAAATATATTAAAATACACTATTTATTATTTTTAAAACCTTTTTCTTATGTAGGGATATCAACTCACTTTTTGGACGAATTTTATGAATGATACCTCCGGCAAATAAAATTATGCCTTATTTGAAAGTTTTAGAAGATGATACCCTTGATAAGAAACCAGTAAAATTTAAGAAACCAGGTTAAAAAATCTCTAGTTATTTGGAGATATAGGCACCCAGTTTAGAAATTTTCATAGATGTTTTAAATATCTCAAAATTATATCCTAGAATTTATTTCAAAGAGTAATACAGAGACAGGATAGATATAGAACACATACTTTAATCGGACATTTAAGGGGAAACGATATTTTTTAACCCTTATGTTTGCAGATAGGTCTGGCCAGACCTATAGGCCATTAAAAATGCCTTTTTACACAGAAATATGCTTTTTTTACTTAGGGCTTTGAAATTTCAGGTTACCCTTAAGTAATATATTTTTAAGTAATTTAAGTAAAGAAGTCTATAAAGTATTATTTTAGGTGTTATAAGTGTTTTCGTATTTGGCCCACAATAGCGTACCGAAGAGGTCTGTACAGATCGACAAACATTTCTACAGAAAAAAACATTTTTTTCATGTGTTTGCTCTTGATAATTAAGGGTTTTTCTATTTATTTTGGAATTTTAACAATTTTACCTCTTTTAAATTAAAACTGCCGAGATAAATTCTGCAATAAAGAAGTCGCAGGTAAAGAGTTGGCTTTTCTTTTTTTTTTGTACTGCGTAAAAAATTCTGTGCATCATGCTTTCTTCAATCTTCCTAGATATATATTCAATTTATTGTCCATCGAACTTATTTAAGAAGTCCGTTGCATCTATTTAACAAGTCCGTTGCAATCCCATGCAAAATTTTTATAGTTAATAAGTAAAAGTGTTGTCCTCGACCAGGCCGAAGCCCAAATAAGCCCCTTTTGTTTCAAATATTTTGATAATGTCTCTAGATACTCCAGGATAAAATCACGTATTAATATTTTGCACCGTTTATGAGATATTGAAAACTTTTGTATGAGTTAGAGGACCTCGCCCTATTTTTTAGCAGTAATGGCGCTGGATACCACAAGACGTCATGAACGAGGTCTTCCCATACGCAATTGAAATCAGATACGATGTTATTCTCTATGGGAAGGCCAAGGTCAAACACTCTTGCCAACTTGTCCAACTTGTTGGCGTGTGTGAGGAGGTCTTAGCGAATCAGCCAAAAGTACTCCATTGGGTGAAAACCCAAAGATAATCCGGCGATTTACAGTTCTGTATAAACAGAACTTGGTGTTGCTATTAATTTTGAAGAAGTTTGAAAAGCATAAATGGCCACCACGAATAAGTAAAAAACAAATCAATCACAATTAACACTAATGTTGTCTTTATTTTTTACCTCAATGCAATATTTTACAAATGCACTTAATTAGCATAAATTACTTTTTATTTTAGTTTCAACTTAAGGTTGATTTCAGTGGCAACTATGTCCATGAAATATTCTCAAAGTTAATATATGTAATGTACAAGAACATAAATTAGGACCTCATAAAATTAAAACATATACAAAAATACAATATAAATATTTTACTTAATCATTTAGAAGTTCTTAAAATTAGTATATTTTAAAGTATGAAATACAATAAATAAATTACAAGATTATACGCAATTGTGCACTATTTTTCAACTCCTTAATTATGTAATTAAGTAATACCTACGTTTATAAATACGAATGTTGCTTTGTAATACGAGTTTCATTAAATATTTATAAGTATGCAGTTTTAAATATTTATAAGTTTCAAGTATTTTGTGCTTGCAGATTTATGATTTACTAAATGATTTTATTTACAATAACTTTGCGATATTTTCTTTTATGTATTTGGGAACAGATGCAGTTTACGGCCAACGATTAAATTTTTTTGAGAATAACGGTTTTTGGACTTTTGAAACGATGAAGTGAGGGAATACTTTTTCGCTGTTTAAAGAGGTAAACTTTCTGGCCATTTTGACATTTATAACTAAAATTCAGTTCTTTCTTAAGTGTTTAGCCATGGTGAAATTAGCGAGTAGGCAATTCGTTACTCTGGAAACAACATTTTCGACTACCTTGTCTTCGCAGAGCGACTGTTGAGCATCCGGTCAACATTTTAACCAAGCTGTACCGTCATATTTATCATCTGGATGTTATGTAGAATTTGTCGAAAGCGGAGATTTTTAAGTTTCTCATATTAACCACTAGCGAAAACGACAATTTGATCATCAATATGACAAACTTTTATTCAATAATGCGTACCTTCTTCAAGCAGTGAAATAATTGGAGCGATAAAGCAGTTTTATAAACTAATTTAGGAACTTAAACCTTTGCTAGATAGGTAGTCACGCTTCCTCTTATTCATACAATTACATGTAATAATAATTTCCCGTGTATGTTTAGTGGCTTTGAAATCTAAGGTTCCACTGCATCGTCATCTATTATTTACTGAATAATTAGCGTTAAATAAGTTAATCGGCATCGCCACTGAATTCCTCAAACGGATTTTCTCTTTCTCTTACTCGTTACCGCTAACTCGTAAAATTATAACTCCGCATAGCTCGTCCTGGTGTAACCAGCTCCACTTTGATGTTGGCCGTCGCCGTCACTTTCGTTGTGTTCGTGTCGGAGTGATGCGTCTCGACCGTAACTTCCGGCTGTACAACAATGCTCTGCAACTCGGGCGGAAAGTCGTTGACGTTGTTTCTGTTACCGCTGCCAGTGCTAGAATTTTTCGTTTCGTGATGGCGTGAGGGTTGCGCGTCATGCTGTTGTTGCTGTGGTGTGGGAAGTGCTTGCGATGATGTTGAAGGTGGTGGTGGTGGTGGCGGTTGTTGGTGGTACTGCGGTGGCTGAGGTGGAGGGGTCGTTGAATATGACTGCTGATGGTGATGATGGGGGTGTTGTTGTTGCGGATGGTGGTGATAATTGCTCATATTCATATTGTTGATATAAGAGGCATTATTGTGAACGTAGCCAGCAGTGCTGCCAGCCACCCCACCAGTCGTGTTCATAGCGTGCGTTCCGCTGCCAACCCCCCATTCGTTCGCGCTCATCTGGATCGACGACGAGGACGACTTCCATGAAGGAGGCTCTTCCGTGATGGTCGTCAACGACGGATCGTTGATGTTGATATCCTTGTGATGATAGTGCGACTTGCTGTGGTACGAACGCGAACGGGAACCGTTCACGATGACCGTCTTGTTAGCACGTTTGCTACGCGATGCAACCGGCGATGGTGTTGAAATACGATCCGGATGCTCGAGTGGTACCAGCTCAGCCTCAGGCCCAACCATGCTCAGTATAATGGGAAATATGATGAGGCTGTTTATGGCGCCGACAGACAACACAATGAGCAGCAGCCAGAAGAAATGACGGATAACAAACTCGAAGGGTGAGGTGGAGAGCATGAAGACGGCCAATGCGGATGTGAGAATGCCGTGGATTAGTGGGCCCAGTGAGACTTGCATGGAGAGCAGTATACGACGTTCACGACTGCCGACCGAAGTCATGAAGCCCTAATGGTTGGAAGAATATAGAGGAAAGTTCCTGGGTTATTAACACGAACAGTTTAAACTTTCTTTTATCTTACCAGAGAGATGTGCACGGTGAAGCAGACCACAAGGCCCACACTTAGAATCAGTATTACAGCCGGTATTGCTGACAATTTTATCCCCAGCAACGTCATTGCGCCAAATATTTGCACCAGCGAAGCAACTACATTGACAACCACCAATATGGCGGCCCACACGGAGAGCAATAAAATTGAGATGAGCACAAAGGCGGCTAGGATGGAGCAGAGGAGTATCAGTCCCAGTGAGGAGCGAAGAGTCATATATTGCTCCCAGAAAATAAAGGGAATGCCTGGAAGAGAGAAGGTAAAATAAGGGAAAATCGGTATTAGAGATTTGAAGTTCCCAATTACCAGAGGGATAATTTGGTAATCCACGTGCCTCAAAACGAACACTTAAGTTGCGTATATGACCGATCAGTGTCTTAATTTCAGAGGTGTCCTTTAACCCATGCAGATAGAACGGCAGCTGAGCGTAGACCAGCGGAAGGCTCTTGGGAATTTTCAAGTAGTATTCAGTGGGTACGTGATAATACTGACGTGGTTCCGGGTGTAATTTTCCCTGAAAGATATAGCAAAAATATAGATAATTTTATATCCAACACAGGAAAAAACATGAGAAAATATAATTCAAATGAAATAATCAACCGTCGATGTAAGATTAATAGCCGTCGTTTAAAATGGGTAATATGAAAACCAACTGATAACTACAGTTACGGGAATCATGACAGGATCAGTAGCTATTATCAAGAAAAGCGTCATCAAAACATCATCAACTTCAGACGTTTTATACGCTGATAAATAGGATAAAATGTGGGTGAGAATACAGAAAGCAAAAGAGATTAAAAAAAGGGCAGAGAGAAGACAAAGGAATAGCAAAAAACAGAAATAAAGTCGATAGAAGAAGGAAAGATAAGACTGGATAAGAGAACAGAGATAAAAGGAGAAGCTAAAGAGTTCATTGTGCTAAAGTTCATTGTCCTCGAAGAAACCTGCTATTTCTCTCACCTGTGAGGCACCATAGGCGAAGACATCATTAGTAGCCCAGGCAGAGAGGTAGTTGTAGAACGCTTTCGGGTTTATGATGCCCTCGTGATCGACTAAACGGTTTTGCGTAACCAGACTTTTATCGATCGGATTATCGACGTGGCCGGTCTGTACGAGCAACTTGTATGCTAGTATGGCATCACTACTAGCATTCGCCGACCAGCCCTCCTGTGTCAAACGACCATCCTTAAATTCACGATCGAAGATATGCTGCAAATTAATTAGCCAATCGCGAAAGAGCGACAACCAGAAGTCTGGAAGTCCGCCATTATCGTTCTTGATCACATGCGGGACGCGCACAAAAGCCTCGTGGTACTCATGTAATAACCGTTGGTTGGTAGGATACTCGAAATTACCCTGCGTCACGGCGTACATGCTGTAGAAGCCGAACATCGATGTCTGTGCATTCAGGAATTTATATTCATTTGTCTCCTTCGGCACCAAATCGATCAGATCTAGACCGTCTTGTAGACGCGTAGAAGCGTACAGGCTAAAGATGACCGTGCTGACAAACGTCACAACAACGAGGAACTTTATCCAGCTCTTCATCAGAAACGGAGCGTAGTACTTGAAAGCGAACTTGGAGAGCGAGAAAGAGGGTATACGCTTCTCGGCGCAGGAGAGTAATGTCTCCTCTTGATGAGAAGCCGACTGAGATGCAGACCCATCATGTACCGCCGCACAGGCTAATGAACGATTGTTGCAGTTCTTGACAGCAGCAGTGGTATTTCGCTTACTGTGAGTCTCGTAATGGCCATTGTTGTTGAGGATGACTGATTTCTCCTTCCAGATGGGGAAACAGCAGCAGAAAATGTCTGCACGTCCGGCGGTACGTCGACGCAAATCCAAGGAAATCATGGCGGGAAAAACCAAGAGAGCTGCAGCCAGATTGAAGCACATGACCACGGCGGCCTGCAGGCAGAAAACCTTAAGAGCCGGCACTGGAATAAAGACTGCTGCGAAGAATGCACCTGCTGTGGTGCAGGCACTGAAGAGTATGCTAGGCCCCACCTTCTTCAGAATATACTTGGTCTGCTCTTTGCGGTTGCTCTCGGCATACGCGGCGGTTAACATGAAGATGTGGTCCACACCCAAACCCAAGGCTAGGAAGGGTACCACTTGCGTGCTGGCGGCATTAAAGACAATGCCGAGCAGAGCACAGAGTCCCAATCCTGCAGCAGTCGAGAAACCGATGAGCAGCACACCCGCAACGCCAACAGTGCTCTGTCCCCGGACAGGGTCCTTCCAGCGTATGAGAGTACAGAAGGCATATAGCACGGTTGCAATGACGCCGATGACTAAACTCAGGGGACTAGGGTTCGAGAATTTGGCCAATATGTCGTCCAGAGAGGCCGATGAGAACACATATATGTCATAGTTATTAGATATGCGCGAACTTCGCAGTAGATTTTCGACCTCTTTGGAAAAATTCTTTTGCCAGGCATTTAACACTTCGGCTGCTTTCTCCTGGGTCCAGCCAATATGGTGCACCTTGTAGTTCTCGTTCCACATGTCGTACATCTCTTTCTCGGTCATTAATTGCACCACTGTTTGTAGACCCTTGGCTTTCCTAAGATGGCCCGAGCGATTGCGCTGTACTCCACCCACAATGAGCTCCTCCGGCCAATGCATGTACTTGGCCGCGTAGCCGTAGCACCCACCGGTCAGTATGGAACCCACATCTGGTGGTTGTTGACTAAGCTTGTTCGGGGCTGTTTCGGGACAGTTAACGTCCTTGGGATTTAGACAGGGCTTCTCTGTGTAGCCGGACGTAATGGCAGCGCGCTTCATGTACTGCTCGACTGTGTCAAAATCGAAGGAAATTTTTTGATCGCTCATCTGCTGTTTCATGGATTGTACCAGACTCGATGGATTCAGGGTGCTCCACATGATCCGCTTGTCCATACCGCTAAAAACAGAATATTGGAATAGTTACAACGTATTTAAAAATGGCAAAATATTTCTGCTTACGGTATCTGCACCGGAAATTCCGGCCCCAGTAATTGGCTACCTTCCCAAAAGCAATCTAATGGGGTTATAATCGAGCATGGTATTAAGTGCTTAAATATCTGCTCGATGAAATAGTGCCCCTCGAAGCTGGGTGTCGCGGGCGAGTTGCACATATCTCGCAGGCCCCATTCGGTGTCGAACATGTGCACTTTTACGGCCGTCGCCTTCTTAAGAACCTCCAGATGAGCGAGTAACGCCTGCGGGTGCAACACTGATGCATTGGGGTCGCGCGCTGTCTGTATGATCAGCTGATGCGTTGAGAATTCAGCCTCTCCAATAGTTCTTTGCGTATAGGCCAGTTCCGATTCGAGGCGTCCACCTTCTTGTATCCACAGCTGATGAACTCGAGAATGGATCTGAGCACTTTTCAGACCAACACAAAACGTACTCAGTACCAGTATGGCTACGAATAACACTTTGCCCGCGTGTTTTTGTACTGAGCTGCCGAGGGATTCGAGGTGAGATTGAAATACTGATCGCAGGTAGATGGCTGTTCGGTTGCCACGCGCTTTGCCCTGTAATAGGAAGAAAAAAAAGATAATTGTGTTAATTAGATTGGTAGACGTACGAGAAACGAATTGATAGGAAAAAGTCTGTTAACTTTACTCTCAGAATTCATCTTCCTTTTTGGTGAGAATGGTGAGAGTCAAAACTGATTCACGAATGAATTTCGTGTCATCCATTGAAGAACAATCCATGGTGATTATTTAATTCGATGACATGATTATTTATTTAACAATGACATGATTATTTAATTCGACATTCTGTCTAGATAATCTCGTCGAATCACCTGATTTCTCAAACCGTCTATCATTATGAAAAATTTAGCTAATCAAGAATGCTTCAATTAGTATCGTAATAAATTGTCCATTGTCTTCACCCTAAATCGGTCCATAAAATGGCACACCGCAGCCAAATCCATTAACAGGGCCTTAAAGCCTTAAAGCCACAAAAACTAGTAAGATTTTGCTGCAGTGTCCTCTTCGTCAGACCTTTCCACACCTGCAGGAACAACAATAAAGAGTTTCGAAACCACCCAAATGACCACAGGATTGTAGAATAACGTTAAAAATTAGACAATCGGCAGAATGTAATCGCCCTCATACATCTCAATCGTAAAATTCTATGCATAGCAGAAACGAAAAGAAATGGTATGCTAATAGAGAAGAAAAAAGGGGAAAAATAAGCTAAATAATGATTTCCAGCTCCAAGCAGAGAACATATGCACCGCGCTGGCCAAATCATTCAGGCTGAGAGAAGGTAATTCAGGCTAGACGACACGGCTGTGAAGAAGGTGGATGCATGCAATTTGTGCGTATAAAACTAAAAAAAAAAACAAAACTGCTTCAAAGTATTTTTTTCCTTTCTGCTTCCTCTTCTCCTACTGCGGACCATTAAAGGAAAACATGGTAATGACCTACAAGTTGGTATGATCGGTCAATCCTCATACATGCATATTTAGAAACGAATACAATCAAACCATAGCGACGCATGCCGCATGGTTATTTTTATAGTAGTTAACAACTTAATCTTGGTCTTAACTTAAACTTAATCTTGTGTAGTTCTGTGTGCAGGACATCATTCCGTCCGCCTAACGCCGCGCGATCTTCAGGTCATATGCTTCGATTGTAGATGCCTCGTATGTGCCTTGGATGGCATTAGATCGACCTGGAACCCCGCATAAGGGAAATACTTCCAAATTCACAATTAAGGAGCAAAAGTAACAGAAAAACTACACCGACACTACTTCCACTTCTTCCCTCTAACCTATCTTCCCTTCTAAACTCACGAATGCTCTGCATGGATAGGCGGCATCCTTTGAGTTTGGTTCTATCTGTCATAAAAAAAGAAGGTTTAGATAAATTAGACAGCAATGCAGCTGTCATGCTAATTATATTATGTTAATTTACTTAATGTATGTTGAAGATAACGTGTTAAAGACACACTTGTATGTTTATCCATACACGTATAGTGCTTGTATGTGGCTGTTAATACAAGTTTTTTAATAAATTATATTCCATCGGCTATGATCGGCCATGATCGTGGTGATAATTACCTTGGAGACGACTTATGATAAATAACTAATCTAAGCTAATCATAATGCTTATGATCGATAATGATAGCAACAATGATAATGCTTATAATAATAATAATGATGATGATAACGATGTTTTTGACATGAGTTTCGCATTTCCGTATGTCTGCCGACTGTCTGTCCGCCGACTGTCTGTCCGCATTAATGGAGTCATCATGTGCGGCGCTCTGCCTTCACAACTCTCTGTCCATCTAACTGTATGTTCGTCCGTCTAACCGTCTATACTCATGCATGTAACTGCCTGTCGAGCTGCCTGTGTGTCTCCACAAGATGTGACTTCGAATACAGGCGGCACATTTAAGAAGCGAATGCCGACTTAGAGGATTTCGGAGGGGAGGAACGTAAGGAAAGTTACAACTGCGTAACCTGGTGCATTTATACGGCGCGCAGCGGGTACCATTTTATGTAGTCACGCTAGGCATTCCCTTAAAGCCCCACTTTCAGGATTCTGGATGTTTAAAATATCAGGAATGTCCATGATACGAGAACTGAGAAAGAATTAATGAGGACCTACGCGACTCAAGGCAGAGTCGTGAGCAATGGGACAAAAAAGTAAAGTTTTTTCTGACCAATAGACAAAATATTCATATTGTGTACAGGAATCTGAGTGATAAGGGAATCTTGGGAACTCCTAACTCACAAACAAACTGCATGATTAAAAATACTGGAGAGGTCGCATTTAATTTGAGTTTCTTCTCTTCATTACGAAGATCATTTTAGTTTAGGTACGGAAAATTCGTTCATAGTGACATCTTCATCAACTCTGAAGTCCCCTTCCAACGCAGACATTTGAAGTCTCTTTGAAACGCCTACCAAAGGCGGTCGTTTCTTGTAAATTTTTCTGAAATAGAAAAAAGATGCAAGGATCCGAAAACAAGGAAAAATGTTCCCCTTGAAGTCACCATGAATGGAAAGACGGATGAACTGGCTGGCTGCACGGCCGGTGCGTTGGCAGCTGGAAGGTAGGCGCTCGCCCGTCAGCCAGCCAGCCTTCAATAGAAACATCAAAATGTTCAACCTCGTTTCTACAACAAACAACTTCTAAGAAAATTTCGGTCGGTACGAGTTGCCAAAAGAAAACAAGCAACAACTTCGGGGCATCAACCAACAACAACAACACCAACAACAACAACAACCCGAACAAGGGCCACAAATGAAGAAATTTGTGAGGAGAACTGGATGACGGCACGTTTGCGTTGTCAAAAAGAGAAAAACAAGAATTCATGTTTTTGTTGTTGTTGTTGTTGTGTTGTTGTTGTTGTTGGTGATGACGATGCCCTCTGGCTATTCTTGTTGTTGGTTTTGATAATTTTCTTTGAATGCTGTTGTTGTTGTAGTAGTCGGCAGTCCGGTCGCGCTTTCTTTTTTGCCCTGCTCCTCCAACAACAACAAGAACAACAACAATCACTGAAATTATAGGCTCGGCACGAAAACACGAAACTGATGGTGGTCTCACCCTAATCTTCCTTGATTTGACTGAGAGACAGCTTGCGTATGCGTGTGTGTGTGTGTGTGTGTGTGCAGTAGAAGTTCTATACTATGGTATTTTGGAAACTGGAGAGAAAAGCTTGAATTCCGCTATAAACTTTTCTACAATTCTTTTTTTGTTTTTAAAAAATTATTTTCTTTCTGAAATGAAAGAACGTTTAATGGCAGCGTTTTTTGTTGTAAAATTTATGTTCTAATTAAATTCTGAGAGAAGTTTTCAAGGGTTAGTTACTGTATTTTTAGGAGTTGAAGGAGAATAACCGGGATTCTGAGAACCCGATAGTGGAAACCCTAGTATGTGCGAACTCGTAAGGACGCGCGCCCTGTTGCAAACATTAAGGAATGACAACAAGTTGCAAGGGGCACCGGCAGCAGCAGCAACAGGTAGGTCTGACAGCAACAACAATCTTCCAAATAAAAAATGCTCGCAGCTCTTGTTTTTTTTTCTTGGTGCCTGAATAGCAGCCAAAATCATTTTTTTAAAATTCTTATTTTTGTTGTTGAGGTTGAATCCAGCATTCAAGCAAAAAACCCACAAAATTATTAGTTTATTCAGTCTTTCCTCGGAATTTCATTTGTTAGGAAAATTTAACAAACATCAACTTTAATTTGGAAAATTTGTATTATTTAAAAAATAAAATTTATTAATTTTTTACAAGAAGTGATTTCTCAAAAAAAGGCATTTAAAAGAAAAGAAATCATTTTTGCTAACTTCAAAATTTTGTTAGTAATTACTAATCAATTACTAACTCAAGTTGTTGCAATCGCTGCCGCTTTTTTATTGTTTACTGTTGTTTTTACATTACGCGTTTGTGTAACGGTAACTTTTTCTGAGCCACTTCCATGCTGTGTTGCCAACCTAACTTTATTTATCAGGTGCGTTTTCTCGATTTGAATTTACTGAAAATCCCTGATAAAATGGTCCCCTTCTGTGGTATTTTGCTGTTGTTGTAATTTGTGCCGTTGTTATTGTTTTGTGCTGCTGTCATCCGTGGTATTTTTCGTTGTTGTTTTTTTGTTTCATCCAGTGTTGTTAGTTGTGCCGCCGGTGTCCAAAGTTCTGTTTTAGCCCTGCCAGTTCAGCCTTTCCGTAGTCCGTCCTTCGGCTCAACAACAGCGGCCACCGCCGCTGTCGTCGTCGGGTTGGGTCGGGTCTTCGTTATTAAGACATCAGGATTTCGTGGTTGTTAACACTTTGCTGTAGGTACGAAGCTGAAGTCAACCAGCAGCAAGATATGATATCTCATACTTTGGGCTTGTTGCTATTGTTGTTGTTGTTCTTGCTGTTGTTGTTGCTGCTATTGTTGTTGTTCTTGCTGTTGTTGTTGATTTGGTTTCTTTGAACTCATGGCATGTTAGGGCAACATTTGCTGTTGCTGCGTGTTATTCTTGTTTTGGCTGTTGCAGTTTTATGACTTACGCTGAACATTACTCACAGTTAGTACCGCGTAAACTTGACGTTTCGAAACCTATTTCTTCTTGACCTTCTCTTTTTCCCCTCTCTTACCTACCCCGCCCGCTTTATTCCGCTTACACTTGCTGCCTACCATTGTCGTCGACATCATGGGGTGCCTTTTGAGGAATCTCAGTGAATACGGATCACTGCTTGGTGCCCCAGGTATTCCTTCAACTTGTATGCGGTATGAAGTCGTTTTCGCAGGAATTGACAAATGCCGCAGTTGATTTATTTCGATCTGTCAAAATGGCAAACAATGGCAACTTCACGCTTTGATGGCTCCATGTTGGAAGTGGAAAAATTTCTATCGAAAACTAAAGCCTGCATCTGAACTGATAGCATTTATATTAATACAGTTTATAATGCCTCTTGAGTAACGGTGAAATGAAGAGTTAGCTGCACCTCCGTGAAATGGAAAACAGTTTTAATTAAAACAGAAGTTAAAATAAAAGAAATAGTAATGGATTTTAATTTTAAAGTCAATTAAGTATCCAGTATCCAAAAGAACCTGAACTACGTTCCCGAACCATAAAGGTTATGATGTTCTTACCATTATAATTATACGCAATTATACAAATAACGTAGCCCTCAAAATACTCTCATAGTTACTGACCTCAATTCCCACAATAGTTCGCTTTTTCCGAGAATAGAATTTCTTTATTTGAAGCCTGAACGACAAATTAAAATTCCCACAGAAAACCGTTCAACTATAAAAAATCCACTTTTATTATAAAATGTGGTAAAGTATACAGTTAAAGAAAAATACCATGGAAATTCCCATCTCCCGCGCAAATTAGAATTTCCACAAATAGGAAATTTCTCACAATAAAATACAATTTTTTCAGGATGAATTTAATTCATGCAAACCAATCAATCAAAGAAACATCAAAGCAAACCATTAATTCGGAAATCAGCAAAAAATTAATTAATAATCGTGGAAATACAAAAGAAGTTTTAATGATTACGTAGACAAGCCATTAATAAAATGTTAGATAATACGAAGAAATTGTGTTGTTATATTAGGTTGTAAAAACATAAAACCAACAACGAAGCAACAAAATCGTCTTAAAATCCAAAAAACAATCATCTGACACCGAAGTTCAATACGAATGAAGAAATAAAGAAAACCATTAAGATTGGACCACCCAAGTCTAAATCGGCTGTTATTAAAGCTATAAAAGTTCAGGTTAGGGCTGCGAGGAAAAACACGATTCAACATAATTTTTTCTTAAAATAAGTGACGAAATAAATTAAAGAAAGATTCGTTTAAAATTCGTTTTAAAAAATTAAATTTTGACCACCAAGCATTATTATTTCAAAAAATGCTGTATAATTTTTTAACTAATGGATATTTTGACAGCTTTTGTGTATTTTGAAATTCCCAGAAATAAATTTGTAGCACATATGTGTACAAATTTATAAAAACACGTATAGTATTGTTAGCTCTTAAATTATTTAACTTATGTTAGCTTTTAAATTATTTAATGCCACATCAAGACGTTAAATAATTAGATAATTGTGGCAATAAGACTTTCGTAGAAACAAATACAGAATAAACTTTTACACGATAGAAAGACTAGATCACGACCGAAACAGTCCCTCAATCGTTTCAATAGACAACCAATATTTTAAAATCAAATGTGGTCTCCCATTATTAATTTATCCTTTTCTTTATCCCTTTTGATTCGGCCTAATTATCATCGAATGGCTTTTAAATGGGAAGTTAGAAAATAATTAAATCAGAAAACTATTGCCTCATCAGCAATCTTTTTGTCACACAACCATCGTCAGAAAAACATATTTTAGCCCAATATTAGATAAATGTGTGATCGAAGGATAAAAAGCGCAGATCAAAAGAGTTAAGAGAAACACATTCATATGGGTAATCAAGAAATCTGTCTTCAACATGTGCAAAACAATCGAGATCACAAGACAATCGGCGATCAAAATCAGTTCTTCGGTAAATATAGCAATCAAATATCGTAAATTGCCCTCTCCATCGATCTTAATCAGCACATTAAAACGTAAAGCCATAAAAAACAACAGCAAGAACCACTATAATTGCCAGAGCAGTCGCCTGAATGTTGCGCGGTACAACATGCAACCAACAACTATCAAGTCACTCAAATGGTCGGCAACCAACTAAGAAAGAAAATCATAATAGTGGAGTAGAGTGGAACGAAGAAAAATAAAATGAAACGTGTCAAGACCACCCAGTGAGTTACTGTGTCAGACACTCGCGTTCGTGAGAATGGAGCTCCGATTTATCTACAGAAGTGGGAATGTGCTTCGGATTGCGTAGAATTTCCGATATATCGCTGTATGATTTTATGCTAGGAAAACGTGTTACGTAGATGCATTTATATTTATATTTGTAGGGTGGTGTTTTTTCCTTTGTTCGACTTTTTGAAGGCTTTTTGTTCGACGAGAGATATTTTTTATAAATGCAGTTTAAATAAGCAACTGAAGGATCAGAACGGAACTGAAGGATCAGGAAGTTAGCGATTAAAACAGTCTTTTGATTGGGATAATAGAAGATAATTGTTAATTAGTTATAATCCATTTGGACCGATTAATTTCTAACAAAGATTATTGGAGATGCTCTGAAGTGGCAATTATTAAATATTATATATTCAAGAGACCTCAAATACCTCTTTACAATCCACAATTAGACATCGATTCACACTAGAGCGACATCGATTCACACTATCCAACTCTTGCTGGATATCCTCACTAACCCTCACTACTTCTCAACTCGACGACAAATCACAGCTGTCAACCACCCGATCTTCCCTGTCAGTATAGCGTGTCTGCAAGTCAATGTATCAAATTTTGATTTCATCAAGGAAAAAAAAATTACAATTCACATCTAACGTATACGCAGTCTTAAAAAAAAAAGTCTAGCATATGTTAGAAAATTCGGTACACAGCCAACGATATTTCAGGAATGCCACGCATGCTATGTGTGCGTGAATATATCATCGCTGCCAGAATTTATCATCGCCGATACGCTTTCCTGGACGGCCTGCGGCCAGCGCTGGAACCTTGAAATCCGACCACCGACGTTGACACTTTAATCCATGGACAACAGGGAGACAACAGCAGCTGCTGCCGAGCCTTGTGTGATTATGTGTCAGTGATATCAAGGCACGCACACCAACACATGAGGAACAGCAATAAATGCACATGTGTTGCCTTCTTAGAGATGCACTTTTTAGTCAGTCGCAGCAGTGAGGGATCGTAAAATTTTGAGTGCTTTACCCGCAGCAACTTTGGATTTCGGTATTTTACCACTGGTAGGCATGACGGCGCATGTGGTGCGCATATATATGGAAATTCTATATATAAATATTTTAGTGTTTTTGCTATATTTTCTGTACACAGTTGAATTTAGTGGTTTTGTGGTTGAGGAAAATGTTTGCTTCTTCTTTCTCTTTCAAAACCATGAATTTGAAAATTAGTGACGAGTGGATATTACGAGTGGCGAGTGGCGAGTAACGAGTGGAAGATTAACATTTTAAAAATTCAAGTATTTAAATTTTTCAAATTTTTAAACAAATTAATATCAAATTTAGATTTACTTTGAAAGCAAATATTTAATTTGGTATTACAAAACTATATTTTTGAATTGCAATTTGAATTTTCTCGCGTTTAATTCCTTTCCAAACTTTAATTTTCCGGAATGTCGAGAACTAAGCGCGAAAGCCGCTTTAATAGCATTGCTTCGTCTAAACCATTTCAATTACCAATTTCAATTACTGAAGCCGTTACCAGTTTTAACGATTTCCTCTGTTTTTTTTTTCACTTTATAGAGCCACTTAAATTTTTAAGTTCTATCGTTTTCTATACTCCGACAACTTTTGAGGATTTTACTGCTATTGATTATTTCCAGTCGCGCGCTGTTCACGCCAGCTTTTCTGTTTTTCGTAAATCGTATTGAAGGCTTTATAAAGGGGACATAAAAAATTTATGTATCCCGCCGGACCCGCATCTATTCGTGTAACACTCCCCTGTTCCTGCTCAACGATTTTAACTTCGTTATTGTGATGCTATCAGAATGGTGGCGATGATGATCACGACTTCTTACTTGTAATTAACGACAAATGTTGAGGAAACCTCTACGATAACATAACCTTCTCCAAAATCATTGACTTGATGAAGACTACCGTCAGTCTTATTGACAAATCCAATGAATTCACTCGGCCTGACTGACGATATGAAGACGATCAACCGGTCGTTTCCATCCAAAATCAATACAAGAGATCAATACAAGAGATCAATACAAGAGCAGTAACTAAATCAGTATGATTTGTTTTATTATGAGAATTATTTTGCATTAAATATATCAAGTCGAAATGAACTTTATTTTCAAACCCGTAGCGACTGTGGTAAAAATTGTGACGATCATTAACTGAAAAGAACGACAGTTTCGTTCTGCATCATTGAAATCAATGCAAGTGACGTTATTATTATGATAAACGTCATCACGATTAATGTCATGGTGATTGAGGTGATAATGAACATCATGATCTTGATTATTATTACATAATAACATCAGAGAACGTTTTGCTGTTGTAATTTTGTGTTGTTTTCTCGTGTACGCAGATGTTTTCTGAGGTTTCAAAACTTCAGCGTTATTTAGTTTGATTTCGTTATTTTTGTTGTACCTCTTATTTCTGTTCTTGGCACAGTTGTTGGTGTTGTTGTTGAACTTCTCTTCCTTTTTTTAAATTTATAATTTTGTAATTTGTTTTTTGCTGTGTTGTCTTCATTATATTTCTTCACAGCTTTTCGTGTCTGGTCAGCTTGCATTGATGGCTTTATTTGAACTCTAGCGTTTCTAAATAAATAAATAATGTTATAAATTTTTTTGTCAACATTTGCCCGTCGACAGATGTGAGCTCCAGTAGTGCTGCCGCTGCTGCTGCTGCTGTTGTTGTTGCTGGATTTAATAGCCGTAGCATGGCAAACCTTCACATATTTCTACATCGTGCACGCGCTCCACTCAGTTAGTTTTAGCGGAAACCGGAAATGCTTGTAGGCGTCGATGCTGGTGGCGGCGGCGGCGGCGGCGTTCTTTCATGGCTTTCATTTTCCTCCGTTTCTTGTTCTTCTCGGAAATGCTCTCATTGCGCTTTGTGTTTGCTTTCTCAACCTCTCCACGTCGAATACCGCAGGTAAGGATGGATCAGGCATTGAGTGGGAAGGAATTACTGTGGAGTCTCAACTCTGGTTCAGATTTTATTGTAGGTATTTTTCTACCTGTAGGAATGTTTCTGTCGCTTTCTTCTGATGTCTTTATAAGAAATTTTCTTTGAAAATCAGATCTTGTTGACAGGATGAGTTTTTAATTCTTTTCGATTTTTATTTAACGACGACTATTACAGTTTTATAATTGCTAAATACATCACCTCTGTGAAAGTTAGGAAGAGAGTTTTCAAATTCATTTATTTTTACTGGTTTTTATAAAAGTTTGCAGTACTCCGGCTCTCGCGTCCTGCATGGGTGGTCGCAGTCGGCGGTACCGGCTGCTGGTAGCGCACGTTCGGGCCGCCAGCTCGCACGATTTCTTCCTTTGTTTGTTTTCCAGAAAGAGATCAAGAAAAAGAAATCTCTCTGAGTTTTTCGTAGATCGTCTTCTTTATTGTCACTGCACTCTCCCGCTCTCACACTCTCTCTCTCTCTCTCTCTTTCTTACTCCCAAAACTGGATTTCTCATTTGAAAACTTTCCGAAAAGCGTCTCATATAATTGACTCATATCTTCACAAGTAGTTGAGACACACGTTCGGCTTTCCGTACGGCAGACAGACCGACGGACAGACCGACGGACAGACAGATGGGCACAGACAGCTGAAATTGTTTGTCAGAAGGCACTCGAGTAAACAACAAAAACATCGTTCTTGTGTGGCATTCTGAGCGAGCATGAATTCCGATGTTTTCTCCACTGAGAGATTTCGTTAATAAAATCAGAGAGGAATTAAGAATGAGGCATTTTTGTACTTTTCTGATCAACAAGGGGATTTTTTTTTAATACTACAACAAATGCATATGTACTTCGAATACATTTGAATGCGTTTTAAAAACTTAATTAAATTATTTTGGTATTCTAACCAGTTATTGTGATATGTGAAAATTTAATTTAAAAGAAAATGTAAACTGAAGAAATTAATTTAAAAGTTTGTTTTTCCCCCACTTATTTTCAAAGGGGAGAAAAATGAAAGCGGCAACATTGGCTTCAATTGCAAACATCGATCACGCCGAAGACAACGACTGCGACGGCGGCCACGAAAATCAATTCCGGTTTTCAGAGACTCTTTTTTTTTTGATAAGTTTTTGATACATTTTCCCTCCTCTCCAGGCAAAAAAAAACAGTTGAGATGAGGTGCCGCTTTGCAGGGTGAGTATGGATGTATGTATGTATGTACGTAACCCAACAAGGAACGAAGGAAGGAAGGAAGGAAGGAAGGAAGGAAAGAAAGAAGGAAGGCAGTCTTTCCGCGAGTATCACAACCGCCGCCGCCGCGCTGCCGCACAGCACGGCATAAGTTCGGCTTTAAATAAGACATTTATTACTGCTGTTGTTGTTGGCATTATTTGGCCAAACTGGTAGGTAGGAAGATACGTTGCTTTGTTGTTGGCTGCCTCACGATCAACCAGAAGATGCCGTTTAAAGATTTCAGTTTATGTCTTCATTATTATTGTATTTTTTCGGTTAGTTTGCCCCTCCAAACCGTTGTAGTTGTTGCAGCTGCTGTAGTTTTTGTGTTGGTTGTGTGTGTCGTTGGTTGTGTGTGTCGTTGGTTGTGTTGTGTCGTTGGTTGGATGTGATGTTGGCTGTGTTGTTGTTGGTTGGTAGTGGAGATCGCCGTGGTGGCGTTGTGTGCTGTGGATCGTTTAAGCTGCTGCAGCGGTTTTTTATACCCTACACGCGGTTGGAGAAGTATATTCACTTTGTTCGTCCATTAGTAATGCAGAGAAGGAGACGCGATAGATATAGAAAATTAAATATATTCTTGCTCAGCGTCAACTCCTGAATCGATTTTGCTCTGTCCGTCCGTCCGTCTGTTTGGTCATTGAAATCACGATTACGGGAGAACGAAGAGAGATATCGCGATGAAATTTGGCACAAATATTCTTTGTTATGTAGAGCAGTCTGGGATCGAAAATGGGCGAGATCGGTTAACAACCACGCCTACTTTATATACGAAATATAAAGGCACCTCGTTTTAAAAAATTTTATAATGTGAATATCTCATAAACCGTGCGAGAGATTGAGGTATAATTTTATTGCGGAACATATAGCGCCACTACTAAAATTTCAGCAAAAAATGAGCGTGCCACGCCCACTCATAGCAAAGTTGGCAATATCCCATCAATATTCGGCAAGTGGCGAAATTATATTTTTTTTAGTTACTCGCGTGTAGGGTATTTCGACTTCAACCACGCCGAAGACAACACTTTTACTTGTTTTTCTGGTTCAATTATTTCCCGTAGGTGGTTGTGGTTGTTTTTTTGGCTGGTGTTTGTTGTTGTTGCTGCTGTTATTATGGCATTCAGCTCTGCAACTGCAGCTCAGATTCAGCATTTAAACCTCGAAAATTATGCTGATTGTATGGAGTTTTCTCTCTTTATTTTTTATTGATATTTAAAATACTCTTCTAACTAACTGCACAGGTGAGAGAGAGCACTAACTGCACAGTTGAGAGAGCACTAACTGCACCGGTGAGAGAGCGTCTTTTCTCGAGTCGCTTACGCCTAAGTGTCCCGTAATGTTTGTGTGTTATTTGCGTTGCGTTTTCCCGTCGATCAATTAAACGAGCCGTCAAACGTGGAAGAAGCTATTGATGACTTGAAGACGCCGCTACTCGTTCAGTGGCGCCAATTTTACTCGTTTCTTTGCGAATTTAACTACTTTTTATTTGGCGGAATTTGTTGAAAATCTATAATTTATTACGACATTAATTGTGAGTTATTCGTTTTAACGTCAAAGTTAAGTTAAAGAAAATTAAGAGTTTCGGAGCTGAAGGTGACTGATATTTACTGTCGGTGAGAACGATTTTTCTGTTATTATCATTGTTATTGCTGCCGTGTTACTCTCGTGTCATTGTAGTCGTCGAAGGCCACCCAAACGATGCTCGCTTCTTTTTTCTTCTCCAAACGTCTTCATATACAAGCAAAAATATGAAGACGTTGACTTGTCCGTCACTGTCGCGTCTGTCTTTCGCATAGCTTAACGTAGCAATGTGTGTGTGTGTGTCTGAATATTTAGAAAACTGCAGTGCACTCGTATGTATTTTGCATGCAAATCCACTTCACTGACGCACACACAGTCGGTGGACTTTTTGTTCTAAAAACTTTCTTGTCATGCTTGCATCCATTCAATGCTTCTTTATGCTGAAATAAAGTAGAGAAATCCGTTTTTATAGAGTGCGCTGAATGCATTTTTATGAATGAGTTCAGCTCGAACAACCACTGATTTCGCTGACGCAAGTTAAAGTTTCACAATCACTTTGCCAGCGATAAAAGGGAATTCGAATATTTAGATCAGGAATCGAGTTCGATTTCTTGATCTTCGTGGTTTCCTGGTTATTGAAAAATAATGAAAAATTGGGAATTTTGTTCGATCTTCCAGTATCTGCTGGATATTCAGCACGGTTATCTAATCCAATCCATTTGGCGCCATCCGCGAATCGCTTAACCCCTTCGCGCCTCCCAAACACGATCATCGACACAGTGGAGATTGTTGCGCAAAATGAAAAGTAAAAGCAAGCGAGCTCCTCCACACAAGAGAGGCAAACGTAAAAGCAAGCGAGCTCCTCCACACAAGAGAGGGAAACGTAAAAGCAAGCGAGCTCCACACAAGAGAGGCGCAAAAATAGAGTATCAAAGAAGAGAGGCACAAAAATAGAGTATCAAACAAGAGAGGCGCAAAAAATAGAGTATCAAAAAAGAGAGGCACAAAAATAGAGTATCATATAACAGCACAACAACAACAACGCAGCACTCACTCACCTTGTCGATTTGATCGAGTGCAACATGTGCGTCCACCCAACTGGTGCGGATGTAGAGGTCGGAGAAGAGCTTCTCGTCCACGGTGTCGCCGTGTGTGTCGGGAACGCGCGGCAGGCTGTCCAGGGTGGGCACAACCATCGCGAAGGCGTTTCTTTCAGTCGAAACTTCAATTAAATTTATCAATTATTGCAGCAATTCGTCGACTGTTCAGATTTATGAATTTCGTGCTTTTATGACTTGCGAAAAATTCGCTCTTTGTGTGATTTGTGATAAAATTTCTTTCTATTATTTTAAAAAATTCTGCAAGATTTTTTTTACTGCTACCATCAACATTCGTTCGGATTAAATGATTTGATAAAAAAATTCTTTGCTCCCAAATGTAGTTTTTTCGCGTTCGTTTGAACTCAACACACTGTAAGTATTTTTTATTTGCATTTATTTTCTTCACACTTTTTTCATTCACGCATGTTTGTCACGATTTTTTTTTTGTTCGCGTAAAACCCTCATCACGTTTTGGTGCAGACGTTTTTCTCTCTATTTTCTCGGATTCTCGCGTTCGTGTGCCTGTATTTGTTTGAGATGCCCTTTTTATTTTAGATAACTTTTATCGCTCTGGCTTTCCTGCATCTTTATTACTGGAGTTTCCATTTGCGGTTTGAAAATAAATAGAAACATATATTTTTCCTCGAGAAACTAAAAAAATTAACTTTAAAATACGCCACCACTTCAATCCTTTTTTCCAAAATAATCTCACAAATTAAAATATACTTCCACTTGAACGTCGCTGCTCCGAAAGACTTCGCGCCGACGTGCTACCCGGCCAGCGATCAAACACAATCTGACGCGAACTGTCTTCGCAGTGCTCCGATCTGGCTTCAGTATTTAACAACTTTATTATTTTGAGCGCCTCGCAGCAGGCAGCACGCTCTCACACACACTCGCATTCCGCTTTAGTGGCTCTCGCATAGCTGCTGGTATTATTCTCCAGTAGCTCTTTGCCGTGTGTAATTTAGTTATTTCACGTGCAACTGTGTGCATCGGTGTGTATGCTCTTGCGTTTGTGTTGCATTGTTTTTAAATGCGGCCATTTTGGTTTTTCTATTCAGTCTAACTGCTTGTCAGGCTATGGCTTTCCTCTCCTGGTTTGTATATTCAACTCTTTCTGCCATGGCTAGTTTCTCTCTCTCTCTTGTAGAGTACTCGCTCTCACTTTACAATCTTCTCTGATTTGCTCTCTGCATTAAATACTCTCGGTTGGTTTGGGGTGCTGTTAATGCCTGTCTGTTCCTATCTAACAGAGGGATTTACAACTTAATTAGCAGTTATGTTAATTACAACCTGTTATTAACACGGCAATTAAAATTTTTCTGTTATTTCATCAAAATAAAGTAGATTCACGTTATTCGAAATCTGTACTGCGAAATCAATTGACTGGGAAGTTGCTAACCTCTGCCCTGAACAGAAACTTTACAAGTATATCAGCTTCATAGTATTTTACGATCACTCTGCCATGCCATGCTGTAGGTAAATCGCGGCCACCCACCTGGCATCCTGGCTTCCCTAGCGAGCCGAACGAATTTATTAAGCCGACCGGCAACGCAGCCGCTCGATGGCGGCCACGACGTCGTAACGACGGCCATCAACATCGTAAACTCAGCCTGACTTCAGCTCCGGCTCTCCCAGCCATTCAAATTTAGCGATCCAGAGGTTTTCTCTCTGCTTTTAATTTATCGCTCCATATTTTTGTATTTCTATGATATTCGCTGAAGTTAATCTGAATTCAGAGAGAGAGAGAGAGAGAGAGAGAGAGAGAGAGAGCGAGAGAGAGGAAATAGAGTGATGAAGATAGATAGAGCGAGACATAGTGATGGAGAGAGTGAGAGAGTAAGAGAGGGTGAGAGGGTGAGAGGGAGAGAGGGAGAGAGAAATCCTGTTGAAAACATATTCAAAGCATGAGTAGGAGGAACGCAAAATAATTTTATGTTATTGTAAATTGAAATGTTAACGATAAATTTAAAAAATTACATTCATTTTATTATTAAGTATTCATTTTACTTTAGCCAAATTTATATATTTCTGTTGGGTGGGCGTGGCAAGTACCTCCTCAGGTGATGCTAACATTGATAGCGAGTATCATCGTAAATTAGATGGGAAGAAAAAGGGGGAGTTTAAAACCGCCTCTCGGATTCATAAAAACGACTAAAATTACCATCGTTTTCGAAAATCACAAATGTCTTTCAGCGAAACCAAATCAGTCTCTTCAAATCAAGATAAGATTTTTACAAACTAATTTAAGCAGCGACAGTAGCAGCAGCAGCAACAGCAACAGCAACGGCAACAGCAACAGCAACAGCGACAGCAACAGCAACAGTAACAGCAACAACCTCGAAACAGTAGCGGCGATTTTTTCAATTAAACAAACGAGCTGCACACGAGAGGCATTCCAATTAAACAGCAACGACAGCAGCAACAACAACTACAAATCTCAAAAACAACTTCAACACCAGGACGAGTAGAGAGGAACAGCAGCAACAACAGCGACAACAACAGCAGCAACAACAGCGACAACAACAGCAGCAACCACAGCGACAACAACAGCAGCAGCAACATTTATCAAAACGTATTGTGAATGAATGAATGAATGAGCCGAAAACACGCCAAAATCAAATAAAAACGGGAATATTGGTAAAAAACTGGAGGTGGAGAAAGGCAGCCAGCCGTTGCATGGCTGCTTGTTGTTGCCACTTGTCAGAGCTGTACTTCGAGAGGGGAGCCCAACGGGGTTGTTGCACTCCCAGTTAGGAGAGCTTTTTTTATATTTATAATAATGCAGTTGAAGTTCTGTGTTTTTAAATTAAAAAGAAGTTTATTTTATTTTAATAGTAGAGTTAATAGATTTTTATTTATTTTTATTGCGTAAATATAATTATTCTGCTATATGTTGAGGGAATTCGTAAAAAAGACAATTTTTATTATACAACTCAGTGCAGCAATATTTTTCATTCCACAAAAATATTTCCATCGAAACATTAGCTTGTAGAAAAAGGCGTGGCAGTAGACGGAATATCGTCGCCATGTCTCTCAATGAAATTTATTCCGCAGCTGCCAATCAAATAACGAAAACCTCTTCGAATTCCTTCTAATTTCTCTAATGAGAAAAATAAAGTGAGAAATATAATAATTGAGAAAAATAAAATAAGAAATATATTAATTGAGAAAAATAAAATAAGAAATATATTAATTGAGAAAAATAAAATGAGAAATATAGTAGAATTAAAAAAGTTTTAAACATTACACAGTGCAGCGATATTTTTCATTCCACAAAAATATTTTCAACGAAACATTAGCTTGTAGAAAAAGGCGTGGCAGTGGTCGGAATATCGTCGCCATTTCTCTCAATGAAATCTATTCCGCAGCTCTCAATCAAATAGCGAAAACCTCTTCGAATTCCTTCTAATTTTTCGAATGAGAAAAATAAAATGAGAAATATAATAATTGAGAAAAATAAAATAAGAAATATATTAATTGAGAAAAATAAAATAAGAAATATATTAATTGAGAAAAATAAAATGAGAAATATAATAGAATTAAAAAAGTTTTAAACATTACACAGTGCAGCGATATTTTTCATTCCACAAAAATATTTTCAACGAAACATTAGCTTGTAGAAAAAGGCGTGGCAGTGGTCGGAATATCGTCGCCATTTCTCTCAATGAAATCTATTCCGCAGCTCTCAATCAAATAGCGAAAACCTCTTCGAATTCCTTCTAATTTTTCGAATGAGAAAATATAAAATGAGAAATATAATAATTGAGAAAAATAAAATAAGAAATATATTAATTGAGAAAAATAAAATAAGAAATATATTAATTGAGAAAAATAAAATGAGAAATATAATAGAATTAAAAAAGTTTTAAACATTACACAGTGCAGCGATATTTTTCATTCCACAAAAATATTTTCAACGAAACATTAGCTTGTAGAAAAAGGCGTGGCAGTGGTCGGAATATCGTCGCCATTTCTCTCAATGAAATCTATTCCGCAGCTCTCAATCAAATAGCGAAAACCTCTTCGAATTCCTTCTAATTTTTCGAATGAGAAAAATAAAATGAGAAATATAATAATTGAGAAAAATAAAATAAGAAATATATTAATTGAGAAAAATAAAATAAGAAATATATTAATTGAGAAAAATAAAATGAGAAATATAATAATTGAACATTTTTTTTAAATATTTGAAGGCTTTAAAAAATGAAACTTAATTTTGTGAATATTTAAAATTACTTCTTACAAAATATGTTAACTAAGCCTCTGCAGGTTGATATGAATGGCACAAAAAAACAGGATAAAAAATAAGTTTGAGTAAAAGAAAGCAAAAAAAAAATACGTTGAAAAAGAAAGAGAAGGAATGAGAGAGGGAATGGCGCGGAAAAGAAATAAAAGATATGTGGAAAACTCGTAAATTATTGACTGCATTGGCCGGTCGGTGGTCGATGCTGGTGGTGGTGGACACGCGGGCCGGCCGCGGATCGGATGCAGCAGCAGCAACCCAAGCAAGCCGCCTGATTGCTGTTGTTGTTGTTGTATGACTGAGGTAAAGTAGGGTTGATCAAGGAGTGAAGGGGGAGGGGGGCAGCGGAGTAATCGCACCGTTGTGTGGTGGGGCAGAAGTGGAGGGGCGAGCGATGCAGCGACATATCGTCGCACTGAAGCGGGCTGGCGAGGCGCTCCACGCTGCAGAGAGGCAAAAATGAATGCACTTTACTTGAAGATACGGAGACCCACCAGCACGCGGCTATTACACTGGCAACAACAACGATAACAACAACAACAACAACACCAACAACAACAAGGCCTTTGATGACGATGACGCTCAACTATATGGGAGGCATGAAAGGAAAAAAGAAAGAAAGAAATAAAAACGGAAAGAAAAAGAAAATTTATAATGTAAAGAAAACGGCGATCGCGCGACCAGCCAGTCGTGCTGCGTCGCGTCGCGTCGCGTTGCGTCGCTCGACGCTGCACTGTGCCGCCCGCCGCTATCAAAGAGCGAGCGGCGAGCGGTGAGCGGCGAGTCTCGGTCGATTAGTCAATCCCGCTAGCCGCTCGGCTGGTCGGTTGGCGGCTCTCGATCGATTGGCGAGTTTGTGTGGATGATCGCTTGCTGAGCTTGTATGCCTGCGAGGCACGATGCCGCCGCGGTCGGTCGCGTCTGTTAGCCGCGTGGCTTTTTCACGAGGACCACCAGCGTCGCGCATCGCTTGGCTGGACGTAGGCAGGCAAACTTTAGCTTTGACTTTAACGACGCTGCTTGTTTTTAATCGTATAAATGTCTTAATTTATAGACATTCGCAGCAGCGGCGGCGACGGCGGCGGCGGCAACTAGGGATCGCGCATCGAAGCGGCACACAGCGTGGCAAGGCGACCAGGCGGCGGCCAGGCGTTGCGCCCAAATTGCGCCTTCAAAGCAAAGGCAGCTTCTCAACCGACAGCCGATCATGCTGCCGATTGTCACTGCTGCGGCTTTGATGTGGTGTTGCTGTTGCTGTCGTGATTGCTGTTGTTGCTGCTGCTGCTGCTGCTGCTGCTGTTGAGTGCTGCGATCGGCTGCGTTAGATGATCTCGTCTTATGACGGGACACGCTGTGGCGTGCTTTGCTTGTTGTTTTATTTGTTTGCCGCTGCGCTGTAGCCGTTGGTGCTGCCGTTGCTGTTGTTGCCGTTGCTGCTGTTGTTGCCGTTGGTGCTGCCGTTGCTGTTGTTGCTGCTGTTGCTGTTGTTGCCGTTGGTGCTGCGGCGCGCTACGTGCCGCCGGTAGCCGGTCATGTCGCTCCCCACATGCGACGTAATGTAATAATTACAAGTTGGCACCGCAGCAACGCCGTGTGCTCACTTAATGTTGATTGTGATTGAAATACGCTTGGCTTGGCTTGGCCGGCTCGCTGGCAACAACAACAACATTGGCCACACCAACCGTAAGCTGTCGTGGAAGTTGCAACAAAGCAAGCAACGTGTGTGTGCGTCTGCAGCTAGCAATCTCTTGCGTGCAGCTAGCAATCTCTTGCGTGCAGCTAGCAATCTCGTGCGTTTGTTTTATAGGTTTTTAAGAAGGAATCCTTGCTTCCAACTTCCCTCTGGTTCGCAGCTCAAGCGTATTTCTGCCGATCGCCCGCCGAGTTTTAAGAGACAATTAAAATTCAATTAAACTGCAATCGCGACATTAATGAGGAATGTGTCTCCAAGTTTATTTAAGTTTCCCCCCCCCCCTCCATTTTCAATGCATTTGGTGGTTCGTGAGGTTATAAATTTTAAAAATACTTGTTAACACGTCTATAAAATTCTGAGTTAGAGCTGATTAAAAGGCTCCTCCTTTGATTAAAAGGCTCCTCATTAAGTGAAGAATTATAATTTGGTTTAATATTTTCTTTCTTCAAAAGAAAGAATGAAAGTGTTCACGCAAGGTGAATTTATTTTTATGCACATCATAATTGTGCGTTTTGCACTTCACCTTCACCACTTTAAATACCTTTTCGCACTTTTTACAACCCTGAAAACTCACCACAATTTGTGTATCTATATTTTTATAGTTGTATTTCCTTGCAATAAATGACGGAGTGAAGATTTTTCAATTAGCTTTTATTTACAGAAAGAATGAAAGAAAGAATGAAAGAAAAACTGAAATAACTTCAAAAACTCTGCAGGAAAATACAATTTATTACGTTGCGCTAAAACAGATCGCGCGAAACTGACCAAGAATTCACCTCGTTTGTGGGAACGAGAATCAGTGATCGTGATTTTTCGTGATTTTCCGGTGTTCTCACCATGATCTCGATCGCTGTTCTCGTCTCGCCACAAAGAGGTCTCGATCCCGATTATCGCCACGAATTCGAGACGAGAAGAAGGCTGTAAGAGATCTCGGCTGTCGTCCGAGGAATGCAATTAACTGAATTCAGTTCATTCAGTATTGAAGCAAAAACAAAATTCAGGTTTCGCTCTTCAGTTTCTTTTGAACGAATGAATTTCGACGCGAACTTACTATCGGAAACGTTAATTGACTGATTGGCCTTGGATGCCGGAGTGGCAGGTTCGAATCCCAGCAGCGACGAAGTGGAACTCGACATTTATCGAGTTATCGAGGGAATCCTAAGTGAATCTTAGAAAATCTTTAAGCCATTTTTTATTGATGTTCGGTGTAACCAGCACCGCGTTTTGAATACCATAGAAATTTTTATTCGCGCTCTCCCAAGCCAATGCAAATAAAAAAGAGAGGAAAAACGCAAAGCAATTCGAATCCCTCCGCCGTCGCGGCGAGAAACTCCGGCGAAGAGAACTGAATGAATGACTGATGTTTACCTACCGCACATGGCAGGCGCACATGTTGTTGTTGTTGCTGTTGTTGGTGTTGTTGTTGTTGGGTACATTATGGGGCCATTGATGCGCTGCATTGAGTCTCAAATGGAATGGTTAATGAGCGCGGCAGACTGCGACGGTGGTGCCGGCGGCTCGTCAGCCGAGAGGCGGTCGCGGGTTGTGGTCTTCGGAAACACGCGGTGTATGTGGAACAGAAGGACCACCGACGTCGCGCTGGAGTCGCGCAGTCACAATCAGCTGCCACAAACAGAATCCAAGCGATGAAATAATCGCGTCGAGCTTAGCTGGCCGGCGCAGATTCCCTCTGCGTTTGGATATTTAATTTTGTTTTTGATTTTCGGTGGTTTCACGATGTGTGTGTGTGTGTGTGTGTGTGTGTGTGTGTGTGTGTGTGTGTGTGTGTTGAGAAGTTTTCTCTCGTTTTTTTCGAGTTTTTAGTAAGAACAAAAAAAATTGCTGCCTGTGTGGCATTTTTAGCTTCCTCCGTAACGGATAATTCGTGCGTGTGTGTTGGCTTTCTTACATTCAGAGAAGTCTAATCGTGAATACCAAAATGCGAAGATTTAGCAAATATTTTTTGGCGTGACCACAAAAATTATAAAAATGTTTATGAAGAACCGAAGCTTGGCAATTACAAAAAAATGTGAGGAAAGAGCGACAGCCGATCGAACAAATGAGAGAACACGAAGCGCAAACGAAGGAGAGGCAGAGTGGATCAATCAACAGATCGAGAGATGGACAAATGGAGCTCAAAGAGAAGCAAACAAGATCAAGAGAACAACGAAACACACGCAAACAAGCGAACAAACAAACAAATAGAAGGCATTCGTGCCGAGTGACAGAAGAACGAGCGTAATGCAACAGAGGGGCAGCACGGAAACCAGACAGACAGACGGCAGACAAACAAACGCACACGCAAATAGACGCACAAACAGACTGGCAAACAGACTGACAAACAGACTAACAAACAGACTGACAAACAGACTGACAAACAGACTGACAAACAGACTGACAAACAGACTGGCAAACAGACTGACAAACAGACTGACAAACAACTACAAAACTAAACAAACGAACAAACAAACCAGCAGTAGAGCCAGAAATGCAGATAGAGCGCCTCCTTCAAGGTACGACGAACTGTTCGCTTGCGTCGCAGTCAGCGACAAATAAATGAGCCGAAACGAGAGACAATTTATCGCGCGGCCAAGCGTGTCGTTTGTTTGGAAGCACGATACGGCAGCGGCGATGCAAACTCTGAACGCGGCACCGCATCGCGTGGGATGAACGCGATTTCACGTACTGCTGCACTTCCTTCGAAGCTCCAGAAACGGTTGGTGTGGAGAAACTGTGGACGAGAAAGTGGTGACGAGCAAGTGGGGACGAGAAAGTGGTGACGAGCAAGTGGGGACGAGAAAGTGGTGACGAGCAAGTGGGGACGAGCAAGTGGGGACGAGAAAGCGGGGACGAGAAAGTGGGGACGAGCAAGTGGGAACGAGAAAGTGGGGACGAGCAAGTGGGAACGAGCAAGTGGGAACGAGAAAGTGGGGACGAGAAAGTGGGGACGAGGAAGTGGGGAACGAAGGCGAACAAAAGGTAGGAAGGACTGGAATCTTTTCATGAGAGCTGAAATAATTGGAAGTTCTATTTGTTTTTTAAGTCACATTTCACAACACAACTTATTCAGCCAAGTTTTCTCAGTTCCGCTCTTGTCAATTTCTACTAAACATTTTTGGGTCGAATATGAAGTTGCATTCGAGCAGGGAAATTCGAAGGAGAACCGCTGGCTGCAGACAACCCGCTGGCTAATGCTAACGGAAATTATTGTAGGGCCAAAACCATCAGCGTGTTGTACCAGCGGCTTCTTTGATCGAGCTAGCGGATGCCGAGCTGCCCCGGTGACTGGATTACAGGTTGCACCGGGTCGTTGATTGTCTTCCCTACTTTGGGTTGGATTTTCTCAGGTTTCTCTTTACGCAAAATTATAGCTAATAATTACGGGTTAGCAATGCTGGGTCTCACAACAAATACACTTCAATGTAATTGCGTCTCACAAGCGGCGGGGGGAACCCAAATTTAATGAAGACGAACCGAAAAAAAGGCAAAAAAGGAGACAAAAGCTGTGGACGCCGACCGAGACGAAGATTGGAAGGTGAGAGGAAGGTAACGGTTGTTGATGACTTCATTTACCGCTTCAACGCACAGATTTTCTCTCGGTGTGTTTTCTTTGTAAAACTCACACTTGCTTCTGATCTGACAGCTGTCAGTTGCCCTGTCGGTTGTCAGTTCTCTAGTTAGAAGTACCGCGCAGCTGGAATTGAATTTAGTTCACGAGTAATTGATTTTCCCCATTTAATAGATGTATTCGGACTTTGAGATTCTCTTGCTTAATCCTCGCTAATTATTTTCAGCTACAACGAGTGCTGAGTGAAGAAGTTCATGCAACTTCTCTGGTAGAAAGGGCAGCAATTGAGTAGTTCACGCACTCTACTTTCTGCGAAGGTCAGTAGCAAAAAGCCCACGACTTGCATTTGTTATAAATTAATGAGTTTTTTGGAAATTAATCGCATTACTTGTTCCACTTCCAATTCTCCGACTTGTTAGGTTTTTTTCGCCATTCAAAGCTGACTCGGAATGATTATGTTGTTGAGTCCGATTTGTGTGGCAGATGCCACCCGCCAATTCGGCACGTAGGGGTATCACAGAATTATTATTGCTTAAGGTAGCCCACGAGTGATGGTGGCGATATATAAAATTAAGTATGGATTGTGAATGAAGTTAAGCGGCTCCATGGGTTTCCAAATTTATGGCTGTTTTTTCACTGAAATTATGAGAATTGCAAAAAAAAAAAAAAGTTAATGCGGAATATCGAAAACGGGTTAACTGTCGCATAAATCTCGCGCGACCTACGAAATTTAGGGTCCGCAAATCCCACGATTCGTACAGTAATACCTGAAAAAATGTGTGTTCTGGGAAATCAATAAAATATAACAAACTTCACGGGTATTTTTATGATACTCTTTGTAATTCTCTGCTTTACAGCGACTGCGACACACAACACGTTGTACGACGTGTTGTATCGATTATCATATTTCAGAACACAGAGGATTTTTTCGCTGTAGAACAACTGCAGACACTCGAGTTTTGAGAGGGATTCAGGTACAGCGACCCCTGGATTCGGCAGAGAGAGCGACCTGCCTCTGGAAACGGCGATTAGAATTTGTGAAAGAAAATTACGTTTTAGAATCTCATTTTTTATTTATTTTTATTTGACTTTTCCTTCTCTTTCGGTGGCTAAAACTTTCCATTTTCTTTTTACTGAAGTCTTTTTATTGAAGTCTGTTGGGGAAAATCAGTGAATTTTTAATAGACGTTTCCATCTATTTGCATCTAAGTATCTAAAATTAATATAGTTGGTCCGCATTTTAGAGGCTGCATGTGTTGCCTTCGCCGCCGGAGATCCTTTTAATTGGTCCACTTTTACCTGGTTTGCCCCACACGATGAAGTCGTCTTTCCACCCCATTGATTAAATTTTGAATAGGCCTACCAATTTATTTCTATATCGTGCTTGCGTGCCACCGATTGGTCTTCGATTAACTTTTGAATTGAATAGCGTGTTCAATTCTTCGAATTCATACAAAGAAGGTTTTCTGTGATTCTGCTGGAATTCTTTTCCGATTCGTATTTCTATGCATGCTAATGGATTTGAATGGAATAGAATAGATCTGGAATAGACAGAAATTAGAAGATTGTATTTGTGTGAGGAGAGATGATATGATTTGTCTGCAAAATATTACATTATAATGTTTTGTTTCTGTTTGAATTTGCGGCATTCACTGATTCTCTATCAGAAGTGAAAATTCTCTTGAGAATTCTCGTACATCTTCTCATTATATGCGATTAAAAAACATTTCACATTTTTATTGATATGATGATGGATGACCAGGTTGACAAATGCATGGACGGATGAATGAGTGGAGCGAAGAACGATTAACGTTCACACTAAAAAGCCGCACAAGATAATCGTGCAAGTTGAAGTGGAAATAAAAGCAATAAAGAAAATAAAACAGCGCTTGAGAAAATATAGTTGATTTATAATGATTAAATAAATCATTCCACTGATAATGTTAATAATAACAAAAAAAAAATTTATATTGTGCCGGTGGTGGCCGTGATGTTGGTGGCGTTGATGGTCACGGCGATGGCGTTGGAGCGCTGAATGACTAGCAGATACGAGGAAAATACGAGGAAAATACGAGGAAAATCATGGAAAAAACACCAAAATCGCAAAAAGAAATTTTACAAATTTACAAAAATTTTTTTTTTTTTACAAATTTTACAAAAACAAACTTTCTTCATTCCTCATTCGCTGCCTGTCGATTTTAATATTCAATCGACATTTCATGTCGAATTGAAATTTCCAAGCAAAAACTTGCGTGAATGAAGTGAATTCCGGCGGGCGAAAGAAAAAACGAGCGAAATTGGCTGCGCAAACAGCAAAACGACAATTTTGATTCTTGTCTTTTGATTGAGTTTTATATAAGAATTTATTTTTTCAGATGAATTTTCAGATTTGTTATAAAAACGGAAAATGTGATGAGTGTGAGAACTCACGTGGTTTTTGGAATTGAAGAAGTTTTCGCTGTGTGTGGCCTGCGATGCCACACGTTGTAGTAGATGTCACTGCTGTGTTCTTGCCGTTGTTTATGTGTTCTTGGCGTTGTTGTTTTTGCTCTCTGACTGTACAACAATCGTTGTATTTGCCAGCGTTGAAGTGGAAGTGTGAGTTCTCCTGGCTGTGATTCACACGGCTTGAGGAATCTTCTTCTTCTTCTTCTTCTTCTTCTTCTTTGAAGAGTAAATTGAATGCACACGAACACGCAATCGTTGCTCTCACTCTCACATACTGACTGCACTTACAATAGATTTTGACATTTGTGTGCCGGGATGATTAAAAGGAAAATTAACGATGGCATAAAAAGATTTCACACCTTTTACTTTTTTACAAAATTGTAATCATTTTAGGTGTCATTAAAATGTGTCAAATTTGACAGCTCATAAAGTTTGTTTTTACGAAAGATTAAGGACGAAAATCGTCGTGGGAGAAACTGAAACTCCCTTCTTTGACGTTTTTCATATTTAAGTTAAGTTAATTTCATTTGATTTGGCTTGCCGGAATTTCAGAACTGAAAATAGCTTATCTATTTTTTATTTATTTAGAGAAAAACAGTCAACTTTCCTAAAGTTAAAAGAGAAACAGGAAAACTGAACCCGAAAATCCCATCATCCAGTCATCCATTAATCCAGTCATTCACTTCACGCACCTCCACTCGCAGCGAGTTCCGTTCTTATTGCGGTGCTTCTTCTGCTTTTGAGTTGATTCGCCACACTGCCGCCGCTGCTGCCGTAGTTCGCCGCCAAATTCATTGCGGGAATGGCAATCAACGACGTCGTCGCCATCAACAACAACATCATCGCGGAAACACAAACAACGACATTGAACTGCGTTGAAGTGAGTGCAGCTGAGACGTTGATGGGTGTGGAGCAAAACGCTTCAGGCTGCCACTGTTCTACGCTGCATGTAAAGGCGGAACGAAACGAGCGGCTGCGGCGCGCCAGTTCAGGTATGCCATCGCGTTGCGGTGCGGCGCAGCGCGGCGTCGTCTTAATGTCCGGCTGTATTAAGCCGTTTGTCCGTCTGTCAGCCAGCACAAGAAATCCCTTTCTTCAGTTTTATTGTTCCACACAAGAGAATTCCTTTGTCTACATGAAGAAGTAATAATTTCTCTTGCTGTTTTTTGCGACGTATATAATTAAGAAACTAGAATAAAGATTTGAATATATTTTTGCCGCATTAACTCAACTTAAGTTAACATTAACTGTGGTGAGATTCCAGCTGAAGGCCACAAACCCAAAAACAAAAACGTTATTTCACCTGTTTACCGTTCCCGAATTCAACCCGTTCTCGAATTTGCCTGGGTGTCCCTGTGATTTTGCTTGCTCGGCTTAGAGGTCGCGTTGTCCACCCCGTCGTCCTCCTGTCGCTATTTTTTAGTTGGCTTAATTTCACGGTGGCCTGTTGCGAGTCGGCGGCTGCAGCAGCTGCATTTGTTAGCGTCTTCGCATTCGCTTCACCATCCTCGCCGTCTTCACCATCTTCGCCGTCAGTTCTGTTGTTGTTTTTGCCGTTTTAAGCCTGCTGCAGCGGACGCTTGAGGTAGAAAAAGAGAACTTTTTTTATGCGTATTTTTCTTCTGAAAATCTGCGCTCTGATTGTTATTTTTAAGAGAGCTTTAATAAATAATTATATATCGGAAAATATAAGCAATATAAAAAAAATATAATCAATTATAAATATAAGAATTTCCTGCTGGGTGAGTTATAACCGGCAGCAATAAAACTTCTCACTTCTCTTTGTTGTTGTTTTGCTGTTGTGGCAAATAAGAATTTCTCAAAGTAAAGCACAACAACAGATGCGCGTAAAACAGAGCAAAAAAAGAAAACATTGCTGGCTGCAAGTAATTCTGAATTTCAGAATCTGAAAGCAAGTCTCGGCTGAAACATACAAGAAATTAACACAAAAACAGCAGATTTTGATGATCTGTTGATCCATTTTATGCAAAAATAAAATTGCTACGCTTTTGCCTGCCAGCAGAATTACGTGTGCGGTAGGAAGGCAAAAAAGGAGTTGCGCGGAATAACCAAGCGCCAGTAGCACTCTGCAAACGAAGGAGGGGCGAAACGTAGCGCATCCATCCACTCATCCCGCCATCGCACCCGCCAGCCGTCATTCCACGCAGTCATCCATCACATCGCGGCAGCTGCAGAGCAAACAGCCAGAGCGACCACCGCCGAACATCACCGATTCGCCGGCGTACGTGCGGCGGCGGCGCAGATCGCTCGGCTCCCCCTCAGATCTGAATCGCAGATGAGCTCGTGGAGAAACGAAGGAACAACCAGAGACGACGGAGCTACACTAATGCAAATTAGCGTAACATGCCACTATAAACATTTATAACTGCATAATTTGCGGCAGAGCAGCGTATTATTATTATTATTAGAGTGCCAGCGGGGTTGGAGGATTCGCAGGTTGGCAGTAGACAAGCAACCGCAGCAACGCCGCAGCGATCGCAACTTCGCAACGCACGAGGTGGTCTCGTTCGGCATTTCGGCAAAACGACACAACAACAACTCAACAAACACCATAACAAAATCATGACCGCAAGCAACAACAAGCAACTGCGAGCCGGCAACGACTGACGAGTATTTACGGCAGTGCTTTCTAGTATTTGTTGTTGTTGTTGTTGTTGTCTTTGTTGTTAGGTTGTAGTTGTCAACTTCTGTGGTGAATTCTGAGCGCCACCTTAACGCCAGCAGAGGTGACGCGGAGTAACGTGGTGAACGAGCAAAGCAACAAACAACAACAACCACAGCGACGACAACGAAAACCAACACTACTTCACGCAAAGAAATCGGAGAGCGTCACGTGGTCGACTGTCAGGCAAACACCGACTGAAACTGTGTAAAATGCCCCCCAGAAGCTGCTGCTGCTGCTGCTGCTTGAGTGCAGCAAAAGTCGCCTCGCACGCCGCCCGCCGCCCGCCGCCGACTGGCAATTAGTCGGCTCCCCACTCGGGCGCTGATGTGCGAGAGATAACTCGAGCATGAGACTAAATGAGCTCTGATAGCGTTTGATGTGATTCGCTTTATATTGCATTAATGAAGCTTTTATCTGCTCGTCGTTTGCAGCACAAACAACAAATGACTTTCCTGTTTCCACGCCACGCTGAATGCTGAAGGAATGGCAGGTCAACCAGCAGAGAGGACATCATGCGAGTTGAACGAATGGAGGGCCGCTAAAATTGCCAAAAATCCTGGATTCAACTAAAAGAAAATCCCAACTTAATCTCGGTTCAATTTTGCTTCGGCAAAGTTCGGCATTTTAATATTAAAATCCAACATCATTTCGAAGTAATTGCTGAAATTAAATTGAACTCAACATTTTCAATACTTTCCACGGATAATTCTAAAGAAATTAAGAAAAAAAAGAAAAAAAAAATGAAATTATTAATTCTAATTTTTTCGTTCTTTCTATTTTCTTTTTTCTTAAATTGCGATTATTTAAAACACAAATTATTGTAAACATTTAAATAGTGTAGAGGAAATCATCGCGATTTTAAACGAGTTCCTGCGGAAGCGGAAATCGCTAATGAATGAAGTCCGTGTCCACTGCTTGCAACGGTTTTTATGGTCTTCATGGTCGGCTGTACTTTTCAGAAAGCATCTGCGGCGGTCGTGCGTTTAATTGAGGGCATCTGTTGCCGGCTTCAAATGCTGCCGGTGGATGTAATCGACGGCGCAAAAGAATCCACCAGGTGCTCTCGCCGCACCAGAGTTGCCATCCTCAATTAACTTCACCCATTTAATAAAATTTTATTCATTCAAATAAAATTTGAAATTCAAATAGTTTCAAAAATATACTACTAAATTTAAATTAATTAAACGGTTTATCTAAATATTTAAATTGTAATATTTCTAGCAAATTTTATACGACACTCAAATTTCATCCTCACGTTTTAACTTTTTAATTTTATTAAAATTCAACGAATTTGAAATTTATATGAATTGAGAACTTTCTTCAAAATACGTAAATATTTTAAGGGATGGCAACGCCGGCTTACAATATCTCGCTGTAATCTGGATGACATTACGAGCAGCTCAATCTGATGATCTCGCTTAAGGCCGGCAACGTGTGTGGCACCAAACCATCAAATTAAATCGAATTTTACGTATGAACGACGATGAACGACAACGACGACGACGGCGATACGAGAGCCGCGGGGTGACGCGACGCGCCGCGACGCGACGGACGAAAATGGGAATCTAAATGAGGGAAAGGCAAGGCGGTTTTTGTTGCTTTTACTGTTGTTACTCTTTTCGCTCCTAATGTTAATACGGTTGTTTCTGCTGTAATGGTTTTTGCTGCTGTTGCTCCTATTGTTGTTGTTGCTGTTGTTGTCCTGATGATAAATTTCGGTAGGATTGGCTGGATTATTTGGTGCCACTGGAGAGGGTGAACGACATATTCAAACTCAAACGTCTGTCTCTCGCTGCTCTCGTTGCAGCAACAGCAACAGCAACGTAACGAAATTACTGCTCCGATTGATACTGGCGGCTGTTTATAGTACGTTGTAAAGTTGTTTTTGTTTTCCATGCTCACATCCAACAGAGACCGGTAAAAACTTTGAGAATGTCGAAGATTTGGAAGAGAGCACGCGGCGGTGGACGATCGCGTGAGTGAGCGCGCACGCGCATTCAAACAAACTCCCCTGGCTGGCTGCGTGTGGTCCTTAATTCGTCTACTGGGTGGCCTGCGAGAATTCTGTGTGTGTGGTCCTGTCTTCTGAACACACAAGCATACCTCTCTTGCCCTCGCATGCACACAGATCGACATACACATCTGCGTACGTACGTAAGTTGTTGGATTGGGCTCCGACTTCTCTTTTCTCTTTCAATGGCGTTCACAGATCGTCTGTGCGTGTGTCGTCTGTGTGTGTCGTCCGTGCTGCGGCGTTAAGTGCCGGCAGCGGACAATACAGTGCTGAGGCAACAACAGCAGCAGCAACATACTCGTAAAATCAGCAAATTTATGTAAAAATATAATTAATGTTCGCTTTTAGAATTTCCCTCAATGAGGCTGTCGCTCCATCACCGCCAAGTGTAAACTGTTGACAAGTTCTGACGTGTGTTGATGACGCGCAATTGCGGCCAGCGATTGCAGTCGCAGCTAAATTAACGGGCGGACTTTCTTTCAGTTTGGATTTTAACTCGCTTCTAATTTGTTGCTAAGATTATTTTATAAACAATTTTTAATTTTACTAATGATGTCAGTTATTGGGAAATTAAATTATAGTGAAATTCAAAAATTTCGAAGGGTTTTGTGTGCCTGGAAAACTGCATATTTAAAGTTCCCTCAAACCTGCTGCGGAACTCCGAAACTCCGATAAGATAAAATTTCAAAGCACAATACAATAAATGCAGTCATTAAAAACATAATCGCCGTCGCTCCTCCTTTCAAATTCATTTAAGTATTTCGCAGAAATTAAAAATGTCATCTCGTCCTCCAAAAAAGGAAATTTATGACAAGCATTAATAAAAATACGAACACGAACTCCACACTCCACACTCCACATACCGGAATCCCTTTACCATCCCTTCCACTCCTTCACCACCTTCCCCTCCCTTCCCCTTCCAACTCCAGCCATTCTTCTGATTGTATTATAATGTGTGCAAAAACAAATAACCAATAACCACTTAAATTTGAGGGCCACCGCGGCTTCCGACTGTTCTTGGTCTTGATATCGCCGGCGTCACATGGACGCCCTGACTGGCCAATAATAATTCCCATAATTACCGGAGGGATCCAGCAAGTGGCGCAGCGGCAACTTCGCTGAAGCTTCGGAAAGAAGTCATTATAAGTTTCGGCTGGTGCGGATTGGAGCGAATTATCAATCTGCTGCCGGCGACGGCCGAAAACAAATGATGGCGACCTACGGCGATCGCAGCGTTGATGGCGTCCCCGCTCTGGCGACGGCTGACTGGTGACCCACAGCAGAGGAAACGCAAATTAATATTTATGGGTTTCACAATGAAATTTGGCGTTAATGAAGCGGGCAATCCAAGCCGAATCTCTTGGCCAGCAGAATAGAATGCAGCACATCAAAATGATTCTATTTTTATTAATATAAAATATAAGACTGAGAAACATAAATTCAATAAAAATATAGACAATTAATCGTCATTAAAGTGACGTACAATTTAAGTTGCTACTTTTTAAAAGTAAAACCGTAGACATCAAATCAAATTTCGAATTTAAAATTTGTTAATAAACCCCGTAAGACAAATTAGGTCAAAAACGTTGCCGTTTTTAAAAAGTAGAGATTTGTTTTCATTAAATAGAAGTTTTACGCCTGAATCGTCGTTTTCTTGGTAGAAAATGTTGTGGTTCTTCACGATACGGGGAAAAAATGTGTCTATAGTCGAAGAATACGGCATTTCTGCGCCATTTATTCTGAATCTTAAAAACTCCTGCATATAATCTGTAATATAACTGCTTCAATGAACTAATTATTGAATGTGTTCGTTCGGGCTTTTCGATCAGAATCCCATAATCAACGTTGCGTTTTTTCTGATAAACGAACTACTTCTCATCGCAACCTACTGTTACTGTACTGTAGTGTACGTTATTAAAATACACTATTATGGTAGATAATACTATTTATCACTCTCTGAATTTTCTTCTACCTTTGTATTTCATATAAAATTAATTAATTTGTATGTCATATAAAAATTAATACTAAGAGAATATTTCGTTGCGTCGTAACGCAAACGCGTTACGGACTCTATGTGTCTGCCGTTAATGTAGTGTACGCCAACTTTTATGATATGGCATCACTGTTTGATATTTAAAGCACTGCTATTTTTGACAATTGGTTTCCAACGCGGGGTCTGCTTTGGCCACACAGGCAAGGACTGGATCTAGTGTTTATTTCCGGATTTTGCTAGGTGAATTCCGTGTCTTGACATGCCGCCAAAAAAGCCGCCAGCACCGAGTAAAAAAACTGAACAAAAGAAGAAAGAAAAAGTAATTGAGGTAAGAGAACAGACACAACCTGGGACTGCAACCCACAAATTAACCTCACTTTTGTCTCCTGATCGTGCTGATGGTCACTCCAACAGGACAAAACATTTGGGCTGAAGAACAAGAAAGGCAGCAAACAACAGAAATTCATACAACAGGTGCAAAAGCAGGTTCAAAGCGGTGGTCAGCATCCACGTAGTGATGGCGACAAACGTAAAGAGGAGAAGGAGAAGAAGCTGAAAGAGCAGCGGGAGCTGGCAGCGCTCTTTAAGCCTGTGCAAACGCAAAAGGTCGAGAAGGGCACCGATCCAAAGTCGGTGGTGTGCGCCTTCTTCAAACAAGGTACCTGCACCAAAGGGGACCGGTGTAAGTTCTCGCACGACCTGTCGATGGAGAATAAGGTGAGCCGCAAATGGAGACAACTACAAAAGATGAGGGAGTACAAATCCCATTCCGTTGGTTTGTAGGTTGAAAAGCGCTCCATTTATGTCGATATGCGCGATGAGGACGAAATGCAAAATTGGGACGATGCCAAACTGAAGGAAGTAGTGGACAAAAAGCATGGTAGTGAGAAGCGCCGCCCTACAACGGACATCGTTAGTAAAAATTTGATTCTAGCAGGATCTTCCAATTCCCATTCTTTTTAATTTTACTTTACAGATCTGCAAATATTTTCTCGAGGCTGTGGAGAAGTCCAAGTACGGCTGGTTCTGGGAGTGTCCGAATGGTGAGAAATGCATCTATCGTCATGCGCTACCACCAGGTTATGTGCTCAAAAAAGACAAGAAGAAGTTGGAGGACAAGCCAGCAGAGATATCATTAGAGGAATTGATTGAGAGAGAGCGCGCCGCTCTGGGTCCCAACCAAACCCGCGTTACACTCGAAACCTTCATGGCATGGAAGAAACGTAAAATTCAGCAGAGAAAAGACAAGTTGGCAGCCGATGAGGAACGCAAAAAAAGCGATTACAGCAAAGGCAAGCAGTTTGGTATCTCAGGTCGTGAAATGTTCAGCTTCAACCCCGATCTCGTGGATGATGGACCGATGGAGGATGGCGACGCAGCATTCGAACTGTATAAATGCAATGAAGACGATGAAGTGGAGTTTAAGGAGTTGGATTTGGCTTCGCTTTCGCTGGCAGCAAAAGAGGTTTCTGTTCTTATTCCATACTTCAAGTTCAATAAAAATGTCTTCCTGTAATTCAAAAGGTTGATGATACCGGTACCATAGCATCCTCGACCCGATTTAACTCCTTCGAGGCTGAGGCAGCTTCTACAAGTTCAAATGCGGCCACCGCAGAAACAGAACCCGCCATCGACGCTGCGCCTATCAATGAAGAACTATTTATGGGTCTAGAGGAAGAACTGGGTAATTTAGATATCGATGATGATGATGACGATGATTGAAAATAGCCGTGTATTTAAAACGAACCCCTGCGATGAACTATGTCAGATGTAAACTCAGTCGAACGGCTTGTAAAGTTATTTACTTATTATTGAATGATTACTGTTGAAATGTCTTAACTTAATTCTGAATTTAAAATAGTAATAAACTATGAACTTGCTCCTACTTTATACGAAATAATTAATTTTGATCTTAATTGATAGTAACAAACTATGAGGTTTCTTCTACTTTATACGAATTAATTAATTTGTGTTTTATCCCCACGATGACTCAAGACTAGATGCCACTAGTTCGCTTCACCAAAACCCTGCCGGAAGCACACCCTGCGCTCGTGGTATTTGTCCCTCCCGCAAGATCTTCCCGAGTGTCAACTCTAGCCGAGTCTTGGGACCGCCTTCGTCCACCTCGGACAGTTTGGGAAGATATTGTTGCTGTATGAAGAGCAACAATTTGACGAACTGCCTGCCGTACGCTGCCCACATATCGGCGCCGACGGTTTGGAGTATTTCCATAATGAAGGTGGCGCTTATATCGGGCAAAGGAGCAAGTGAGACGAAGTTGGTCAGCCAACGCCACCCCTGCTCAATACCATATGGATGCTGTGGTCCCTCTGCCTGGCGTCCATTTGTTATCATAACCGCAGCGTAGAGTCGTGCAATACCAGCCTGTCGCTTTAAGTACATTTCCTGCTGCTCCAGTTGGCTGTCTGTCACACGATATCCCAGTGTCCTATAGTAATCTTCGACAGATTGATCACTCTTCTGTGGTATAAAGTATGGTACCAAAAATGGTGATTCCTTAAAGGCGTAAGCGAGAAAGATATGTCCAAAATCAGGCAAGAGCTTCCACAACGAAACAACGACTGTCGCGACGGGAAAGGCAGCTTGCGGGTTGCTGGAAACCGTTGTATCACCCTGGCTAACAAACTTTTTAGCCATTAGGAGTAAACAGTAATCACGAGCTAGCGGATGGTCGTTGACAGTAATCATCTGTCCTTCAGCTACTTTAAATGGCTGCCCACTGATGAAGTTGTAGAGTTTCTCAAATTTATCCTAGAAGAAAGAAATGAAAAATAATGAAGTTTATCGACTGAGTTATTAGCCAGCGGCCCAAGAAATAAGAATTCAAAAGTGAATATGCTCATGCAAAGTGAGTGGACTGGATGGAACCGTGCCGGACAGCAACTGGATGGAACCGTTCGCCACGGAGCGGAGTTCTCAAATACCTTTAAATGTTCCGCACTAACAGCCGAGATGGCATTCACAGGAATGTTGATGGCTTTTTGACAGGCAGATCGATACTTTTTCAAGCTTTCATCAGATTGCAATGGTTTCACTCTCTCGAGTTTCTCCTGATAAAGTGTGTTGATTTGTGTATAGAACGCAAACCGTTCAGCGCTTACGCACTGAGCTCGTACTTCTGCATTAGTTGCAGTGTTTTGCTCACTCGTGGTTTGCTGTGACTGTGTTTGATTCGAGTTTAAAGCAGTAGTCGTAGCATCTCGGAGGACTTCCTCTTTCGGTATATCAACTGCTGAGGCAGCAACTGCCTCGTGTTGTTTTTGCTGCTGCATCTGTTTTTCTAACTCTTGTTGCGCACGTTGCTGTTCTTCGTTATTCTTCGCCGCGATTGTTCGTTGTTCCTCCTGATGGACTATGTTCTCTAACGCTTTAATAATACTTCCTTCCAGTGTGTCCAGAGATTTGCAAAGACATTCTGCGTCTCGCAATTCGGCCGCTCCATATTCGCCTGCTTTTATTTTGGTAATCAGTTGTTCGAAGGCCGTCACTAGCTCCTTCAGTCGTCTGTTGTATTCCTCGCATGACAGCAGTTCCTGCTTGTCGATCGACATGAGCAGGCGTGCAACATTTTCATATTTGCCTAGAAATCTGCTGTGATACTGTGAGATGGCTTTGAAGGTTATGATCTGCAGCTGCCGCTGTGTCTGCTGACGTAGTGTTTTCAGTTCCATTTCGCTTTCATTCTTCAAACGTTCTGCTTCCTTCTCTGATTCTGCTAAAATGTAGGAGTCACTGCGCCGCTTTTCAGCCAGCCATCGTTCGTTCTCTTGCTTTAGTTGACTCTTCTTCTCGGCGCTTCCTTGTATACTGGCCAAATGTTTCTCTTGCATTTCAATCACCTGTTGTCGGACTGACCTTCGGAATTGCTGTTCAGCTTCGCGTAGCATGATGTTGTTGTGCACGGTCTGAATATCCAGATTCTATATATTTTAATTAATTAGTTATTATTATGATTCCCAAATTAGATCACAGAAATTACTTGAATTGGGCTCTTCAGAAAGCCATCTGACGACGCTTGGGAGCTGTTATGTCCCTGTTTGCTTGCTGGTGTCACAGGAAGATTGTTTTTTGTTTTTCTAATTTTTTGACTTGGTAACTGAGAAGAATCCTTCTTGGTGGGAATCTTCTCGGATTTGCCAGCACCGTCATCGCTACAATTTGTGATCGTTTCGTGAACACTTTCCGGTAAGTCTGGACCAATAGTTCGTTCCGTAATAAGCGGCGATATCTCTGCTGCGTGCTGTAGAGTATCTAAGCGCACTTTTGAGATTTCTTCGAGTAGTGATTTGATGCTAATGCATTGCATCGTGTCAGATTAGTTAGAGTTAAATTAAAAATACACAAAAAAATTTATTGTAAAAAATTTTTAATTCCCCAAATCTTTTTCTGCCAGCTGACGCTAAAAAAGTTTGTAGCCGTTTTATTAATATTTGACGCCTGGTGTGTTGTTTAAAGCAATGGTTGCAAAACTTTCCTACTATTTAGAACTTTTTTTTAATAAAACTTGATTAAAAAATTTTCGTTAGTAAGTACATTATTTGGTTTAATAATGGTTTACAATATTATAACGGTTTACAATATTATGGTTTACAATATTATGAGAAAAGACACTTTGGCAATTCTTTTCTTTTGTTACAAAAGGAAATTTTAGTGTTCACAGAGTTAAATAGCCGGATATGAAGTAGTAGCCTGAACACAATCATAATGACGAGCGACTGGAATTGTCATACGCCAGCGATGGAACACAATTGCAGTGATAGCGATGAGCGAGGGGAGCTGTTATTTGCTTAGCAAATTTCCTATACCAACTCAAAAGAGCAGCGAAGCCGCTACGAAAATAGAAATAGATCTATCGCTAGTAACGGTCACTTGCGACGATCGCTGAGCGATTAGCGAATTTGATTTTTTATTTCGTTTCCCATAATACCCCATGTAATTTTAAAGCTGGGACTGTCGCCGTCGCGTGCCGCTATGATTGTGTTTAGGCCTTAAGCAGTCGCAAAAAAATTTTGTATTATTGCTGGCGCTGTCGAAGCGCAGCATCTTCTTGACGGAGATAAAAGGTCTGATTGAGCAAACGGAACGTAAGCGAGACGCTAGAAACCGTCAAGTTATAAATAACAAAAAAATCTTGTAGAAACAGAACGAAACGTAGACTTATTAAAAATGGAATTTTATGCGGCGAAGGTTTTTCTTTTTCCTTTTTTCGTTTCTTGGTGGATTTTTACTGTTCAGTGCGATGACTAAAAAGTAATGTTACTTTTACAGTAGAATGAAGCTTTTCACAAAAATAAAATCACGTATGGTCTTTTGCAGGAAAAAATATTGTCGAATTTAGTAAAAAAAATATATTACGAAATTTCTTTTTTTTATGCAACCAACGTTCTACTGGAAAATCTTAGATTTGACGAAAATTCCAAATTTTAACTTAAATTAAAATCTTGTGATTAAACGGCAGACAAAGCTGAATATTAAAAATGTCAAAACTTTTGACTCAAAAGTTGTTTTGCAATCAAAAACTTGTTCAGGTTATTTCTGCAAAGGCATGGAAACGAGTTTGCGACTAGACCTGATGTAAATTGACCTAAAATAAAGAACAAACTCAGGAAGGTAAATAACAGAATTTATTAAAATATTAAATAAATAATATATTCGAAAGGGAAATATAATTCCATTCCATAAGTTACAAGAAAATTCTGTTCTTATTCACATTGCATTCCAATGATTAATTTTCTAGAGAGAGGCTTCAAACTAATTAGCTGGCAACACTTGCTCTCTTGCTAGTTAAAACACGAACAGACAGCAAATTCCACTTATCGTCATCCACTGCACGCAATCGTCAAAGTAGTGTGCAGCGAGAGGGTTCGTTCGTTACTTCCGCTCGTTTGAGGAAATATTTTCGAACTTTCAAAGTAAGTGAAGAATGGAATCAAATTTAACGGGTGATTCAATCGAATGGCAGTTGGACGATTATTTGCATTTTAAAAAATGCGGCTTTATAACGGCTTCACCTGATGAGAAATGCTTCGGCTTAAATTGCATTTTTTGCAAAACGATTTGTTTGCAATTGAAACATTTTATTCTGCACATTAAGGAGAAACACAGTAGTGAATTGTGTGCGCTCTATTTTACGAATGATGATGATGAAGATGTTGGTGAAGAAAGCGAATTAATTTTCGAAAATTATATGGATATACATCAACACCAGCAACAACAACAAATCCAACAGCAGCAGCAAGAACAACAATTACAAGTGCAGCAAGAACAACAACAGCAGGAGCAACAACAGCGTCAATCTGAGGAACAAAAACAGCAACAAAAACAAAAATTACAGCGGGAGGAACAACACCAACCAGCGCAGAAGCAACAACAAGTACGACACAACAATACACCAACGCAAGAACAACCACAACAACAACATCATCAGCAAATTCACCAACAACCAGAAATGCAACTGCAAGAAGACCAACAGCAGCACACGTTTACACAACCTAAACAACAACAACACAATGAAAATCATATGAATGACGATGTTGTAAGTAGTAAAATACTTAAGTATTTTGTATTTTAAATTATTCCACAATTTAACAGCGCGACCGAAAAATAATATTGTACAAATATTGTACAATACATGCGTTACAAAAATCCATATAATTAGATAGATATTTCCGAATTCTCAGATATTTACTCCACCATGGATATCCGTTTCAAAACCTCCCTCTTTGGTTGCGCAATCATACGACGAGGAAATGAAACAAGAAGTACAGAAAATTATATTGGATCTTTCAGAATGCGACTCCACAAACACCGAATTTCCCAAAGGGGTGAGTAAAATTCAAAATTCTCCTAATAATTTAAAGATAAGAAATTGTTAAATTAATTAAAAACTTTTTCTTTAAAATAAATTATTATGTTTTAATTGTGATTTATAGGTCTTTTATTTTTAAACGCAACTCTATGACATCAGGTCATTAATTTATATAAAGTTAAAAGTATCGTCTATATATTGTGCATTTCTCATTTGTATTTTTATAATGAATGCAAAGGTAAGCCAAGTTAGCAAATTTTTTGCCGTATACCAACTTACATCATTTCACCCCAAACTAGTCGATCAATAAAATCTATCACAGCCTTGCGTCTCAGTCTACTTCTGCGAGGTCTGCGAGGTCTGCAAGCTTCGTTTCAGCCTATGCAGAACAGTGTTGTTAAGCGTAATATTTAGAAGTACTACAGACAGATTTCTTCTATGTAAATAAATAATGTGTCAAGTCAATGTTCACAAGTCAACAATTGCATTTGCTAAATTTTTCTAAAATCATTTTAAAATTTAAATCAAGAATTAAGTTTGTTACTTTATTTTTTTAAATATTAACTTGCCTAAATTTCGAATCAATATAAAATTTTATTACTTTTACCATTATAGTATTTTTTCGTGATAAACATTAACTAACGTCATATGAGGCCTCAGATTAAGCTAACGCTTAAAGCTTTTATTAAACTAGCTTATGGTCGATGGGAATTAAATTAGAGCGTTTTAGTACTTAGAAATGCAGTAGCGTAATGCATGGAGTCGTATATGAAAAATGTGCAATAAGCCCGTTCCCAGAAATCAATTCACCAATGCAAATACAAAGCCTTTGCTCATACATTTGGACAACAAAAAATGTGTGTGTGTAGAGCATGTATGTGAAAAATATAAAGCACAGCCAGGCGCCTCTATAAATTACAATTTATATTTCTTTCGTCGTGCACAGATATATTTCCGCTCGAGCGTAGTTTTCCGAAGAACCATAAAAATTAACACAAAACTAATATTAGAGGATTTATTATACTGTATGCTGATAAACAGATACTGTGATTCAATAAACCAGCGCCACCTGAATTTCGAGCCTTATTTTTGGAGTGAAATGGCTGGCAAAATAAAGTAGTTACCATCTGAGTTTATCTAGCCAAGATAAACAAGGAGAAACACATGGGTAACTTAGTGGGCAAGAGGTATTTATCGATCAGATATTTTCAAATTACACAGCGAATGATTGATCATCGATTTGTTTTTATTTACTTCTCGTGAAGTTAAAAACTTTAAGGTGTTGCCTTCCAATTTTAATTTATTCCAGTATAAAACCAAAGTTAATTCAAGATTATAGTTTTCTCACTTAACTTTTAATTAAAATTTGTATTTAGAATGTAGAGAAAAATACTAGGTATTTAGATTATAAGGAAAAATAATTTAGCGTGCATAAAACATTTTGTCTAGCTTATCTTATCTTTATTGTATTCTTACAGAAGCGAATTCTGTGCACTATTAAAATTTCAGCGTGATCTTCAGCTTTAACAAAGAATTCTTTCATTTAAACAAAGGCTTTCAATTTCAATAGCCCTGCATGTATTCTTTGTGCATCAATCAAGTAAAAAGAAAACTCATAATAATATCAAAGTAAAAGTAATTAAAATTTGCTTATGAAATTGATATTTTTGTGTGAAACTATATCTATATCATTTTAGATATTTACAATAAAAACCAAAAATTAAGATTTCGGTTTCAAGAAAATCAAGCATTATCGTATATGTAAAAGTTTAAGTTAGCCAAGCCTGAATATATATAATAAATAAATCCTTACATGTTGTTTTTCTCTGTACTAGAAAACTGTTTTAGTGTTTTCTTTTTCCTTTCTTATTCGACACTTTTTTGTATTTAGACAGATGTTTCTTATCTTGGAAATCCTATCGGTCCGTTGGTAGCGCGTTTATTCAATCAATAGTAAACACGCTATGTAACAAAATGCTTGATTAATACTCACAGTTTGCTCTAAATTTTTTACACGAAAACGTTAACGTGCACTCCACGAAACGGGTATAAGAAAATCTAATGTGTTTGTTAGATAAAACTTCATTTAATGAATGAATCTTTTATATTTCAATATCCTCAACCCACTGATAACATTTTTCCCAAACCTATTTATTTTCTATTCCCAATTTTCAAATATTTGTATTATTTCTACCTTATAAAAGCATAAAATTTAACAATAAACTGTATAAAATGGCATCCCAACCGACAAAAAATTTCGAGTAGTGCATTTTTAAAACCGTCCGCTTCAATTTATATTTGTTATTAATGCTATTCGTTTAATAAAATAAATGCTATTCGTTTAATAAAATAAAATATAGACATATGAAATTATTATAAAATTACAATCTAAACAAATCAACAATTATTATGAGTACTTTTTGGTGTTGTTCGCCAAATGTATTTTCCGTGTTTTCAAACCCTTTCGCCTTTCGAAATGACGTTTGAATACCATGCTGTGACCTTCTGCATGCTACACGTTTTGCAATAAAAAATGCTGCATGTAGAGCAAAATACGCCTGCATTAAATTTCGTTGAAGAAAATATTTTCTCTAAAGTCACGCAATGAAAAAGCAACAAAGTAATTAAAACATCTTCGCATACACACTTCGTACTTTTATGATTCAGTTTTTTTTAATTGACTTCTTTATTAAACACTATTTTTATCCATGAATAACAGAAACAGGGTAACGTAAAACACACTCAAATTAATAAACACACTCAAATTAATTAACAAACTTTAATTGATCTGACATGAATTGGTTCAACGAAGAACTCATGTGTGACGTAGAAGTTGCGGATTGATCAGTTCGGGATGACAACTGAGAAACTGACGTTTTTTAACAATATTTGTTGCATAAACTACAAATAACGGAATTAAAGAACTCAAACGATTCAATTTGAGTATAACAAAAAATGTAATTACATTGTTGCGCTGAATAAAGAAAAGTTTTAGATGGCTTGAAGAAATGATATTGGGAAAAAGATACGCTCTCGCTTCTCTAGTTTAAAATTGTACAAACATTAACAGTTTTAACAAAATGTTCATACAAGGGAATACTGAGGAGTTCAAACGATTACGAATTACGAAAGTTAATTCTAAACTAAATACGTGAATACATTAGACTTGTTTTTAGGTCATTACAGAAAATTACATGTTCGAAAATGAAATGCCCGTAAAGCCCGGAAATGAATCCATTATTGGAGAGGACGATGAATTTCTCAGTTCAGGATTGCCGTCAAGAAGTTTTTGTTCACTAGAAGAGGTATGCTGTTGCTATAAGATATTTAATATTTAATGGGAGAAAATGTGTTAAACTACGTAATAATGCGAAATTTTTGTACCTTAGAAGAGATTTGAAGTGAACACTTGATTGGAGACATAAATTATTTGAGAGCCTAATTTATAGAAATATGCTAATTCTAGTTTATTTTAGACCAGATCAAGTTCCTTACGTTGCCTTTGATTAGCTTGGCTCACCTTAAATAGTCTCAATTTGAGTTCTTAAGATTCATCACTAAAATATTAAGACTGATTGTTACTTTTCACCCAGGAATCTTCATCGCAGTGTTCTTCATCTTATGGTTCAACAAACACAAGCACAACAACAAAATCCTCTACAGCATCACTAAAAACAACTATAGAAAATGAATCAGTTCACAGTAGGGAAGCATTGAATTACATACTCCAGGCATATAAAAATAATGAAGTTCTCTGGAATCGCGAACATCCTGACTACAAATACAACTGCAAGAGAAAGCATTACAATGAAATAGCAAGGAAATTAGAGCTCGATCTTGGCTATATAATGACAAGTTCAGATATCGCTCGTTACCTCAAGAAATTTCGAGACATGTATCGTCACGATTTGATAAAGATGCAGAGACACAAAGGGCTATACATACCAAAACTATGGTGCTTCGAGCAAATGGAGTTCATGCGTAGACCCATAGAAATGGCTCGCACTACAACGTGGAAGCCAACGAAAGAGGAGGCCAGCTCTCCGACAGTTAAAGAAAGCATAGAAGATAACTTAGAACAGAGTAAACCGAAATGTTTATTAAGCGTGGATGTAATGTTCAAAATTATCAGTGCCTACAAAGATCATCCGTGCCTGTGGAATGTTGAGCATCCAGACTTTCGTTCCAGAATATTCCGAGACGCAGCCTTGAACGATATGTTAAGAGAAATTAACACCGAGCTTGGCCTCCACTTTACTCTGGATCAACTGGAAAAGATTATTAAGAATATGCGACGAAATTATTCCATCGAAAAACGCGTGCAAATTAATGCCGAGCAACAAATGAATGGACCCCCGAGCTCCCCCTCTTTTCGATACTACTCTGAATTGTCGAAATTTCTGGAGCCGAATTTGGGACCCTTCCGCTGCTCATACTGCCAAGCCGTCCTCAACACCTCGGACCAGTATAAGGTCCACAAATCCGCGCACGATGGTTCCAGTCCTTTTGTATGCTCCATCTGCCGGCGGGGCTTCACATCATCCGGCAATCTAACGGTTCATCTGCGGCGTCACCGCGGCGATTATCCCTTCGAATGCGAAGAGTGCGGCAAACGTGTGGCCACGAACCCCGAATTGGTGATCCACAGGCGCTCGCATACCGGTGAGCGTCCGTACATGTGTGAACTCTGTGGTAAGGACTTCAATTCCTGGTCGTTCTTCACCATACACAAACGCAAGCATCTCAATCAGCCATCCTTCGTATGCGCCGTCTGCCAAAAAGGCTTCTACGAGAAGCGCAAGTTCGTTGAGCACATGAATGGCCACCTCAATATCCGCAACAGCGAGTGTAATGTATGCGGCAAGAAATTCACCTTTTACAGCAACTTGAAGAAGCACTTGGCTGTGCATGAGGAAAGCATGAGGCACAAGTGCGAAATTTGCAGTCGTACGTTTGCGCGGCTTGAGAGTTTGCGCTCACACATGCTTTCATTTCACTCTCAGGTGCAGAAGCCTAATTTCAGAACCAGGAAGCAGCTAGCTAAAAACTGTTAATGTGTAACGCTAGTCACCGTTAGTTACAAATATGATAAAGGTTAAATTTTAATATGTGTTCAGTTACTTAATTTTTACGGCTTTTATACAGATTAGCAAAAGATTTAAGAAAATACGCTGATATTAAAGTGGTTTTAATATACTCGTATATGGAGATTTCAAATGTGCATCCATGATGGAAAACACATTATTCAGCCACGATGGATACGAATCGCCCTAGATCTAGCTATATAGTATACAACAGACTTATATAATTTAAGATTTGCATGTGAATGAACAATAAGTCGAAATAGAAACAACCAACATTTCATTAGGTTATTTAAATTAAATTTTGATTATATGTGATTAAATAATTCTGAGTGTGTGAATAAACTAAAAGTACGTTCCAAAATATGAATTGTTTCAAAGTATACTATACAGGCACGCATTTTTCTACACAGAGGGTAAATTTGTATATTTAAAGGTATTTTACCGAGTGTGGCATAAAGCACTCGTGTCGAAACTGGCTCCTAATGGTGTTAGTGATACTTTCAGTTAATGGATATTGAGTTCCGGCCGTTCTATCCGGGTTGTGATAGACGGTATTGCTTCCGAAGAGCACCCCATTAATGCTGTAGTTAAACAGGGTTGCGTTCTGTCTGCACCACGTTTTCTTATTTTTATGAATGACCTGCATTGACATCAAACTCTGTCTACTCGTTTGCTGATGACAACAGCATACCTATACCACCTATATCCTTCTGAAAATTGAGTATAATTCGCATACATACATGGTCAGGAGCTTCGAGAACATATTTAAACTGCTGGACCTATCCAAGATCGTGCGATAAAACTTATAAGATATCCAGTTCTATTAAATCCTTGGGGCATCATCAGGATGTAGGGTGTGCATCCTTATTTTACCGGTACTTTAATGATAAATGTTCCTCTGAAGTAGCCAGCCTGATTCCTTCGGCAGGTTTAATTAGATCTACTTGACTTTCCAGAGTGGTGCACCCCTTTTATATCTCTATTCTGTTCCAAAGCTCTCTCTCATCCATTACCGTGAAAATGTTCCCTCAGCCATTACCGTGAGAATTCGTTTTTCGGTCGCGTCGTTAAATTGTTGAATATTTTACCCTGCGCATATTTTACCGTCTACTTATAACGTCGTTAAATGTAGAAATACATATATTCGAGCAACCCTGCTGACCTTGAAACCCCTGATCAAGTCAGATGAAGATCGCAGCATTTTTGACTTGGTTTAGTAGTGTAAACACCATGTATTTCATTTAGATTTATATATTTACAAGACTGATGAGAAACATTGACTGATTGACGGCAAACTGAACTGATTACAAACAGAGGACGTAACATGTGCCGCGTTGCTTAGCGTATTTCACGAAAAGTGACGATTTATTGTCAAAAGGAGCAGGTTCAGGTCTATAATTTTGAAGAGAATTTTTATTTTAATAAGAATTTGTGTAAACACACAGATTTTGAATACATTGATGATTTGTACATGATTTGGATTATAGTACACAGGGTTGATGTAGTACGTATTTACGTATTATTATGGCTACATTTCTTTTTTTTATGGTAGATGAAACCAAATTCAGGGGATGCCCTCTATCATTGCAAAGCATTTGTTGGTTAGAAATAATAAAAGATGAGTGAGAAGGAAGAAAAGGACAAATCTGTATAACAGGACAAATTTTTTCATCAAAGAGTACAGAGTAATTATTAAATTAGGAAAGTGTCTCTTGGCATAATTTAACAATTAACCAGATTTATACAATATGATTTAAGTTTCTAACGCAAATAATGTCATTCGATTGATTAGGGTGTTAAGTTTTATCATACGACTCCAAATACGCTATTACATATATTTTTATTTCAAAAAGTGCTACGGCAACTCTTTTACTTCGTTCGCAAAAGCTGTCCGTGCAACCGTGAAAGTACATCTCCTTCGAGACTCGTCTTGGAAATTTGAAAGAAGTCGTTGCCGGTTATTTGCTAAGATTTTTATTAACTACAAAATAAAAAATAATAAGGTTGCGGAATGGATGCAATGGAAAGATTTAGAATTTTATTAACGAGATGTCGAAGTATTATTAATAGAGGATACACCAATACGTGGAACAGTGGAATCCCATGGCTGAATGTAGTAAAACACCGAAACGCACAGATCTTCTTTTGATTCCCTTTTATTACAGAGTTTTTGTTGTGAATTTTTGGAGTTTACAAATCATTTGCAAAAATATTTGGCTGAAAAAACGGGCCACGAAGATCCTGATGGCAATCCTTTGGTGGAGACGATGTTTCTGTGCCTCTCACAGATTGTGATCTGCACCAAACACATGGTACGCACGGTTAAAGCGGAGGAGACAAGTGGTGTAGCGATATCGGTACAAAATGTTGCAAATAATTTTAAGCTTTTATGGAAAATTATTGATTTCGTATCCCTGAGCAGGCTTCTCGGCAACATTTTCTGGATCGCATACACTGGTGTCTGGAACGATTGCGTGTCTCGCTGCGTTCCTTTGCAGTTCAGTCTGCAACCAAACAGTTGTCGGAGGAGTTGGATTTCGTTGAACTGATGGACCTGGCGTTGGATCACTTGGCACCTTATACCTCTTATAAGGAGGACTCTCAGTTAAGCAATGTAGCGAAAGAAAATGCAGAGGTGTGCCGCATATCCCAGCGAGGTTCGCTTGTTTCTAAATAAAACTCATTTTTATACAGGCCATTATTGCCAGCAAGCAGCTGCGCTGTACAGTTGATCAAATACTCAGTCACACTCTAGCATTCGCCAACGTTGCTTTGCAGGAGGATAAGAAACCTTTGAGTGCACTGTGTCAGAAGGTAACTTGAAGGGATAAACTGACAATCTATCTAATCAACAGTTTTCTCTGCAGGTCCTTCGAGAATGCATAGCTTTCCAGGACGAGTGTGCTTTGCATGAACGGGAAACTAAGATCAATGACTGCAACCGAAAATTAAGGGCAATATCGGCTGAGAATGCACTCTACCAGTTGGAAGATTACATCAACGATGCGTTGTTACGTTTGGTGTACAATACGTTCTTAGATCACATGAAATTTTCTATTGAAAATCTGCGTAATGCAATGCGTGTTCACGGCAACGACGATCCCGTTCTGGATGAATTAATAGCAGACTTTGACGTCAATATCGATCGTACCACGCAGATTGGTGTTTTTGCGATTGCTTTCGCTCCGAGTGTTAAAAGTAAGGACTGCATTTTTGATTCAATTGTATGTACGAATAGATCAGAGCTATGCAAAAGTGCGATCAGCTTGGCTCTCATTCAAATTTGTGCTTGCAAACTTTCCCAATATGGCGCAGGAAATTTTCCAGTTTAAAGAGTGAGAAATAGAAGAATTGTCAATTATTAGGGTCAGAATTCATTTCTTTAGTCATATTTAGTTAAAGATTTATATTTGTTTATCCATTTTGTATTGTTATTGCTCTGTTCCGAGTTTAATCTCTTGGAAGAAATTGGGGTATAGGATGATTTTTTTTATTTTTTAGCAACCAATATTCAATTGAATTTTCTAATTCCTTGAAACAACGTTTTTCGTTGTGACAATTATGCATTTTTTGTCGCATTTTAGTTAAAACAATAGTGCGCAGTTGTTTAGCCTCTTTGGAATCACTGGACGCCTGCATTATTCCTGCACTGCAAACGGGGAACCCTGCAGACATACACGCCGAGATACTTGAGCAGCATTATAACGAGGAAATCGCAAAATTTAAATGTGCCGTTCAGGAAATCATCGACAGCCAGGCCTTTACTGCCTGCTACTATGAAATTCTTAATCGGTCATTAGAAGCGGTGGAGAAAAACTTTAGTAAAAGTAAATTACAAGAACTGGTTCAAATGGGTGAATTTCTGCACGAGCACTTCCAACTGAAGGTGAACTACAAGGAGCTCACACAGATGGAAAACCCTAAAAGTTTGCATTTATATGAAAAATTCATCTTAATGCTGCGTGAATGCCAAGCTATTTTAATTTGCGCGGACCAAGTGGATCCACAGCGTATTGTCAAGCGCTTCAAAATTCTACGCTCCGTTCTGCGTAGATTTTTGGAAGTCTTTAATGATACTGGTACTAAAAGAGGCAATAAGGAGAGCTTTTCGAATGCTTCTGAAGATCTAAGCGATTCGCAGCGTATGTTTGAATCGATTGGTATTTCACCCTCCATACCAAGCATTCTTTACGGCAATGAGTTATCAACAAGACGTAGAGCTTCCAGCGAATCTTTGAAAGCGAATTTTTCACAAATACCCAGTACACCGTCGCAAGCACAACAAATACAGCAAAAACAATTGCGACTACAAATATCACCGATGGTAGTGGGAAAGCGTCGTCGTCTGCTAGCTGAAAGCCAAGCCAAGGCTAAAATGGCATGCGGCAGCATACGAAGAAGTGAGTATTTCTTGTTTTTCAGACTTCTCAATATCGCTCATGACTTCTATTTTCTAAGTTTCAGTTGTTTTAAATTTTTTCAGGAGAAAGTTTACGTACATCCATGTTTAAACGTCAAAAAGCTGCCGAATCCGCAAATCTTTACGAAACTTACAGACACAATTCTACAAGTCATCAGATAACTGGTAAGTTACACGAGCTAATGAAATTGCAATATAGTGTGGAAATACAAACGATGCGGAATAACGTGACTACACCTGTCTTATAATACTTCCTTCTTTTTATTTGCAGATATTCTCGATCAGTTAACTAATGTGTCTTCGAATTTCTCAAATGCTCTGCAGTCGGTTACAAAAGATTAAAACGCTTCGAAAGAATAATGATTTACTATAATGTGTGAATAGTAAATTTCCATTATATTAGCTTCCGCTAGCCAATGAGAATGAATATATATAATATATAATCTATGTGTTCTGCATTCAAGGAATGTTCAATTTTAAAAACCATCTGTGAATCCCTACATGGAATTCTAGACATACATATACTCGTATGAAAGATGTCTGTGCAAGAGTTCAAATATTATAATATTTTGCAAAAAGTTCTGTTGTAATTTGAAAGCATTTACATTTTGTTTATTAGAATAGTGATCGTTTGCAGTTAAAAATATGCGCAGCTGTATGAAGTCTGTGTTTTTAATATACAAAGTGTATCGTTATTTAAGGTTTCAATAATTGTAAGAAAGTATTAAGTCTTTAAATTATAATCGTCAAATGAATGTAATACGTGTGCTGATGTCATAAATACTCTTTTATATGCTGTAGGTCGAAACTGACATTTCGCTCAAAAATATAGAAAATGAAAACCTCTTAATATAGAAAATAAAAATTCACTAAGTTGAAGCCAGTTTTTAACTTGTGCAAAATAAATTTTAAGAGGGATTAATCCCAAAAAGTTCATTTAAGAAGATATCTCGCTGCTTTCAGAAAGTCCGAATATGCTTTTCACTAAATATCTAATGAATATATATGATGTTACCAGTGTCTGCCCATAGCTAAGGTTATTAAAAAACTTGAACATCGACTAAGTTTTGAGAAACGAAGTGCTTTTTAAATTCCAAGACATGATTATCGCGAAATTCTAAGACGCTGTTTATGTTTAAACGATACGCGAAGAAGAAAGACCTTGCATAAAAAAAGGCTTCATATTCAAGGCCACGACAATAAACATCGCAGGATCGGCAATATTTGAGTTTTTCGCGCATTTCGGGAACATATGTAGCAGACGCTTGGATCGATAGAGTTTTAGTTTTGAGTTTTGTTGTAATACACTGTATCCAAAAATAATCACTTTATTTTGTTCATGACGTATTCTTGTTTCTAATTAATACATACAATTTCGCATTCATTGTTGCCAAATATACAAAAGTAGAAATATACGCAGTTTTCTAATTGTAATACTACTTACATAAAATCTAGAAAGGAGTATGAGAGCATAATGGTGACTTTTCACTTCTTCGCTTCAAACAACAAATATATATTTTAAAAATATTTAAATAGCTTAAACATTTAAGAAATATTTCAACTGCTGTTAAATATATCTTATTTCATATTTGCTGAAACCTAGAAAATGTAAAAAAGCTTATAAATGCAATATATCAAAATTAATGAAGAAACTCGAAAAAAGAAAAGGTCTTTCAATAACTTTGCCATTTTGTGGGAAGAACACACAGAAGATTGTTTCATAAACATACAGCTGTATGTATGTAAAACAAATTGTTGCACAAATGTGACAAAGAAAATTATTTCTCTAGAGTAGAGAGCATCGAGTATTTTCTCAGCCAACAGAGAGTTTATGAGCTCTGAGAATGTGTAGGCACGGACAAACATTGCATGGCACGCATTTTTATGGTACATTTTGTACACCACAAAAATCCTATTTAGCTTGAATAAAAACTGAGAGTATCAAACGAAAACCCCCTTTGTAAAATACACTAATTAGTAATAATTAGTACTAACTAATACACTAGAATATGCGTCTACAATATAGACGTCTTCACAAATATGAATACTAATATAATAGACAATTTCATCTAACCTGAATCGCACCTTTTTTGCACACAGAAAGCGATCAAATCTGTAAGCACAATTTGTTATTGCTGACTTATTAATATGTATATTAATTCCATTATTTAAATAAGAGAAATTTACTCCCAAGAAACATTTATGAACTTTCGTAATCTCGAGTGTTTAGAAAATAAATCCTCTTTTCTCTAGGATACCACCAAATAGAAGAAAATATTTGCAAAATAAACCTTCTCTGAATGAAACTAAACTCGGTCCCAAAATGTTTTATCTTCTTCAACACAAAAATTTAAGATTCGCATCGCCTGGAGAGAACAGTTGCTTGCCTTGGAAGTAGAAAGAAAACGTTGTTTACCAGCGTTATATTTACCTTCCAGACGATTGGCTTTCGTCCTATCTCGTTCAAAATTGTTTCTTGGGTGACGTATGAGTTCTACACACGCAGGCACTCACGCACCATACATAACTAACTTATACAGCTATATAATATACCTATTTACTAAAAATCTCGCTTAAATTAGATCATCACAATTAAAGTAGCACAAATAAATAACTATGTGGAAAAATAATATAAATAGAAATGTTGATTTTTGTGCGCTTATTGCAAATCGCTTACACGACTTAAAGGAATTTAACCTTGGTAAGCAACGACGGCAATGACGAAGCTGGTGTCTTCGATGAAGTTTATAATTTTTGACTTTGTACCTCCTTAACGATCGTCAGATGATAACGTTATCGTCATATACATCGCCATCATCAACTGGATGTTTGCCGTTTGTACTGGCGTAGCCATTTGTAGGTATCGTCGTGGTTACCTTCGTGTGTATTACAGCAGCAGGTGCCGGCGAGGGCGGCGTTTCTGCAGAAACCTGCGCCTGATCGAAATTCAGTAACGTCAGATGGTAATAAACGCCTTCGTCGTCGATGGTGTTAAACTGTGTGAAGGCGGCATTCGCAAAGAGCTTTTCCGCTTTATTGCCGACAAACTTTATACAAGCCAAGAGCTCTGGCTTCTCTGCAGGACCGCGCTTATTCTGCCAGTGGTTAATTAATGCTGGCGCACCTCCATCCCTTAGCGTCGTCGCTCCTAAAACGTTGGACAAGCCATTCATTCTGCCACCACATGTTACTTGAACAGGTATCGCATCGACCTCTTCGACATCAGAGCTGCGTTGTGAAGAGAAGCGGGAACTGTGTCGCTTTTTAGAACCCATTTCCAGCGGATTGTTGACAACGTGGGCCACATGCCAGAAGCAGAGTTGTTCGGCACAGCTAACGAGTACATCGGAGAAAGGTGAAAATTTCAAATCGTTCACTCGTGTTGCATGCGACTGCAGGCTGTAAAGGAAACTTATGTTGGTGTCGTGCATTTTATAAACCTGAGGAGAGAAATGAGAAGAAATTCGTTACTTGGAAGTTTGAGCTGTGGACAAATAATTATCACTTTTACCTCAACTTCACCGCATTTTAATCCGATGGCAATTAAGGTAGCATCATTGCTTGCTGTGAGGCACGTAATTTTTTTCTCCGTTTTCTCGTTTTTACTGTAAAATGTGTGATTATGTATTTTTAGCTGATTTTCGTGTTTTGCGAAGCTGTAAACCTGCGTAGAAAAGGGTTTTGCTGTAATTTTAGACCTTTTACGAATAAAATTTAGAGCAATTACAATTCGGTTGCTTACAAAGTTCAAAAATAAACGAAAATTAGAAAAGAGCTAAAACGCCAAGAACGATTATTTCTCTGTGGGCCAACATTATAGATCAGCAACAGATCAAAGAATCGAAATTATATTTCTTTAATGTGCTTAAATTGAGAAAAGAGTGGTGTACAATTTTAGGAAAATAATTAAATTCCTCTCCATAACTCCACACCCATATTTAAGACACTAATTCGGAATCTTTTACTGGTTTTTTTCAACAAGTTAGATTTACAATTCTTAATGGAATTTTCCAATTTATAGAAGGCTAAACGGTGTTGTTGTTAAGGATATGTGAGTTAGGCTTGAGTAACTCCGTGCTAAAAAATACAATAGTAAACAGAAAAAAATTACTTGATTTGTGTTTAAGTAAAAAGAACAAATCAGTTTAGTTGCATTGTTAGTTGTTTTTTAAATGACCATAGAATGAAAATGCATTATTGATAGGAAAATTTTTTCTACTGATCGCACCTTATTTATTTTTAGAATCGCACCTTATATGTTACTTGAACTTTTTGTTGTTTTTATGTTCAAATTCCTAGATTTAAGACCTTTTTACTTTTTCATTGTATTTTGAACAATGAGACCTTCGTTATTCAATGTCGGAAACATTAAATATTAATCTTAGTTATTTTAACTAAAATTTTTTGATTTTTGAAAAAATTCCTTTTTTTTATACGGAAGCGTTGTTCCAATTTTGATAGCCATGCGCCAAATCTTATTCGATCGAGTGCAAATTGATATACTACACGTTCTTACATCAGAAGGAGCAATTTCCAATACTACTGTCCTGAAACAAATCATTTTGCAAAAAAAACCCTTATTAAAACGTCGCCTCTAATATGTACTGGACTTAAATTGTAATGCATGGACTTCACTTTCTTAATTTTGATTCGCTGTTCGAAACTAAACAAAATAATTATGAAATTTACATAGCTGAACAAACAGGTCAATTCAAACCGCCGAATTTTGTTAGCTACAATTGTTCTGATAATTATTAACTTGAAGTCAGAACTTTGACAAAAGTAATTTATTTATCAGTGGAAAAACTAAAACCATTAAAAATATGTGCTATTCGTGTTTAAAAGTATTTTATACCTTTGTGAGAAATCTTATAAATAGTCATTATTTTATATAATGCTGAATTTTACATTTTATTCAGAAAATGCAATTTTTCGGGAACTTTAGACTTCATTCAGGAAATGCAATTTTTCGGGAACTTTAGACTTCATTCAGGAAATGCAATTTTTCGGGAACTTTAGACTTCATTCAGGAAATGCAATTTTTCGGGTATGTATTTGATTTTAAACTTACCAAGTAAAAAGTAAATGAGTTTTATTTGTTCAGAAAAGAAATATTTCAAAACTAACAATTATTCACATAGTTAAAAAAAATGGAAAACTTTAACATATTAGAAGAGAAAAAATTGGAAAAAATTAGAGTGGTAATTGTTGGCTTTCGCTTATAAAGCGGGTACTCTATCGGGCTTTTCGCAGTGTCGTTCTAATTTGATAACTTTAATGATAATCCTTTTATATAATCGTTGTTATTTACATATCAGTATGTTTGGTAATATTTAAATGCATATATTCCATATATACTAAGCTTCTTGTGTGAAATTATGTGGTTATGTACATTTATTGTGCTCTTTGCGACACGATTAATGGTAACATAAAGTTAGGCAAAACTTGTGGTGGTCATGAAGCGTTAATGTATGTCTTCAACGCGATTTTTACCTTAAATATTTTGAATTAGCTTTTCAAAAGCATCCAACGCTGGAAATAAGCTAGAAATAATTTTATTAAAAGTATTTTTACTAATGGAAAACTCCTACAACAACAGCCTTTAAATCCAATTTATGAAAGAAAGAGATATATAATAAATAATAAATATAAAATTAAGACGAATACGAAAATCTAAAAATGGCCAAGTCTCAACAATTTTGAAAACAGTGAAACATCGTTGTAATTGTTTACAATTTCTTACTTACATAGACGTTAAAAGTGGTGGTGGCCAAAAATAAATGCGCGTTTTTCATATCACAACCGGCCAAAGCGTAGTGACCAACTTCGTTCTCATCGTGTTCGTCGACTTTGTGAAGTAATTTGAATTGATTTTCCGCATCAAGTACCTGTGGTGAGGGAAGAAAAACAATTAACTTGCGAAAATTATCTTTGCGAAAAAATTGAAACTATGAATAACTCACCAAAAAATACCCCAGTTCATTGACGAGCAACAAATAACGTGCGAAAAGTTGGTAAACTTGTTGTGTATGAGTGGGGCAGACGGTTTTCATGTCATTATGTAAATCGAGGACCAGCGTTGTTGGTTCCTGTCGAGCACTTGCTACCAAAATATTATCGTTTATCAGCTGCAAATAAGAGATGGGCTTCTGCGTAAACGATGGCTCGAATGCTTCCTGAGTCACACTGAAGATTTCACCATTTTCGTAGCCGATAAAGGCATTCTGATGGCATGCGGTGACAGCAGTGATACGCTGCTGACTCATCTCAGGTGGTGTCAGGATGGACCAATTCTTAGTGTCAGTAGTGCAAACTTGATGAATCTGTAAGATATAATGAGATTGTGTAAGCAGTTTTTGTTCGCTGTGATGGAAATACGTATAAAAAAGATCTTGCTCCTAATATTACCCGTTCTTAGACTAATCAATTAACAGTATTCGACATGTATCGACACGAAAACGATTAACCACTTCTGATTAATTGAGGTGAATCACCTTCGGTAAAAAACGTTTTATTTCTAAAACCAAACAGAAAACCAGCTAATCTTAGGTACTAAGCGATTAACTGAAACCAAAAAATTAGTCGACGAATTTCAACGAAAATCCTCCGTCCTTTGCATTATGGTACAATTTTTAAAAAAATTCGTTTTTGACAACTATAAACTTTCGGCACATAGTTGTTGGAAAGTAGACGACTGACCGCTTAATATTTGATATATTAATAAATATTTAAATGATTATTAATCGAATACTGAATCATCGTCGATTAGGTCGGTTATTTGAAACTTTTAGTAAACCCACCCTATACTTGGAATCCGCTGCTAATAACCACGTTGTATTTCCCTGATATCTGATATCGTATAACTTTTGTCCCAATAGCCAGACATTTGGCTCTAACTGAGGACGCTCACTGGCCTGACAGCTTATCTCGGCCACACTGTGTGCCCAAGTAACCGAGTTTTTGCCCGTATCGCGTAGTGAAAATATATTCAAAATATTTGTATGCTCAGCGCCACACACGATGATGTACTTGTAGACGGGATCATCCAATGAGTAGATGTCCACACACGCGATGGCTTCACTAACATTGCTGCGCAGTATCTCCGACTTCGCATAGGTGTCAAACACAATCAGACCGCGCTTGGTGCCCAGCACTAAGTAGCGTCCGTTTCGCGTAAGGCGTCCGCAGGTGATGGCACACTGTGGATCGGCAGTGAACTCGTATAATGTCTCCAGCTTCCCGACGAGCACAGCGAAACGCTGATGCTCAAACGTGAGGCGTAGAATTTTGTGACCAAAAATGAAGATGATGCAAGTGTGCTGATTGCACGTGTGCACCTCATAGCAGAGCAGGTTGGAGGTGTCGCGTGGCCATTCGAAGGAGACGGCAGCACGTGAGCTGTCGCGCAGATTCCAAAAGCTGATGTTGCCCGCCTTGTTGAGCAGCATGTAGTATTTATCGAGAATCTTGCATAAGAAGCGGATATCGGACAGGCGGGTGTGCAGCGGAGGCACACGCATCGATTGGAACTCCTCACGTTCGGCGTGCCAGTTGAACATACAGACATCGCCGTTCTCGTAAACAACATGTAAATGCGTGTCGAAGTCGTATTTTGGTGGGAGCTGAGCGATGTAGAAGGCCACTATTTTGGTGCGAACACCCAGTGTGGTGGAATGGATTGACTGCTTGCATTTTTTGATATTATTCTTCGCAGTAAAATAATTGAAATTCAATGGATTGACCTACAAAGGAGAACAATGCAGAGACATCAATTACTTAAAGGGGAGAAAATACTAAAATATAAATTCTCCCCACCTTTTGTTTGCTACTCCGTCGTCGTACTAAACTACGGCGACGATCATCACCGATGCTCCACAGTTTCAATTCGCCATTGGTATCCAAGGTCACAATGAAGTTGCCATCGCGTATGAGCTGAGCTTCTCTGATTCTGCTTTCTCGACTGTTGCCACCAACATCGTTACTCAGATAAACTAAGCCGTTATTATAATCGAGGGAAAGATCGGCCAGTAGCATGTCGTTGTTATCGAGAACAATCAGACAGATGTCATCATCCAGAAATTTCAGCAACGTGGGCTTGTGAGGCAAATTAACTATCTGACGTCGCTGATGAAAGAGACCACTAAAACATAAGACATAAAATAAATATAATTTATAAATGTTAATATACTATTTTGCTTACATCTCGCTGAACCAAACTTTATCGGGAAACTTTTTCGCTTGACTTAGTGCTTCCTCGTATACAGGACCATCAGCCATAAGCGCGTACTGAAGCAAGCAGGTGTCGACCGAACGCACCAACATATCCTCGATATTTGGCAGAAATTCAAGCACAGCGTTCAGTAGTTCCCTGCGACGCGGATCACCATCTGCAATAGTCAACTATTTGATGAGCTCATAAGACAAGAATAAGATTTATTTGGCAAGTTTCAGATATTCGCAAAAATTATTTGCTACGTAAAATAATTAAAGCTTTGTTTACAAAAATTAAAAGTAGACTTACAAAATAACAGATACTTCGTTAGTTTTTTTTATAAAAATCAGAAATATTGTATTTGGAATATTGATATTTTTCATATTTTATTTCACTTTATAATGTAATAAAAAATATGAAAGTAAGGTAGATTGCAAGATAAAGGCATAACACTTGTCTTGTCGCGTTTTGCTTTGCCTGCGGTGTAGGCTTGTCCGTTTGTGCAGCTGACTTTATACCTCTTTACAGTGGGTGGCGATGACAAAATTTCGTATAGACACCACAAATGTGCGTGGCTTGAGGGCGAATTTCTTCGCGGTCTATGCGTATGTCTGTACTCACCAACCGCATATAATGGCACTAGGTGAGACCCAGGTGTCTGAGGGTGCAGATCCACTGGATTTTCACTTGCCTGGGTACCACTTACTGCCATTATTTTCATCACACAGAGGCCTCGCCTTATATATTCGCAGTGATGTTGCGTACCAGTGTCAGCAACACCTTTGCACGACGGATGCCGAATTTAGCTCCATGTGGGTTAAGTTCAAAATCCAGTCGCACATCCTGCACTTCTGCTTCATTTATAGAAGCCCGGGTCTAGAGAGGCTGCCAACTTTTGATAAACTTGACAGTCTCTCTGATTCGATTTCTAAAATCCTGGAATCGTATCCGAACAGTGAAATTGTTGTGCTGGTGATTTCAATGTTCATAATTCCAATTGGCTACGTCATTCGAGTCACACAACACCTGAGGGTTTGTATGTTGAGTTATTTGCTGAGTCTAATAATTTGACTCAATTAGTGAAGGAACCAACGCACTTTCCTTGCGTTGATGGGCAAAACCAAAATATTCTGGACCTTTTTTTAACTTCGCATCACAGCAAGTATGATGTGAATGTGCTTGCACCTCTTGGTAATTCGGACCACGCTACAATTTCTGCTACCTTCCCATATTCTAGTCTTCAATCCGCTCATCAGCCAGCTCCGAAGCGGACAGTGTGGCTTTATGAGAAGGCTAATTGGGATGCGCTGAACTCCTTTTTCAGCCGTTTCAATTGGCAATTGTGTTTCAGGGATAGAAACATAAATGCTGCAGCAAAATTGGTAGAAAATATAATTTTATTTGGTATGAGGTCTTTCATACCTAATAAAAGAATTTCCATTAAACCAAAAGACCATTCCTGGTTTAATGCGACTTGCAGACAAGCAGTCAGGTCTAAAGAGGAAGCATTTAGGAATTGGCGTTTAAATACTGCTGATACTAAACTGCTGCGGAATCAGGCCAGAAATACGTGCAATGCCACTCTAAAGCGCGAAAAAGTTCTCTACGAACAGTGCCTTAGACGCAGAGTTCTTGAATACCATAAGGGTAGCAAGAACTTTTGGTCGTTCGTGGGGAGGGTGAAGAATCAGACGCGATCGTCTATTCCAACTCTCCTGAAGGACGATCAGATCTTCACTCACTCGGTTGACAAGGCAAACTTATTAGCCAAAATGTTTGCTGAAAACTGCTCTCTTTCTGAGAGTAGCCAACCACTACCCGTGATCGACGGTGTGTCTCATATTATGCCTGAGATGCACTTTCGAACGCGGGCTGTTAAAAGAGTGCTTGTAAACCTCAACGTCAATAAATCCTCGGGACCGGATGGCATTTCAGCCCACGTGTTGAGAAAGTGCGCCTCAACATTGGCTCGCCCATTGCGCAATCTGTTTAACTTATCGTTTACTTCAGGAGTTTTTCCTAGTTCCTGGAAGATTGCCAATGTGCAGCCAGTTCCCAAAAAAGGTGAGGCTACGAATCCTGCCAATTACCGGCCCATAGCAATCTGTTCAATGCTCTCCAAAGTTATGGAGAGCGTTATAAATTTTAGCCTGATGAGGTATCTAGAGAGCAACCAATTGGTCAGCGATCGCCAGTACGGTTTCCGTGCTCACCGCTCCACAGGCGATTTGATGGCGTTCCTCACTGAGCGGTGGAACAGTTGTGTTCACCAATTCGGTGAGAGTAAGGTTGTTGCTTTGGATATCTCCAAGGCATTTGACCGAGTGTGGCATAAAGCACTTGTGTCTAAACTGGCTGCTTATGGTGTCGGTGATACATTCACTCGATGGATATCGAGTTTCCTCAGCGGCCGTTCTATTCGGGTTGTGATTGACGGCTTTGCTTCCGAAGAGCACTCCATAAATGCTGGAGTTCCGCAGGGTTCGGTCCTGTCTCCAACACTTTTTCTCATTTTTATCAATGACCTTCTGTCATTGACATCAAACCCCGTCTACTCGTTTGCTGATGACAGCAGCATTTGTCATTCATATTCATTCTCCAGGCGTCCTTCTATTCTGGAGATCAATAGAAAACGCAGAATTATGAATGACACACTCCAATCTGACCTCAACAAAATCCAGGAGTGGGGTCAAGCGAATCGGGTCGATTTTAATGCGCGGAAGACCCAATGCTGTTTGTTAACCCACAAGCGTTTGGCGGGTGACAACTTCCCACCTCTAAATATGGGTGGTGTGGATATTAATGAGTCGGAGGCTCTTGATGTTCTGGGCATGTCAATACAATGCGATCTTCGTTGGAACGATCACATTTTTGATGTGTCGAAAGAAGCAGCCAAGTGCTTAGGCTTTTTAAAGCGGTGCAAGAAATACTTCACTCCAACCGACCTTCGTTGTATCTACACCACTTATATCCGTCCGAAAATGGAGTACAACTCGCATATTTGGTCTGGAGCTTCGAAAGCATATCTTCAGCTTCTGGACCGTATACAAGGTCGTGCGATAAAACTTATAGGGGACAGTAGGGTATCCAGCTCTATTGAAACCTTGGGATGTCGTCGGGATGTGGGGTGTGTAACCTTATTTTACCGTTACTTTAATGGTAACTGTTCCTCTGAAGTAGCCAGCCTGATCCCCTCGGTTCAGGTATTCAACAGATCCACTCGGCTTTCCAGAGCGGTGCACCCCTTTTACGTCTCGATCCCGTTCCATCGCACTACCCACTACCGCGAGAATTCGTTTTTCGGTCGCGCAGTTAAATTGTGGAATAGTCTCCCTGCGCGTGTTTTCCCACCCACTTATAACGTCGATGCTTTCAAAAGAGGTGTAAATCGACACTACTCCCACTTTTCCCCTTCCCACTAACCTTTACCCTTCTAAACCAACGAATGCTTTGCATGGATAGGGGGCATCCCCTGAGCTTGGTTCTATCTGCCATAAAAAAAAAAAAAAAAAAAAAAAAAAAAAAAGATTCCGAATAAAAATGAAAAGTACTTTTTTCGGTTATTGTGATTATAGTCTCGACATTTCTTGATTTTATTGTAGTTAAAGTATAAGAAATTTGTAAGTTTATATTATTAATGCTTACTTATTATTTCCTCTTTATAGTATTTTAAGTCCCCAATGGTGTTTAAAAACCCCACAGCACGCAGTTTCTGACCTAGAAAACCAAAATCCAGGTACAAACGCTGAAGTAAGTGTTTGCAGTTCGCCTCGTAGATATGGTAACCAATGCATTGGAAGAAAAATAGATCATGTTGACTGTTGCATAAATCAATTTCGGTACGTTTATCAAAAGCGTCCTCCACTCTAAGGGAAAGAAAGTAGTGTATTAAAAATACAAAAACATTTCTTCTTCCCCAAAAACTCACTTGTAATAATCAATGATTTTTCTATGCAACTCGGCGCTATTAATCATTCGCTGCATTTTGTGGCTACCCTTTAAATGAGAGCTATAAATAAATGGCACGGTACAGGCCGAGGAGCCATCGGGCAAATCTTCCTCGTTAACGATGGAGTACTTGTGGAATCTGTGCACGATTTGTTCAGCTTCGTACTGTGGTTCGTTCCAGAGGGCAGCAAGTAACTTTGTAAAGGAGGAGAAACAATTGGAAGGTTAATGAATTAACTTAGCGCTCTTCCATTTGTAGCCGAGAGATAATCGATTAGATCCGACTAATTAATCGACTAGTTGCGCCTAGTGGACTGATCGAATTATTGAACGCGTTTACTATATGTTTGGGAGCGCTTACTATATGTTTGTTTATCAATCATTCAATAATCAAAATCAAAAAGTGATATCGGTTATTCGATTATGAAATTATTATCAGCTTTATACCGCCTCTCGATCACTACAATTATATCGGTTTATTATAGCTCTATTTGGAAGAACTCCTTAATAAAATTAAAAATAATCATCCTCGAACTCACCTTAACAGGAATTACAATGGAATACGGAAATATGGCAAAAGTTGCATACAATTCTAGTTGTTCCGGCGGCAGCACGTTCAGCGAAAGCTCAATAACAGTGGTAAATTTATTGTCGTCAATACTAAAGAGAAAGAAACAATTAAAAAATTAAGTTAAAAAAGTAAAAGTGTTGCCCTGGCCAGGCCGAAGTCTGAACATACCCTACACCCGAGTAGCCAAGAAATATAATAATTTCGCCAATTGACAACTTTTGTACAAGTAGGCGGACCACTCCATTTTTGCAAACATTTTGCTAATGCCTCCAGAAACCTCGTGATAAAGTTACGACTTAATATCTTAATTATAACTAATATATTGTACTGTTCGTGAGATATTTCCAAGTTTTGTAAAAATGGGCGGATAACGCCAATTTTTTATAACAATTTTAGCGTGGTTGCTAACCGATTTAGTCCATTTCCAATCCCAAACTGCCCTACATAACAAAGAATATTTCTACCAAATTTCATCGCGATATCTTTTTTCGTTCTCCGTAATTTCAACAGACGGACGGACAGGGCTAAGTCGATTCAATAGGTGACGCTGAACAAGAACATATATACTTTTATATACCTATATCGTCTCCTTTTCTGCGTTACAAACGGAAGAAAAAATTGAATATACTCTCTCCCTTCGGGTGTAGGATACAATTAAAAGCAAGAAAAGTTCCTTTCAGTAACAAACCGTAAATTTTGTAATTTAGAAATCCATTCATCCCAGTTACGCAGTTTTTTCTGTTTTAAATTCTGTGCAATGATGCTCAGTAGATACGGATGACCATTACTTTGATAGTAGATGTCCGACGCGTTTTTGGGAAACGTTTCTCGACTACGTCGCAAGTACCGCTCGAACAGGCAATAAAATTCATTGAGTGTTAAACCTTCGTTGATGTCAATGTGAGTCGTCATCGTCGGCGACAGGGATTCACTGACTTTCTTATTGCGCGTGATGAGCAAAAGCTTGCAACCCAAATTGAAGGTTTGCCAAGTTTTAACATTCTGTACATCCATCAAAATGAGGAGCGAATTTTTGTACTCATCCTGCCTCAGCTTGAAGCTGAGATACTGTTGCAGTTCCAATATACGATTCGAAATGCTGTCGAAATATTCCAAGTTAGGACGATATATGGAGCCGGAGGCTGCCGGCGATAATGAAATGTTTGAATCGCCCAGTAAGAGGCGTAATTTCTGCAGTGCCCTCAAGTCAGCCTCACGACTTGTGCACTGGCTAACATCGATCCAATAGATTTTGAAGTTCATTGTGCGCTGTACCGTGTACTCGGAACAGACATCGATTGTAAGCCATTTCTTGCCCATGCCCAGTTCACCTGTGAGCACAACATATTTGTGGGCTGTAAGTTTTTTTAAGGCACGGCGTAGTTGTTCGTACTAAAAAGTGGGAGAAAAAACAAATTAAATTAAAAAGTGCAAGTACTATAAATATAAATGGTGGTATGGTTATATTTTATTAGAAGTATTTTTGAGCTGCTTGGAAAATGTTTTCCAAAAAGTCAAAAGGCTTAAAAGTTTCCGAAGCTTATAACCGAATATAATCTTCTTATGATGTGGTTTTTCTTTTGCTATTGCAAATCTGTAAAATTTATATTTTTCTATTTTTGCATATTAATATCAATATGTTATAACTTCGCAACTTAAATTCTAATAAAATTTATAAAGGTTTTCTGATTTTTTAAAACGTTTTTGTTAGGTCGCTTTCTTGTCTGGTCGGATCAAATTATGTAATTGACTTTAAACTAACTTCCCGATGACCTCGAGATTCAAAACATTAAACGTAGCTCAAAACTGGATGACAGTGCAATATTTGGTATAATCTGACCACCGCGCCTACTTTGAGGCAGGAAATTTTGAAATGAAAAGTGCGCCTAAAAATATGCCTTATTTAGCATTTACACACAAAGTTTCGAGCATTTAGGTTTTTGTATTGACTAAATTGCTTCTGTTCACTGTTCACACTGTTCCGTTGTGATATCTGTCAGGAATATGCTATACTGATCCGAGAAATAAAGAAAAATAATAATAATATTAATAGTGAATAGTTTATTAGTGACAATTTCTTCGATGGTCAATGAGACAGCCACCCAACGCAAGCGACGACAAGAGAAGGAGAAGCAAAAACGATAAGAGAAGCTTCAACAGGAAATGGAAGCAAGTAAGTTTGCAAGATTAGCCAAACGGCGTAATGAGCTAAAGAAGTTCCCGAACAGCGCAATGTCGAAAGTGCAAATTCCGAGGAACGAATGGCTCAAGCGGGACCGATCGAGACGGTGGACGCACATTCCTCTCGCTTTGCTATTGACACACGCGCCATGCTCGTCAAGAGCTAAAGAGTCAAGTGAGGGACGTGAAGCAAGACTACGACGTCAACGTTAGGCTTATGATCAACGGGTAGCTGCTGATGCTGATTTTAACGCAATCATAACAAGTGACATATTTGTCAGAAAAAATGTTACCCTAATCAGGTAGTGAAATATCGTTTAATTTCGCAAAAGCCATACTTGACACCCATGCAATACGCACTTAAAGATCACAAAGAGTCATACTCGATCCAAGGCGTATCGGAATAGCTAGCTTCGTTATATTCCAGAGCCAGTAAATGCGTTGCAATCCGTTCCTGTGCAAACATCTGTAAAAACACCAATTGATCACGAGCAGACAGATGTCATAAATAAATTACAGATAAATTTGAGAAAAGTTGTTGAAAAATTGTTCGCAAAACTATGGACAATATTGTGAATGTGAATCAAGAGTTGAAAGCAGAGCAAATATTCGTGGTTCCATCTCTTTCCATATGGCAACAATGGCTTGAACGAAGAGCGCCCGGTAAAAATTACAATGGCTTGAACGAAGAGCGCCCCGTAAAAATTACGCTATTGCGATATTTCCAGCAGCTAATTCTATTTTTACGGGAGAACGAAAAGAGATATCGCAATGAAATCTGGCACAAATATTCCGTTGTCACAAATATTGTAATTTAAGGCAGTTTGAGATTGACAATGAGCGACATCGGTTAATAACCGCGCCTACTTTACATACGGAATGTAAAAGCGCCTCGTTTTAAAAATGTTATAATGAGAATATCTCAAAAACCGTGCGAAATATTCAGGTACAATTCTAGTTCAGAACATTTATGTCGTAAAAGCATTAATATTTGATTGTGCTACTTCTATGCGTTCTTCTGTAATCGTGATTTCAACAGAAAGAGAGTAACAGAAAGAGTATAATAATAATAAAATCCTTACATATATCATGCGGTGCACGTTGTAATCTGTATGCTTCTGATTGTTACTACAGAGAGTACGCAGAGCTTCTATATAACTTTCGGTATTTTTATGCTGCTTTACGCTGTGCTCCTCCTGCACCGAATTGGACAACCACTGGTAATCGAGGGTGATGGCATGTAGGAAGCTTGGAATGATAGTCTCATTTTGGCACAACACCCAGAAGAGTTGTCTGACTTGACGTTTTTCATCTTTCTAAAAATGGCAGAGAGGTTTTGATGTGAGGATAATAATAATTTAAATTTTTTAACCTCACGGTAATTAACTACTGACTCACCTCATTTACAATGGCAGCATATTCATCTTTTGTAAACAAGTCTCGCACCAGCAATTTAACATCATCAAAGCTAAAGTCTTTCATAAAGTCTTCGATGAATACAGGTAGCACCTCACGATACTGTATCGTTTCCACTTCGCTTGAGCTACGACTATGGGAACTCATCTTTGCTGAAATGGATAATAAAACATAAATTAAAATTGATTAATTAACCTATTTTGAGCTATTGTATAATTTCAATTTATGCTCATTCCTATATTCCTGTAGAATTAATTTATATAAAATAGCTCAATTACTAATTAAAACGATGTGAAGTAATCTGAAACTAAAAGTTTCTTTAAAGTCAAGTGATTGCACTTGACTTAGAATTCCTAACAAAACTTAGATCAGATTAAAAAACAATATAGTTTCGTGTATACATATATGTATAAACAGCCTTTTAAACAGCATTTACCTTTTTTGGGTTGAATGACACACTTTTTATAAAAACCGCAGAAAAATACAACGCAATTAGTTTCTGATAAATTAAAACTACTAAAAGAACACTTAACACGACAGAATCAATGCGACACAAATAGACGATCACGATTGCAAACACAACATTAATAAATGCAACCCACTAGGAGACATTTATAATGATCGCTGAAGACGTAGAAGGCATGAGAGTCCATGTAATTCACTAGAGAATCAATGAATGGTCAACCAACATTAACTGAATAGACGAACAACAAATAGATAAATAAAGTCAAGCAGATATACAAAAGGACAGACATGCATACTAGAATCACGTACATCTCGAAAATATCTGCGAGCAAAATGTGTCCACAAAACTGAATCAATCCATAAAAGAAGTTGGAGAATCAATTTCAATGTTATCGTCAGCTAGAAAATGATGGCGCGAAAAGTAGTTATGTAAATTTTTTCAGTAGTAGGTATATGAAATTCTATCTGCCGATTCGCAAATAATAATAAACATTTTCGTTGAATGAACATAAAGAAGATAACTGAATAAGAATAAGCAGATTTCCGTTTATTTGCCTATTCATATACCAATATATGTATATTTACTTGTTTTACTGCGGCAATGGATTAGAATATAAAATAATATACAAAGAAAATAAAACAATATATAAGTGCTGAAATGAAAACACAAATAGATAAATTCGTGATACATGGATAAGCGAGTTGGTGTTTGTGTTAAATATTGCCAAAATGTAGATACATTTAATAAAACTCACTTTAGTAACTTGTTCATCTGTGTGCGATTATATTTCGCAACTGGAGCATAATCGAGCTCATCTTGTATTAAGATCGTGAGTCATAACTACGGATTAACATTAGCTTGCAGTTCTTGGCAGTCATTGTCGCTTCTTTGTATCGTAAGCACTCTCATATAGCTGCAGCAGCTGAATTATCTATACCTATATACTCATTGGGCAGCACATACATACATTTGTATAAATCACTCCAATTTGCCTTGAATGAAGTTAACGATTGTAGTGTTTTAATTTGTACTTTAGATGCTATACAAATCTGTCCAGACATATATTATATATCCCATTATTGTGACCATCAGTTAGTTAACATTATTTTTGTGATTTTTTTTGTTAAGTAACTCTCAACTAAGAAGGTGTCCTTGAGCTTTTAGGCAACTGCTGCGATTCGAAACTATGTAGTGGTGGTAGCTGGCTGGCAAAGAATAAACTCGCCCCCGATTCGGTTTCTCCTCCTCATGCCATTAATCACCGCTGCACCACCACAAAAATCGGCTCCTATAACTCATCAAAGGAAAAAATAACTAAACCGACATAAGCAGTTTTATCTGGTGAACAAAGAATTCATATGAGACACCAAAATAACTATTTTACCACCAAAATAACTGAATGTAATCGGATAAGTAAAAGAATTGGGTAAAAGATTTTCCACATACTTGTTTGAACTGTAATGTGTAATGGAAAGTTCTCAATAAATTTATCATAATTATTAAATTTTATAGCTATAAAGCTAATTTAAAATAAGATTTCTACACTCGTTTTTACTATTATGTTAGCATTTGATAAGATTTGTCTTGTCTTCTTTCAGTGGTTGATTAGTTTACAAAATTTGCCGCCGATTGTCGTAATCCAATTGAAAGTGAAATTGAAATTTTACAGACTAGTTATTGTGTTTTAAATTGCTAAATCTATTTTTGATTGACTTGTATGACTCAAAATAATTATACAAGTTGTAAAGAGAAAAGAAATTAGAGAGATGCCTTCGTCCAATCCACGATCACCTAATTCTACAATAAGAAGTTATAAAAAAGACCACACAAAATCTTTTTAGTTTGATAGTTCAACAATTTAACAACCCAGCGATATTATTTTGATTTACTCGATATTACTTTGATTTGTTATATTATTGAATTTGATAATTGAACCATCAACTTATATGCAAACATATAAATATTTTCGTCTATTTGTGCGATTTTAGGCTTCTACAATTTTAGGAAATCTCGTTTAGTTAAAAGTAAAAGTAATAGTCAGTTAAAAGAGAAAACTCGAATTTCATATGTCAATCTTTAAAGTTATGGTATCACAATTGAAAAATAGTGAATACATCCTCTTCAGCGATCTTTTTTTTTTAATCGATTGTTCTGCAATTGTGTTGTAATAAATACATAAACTGCAGAAAAAACATTTTAAGCAATAAAATACAATAACTAGTTAGTTGTTCTGGAATATTGTGTTTACATAGCTCTAGTTATAATGATGAGTCAGCGTTCCAACATCGCTTAAAATCAAGTGCGAACGTTACTCGAGTTACCGCAATTTTTGTCGCCTATAAGTATCTGACCTAAAAACGCTTTCTTATCAATCGCTGTTTTTAGAAGTCGATCTCTCTTCACGAGTATTAATTTTACATTTTATAAATATTTATTGTTTAACAATTGTTATACGATAGCAAACAGTAGTTTTCATACTTTGTTGTTAACAGCTGCAATTACCAACGGATCTGATAACCGCTCGCCGTGAGAACATTTTTATTTTCTGAAATGTAATTTGTGATTTACAATACTGAAGCGTAACAAGAGATTAATTTTATTATCCCAGCTGCAGATAAAAATACGAATATTGTACGCACCACATATGAAACAAATTGATCAACAAAGAAAACTGACCTATGACAACAAAAATAAATTATGTGTAGCCTGGATAGATGTTAAAATATATCTGCAGTAACTGAAATACTCGTATTACATTTTACTCGTAAGTAGTGGAAAAAACGGCAAGGTTTTATTATAACTTTTGAATAGGTCAGATTTTTCCCATTTTCAATCCCAAACAGACGACAGAGAATATTAGTGGCAATTTTCATGACGTTGTACGTAAATGTACAGGTAATTATAGTTTTATTAATAAAATAATTTAATAAATATCTAAATAAATAATTAAATATATAACAAGAATTGCATTAACTAGTTGTGAACAGAAACTTACTTTCTCAGAAACAGGAGCAGGATTATATGGCATAAACACGACGTTAACTAAACTAAAATTCAATTAAAAATACTGCCATAAATTGAAACTCTTAACTGAACCAGACACGATGAATATCACCACCGCGCCTTTTAACTCACTTGTTTGCGATACGAATAGAAAAATAAAAGAATCAGTAGGAATAAAATTATTTGTGGCCGAACATGACGAGCAAGTTAAACAGGTAACGATTCAAAACTGAAAGATTTGGTCAAAAAAGCGACCACGGAGAGAAGAGATTGGATCGGCTGGATGATTAAGCCGAAGATGGAAGCAGGTGCTGAAAGACGGCAAAGTATTGAAAAGTGTGTTGCCAATGTGAAGAACTTTAATACTATTTATTTTCCAAGAGGAAATTTTTTCTTTGATATCTGATCGGAAAGAATCCGGAATTCGATTCCCAGAACTAATAAATTTTAGTAGTATTTGAATAATAAAAGGATAAAAGTAAACAAGTTGGATCTTTCGTGACTCATTTGAGGGAAATGTTGAGCCAGAGAATATACAATTGTGCAGTATTATGATCCCAGCCATCTTTTTGCAAGGTATAAATAATTCAATAGTTATGAAGGCATGGCAAACCTCATAAAATTGTTCAATTGGCTCAATTTATTCAGTGGCTTACTAAACAGTCAGAAATGTGCAATAATCTAATTTTTATTCCAGTCCAGAATATTTTAAGCATTGCGGAAGATTGTGCGCGAAGGAGAATTTTCAAAAACAACTTTAGAACTCGACGTGGCAACCTTGGTTAAGAGTTGCGTTACATACAAAAGCAAGAGAATCCAAGTTGCCTGAATTTTGCCTTTATTGTATAAATATTTGGTTAATTAGTTACTGTACACATTTGAATAAATGAGAGAAGCAAACACGCTACGAGTCAATGAACTTGGCTTTTTGTTTTGTTGTAAGGTTTTGTAGACATAAATTAACAAATAATTTTGGCAGGTCGTCAGCTAAACATGTTCATACATGTTAGATAAAGGACTTTATGTATGAAACGCCACTGTTTGTGCTTCTTAGGCAAAGAAATGTTGAAGGTCAATAAACTAATATTTAGGAATAAATTTTTTACAAACAAAAACTTAAAAAATTTAACTCGTGTGGAACTTCACACAAATTTTTATGAATTGAAGATATTTTTAATGGACTTTAGACGATTCTGGTACTTTTTACACGAAATTATATTTTTATTAGGAACTATGCATGGAAAGGGAAATCATTCCTGGGAAAAAACCCGTGACAAACATGAAGTTAATGCTAATAAATCTGGCGAAATTGAATCCATTCTTGCTTGCCGCAGGGAAGCCCAGACCATCCTTGGTGGTGTGCATGGTTTACAAGGCTTTGTACTGAAAGAGACCGCAACTTGATGATGAAATTCATCAGACGAATTGAGGTCAGTGCACTCAACGCAATTCTTAGAACTGATACAGAAAGCGTTTTCATAATAAACAAATTCACGTTTCAAAAAAATTAACCAACTTACTTTCTTGGTATATTTTTTGCGTTTATAAATTTTATACTTATTTGTTTATTTTCATTATATTATAATTAGCTTTTATCAGACTTTACTACTTCATCCACTAATTAATTTTTAGAGACTTTTTATTCATCCACATCCTGGCAATTTTTTCTTCCTTCTAGTTTACACTAGAAACTTTACTTTTCGTTTTTAAAAAGGTTTCTATAGTATGCAAATTTATAAAACTTCATTACATTTTTCTACGCTAATTTTGTTTGTTATATTTTAACAAAAAACTGTATTCCTTGCAAAAATTCTAAACCAACTTAAAAAATAAGCACAGCGCGCACCAAATACAATCACAACGGAGTAAATTATTGAACTGAAACCTTCTTCTAGATTTTCTTTTCATTACCTATTCGTTTTTATTAACTCTATCTCACTTGCACTTGCAATGGTGTTGTCACATTTTTGTTGTTTCATTTTAGGGTTGCCATCACACAACCCTTAAACTCAGGAGCAACTAGCAAAACTCTCAGAAACTCCGTGGATAATTAATAAATTACATATATTTAACTGCTCTTAGTTGCTATATTTAATTACTCTCTTATCAATTCTTAACTATTTCCAATGCAGGCACAGTTTTTTTTTTGGGAAACAACGACAACTTCGTCGTGATGAAAAGGTCACGCAATATTAAAAAATCTTACAGCAAATCTCTCAAAGAAAACGAATAATTTATATATTAAAAAAATTCACGTATATTCACGATAATTAGGTGGGAACAATCACGGCAAAAGACAAACGCTCGCTTTTACTATCACAAGATCAATATATTTTGAAATGATAATTTTTCGAAGCTGAAACGCACTATATATATAAAAAAATTATACCAATTTCTAGCCATTCCAATGTTGTACTCTTTTACTTTGGATCTTGAGTGCGCTATTCCAAAATCAATATCTCTCATAATTTAACAAAAGTGGGTAAAATTTAACGAGAGTCTCTCATGACGTAAAAAAGAGAATACGAATCTCTCCTCTTTCGGCAAGACATATTTTAACATGGCAAAAGCGAAATTTTTTTTAATAATCATATATAAGAGACCCAAATTTAAACAAAAATAATAATAATGAGCATTAGAATAAATCCGAGGGTGGGTACCAATATCCAGTATTTCTAAAACAACAATTATTTTCGTAGTTTAAAGTCTACTTGAGAATTTTTTGTGTAATAGAGTAGTAATTGCAATGCGCTTTTTCACACACTAAAATTTAGATATGCTATTGTGAATACGAGATAGATGAATGACATATTAAACTACCCTTTAACAAGATGTGTTGAAGGCTTGACCTTGCTTGTTATCGCCGGGGAGGGGTTTAATTCACGAGAAATGCTAGAAAATTAGTAAAATAAAAAATATTATTGAGACAGAAAAACACCAGGATTACGATGAGAATAAAAGGGCACTTAGATGGAGTTTGGAAACGTCCATGGCGTGCGGATGAACACCTTCGTGCCTACTTCGTATTTGCGCTCCTGCGGTTTGTTTTGGTTTTTGTCCCGCAGATCGGATACGTGCATCCCGACGAATTTTTTCAGTCCGTTGAAGTGTTGACGGGTAGGATCCGCTATATATTTATACAGTGCATTTATTCAGCTTCTTATTCCAACAGGTGATCACTTCCGCTTGGAGCATACGAGATCCTGGGAATTCAATAGTACAATGCCTGTGCGCAGTATTACGCTGCCATTCCTGCTGTTTCGTGTGCCCTGGAGCTTTTATGAGTTCTTCGCGACTCAGTTGCGTTATTTTGCTAACTTGGAACTGCTGGGCAGCTACACGTACCTCGTTTTTCCGCGCCTCATCATGTGCCTCATTTCCTTCACGAACGACTGGAGTCTGTGGCATGTGTGCCAGCTTTATGGCTTGCGGCCCGAAATCAGACTCCTGGCGCTGGGCAGCTCTTTTGTTGTGCTAGTGTACGGAACGCGCACCTTCTCGAACACTGTAGAGATGGCTCTCTGTTCGTTGCTGCTCTGCATGGTGGCTGAGTGCATGATTCAAACGAACACCGTCGTCTACAAGCAAGAGTTTCTGGCGGAACGCTACGAGAAAGCATCTTCGATAGGCGAGCGAGTGAAGCTATGGAAGCTCCGCATGGCGTTACCAGCGCATAACTACAACCGCTTGCTGCTCATGTCTACATTGTGCGTTGTAGGAGTTTTCAATCGGCCGACATTTCTGCTCTTCGGTGCACCCATGGTATTCTACTGGCTGCTGCGTGGTATGGGAAGCAAAAGTATAACTTTTACGCATTTCAATCTGCGCATGCTCGCCTTCTGTGTGGCGGCGCTGCCTGCGCTGGCCGTGTTCATTTTTTGCGATTCTCTGTACTACAAGTACCTGACTGCCGGTGAGCTGCATATGTTGCAAATGAGCATCGACAACTTTGTTGTCACGCCTTGGAATTTCATCAAGTACAATTTGGACCCGCAGAAGACGGCACAGCACGGCTTACATCCGAGATATATACACCTGCTCGTAAACATTCCGCTCCTGTGGAACGTGCTAGGAATCATTGCGCTTATTTCGTTTGCTCAGCTGATGATGCGTTTTTTTCGCGCTGAGTATCAGGGACTCCCGCGTATTCAATCGATTGTGGCTCTAATGAACGGAGCGATTTTTACTCCGCTCTTCTTCCTCTCACTCGTCAACCATCAGGAGGCCCGCTTTTTGCTGCCCTTTACATTTCCTATCTTGCTTTTGCACGCGCCTAAATTGATTACTGGCTTCTGCGCCACCTATCCGTTCAAGGAAGAGCATCCTTTGCTGCGCAAACTATATACAAAATTTCTCTGCACATCTGCCTCTTCTAAGTACCTGTTGAAAATTTGGTACATCGTCAATATTGCGTTGACGGTGTTTTTCGGATTCATACATCAGGCGGGAGTTTTTCCATTGGCGCAACGTTTGGAGAGCGAAGTACTGAGAAAACCACCGACGCAGCACGTGCACCTCGTAACCAGCCACATTTATAGTCTGCCACTAAGTTTTCTTAACATTCCCAGTTCTCAGGAGTTGTTCTACGATGAACAGGCGCGCCAGCGTTATCGTCGTGAGAAACAGTTCTACCTGTACGAATACGGCAGCCTAGAACTGCCGCGGTTGCTCAGAAAGGTGAATCTCATAATTTCGCATTGCGAAGCGAAACGTGAAGCACAGAAGCTGGATTATCGCCTCTTGCTTGCTGTGCCAACCTCGCTCAGCGATGCCTTGGGTGCAGCGTTTGCTCACTCAACTCCTACCTCATCATTAAGCTATGATTTGCTGCATGTCTTCTACCCGCATCTTTCCACGGAAGCTTTTCCAAGCGTGTTGGGTCGGCATCCGTGCGACTTACACCCGCCAGACTTGGTGAGGGATAATAAACGTGACACCTGCGCTCTGGAACAGCAACCAGGATTAAATTTTGGTTACGTCAGTCGTCAGTTCTCGTCGTTTGTGCATCAGTTTGGCTTGGCTCTGTATGAATTTAAGATTCATCGGAGAAACAAGCAGGATGTAAGGCATGCTGCGAAACTGATGAAAAAGAGCCCACACGAAATTAGTTAAAATTTTATGCTTGAAACATTTTTGATCAAAACTTAGTGCAAAGAGTTCAACACATATTTTTAATCTAGTTTATTATTAGATGATATTAGGTAATAATTAATTTATTATTAATTTAATCTAGTTTATTAATAAATTTATAAAGTTTTTGCATTAATTTTTAAACTTTTGTATTTAAAATTTAAGTTTTAATTGCTGGAACTAGATTTGATATTTGTAAATATTATTAATAACTTGGAGTATTTGAAATATTTTATAAGGAATTTATTGAAGCTTATACGCCACGTGATCCTCGATGTTAGTTTGTCGTACTTCCCATTAAAATAATGGAAATTGATCCCAGTAAATCTGTAATTATTAGCTTAAATGTCCAGTCGAAGGGAAAATAAGTAAGAATATTCTAAATGAATTTAGTTTAATTCTATATTTATTAAGAATTCTACATGTTTTCTGTGGAAGTCGCAATATACGGGCGTACTTAATTTGGTATTCGTTGTTATGTATGATTTCGAATTAAAAGCAAATAATGTGAGCATTCGTAATGAATTCAAATAAAGGTTTGATAAATAGCGGTTTAATAAAATACCAGAATAATATGGAAATAATACTAGAACCCGGAACTCATAATACACTTGAATGCATTTATAATTATTGTGATGTTCTGTGTTGTTCTTTTCTTTACTCTGCACTTAAGTAATAAAATTTAAATACATAAAAAAAAGCCGTGTTGTCCTTAATTAACTTCTTCGAATTCGATTTCTTCATTATTCCGGTTCCAACGTATGCTGCCGTGTCTGGCGTGAAAGATTTTTTAGAAACTAGAGAAAATTTCAATAACGTTGATAAAACCTTTTCATCATGCCAGGTGGTGGCGGCGGGGGTGGGGCTGTGTGGGGTGGAGTACGTCGGGCCCTATAAATGGGGAAAATAAAGATGAATTTAAATACATGTTGTAATTAATTCAATTAAAATAAATAGTTAACAGAACGAACATTAAAATAAATGCAAAAATGAACGCGTGCAATAAATTAAAATAAAAATTGAACTTTAGAATAAAATATGTAAGAATTAAAAATTTTCACAAATAAAATAATAAAAAATTGTCACAAAACTAATCAAAAAAAAGCAGAAAATATGGAAACTAAAGTTAGGAAGGGACAAATTAATTGCAAGTGTAAATGTAGCGTAAATAATTATAAAGAAAAGTAACTATATTATATAAATAAATATAAATATAACTAAAAGAATTACATAAATGCAAATAAAGAAAATTAAAATTTGTATTTAAAAATTCAAATATAAACAGTAAAAAATTAATATATCTTATATTTTAAGAATAATTGTATAATAATTAAAAAATTGGACATTTCACTAAGTGAATACTGAAATAAACTCAGAAAAGTTAATTATTGTTAATTAAAAAGCATTAAGTTAAAAAACGAATCAATTCAAAATTAATTTTTATATAAATTAATTATGCATTAAGCTAAAATCCCAACAACTTGGATTGTTAATTAAAAGGCATTAAGTTAAAAAGCGAATCAAATCAAAATTAATTTTTATATAAATTAATTATGCATTAAGCTAAAATCGCAACAACTTGGATTTTTAAGTAAAAGCACCTGAATTTGCTTTTTACTTACGCAGCAACGGCAGCTGGATTCGATGCTGATGCACCGTAAGTTTCACTTTCGTCCAGCTCGAAATCCTCCGTGCCTGAGCGATTGCTGGAAAGCATTTGAGGAAACATTAGAAGGGTCAGCTTATTGGGGAGCCACTTTCTGAGAATATGCGCACTCACAACATGCGCTTCCGCTGACTGGCGCGCATAACATTGTCGACTCTTCTGGTCGTCAAAGTGACCCGATTACGCAAGCGTGGCGGTGTACGTGGCAGTGGTACAGCGGGACGTGCATCTGGCGGTACTGGGAGGGTGGGCGTCGTCGAACGTCGATTATCGCGTCGTCTAAGAGAGAAAAGAGAGGAGAAGGCTAAAGATAGAAAGGTGAAAGATTTGATATTTACTTTTTTAACTTACAACTTCAGCTTGCCACGTTCCTGTCGCTGCTGATCGCTTATATCGTCGCGCCCATTATAGCTGTCACGTGTGGTCAAATCACGATGTGATGTCGCACCTGCTGAACTCCATTGTTCCAGATCTATTTCCGACTCTTGAGTGCCTTGTTTCACTCTAAAAACAAAGTTAGAAAGAGAAGGTAAGCAGTTTAAAAAAATTGCAAGTACAAAATTTAATTATTTTCATTACTTCTGGATTAACGTTTACCAAGTAATACTGATTTTTACAATATACTGATGATTACAAATCTAATAAATTAAATAATTTTAAATGAATTCTTGGATATCGTTGCATATTTCATGAATTGATATGAAAATAGTAAATACATTAATAAAATTGGTACGAAATTCGTTTTGAACTCCCTAGTTCACCGACCCCTAATCATCCACTTGGAAGATTGTATTTTATTGAAAGTTAACAACAATGAGAACGATTTCTATGTTTCGTCACTTACAAGGTCGGTCTAGATTGCATTGGTCTCTGTCGCTGACCGCTGCTAACATTTCTTTGCTGGCTGGAATCACGTTCGTGCGACGTACCGCGGCTGGATCTGGACGAACCCCAGTTGTCTTCAGCATCACTGTAACGCCTTTTTGGGGAATATAAAATATACTATAAAATAACAGCATAACATTTCTATCGCAAATATAACAGATTTTTATCAAGTTGCAAGAGAATTTCGGAGGGAGAACCCTGAGACCTCTTCAATTAAAGTTGAATCTGAGTCTACGGAAGGGTTACGTCACGTAATCTAATATATATTTTGAGGATAAATCATTACAAATTACATAAAGCAATTTTAAATTATTTAATTTAGATTATTTAATTTAATTTAACAAGTGATGAAATGAAAGAAAAATGAAAGAAATTCAATTGAACTCACATTTGTCGACGTGGTGTTAAACTTTCCTCGTTCAGCTCACGTGATCTGCTACGTCGAGGCGGTGAATTGTCGACAGCTATGTCGAGAGTCTCTTCGGTGACAGAACGTCGCCTAAAGTTGAGAGGATAAAATGTCAATGTTAATGTTAATGTTAACCTCATTACTCGCCCCTTTTTCAAGATACTTACAGTGGTGGCCTGGCCCTCCCTGCCGAGCTGCTCCTACTTCGCTCACGAACTGCACTCGTCTCACGCACTCGACGACGACTTCGGCTCTCCGCTGCTTTGGCGAGTACCAACTGCAGCACCGTGAGGCGGCGTTGTACGGTGATCAAGTTGAGGCCCACAGGCGCACCGATGGACCAGAGCAGCATCGTCAAAAATGTGAAGAACCACAACGCGTTCATGAAGTCGACGATGTTTCGACAGAGGAACAAACGACTGGCATCGAAGATGTCGAAAAACGGACGACACCTGGCAGTCGTCTCGCCCAGCTGGGAGGACATCGTCGCTCTGCTGCTAGTTAAATAATTCTTGAGCCTGAACATTAAATAATTTTCATCATTTCCACAGAAAGCACAGCTAGCTTAATTTTACTTTTCTAGTATAAAAAATACTTTTATAATGTTTCACCAAAAAACTGATTATGACAAGAAGTACAAAAAGTGGATACAGTTAGTACTTCTGTAGCCAGTTTTTGGTTAACAGACTATTTTAATGTTCTAAAAGAAAGTAGAAGAATCGGAAGAATTAAATCTGATTGCAAAATAAACAAACTAAAGTTAACGGAAGCTGTTTTTAAGTTCCTTGTATCTGATACGCATTACAACTGAGTGGAGTGATGAAAAGTCGCAAACAACCTGAAATTATTATTATTTTATGAGTTCGTTGCTACCGCCGACAACCGACCCTGAGGCGCTGCAGACGGCTAGACTTTTTGTATTACATTAAAATTCAGTGCAGTTCGTTAGCTCAACCAACGAGCACATCATTCTGCTCTCCCCCCTCTTCATCCCCCCCGGAAAATCATCAATGCTCAATACACATACAAACATACCTCTTCCGATAGATTCTGGTTTGATTGTCGCAAATCTCGGCGGCAGTTTTCTCCAGGTAGCCCTGCACGTTGCGCAAGTGGTTCAGCGTCTGGTTGACCTGTTTGGCCCACGGGTCTCTTTGCAATTCCAGCGCTGTCAGATGGTAGAGGATTTCATTCTGTAGCTGCTCCAGTGGCTGCAGGATCGAAGCTTGTAAGCGCTTCGAACGACTGCCGAGTGTTGTCATACGTGAGGATGTTGCAACGTCCTGAATCTGTGCGAGAAAAAACGAAGACGAACAAAAATGAACTGATTGAATTACGAGATTGAAATTTGCGCCGGAAGAAACGCGAAGAGGAGTGTTTGTATTTATGTGGGAAAATAACTCGGTTTGTTTGTAGTTAATGAAGTACACATACTTCAAACGTCCAAACGTAAACTGAAATTGTAGCTGTACACAGATAGATAGATAGACAGATAGATAGACGGGCAGCGAGGCATACATCAGTTTTCTGTTCTTCGTTGAATTATGAGGGAAGCATTTGGCGTTTGCTCATCTGGTGAGTGTATTGTAATCAAACTCTGTGATTTTTCGCTACAGAGAACTTATATTCATCTCACATCATCTCAAAATAGCTCCAAGCTCTAAATTGCTAATGAGGAATTTCCGAATATTTACATGGGAAAAATACCGGCGCATATTATTTCAAAGTAATTTTCTTGCTCATTCTCGAATAAGAAAAATGTTTCGAACTTGAACCCTACTTCGGATGCCCTTTCGACAACAAAGGCCGCTTTAGTTTGATCATCTCGATCTCGATTGCAAACAAGACTAAAATAGGCCGGTTTATCTCCATTACTGTCTCGAATTTGATACGAGATCAATTCGAAAATTAGAGGGCTCTCACCACGTGCCTATCATTAACAGCAAATTACTCAATTACTTTCTTCAAATCGTAAGAAACTATAATGCCTAATTTGAATGTTTCCCCTAGAAACCTCCTCATGCTTTTCCCTGATTTCTTTTACCTCACCAAGCATCGATTACAATCTATGGAAATGAGGCTCCTTTAATTTACTTTCATAAACAGTCATTCCTCCTTCTCCCCCCCCCCAACCCTCAGTCCACAACTCACCTGTAATGCCACACGTTGCATTTGATCGATGAACGTTGCCAAGTCCTTTTCCGGTGTCGGTGCTCCGATGCTGGCGCGATAAGTCGTCAGATTGAAGGACGACGTTTGCAACATGTTCTCCAGTATATTCTGTATGGTCTGCGTCAGCGAGAGCAACGTGCGCTCCGACACCTCAATCGCATCGATGGCCGACGTCACTTTCGGGAATTGCTTCAAATCGGCGATTTGCGTGGTGTTCACGAAGGCGTCCAATTGGAAGACAGTGTACGAGGCTCGATTTTGTTCACAGCCTCTGCGAGCGCGTCGAGAGCATGTGTCAAGGAGCAGAGTGATTGGAGGAAGTGGGAGTGAGTTGGCTCCGCTCCATTTTACAGGTGTGAAGTGGAGCAGAGCAATAGAAGGGAATCGACAAGTGGGACCAAGCGTTGGAAGAGCTTAAGTGGCTGTGTAACCTTAACGAGAGAACAAGGAGCGGCGCAGGAGAGGGTTAACTTTGTACGGAATTGTTTTACGAAGAAGGGAACGAAAAATGTGAAAAATATTGTCTGGCTACAGGTCGGTACGCTATAATTGGAAACGTGCTTGTGGCGGGATGTCGGGTTGTTTTTGCCTTTCAGCTAGAGTTGGCGCTACTGGTGCTGCTGTGGCTCTTTTACAACCAGAACCAGGAGGGTCGCATCTGAGACGTGTGCAATAAAATTAGCAAGTGGTTGGCCTCCTAAATTGGTATCAAGGGGGATTTGGATGGCAATGTTGACACTGTAATAGGCGACACTGAGTTCTGCCAGAAAGCTACACCGTATCGGTGAAAACTTTATAAAATATGTACGAGTTTGTACTATTTAAGGAATTGTCTATACGAACAGAGCTTATTTTCTGTTTGTTCGCTATATAAAATTACGCTTCTAATAGGATAATTTTTGTATTTGGTACAAATATTCTATTCGGTCCATCGGGCTGTTCTATTTTTTCGTACCTTTCCTGTACAGATTTATGCGAATTTAACCGCTTTACATACAGAGTTGTCTCCGAAATAACAATAAGAATCCTTCAACTAATAGAATCACATTAGAAATGTGAGGTTTTGGCAATATTAGAGTTTCATTATTAGGAGTCGAATATTAGGGGATCTCAACTGAGAATCTTTCTTGTTTTGTTTGAAACAAATATTTTTTCTATCTCAACGCAACTGAGGTGCGACAAGTAGATCGTGGTCATGCGGCAATATGGGAGAAGATGTTGCAAACTTATGGGTAACAAAAGGGAATTTTGATCTGAAGTCCTACTAAGAGAAGATAAGCAAAAATTGTGATTAATTTTGTAAGAAAGAAAAACTTTTGATGAGTACTTTTTCATGTTCAAATGCTTTACTTTCGTGGAAGGATGGTAAACGGAGGTAAATCGTGCATTTATCTGATAATTTCCTCAATTATTTACATAAATTTTCCTGAGATTAATGAAAGAAGGGTTTTTAACACCGAATACATTATCCACGGTACCGGAATACAATATTAATTTAGAAATGCGTCGAGTTTAAATGAATAATTTTATCGAATAAGAAGTCAATATTTGAAGATAATGAACACAGCATGAGTATATAAGTGCAATGAATGCAATTCTGGGACAGAGGGGATATAGTCAATACAGATTTCTCGACATAGTCGTGGTCTCGAGTGTAGTACAGACCTCCGAATGTAGAGAACTCTATCCAGAAAGGCGATGTACGATGCGAACTGACACTGTTTTTACGAACAGGCCGGGCAAGCGATATATACTCATATAATATTATATAATGACACACAATAGTGACACAGTAGGAATTAAATCTTTTCTCAATATAGAGAGGAGACGTCTTGAGAAAAGTTGTTTCGTAGTAATTGCTGGCTTTGAACAAAACAGAACTCGTGCAGTATTTCCTCTTAATTGGTACACTTTTTCGAACGTCGAAGCACAACTTTATACTACTCAGTCTACATTCAAAATTTTCTAAGCTCTACAGGAAAATTCCGGGCATTGGGTTGAAGCATCAGGCTTATCTAGCTGGGAGGATAACCGGTGAATGCTACCTAACTTTTGTGCCACGATTTTCCTTCTTTACTAACCTCAATGCCTTCGCCAAGCTCACATTGACAATCGAACGATTCACTCCGGCCGGACGCAAGAGTTCCCCGATTATGCCCGTCTGCGGCTCGTGACGATAAATGTACCCGGGTTTGTCGAACAACTTACCCAACATAGTGTAACCTGGGCCGCCTCCACCCACGTCAGCATCGTCGTAACCATCCACTTCACGCGAGTTCTGCTGGTTGTTGTCCTCATCGTAAAGTGGACGACACAGGAAGATTTCCGTGTTGCCACCGACGGCCAAGGTCGTTACGCCATACAGGGTGAGTCCGAAGCTGGCGATGCAAATGATGAACACCGCGATGAAGAGCACCACGCCGGCCTTCACATGCGACTGGCACAGGAAGCAGCAGTAGGACATCAGCAGGAAGAGTAGAACCCAGACGATGACCACTGCGGCCACCCAGCCGATGATCCAGTAAGTGTTGGACCACTTTTGCAGCTTGTTGTAGCTGGGCTGCAGCTGCTCCCAAGTTCCCTGCAGGCGATCCAGCAGGGCGGTAATGGTCGACGTCAGCATTTGCGCGTTTGCGGTCGTGCGATGTCTGATGTCGTCCAGTTGCTCCAAGGTGTCTGCAGTGAAGTGGAGAGAAAAGTGTTAGTGGTAGCAGGAGGGTGGTGGCTGGATGTATGCGTGTGCGCTTGTCGCTGTGTTGCAAAAATTTTAAGTGGTGACGTTGTCGGACTTCATTATAATTAATTTTGTTTTAAACTTTGTAGGACGCGAATAATGCGGTCTGGCAGCGATGGCTAAGTGCTGCGTCCACCTCTCCTCACATATGCTGCGCGATCAAATTGGACACTCAATTTAAATAATACAATAAATTCGTTTTAAATTTGACTGAATGAGTGATTCACTAGTGCGGCAGTCGCCGAACGTGGCGAACTCATTAAGTCGTCTGAAGTTGGTAACATTTTATATATATAATTCAATTTAAACCTGTTGACTGGAGCGAAAAAATTAAGTAAAACGATACAAAATGCAATAAAATGAGCTAAGCCAAATACTTTTATTTGTAAACAAAATAAAATGTTTTCTGTGTTCGAATTTGGAGAACTTCTTCACAACACTAATTTGCTTCATGAAAAAATACTTACAGTTCCTCTGATATGCGGTGTCATGTTTAACTTGCTGCGGAAAATTACTGAAAATGGAGCGTGACATGCCCACCTCCGACGTCAGATTCTTGACGGTGGCACCGAACTCGATTTCGCCCAAGTAACGCATGCGAAAAATAGTCTGGTCCTCTTGCAGCTAACGAAAAGGAAATAAAATCAAAACAGATGACAGTTCGGAAAACCGAATTTTGTGCTATCCGAAGATCCCGTCTACATGCTGCTTGTTGAGGATGGCGGAGGGAGGGTGTGGGGGGGATGGGATGAGCATGTAGTGGGCGGCTACTTCTACTTGCCTGCTTACCGTTTTCAGTGCATCGATGAGTCCGTTCTCCTCGAAGCTTCTGATGCGCAGTGTATCGCAGAGCGGGCGATCGCGATACGTGCACTGACGCTGCAGCACCGACAGCTGTATTTGCAGCTCCTCCATGCGCGCCGCGGCCTCCTGCGAGATTTTTAGAGCGCGTCCTACTGTCTCTTGCAGCATGAGAACGCGATATATGAGCTCGGAATTAGCTGTTCGCAGGAAAGGATAAAAATGGTATAAAATGAAGAACAAATAAATTGATCGAAAACAAGCAGTACAAATGAAGCGAAGAAGGACTTCCACCTGCACCACTGCGTTTGAACTCGAGTCCAAGGACTCCCTAGGACTCTGCTGTAAGGACTTTGTTCCTTTGTGTGTACCTTACCGAGGCTGATTGTTGCCAATGAATCGAAAGCCAATTCGATGCCCGTGTTCGCGGAGACTTCCGCTTGAATTGGCTCGCCGAGCAGCACATCGACATCTATTGGCACGAAATGAGGAATAAAAAATACAAAATATCGCATTAGTCGACAAGGAATAATCATATCTCATCCGATGAGCGCCAATAAATTGCGCTTCTTATTTCCACTTCAGGTCGGCGTTCGCTGTCTACTACTGACCTTCCAAGTCCTTGACCACCTTCTCCACCGAAGCGTGGAAGCCATTATCGAGTTTGTACTTGATTTGGAGATGCGTGTCCTTTATAAATGTTTCGATGTCGTGCACCGTGGCCTGCACCATCTCGGGCGTCATCTCGATGGCGGTGGAGAGCCGGGTGTTGGCGTAAAATATGCTAAAGTCACTCACGCTGTCCGCGAAGCACATGAGAGGAGGCGCAGGAGGCAGGCAGCGATGTAGTTATAAAATGATACAACTTTAATGTTTATCACGCCCTATTTTCTGTCCAGGAAACTTACGCCAACAGTACGCCGACTATCCAGAGAGTCCACACCGATGCCCGCTTGCGTCCATTCAAGGATTCCTGCAACGAGTCGTCGACAATCAGCGGTGCGTTGCGATTCAATTCGATTTCGTCCTCTGGGTGGCGCTCCTTGCAGCAGCACCAGGCGCACGTCGCGATGAGCGGCACCAGCGTTAGCACGGCGAAAATGCTTATCAGCACGATGAAGCCGGACTCGACTTTGATGGCCTGCAACGGGAAGAGGAAGGACGATGCCGTGAATCCTCATCTGACGGCTTCGGCAACGAGATACTTACATTCGTAGCAAATTCAATTAGCGTTAGATTGGCGTAGAGCGCTTCACGTACTAAATCTGTGTAAAAAATACCATTATACGGTTTTTCGATTCTAAGCTGCTAAAGAGGTCGTGAGGTTTTAAAGAGACTTTCAGGTGTCTTCAGGAATACATAACATTTTAGTTTCACTTGATTAACCTAAATGAATTTCACTAACTTTCCCATATTTATACCCTACAAGCGAAGGGAGGAAATACTTTGTTCAGCTCCGTTTGTAACGCAGAGAAGGAGATAAAATAGATATAGAAAAGTACAATCTGGCTCATCGTCACCTTTTGAGTGGATACCATCCTGTTCGTCCATCTGTCTGTCTGTCTGTCTGTTGAAATCACGATAGCGAGAGAACGATTGGAGATATCACGAAATTTGTGATATATTTTGTTATGCAGTTAATTTCAGACTGACTAATTGATTGAAGGTGGGCGTAATAGTGTGTCAACCACAACTATTTTCTTGCCAAATGTACAGACATATATAAAATGTTTAAAAGCTTACGAGTGCATTTTGTATACGGAAATATTTAGGCGCAATTTTATTCCGAAGTATTAGCAGAATCTCCCCGAAAATGGGTGCAACTTACCCACCTCAACTGATATAGAGGATTTCAGAGCGTCTAAGTGTCTTCGGAGGCATCTTTTTTTAACTTTTCGGGTGGGGGTTGTTAAGACTTTGGTAAGGGGAGCTTTGATGACGTTTTCCTCGTTTAAGACTCCTGGATTGGACAAGGTATTCCCTGCGATGCTATAGTGGGTCCCAAGAGCTTTTGCTCAGCAGACTGCGGGACACATTGATAGCATGTCTGGCCTTCTGTCGTATTTCTACCAAAACCAGGTGAGAGGGACTACACAGAGGCAAAATCGTTTAAGCCAGTCTGCCCTCCTTTTTTTGTTTTGAAGACGAGGGAGAGAAGTGTCGAGGACCTCACCATAAATGGAGAGAAAAAAAAATTATTTTCTTCATAAGAAAATTTCTCTAAATGGCCGATGGACATTTCGATCTCATCTCGAATTCGGTGATTTCAAACGAGACGATATTTTAGTAGAAAAGTGAGTTTTTTTTCGAAATTAAAGCGATACTCGAGACTGCTTTTTTATACAGGACTTTGTCTTTGCAAATTAATAAAAGTTCTCATTTTCCCTTGTCCACTACACGCACCATAATAAATCCAAAATCCATGCAAATTAGAGTGTGTCAATTGAAAGTCCTGGCTAATATTTCGTGGAAAAGTAGTGCTTTTAATCCACTCACGGGCACACAGACACGCCTGCATGGTTACTAAGTGCCATAAATTGCTGCAAAAGGACACGTCGATGAGACGAAGAGACCTTTCAGGACTAAAACTCCAACGCGATACATTATTGACTGAGCGAGGGTGTTGGGGGGGGGAGGGAGAGGGGGAGCGAAAAGCGTCGATGGTTTTCATACTCACAGAACGGTAGATCTTCAGGTGTGATAAGCGATAAAATTCCACTAACGTAGGTGAAAACGAGGGGTCCTGCTGTGATTTCCATGCCGGGTAGACTGTATGTGAGTTGTGTGGTTGTTGTCGTTGTTGTTGCTGTTGCTGGCAGTGTGGTGTTGTCGCTGTTGTGGTTGCTGTTGTGATTGGTGTTGTAGTTGTTGCTGTTGTACATTTTGGCGGCTAATTTTACAGTTTGTTGTTATTTTGTCCGATTCGATTTTTGTGTTTCGTCGTTGTTATGTTGGAATCAAAGCGAAAACTGTACGCTTCACATAAATTACAAGTGATAACAAGGAAAACAAGGAAACAATACAAATTTTGTAATTTTTCTATCTATTATTTTGTTATTTACAACATTCTAGTAATTATTTAATGTAAGCAATACGTGTGGAAACCCCGTTGTCGTCAGCAACGTTCACTTGTGTTTGCTTTTCTCTCTGTCAACAGAAACTTAAACTTGTGCCGATTTTTCATTAATTCACATCCTTGTGTTTAATTTATTTGCCGCACGATTTGTCCCTGAAATGTGCAGCGAGCGCACGCTTTGCTTACCGTTAATGCTATTTAATGGACGATTTTCATAATGCTACGCTTTCGCAAAATCCAACAAAAAGCAAATTAAAGAGCATCAACCACCCGTTCAATTCCGATGTTAATGACTTTCGCGCTTTTCCCGATTCACATTCTCGCTTTTGCGAGAGCTTTGTTTTCCTTCTTTCGTTGAATTTTAATTCTCTACTTTTATTTTGTTCGCAGCAGTCTTTCAATTGTCTTCGTCTTCCTCGTGAAGCCATAAAACTTAATTTTTCCCCCACACATGTGTATTACAATTCTATACAATTGGTTACTCCCGACGAGGCGAATTTAAAATGAAATAAGTGTTGAAGAAGAGGAGAGAGAGAGAGAGAGAGAGAGAGAGAGTTAAATTTTGCGAGGATTAAAAAAGGTAGAACAAGGAAGCACTTTTGAACGAAACTGGGTCAGTAGAAATTCAATAGTTGGGGAGTGAAAAATGTAGTTGCATTTATCTTGAGGTGCGAAATATCCTTCTAAAATTTTTGGTTCATAAATAAATATAAATATCTTGCTGTACAAATACGCGCCGCTTGAGTGGTTGTGATTGCGGAAATTACAATACTTTCTAGGCAGCATTATTTCGACAAGGAAACACGCAAACGCCATTACATTCGTTAACCCGACTCTCATGTTCCACTTTCTTGTGAAAAGAATTTAATGTCGCTTTCAGACGAATGAATCTTTATGCGGATTTAATTCATTACAAAATCCCAGTCTTTTGCCCTCTATTTTCCTGTTTTTCTGTGAAATTGAGTCTGACTTATTTTATATTTCATAAACTTGTGTGTAAACATAATATAAGAGAAATATTTCTGTCTTTTCTTTTCAATTATCTCCCTAATTCGCTGTGGTTACGCAACTATTTGCTGTTTTTTTTGTCAGCAAGTAATTGATTTTTCCTTTTCAATTATGCAAAGCGAAGCATTTCTTCATTAAATGTAACTGGAGCCGCGCGTTTTCAAGAGGGTCCTTTAATTGCACGCACGGCTTTAAGTTCTCACTTGCAGGTGCCTCGTTTCGAATTCCAAACACTGTAGAAACACCGGATTGTTGCTAAAACTTTATTTATTTACTATCGCTACTCATCCGCGTCGGCATCTCATCTGATTCATTGCGAACAAGGATTCATGTTGCATTGAACATCTTGTAAAGGAGTTCTTGAATTGAATTCACAATGATTGCAACTTATTTTGAACACGTTTAACAAATTCAAGAGCCGCCACGAAACTGAAAGAGTCAACGTTAAAAAATGGTGACCAAAGAAATCGTAGAAATTCTTTTGTGTTTCTCTGTTTTGCGTTGACAGACTTTTCTGAATGAAAACTACGCGTAAGATTTTTTGAGGGAGTATGTGTGTGTGTTTTTGTGAAAGGGTGTGTGTATGTGGATGCTTGTCAGTGTGTTGGAGGGTGTGTAGGTGTTAAAATCCGCTGGTGAACCGGCAACGAGTGCGAAACTTGTTAAAACCACGTTTTGCATTCGAAATCGAAACTGAATTGTTTGTTGAAAGAGGAGAGAAGGGTGGGAGAGAGAGAGGGAGGGAGAGAGAGAGAAAAGAAGGGAGAGATAAATAAATAAATAAAAGTTTTAACTGTAGAACGTCAAATCAGCTGAACTTAAATCAAAATCCGTAGTTATGGATGAAAGTAAGACAGCACAAGTTTGCCTCTCTTGCTTTCTTCACTGCAAAGAAACCGAGAAAAATAACAGAACTACCGAAGTAATACGAATTCGAAAATAATGTGTAATAAATGAAAAATCCGCGCAAAATGATTAACAACAAGAGCGAAAGAGCAAAACCAGAGGTCGCATTTGAGCCGAGTTCAAGTTACTGAAGGTTTCACGTTACCAGCATCTACTGGTCAACGACAGCCTGCTGTGACAGCTGCCACTGCTTAGCGAGCATCAACCGCGCTGTCATCCACTGAACTGCAGCTAATGCTAAACGCTTTGCTCTTTCTTCCACCAGCTGCTTCAGTGCTCATCAGCTCACCAGCTAAAGTCAATTAGTGTGACGCCACTCTTTAAGTTTCTTCCCTCTGTTTCTTCCAGCTAAACGAAGCAGAGAAGATTTCAAAGCAAATGTCTGCTGCTAAAACACATTGAACATTAAACATTTAAGCACATTAATTTTAACTAATATTTCGTACTTTTAAATCGCTCAAACTGATGAGGTCGTTAATTAGCTTTATTAATGACCACCATTTAGCGGAACTTGAGATCAGTAGCACTCCGAAATGCTGCTCTCAATGGCTGTCAAGGAAATGAATGTACTTGATGTGAAAACTTAATTAATGTTCAGTTGTACAGAGTGAAAACATTTTAATTCGCAGCTTTTATTCAGCTTTTGGAAAATTACGTAAAATTGTATTGACGAGAATTCAAACGGCGTCGTACGTTGAAATTTTTCCTGCGACACTGATGAGTTTTTTTTTTGCAATTAATGCGCCGTTAAAAGTTTTAGTTGTGTCGTTTGTGATTGAAAACACTTTCATTCGCAACACTTTTGTTGGCCTTTTAATTACAGCAATTAATTTCCCTTGTTAGTAACAACAACATCGCCAGAAAATTAAAAAGAAGCTTTGATTTCATTGCTTTTGTAATCACGTAATCAAGTGATTACAATGATTCCACTTATGTCTGGTCCATATTTTGCTTAATTTCAGTGTCATTACAACGTTTACTACAACCAGTCACTCTTGCAACTTGCAACAGCCGATTATCAGAACTTTACATCAATCATCGCAACGGCGGCTGCTTTCCGTCCAACTCTTTCGGATTCATTGAATTCAGCACTTGTGTTGGCCGTGAACAGGGAAGCTTTTGCGATTTAAATGACTGCAATTATTTCCGCAGCAGGCGTTCTTATTAATTAAATTTCTCATCCACATTTGTGGGTGCTGCGATGTGATTTTCTTGAAGTGTGCAGGAGTGAGGAATCGCAAGTGTAAGTTTTCCGTAATGAATTGCAATTCATTTGGCTGAAGTGGAACGCTTTGAGTTGAATGCCTTGTAATTATTTTCGCAACAGGAGTTGCTTGATTGGAGGCATCTGCAAAATAAGTTTCTGGCGATGAATTGGAAGAAAAAGAGGGATTAAAATGAAAAAAAGGAATGAAAACTCAATTTAAGAATTTATTACATTAATATTTCAAAATATTAACTTTGTTTTACTGGCCGTTTTTAAACAAAGTACAATATTTGGATGCATTTCAATCAAATCGGAATCTGCTGCGCTATTCAATTCAATCTTTTTTGAGAATAAAAAAATAAAGAAAATTATAGTTTTTTAATAGTTCTTTGGGTGTTCTCGATATAAAAGTAAAAGTCTTTATATAATATTATACAAGTTTTCAAATTTATATTCCAACTACAGTTATAAAAACGGAAATTTTGAAGAGACCAATTTAAATCTCTAAAGCAATTATGACGTGCGGTTGTTTTGGATAAAAAGACATCCTTTCCGTCTCAGTCCTCATTATCCTCGTCCTCGTCCTTATCGATATCATCGCCAGTTACTTAACCTCAATCTCCGTGTAGTGCCGCGCGAAGTTCTATTCGCTGAAATCAGTTCAATCAGTAGAATTGACTCGCTTCCAACCTACTTGGGCGCTCGTTAATACGACCAGTGTGGCCAGATTTGTTTTGGAAAACACCGTTCGAAATTGTTCTCAGCTCAGCATTTCTGTTCTCTTGCTTTTTCACTTCTTCTCCGAAGTGAAGCAATAAAACTCAGCGGCGTCTGAAAAGTGAAAATTATTTCGCTAACGAATGGAATGGAGAAAAAAACTTCGGTGTTCAATTTCTCCGAAGTTTTTAGGAATTATTAAATACACTAGAAATCGTAGTCTCGTAACGGTGCAAATTTTTTTAACCCTCGTATTCACATTTAATAACGAATGTAATGAAATGATATGTCAGCTATAAATTTTAAGGGAAATCGTGTAATCTGACGAAAGATGATGTTCATCGTCAAACAGCAAATTTGTGCACATTAGAGTCGCAAAAATAATAGTCAGACTGAGCATTCGTGGCATGTAATCTCACAGTCCGAGTAGAAATTTCTGACTTGTGTTTAAATATCTCTTGTAACATGAAAATAATATGAAATGTTTCATGAAAAAAATTTTAAAATGCCTTTCAAATCTGTTATTATAACTAAGAAATATTCAATATAAATATTTTCCTATTTTTCATTGGAATTCCAATCAATTTCAATCAATTCCACGAAAAATCTCATTTTCCCTTTTGAGGTTTGAAATATCCAGAATATAAGCGAAATCCCACGTTCTGGCAACTCTCTGTAATACTAACTTTCAATAGTGTTGCCAACTTTACGACTACTTAAGCCGCTTAAGCACGGAAATTTCTGTGCGACAACACTTGACATCAATTCGATTCACAAAAACTGAAAGATCTTCGTGGGAAGCGCGGAGAGAGCGATACGAAATTATTTAACAGCCTTGAGGGAAGAAGGAAAATTGAAATCGAAAAGTAAAAGTAAAATGAGAGCAGCGAGGATGGCAAGATGATGCACAAAGCATTCGAAAGGAGTTCGGGACGAGGAGTCCCTTCATGTGCGATACATGCATTTTGAACCAAAGCCACCCACCATTCAGCGGTGACATGAATCCACTTTGAATATCTTATTAGTTTTTGTTGCGGTTGTTCTATTTTGGGTCTCAGGCACACAGACTGAATGCATCTTTTCTCAGTTCAAGCAGGTTTTAATAAACTTACAAGTAACTCGGTGCGAAGCTACACAGCGGCGTGCACAGTATTTCGTATTTCGTATTTCGTGCGGGGAAGACTAAAAGTGTTTGCAGGAGCCTACAGAACGTACTAGAAAAGTAGTGAACATTGCAAGCTAGGTGAGGCGGACAGCCCCGCACCGTTCCTCGTGTGGCCACATCGCCCGGTTTGTGGGATTCGTGTTTCACATGAGGTTTTTATTTGCTGATAAAAGTAGGATGGGCGGTGGGGGGGAAACGCGCTGCACGTGCACGAGCGCTGGAGGAGTGAAGGAGCGTGTTGAGGTAGTAAATCTGCTACTCTTTTCGGGTGGCTATCAACTCTTTTATGCGGAATGAATAAGCCTGTTAGGCTGCCAGATCGCGCCGGAGGGGGCGAGAGGAGAGGGCCTCGTATTTGCTTACTTTGGAAAAAGCTGACGTCGCCTGAATATCCTTGATACTTCATCATAAAGCTGAGCTGAGATGAGCTGAGCTGAGCTGCAACATGATTCAGCGCTCTAATAACGTGTTGTATGACTAAAAATTAAGCAAAAAAATAAATTACGTTTACATTAAATATTTACAAATCTTGTAGAAAGCTTTAGAAATCCTTTCTGAAGAAATTGTTTAAAATAACACAATTAATTCAGCTACTCTAAAGACTCGAATGAAGATTGTTTCAGACAAACGCAAAAATATTCCCTAAAATATGAATCTGCTGAATGTGAAAAACTGCAGTGGACTGTAAAATTCCGCTGGTTGTTGTTGCTGTGTGGGTGGGTGGGGGGGGGGGGGGTTGCGAGGAAGGACGACTGCGACTCAATTACAACGTTTGTCTCTCACTGCGCACTCTAAATTCATTGAAACTATTTTAGATAACAACAAAAGCAGTGCCAGCGATCCGAGTCAGCTATCACAACAACAACAAGTTGTTGTAGTGGCCGCAGTGGCTTCATAAACCCGAAACTAATGGCGTCCAGCAACTAAAACCTTCTTAAATGCAATTAAGTGAAGATGTTTCGCCGCAGATAGTCACGTACACTTTTGACAAAGTCTGGCAACGCCAAGACGAAAAAAAGAAAGAAGAAGAAAACCATTCATTCCCCTCGTCGACAACCAAAGAAGCTACAGCAACAACAACAACAATAGCCAGACACTAACCACAGCAAAAATCTGCAAGGACACAGGGAACAACAACAACAAAAAGGACACTGAAGGCGGCACAAATTGAAGCAAAAGCAGCAGCAGCAGCAGCAGCAGCAGGCGCAGCAGCAGCAGTCGCAGTCGCAGTAGACAGTTTTCATAACCGAAAGTTTGCTAAAATTTTCGTAATTTATGGCGCTGGTTGACTAAAAAGTAACTTAAAAAGCCAACCGAAAGTTTTGAAGTAAACGTTTTTATTTTATTTTTAGCACTGTTATGAGCGCAAACGTAGATGGCGACAATTCAAAATTGTGTTCCAAGATTTCAAAGAAAATGTGGCAGCAAAGCAAACGTAAAGCAAAACGGCGAAAAGTGCAAAGAAACCGCAGAGCGGGAATCAGGAAGAATAAGTAATGCTAAAAATTGTGTGTTACTGGTCTCTCCAGTTTAGTTTTCCTTCTGCGATGTAAGTTGTTGTTGTTGCAGGTGTTTCCGCGACTGCCAGACAAACCTGCGTTGCCAGGACTTTTATTTTTTAAGGAGTCATTTCCTCATTAGTTTTTAAGAGAGCAGAAAACAAGCATTTGCATTAAAAAATATGCAACGAAGCTGAATTGAAGAAATCGCATTCATACTTCTAAAATGCAAGCTGTGCCCTATTTTCAGGGTTACTTGTTACCAGGAGCGGACTTTAACTGCCTGCAACTTCGAGTGGGACAATCAGCGTTTTGAAAACTGTCATCGACGGGCAGGTTTTTCCTCTGGGTTTCCTAAACTGTGACTCACTGCTTTCCTAAACTTGAGCTGGTGGAATACTTGGTTTGACTGTAGATTGGCGCGATGGAGTCGAAGAGTCGAATAGCTCACGTGAGTGCGATGAATTTGGTGGATGGGACGAGTTGGAAGAGTTTTGTGGAGGCGTTGAATGTTTCACGACGTCGGTTGGTTGGGTTTCATGACGGTTAGTTGGTGGTTGTTGGCAAAGTGCGTTGGTTATATTATTGGTCTGGTTCAATTTCTCGGTTTGTTGGTTTGGGAAAATTTATTTGGTTTGGTGTGGATTCTCAGCTGGTTTCCGTGTGGATTCTCAGCTGGTTTCCGTGTGGATTCTCAGCTGGTTTCCGTGTGGATCGTGTTGGTTGGTTACTTCATTACCATTTAATGATACCCTAGTCCTTCAACAATTAATTAACAAATTCGAAATTTGCAGACTAAAAATTTTAAACATTAAATCCGGGTATGGAAATCACGTCTCTTGTTGTTGTTGTTGTTGTTGTTGTCGTAATAGAGTTTTCTCTCGTGTGTAAACAGAAGTCAGTTGATGCAGTCTAACGAGATGACACGCACACTGTAACAACGTGTAATAATCTCACCGACATACATATGAAAATAATGTCATTAAAAGTATTGGCAAGAAAAGAGGAAGAGAAGGAAGAAGAAGGTGGCAGAGGGCAAGAAGAAGCAAGACTAAAGTGAAAAAGTTTTCAGATTAAAAGTTTTTCACATGATTACAACGTGTTAAGTTGTGGTTGCCACTTGAATGTGTTGCCACTTCAAAAATTTCAACAATAGCAAAAAAGAGTAAATTATTTTGAATTTGTTTTCAGTAGAAATTGACTATTTTTAGTTAAAATAGTTCCATTACTCAAAATAGGCTCGTTGAAAAAAGTTATTGAGGCAATTTGACGATCGCAAAATCTCAGCTTAAAAATGTTTAGCATGCGCAAAAGAAGTTCAATAGAAGTGCTTTAAAAAGGACCTCTGAATAACCAGAAAGGATGTCCGCCGGTCCATCCGAGATGGAAAATACTTTCAACATTTCAACATTTCAGCAATTCAGCACTCAATTGAAAAGCGCTCATATTTTATGCAACTGCTTACCATGTGGCAACGCTGTCGCAGCCATTTGCCCATCCAGACGCACGAGTGCTCTTCAGTTTTGTTTTTGAAGTTCTTCTCTTAATTCAACGTCATAACAACTCCAAACTAGTGGGCGTGTCCGCATGTTGTCTGCAAAGTGGGCAGCCTTGAGCTACAAGCGCTCTCAACTCTTAAAATCCTTGATTAGATTTCGTTTTTCCTTGTTATTATTTGTGTTCTTATTACTTCTTAAATCAAACGACAGACACGCATTGACTTGGTTAGGGAGGACTAAAAACTCAGACAAACTTAAAAATTTAATTAAAAATGTCTTCACTTTTGCAACTTTGAAAGAAATTTTTAATAAACTTTCAGCTCTCATTGACTAGGAATTAGTTATTTGTGGGGAAAATCATTTATTCATTTATTTATTACGAAAATAAAAGGGGCCAAAATTCAATCAAGCGAATCTCTTGCAAAATTTTGCAATGATGGCAAACAACGACCACCCTTCGTGCTGAGGGTGAACTTCAATTTAATGATTGGCCTGCTATTATCAAAACAACAATAACATAACATTGGGATTTATAAATCATAAATAAATTTGAACGTACGCGAATGTAAATCGAGTTTATCTATAGATAACTTTTATTGTATTTGACGCAATAAATCATAATGGAGTTTTCGTAATACGCTCACTTGATAATTTTGTAAATTTCGAAATAACTTATGTTAAATAAATTCAAGGGTTTGAAAAGATAATCCTCTTAATCCTCTTGAAGTTATTTATGCTTTTAAATCCTGTTAGCGTGGTTCGCATTCCTTATAATTGCGCTTCTTACGCTTTGCGCTCGTTTGTTTTATCTTAGTAATGCAAACGATTCATTATTGTAACTCGTTTCCACGAGACGAAGACTCTTGGCTGTGAAAATCATCTATTATTCCCTTAACTCCTTCCGCGCGGGGGGACACAGCAACCCCCACAGCAACCCCCACTGCTGCCACAACCGCGCCCTCCATTGTTAACAAATTGTCGCTGATGCCGCTCGTATTTAAAGTGTTTTGCTTGTCGTCACACGAGGCTTGTCGACGCGGTCTTGCCTCTGCTGTTGTTGCGTGCAACTCGAGATAGTTCGCTTTGAAAGCTTAATTGAGAAAATCGCATACTTTTACATAACTTAAGGTTTGCTGGAGGACGGCCTGTAATACGCGAATGACAGTGGGACCGCGAATGACAGTGGGACCGCGAATGACAGTGGGACGGCGAACGACAGTGGGACCGCGAATGACAGTGGGACCGCGAATGACAGTGGGACCGGCACCGAATCCACTTCATACAAGTACGACGTTCTGCTGTTTTAATGGATTTATTCTGTAATCTACTCACTATATAATTATTTTATTTTACTTTGCTTTACTCAAAAATACCTCCGTTTACATGAAAAACATGACAGAAATAAATTGACAAGATTTAAAGTCAAGATCAGCAATTCAAAGTTACAGCAATTATAATGAATTTCTAAAAATTGTTATAACTTCCTTGACTTTTTAAATATTCAGAAAAATGAAGAGATGTTTGTGACGCTTTTTTAGAAAGTAATATGAAACTTTTCCTCAGCAATTTTTCGAAATGCTTTATAAACTTTTTGCAAGTTTTTATGAAAGTTTTTATGAAGTTTTTATGGTCACTGCATTTACACGCCGCTAAAAATTATTCTAAATTATCCCGCTCTTCACAGTCTACGGCAGCACAACGAAAAGTGAAAGAACATTTTTTCCAAATTCTTTTTTTCCCCCTTTATCCTGTTTTTCTAACATTTTATCATGTCGCGTGGTCAGTGGGTCAGCGAAAATGTCGTTAATCATGCGACAAAAATGAAATATATGTACGCATTCCGTCTTTTGCGTTGTAAAAGCCAAGGAAGTTCAGATAAAAAATTGTCCATGGTTGCCATCCGCTGGATCTACATTTCTGCTGCCATTTAAAGTAAACACTTGCTAAAAAATTTTGGAGAGAACCAATTTTACAAAATTGGTTTCAATTTCTTTATGAAATTAATTTCAGTTCATTTCTCAAATGTACGGATTTATTACAATATTTTTATCTGAATCTTAAACTCTAATTTTTGGTTAAATTGAAATGCAAAGCTTTTGGAATTTTGAAAATTACACAAAAAGTTGACAAGTTGCTAGTTTAAATTTGTTTTTGAAGCACTTGTTTTTCTTTAAACACGCGAAATATTGATATTAAAACTTTTCATTCACATTTTGAAAATATATTTCCTCGCCGATTTAACGACGAAGAATTTTTGAGAAAACAATTTGCGAAATTAAGTAAGAAAACTCTTGGGTTTTTCTCTGAGTGTTTATATTACGTCTTAGTTCGACCTTCTCGTGATTGCTGTTTTCCTCTTGGCGAAATCTCAAAATTTTTCTTTTAAGTTTTTTTTTCTTGTGCTTAAAAAAATACATAAAAAAATAAAAAAATACATTTTTAAAAAAATACGCTTTTAAATACGAATGCGAACTATTTTCACTGGCAAGCACTTTGAAGGGATCTTCTTTGCAATATCCTTCGACAGGATATTAAGAATTCGTCTTCGTTTTTCATCTACAGCTGTTAAAACAAACTTCTTCGTCCCGCAGAGCATTTCTAGATCAAAATTTTGTCACATTTCTGTTATTAACGCTGCACATCACCACACACACACACACACACACACACACACAAACAAACATCCATTTTTACGTGAAACCACAGAAGATGAAAAGTTAAAAACTGTCAACTAATTCACGGTAAACTCGAATTATTCCTTGAAAAGGACGTCACAATATAAATTGCTGTCGATGGCGTGTTTTTACTACGCTTGTTTACGACTTTCCAAAGAACGCAAGCCATTTTATTACGTTCTCAATGATGTCGAGGTGCATACGTGTTTTCGGGTTACGAGTACCCAGCAGGAAAGCGAATATGTAACTGCTTTTCTCTCCAAGTTTACATTGCAATTCGTTTAAATCCCTCCACTGCAAACTCATCGGACTTTTCACACAACTGTTTTTCAATTTCCGAAATATGATCATTCCATAAATATTAAAACCCTCTGACTGAATTACTCTAATCCTTCCAGGACGACCTAATTTCTCCATCCTTTTTACGGTGCCATCAAACGTGCTATTTTGTTATTTCATTTTTGTTGTTATCTTTCATTTGTTGTTATCTTTCATTTGTTGTTATCTTTCATTTGTTGTTATCTTTCATTTGTTGTTACCGTTTATTGTCGTTTTTATTTGTTGCTTTTTAGAGCGTCGTAAATGTTTCGTAGCAATTTTTCTTCAGTTTCAGGGATGTCAAACAGATGTAGTTAATAATAAATACGGAAGAAAATAAGCGCAACGACAATAAATCCAGAAACCTGAAGCCGAACCGGAACCCGAGACGGAACTGGGGAACGTGAACGCGAACACGAACACGAACACGAACACGAACGCGACCACGAACACGAACACGAACACGAACACAGTCCAGTATTGTTTTAACAATGATTTGTTGTTGCTTTTTAGCGTGACATAAAAAAGTGGAGCGCGACACGAATTTCGTGGGCGGCTTTGATGCGGACTGCAGTTGGAAGCTGCACATGTTATGTGCGTGTGTGTGTGCGTGTGTGTGTGTGAGAGAGTTGTATGCGCAACACACATATATACACCACACATACATACACAACACACATATATACTGGACAACCCACTAGGAAATCAAGTTTGCTGTTTGAGGCTTCACATTCTAACTCAAACTTCCTTAACTAATTCAAATGTTGTTTGAGCATTTATTTAAAATTAAATTCAAATTAAGACAAATTAGTCGGCCTTCGTTTTTTGCATGTTTTTCATTTTTAAAATTTAACTTTAAACCGAAAAGCAAAACAAGAATTATTATTTTGTGTGAAGAAACACTTGTGAAGATTTTTATTTTAATACATTTTAACCAGACGGTCACACTCGGTTTCTATTGCCTGGTAATTTTATAACTTCGCCAACTAAATTTGTTTTGCATTCAAGAAAAATTTATGGAGAAAATGTTGTTAACGACACTTTTAATGGAGTTTTGTAGCTGTTGTTTGAACTCAATTTACGCGGCGCAGTTTTGCGGCGACCGAGATGAATTGCAGCGAGCAATTCAGCGGAAATTAGAGCGGCGGAGAATTCTAGAATTCTAAATAAGAGAGTAACGAATTATAAATAATTAGCCTCCTTATCGAATTGCTGCACGTGGTAGCCCTTCGGTCCGCTAATAGTTTTGCCGCTAGCTGTGATAACAAATTGCAGCGTGTTTCGTAAACAAGCTCGAGTGCCAGAAAATCCAGCACAGACGTTGCACGGACCCACACAGCCACGCACACATTGTCACCCATCACATGCACAGCAAACAGGCGCATCATAAATATTTCAAATTTACAGTCATAAATAAGCGAAAAATTAATTGCTTCGATTCACCCACCGACACACGAAACCGTACAACGAAGTTTGCCATCATCCGCTCCGCTCTCCGCCTCTCTTCCTCTCTTCCACTCTTAAACGTCTTCCTTCCCATTCTCTCCGCACTGGCATTGTGTCGTTTGTATTGTGTGGGTGTGTGGGTGTGTTGGTGGTCACAAGGCAAAGTAGCATAACTGCAGATACGCCTTAAATTAGTTAATTAGCATTTGCTGCTTTTTCCATGTTTGACAAAATATTCTTCACATTTGGTTGTAATTCGCTGCTCGATTTCTGAGATATTAGAACGAAGTAAGAATTTTTACAATTTGAAATGGCGAACTAAAAAAGGATTCTTTGCAATATTTAAATTAAAAAAATTTAACTTTCTCTATACTAAAATTCATCCGAGCCAAGTGCGGCACCTGTATCGCGAATGCACGCTTCGCTAGAAAATAAAGTGTGCTTGGCTTGGAGAAAATTGACACAAATTCCATTAACTGCGCTTGCTTTCGCGGCCCACTTTTCGAAGCGTGCCTCCGTCAAAGGATCCCCTTGCTTCCCTCACGACTTGCTTCGGCAAAGTTCTTCGTCGCCGTAGTCACGTGAAGTGCTTGTTTAAACATGTTCAGTATATATATTTTCAATTTGTTTGCTTCGGAAATTACGAAGAGCTCGAGGGGTGCTTCGAGTTCAGTTGCAACGCGGGGAGTGCGGAATTTAGCCTTGATTTCGCTAGTCGGTGGTTTTTAATCGAATGAATGGCTGGATGTGCGTACGCGAAGAAGGGAATTTTAGTTAAAATAAAAGAGAAATTAAAGTTATTATAACGACTATATTAACATTTTTATACAATATTTGCGGTTGGAATTCGGAAGCAGGAGTTTGTACGTGAAGTTCGGTGCTGAGGATCTCTGTGAACCTCAGAAAACCTCATTGAAATCTGACAGATTGCGATGTTTCTCGTCTTTTGGCAGCTGCAGCAGAAGATGTTTGCTTCAAAATCTTTCGAAATCAGAGAAATTTCAGAATATCAGAGTTCTTAAAGCTGAGAGTGAGAGACTTCGGGAAATTCGGGCAATATTGACTCCAGCACCGAATTCAATTATTTGCTCACTGTGCTGTCCTTTTTTTCAAATTTATCTTTGTGTTCCATTCACTTGAAGTCCCGTGTAAATGAGGAAAAATTCGATGAAGGAAGAACCCGTCTGCACTGCTGAATTCAATCGGAATCACAATGAATTAAAAACTCGACTCACATCGAACTTCGAAAGTTGCGGTGGAGATAAATTTTGGACAGAACAAGTGAGGGAAAATGCGAAGGTACAACAACAACAACAACAAGAACGAAAACTACATTTTGCCGTATTACGTGTAGAATATTAAACATTCCTCGCCGACAAGTGATGACAGCAACATCAGGTTTACGTTGCTTGGCGCGCCTCCTGCGCATCCCTCCACGGTGCCTCCTGCGCCATCCCTTCACGATTCTCTTGTCTCCCGCACGCACGCAACGGTTTTGTACGATTTGGTCGAGACTTCCGCACGCTTGACGTACGCTGACGTCGCAAATGCGAAATCAAACCAACAAGTGAACAAGGACGCGCCGCATATTGGTTTGGAAAGCAGAAAGAGAAATAAAAATAAATGAATAAAAGACTTCACTGCAGAGACGGACGTTTTCTGTGTTACTTGGCGCTGAAGCGTTTCTGATGCTCGTTTTCTTGTTTGTTTTTATTTGCTACTTCAGCTTCGTAAACTTCGCCGGGTCTCAAGTTGTGTGAGGATTCTCGGGTTTCAAGTGAAGCCTTTGTTGTTGTCCTGCAAGGACTGATTGCGTGAGAAATGACATCTCATGAATTGTTAAGCGGCACGTAAATACGCGCTTGTCAAGAGTGGGCGGCTTCGGCTTCGGAAATTCGACAGCACGGGAATCGTAGTCGAGTCCTGACGCCTCTTAATTGCATCTTTGTCAAACTGTCAATCTTAATATAAATCTAAATCTCAGTTTGAATATAAATCCTGCAATCGCGCCTCGCTTCGAAAAGCCAGTTAAATTTTATGTGCGCCAACTTTTCATCCAAACACGCGCGCGGAAACCTTTTCGAAACCTTTTCGAAACCTAAAGGCGTGTCATGGTTTTTCTTCTTCATTGGATTGTTGTGAATGAGCGGTAAGCAACAGCAATTTTGAAGTCCCCGCAGCGGCAATCTCTTCAAGTGCTTTTATTGAGGTCGGGTATTCTCGAGATCCTTGAACACATCATCCGTCCTTCTCTTGTTTTTTCCTTGACAGCTGCGACATCGTCTAGATGTGATAATTTGATTAAATTTTAAGCCTTCTGATACTTCAGAAACACACAGCTTGTCGTCTCATTAATCGCTTGTAATCCTTTCGTGATCGCAATCTTTTCAACACAAGGCGGCGAGGTTCTGGTCCCTGCAATTTTCAAGGTCGCCTCGTTTAACACCCCCCTTGGTTTCCAATGTCTTTTAAGCATTCTATTCTTCGAAGACTTCAGGGATTTCGGTATCCCTGAGCGTAGAACTTGCAAGTGTAAGCGGTTTTCTTTGCAAACTGAAGTTTCTAAACTGTTGTAGGAATTTTGTATCAATTGACTTTATTTATATATTTTTCACTCCCAATTAGAGGCACCTAAATTCAAACGCATCCTCATTTTGTCGCATTAATTGTTGTCGCAAAAACCACAGCGCGTTTAATATACGCGAGCATTAAGTTGTATTTTCCGGTCAAAAAGTGTATTTGATTAGAATTAAAAGCCCAACAAAGTGGAACCTCAAATCGGTCACGACACCAATAAATTGTAATTGTGTTAGAAAATGTGCAGATGTAAATGTTTGGATTTCAATTCTCGCCAGAAGCGTATACAGGGGACGGAGCAGGGGGGGGGCAGGAGACCCCTCTGGAAATTAAAAGATTCCTTTCTTAAAAGTTCAAGTTTTCAAAAATCTTAAAACATTTGCGGCTGTAACGAGAATTTTATGTTTCCGGCTTTGATTTCTCATCCAGGATGTTCGACTCCCCTAAAAAAATTCTGTGACGCCAATGATCTCGGTGTTCAAATGTTTCCGCAAGAGTTTGTGGTTTCAGTTTTACATAATTACGAGGCGGAAATGCATTCTGTGAGCAATTTGCGTGTGTGCATTAATCCGTGTTATTACGTGTCGAAACATTGATTTGGTAGAGTTGCGTCGGCTCTCGAATGGCAATCAATAGCTACAGCGGGGCAGAAGATTGGTTGTTGCGAAGAGATTGGTTGTTGCAGGCAATTTCAAGGAAACAAGATAACGATGAGGAAATCAAAGCTAGGCCAAAATAATCCGCTTTTTCTCAAGGTCTCAAAATTGCGGAGGGAAGGCAGGCGGTTTTGCAAAAAAAAATTATTTTGTTTTGTTTTCAAAATTCTTGTAGTAATAGGAAAAAATAAAACTATTCGCAAATTTATCTCCACAAAGATGATTTTTAAAGAGTTCGCCTTTCAAAATTAAGAGTTTGCTTTGAAACGATTTCAGATTAAATTGCAATTCGTTCAAATTGCATTTCCCGAGCGTTCAAATGTATAAAATTGCATTTATTTCTAATAACATTTTCTGCGTCATTTCGAATACTCGGCAATAAGTTTCCGCAGAGTATTTCAATTGGGTTTTGAAGGTATTAAATGAAATTAAATTTCTAAAATTACAATAACAACAAAAAGAAATACAAACATTCTTCCAAATGAGAGTGAATTGAAAAGTTTGCACTTCAATTTTTAATGCATTTTTCGACAGAAGAACAAAAAACAGCACGAAGACCAAAAAAAAAGAAACTCAACCCTGAATTTTGTAAACCTTCTATGAAAAGTAGGAGGGGGTACAGAGGGCACTGTCTCCCCCCCCTGAGGTCTATAATGCGACACGCCTCTGCTATGGATTTTGTTGCTGGACCTGCTTGCGTGTTACTAACAAAACTTTTTGTTGAAATGCGATTATAAATGTCAACAACTCAATATTTTTAAGTGCAAGGAAAACTGACGAAATCCTCGAGCTGCCTCGACTCTCTAGCAGTCTTCGGTTGCCTCTTTTCGGTGGCAAACTTGACCGTTGCAACCGAACTCTGCTAATCCTTCGAGTAAACGTGCGCCGGTATGAATGTCAACCCACCGTGAATTACTTTTCCTTCTTCTCTTTCCCACGCGCATTTTTTGCTTTTCATCGTTGCAAACTTTCTGCTGCACTGTTAGAAACTTTCACGGTCTTTTTTACATTTTTAATTCACTTGTCTGTCCTTCCCATTTACATTCTAATTAAGCTGACATTGCAATGCCTGAGTTCTCCGGCTTCCGCTTTTGTTGTGCGAAATTCTCAAGTGACCGCCTGAAATTCCTCGGGAATCGTTTGCGCGTCCTTCGTCGCTCTCACGCACTTCAGCCGCCGATTAATTCAAAGCTTGTTTCTTCATTTTCCAGTTCAAGTTGTCCTCGAAAGCACTTCGCTGCAACAAATCGGATGTTCAGTTGCTGCTTTTCCATTTTAAAATGCTTCGGCGCTACTTTTCTCCTCCGCGTTCTTCTGCTTTCTTCGGGTTGGCGTGGCTTTTTTCTCTTTTCTAGTATCATTTTTTTACGCTTCGTTCCTCCGTGAAACAAAACCTCTGCACTGCTGATGCTTTTACTTGCATTATTGGATGGATAATCGTGAAAAGGCAGAAATGGAGGGCAAGACAGAACTGAAATCCTTAAGTTTCACATTTTTCACAAAAATGTAAAAATAAAACCGGTGCAATTTTAGTGGGAATCTGCTTACTTTAATTTCGTGGAATACCAGGGCTTCAAAAGTGAAAATCGCAAGGATTGCTTCTCCGTGCTCCTCCTCATTCACACTTCAATCCAGCACCAGCGGAAGTCTAGCAATGACTTCCTGCAGAGCGGCGACAATACAAGAAATTGTGATTTCAGCACAAGTTGTAGGAAATCCTGAAAGGGTGTTTTTACACACACACACACACCAGTAACCACATGAGCGTAGGCAAGCTTTTTACAGCGGGAAATGACGTTTCTGTTCACAAGAAATCAACTTGGCAGGGGCAAAATTATTCCACTGATCGAGATGCTCATCCATTCTTATTTTTAAAATAAGACTAAAAAAATCGATTGCTTTAAAAATTGTAATTTAAATTTACAGTTTTCTAACTGATTTGCTAAATTGCAAAATCTCTTAGCGCTTTTTTGGTAAGGAAAAATATGAAAAACCTCCTTATTTTCTCTGTAAACCACTTTTTCAATTTGTTAACCTAAACAAGAACAGTTGAGAGTAAAAATAAGCAATTTAAAGTTTTCTGAACTACTTTGAATTAATTGGTAAGGGGGACAGTGGCCCCCCCTTGTGCTCCCCTCTACACCCATGTAAAAACACACATTTTCACATCTACTACCCACTGAAAATGCTCAGCTTCTCACTGGAAAGGCGGAGATTACAAGAGAGACAAAATTAGAATCACTTCAAGAAAAAGAAATAAAATTGAAATAATATTAATAGTAAAATAGAACACGCAAATGAGAAAAAAAATTAAAAAAACAAAATAAAAAAAAAAAATAAAAAAAAAAATAAAAAGGTGAAAAAATAAAAAAAAAAAAATAAAAAAGTGAAAAAAAATAAATTCAATAAAATAAAATTTTCAGTTAGTATGAAATTAATATAAAATAAAATCCACAGAATAAAACTCATATTTTCTATAATTGAAGAAGAATTCGACATTTAAAAATATTCGCTGAGGGAAAATCGCACCATTTTTTCCTTTCTTCGCCTAAACTATATTAAATTCTTCAGTTAATTAATTCAACGTGTTTTAACGCTAATCGCTTCAGAGTAGGGAAAGCGAATCACTGCAATATCAACAAGATAAGTAAAACACCTCCAAAAAAACACTTCGAGGATGTCCTTGCAGTTCACTTCACCGAGTGGACACAATTTCAGAGCAGCAAGAATTAAAGTGCTAATTTCCGCTCTTCATTTCAGCAGCTCATAATCAGGCGAAGGGACAGTTTTTCCCCGAGAAGCGTCGAGAATCACGTTAAGCGAAACGCCTTCAAGGACGAACTGGGCTTCGTTGCTTCCTGGCGACGGCAGCCTTCTTCCTTCAGCTGGAATGAGTTTCTAATTGTATTCGCTGCACGCTGAAGCACAGGAAAAACTTGTAAATGAAATGCAAAAGAAATCAAGGCAAGGGAAATCTTCAAAAGCAGTTAAGTTTTCACTTAAAGTCGAGAGGAGTAGAAAGGACGAAGGAAGGGGAGGACTACAGCTGCAAGGTGCAGAAATAGCTCTTCTATTAAATTCAAGTGCTTTTCTGCTGGTGGTTTAGTTAGTTGGAGAAATTAGACACCTAAACAAATACAAAACTTAGAATTAGAAAACTGAAAGTTGCTTCGGAAGGAAATCAGAAGTAACTTTAAAATGAAAAGAAGTTCAGGCGTTCAAGTTAAATTCAAAGACAGTTTTGAATATCAGAATACAGATTAAAGTAAGTCATTATTTATAATTATTATAACTAATAATAATTAGCGCAGTCCGAAAAGTTCTCTGACAATAACAATTAAAAAACTTTTTTTTTTTTTTTTTTTTTTTTTTTTTTTTTGAGAAACCTAAATGAAAAATTTTGTTTGTTGAATCAATAATGTTTTAGACTGTTGCCCTCGTGGCACTGAATTTCCAGTAATATTTTTGAAATCATAGACTTTCCAAATCTTTTCTCATGGCAATTCTTATCCAAGCTTTTGGTCAAAAAGTAGGCCAGAGATGCCGTCCACTACAAACAATCAAGTAACGCACGGATTCAACTGGCCAAATCTAAAAGACATCCGTGGAAGCTCGATATTTGAACATGTCCTGCATGTCCTGCGAAAAGCAACTCGTGAAAACAACTGCAGCTCGTCCAACTTTTTACGGAAAATATTGCAAACATTGGAAATTAAGGCTAAAAAGGCAGAAGACGCTGTCAGGAACAGACATATTAACACACACATATTAACACACACATACTAACACACACACACACCCACACCCACACCCACACCCACACCCACACCCACACCCACATCCACACCCACACCCACACCCACACACACACCCACACAAACACAAAACACAGTTGTTCAGCCTGCAATTGCAGTGCTTGTAGTTCGGTAACTAAAACACGGTCGTCAAACACGGTCGTCAAACACGGCACTTCGTCGTTCGAGCAGCCAGTGTGTGCGTGTTAAATTACACTCTGCTATGATTTCTGTTCCCTTTTTTCTCTTCTTCTGCCAGCGAGAAGAAGCGCTGAGAATGTGAAACAATGAAGATGAGAAAGTTTTCTAATTTTTCACAAGAACAAACCAACAATAAAATAAAATGAAGTATTAATGAATTTTTGAAACCTACAGTTTGGTTAAATTTGTTGTAGCAAACATTTAATTTAACATTTCAACGCATTTCATTTGCATTTTCACTCGTTAAGCTGTTTTCTCTCAATTGGCTTCAACTCGGGTTCTTCAGCGCTCAGCTCTCTTGCTTTTCGCTCTCGTTCTCTCTCACCTTCGGGCAATCTCGTCTCTTTTCCGCCCAATCTAACGGACCTCAACGCAACCTTCAAAGAGAGTTTACAGTTTACTTCTTCCTGTTGGCGAGCCCGAGCCTCCTATCAGTGAAAACTTCTGTTTATCAGCAAGGATTCGCCACGTGCGTTTCGCACATTTCGGTGCAGATGGTGGTTCCAATACCGCATCGTTCCAGCTGCTATCTCTCTCTTTAGCTCTCTCGGACTCATTTTTCACACAGTTCCTCTCTTTACTACACGCGGAATTCATTCATAAATTTCGTGTTCGTCTACAAACGCGAGGACGACACGACAGCCGCGTTCGTGTTCGTTAGGCTCTGAGGATCGAAGAATCCTGCAGCGCAGTCAGTTAACGGTTGAGTCTTCGTCGATGCGGTTGATTTGTTCGCGGTGACTGTGAAGAGAGAAGAAATTCAGTTAATAAAGAAACGAAAAACAACAACAGTGCACTCATTAGGAGTAAATTAATTTTCTTCATTTAAAAAATAGAAAATTATTGAAAATGAGGAATGGAAAACCGTAAAGCGGAATCAGTTTGCGAAGTTAGTTGTTGCAAACTTTGTTGGCTGTGGTGGAGTGGAAAATAGAAGTGTGAGAGAATGTGAGAGAAACTTCCGTTCTCACAACTCTTCGCAAGTGCAAAGTTGTGCACTCAAGCTCGTCCGGCCCATCAACCAACTTCTGCAATCCAGCAGGACTAACAGTGGACTAACTGTGTTGTTGTCGGCCTGCGCCGTGTGCGTGCGGGTGTGCGTGTGCGCATGGAGTCCTTCGAGCGGAGAAGCCAGTAACATTTGGAAAACTTTGCTGAACATGCTACGCACCGCCAAGTGTTGTGATTGGTAAATGAACATTAAATAAAAAAAAAACATTTAATTTGCAGATACAGGGTGATGTAATGACTGCGAGGTGATTTTATTTCGAAAATCCGTAACTCGTGTTTAGTTTTGTAGGACTGAAGAGAGCAGCGCTTTCTATTTTCGCACTCAGTGCCGCTCACTTTCTTTTCTCACTAAAATAAGTCGTCGCAGTTGACTCATTTTGTGTCACCGCCACACTAAGGAAATCATCCGCTCTCGTTCTCACTCCAGCACGCTGTGAGAAGCGGCGCGCAAAGCCGATTAGCCAGTTGCTCTGCTCAACACTCTGTTGCTCCCTGGAGTGGCTGAGTTGTTCGACGGGATTAAGTTGGGCTGATGCACCGCTATCAGACATCAGTATTGGTTTCCAATACCGAGAAACGCTGGAGTGTCTGCTGCTCTGCCCGTTTCTCTCCAAACGCTCTGCTGACAGCACTCTCGCCGAAAAGCAACAAACGAGAGGACAGCCGAACGAGTGATGAATTTGCATTTAATTCGATTTTCGATCGTTTTACGCAAACACATGAATTGCAGATAAACATAAATAAATCCTCGACATGCGATAAATTTAAACACCAAAATCTGAGAGAGTAAAACATTGGAATAAAAAAGCGTCTCCTTTTTTTGTAATTCAGCTGACAAGCGTGAAATCTCTTCGCCAAGCGTGAATGAAAAGAGAGGAAAATTACTTCATGTGAAGCCAAAGCTGGAGCGTCCGCAGGTGCAGCTGCAGCTACCAGGTGTGCAAGTGGATTTGTGTGCCGTGGTGCAGCTAAAGTTTGTTGAGAGGGGTGTAAAAATACTTTTGAAACAAACAAAAAGAATCTCAAACTTTGAGAACTTTTCGTGCGAAGTTTTCTAAAAGGATTTTCCACACACTTTCCATCTTCAGGTAGATTTTAAATTCTAAGTTTTGTTAGCAGTGATAATTTGCATTTTGTTGGCTAACAAAAATTGAACCCCTTGGCTCCCCTCGCAGAACCGCCCGTGCAGAGTGCGTAGAAGTAAATTTGTGTGTGTGTGTGCTTCGCATGAATACGTGTGGTTGTGCCTTGAGGTCTCTCGGCGTGTTGAGTGCGTTAACGAGTGCATTAATTATAACACTAACTAGGAGAGGAAACCGCAGTATGTCGCGAATGAGCGAGTGGAGAACGGGAGGAGAGAAATTAGTTCAAATGCGAGCAGGAGTGTGAATACACACACAAGTGTGTGTGCGGCAGAACTCGTGTGTTACGCGAGAGTAGGCTTGCAGCTTGCATAGAGCGAACATTTCTCTGCCACCACCACCACCAACACGAGCAAACGTGTTGCACTCACAACTACTGACAGTTTTAATATTCATATGTTGACCCTCCACGCGAGCAACTCTCGTGAGTTGCGTCCTCCAGGACGAGCACGTCGGCAGTTTAAGAAAGCGCTAACTGGGGCAAGGATCGAAAAGTACGCACACACACACACACACACACACACACACTACACACACACGTACGTATAAATGATAATCCTGTGACTGGATAACTCGACCAACTTTTTAGCCAACTCAGGCCTCAGCAGACCTCTAAATTTTATCAGCCGTTCTAAGAACACACAAACCACACAAACACTCACATGCACGCGCACACACACAACCACAAACACGCACACGAGTACATTAGTCGTTTTAAAATAAATAATTGAAAGCATGTAAATTACAATTTCCCACTTCTTATATATTTAAAAAAGGCCGATTAAAAAACTAAAAATTCAATATAAAAATAAATATATAGATGAAACACACAAAATAAAAGCGTAAAATCGCGTGTAACTTCAATGAAACCATTTAAAATGACGTGAGCAACATTCGCCTTCTTCATTAAATTGCGAGCAATCAGACGTTCAAAATCACTGAAGTGTTAAATTCGTAGAACAATAAAAGGATTGCCATGTCAACTGCAACACGCAGCGTGATAAAAATTAATTTTTTATTCAACAAATAGCAAGCAATGACAGGTAATTTTTGGTTGACTACCATCGGCAAATAAAGGAACGACAATTAAATTGACATAAAATATTAAGTGGGAAAATGCAAAAGCCAAAATGTAGTTGATGGAAATTATGAAGTCCAATCCGCCGTCAACAATAAACGAAAAACAAAAATATATTTGATTATATTTAAAAAGCACGCAAAGTTAAACAAAACGGCATCCAGAACCGATTTGCTTGCCAGCGTGAAGCAGCTCTCGAGCCCACAAAATATTTCCTTGCAAAAATCGTAATAAAAAAAAAACAGAAAATACAGCAACAGAGAAAAACAGAAGGGAGAGAAATAAAAACAAATAAATATCCGCGGCTTAAAAAATGTGGAGCCGAATAAAATGCACTGGAGTGGAAAGAGAAATTCGAGTGAAAACTAGAAATTCTACCAAATGTGTGCCGGTTTAACGAGCTGTGGAACGACGGCGGGTGGAACGACGAGTGTTTTTCACTTTCGGTTTTCCCCGCTCCACGTTCGCTCGCCAGTCCAATATTTTTTTCAAATCGAAATTTAGCAGGCTGTTCTAATTTCTTCAATGCACAATTCTCCAGCAGTAATTTTTTTTAAATAATTCCTAAACATGTTTTTAACGATTTTAAATTAACCGTTTAAAGACTAACTTTTTAAAAAAAAATTACTTTACTCGTTCACAGATGCCAACAAATGATCGAGTAATTTGCGACTCTCTTTCGCGACCCTCTTTCGCGACTCTCTTTTTTATTTCGCTTACCATTTGCTATTTTGTCACTCTTTCCAGATCATGCATGTCGCCTCATGTAAATGCAGAATTTCTGCCTGCTATTTCAATAAGGAGAAAAAAATAGTCTTGAATTGCGCTTTTCTTTAAAATTAATTTGCTTATCTAAAATTAATTTGCTGGAGCAGAACATTCAGCTGGCATTTTCGCTGTTTTCTCAGAGTGGCTTCTGAACTCTTTTTGAGTTTCGCTCTTACACGTCCCTCAACTCTTGAAACTCTCTTCCCATCCTTGTCTCGACAGCACTTTTCGTCTCGACAGCACTTTTCGTCTCGACAGCACTTTTCGTCTCGTCAGCACTTTTCGTCTCGTCAGCACTTTTCGTCTCGTCAGCACTTTTCGTCTCGTCAGCACTTTTCGTCTCGTCAGCACTTTTCGTCTCGTCAGCACTTTTCGTCTAGTGAGCACTTTTCGTCTCGTCAGCACTTTTCGTCTAGTGAGCACTTTTCGTCTCGTCAGCACTTTTCGTCTCGTCAGCACTTTTCGTCTAGTGAGCACTTTTCGTCTCGTCAGCACTTTTCGTCTCGTCAGCACTTTTCGTCTCGTCAGCACTTTTCGTCTCGTGAGCACTTTTCGTCTCATCAGCACTTTTCGTCTCTTGATCGTATTTCAAAATTTTCTTAAATGAAAATCCTCGGGCGCCACAATTAAAATTTTGCATGATGAGTGCCAAGCGGTAAAGTGAGTTTTACTGGTAGCGGAAGTGGGCGTGGATGGGCGGCGGCGTCAATGATGATGTCGATGGCGACGCGAAAGGCTGTCGTGTGTTTGCTGCCGGCTTGATTGCTTGGCTTGAATGCTCTGCTTCTGCCCAACAAACTGTACACGGCATCGTTTTGCGCGTGTGGTGGCTAGGGATGGAAAATGCGGGATTGCGTAATCCCGTAAATTCTCGCTGGAACTGGAAACATATTTCTGGATATTGACTAAATTATTGATGTTCTCGCTTCGACTAAAGCAAGCTGTCTCGACTGGAGAGACCATCTCGAAATCCACTGTCGTCTCAAATTCGAGACGTGACCGGGACGAGAATTATCTGTCGTCTCTCACAAAAACAAATACTCGGAATTACTCTTCAACATCACGAAACTCATCGCGAAACTCATCGCGAAACTCATCGCGAAACTCATCGCGAAACTCATCGCGAAACTCATCGCGAAACTCATCGCAAAACTCATCTCGAAACAAATTACGCAGCTCTTCGCGTTTTCTCAAATTTTCAATCCAGACTTCTTCAACTTTCTTATATTTGAATGCCGTCCGGGATTTTCGATTTCGGATTTGTCTGAAATCTACATGGTATGCGTGTGTATGTGTGTGCGAAAGAGACACCTGAGATTATTTTCAGCTTTTGTTTGCTTTCAAAAATGCATCAATGAATGAGTGAATGAGTGAATGAGTGAATGAGTGAATGAGTGAATGAGTGAGCGAGCGACTGAATGACAGCTGAACACAGCGACAGCCTAAGTTTAGCCAGACGAGCACAACGAAAGCTTTTGTCGGGAGGAAAGGATGCTTCGGCCTGCCATGTGTGTTCACGGAACAAAAGAGTGGCAACATCATGTCAGTAGCAACAGCAGTCAAACTAGCAACAACAAACACACAAAGCACGTGATGACAGCGAGTCAAAAGGCAAAACTGTTGTTTATGTCGAGCTCTTGATGGCCACTTTAAGTGTTTGAGTGTCTGTTTGCGGTCATCAAGTTGAGTGTGTGTGTGTGTGTGTGTGTGAAATGCTAACGGGTCGTGTAGGTATGAACGTTTGTGTCTATGTGTTTGTTAGTTTTCTAGTGTAGGTATTTCGAATGAGAAGAATTGCGAGGCGAGTCTCTTCCTTCGCGCTGCAGACTCGTTGCAAGAGTCCACAATTACAAGCAACGAGTGCTCGCACAGGAATTTCCATTTACGCTCTCTTCCTCCCCGCACACCCGCCAATTTCACGACCCCACAGTTCAACCCCCCAGATTGCCAGCCCAGCAATCAGCAATCTTGTAAAAGTCGACAGCCAGACGTTGGTTGACAGGCGCTGATTTAATAACAAAATAAATGCTTTCCTTATTTGCTTTTCCTCCTGCCGCGCCATCGTCTTCAGTTAGTTGCACCCTTTTGCCGCACAGATTTAGGACATTTCTGCATTTCAGGACGCACGGAGATGCACGGAGCGCGCTTGCAATCTTCTCTTCATATTGTTGGTGGCCTTAATGGAGTTGTTGGTTTTTTCTACTTGATTTTTTGCAGCCTTTACTGTGGAAAACCTTCAATGGGAGTTCCATTGCTGTGTTCCACATACGCGTACTGGCAAGTAAGCAAGGACAATTAGATGTCTCATGTGTCAGGAGGAGCTCGCAGAAGTCATTTCGTCATTTAAGCCTGTAGCAGGAATGCTGTGCATTTCTTCCTAATGAGATCGTAGAGGAATATTTATTTTTCTTGTTCAAAAGTTCAGTTTTTAAGCTTCATTGAGAAGCAAAATTGAGTTAAACGTCTTGCAGACGCAAAGCTTCTTGCAGCAAAATCACGATCATAAAGAATTGAAATATTTCCGTTTTTCTTATTCCACGATGACGGTCGAATCTTTTCACAGCAGACAATTTCGCAGTTTGGTTGCAATGGCCGACTAGAACTACAAGAAAACCTATTCTTCCATAAATTTGTCATCCCAGATGCAATCCGATCACTTTGAAACACACAACATGTTGCGAGTCACACAAGGCATGAAATGGGTTTTTCTGCTTCTTTGGCCGATTTCTCAAAATTAGTTTAATTTAAGTTTTTTATTTAAGTTTTCATAAAGTCTTCATCTTCGTCTTCTTCCTTCTCGTGCTTTCATTCTAATTTCCTTCCCCTCCCATCGGCTATCAAACGTGTTTTCTCCCACTTCGCCATATGAATTCATTCACTTGTAACTTTTAAATCCTTGTTAAAGTTTTTCCTGTTTTATCGCTTCTCACTTTGCGAAAGGACTGAAAAGAAATTGACTTGACTTCTTCAGGTTTCCCATCATCATCTCATTCAGGTTTCCCATCTTTGGATGCCGTTGGAAAGCAAAATTGTCCGTCGCTGGTTAGAAAAAAATGTCCATTCAGAGCCATAAAGTAGATGGCAGAAAATCGCGCCACTTGGTTTTCATCCAACTCCCACCGCTCGTCTGTTGCCGCTGGAGCCATTCAAGTCCTCCAGGACTGCGATTCTTCTAATAATGATGCTCGCGCTTCTGCGATCTGATGCTCCTTTTTAGCCTTACTTGCGATTACTTTGCAAACTTCTCCACTCTCCTCCTGTCGCCTTGATTTTCTTCTTGTTATCCTTCGAGGATTTTAAGTGCATGCGTAATATATGAGGTGCAGCATTGTTTGTCTATTTAAATTTCCCCGTTTTTGCGTTCGTCTTATTAACCTGAATGTTGCCGAAGTTTACGGAGTGCGTGTGTTGCTTTCAGGATGCTTTCAGGGATTCTCTTCTAGTTTACTGCAAACTACGCAATAATTTGCATTCTCTATTTAAGTATCTTCTATTTATGCCGTGGGAATTGACTACAAAAGTTCCACAATCTGTCGCGATAACAATTTTAAGGAAAAAAGGACTCTGACATTCATCGCCGTGGACGTGTTATTCACCTCCGATTTTCTATCAACGGGTCAGTTGAAGGTTTTTACGTTTGTATTCCGAAAGTGCAACGTAATTCATCGCACGTATTTTTAAGGCAAAATAAGTCTTTAAACATTTTCAAATTTCCAGCGAGATGCAGCTAATGAAGCGAGGAATTTATATGTTCCAACTACTGTCTGTCAATCTACGGCAGCGCAATAATTTATACGCTGTTTGTCACATAATAATTGTTTAATTGCGGAATTGTTCAACCGCATATTCAAACTGTCGTCTGTGGTTTTACTCGGCTTTGCAGGTCAGCTCGCGACACGTTATTTCATTAATGAAATTAAATGTTGGTATCGCAAAATGTTGCAAGTATTTCTGCAGCGATTTGCAACATCGTGTGACGATAATTAATGTGACGCGCCCATCAAACAACATTTTACATTCCACACCTACAACATGTAAACCGGGACAATAAAATTAAATAAAGTAAAGCAAAGAAAACGAAACATAATTTTAAAATTAAGTACGCGATTCTGTATTTAGTCAGTATTTGTGTGTGTGTGTGTGTGTGTGTGTGTGTGTGTGTGTGTGTGTGTGTGTGTGTGTTCTATATAATGTATATAATCGCCAATAAAAGAAAACCACTACGATTGCGAAATTTGGCACATCGATGTAGCGCAATTTTGGCACAGATCACGTTGGCAACGCTGTTGCCAGTAACTTCGCGTAACTCCAACTGAAAGTGAGCGAAGTCGGTCAGAGGTCACTCCTCCGCGCTTAGAATTCACAGCGAGGCGGATTTATACTTTGTCGTTGAAACGCTTTTAAAAGTCCTCACAAAACGTGATTTAATAATAATGAAACAACATTTGAAATGAACTTATATGAAGCACATAATTAGTAATTTCACAATAATTACTAAGTATTGGATATTCGCCAGGATTTTGTGATAAAAATGCTCTTTTTTACAACGAACGCCTTGCAATTCTCTTGCAGTTTTTAGCTTTTCTGTTCAGTTTTTAGCTTTTCTGTTTTCCATTTTGTGTCGCCTTTCATTTGTCTTCCTTACGTTATCCGCTTATTTTTGTTCTTCCGTCAGTTTTAATTTTACACACAAGTAGTTTTGCTCACATTCGCAGGCTCGCAGGACTTGTCGCCGTGCTCACTCACTCATCCTTGCTCTGGTTATTCCATTCCACTCTCGCAACCGAAGGGACGCAACCGAACTTCAACACGTTTCGTCGTAGTTTGTGGTGGGTGGAGGTCTGCACTCCACTTTGTTGAATTTTGAGAAAGTAAACGAAGAAGTTTCGTGATAAGCTTCGTCCCTCCGCTGCTCCTTCAAGTTGAGCAAATCGATCAACTCACTTTATCCGCATTTTGTTTCCTTCATGTTGGTTTTTAGAGTTCGCTGCTATTTCTTCTTTACTTTTAGTGTTTTTCAGGTTTTCTTTTCTTTCCTTTTGCGGTGTTACCACGCGATTCTTTGTTGTAGTTTTCGTATTTCTATTTCGAGCAGAAATTTCCACTCGAGCTTTCGTCGCTCCGGAAATAGCAATATCGAGTGCATTAAAGCACATTAAAGTTTTTCCGCATTGAATGTTGGGATTTCTTTCAAAGAACACTCGAGTGCAGGCAATTGTTTTCGGTTTTGTTTTACTTTTCCACACATCGTCTTCTTGTTTTCTCAAGTTTTTTAAGCTTCTTATGGTTTTGCAAAACTTGGCTGCACTCGGCGATTCGGCGACTGAACATTTTTATCATCTGCGATGCGTTTTCTACGCGGCATTCAGTGCTTTTAAGAGATTCACACTCCTTGACTTTAATTTCGTGAGTTCTTTGTTTGGTTTTGCCTTTATTAAGAAAAATTATTAAGAATTTTTAAGAAAAATTATTAATTATTAAGAAAAATTATTTCAAAACTGCAGGAGGACGAGGAGCAAAAACAAGCAATAAATGCGTTTAATAGGAAAATTTCAGTTTCAAGGTGTATTAATTTGGTCAAACTTTCGATTAATCCAAATTCGGGACACACGAAAACTTATGAAAACTAAATATATTGGATTTGATGATACGGAATTACGAAATAGAGTTTTGTTCGGAACTTCGAAAGTGGAGTTTTGTTGCCGTAAACTCATTCAAATTACACAATCAAACAGTATGCAGATCAAACAGTGCTGCCAAACATAGCGCTGGCATCACTGTCAATAAAACTCTTCACTAACTCGCATCATGTGTGAAAAGAGAAATTCGCTCCTACGCCGCAGAGAAACGAAGTGGAAATCCAGTGGGAGAGAAAGCTGGCCGATTGACCAGAAAACGGAAAAACCAAAAACAACACTTGCTCTCAAAGTAACGCAGGCTCTCTCCGCATCGACTTATTTTCCAGTAGAAACACACATCGATGCATATTAAAAGGGCTCTTTAAATGTATGCAAGCAAATAGAGTGAGACAATCCGATGCTTGTTGACTGCTTGTTGACTGCTGGTTGACTAAAAATGTCATAACATTCACACATACGCACGTGCATTTATGTGTAGTGCAATATATTGACGCTCACATGAAAACCCCAAGAGACACGCCAACTGCAATGTAAAAATCCAGTTTATTTTAATTCCCGGGATTTCTCCTCAGAAAAAAGTTCTGGGAATTTAGAGACACTTATGACACTCCTGTCACCAGCCACGCCCACTAAACAACCTCATTCGACCTCAGAACAGCTGAAAAAAGCTGAAAAAAAAATTCTCGTAATAGAAAGAAAAAAAATCAGTCGTCGCGGCGGAAGCAAAGATAAAGTTAAACTGGCGTTCCTCCAGCCTCAGCTGGAATGTTTGTGGATGTGTGTGTGTGTGTGTGTGTGTGTGTGTGTGTGTGTGTGTGTGTGTGTGTGTGTGTGTGTGTGTGTGTGGCGGGGTCATGGTAGGGCGTGTGAACTCATGCCTGCGTTCGCATAAATCGGCGAGTGTGTCACGCCAGTGCGTTATAAAGTATAATAAAATTAATCTCAACTCATTCATAAAATTCGCGACACTTTCTTGCGGAAGCGAAGAATGAAAGCAGGAAGAGGAAAGTAAAAGAAAAACTTGGGCGCTGGTGTTGTAAAAATTTCCGGCACGTGAATGCAAAAGTGCCGCCACACACACACACACGTACACGCACGCACACCTGCACTCACGTGTTGTTGTCGTTCTCTGCGCTCGCCGGAGTTGTGAGCTCGTATGGCAGGCTGCGGTGTAAAGATAAAAAAGGTCCCCCCTCACCACCACAAAGTCAGAAATAACGTTACCTGAAGTCCGAGAGAGAGAGAGAGAGAGATAACGTTATCTCTGTGCGAGGCCGCTTAACATAATCATTCCCCTCCTTTCTCTCTCTCTCTGCTCTAACTGTCCACCCCAGGGTTGCCAACTCCAAGACGAGACTCGAAAAAGTCATGGCCAGGCGTCGAAGTTGACAGTTTCGCAGTTGTAATTAAATACTTGATTTTTAAGTAGTCAGCCAGATAGATAAAAAAGGTCTTTTTCATTACGCTTACCTCTGCTTTGTGCTCGCCGGAACCCTTCATTCAGAATTAAGTTCATCTCTTAACCATTTCTGCCGAGTTCAGTGTTGTAAAAATTTCATTTCGCTTTGAACGCAGTTCGAAATCTCCATAACAAAAGGGAGGTGTAAAGAGAAAACATAAAAAGGGGAACTAAAAAGCACCTGGCATGGAAGTGGCCAAGCACCAGAACAAATTGAGTGGGGCAAAAAAAAAGAAGAGCGGAGTGCAAAAAAACTAGCAACGCTCACCTCGGAAGCACTTTCGTTCGAGTGTCGGCAAAGCGGGACGAGGGACGAGGGACTCATTAGCAGCGAGTGCGAGAGGAGTGAATAAAAAATGATTGCTAAAAACGAGCAGAAAACTTGTATTTAGTAAATTGTTGGCTGTGCTGCGGTGCGGGGGTGCGGGGGCGTTGCAGGGGAAAATTTCCTACTTTAGGGCGGCCGTAGTTGAACATTAATTGAGCCTTGAATAGTTGTAAAAATTTGAAAACATTAGCAATCTCTGTACGTCGACCTCAGGCAGTTGAAGATTAAAAGTAGAAATCAAATAAGAATTCTTCTACACTTGATAAAAAATTGAATTTTTTTTACTTCAACTCACAATTTCTTTCAACATACAATTTATGAAAAAAGTATTCAAATTCTAAAACACGCTTTTGATTTCGAAACTTGCGGCCAATTAATCTTAATTTCATTCATTAAAACGCGTCGAAAAAAACCTTCCAGAAAGTTTATAAATCTTTCTTCATCTTTCCTCTCCGCGTTTCCATTTGCTTTTCGCGTTTTCCAGTGAGAGTCGACTACAGTTTTCGTTCTCCATTCCAAACGTCAAAAGTGTTGCTGAGCAACAAACTTGTCTGCCGATCTGGCAACCACAATTAAGCAAAAGTTTGTGGATTCCTCTGCTTTTATAATACTTTTAGTATTAATTATTTACTGTGGCTTCCTTCTCTTCTGGTTTTAATTTAGTTACTTAGTTTCAGTTCAGTCTTTCATTATTCTAGCAGTCCTTGTTGATGTGTTTTGTTGCTGGCGAATAATCCTTTAAAAAGCATTCTAAATTACAGACAAATTCAATGTTCAATTCTAATAATATTTGATCTGAATTCAAAACTTCGATTTGAAAGAGTTAAAATTGAAATTCAGTTCGTTAATTTAAAAAAAAAATACAATTCTAACTTTTTACATTGTGAAACCCGAAAATTTATTTAACAAACACAAAACGAAGATTTAATGATACAAACTGAAATTTGTTAGTTTTAATTTTACAACTACATTATAAAAAAGTTAGAGTTTTAATGAATTTCTTGAAATTGTTTAATTAAAATATTTAAATCATTAAACTCTTCTGTGCGAAAAAATATCACAAAACTTAATTCTTTTAAATTTCACTTTAGAAAACTTTCCTCATTTTAAAATCTTCAAATGCATTTGATTTGAGTAAAAACTTAGTGAACCGCTTTGAAATCCTTTTGTAAACAGTGCAAACGCACACAAACACACACAGAGCGTCACACAACACACACACACCGACACACACACACACAGACACACACACACACACACACACAGACACACGCACACACGCACACACACACACAGACACGCACACACAGAGGCCACACAAGAGGGTGACTGCTTCAGTGGCTGCTTTGTTGTTGGAAATGAAAAATGCACGCTACAAAAAAAAACGAAAACACAAAACAACAACGATTACAAGAAGAAAAGCTTAACAAAAACATTATTAACAAAAAAACAAGTAAAAGTGTTGTATTCGCCCAGGACGACATTTAAATACCCTACACCGAGTAGCTAAAAAAATAATAATAATAATTTCGCCAAAAATTGGTAATGTCTCTGGATGAGTGGGTGGGCCACGCTAATTTTTAGCAATCAGACTGGTTGTGCCTCCACATAACTCGTGATAAAATTACGTCTTAATATTTTATACCGTTCATGACATCATGACAACGCCATCTTTTATACGAGCGAGCGGACCACGCCCATTTTTTCCAGAAATTTTAGTAATGGCGCTACATGTTCCGCAATAGAATTATACCTCGATATCTCACACGGTTTATGCGATATTCAGCTTATAAAATTTTTAAAACGAGGTGCCTTCACATTCCGTATGTAAAGTAGGCGTGGTTGTTAACCGATTTCGCCCATTTTCAATCCCAAACAGCCTATAATGACAGAGAATATTCGTGCCAAATTTCAAGACGATACCTCGATCCGTTTTCCTGTAATCGTGATTGACACAATCGTGAACCACAGACAGCCAGACAGACAGACAGTCGGAGGAGCATCGCAGGGCAAAAAACAATCAACAAATTTTTAGTGACACGCGGAATATTTTCCGATAACATTATCAACAACAAAAAGAATAACGAGGACGAACAACCACACATTGACAACGACCGAAATAATAATAAGAACTTCAGGAAAAGAAGAGGAAAATAACAGCAACAACAACAACAACAACATGTCTAAGCATATAGAAAAAGTCAACATCATCAGCACCGACAACAACAGCATCACCATCGACATCTTCAGCAGCAACAAATTTATACACACACAACATGCCACAAGCGGAGTTGTTGGATCGTTTACAGTTATCGCTGGCAGCTACAAGGGACCGCAACAACAACAACAACAACAACAACAACAACAACGACGACGACGACGACGACGACAACAACAACAACAACAACAACAACAACCACAACAACCACCACCACCACCACAACAACGAAGCAGCAAATAACACTTCCATTGCATTTTTCCTAATATCAAACAGCTTTTTGCTGCTCTCCCCACACGGATGCCGAAGGCAGGATGAATGAAGGATGAAACGCGATATAATGCAAAAATGTAAAGAGAAAAAAAGGAAACCAAAAAGTTTGTTAAACACAAGCTTGTGCGAGGAATATTAAAGTCGGATGTTTTCGAATGAAAGGGGAAAAAGGAAATTAGAATTATAAATCTCGAAGGAAGGAAATACTCGCGCACTGAAGTCCCTGACTGCATGGATGCGCTGGTGGGCATCTGCGGACACTTATAATCCTCGAGCATCCTCGAGCATCCTCGAGCGTGTGCAGATTTTTAACGCATTCCTTTGTGACGCTTTGCCGCTGGTCAACCATGGAAGCCAGCCATGATCAATTCCATGGAAATTCTTTGAATCCTTAGTGATGCAGCCTCGGCCAGCTGCGGGAAGTCAAGGTCAGATGGTCCGCAGCATCGAGGAGACGCTTTTACTTGGCCTTTGTTTTTCAAAGAACCGAAGATAATGCAAATAGCTCAGGGCGCTGCGATTGTTCGACTGCCGCAGTGTGCATAAATACACGACTTGTGCCAGCTTTTGTGTGTGTGTGTGTTTGTGTGTGTGGATCTGTCGAAGTCCTTTTTATACCTTGAAGAACTAATTCCGCTTTTTAATGGCGAACGCAGAGTCTTCTGCGAATCTCTCACCTTTTAAGTCAGATAGAATCCGTCCTCTACTTTTCTCTCTCTCTCTCTCTTCTGCGCTGCTCAGTCGCCTGACAGTCGCACAATTTCTCCCTTGCTTTTCACCGCTTTTGTTAAGATTCACGTATTTTGCCCACCCCAGGTGGTCCAAGTTTTTAAATCCGTATTTGTGTGTGTGTGTGTGTGTGTGTGTGTGTGTGTGTGTGTGCGTACGTGTGTGTAGTTAACACCTTGGCTGCTCCTCTGTTTTTCACCCGAAACCGCATTGTTTTTGCTTTGGAAGATATTTACTCGGTTTGCCGATCCGGTAGTAATTCGAGTTCTTTTTGTTTCTTTGCGCTCTTCTTTGGTTTGCTTTGCCACCTCCTTGCTTTTCTATTGTCTGCAGCCTCCCTCACACGCTTTCTTTAATTCGCTTTCTTTAATTCTCCATTCAAAGCCATGCGTTGTAAGAAACATCAATAAAAGCAGACTTTGAAATAAGCTTTGAGGTCTCGAACGATGCCTTTCACACACAAATATATGTAAGGATTCGTTTTTAGAGTCGATTTAGCCCTGTCTGGCCGTCTGTCCGTTGGAATCACGCTCCGAGGAGGATGAGTAGAGGCATTTAGACTTTAACCTGACAAAATACTCTTCTGGGTTTGACCACCAATAGATTTAAAAATGTGCGTCCAAGTCATTCATTTGTTGTGTGCTCTGCAAAATTTGTTTTTGATGTGTACTTTATTTTTATCGTTTGCTTCCTGACTGTCTCTGCCAATTTTAACTTTGTTCATAGAAAAAAAAACATTTCAACTATTTTCAGTTTTCTGTCATGAAGGACGAAAAGTTTGCTAATTTGTTTCCCTTATTGAAATTTCGCACATGCTGGTTCAAAGAGGACATGCCAGCGAAAAACAACATGAAAACAACAGAAAGAAACAACATGGAAACAAAAAGAGAAATTAGAAATTACTAGGGCAGTCACATGCAACTACGATTGCTATAACATTGCATTTTTATGCTGTGCAGTTGAAGGTCTTCAGATGCAATAAGGGCACACCATTCATATACCATTCATACTTTGTTGATGTTGTAAATATCCTTTTTAAGACTTCAATTTTAATGGTTTTGTTATAGTTTCAATATTTTCTTTTCCTTCCAGTAAAGTCTGTTCTTCCTCTACAAGAACGCAAGCATCCGTTCTTTGCTCTCGTCTTTACCGTCGTCATTTATCGTTATTTTCACATATGAAATCCTCTTCATTATCATTTCCATTCTCAATGCATAGGAAATTCTTCTGATTGCCACTCTCACAACAATCCTCTTCATCGCCATTGTCATCACGGTAACTCTCGCCATTACAATCAAACACCGCCATCAGCATCCTTGTATGCGCTTTGGCAGGACTAAATTTCGAATTTGCATTTTCACATTGCGATAAGTGAAGCCAAGACGTTTTCCTCCAACAACAGCAACAACCACAACAGGGAAATGAACCCTCCGTTGAAATTCAACTCTTCCATGAATGCTTCAGCAAGGTAGTGAGTGGTGCTTGTGGCCAAGTCGAGGTGTTGTTTCGGACACACGGTGGGGCTGGCGTGCTGCCATGCCAGCCCTGCATGCAAATTGAAATATCATTGAAAGTCAACGCATGGCTTTTTGGGTGAATCAACACCACTGATTGCGGGCGCTGCTTCGAAGAATGGAAATGTTGGTGTCGCTGCTTCGAAGAATGGAAAAGGCGAAGAAATACCGAGAGAAATCAAGGAATCTGTAATGGGAATTCTCGCATTGCAATCTCGTATGTTGCCCTTCGGAGGAATGGCAGGCGAGCAAGTAAATGATACTCGCACTCGATGACGGACTTGAAGACGAAAAATCGGTCTTTTAAACGGTGAATAATTCCCATTCTGCTGTTCGGGTTTCTTCTGCTTTCTTCTGCTTTCGGCGACTCTTTTTGCGTGCCACCGGCGCGAGAAGTGCCGCGATCCCCTTATAGTGACAACAACTCCGCTGAATCGAGCACAAGTAGTCAGCTTACATGCAAATGCTTTTCACCGCCGATGGAGTCATTGCAGGAACTTACCTGTCTTGTGGTAGCAGATGTGGCAACGTGTTTGAGGAATGCATGACGTAAGGATGTAAGAAGGAATCGATTTTGAGCTGTTTCTCACTTGAAAAGTGAAAAACTTTCTGGAAGTAGAAGAGTTTCAAAAAAACATTTCCGTGGAAGCTGGTTTAGACGAGAAACTGCAGCGATACTGATGTGGAAAACGCATAAACACAGATATTAAATTTATTAACAAAGTACTTTCTTTCAGTATTCGCATATTAATAGTTTTCGCTCGCGAAATCCCTCAACACGTAAAACTTTCATTTGAAGATCAAAATCTCATTTAATTACTGAGCAAATATTGACTCAAAATATTGACATAAGAATGTTGGAGTGGCCAGATTTTGGAAATTCCATTTGCTTGCCATATTCAAGTGATGACATGTTTGCCGGAACATTTTACTGGAAAACTCAATTTATTTCTCGAGCCCTCAAGCCACTTGCAACAGGCTGCAGCACTTCAGCTGGTTTGACGTACACAAAGAGGAAATGTAAAAACTTTCTGACACAACATCCGGCTGCCATGTTGCGCAGGAAATGATAAAAACGTGCTGAAATTTATTCATGAGCATGTGCGAGTGTGTAGACACGCAAAGTTAATCGAGTTCAGTCATTAAATGAAATCCATCAGTTACTCAGAGCAAAATTGTTAATAAAATCAACTCAGAAGAACAAAATCTCGTCTCGCAAAAGTCTCACTGAAAGTGCATCCTTTTGAATTAAAGTTTCGTTTTGACAGACTCACTCAGTGTTCTCCCCCCCCCCCCCACGCACCGAACGTAATCACGCTCAATTTGTCGACAATCTCCTCTTTCTCACTCTTATCATGCGTTCGTGGTGGCCGAAGAATGCGGCTAAGAGATCCGCATTACCAACACTTTGCAACCATTAAGCCGATGGCTCAATAACGTATTTTCCACTCAGCTGCTTTCTAAGACTCTCCAATCTCTACACCACCTCCGCTCAACATTCCATTGCAACGCCAGTCACGCTTCTTTCTAGCTCATCCTCGATAGTCCTGCACTTTAACTTCATTGTTACCGCTTGAGTGCACATCTTGCAAATAAGTCAAGAGTGCTCTGCATCCATTTACTCGTCTCACTTGCAGCGGTTCACGGTGATGAGGACGATAGTGTTGTTTTGCTCGTCCTCATTGTTGCGTGCAGACCGCGCTGTAAGCTTCTTTGTGCTTCCGTGAGTCGCGCTGCGAGAAATTCAGGATTACGTATGCTGCAATTTAAGGCATTTAAAAATCATTATTTGCAGGTTGCAGGTGCTTCGAGTTGTGAGTTGTGAGTTGGGTTCTAGTCGTCTTCTGTTGTTTGCCAGAGAGCAATAATAGCGACAAGCTGAAGCGGGACGGATAGTCGCAGACAGGTCGATTGTTGTTCAAATATGCATCTTAATAGGGATTCTGTAAGACGCACCAGATGCACGGGGACGCATTTCACAGCGAAGCAAGTTGAATTGTTATGCAACATGAGGTTGTTGCGAAAGACGCACCTACATAAATAGGAGTTCTTTGGTGATATGCGTGTCAGTAGTGATATCACTATCACTATCACTATCGTAATCACTAGACAGTGATAGTGATAGTTTTACTGATACTGATACTGATACTGATACTGATACTGATACTGATACTGATACTGATACTGATACTGATACTGATACTGATACTGATACTGATACTGATACTGATACTGATACTGATACTGATACTGATACTGATACTGATACTGATACTGATACTGATACCGATACCGATACTGATACTGATACTGATACTGATACTGATACTGATACTGATACTGATACTGATACTGATACTGATACTGATACTGATACTGATACTGATACTGATACTGATACTGATACTGATACTGATACTGATACTGATACTGATACTGATACTGATACCGATACCGATACTGATACTGATACTGATACTGATACTGATACTGATACTGATACTGATACTGATACTGATACTGATACTGATACTGATACTGATACTGATACTGATACTGATACTGATACTGATACTGATACTGATACTGATACTGATACTGATACTGATACTGATACTGATACTGATACTGATACCGATACCGATACTGATACTGATACTGATACTGATACTGATACTGATACTGATACCGATACCGATACTGATACTGATACTGATACTGATACTGATACTGATACTGATACTGATACTGATACTGATACTGATACTGATACTGATACTGATACTGATACTGATACTGATACTGATACTGATACTGATACTGATACTGATACTGATACTGATACTGATACTGATACTGATACTGATACTGATACTGATACTGATACTGATACTGATACTGATACTGATACTGATACTGATACTGATACTGATACTGATACTGATACTGATACTGATACTGATACTGATACTGATACTGATACTGATACTGATACTGATACTGATACTGATACTGATACTGATACTGATACTGATACTGATACTGATACTGATACTGATACTGATACTGATACTGATACTGATACTGATACTGATACTGATACTGATACTGATACCGATACCGATACTGATACTGATACTGATACTGATACTGATACTGATACTGATACTGATACTGATACTGATACTGATACTGATACTGATACTGATACTGATACTGATACCGATACCGATACTGATACTGATACTGATACTGATACTGATACTGATACTGATACTGATGCTGATACTGATGATAGTGAAAGCGATAACGACAGCCATAGCAATAGCGATGGCAATGGAGGTAGTAATAGTCTTAGCAATATTAAAATCTAAACTTTAAGTCACAAAGCGACATTTCCTGTCAAACATTTTTACTTTTATTGTGAAATGAGACGTGGATTATTATAATTACGGAATATATTATTTAGATTGATGCAGTTGATCAATTGTTCATTAGACGCATCAGTTATTTATCGCTAATTAATGCAGTGATAAACAAATAATAAAGTACAAACTGTGTGCATAATTTTGAGTCAAATGTCCGTGAAATAAGCAAACAAAAAGGATGCTATTAATGCGTTTAATGAGGTGGTTATTAAAACCACATTAGAGGAATTGCGTATACGAGCTTGAATCTCTGCAAATATTTCCACAAACGTTTGTAATATTTGCAGCTGATATTTAAATACGCATATGAAATTGTTCGAATTTAACTAATCTAGTGTGTGATTGATTTCGTGGCAGATTATATGTTGTGTATTTTAGGTAATTTTGCAACTATAAAATATACTTGAAAAACAAATGTGCACACGAGACGTTGAAATATACGAACAGATATAAAATAACACAACGTTCCAAATGAAATGATTACACGGCACCCTTGCGAAGTTTTTATTAAGTTTGTGCTACAAGTACTTGAGGTCGTTAACGACTGTTCAATTTATTTTATTTCCCCCAAATCCACTTGAGAAACTTAGCGCTGCGCCCGAGCCAAACCACAATCATAGACAGAAACTTTTTCATGACTTTATTAGGGGAATCCGATAAAAAGGTGCGGTGGAGTAGCAGTAGAAGCTAACGGCACCACAATTCAGCACGTAACACTTTTGCACTACAATTGCATGCACAGATACTTCGCTTTATTGCAGTTCCCACTTCCGAAACTTGCTCTACCTCTTCCCCTCTCCCCTCCACCGCACTCCGTGCAGCTACACGTTCGTGGGTATCGAAGATATCCGAATTGCTATTTTGGACTCCGACCAAAATGTAGCTACATCCCCACATATTGGCAAGGCGAAGTTTCATCATTCAAATAAATTCTGTTCCTTGCGAAATTACAGCTGCCAGGTTGTGTGATTTGTGAACAATTCCGTGGTATTTTTATGGTTCAGATATGGTATGCAAAACGGCAACCGACTTCAGATTAAATATTTGATTTTATGTGCTGCAGAAATTCCTTTGATTTTCAGCGAGAGGCTCGATACTATATTCACGATATTATATTTACAATATATATGAGAATTCCATAATTTTTATGAGAATTCAACTCGCAGTTGAATTCTACTGAATTTTTGGATTTTAAAGAGTGAATAAGTCAAATATTGCACGTTATTTTCCTGTAGTAAAAGTTAACTCATTTGCTTTTCTACAGAAATCGAGTCTTTTTAATTGCAGTTTTTGCCAAATTTATCTACGGATTTTTTGGGTGCACGGTATTCGTATGCGTACACTGCGATTTAATAGAAGGAGAGGCTCTTGTGTGGGATGCAGAAGTTCGTGCAGTTCCAGGCGCCCACAAATATTTTTGCTGTTCTGCATTCAAAAGCATCCGAAATTATTGTACACGCATGCTACGTGCAGAATTTCTTCTCTTTGCTTTTACAAGTATTTTTTATTCAACTTTTCCCTTAATTATATTTCATCTTTTGGCTCCCATAGTTGGAGCCAAATTGGAGCGACTTGGATTCACAATCCTCAAAGTGGTTTCGCAGTTATTGTGCATCCAGTGGCAGGCTTATTTGAATTCGATAGCTCTTCGTGAATACGTAGCTTTGCATGTTATTCTGGGTACGTGAAGTCTTGAATTCCTTTGAAACTTTACCATGTTTTCAGAGGAGTTGTTATCGCTTTATATTCTTTTACATTTATATATACATTTTTTTATAAACTGAGATTCCAGTATGTGCAGATTTTAGTTTTTGTTGAGGCTTCAAAAATTTTATAGTAAATTTTAATAAGACTGATTTATGAACATGGGAAAAAAAGGATATTTTTAAGTTTTTTGTTTATTTATTCACCCAAAAGCTCTTAAACCGAATCAAATAAATCAAATTAAATTAACCCTCACAATTTTCCGATTTGCAACTGAACAGTTTTTGAATGGTGGTTTTCTTTCCTCTAATCGAGCTGAAATAAAAAGTAATTAATGACTCCACACTTCGACGTATCGACCCTTCAGCCGCAAAGAGTGAAAAAGTTGTGTTTGTGGGCGATTTGAGTGTTTAGTAGGTGGAAGAAGTGACTGAATGGATAATTGCACGAGTGATTGATGCTCCAAGTGAGGGTTGAAAGGTGTTCGAGTGGTATGCGAACTTGATGAAGTCAATTGCTGGCGTATATTTTTGATTTAATACAACATCCGCGGTATCTGCAACAATTAAGTTCAGCTCAGTATATTTTGACTTTGGTTCAGCTCAATATATTTTGACTTGCCTGATTAAATTCTTTTTAGATTTTCTCTTTCCAGTTTTCATTCACGTCGTATTTTATTCCCATCGTATTTTCTATTTTGTAGTTTCAAACTTTTCCTTGGCAATCGAGTTTTACTTTGCTGCTCTCAATGATCTCCCTGATTTTCTCGCTTTAATTTCGCCATTGCTTTTGTTTTTCTTAGCTTCTCTTCTCTTGATTTCCTGCCTCTCTTTTCTTCCCGAACTTCACCTGCAATTAAGTCCTGCCACATCTTTTATTCCTCCTCTTTTCAACTTCACAACTTTTTATTTAACTTTGAATTTGTCTTCTTCCTGAAGTCTTCTTCCTGAAGTCTTCTTCCTGAAGTCTTCTTTCCTCGTCACGCCCACCTCCTGCCACTCGCTCGGCTCATCCACCCCAACAATAAAACGCAACACGACATCTCAATTCGTTGCAATCAACCGCAAGATTAAATACGTTAAACCAGAAGCACGCTGCACGTTGCACGTGTCAGAAGAGGAAGCAGGAGATGGCATTCATTTAATTTAATTGCGGATCTTTGCTGCTTAACAGATTTCACGGTTTAGAAGACTTTGTGGTAAAAACGCGAGATGTTTTTGGTAAATCCAGCTGTGTTTGAAATAACTTAAATATTTCGTGTACCACACATTTATTACGCTAGAGGTTTTCACCAAAAATAACTAGCTAAACAGTACTGAAATGCAGTGAAGTTGCGAGTGTTAACGACAAAATTAAGTTCATCGGAAACTAATTTAGCCATTTAAATGATCCTTGATACTCACTTCACACTCACTCTGATATCCGTGCAGGATGCAGAAGCCGTGTAAGAAATCAACTTCAAGGGAAACCACGAATCGCTTGCAGTAATTTCATCACTGAACTGAATGCATCGCGTCGGTGATCAACGATTCCCAACACACACGCGCGTAATTTGCGATTGTCAATCCCTCAGTGCATGCAAGCGAAATCAATACGCTCACAAGGACTCTTCTTCACTCTCTTCTCCGCTCAACTTCCATTCATTCATTCATTAATTTCACTTCCGTTTTCGTGTTCGTTTTGAAGCTCCATCTTTGTTTCCTTTTGTGCCCCACAGATAATTCCACGCGTTGTCTTTTTTATTACTTCTCGCGTAGCTTTTGTGTGGAGTTGTTCGCATTAACTTTTCCAGTCAGCTTCGCGTGTCCTTTCGCTATACGTTGACAAGGAACTTGTTGTCACTGTTGCTGTTGCTGTTGCGTTGCTGCTGCTGCTTGCGTTGCGTGTTTGCAGCAACGTTTTTAAGCTTCAAGCTGCAAATTGCTGATGGTTGCCTCGCGCAAAAGATTTCGTTCCGTTCTGGTTCGCACTCGTTGGGAAATTTAATTAACTTGTGTTGCTGTTCATATTTTCGTCTTTTCCACTCCTGTGTTGGCTGTGGTTGGCATCGATTGAGTGCAATTTAAAGATTCATCGTTTCCTGGCACGTGCGACTCTGCGATTGTGTTCAACTCTGAACGCAAAACTGTGCTGAGGATGAAAAAGAGTTTCTTTTCGATTTGGTTTCTCTTTTTCAGCTTCAGTTGATCAAAAGCTTACGTTTGGTGTGATTGTATTTGTTTGTCTTTTGTTATTTCTGCATTTTTAATATTATTGCTGATCATTGTTTCACAATTACTTTGTTCCCAATTTTCAAATGGAATCCCGTACAATATTTTCCGACGGAGAATAACGAGAACAACTGTTATTCTCCGTCCAAAAATGTTGTTATTCACCGCGAAAAACGAGAACAAATGTTGCGCTGATTCGTGTAAAAATAGAAATTTCTGAATATTAAATAAATTTTTAGAACACAAAAAATAATAATTGCTTCGATTTTGAAACAATTTAAATTCTAATTTATATGATTTAATTTATTAGTTTAATTTTTTCGGCTAAATTAGTCAACAGTTAATATGCGAGTAGAAAACTTTTTATTCCAATATTTCCCTGACACCCTGAAGGTTTCGGTGGCAGCCTGCAGGAGGTGGAATAAGTCACCGATTTTATAATATATTTGAAATATCCCCACAAATTAGAACATATTAAAAACTTCTTTGAAGAAATCCTTCAGCTCTTGGAAAAATCCTCCAACTAGCAGCAAAAGTTCGAAAACGCATTCAAAGCACTCACTTTCAACAGCAAAAGTAGAAGTTAAGCCATCAAACGAGTGGAAGTGGCAACTGTGGCCTCAACTGAGCCGCCCGATTCACATCAAACGTGAACTTCAAAGCTGTTGTGCGACTGCAGAGTGCAGTTGAGGAGCTGAAATCGCAGAAGTGCAGTAATTCAGCGCCCCACAGGTCGCGTGCTCGGCAATTCGATCGAATTACCTTGCCGAAGGGACTCCACTGAAGGCAGCTCGACGAAGTTCCCCGGAGAGTTTTTTACACGCAAAGTGAAATCACTGTAACTGATTTTGAATGCACTTTAATTGCCGTTTCAAATAAAGTAAAAAAACTATTGTAAAATTTTGTTACATCCGCAGAAATGTGAACAATTAAGGAAAAAACTTGAAAATAACCAAATAACCGAATCATTTCAACTTAGAGAAGTTTGAATTCAGTTCCTTCCTCTCTGAAGACCTGATGGACGCAAATTCGCTTGAACTAAACAGCATTTAGCAAAACTGATACCGTGATGATGACTTCTCGTGACCGTTTTAATAACTTAACGAGGTAAAATAGTCAACTGGTTTACGGAGCGTATGAGCGGCCAAAATTCAAATGAGTCGAATTTCCAGCAGTCACTGCCATCGCAGAAATCAAATCAAACGAACATTTGAAGGCACACATGCAGCACTCGCACGGCATCCACAGCCATGCCTACACACACACACGCACTTAAACGTATCCGTGCACAGCAGCGCCGTAAATGGCAGCAGTGTCAGTGTAGTGAACTCAACACAGAGCTGCACTAAAAGCCGGATGCAACATGCTGTGGTGGTCAGTGAACTCGATTTAAAGGCGGAAAACGGAATTAATGATGAGTCGACTTGGATGAATGCATGAAAGATGGGCGGCTCGTGCTGCTACTCACATTGAATAGCTGCTCGGCGCATATTAACAGCAACAACGAACGCCGTAATGATTCCGCTCGAACGATGATGACGATGATGACGACGACGATGTTTTAGTGTTTGGAAAATGCGATGAGTTTATTGCGTCTACAGTGAGGGCAAGAAATCAAATGCACCTAAAACTCATTTATAAGCTACAACAACACACAAAGGAAGCAAACACAGCAACTGGAAAGAAAGGATTTCGTGAAAAACATTGCACAGCTGCAGGTGCAATTAAAAAGTGAAGCAGCAATAACGAAGTCAGTCAGTTGTGCAGAAAAGCACAACAATCCGGTAAACATATTTCGGCGCGGAAGAGCGCTAAACGATTCTCCTGCTAGATAAACGAAGTCAAAGTCCGATGAGTCGCTCTTTTAAAAGTCTTCATTAGTAGTTGGAACTTGAATATATATAGAACTTGAATATATAACGGTCTTGTAATCATTTCGCAGGCGACAAAAAGTCGCACCCGTATTCATCGAGCCAGCAGCTGATCTTCCACACAACTTTCAGGCGATAAAATAGCGCGTCGGTCGATCACCGCACTCGCGAAGTCTCTTGCACGCTTAAAACGCGACTTGTGGTAGCGCCGTGTACGCCACTGTCGCCGTAAGTGTCCTCGAGATAATGAAAAGGTGAGTCACAAAATGGTCAGCCGGCGATTCCCGCTCCAGAAGTCTGCCAAATATCTGCGCGGCGTTTGCTCATGATATACATATTCCAGTGTAAAATTATGTAATTATAAATGTGACTTTCATTTAATTCAGATTCCCTTGATTCCCTGCGATGACAGAAAGTTTTTAAGCTTCCGAATAAATTTTTTTTTTTAATTTTTTTTTTTTAATTTTTTTTTTAAATTTTTTTTTTTAAATTTTTTTTTTTTAAATTTTTTTTTTTTAATTTTTTTTTTACCTCATGCATATTTACAATTATTAAATCACGCTGTTATTACACATGCCGGCGTCTTTTACATGCATGGAGTTTTTTTGCAAGGTGTTTGCACAGATTAACTGCAGCGCGGCATTTCAGCGATTCTTCTGCTGAACGCGCCGAGTGTCAGAAATGAAGTCGTCATAAATTAACATTAAAGTCTCGTCGCAATGAGCAAGCCAAATGAATCCGAGACTCATTTTAATTACATTATTGTGGAAATAACATCGGGAACTTTCATTATGGTAATGGAAATACACGAACTTTATTTCTGACTGTGAGTATTCAGGGCGAGTCCTTCCCGCATCTCGACGCCCGCTGGCTGGCTGAAGTCAGAAGAATTATTAATTGCGCTTGTCAATTCCATGAACGGAGATCAGCACGACGGATTTCGAGCATTAAAGAAAAGCAATCCGCTAAGATTTGCTGTAGAGCGGAACACGAAGTGCTAAGTTTTCCTACGAATGCTGCAAACTGTCAGAATTAAATCGAAGCTCCATTTCCAGCACAACATTTCTAACACAACACGAGCTTACATTCAAAGTGCCGTTCTGGTAATTTAAGATTTTAACAGTTACGGTGGAATGCTTGCAATTGCAAGCTTCTTCATTTTGTCTGCTGGGTGCACTTCGTTCAGAGTTACCGTTGCGAGTGCAAGAGTGCCAACTTACTACTTATAATGCTTCAGAGCGTAACTTACGTCTTTATTAATTTTATTACTCCCGTGTGCACGATTTAAAATGAGAAAAAACGGCAATTCCGTTTTCCTGAATTACCATTAATTTTTCCAAATAATCCCACGAGCACTGAATTGATTGCAGTCCTGTCCACCTTCTTCTCCACTCTACTCGGCAATAAACGTGAGCATCGTGCAATAAACGTGAGCGTGTTGAGAATATTATTACTTATATCAATGCAATAATTAATTTGTTTTATTCACTTTCAAAGTGTCGATGATTTTAGTGATTTAGTTGTAGTAAGATTTTTTCTTCTCTCTTATTTTTACCTAAATATAATTTTGCTTAAAATTTAATTTAAATTTCTAAATAAGTTTTCTATTTTAATATTTTTGAATTAAGTGAATTTTTGGATTTCTGAATTCAAAAATCTAAAATTCCTCTTCATATTTCCATTAAAAAATATTATTGTTTGCCAAACACTTTCTCTATTTTACAATTTTCTTCTTCACTTTTCCTTCACTGCCTGTCTCTCTCTCTCTCTCTCTCTCTCTCTCTTTGCCTCTCTATTTCTGTATATCTCTCCGACTATCTTCACAATCAGTCCCTGCTTGTCTTTAACTTGACGATCTGTGTTTAGAAGGCCTTCAAGTGTCTTTTCTTTATCACAATGTTACTCCTTCCTTTTAATTTTTCTAGTTTTATTGACGTCCTTAAACTTGGCCCACTTTGTGCCACTTCAACTTCACTGAATTCCATTGTAAGCCGTCATGAGAAAAGCCGTCGAGCAGTGAGATTGCACAACTGGCAGAGCGAAAACCAACTCTACGTGCTGCATCCGAACTTTTTGCGCTTCTCGCATGCGGGGCTTCGAGTTCTTTCGCTCGCTCTCTCCCTCAAACAACCAGCAGCCGCGAGAGTTTAAGTTCTGAATGCCGAATCGCATGCATTACCAGCTCCACAACTCGCCGAAACAACCGCGCAAAACTGCATGGCATTCCATGCAACTTTTCAGGGCCATGCTACCCCCAGTATTTCGTGGTTCTCGCTGCTGCCAGACGCGCTCACAATGCAACGTTGCATCGCTCGCGACACCAGTAAAATCCTCCCACTACTAATAAAAGCCGCTGCGATTAAATTCAGCAAGAATTTCCGGTTTTTTGTATCGCTTTTTGCCATTTAAATTATTTATGATATTTCGAGGACAATTGAGGTCTCATGCACGGATTCGAAGCACACAGACAATCATGAGTGCATATTGTGTGCACAAGTGTGTCTGAGTGTTGGTGCGATCATCGCGTTTGTGTGAATGTGTGTGTGTGTGTGTGTAAATAGTTTAAATCCTTCCTATGGCTGTCTGAGATTTCCTGCTTGCATAATGAGGAGAAAATCGATGCAAAACGTTTTTCTCAGCTGTCTGGGATAAAAGTGAATCCTTTCTGTGTTGACTTCGTGCGTTGGTCAGATTGTGTGTTTGCGTGTTGCTTCAGAACGTGCTTCGCAATCGATTTAAAAGTTGTTAACGGGTACCAAGCGAGACGCTCCTCCAAGTAACTGATGTCAGTTATTTACAGAAATGCAATAAATCTCATTTTCTATTTAAATGAAATGAAACTCTACAAATTTCAGTCTTCTGTACGAAATTCTCTTTAAAAACTTCTTAATAATACTCTAGTAAAGTGGTAAAATAACACTTTAGTGGTAAAATAACACTTTAGTAAAATAACACTTCAGTAGTTTAAGGAATTTCGACGTTTCTCTCCAGTTCGTGTTAAGTTTTTCGGTCTTCCAGCAAAAGAAGAGTTGAAGTCAACAAATGCCTGAAAATAATTTACAACATAGTCAAATAATTTATTGATTGCGAAAAATGGAAGAATTATCAAAAACAGCATTATTAATTTCAAGTACGCAAACAGAAAGTCTTGCAACAATTTGTAACGCCGATTTTATACATAAATTATTAGCGTTCAATTTCCACTGTTTTTGTTTTGGGATTTTTTTGATCCCAGCTATAGGGTGTTTCAAAATCATTATTTTGTTCTCATTCGATTCTCATTCAAAACGAATGAGATGGATTCTCATTTGTCAAATCGTATGGAAATTATTCTCATTCGGCTTCTCATTCGCGAAATCTGACGCGAATGAGTCATTCGAGGTCGATGTAGTACGTTTACATGAGAATGCCTTGCAACGACATAATGAAATTTTCCGTATAATTGGACGATTTTGAAGAGATGGATTTATGGTGGCTTCTGCTCGATTCACTTTAGCTGCACGATAAATCAAGCCAATTGCGATTCTCTGCTGCAGATTTATGATTGAAGCTCGAAAACGTGGCAGACGGAGGAAGAGGAAAAAAGTACGTTTTGACAAAAGCACGCTAAGCATGCAAGACAAGTAAAATGTAGCAACAGAAGCAGTGAAAGCAGCATCAGCGTCAACAGGAGCAGCACCAGCAAGGATACAATTTTTCCTACTCTCTTCAACGACGGACTCCGAGTGGCTTTTTGTTTTTGTATTCGTTAAAATAAACTTGGTTGTTTTGATCATGTTTTGGAATGTGACAACATTTTCGAAACTTACAATTAATAATTCAATCAGAGTTTTTACGTTACCATTCGGAATTTTAGACACAAAAATCAACACGGTTAGCTGAGCGCTTTTTGGTGAAAGCTTACGGTAGAGAAGAAAAGATCGGAAGAAATGACGCTAAAAAAATATTATTCGTAGTATAGTAGAAAAAGATACTAATAAAAGTTATAAAGTAGCAAAATAGTAACAAAAATTGTGATAAAAAAAAGTACCAACAATTAATGATGGTATTAAAAACTTCATATATGCAGCGACCTTTAAAAAGGTAGCAACCTGAAAAGGTAGTGAAAAAAGTAGTAAGTCCCTTAAGAAATGGTAGCAAAATAGTAACAAAAATTGTGATAACAAAAAAAAAGTAGCAACAATTAATAATGGTATTAACAACTTCAAATATGCAAGAAAGCAGCGACCTTTCAAAACGTAACAACCTGAAAAGGTAGTGAAAAAAGTAGTAAGTCCCTCAAGAAATGGTAGCAAAAACACTTAAAAGATCTTCCGTTTACACGACTCATAAATCACACAACTTATTGTAGTAGCAGTCAGTGAAAGCGTGTGAAATATAAATCGTATTTGGTAAAAAGTGGAAGCAGTCAACGCGTGTGTGCGTCAGAGTGGATGTCATGAAAAATTAGTTTTCATCGCAATTTGCACGCCTGCATTTTATGGCCAAACTCAGTAATTTATTTTGCGCCACGGCAACACTGTTCCGACTCCCACAACTACATTGGCTCCCAGAAACAAAGTGAAAAATTGATTAACAAATAAAATCGTCATAACATGCGCAAAAGTGATTTATTGTTTGTTTGCATTCGCGTGCAACTGATTTGCATTGCATTTCGAACGCCGAAACCCCTCATCTGATGTTAACTATTTATATTTGGCGATGCTTTCATTGCTTTCGTTTGTTTCTGCAGACTGGCCATGGAACTTAAATCTGGAGCGCTCCTCGTGCCGCCCACCGTTAAGAACTCCAGCTGCTCCAATTCGCGCTACGCCAACCACAACTTCATCGTGCACATTGGGTTTGCGGAAACCATCGAAGCGCTGCTGATGCTCGTCCTGACGCTGGGCGTGATCGGAGCAAATGCGCTGGTTATCTTCGTCATAAACAATCGTCGCTACACGCCGTACATCCATCAACAGGTAGGAGAGGCAGACTAATTCTTACTTCTCAAATTTGACTCTTGAAATGTCTTAACATTTGAGGTCCTTTTCGTATTCTAGTCCAAAACAGTTCGTTTCACGCTCTTCTATCTCTCTCTGAAGTTACGCCGAATTTACCTTTCAGCCTCGTTATTTACTGACATCCTTGGCTCTGAACGATCTCACGATAGGGCTGCTCGTCATGCCGTTTGGACTGCTGCCAGCCCTGTTTCATTGTTGGCCGTACGGAGAGATCTTCTGCCAGATTCAGGTAAGCAAGCAGCACGGCAGGCAGGCCGGCAGGACAAAGGGGCGAGAAGGATGCGCCTTCAGTGGCATGCAGTGATTATCAAGGCGTCAGAGCAGAAGTGTGTTTTGCTTCCAACTAATTTTCCCATTTATATTCTGAAGATTTGTAACCTTCCATCATGTGGTGGAGTAGTTAACATAAATTTTTGCGAACATCCAAATAGTAAGATCAGGCAATTGGGTAACAAACTTGGAACTCACAACAGAGCATTTGAAGTTGAAACGACACAGCAAGAATTTGAAGTAATATTAACTCAAGTCAAATCAAATCAAATCCAAACAAATCAAATCGGACCAAATAAAAAGAGTAAAATTAAATTAACATCAGATGACAATGGTTCTCATGGCGATTTCCCTGTTTTTTCGGGAGTTCGTTTCATATCTGCGATTTTACATTTTTCCATATATTTCCTTATTAGTTGCCATAAATTACTGTGGCCAACATTTTCCTCTAAAATTCCACTTGTGATGTTCCGGAAATATTGAAAGCAAATCACTAGAAAAAGCTCTTCGCCTTCAACATAATAATGCACGGTGGCCCCCCATGGCGACCTCCAACTACCAACGCAATTCATTAAAACATGCAGAGCTTGCATAGCATCTTCCTTGCCTGGTAAAATGTTTGGGCTACTTTTCGGGGTGGGATAGTTGTGGCGGAATTAGTGGGGTTTACAAGGAATGGCTGCTATGACGCTGGCAAATTCTATTCGCGCTACGTAATTTAAGGTACCTGGATATCTGTATATCCACACCAATGTTAATCCGGGCGGTTTCCGTAGCGCTTCACGGGGAATGCTGCGTTGTGCCGCATTTAAATTTGCAGACGTGTAGGTAAACGTATTTCACGGCATCCTTGCCTCCGTGCTTGCCGGTGTCCCTGCCTGACCGAAGCAGTTTTGCCGCGGCCACCCTGCACTTGCATTATTTGCGCTCTTTGTCATTTTGTTTCCTTTGCCGTTTTAGTGTTGGTTTTCTTTTAACGCCGCTCTTCTTTCTCGCACACAGGCCCTGCTACGCGGTGCGCTTTCGCAGCAGAGCGCCGTGATTCTGGTCTGCATGGCAGTCGATAGATACATGTGTGCGCTCCATCCGCGCAAATACTATCAGCATTCCAGCAAAAAGGTAAATATTTGCTCCCGCACACACGTCGTGTTGTGTGTCATAACGACGGACGGACCGGAAGGTGTGCGCCGCGTTTTAATTACGAAAAGTTGCTGGCCCAGTCCTGGGTGGAGGCAAAAATACACCGGCAGGGATGCGCAACTTCGCGGATTTCTTTGCTCGAAATTAGCTGCTTATGAATTCATTTCAATTAGTAACTGAAAGGAAGCCAACTAAAACTTATACAGCCGCACGCAGAACATTAACGCTAACTATTGAAACAGGCAATATAATTGAGGACGAAAAACTCTGCAAAAAGTCTTAATTATGAAGAATTTGTGAGGTTTCAAATTACATCTAAAAATACTTTATACAAAAAACCGTATTTAAAGAAACGTTAAATTCAGCTGAAACTTAATCTCTTTCTTTCTTGAACTTAATTTTCTTTCCTTCAAAGTTGCTTTATTTTCCTTGATTGAAATTTACATTATTTTGATTTTATTGATTTAAACCGTTCGGGAATATTAATTATCAATAAAGATACTGAAGTGAAAAATTATCACTAAAAATACTGAAGTGAAAAACACTGAAAAATTGCGTATATAAAAAGAAAAACAAACGAAACGAAAATAAAGAAATTCTTTTAAGATTGCCGAGAACGCAATGATATGCGGGTGACCACCAACAAAACGTCATTCACAACCTACTTCTCCTCCGAAAAGCTTATTTTCCATTCGAAGGCAGCCGTATCCCTACCCCTCCGCCAGCCTTGCTCACGCCATCCCCCGATCCTAAAGCTCGCGATATCAGAAGCAACGAACCACAAGAAACAAAGAAGCCGCGACTTGCAGCAGCGTAGAGTCCTTCGACCCAATTACACAGATAAATAAGGATCACGGCGTCGCGTCGAGTGCGCGTGCAGTGCAGCCAGCTTCGGCTGTAGTCGGCGAGCCGAGTGTTCATCTTAGAGGGCCAACAAAGTGGAGTCGAAAAACAAAACGAATGGAAGGCAAGGAATCGCAATAAAATCTTTGCCGCTGAAGATATTCATTTCCGTCGGTCGTGATGCGCGGCGGCTGCCATCAAAGGCGCGGGGAAGGAAGTCCCACCCACGAAATGATTTATCGCTTCGCTGATACATTGAGAAAGCCTGCGAAGGACAACCCAAGTGATGGTGTGCGCAACAAAAAGGGAAGAAAGAACTGGAGACAAACACTTCCAACGCTGTTGTGCAGCTCATAAATGTTATCATTTCCGTTTAGAAAAAAGGGTTTCTAGTGAATCTGAATCAATGTGATAATTATAGGGGACGAAGAACCAAGTTTTCAGTTAATTTTTACTACTTTTAGGCGTTTAGTGATTGAAAATCAATGAAATTTCAATGAAATTAAGTTTGATTTAATTCGTCTGAGCGCTGATTTTATTTTCCCCTCTTTTCCGCTTTGAATTCTTTCGCTTCTTTACTTCGCCGCTGCCAGCATTTCTGGTTGAAAAAGTTGATGTTTTTCATTTCCCTTCTCAACAAAGTTTTTCGGTCCCTACTAAACAAAGTGACAAGTTTAAAACACATTAATTGTCTCGGTCGATCCGCGGAGTTGGTTTTGTGGTTTACGGTGAAGAAATCGTTTGAATATTTGCAGTTTCCAGTTTCTGTACTTCTAAAGTTTCGAGATACTCGCATGCCACACGCCAGTCTCATTTAAGTTGAAAGCCAGCGCGGAGTGAATTTAAAATCTCTCTTTTCCAAATATCCTTGCTTCACACTTTTCAAATTAATGTAAAAACACGAATTTACGGCCGCGTGTCCGAAATACTGGAGCACAATAGCATTTCTCCTTCTTCTGGTGACTGAAAACTTCTGGTGACACAATTCTGACATATATTAAAAATCCACACACCGTTGATCTTTAATAATGTTGATACAAACGCGTATTACCCGATCCGAGCTTCATTCCATCTTTATTATTGACAAGGAAGAAGGACAGGATTTTCCATTATAAAGTTTCTAATAAAAATATTGTCACAATCTTGTCTCAGGCAGGTTACGCAACATCAGGGTAATTCAGTCCCTTCAATTCCTGCGGCCACCGTTGGTGTCATAAACTCCGAGGAACTGTGCACCTCCTTCCCGTCAGGCGTGTCATTCGCCTCCTTTTTCCCCCCACAATAAACAACTTTAACTCCAAACAGAACGAAGAATATAGAAGATATTGTTGTTGTTCCTAGTTATAAAACTACACATGTCCTTGCTTAATGTGTTGGAAAATCCGGTCACAATTTCACAAAACTTTATATTTTACCTTCCCTTACTTGCGTACATCTCATCTCCCTCTCCGCACTTTTGTGGTTGCCAAGAAAGCGAAAATGAAAACAACGAGGCATAAAATGAAGAACGAGCCAACAAACAGTCTGTCGAAGTTTCTCTGCATTACGATTTCTTAGCAAAAGAATCTCGCGATTTCTGCCATAATTTCAGAGCTGATTTCAGTTTATTTAACTTGTTCTTTCCGCTTTTCTGCTCATTTTTTCCTTCTCCTTTTTATTTTTCTACTTTCTGTGTTTTTTGAAGTTGGTTGGGACGTGAGGATGAGGATGTGTGTGGATACGTTTTTGTTGTATTTGCGAAGTTGTGTCCAGTTCCTTGTTATCGTGTTTTAATTACTTTGGCAGTCACTTTATAATTCTTAGCTTAATTAAAGTTACTTAATTTTCAGCTTTGCTCTTCATTTTTAGACTAAAGATTTAGAGGTTTTTTGAATTTTGTTCAATTTATTATATTAGTTTGAAAACTAGAAATCGGTTATATTTTCAGAAAACTTTACACACAAACACATACACCCACATACAAACTCACACACATACGCACACACACACTGCACTAGTGTAGTTAGAAGTTGAATTCTTGCCGGTTCCTGACTTTTTGCACTCATATCCACTCCTTGACCAGCAACTCTTGGCCGCCCACGTGTTTCTAATGCAACAACCATTGAATTTTCCAGGGCTGCGTCGCCATACTCAGTTTTACGTGGATTGTGAGTCTAACGGTGTTCGGATGCCTCGTGTTACCCAAAGGTGAGACGAGCTTACCACTGTCATTCGTACTCGCAGTCCTTGTATTGCAGTACAGGGTCTCAGTGAGCTTTTTAATGTTCGCATCATTCACACCGAAATGTAATCCCTTCTCTCCGTCCCTTCACCCGTCCACACCTGGACGCCCTCTCGCTCGGTGTGCAGGCTACTACTTCAACAACACGGGCCTGATGGCGTGCGAGCCGTTCTACAGCAAGGCCTCGTACCGCATTCTGGCCACCTGCGCCCTCTACTTCCCCACCACCATGGTGCTGATGTACTGCTACGGCTCCAGCTTCCACATGAGCCGCTTCAGGCTCAACGACCCCACCACGCCACTGAGTGGCATCCACCATCCGCACCATCCGCTGACGTCGTCGACGACGCTGTCCAACGCGCCCGTGATGAACCTCAGCTTGGCCATGAGCATGGGCCTGGGCATGGCGGGTATGGCGGGACCGGCGAATCTGGTTACGAAGAAGGTTGGTAATCCGAGTAAAGTTATTCTATTCAAGATGCTTCATTCAATTTAATATGCTTTAACTTGATTTACCAAATAACTCCCTTCTCAAGAAGGGAAACTGTATAAAATACAGATTATAATTTTCAAGTTGGAATTTATCTTATTTTCGTTTCACCTGAGTGCTTAACGGTAACTCAATTTTGAGTTCTCCAAAATAGAATTCAATCTAATGAAGAAGCTACACACAGCTCTACGTTTTCAGTCTGACCCTTGCAGTGCTTCCCCTCACTCTACCGCCGTCTCCCTCTTCCCGCTCTCGTTGCAGATCGTCCCTATTCACGAGAAGCAATCGAACGGACCGACGTCGCGTTCCATGGCCGCCATTTCGCTGGGTTTCATTGTTATGGTCACTCCGTGGACGATACAGGAAATCGTCACCGCCTGCACCGGATCGAAGGTAAGTCCTGCTTCCCGTTAGCATATCCGTGTCCGTTTCAGGAAACCCACGTCCTTGGTTTCCACGTCCACGTGGTTTGCTTGCCCTTAATACAATATTTTTTCTTCTCGTTTCTAACTCGCGCTGCTGATCTCTTTCGTTAATTATTCGGTTTCGTGCTTTCCTATCGCTTTCGCCGCAGCTGCCCCCGTTTCTGGACTTCTTGGTTACCTGGATTGCACTAAGCAACAGTTTTTGGAATCCTTTTATTTATTGGGTTCTCAATTCGAACTTCCGTCGTTTAATTCGATATTTATTACCGAGCAGGGTGAGTGAAACACCTGGAGAATTCCAAGGTAAAAAAAGATAAAACACAAAAATAACCTGAAGTAAAATAAAATACGAGCTGTAAAATTTAGAAATTGACTACTTTTTCTTTGGAATTGTTGAGTAATCGTAATCCTATCTCTCGAATTCTAATCTTTACATATATTTTAGATTATATTTTAGATTTAGAGATGTAAATAAATTGAATTTCATTAAATAAAACTAGAATTAATTATTTTCGTTTGACGAATATCGAACTCCCGTTGAACACTAATTTTCGTTGTTAATTATCCTGGTAATAATTTGACGAGCAATTCCCTCCTCGCCCTCAGCCCTTGCAAATTGTTTTACTTCACACTCTCCCTCTTCTTCGTTAGTGCTTTCATTTTCAATTTTCGCCTCTACTTTCTTCCTCGAGAGCAGCGCACACTCGAGATTAATTAATTTCGATAATAATGCAATAAGGACTTCAATAATACGTTGATTCAGCACATCGCACACACACACACACACACACACACACTCACACATGCATTGATAAACACACACATACATATGCAGCGAAAACTTCTCTTAACAAACACTTAGATTTCGTTGCAAGATGCGGCGTTTAATTGTTCACTCAGGCGGCCAGAAAGCCGCATAAATTAATTTAAATTTTAATCAGCGATTATTTGCACAAACGAAGAGCTCGATTGTCGATTGTTGTAGTTATTTTAAAGCGCAACCACAACGAAGATCAGCTTGAAATAAGAGAGAACTACTGAGATAACCGCAATAAGAACGAAAACAATTGCCCTGGTTAACCTCCGATTTCCGACCGGCGATAATTTGAGCTCCCCACTGTGACAAGCTTGCATTCGTGATGAAGACGAGGGGAAGAGGAAGAACAACAGTGAGCCCCAGCTATATTAACAAAGACAGGAAAATACAGACTGCTTGAGAAAAAACCTAGGAAAATTAAAATGAATTTTGTAATATTAATTTTAGAACATTAAGTAGAAATATAATATAAAACACGAAATATGAAGTATTAAATATAAAATGGGAAATACACTATTAAAAATTATAAAACACAAGAATTAAAACGTCAAACACAAAATTAAGATTTGCTGCCACATAATTAAAAGTGTTCCTCTTTCATCTCTTTCTTTCATCTCTTTCCTCCCTCAAGTGCTTCACCGCCACTGAATTTCCGGAAGATCGCAAGTCGCCCTGCTGCCACCTCAACTCCGACTGCGACATCACCTCTCTGCCGATGCCACCCGAGCCGCCGTCATCCCGGCCGCCGCACTCGAACACGGGGAGCGGCATCGGCGGTTCCGTGCTCGGCATTTGTGCGCGTACATGCACGAACAGCCTGAGCCGAACCGCCTCTCAACACACACGCGGTAGCGCCGCAAGTGGCGCCCATCATGGACACAGCCATGGCCAGCACATGAGCGGCTACAGTGGCAGCGTGCGGCCAGATATCGAGGGGCTGTCGGAGAAATACTGGGGCGAGATACTCGAGCGCACAGTCAGCTCTGGCAGTTTGCACGCTTTGCAGAAAACGTTTCCACATCATCATCATCACCACCACCACCACCATCAACATCAGCTGCAGCAATATCAGCAGCAACAGCATCAGCAGCAACAACATCAGCAGCAACAACAATACCTTCTTCAGCAACAACTTATGGGCGGCACAGAAGCTGGTGGCGGCACGCCCACAACCACAATGACGACTTCATTCAGCAAAACTAGCGAACTCAATGCAAGCACATCGGCTGAACAGGCGGCCGACGAGGTCGACGCCACCGACTCCACGCCGCGCCTCTTCGGATTGTTCAACAAGTTCTCGAACTCGGAGCCGAAACTGTGCGAACACTTCTATCAGCACGACACAAATTGCGCGAAAAACAAATGCGCTGCTTGCGGCAGAGGCGGCACTGTGGCCGGCGGTAGCTTTGACACCCACGAGGCCGACTCGAGGCTGGGCTCGACGGGGGGTTGCAGCATTCCGGACATTTAATACGCGGAGGACGTGATTTTAGCCAACAGCCAGATCAAGCGCTGCAGCAGCACGAACACGGCAGCAGGCAGCACATCAGCCACCGGCAGCAGCACGTTGGCCACCCACTCCTCCACCACCACCACCACCACCACCGACAACAACACGTGCACCACCTTCTTTCATAGCAACGTCAACGCCCGCACCAGGTGCAGCGGCATCATGGCTTCACACGCTTTGCCACCTTCACTTGCCACCGCCGTGGCTGGTAAAGCGACGCCGCCGCCGACAACAACAACAACCATACGTGCTGCCTGCCACAGTCCGCCGACAAGTCTGGTCGCCGCACGAATGGCGGAGTACAGAAAGTAGGTGTGTCGGCCGCGTCACTGCTGTCACTACTCTTCGAATGCGTTTTGACAGCGAAGGCGACGTGGCTGTCAGAAGTGTTTGCTTGTTGGCTGACCTCTTAATGTTGGTCAACATGTCGTCCGACGCGTGCCTCTGCACGCCTCTGCACGCGTTCGTTTTATGTAAGTATGTATGGAAAGTTGTTGTATGTGTTTGCGTGGATTAAGTTTTGTACAGTTAGTCGAAGTTATTGCGCTTGAGAGATGACGATGGTGATAGAATTCAATATTTGGGTGGTTCCACGTGAGCTCCCCTCACGCATTTCGGTGATGGTTTCACACAAACCCGCATACAAAAGTCATTCGAAAAACACGAAATCCCTTCCTTTTCCCGTAACTTCTCACTTTACGAGGGCTTTTTCTCAAAAACGAACGTGGCATTTTAGCCCACTCGTGTTGGATTCACCCGTTTACAACAGATTTCTCGAAATTCCTTTAATTTTATTAAAAATGATTATTAACATCTATGTAAAAATTGTGTCTACAGAAATTAGAGATTTGGTTTTCGATTTTGGATTCATTAGTTGGTTACACATATAATAATGAAAACTTTTAGCAGTAGAAAATCAATTCAATGTTTACAGTAAACTTCGAGAAACTTGTAGCAAATAAAAAATGTGAAGCCTGTTTGTGTTACAAAGACTGAAAATTGTTTTCAGCAAGCTTAAAAATACATAAGTGTGGGACTAAAATTGTTAACATTAAAATTTAAGTGTTAGAGTTAGGAAGCGGTTATAATTATCAAAGTAAATAATAAAAATGCTAATTATCAGTATAAAACTGTAAACTGTAACTATGAAATTTAATTATTAAAAACTAGTTAAGTTAAAACGAAAGAAATCAAACACGTTATCCTACTGAAGCATTTTCATAATATATTCATAACAATAAAAACAACATCACCAACTCGATTAAAGCCAGACAAAAACTTATTCCGTTAACCAGTTTGCGTGCCAAGCGAAAAATTTGCCATTAAAAAGTTACCAAAAACAGGATAAAAACGAGCGTCCACAACCGATTCTAGTGGTCGTGGCGATTATTTGCGAAGACGCAGCCAAGCACGAAATTGACGGCAAAAACGGTCAGCATTGCCAGCTGTGCGGAATTTCGTGGCCGTCTTCGGGGTTTAGTTGTGGGTCTGTTTTTCCTGATGGGTGATGGTGGCGAGCTGGTGCGAATTTAGCGTACTATTTGTTCGCGGGTACATTAGTTGCCAGTGGTGCTGTTGTTGCACATTCAAGTTCGTACTAAGGTTTAGTATTTTATTTTTACTATTTTCTTTCCAGGAGCATTTTGAATTTTTCAATTTAATTCGGAAAGAGTTGATCGAGTGTATGAATTAAAAATCTTTGTTTTTCCAAAGTTAGAAGATTTTTCGTCCGATAGGTTTCGATTTTTATTAGCATTAACCTTTTAAATTGAATTAAAAGAATTAAATGATGCTCATGCTGAAATCAGTTATAAGAAACTTTAAATTCAGCACTCGTATTTTTATTTTTCTACGAATAGCAATAAATAGTGAGTAATAAGAAATCCTGCGTTCTAATAAATCTTAAATAAACCAGCAATTTACAGTTGAGGATGGATAATCCAATTTAAGCGCACACATTGTAATTTGATCGTAAAAATAAAGAAACACGTATTGAAACAATTCCTAGAATAGACTGAATGTTATGGAAAAAATATTGAAAATTCACTACTAGCTTAATAATTCCAATGTAATGTATGTAAATTATTAATAATACTTGTAATACTTTAAAACGAATGTCAAATGTAGTGCCAACAATTAAAAGTGTGCACACAAGTAGTTAGCCAAGAAAGCGAAACGAAGGATCATTTAAATGAATATATCGACTTCATCCTTGGATATTGAAAAAAAAGGGTGGATTCTAAGTACGGAAAATTAGCCAAAATAATCATAATAAAAAATCTAAATTAAGTTTGTAAATAATTGAAATAGTGCAACATGTGAAATCAAATAAAATCTAAAATTTGCTGTAAAGAAATACAAACAAGTAAATATAAAGTAAGTCAACGGCAATAAAATGAAGTGAGAAGAAATAATAAAAATTCTTAAAAATAATTTAAAAAGACTTTCCTTTAATGGCTTCTAGATATTATTGTATATTAAAACTACTAACAAGAATTTTTGTTGTAGTACTTGTTCTTTAAAGCTTTGAATTTCTTCCTTAAATTTACTAACCATATTTTGTATTTCTTCTGAGGCAAAAATATCAGAAATAAACAATTCGGCTTTGCAAAAATTATTTGTCTTGTTATTAATTTCAAGGTTTTACTTTTACAGTTTTAACTATTTAAAGAACTTTGGGAATTGTTATTTAGATTTTTTATTATTAAACTTTATTGTTTCACTTTCTATATCAAATATAATTATAATCAAAAAAATACTGAACATTTTCTTTGTACTAATAAATTTACTTTAGTTCAAAAGAAGACTGGATTTCGTATGCAATGAAATGCGTCTTTAACCTTGTTTCTTCTCTTTTCAATGCTGCCTTCTCTTTCTGTGTTCATCTCCCTCTCGGCCTAATTGGCGCCGCGGTAACAGACTTCAACGGAGCGTGCAATTTAATTTGTGTGCCTCACGCGCTGACAATTTTTCAACGTGAATTCAATTGAATCGTAATTGAATGTAGCTTTTATTTCCTTTACTCATTTCATTTCCATTTCTTTTACTCCATTCCTGTCTCCCTCTCTCACTATCTCACCACCCAGCTACTTTTTCAACCGACTCTTTATTTTTAAATCTTATTCATTTAAATCTTTATTGATTTTGTGCGAATTTTATTTGGAAAACCTTGTTGATATACATTTTTATCGGCTTCCATATAGCCTTTGGCAAGAACATTTGTTGGCGCGAAGCTTCGTATATTGAGTTCTTGCATAAAGGTTAGTAAAATCCCTAAAAATGAGTTAAGTCAGACAACAACGACGCCTACCCTCCAAATAACTTAAATATATTAAGCGCTATAAGTTGAATAAGATAAGAAAGTGGCTTACCGATTCAGTAAGCTTTCTGAATCAATATTTGGACTTGCGTGATGTTCAACTCAATATTTGAGTTGTCGATTAATATTTGAACTTGCATGAACTTATTAAGGAGCTTCAGAAAAAACTACGAAAGTCATCGTATGCTCTGCAGATATTCTACGCTTAAGCAAGCATATCTCGCTCCCAGTGAGTCGCAAATAGTCAGAACTACGTTCAAAAAACATTATCAAAAGGCAAAAATGAGAATTGACGACAACTTACATTTTTCAACATTAACAACGTCTTTAAATATGCTACAATAAATTAAATCCATGAAGGGAAACGCTTCAGAAGCTTCATTTATAAATGTGCTCCACAGTGATATTTATGTGCTTCATAGACACATTTATAATGTGCTTCAAAAACTCTACAAATATGCTACATAATAACACTTATAAATGTGCTACATAAAACACTACTAAATGTGCTTCAAGCTGCTCGATTTTTTCAGATGAACAGTCATGAGCATTTAATGACTATGGAATACTTGCGATCCTCCGGGAAGTTTGTTTTTAAATTAGGTAATTATTTTATTTTCTATAAGTTTTATTTTTGCTTTAAAAGTATCTTTCAATAAACACTTTCTTTAATTCCGTATACCGATTGTCAAATGGCGAATTTTGTATAAAATCGAGAACAGAGATTCCTGCGTCTGCTCCTGGATCGATGGTTGCTCGTAAAAAGGTGATGTTTATTTTAGTATAATATTTTGTTTTTAAGAACAAATTTTTATTTATACCATTTGAATTTCGGATATATTTTCTGAAAATTGTATTTTTGAAATGAAAATAATTGAAACTTTTAAACTATTTTTGAGAAAGCAAATTTAGAAAATTATAAAGTTTGATAAGTTAAAATGCATACAATTGGTAAAAAGTATTTTATTGTAAAAGTATTTTATTGTAAACGTTAACGTAAGTACCCTTGTAATTAGTTATTCTAATTGCTGAGTAGATTTTGAACTAATTATTTATCAAATAAAATGCTTAGTATTTAAAATTTGTAGTATTTAAAAATTGTTTTTTATTTAAATAAATACAAATAATATATTTTATATATATATTATAATAATATAATATAAAAATATATTTTATTTAAATACAAATAATATATGTATATATTTAAATAAATACAAATAATATATTTTCAATCTAGCCGGCCATATAATTTCCTTCGAAGCGAACCAAATTTCAATATGCCAAGTCAAGCCTCGCTTTCGAAGTGGCGCCCGGTCAATATCGTACTCCCAGGATGTCATGACGCTGTGTCAAATAATTTTATGGAACTAGTTGACACAATGAGCAAAAAATCAAAAAACTGTATTCTCCTAATGGACGAAATCAATCTGCGCAAGGAATTAGAGTACAATTCGTCGACAGGCCATGTTATCAGTGCTGAATGCGGGTTTTAATCTGCAAGCTATCATTGCAGGTCAAGGATCACCAAGTATGGACTGCTTCAGAAAATTGACAACTAATTTTAGCAAAAACCATTTCCTTTCTCTAGGTAGAACATTTTTTGTATTATTTGATTATTGCCATACTTTCAAGAATATTCGTAATACTTTGCTGAGTGCAGATATTGAGACCGAACTCGGATCTGCTCATTGGAACGTAGTAAAAAAAGCTTATAACTTTGACAAAAAAAAAACAAATTAGACTAATATTAGTACCTAAATTGACGGACAAACATTTGGATCCTAGACCTTTCGACAAAATGCGTGCAGGAACAGCTGTGCAAGTATTAAGCAAGTCAGTAGCATCTGGAATTCGCTACTTCTATCAGAAAAATATCTTCAAAAGTGAGGTCACTTCAAGGAATGCTTTAGCTACTGCGCATTTTATTGAACAACTTAATGATTGCTTTGACTATTTGGCCGCTAAGAACATAAATGACAAAAACCCAAACAAACGCCCTAGGACGAGAGACTGCCAGAAAGGACAGAAAGTTAGTTACCAGCTGGAAAACAAAACTTTTCCATGGATGGTCTGCGCTTTACCTTGAGATCAATGCTTGAATTAATCGATGATCTTTTCGAAGACCCTGAAGTAATATTTGTGAAGATTTGAGAACTGAATCAGGACTCATTAGAAAATTTCTTTCCATTTTAAGGGCGAGTTTAGGAAGCAATACTGACCCTGCTGTACGAGATGTTCAGTATATCTGTGCCAGGGTTCTATCTATGAAGCTTCTCACTTACAATCACCATTGTCGCAATGAAAATTGGCACTGTATTTAATTTCAGTTTCCAACGGAAAAAAGTGAATGGGAGACAATCGCGTAAGAATTTAATGAACGATGACAATTTCCCCTTTGCATAGACGCATTGGATGGAAAGCGCATTGCTTTCAGGCCTCGTAAGAAGGATGACCCACTATATTATAATTATAAAGGATTCCACAGCATTGTACTGTTGGCTCTAGCGGATGTCAATGCAAAATTTATATTTATCGATATAGGATGCAATGGCAGAATAAGCGACGGCGGTGTTATTCAGCGTTCTGCTTTAATGAGTATATTGGCCCAACCTGAAAAGCACTTTCCAGAAAGCAAAAACGTTGGAAACGAGATATTACTTCCATATTTTTTTGTTGGAGTTCTCCCTATGCGGCCGCGGGATTTGCCCGCACAGTTCATCTTGTCCGCAATCTTCTGAATTTCAGGCCCAAAAATTTCTTATCAATGAGTTGCATAAAATATTTGTAAATGTGCTTCATAAGGCATTTATAAATGTGCTCCACAATAAAATTCATGTACTTCATGAAACATTTATAATGTGCTTCAAAAACTCTTATTAATATGCCACATAAAAGCATTTATATTGTGCTACATAACAGTACTTATAAATGTGCTACATTAAAACATTATAAATATTCTGTATAAGGCATTTATAATTGTGCTACACAAATAATATTTATGTACTTCGAAAACTCTACCAAATGTGCTACATAAAAGCATATACATTGTGCTACTTAAAAACACTTAAATGTGCTCCATAAAAACATTTATAATGTGCTACATAAAAGCACTTATAAATGTGCTTTAAGCTGCTCGATTTTTTCCGATGACAACCGAAGCTTAAGCCGCGCAAGGCAATGCGTGGAACGTGCATTTGGCATTCTATCCAACAAATTTAGAGTGTTCCAGACAAACATTCACTTACGAGAAGATAACGTGGAAGAGATTACATGCTGCTGTGAACTACACAATTTTTAATAAGAAATAGCAGTTATTACGCGGAAACACATGTCACAAGAAAATTCAGGTCAAACTACAAATCGGCACTCCACTGCCAATGAAAGCATTCGGAAAAATTGGGCTCGAGGAAACTTCTGCACTATTTTCTTTGTCGTCATTCTAAAAAAAACACTTTTAATACACTTCTGTAATTTTCTAATAAATGGATGATCTAATGGTTAATAAATTACCGTTACAAAATGTATGTTGCTTCACCTGGGAACAACATCGTTGCAGTGCTCTAATAATGAAAGCTCATTGTAGCACCACAATGTTGGTGCTACAACTTCATCGGTCCCACACCAACTCTGTTTCGAAGCAGCAATTTTTTTTTCTCCTTAAGCAACTACGTTTGCAGTGTCTTCATTTTTGTTTTTCTGTCCCTAATGGCAACATTCGGTTTGTGTTCCTGCATGTTTGACTTTATATTATTCAAACACGCGTTCCTTTTTACTTTATTAGTAAAATATACATTTCTGGGATTTTAGGGGCATGGAGACTCCCTGTATAGTCTAATTAAAAGTAGGGTTTCACCATTGGTCCAGTTCAAAGTCACTAATAGTAGGAAAATAATTTCAGTGTAAATATAATTTCCTTTAAATTAAGCTGAATCGCATAGTTGCAAAATGCGGGCTGTATTCGTGCGTATTACAGCGTCATGATCGACCAACGGTGACCCTCTGCCCTCGTTTTCCACACTACCCTCCTGTGCAGTGGCCGCCATGGAATTCGCCATATCGGCTGTCGCCTCCTGCATACACATACATGACGGCATACGGAACCACGGACGGAATCGCCGGGCGCATTAGATAGATTATACACTACAGAGTTAGTGCTGAGACCAGGTGCCTGCTCACCCTTCCCCGCGTCTGTTGGCCCATGGGTCTGTGGACTCCCCCGCGATATTAACAATAGAATTATCATATCCGAGGCTTCTGTTTATATTTGGACCAACTGAATTGTAAGGCCGAGAGGGTTGGTAGCCCTCAAGACCCATAAGCTTTTCACCATTTGCCCGCATTATCTGTTTCCGGCGGGAACCACTAGGAGGTTGGTGAATCGGCACATCTACGATCTCTTCGGAATCATGTATGTTCGACTTTTTTTAGCCACTTTTTGTGCTTCATAGTAAAATAATAAAATTTATAAATACGCTACATAAAAACAATTATAAATATTCCACACAAGTACGTAGGTACTGCATGAAATGTTTATAAATGTGCTGCATTCAATATTTGTAAATTTGCTACACAAAATATTTATAAATGCACTACCTGTGCTTCTTATTAATGACCTGCATAAAACATTCGTAAATGTGCTCCACTATAAAATGTATGTACTTCATGAAAACAATTATAATGTGCTTCAAAAAGTCTTATAAATATGCTACATAAAAGCATTTATATTGTGCTACATAGGAACACTTTTAAATGTGCTACATTAAAACATTTATAAATGTGCTCCACAAATAAAATTTATGTGCTTCATGAAAAAAATTATAATGTGCTTCAAAAACTTTTCCAAATGTGCAACATAAAAGCATTTATTTTGTGCTACATAAAAATACATAAATGTGCTCCATTAAAACATTTATAATGTGTTACATAAAAACCCATTTAAATATGCTACATAACACATTCCAAATGTGCTTCAAAAACTCTTCCAAATGTGTTACATAAAAAGATTTATAATGTGCTACATAAAAATACATAAATGTGATAAAGAAGCTTCAAGCTGCTCGATTTTTTCAGATGAACGGGCATGAGCATTTAATGTCTATGGAATACTTGCGTTCCTTCGGGAAGTTTGTTTTTAAATTAGGTAATTATTTTATTTATTTCTATTTATTTTTATAGATATTGGATATATCTAAATATAGATATTAGATAATTGGATCAAAAGTTTTTCCAAATGACTTTTAATTGTAGGGGCGGACACCCACCCCTTTCAACACCCACTCACTCAACGGCATCAGTCATGCATACTTTTGTCCCGTCGTGAAAACACAGCGCTCCCAGTTGGAATTCGCTCAATTTTCCACAGTTCAGTTCGTTGATTGTGGATTTGTGTTGCCCGTTGTTTTGTATTATTCACTTTTTAATGTATAGTAGATTGTTTTGCAAGAGAGCATTTTAGTCAGCTAAAGCAAACGCTTAGGAGGGAGCTTTGCCAGGCCGTATTCGGCGTTGATAGATAAGAAGTATTGGATAAAATTACTTAAGCCTCTAAACAGGCGATTCTATGAAATACTGAAGTCATGTAACTCGTTGAGATTGCTTGATGTTTATGAAACGAAAGGCTACGAAATATTATCAGAAGGAATCATTTAGAAGGAAGCAAAGCCGTTTACCAACAAATCGCGTATCTCATTATAACGAATCCAAATCGAATGAGATCTCAAACGCGGGCTGATGTGAATTCAATTAAATTGCCTAAAATCTGATGCACAGAAGGGAATTTCACGCGAGTGAAGAATCATTGCAGCCTTTTAGGAGCAACGTAAGCCAGTAATTAAATTTCGGTCAATGAAATGGGAACTAGAGAGCAAAAGTGTATGGGAATGCAGATAAATATGCACACACACACTCTTGCAGACACCAGCTGTAGGTCGTCCAATTCCCTGACTTCACTGGGAAGAAGGATACCTTGAAGTAGAAACGCAGGCTTGAACGCATTGACTTCAAAGCCATGGGAGAGCACACACATGTGTACGTTTGTATGTGTAGCTATTTGAAAGGCACACACGGATAGCATGTCATGTGCACCCAATGCTGACGGCTGCGTGCTATAAATTTTCCAACTCCAGCAACTCGTGGTATTTTTCACTGTTACCCAACGTTTTCAATGCAGGAATACCCATCCACACGCGCACAAGTCATACTGCAACATATACAAGTCCATGCGCAGCTGGATGCACACATTCAACAGACATCAAAACGAGAGTTTAAAAAACAAGCAGCAACAGCCTGCTGGCGAGCTGGTTTTGAAGTCCAGTATCCGGGTTCCAGTTTTGCATACTACGCACTTTCGTTGCTCGAACACTTGCTTTGTGCGTTTCTGAATGTGCTGGTGATTTTGCCGTATGGTGGTGTTTTTGCGGGTGTGTTTCGCCGTGTGTTTTCTCTGTGTGTTGTGCTGGCGTTTGTGTGTTTGTACATCTTTTTTTCTATTTCTTAATTCCGGGAATGTAGTGCTTGATTTTCACGCCCGTGCAGTTGTCGTTATTTTCGTTTTGAAGTAATGAATTCTTTGAAGTACAATCTCGAACATTTTCTTTACGTTATCGTAGTAAACTGAAAATAACTAATTTAAAAACAAGAAAATCTTTTGCGATTTTATTGCATACTTTTAGGCGTCACGTTTGGATTCGATGATTTTAAAGAATACGAGATTTATTACATGGTAAATAACTCTTCGTCGTTAATCGTAATAAATCCTGTAATGTCATTTTCTTAATTGTTTTGCTGCGTTTTTCACAAAATTCGTAAATTTTCGTACAAAGAATTTGTAAATTAGAATCAAAGACATTTTTTTTGAAAAGAAATAATAAAGCCAATCTAACAAAAATATTGTATATGAAGTGTAGAGAAGGAAGAAACTGTTGAAATCTTCAGTAGCAACAAATTTTACTAAACTGCCAACGCAAAAACTAAGAAAACAGCAGATTTATATTAGTCGTTATTCAGTTGCTCCGAAGTAACAGTATTCACCAAGTCGCCCCAACGTTTGACTCCGATTTATTTGAGAATATTTTATTTATTTTATTGCCCCATCGAGAATATTTTATTTATTTTATTGCCTTGAGACATCCCGATGTAACCGTGAAATTTACTTCGGCGCTGAAGAACGCCTGACCGTCTTTCAACTTGTTACAGCCATGCTTACACTAAGAAAAATTGTGAACAGTACTAAAATGAGATAAATCAAAATCAAATCACATAAAGACTGGAAGAGTAAACATCCAACGCTGCTTGTTAGTTTTTTAGAAAATATATACTTTCATTCGTTGTTAATATATATTTTTATTCTTCATTAACAAACAAAGTTTATTTTATTGATAAAAAATATACCATATAAACATAAAATTAAGGCATTAGAGGAATGAAAACAAAACCAATAAAAGGCCAAATGAATTTCAAGAAATTTAAGTTACAAAAAAATTAATTAAGTTACAAAAAACATTCCTAAAGAACATTAATAAACAACAATCGAAAATTAATAAAAAGTAAAACCGGTAAGAGGTCTTCAGCAAGGCCGTCAGTCTGAATACACCCTCAAAGTAAGAAGGAGGCCTTAAAAAGCTCCCAAAAGCTGTGAGAGCTTTCTAAGGCTCTAAGAGTTAATAACAATTAAAGAAGGCGAACCGAACACATTTTTGCGGATATGAGGCTAAATCCCTAAGATTTTAGATAGATATTGCTTTAAACTTTTTTGGAAAAGAGGTCCCCGTACAATTTAGCATAAGAGTGGGGTGGTTTTTAATGATTTCGCTCACTTCCAAGTCCAAGCTGCTATATACAATACATCAGTGCAGTTTTTGTCAGGGTTTATTGTGATTTCTCAGTTCCATTTTAATCACGCGATAACTTCTGTAATCGCGATTACAACGGACTGACAGACGAACAGGCGGACGGGCAAGAGCAAGTGGACTCAGGACGCTAAGAAAGAATGTATACTTTTGCATTTCTATCTCGTCTACTTATCTTGACCTATCTTGGATTACAGCAGAGTGATTTGAGAAAAAGAAAAAGCAAAGAAAGTCAATATAGAAGAAGTAGAGAATGGATTATCAAAACAGAACACACAGAAGATATCGCGGAAGATATAGTACAGAAAAGAAAAAAACTGAATAGCACAAAAGAAGTGAATCAAAAAGAAAGAAAGAATGACAAACGAAAGAAATGAAAAAATAGAATATTCTCGGTCGAAACAGGATAGATACATGAATCAAAACATTACATTTTTAACACCATCAGTGCTGATCAATAGTTTTTTTCTTGTGCAGTAAATGTATTTGTACTTAAAGGAAGTACGCTGGTAACAAGGTTGCTTCGTCCTTCTCGACTCCACCCTTTTAAATGTCATGAAATCCTTTCGTTCGCGTTGCACGTTGAGTGCTTGCCATTCACTGCGAGTGCTGGGGAAAAATGTTGGTGGAATTCTCGTGGCACGCCAAGACTTCGCTGCGTCCCAATTTCCGTTAGATACGTTTATTGCAGCTGCGATATTGTGTGGGGATGCACGGGGTGTGGCTGTCGTATTCAATTTGTTTGCGTTGATTGTGTGATTTGTGTGAAGCTATTGTGATCAGAGCTGCTTCCAGAATTGAAAGTATTTCGAAGGTATCGTAAAAAGCGCTCCAGGAGGCACACCAACCCGACTCGACGCAAGGATTGCGTACACGTGACACGCATGTTTTTCTGATGCATTTCTACATCGTGGCTTTAAACTCGGCTTGATTTGGATTGATTTTGTATATCTTTCCCAAATCATGCTGCCAAATGCAATGGGCGGGTGGGGCGTGGTGAAAATGTTATTTTAATTTATCGCAACGAATAAATGTTGACTAAGAAGTTCACTGAAATCAGAATAACAATTTTTCTATGTGTCGAACTTAAAATTTACACCAATCCAAAGTTAATACAGATTAAAACAACAACAAGCGCTACTTCCACTAAGCAACCCAATAAACCGAATGCATCAAATGTAATTTCCATCATTAATAATCGTGGTCGCTTCAATCGGTGTAAATCCTTTCGAAGATTGAATATTTTATGTAGAGAAAACCATACTGACAAAGCGCTTACATAAACTCACAAACATGCAGACACAGCCACGAACACATGTGCACACGCGCACGCACACGTACACGTGCATCAACACACATGTACACCCTCACACATGTCATTTTCACACATATTAATAGAGCGCAGCTAACGTGTCACCGCAGCTTAACCGGAAATGAATTTCTTACATCTCAGCAGCTGCGTAGACTTCAACTTCTCTCGGTCGCAAAACCATTTATCAGTCCGGTGACATTAATTTTCTCCACTTAGATGGCGATTTTTAATGTTGACAAGACAAACAAGAGAATGAAGACTAACAAGCGAATACAGCTTTTTTATCCCGGAAGATCGGAAAGCGAATCTCCAGGAAGTTGGTGCCAACAACCACCAAATAATAAACACCGAGGAAGTCTTGAAAACAATTTACTACACAAACTGCCTGAAATTATGCAAAACTTTTGGGGAGAAAGTTGATTTAATTTGGCCGGAACTTTTAGAATAACGAAATGCGTACTTTTGCATTGATGGAATTTTCATAACCAACGTCCGTGTAAAGAAAGGAATTTGAATGGAATGGAAACGCGACGAGGGGTGGCAAAGATGAATAGAGGAAAACAGCATACGATGAAAGGTAGCCACTGAAGACGGCGCGGGAAGATTCATAGGAATTCCAAAGGCTGCAGGCTCCATGCCCACTCTAAATTGCTGAAGAAGTTTTGAAATAATTGTCGTCGATGAAAGCTACCATTGAGCGACCGGCAGGTTGTCCGGGTCGACAGGTTGTCAGTGCATCGTCAGAGCGAAGTGCGGTGCATTTGCAAGTGCAGGATTTGGGAGCTCAACGGATGCGGCTGTTGTCGGATTTGAGTGAAAATCATGCAAATCCAGAAAATCGAGTTAAGTTTCAAGAAGACTATGATTGAGGAAGTGAATGAAATCCACAGATGTCGTTGAACTTTGGAAGGAGGTAATGGAAAGTGCGGGGAAGAGCGGAGATAGATGAAGTGTGGCGTGTTGTTAGTGGTAAAGGAGGTCTGCGAAACTGAGGCGATAGAGTTGTAAAGGAAGCCAAGAGACTTAAGAGTTTGAAAGATTTGAGGATACAAATCTGTTGATGTGCGAAGCAGTAACAAAAGTTGAAAGTATTTAGCAGTGCAAGTTAAGTAATCTGAGGAAGAATTAGGAGTTGTAGAAGAAGTTGAGGATGCAAAATGATGATTTGGGGATCTGAGGGAAGTCTGAAAAAGAGGCAACTTATCTGATTTTGCTGATGATGACCCTTACTTAAAAAAATAAAAATTACACTTATTTATATTTACAACTTTGTAAAAGTTTGGCATTATAAAACCTTGTTAAATTATGGTGTTCCATACTTTAATAATTAAAATGTCTTGTTGCTTCAGTATTCAGTTTTTCTCTTATGGAAGGAAAGTCAAAGTTCGTAATTTGTAAATTATTTCTTGAAAACACAATTTTGTATTGAACTAATTTTGTGGCGCGGAAGTTGAGGTGAAAATCGTTTTTAAAGTTGGAGTTCTTCCTTCAGAATCGATTAGGTTTTTCCCGTGAGTGCAGCGAAAGCTCCAGTTTTGTGGGTCGGTGTTATTTATGCAAGAAAACTCCAACCTTCTCCCCAGAACGAAGTCCCCCGACCTCACCGCATGCAACCTTGTTGTCTGCTGTCACATTCTGCTTTGCATTTCGTTTGTCTTCTTTTAATACTGCATTTTATTGCTTCGCATTTCAGCTTTTATCTTTTTCTCCTCGGTTAACCAATGCCAGAAAATTATTTGCATGAACTGAAGATGTTTAGGAATATAATTTGTGTTGCATACTTTCGGGGGCAAACCAAAATGGTAAAGCTGTGGAAAAATATATTTTACAAATGGGTTCTGACTTGGAAATCTGTTAAATGTTTAGTTTTGCGAACTAAATTTTAGTAAAGATAAAATCTAAATATTAATTGTACAAATTTTACAAATTTTATGTTTCAATTTTAAACCTCTCTTTCAATTTGAAATATTATTATTATTTCACTTATTTTAAACTGTCAAAAATAATGGAATTATCAAAATGTTCATCTCGCTGTTAAAATTTACGTGTCAAACTGTAAAATTTAACAACATAACAAACTTTTACATCGCATGACGACAAGGACGCACTTTGAATACTTAATTTTATGACGAAAAGTATTTGCGGAATGCACCGAAGCAAAAATTCGACAATGACAAGCAATGAAAGGTCTTGATTGAGCTGTAGCTGTTTTTTGTCTCTGTTGTTGCTGTGTGCATTTGAGTGTGAGATCGCGAAATATGTCTGCAACAAAGAGCGCCAGAAATCGGATAAATCATAAAATAGTAAAATCCTCTGGCACAAACCCGGTTAATTCGAGGAAAAAGTATAAAAAGTGCAGTAAAAAGGAAATTCTACAATATATTATATTATATGAACAAGTTGAAGGAAAACAAATTATCAATTTGATGGAACATTACTCTCTCGATCTCGATTATTGTCTCGAATTTGGTACATTCCTCGATTTATAAAGGTCGACTCGATCTCGATTCTCGCCTCGAATAGAAAATCCGTTTCGATTTCATTTATTAATTCAAATTCGAGACGAGAGGCTGTACCAATCTCAATTCGTTTTGACTTAAAATTACTATTTAAACTCGGTTCATCATCTCGATCTTGGTTATTATCTCGATCTTGGTTATTGTCTCGACTTAAAAAGGTTGCCTCAAATTTCTATATTCGTCTCGACTTAAAAAAGCCGACTCGATCTTCATTATTGTCTTGATTTCGAATTATAAATTAATTGAAATATCACTGTAAATAATTGAAATATCCTACAAGTCAGCCATTTCCTAAATATGTCGTGTGCGTGTCGGCAAATTGGTTTAGAAAGCAAAGAACGAAATCTGAGTTTTGTCTTCATTTCAGCCCACACAACACTGAGATTTATAATTTCGTAATGAAGGAGTAAAAAGTCTTAATTAATGTAATATCCACCAACTTATTCTATTATTTATGACAGAAACCAACATAATTTATTCAGAAAATTTTTACTGACAGAGCGATTGCAGAGTAAACTTAACAACTACAAAATGTAATGCGAAAGAAAAACAATAATAAAGGGACGGGTAAAAAAACGAAAAGAGAGAAGGATTTCAAACGCATTTCGAGAGCTACAAGTGCTGCTGGGCTGAACTTTACAATGAAGTTGAAAACTTTACGCGCCATTTAAGGCCGAGCAAAAAACTTGATTCGCAAACTCAACAACAGCAGGCAATGTGAGAGGGGAAAATAAACAAAAGTAAAGTAGATGAAAATACGACAGAAGTCAGACAAAAAAATGTATATTGAGCACAATGCTGAATAAAATTTACCCAGGAAGTTTTCATTGAAAAATTGCAGAAACTCCTATTGTTGTGTGTTTTAAAGGCTGACAAGGCTTCAGAATAAAAATAATAATTAGTAAAAAGGATGCTTTAATAAAATGGATAAATTAACCCACCCTAACTTCACCAGCGATGCCAGTCATTTTCGTGGCAAGTTTTGGAAATGCTAAAGGGACAACAACGAAACTTATTTATAACATTTTAGCATTGTCATTGGAGAATCCTTTTGCATATTTTATGGTGTGCGAAAGCATTCTAGTTCGTGTATCAGGAACAAACTCATGAATCCCTTCTCAACTCCAGCTGTTCCCCATTTCCTCTCTTCTCGTCATGTCGGCAAACAGCTGCACAATAACTTCATCTGTTGTCTGCCTGTCGCTGCGTTTAACGACACATGGATGGTGTCTTCATCCGTTTGCTTGCAGTTGAAAGGTCTTCTGTTTTGATTAGTTTCAAACCGAGGAGTTTCAACAAAGCGTGCGATTAAGAAAATCGGGAACGGGACAGGTGTGGGATTTTAAACAAGACGGGTGATAAAGACAGAAAAGCTGTCGTACGCTTAACCCTCACGCTGGCATCAGTGAGGAACTTCTTCTATGAAGGGTTAATGAAACCATAAAATTTTCAGATCCTGAGTTCTCTTAAGGAGTTTAAAAAATTGATTTAATTCAGTTAAAAATGTGGAAATAGTATATAAAAATATCACAACTACTATACTGTGGAAATCGAGACCTATAAACGCGAGTTTACAGCGTCAAGGTGAAGGAAATGAAAATTGGGAATCTACTTCGAGGAATTGCAACTGTGTATCTTTTAGGTTGTTCTCTTGTTCGGTATGGTTGTTCCTCGAAATTGTAGCTTCACTTCAGGAGTATTTGTTGTCCTCTGTTCTCTGCCTTTTTTGCACCATTAATTTTTGTAATGAAACACACTTGTTTTTATTTACGAAATCGCTCGCTGCCAATATTTAACTGAAACCTCTTCATTTTTTCGTTGTTTACTATTTCAGTGATTAATTTTACTAACAGTTTTTAAATATTTTGAATAATTAATTGTACTTTTTATTCAAAATATTTAGATTATATTTGCAACTACGCAGCGTATGAGTAACATTTGATATAAATGTACGTTTAAGTTCGAAAATCCGTATCTTACTCCTCGTATTCGCAACTATTTTGTTGAAATCCTTTTATTTTTACAGAAACAAAATGTATTTTATGCTGCTTCAAATTACAAACAACACAAATACTAATTAATTAGCTCGCTAATCCTCTGCAGAAGAGATCTCGAGTACGAATGTGTGATACGAGTGTGAATCTCACTATTTTATGAGAGGCTCACAAAAGCCTCTCATAATATGTGTTAAATCAGTCGATATTTCCAAATTTCGAGTGTGTACGATTACGCACTCCCTACCGAACTCTGAGCGCCCAGAATTTCTGTGTCAACCCAAAAATCATAATGCAGCTGCAACGTTTCATATGAAATTTTAATGCAACATTCCGACAACCGTTTAGGATTACAATGAAATACTCACAAGAGGAAAAAAATTCTGCCTGCCAGAGCCACGAAAGCCTTTGCGGACACCAACTGGAAGTTATTTTGAACTGCTGCAGGCACGACCGTGAGAGGACGTGCATGGGAGGCGAGAGTTTGAGTTCGAGTAGCAATCAAAGTGGATCAAATCCGTAATCAGAGTGTGTGAGTGTAGACAGTGGAATGAGATTGTGTAGCGCAGTGGATCGACTAAATCGCCTGTCTAGCCGACAGCAAAGCGTCCGATGGCATAAATTTATTGCTGATTTAGAACTAATTCACCTCGCTGTAAAAGTGTAAAAAAGCGAGAGGTGGATCGGACGAGAGGCGAATATACGGAAGAAGAGCAAATAAACCAAATGTATGCATTTTTACCAATTTTATTTTCACATTTTTTTAAATAACTTAAATAAACTTAACTCCAAATTTTTTTCTGAGTTTTTATTAACACTTTAAAAATGTTCTACATTTTTTTTAAAACTACCCGGATGTGAATTTAAGCAAAACCGCAAACACACACACATGCTATCACCACAAATAAAAGACACATGCAGCTGCTAAGTGGAAGACGCCGCCTGCTTCCTCTGCTGATTGTGCAGCCAGCCGATGCGCCAACTAGTCGCTTCGGGGAAATTGTACTTGCGATTGGGCGAGTGTTCGTAGCGCATCGCCAGGTACGCTCCGCGCTGCCCACTCTTCAGCAGCTCACGCTCGTCCTCGGGAACCGCCTTCATGGGACTCTTAAAGTTTCCCATGAAGCGGAGCTCCTCACGCGACAGATCGTATGCGAAATCGCTAGACTGGGCGAGGCAGCGATTGCGCACACGCAAACCTGTCGTGATGAACGACGAGAAGGGTGAGCGACTTTTCGTTTTTGTTATTGTTGATCTCGTGTGCGCTGAGGTGGTGCTGAGCGACTTTGGAGCTCTGGCGGATTTTGCACTACCAGCTGACTGTGTTGTTCTCGCAGATTGTGTTGGCGAGGGTGTCGTTGTGGGTGACTTTTTGGTTGCCAGTGTAGCTGCTGCTATGGTTGCCGCTGATCTCACAGACGTTGAGGTGGCCGTGAGATAATTTGAAGCTCTGGTGGATTTTTTGATTCCAGGCGGTTGTGTTGCTGCTGATGTTGTTGTAGCCGATTGTTTGTTTCCCAGAGAGTTTGTGGTTTTTGCTGCTACTTTTGTTGTTATTGATCTTGTTGACGCTGAGATGGCGTTGGGAAATTTCCGAGCTCCGGCGGATTTCGCACCTCCAGCTGTCTGAGTTCTTATTTCTGCTGATTGTGTTGCTGCTGGCGTTGCCGTTGGCAATTTTTTGGTGACCAGTGTTTTGACTGCGCTTGCTGTTGGTGTTGTTATTGCCGATATTTTGGTTGCCAGTGTTGTCATGGCTGTTGTTGTACTTGGCGTTGATCTCGCAGACTTCGAGGTGGCAGTGCGAGAATTCGAAGCTTTAACGAATTTTGAGATTCCCGTTGAATGTGTAGCCGCTGGAATTGCTGTTACCGACCGTTTGGCAGGAAATCTCTTTGTTGTTATTGGTCCGACAGACTTTATTTTAACCGCTGGAGGTCCTCTTGCAACCTTAGCTGTCGCTGCCGGCATGCTAGCGACCGTGTCTGCAGTTTTCAATTGTGACATGCTTACTTTTCCAAAAGATTTGGGAATACTTGCAAATAATTTGAAACTTCTTGCCGACGCCAATTTCGAAAAATAAAATATTGAAAGAATTTTCAACGATTACGAAGTTGTTTGTTGACCGAATTTGAAAAAATAAAAGTAAAAGCAGTACATTAAAATTGATTGAGATTATAATGCTCAGCTTTAAATTATAGAACTTTTAAGTCCCAATGTTTCGGTCGATGTTTTGAGTGGTTTTTTAGTGACAAGCAACACGCCAAAAAGGCGTTTCAATCAAAACATCGAAAACATCGCTTCATACAGTGAGGACGAATATGTTAGGAACGATAGAGAGAATTTTTCTACATTCTCAGTTGTGGATGGTGAGCAATTATCAGCGGCAGAATGAATTTTCGTTTCCTTTAAAAACTGACGACAAGTTCATTTTTGGTTGTTCGTGTTAAAAACGAAAGTCAAATGATTTGTTAAAGTTATTTTATTTTACAAAAAATATCCATTTATTGCTACAACTTCTTTAAAAAATATTTAGATCCGAAGTCTATTCTATGGTATTTACAGCTGATTACAGTTCGAAAAGAACAAATTAAATGAAAATATCGTTAATGAAGCCACTGATTGCACGATTGGCGCAGCACATTTAAAGCATTTTTTTCCCGAGCTTCGTGTATGGCAAGTCTACTCTGCTGAAGATCTCATTATACAGATTACGATGAAATTATACAGATTACGATGAAATTACGAGTAGAAATCAGCATTTATCGCTTACGATTTTGTTGTTTAATTTATCTCAACGTATTGGTATTTTTCATGTTTTCTTTTTCTTTTCACTGTGTTTATTTTTCTTTTTAAAATATATGACATTTTTTTGTGCAAAATTTAAAGATTGTTTAATCAATTTAAAAACAAAAGACGCCGACGTGATGGCGTGCTCAGCTCGAGCGCAACCAAACTTACAAACATTTATGAGAAAAATCAGTTTACATAAAATTGAAACAAAAAAACGGCACCAGAACCTCATTTCGCCAATGCAGGCGCGCACGTGGAACGTTTACGCTAAGAAATCACAGCTCAGCATACACGCATGCGCGTCTGCATTTACGCGAAGGAATCCATCTCAAAACATATTATTTAAATAACTAATTGAGGAAAACAGGATTTCTAATCAGGATGACATTGTGAATTGCAGCATCAGATCACACAAAAACACCAACAAGGCCAAATTCTAACAACTTGACACAAAACGGTCAGCTCTAAAATCCTCAAGTGACTTTGTTTAGCTTCAATTAAATGAACAACAACTTTAAGAATCTTAGTGCTCCGTTTTGTTGCTGCGGTTTTCATTGTTGATGCTATTTGTTGTTGCTGCAGACTTTTGCTCCCCATTCTTGCCATTTACTAAACGATCTTGTATTTTTTGCTGTTGTTGCTGCTGCTGCTGATTATCATCCTTATTCTGTGGCGATGGTGTTTGCAGCTTGTTGTTGTTCTTTTTGGTGTTATCTTCCGACTTGCTGAGTCACAACATCTTATTCTTAACTGGCGTTTTAGTGGTCGTAGGTGTGGGTGGGGGCGAAACCGTTGGTGGAATCTTCGTGGAGATGCCAGCTTTAGAAACGATGTTTTCCTTCTGCTTGTCGGCACCCTCGTGCATCGCGGCATTCGTTCCTGATTTCTGTAAATAAAACATAAAATTCTTCTTTAAAAAGCCAATTAATGAAAGAAGTTAATCAATTTAAATAAAGTATAACACTTAAATTAAGAAATTAACTGACTGGGAATTTTCATTAGCAACTAGAGAGTAATTTTCAGCAATGAAATATACAATTTAATTATATAAATGCATGTGTATTCAGTAAATAAATGTTCCATATATAAAATACAGCAAAATATAGTAAAAAATCATTGGTAAAATTCTACCGTATTAGTTTCGGAACAGTTGATAAAAATCTTATGATAAATAAACTACTCATAGCTTAAATAACTAGAGACTTGAATATAAATTTAATAGAAAATTTCTTTTGAGTACATTAATAAAATTTACCATAAATGAACAAATTCATTAATTACCATAGATGAAATAAAATATCTCCCAACCAAGTTATTTTATACATTAAATTAGTGAAGAAAACTAATTTATTTCTCTACACATTTACCTCAGATTCCATGTTATTCTTTTTGTCAACCTCATCCAAATTCATCGCATTGTCCTTCAGTTCTGGCGCCCGATCTTTCATTTCCTCAGCGTCTGGCGTGAACTTCAGAGCTTCTTTGATCTGATTTGCTTCTTTGATGCTCTTGGCGATTGCCTTCTCGACGCGATCTTCAGCTTCAATGATTTCCTCCTTATCCAGTAGCGTAATCAGTTCGTCGACTTGTTTCTCATCGAGGTGCACGTTATCGTGACCAATGGCTTTGACGACCTAGGGAAACGGGGATATTATAAAAGGTAATCGAACGTTGTAATACAGCCCTTGCCTTTAGCACTTCGTCCACTGTAATCATGCCATCCTTGTCGCCGTCCAGCTTCTCCAGCACGGTTTCGATTGATTTGACCTTAGATTCTGAAGAGGTTTGCTTGAACTGAAAAAATGGAATATACATTGAAACTAAACAGTAATTTTAATTTTGCTCACCTCTTTAATCGTGTTCACCAGCTCATCTATACGCACAACATCTTCCTTCTTCGCCTGGCTGGATGCGGAGTCTGCGGATTCTTGCAACTGTTGCTGCTTTTTCTGCTTCTCTTCGAGATCGGCCAGCACCTTGTCCAACTTTCCGATCATGTTATTGACCTTCCTGTAGAGCAATTTGGCAGCCCGACTCTCGCGCACCTGCTCCTGTACCTCAGTACGCACCTCGCGCAGCTCCTCCACATCCTCCTTGTAGTCCTGAAGCTCCTCCTTAAGATCCTTTATAGTCTCCTTCTCCACCGCCATTTGCTTCTTATCGCTCGAGAGTTTATTCAAAGCCTCCGAAAGCAGCTCCACATCTTTGGAGGAAATTTTGTCGGCTGGTGCCGCATCTACATCTTTCGCAATGTCGGGTTTGGTAAACAGTGGGGGCGGCGTTGGCTTACTGGGTACTACAGACTCCAGCGATGCGGCAGCCGAAGACGACTCAATGATCGGCGCCTTGTCCAGCAGCTCCTCGGCCTTAGCCTTCTCCAGCAGCACCTCGGCCTTAGCCTTCTCCACTTCACGCTCTTCCTCGCGCTCCTCCCTGATCTTACGCTCCTCTTCCTTGATCACTTCGATCTTCGTCTTATTATCGATCTTGCCCTCGCGCTCGCCAATAGCCGCCTTTGTCTGGGCTGCTACAACATCGGGCAAAACACGAATAGTCTCCTTGAGTTTGTCAGTGGTAGACGAGTCATCGGGAACCAGAATGGCGCGTGAGAGCAATAGCAAAGTGGGTGGTACCTTCTCGTTCAGTGACAGGTCAATCCACTCCTGCAGCTGCGAACGCAGGCGATCCACTGACATACCGTAGGCACGCATGCCGCGCGCCTTGCAGGCCTGCTGCAACTCGATCAGATTCAGTGCTTTGACGCCCTCGCGTGCTATGACGCGATCGTCCGCTGCCAAAAGACGCATTTTCATGCGCAGATGGAAGCGCAGAAAGCTCGTCGTGCCCATGGTGTTCAGTTCAAGGACACGACAAAGCGCCACGAGCTGCTCTCGCGACAACGAATCCAGCGTGATTTCGTCCTCGAAGCGCTTAGCGTACTTGATCATGTCATCGTTGGACACATACTCGTTGGGGTTCTTGATCCTCTGGAAGAATGCGTCGAACTGCTTGGCGTCGTCGCTCTCGTGCTCCTTGTGCTGCACGGACATCTCGTCCAGCGTCTTCTGTAGGAACTTCGCCACCTCCAGCCGCACCTGCAGGCTTTGTTTCAGTTTCTCTTCGCGGTCCTTTGCGGTCTGGAAAGTGGATGGCAGCATGCCAGGGAAGAATTTAATGAACAACGGCAGCAGGAGCTCCATGAAGGGCACGATGATAAACACAGAGAATGGCACCAGGCGGAACAGGTCCGACGTGGTGCGCAGAAGCAATTTGTTTTCACGACGCGTCAGCGCTTTGCCATTCAGCACCCGCCACAGCAGCTTGCGGCAGACATTGATGTCTATAAAGAGCAGCCGGAAGCCGTGATAGTAGTGCAGCACCTCCTCCCAGATGCGAGTCTTGATTGACTTCTTTGGCACCGCTGGAGTGCTGCTCTCAGTCAGCTGGGCCGCCATCGCCGCTAAGCCGCCCGATGCGCTCTCCTTCTTTGTCATCTCCTCTTCCTTTTCTTTCTGTTTATTCTTCATGGTGTTCACGGTGGCCTCGACCTTGGAGGAAGTGTGCTCAAAAAGGCGCTCGTTTAGATGGAAACTACGCAGATGCATGTTATATTTGTAAAGCATCGACGTACGCGTGTCGAAATGTGACGAAGTGATTGCGGCCGCATAGTTTATCACAGGTGCATGGGATGTCGTTACCCAATTCAAAGAGCGTCTTGGCATAACGATCGATCTATAGTGTGTGGAGGAGACTGAAAGGGAGTTGAAAGAAATAAATAGAAATTAAACAGTAACTGGAGAGGAAAACCACATTCATATGATTGTGATATAATAATAGAATATTTATATACTAGTTAGCAGAGTTTATATACTAGTTAGCAGTTTCCTCGTCTTTTATTTTCAGTAATTCTTACTTATTAATTTTTAATAAAGATGTGGAAGAAAACATTTGTATTTCAATTCTCTTTGTTATTATTGATGTGATTTTGCTTTATTATTTTCTTTGTATTACTGCCCAATATATTATTTTCAATTTTTAGGTTAATTCTAGGACGTACATATTTTATTAGGATTTTAAGGTAACTACTGTTTTTAGTTTTTGCATATAGAGGTTTTTATTGAGTTATCAACATGTGAACATTCATCAAAAGTCCATGAGAAAAAACATGGTTATTGGTGGTCTACTTCGATATCCTCTCGCTATTTTTTAGATAGAGAGTAGGGTGGAGCACTTAGGCGCATTGCTCTGCGAATACGATGTCTACCGGTGGATTTTTGGAAACCCCATCAAAATTTCGCTCTCCGGATTTTGCTCCTACAAAAAGGTGCACAGCGCCCTCCAGCGACAAATATCTACAACATTACTAATTGGGGAGCTGTCTAACACCGGTTTGCCCAATGTACAAATTAAAAGAACAGCCCAAATTTTCGTCTTGTAAAATTGTTCAAAATCACACTTTCAAATTGGGATTAAAGTTAATGCATCGCGAATTTGCTCTTCATTTATTTAATTAGGTTTTTTATGTTTTTTAATTTTTCTATACAAGTAGATTTGTATATAACATCTTGTTTCTTATGTAACTATTTACGTACAATAATTCTAGTCACCGCGAAAATAGCTGACATAGACTCCTTGCCGCCTTCTCGAAATATTGCATTCTATACTTACTATACAATATACTGAAGTGTAAATTTTCTCTCCAAAAATCCAGTACATTTTCTTAATTTTCTTCAGATAAAATTTTGAAGGACTCGAAAGTTTATTTATATTTATCTTTATCCCGTTCCTCGCAATAGGAGCGAAGTCAATGGATTAGTCGTGTTTCTCGTTAAGGATCACTAAAGCTGTTACAAAACAGAGAAAAGCTTTGTTTATCATAATAACTATTTTTATTATCTACAGGTTTGTCTCACTAAAATGTTCTTGAAAAAATTAAATTCCTGGGGTTGTCAATAATATTTAAGCGACGTATATATATTTCATTAATTTTAAAAGAATTGCTTCCCCTTAGGATATAAGATATGCAAATTTGAATCAATCTAAGTGCTGAATTCATTTAATTTTAATTGCAATAAAAAACAACAAAACCAAGCGAAGAATGATTCAAATGAGATTAAGATAGAAACCCAATTAATAGTAATAGGAAAAAACGATTTGAAAAATAAACCAAATTACTAAAGAATAGCCCGAGAAGGCCAAAAATAATTCATGGCCAGGGACTCACCAATTACTTTTAAGAAGGGGAATTTTAGTAGGTGGACAATACTAAAAGATTTAATTAAATTTTTAATAGTAATCCATAGAAATTCAATCACAATTCTTTTATGACATTAGAAAGACCCCTTTTGCCTTGGAAAAAATCTACCTACACCCATGGTACCGAAAATCGCTGGCACACAATGCACGCCCTTGGTCGCAGCTATTAGTGCAAAGTATATGAATAATGCCGCACATAACCCATTGACATAGTAAACTAAATTTATAATTTTTTTATTTTTCTTCATTTCTATTTCTCTTTTAATGTTATTGTAAGTGACGTGTGCCACCAAATAAATAAGAAAAACTATATGGATGAAAGTCAAAAAAGCCGGAAAAATAAACGAGAGTTGATTTCTTCATATATTAAAACTATTTTGCATTTTAATCTGGATTTATTGCTGCTTTAATGATTTATATTAAATGGCAACCCTTAGCAATGACATCCTGACTGGTACACACTCCTCAAGGTTGGGGTGGGTAGAAAGCAGCTGATATGAAGCAATCAAGGGACTACATGAAATAAGGCAGCGGAGCGGAAGGACAGACAGATGGATTGAGAGACACCCAGGCAGACAGCCCGGTTTCCAAGTTCATTGGCTTGTTTTTATAAACGATGACGCAACCAATGTGATTCCGAGTAAAAAGCAACAACACGAAGAGCAAAATAAAAATTTTCCGCTGGATTTACTTACATTTGTTGCAATTCTTAGTTCCTGAGAATCTGATGCCATTCCTCAGAAGAATCCCTGGGCTTCGAATGAGTGCATTCATCGTGTTTGCCGTTCTTGTTTTGCCCCTTTGTGCAAATAATCCTTTTCCTCAACTTTGATTTCGAGTTAAATTGATTTTTCGCCCTCTATGAAGGAAAATTGTTTGAATAATTTTAAATTAAATGGAATATATTTAAATGAAGTTAGTTTTTTATCAAACCTCAATTACTGAAAAAATTAAGAAATTTTATTTCTGGTGCGATTTTGGAATTTACTGCAAGCGGAATTTCTGAAGAAATAATTTTCGAAACAACAAATTTATTCACACCACTTTTTTATCTGAAGTTTTTTCCAATTGCTGCTTAGAAATACTGTTGCCGTATTTGTAGGGAAATTTCCCACTTTTGATAATTTTAAATTGCTTTATGCCTGAAACACAATTGGAATCACTAAACACTAAATGTCCACATAAACACTTTAGTCCTCGGTTTTCTTGATCTGATTTTCTTACGGACGAAACATGATCACACAAGGAAGGTAGAAAAAGTTGTTTTTGCGACTTTTATCAATGCCTGTGGACTTGAAAAATGAATTTATGTTGAAATGCGGACATACGTTTCATATATATTGAAAAAAACTTTTCAGGAAGAACAATTCCATTACATATCGAGCGATTTGATAATCTCATTTTGTGTGGGATTCTACTTTTGCTTTTTTCCGACATTCACTCAAGCTGACCAAAGCCTTTTACAGGTCTGCCTTAGAAACTGTGGGGAAAAATACTTTAAAAGTTTTACTTATAAAAAAAGATACTTTAAATTATATCTACATATAACTTTGGGATGGCAACTCTAAGTACCAGAAATTGCTAGGCGAGATAACGAAAAGGTGTTGAATTTCATAGGTAGTGGTAGGATTACATAACGTAATTTGTTTCCACAACATAGTAGAGTAAATGAATGAAAACTATTATTTATTTGAATTGATACGACTATAAAAAAGGAATAAATGAGAGAGGTAATATGTTACTCAATCTTGCAAGAAAAATTATTAGTAAATCTTTTGGGTAGATAGAATTCATTATCAATAAAAATAGTTATCTATTAGAAAGTTTGGAAATGATAACATGCCTCGTAGTATCTATGTACGCACAGTTCTGAGCATTTCGGTTTTTGTATTGACTAAATGAATTCGTAATTAAAAATTCAGACGAAGAGAAACTGAAATAAAGGTGAAATTTACACGTCTCTTTTAAAATCTCATCAAAATGTCTAAAATTGATTGCAAAACTTCCCACACACGACTAAAAAGCAGAAAATAATTATTTAAATAAAAATAAATTTTAAAATACATTTTTAAGACGGACTAAAAAGTTTAAAACATTTTTTCCTAGACCCATACAGATTTAAAACAAAAAACCTGGGACGCAAGTTAATAGTAAGGAGTGTAGAGTGGCTGATGCATGAATATTGCACGCGTCCAGCGTTTTTCGTTTAAAATTTGTATGGAGCTAGGAATAATTATTTCAAGTTTTTTAGTCCGTCTTAAAAACGTGGTATTTAAAAATCTATTTTTATTCAAATAATTACTTATTCTTTGTTTTCAATTCAACTTTATTTTATATAGAACTAATTGACATACGACATATTCAGCGTTGTAAAGTATGCCCGCAAGAAACAAGGTGATTTTCTAATAATGAATCAATGCGGGGGTTACAATGACAGTTTAGTAGTATATTTTCAGTTGCGATAAGGCTTTTGCAACTACTTTCCTGTATCAAATGAATGTCCTTTAAATAAATTTTTTGTTAAGGTAAATTGTTTCCTTGGCATTACTTAATGTCTCTTTTTCATTATGTTATATGTCAACTATGTTGTGTTACTATGTTACGTCAGCTGTGTTATATACTATGTTATTTAATTACTAACAAGGCTTGGCAAAGCAAAGAGGGACGTTTCCAATGATTTACACAGTTCCCTGGAATATGTTGGCATTGACAAGGAAAGCTACACGTTATTTCTGTAATTTTATGATTTCTATTTAGGTGCTGTAGTTTTATTTCTGTAAATGAGATATCAATGATACTGTGGATTTTCGTAGTAGTCTGTGAGCTGACTACAAAACCAGCTGTTTTATATTCTTTTAGTTTACTTTTTACATTTACTTATAAAATTTTACTTACGCCTACTAACTTTAAACTATTAACGCTTAATTACATATTTAAATAGCAGTTCCACGTTCCAAGTTCTGTTTAATCTCAGCCGTATGCTCGCCGTAGAAGCGATCCAGCTTCTTGTTGAACTTGGAATTGCGTTCGTTGATAAAGTCTACATCAGCGTCATCATTGTAAATCCTACGTCGAGAATACTTCTTCCTACGTTCGATCTGTTGCTCGAGATCGGTAACCATTTTCTTGATAGCATCCGGAGTATCCTTCACTTTGTCCTGTAGAACTGTGTTTGGACCGCCATAGAATACCGCCTCGCCTAATTCTTCCTTTTGGCGTTCGTATTTGTTCATATTTCGGGCGGGCATGTTTTTCACCAACCGATTGTACTGGCGGGAGGTCTGTGCTTCAAATGTAGAGAAGCCAAGATCAGGATTCTTCCTCTTCTTCTTTTTCTCCAGTCGTTCCGCATCTAAGGCTGACACCTCCAGCAACTTCAACCGATCGTAGTCCTTGCCTTGCTCTTTCGCTTCTTCACGGGCCTTTTCATCAGCCAGTATCCAGTCCGCCTGTCGTTTCCTGGCCTCATAATTGTTGGGGAGCTTCTTTCGTGCATCTTCAGCCACCACCTCTTGATGATTATGAGTACGTGCTTCTTGACGTTTGCTGTGCAAATTCCTCAAACGTTCCTTGCGCTCTGCCAGCTTCTCCGCAGCAGTCTTTTCCTTTTCCATATTGCAAATATGTCTCCACTATTTAACAAAAAATTCTATTAATCAGGTATAATTTACCTAAATTTGCAATTATCAACTGCGCTAAGATAGCAACGTTGTTAGAACTTACAATCCAGCAAAGTTACAAAATGGAACTCGAACACAGAGACGCTCAGAACAATGGGATAACTATATACCCTCAAGTAAAAAAGCTAAATTAGTTGTTGCCACAAGATTGGAGATAATTTTAGCAATATTTTGATTGCACTCACGGTATAACCTTTAATATCCTTAAAGTTCGAGTCCTAATAACATTTATAAGCGAGTGTTGTAGTTGACAGCCGCATTAAAAATTTTTTTAAATGATAACCAATCAGGCAAGCTCGGTTGTTTGTCTCCTGCAAATGTTCACACTCATAGCTTGGGCCGAAATTTCTATATACTTTAATTCGATGGCAAACATCTCATGCACTAATTCAACAACGTAGCTAGTTTATTTACTTAAAGGTGTATATTGTCTCATTATTCTGAGCAGCCCTGTGGTCAAGTTCTATTTTATATCGTTGCTGTGTTGGTAGCAACCGTGCTATATTAGCGCAGATAAGATTATCTTATTAATGAAATATGTGGTTCTTCAGGCTCATGACTCTTCTCATTTTCTCAAAAGAATGTTGCCTACCTTTTACCGAAAAAACTCCGCAAACTCAAAATTGCTATACAAAATTTACACAAAAACCATGACAACTGGAAAAATTAAACAAATCAAAACAATACTGAATTCAAATTTGGAAACAAACTTAGACCGTCCTCACTGTCACCTGGCACTGAAAGAGAGAAAAACAGTCGCCATTGTCGGTCACCGCCTCGTCGCAATGTGTTCCTACACTTAGAATTCCCAATTAAGTAGATTTGGTTATTTTATTAGTGGCAACTTTGGCCGTGTTGGATATTAAATGGAAAATATAAAGAATCCCGTGGAGTGGCAGCAGTATCAAGAACTTTCTTGTGTTTTGCACGGAATTAATCGAAGTAAAAGTGATATTTCGCAGTTTGATTGTGCAGAAGAAATTTGTACTAAATCAAAGCGATAATATAATAGAAAGTTAAAACCGTAAAGTCGAAACAAAAATTTACTTGGTCGAGTGACATTCAGGTTAGAAGGAGCTGAACTTAACTAGTGGATGATAATACCTGATAACGGAGGACCGACTTGCAAAATATAACAAATTACTAAAAATATCCAGCTTAATCTTAATAACTGCTGTCAGATTAATTTGGTAAGTTTCGAGGTAGTTATTGCGAACTTTTATATTTTTGTTAATTAGTATCTGGTAGCGAAAGAGCTGCCAGAACTCGAAACTTGTTAATCCCACTAGGTGCAATTTATGTATTTCACTAGATGAAATAGTTTCCAATACGTCTTAACTATGGTAAAATATATCAGAGGACGCGTTTATTTTAGGAGTTAAATATAGATTCTTAAATGTGAAGAGCTGGCATAATTTGAAGTGAGGTATCTTTAAAACGAATGCAGATATCGACGTCATAGACGCGTCATTTAAAAGGTTATTTAAAGTCCTTTCTTTTCTGCCATTCAAAAAGGAACAGGTTTCCTTTATATTTTTACCTTCGAAAAATCAGAAATCACTCTTTGTCCGGACAAAATCCAATCTTATTATTGCCAGCAGGGTTTCCTTATCTTGTTTTTCCTCGGGAATGTGAAAGCACCTGCTCAAACCAGTGGCCTAAAGAACCACTGACCTTCCACGTCATGCACTCGGCGGCGACCAAATTTGCTTTCGTCGATTTCTACCGTTTCCGTATCGACGGAATTAAAAAAAACAGAGAATGTTTGCAATGTGAGTACGATTGATAATTATTATCTTTCTGAAGTACAATAAAAGCAAAGTATATATTAAGTAAAGTTTTGTATAATGTAAATATTTAAAAGGAAAATTCGTTCTTTTAAGTCAAAATTACTTCTACAAAAGCAGAAATGGTTCCTTAAATGTCAAGTTTTCGTAAAAAATTATACTTTAGATAATAAGTTAAGGTAATTGAGTTGAAAAGTGATTTTAAATGACATCTCTTCCGTCCAGCTATCTCACTTAGTTTAGAAGCTATCTAATTTTAATTAGTACGAATTATTTTACCGTTAAGTCTCTTCGAAATGGAGGAAACAAAACATTTCTTCTTTCCAATCCTAACGGTAAATTCTAACGTTAAATAAGGGGCGAAAATCGGGGAAAATGCGCTATTCTTGATTATAATAATGATTATAAAAATTACTTATAATGATAAATAAGAGTTAATAATTATAATGAGCTATAACGACTTTAATCTGTAAATATCCTACGTGTCAATTTGCCAAATGCCGTGCTTAAGAAAACTCACTAAGAGTTCAATTCAAAAATAAATTTTATAACATATAAAGAAAATTATACCTTCCATACAGAACATCGTAGTACCGCGTTTTATCTTCACTGTTTGTGCAGAAATATCCATTTTTATATCCTGCTCTAGAAGGGAGAGGGTATTTTCACTTAGTTCTTTCGTTACGCAGGGGAGGAGACACGTTAGAAAAGTATATATTTGCTAAACGTCACCTGCTTAGTCGATTTGGCTCTGTAAGTCCCTCTGTCTGTCTGTCCGTTGAAATCACGATTTCAGGAGAACGTAAAGAGATATTGCGATAAAATTTGGCACAAATATTGTATAATATTCTTTGTTATGTGTATTGAAAGAGTCCCACTTTTATCTTATCACAAGTGAAGCCACTTTTTTAAAAATGTGAACATCTCGTAATTTTAAACGGAAAAATAAACGGATGCCTCAAGTCAAATGGTTTTTCCAAAGAAGTTTTAGCATCCTGGGTGAGAGCTCTTTGCGCATTCAGGTATCCCCAGATTAAAATATGGTAGTCATCGTAAGTGGGTGAATTAGTACATCGGCGTGCCTTTCCTTCACATTCTTCACAACTCCAGAGTCTACGCTAGTAATTTTGTCACCGTCGCATTAGTTTGGTGTGAGTTGTACAGGAGGAATCATTTTGCCAGGAAAACAGTTTTGATGATTCACAAGTGATTACGAAGTTGTTTTAAGCTGTATGTCCCGTAACAGCTCGGTATTTGTTAGCGGAGCATAAATTGTTCTGGAAGTGTGGCAAATTTAATCGAATCCTGTTTCTGTAGAAATTCAGAAATATCTTTTTCTAATTACAATTGTATATTAAATTGCGTACATAAATAATTGATAAAAGTAGTGTATTTGGCACATGAAAAGCAAATGGTTAATATTTTAGCTGCATTTATATTTTTTGTCAAATATAATAAGACAAATATTCTCTTTGTGCGCCAGAATGTCTGTGATTTTAATATTGCTCGAGTATTGCTGCATATAAGAGCTGCAAAGACTCGTTGTCGTTTAATAACTTGTTGATATTTTCCACTTTTAAATACGGATGTGTGTTGTTGTCTTATTTCTGATATTCAATTTTAAGTCATAGAATTAAAAAATAAACTTATATAAGAAAAAATTAAATCCATATACAAAAAATTCTAAACTCACGCTGACAAGTAAACTAAACTAGGAACATCACCTAGTTGAAATCGTAGACATACTGAAAAAATGTAACTGCGTAGTAGGTTTTCGCATACGTCCTTAAAATCGGGGGTTACTTGCAAATAATAAAGATTAACTTTTGGGTATTTGCGACGTTCAGTTCGATTTGTACGTCTGTAGTCGTCTACTTGTTCCATGTTCAAGCAGACAATTACAGCTTACTTATGGGTAAACTTGTTATTCCAGCGATGGTATATCCGTAAAAAACTAAATGAAAAACTCAATACATTTCATCCTTTCGGATTTGTTCACCTTTCAAATTCTTTGAAAAGGTTTCTAGAACTTGAAATGCCTTAAACCTTGCGATGTTGGTACTTATGGCCCAACAGTTACTGGACAGTAATTACTCTCAAGGTAATTAAGTTTCTGTACAGTAATCAATCTCAAAGCCTTTTCTAAAGAGGACTAATAGGTGGCACAGTGGTAATGTTATTGAAATATATACATTACGAACCTTCTTTGGTTTACTGGAACTTTTGCTCCGTTAAAGTTTTGCCAGTTTGAATTAAATTTTGCAACAAATTCATTTTCTATCTCGTTACTAAACATTTTACTCGTTAATTTGAAAGTAAACTTGCAATTTGTTGATTCTCAATTTCTAATTTCTAATGGTTCCGTTTATTAATCTTAAAACATGCACCTTTTTATGCAAAAAACAAGTTCTTTTCGGATGCTTTTTACAAATTAATTACCAAGTGACGTCAGTTGGTTTTTGACGGACGTTCTAAATTTTTTTGAACGCCTCTTCAAAAGCGAGGCGTAGAAAATATTTTCTTCGAACGAGTAGATTTGTTTTGTTGATTTAATTCTAGAAGCAATAAATGTTTTCATTTAATTTTTTTGAAAATCGTCTATCGCAGCAACTTTATCTAATTTGTTATCGATATTATAGAAAGTTGTGCAAACTTACTGTACTGTACAGTAACTGAGATATAAAACAAATATATTTATTTTTTACTTGTACAATTTCCGGTTAACATTTTATTGTCTGGCAACTATGCGAAGAACAGAACTATTAACGTACTCACTGATATAAAACGATTGCAGAGAGAAAATATTGAAAATATTAATGCAGTATGGTGTGTTAGAGCCAAAACATAGAGAAATTCATCATTCCAAAAATAAACTGTGTGTAGATATGATGCAGTAAGGTGGTAATGTTTATTTTGTTTTTTCTATAGCTTTTGAGTAGCAGTATTTTGTAAGAATTTATAATTTAGATGTCGTTATTAAGAATCGTCATTTAGTTTTGTCAAAAAAAGTTCTAAATGTCCCGAAAAGCTTCATTCATTCATCGTATATTGTCATGATTTTTGTTAAAGCGGTGAAATCGTACCTAATTAGCCAACATTTTGCATAATTTGACGACAAGACGTTTTGAGAAAATTTTTAAAGCTTGTACTCAAGACTAAAAGATGTGATTAATAACTTTATTAAAGAGCTGTTGCTTCGAAAATATTAAGAATATATTTCCTCAGATTTTCGAAAGAGGGAAAAAATTCGAATCATTCGAAAATAAATAAATAATCCGAGTTCGTGGAAAGAGAGACAAAAGTGAATAGCAGTCTAAAATTGAAACAAACAACAACCTAATATCACAGGAATGGCAAATGCTAATGCAAGTAATGGTTCAGATAAAAAATAATTCTTATAATGATAAGAATTCACAGAGTATGTTAAAACTTACACAGATTCTTAACAATGAATGATTTTTTTGTCACGAACGTGTTAGAAGCATTAATATAACTGAAGTTATTTGTTAATTAAGATATCTGTGTATCAAAATATCTGAAGTTATCTGTTGCAAAGATAAACATATTTTTTGAGAAGTTAAAAAGAGTCTTCGAAATCACTTTGAGAATAAAACAAAAAAATAATGGAAAAATAAATTAAAATAAATACAATAGAAAAATTGCAATTTTGGCGAATACTAAGAAAATCCGAACTGCGTAGAGGTGAAAGTGTTGGTTTAAAATGTATCGAAAACTTTCCTTCAACCAACCCATCGTTCTGCTGTCCGCTGGCTACTTGTACTGCTTGCCCGTTTCTTCCCTCGGCTGATTGTTTTTTGACGCAAACTTCGCACCAAGAACCAATATTGCTAATTGTGAAGGTCGTTTACGAGTACAGTGCATTTATACTCGTAGCAGCCAACTTGTCGGCTGAAGGAGGACCGTGTTTTGCTCTTCCACTTTGCATTCGTCTTTCACAAACATTATATATGTAGTTCAGTGTCTGTTGTCGAGCAATTGGCCGAACCCACGCAAATATTTGAATATTTTTGTTTCCTTTAAATCAAAAAATTTTTAATTTATTGAATTAAATTCTATTTTTCTGTGGGCATAACTCTAGTCATTTGCCATTAAGAACTATAAACAACTGCATATCGTCTAATCATATTTGACAAGAGTTGCCTCTGATTTCTCCAGGTTTCTTTAATCTCAAATTATTTAAAAAATATCCTGGAGTTTTTTGTCGTGCTGTATATTCTTATCGTGTCGTGCTATAGCATTTTTATTTCAAATTTGATTTAATTTAGTACTGCAGGTTATAACTAACGAAATTTTAAGACTTATAACTCTTAAAATTTTGATGATATTGATAGACATGTATGTAAAGAAATATATGCGGCCATTTTAGTATTGGCTATATTCGATTTAATTATTATTCAGTATTTACAGATAATTTATTTACAGATTACACCGATAATTAATTATTTTATATTAATTTTGTGGAAACAAATATTTGTTCTCCTTAAAATTTTCATTGCTCATTGCTTTTTCATGCTATTTTCCACATACTCGAATGTTTTCCTAGAAGTGTTTAACGTATTAAAGAGAAATAAATAAATCAATGAAACAAAAAAGTAAAGGTAATGAATGAAATCTTCTTTTGTAGAAATTCTTTTAGATCCACATAAATATACAGGGAAATTTTTGTTATTTATTTATTTGAAAATTTACCAAAATCTTAACAAGTCAAACTCGTACATAAGAAAGCTATGAAAGCTAGATAAAAGAAGAACAACTTTTAAAATAATAGTGACGTACAAACGTGGCGTACCAGTAGAAATTTCAGAAGAAATTCCTCTGCCTAGAAATGACTGCTTAAAAGGATTAAATATTGTTCTGTTATATTTTGCTGTTTCTGTCTCTCATCCGCACTCTCAAATACGCGCACTGTTCTTGTTTGTACCTTACACTCGGTAAGGGAATATGTGTAAAAAAATCTTCCGTTTGTAACGTAAAGAAGATGAGATACTTATATGCGACAAAATTATTTATCTTATAGATATAGAAGACTATCTTCATATGCATAGCAGACTACAGATTAGTTCGACATCTATCAATACAGCATTATTTTGTTAGTCCGTCTCTGGTCTATTAGTCCATGCGCACGCCTATGTAAGACTATATAAGCCTATTAATATTTCGCCTATAGGTCTATATTCTTCTACACTATTTGAAATTAGTAGTGCAAAGAGAAAATAAGAATTAAACACTCACTAAAATACACGAGCCCCATAAAAGCATATGTACAGTGGAAATAGAGATATTAGTACATTACTTGCTTTCAGATTTTTAAGAAGCAGAGCTCTGTAACCAATTAAAGAAAATGAAATTAAAAGCAAGCTAGCAACTTGGTTAAATGCATGTGTCAACTACCATTAACGCTAATTAGCAAATAACTTCTTCAATTTCCTTTATACTTTTAATGCAAGATTATTGTTATTATTTTCATACAAGATTAGAAAACAAAGAAAATTTTTCTCAGTAGGGCATTTTCATTTCGGTTCGATTCCTACTACGTGTTATATGTTGTTATTCTTATTTTTCTTTTGTTATTCTTCATATAATTCACAGACGTTTAATTTTTGCAAAAATAAAATATCAAAAAATTTCGATTTGCTTTTCTTATGTTTAGTTCAGTTACGTTTCAGACTTTAGATTGTCGATTACACATTTATTCTGCGCCGCGTTGTGTTCTCCTCTATATATTTTAATTTAATTTTTCAAATCTGCTTAGCAAACTGTCTTCTTTGTCGTGTGAAACTAAGGATTCCTAAGTGAGAGAAAATTATACTTAATGAAATAATTTAATATGCTATCGTTGTGAAAAACACAAATTGGCATATATTTATAAAAAAACTTAAATATATTTATAAAGAAAGCTTCTTTTCTTAGTATAAATCAAGTTAAAGTGCTTTTGTGGACATCATATATTAAAGAAAAGCAATTAACAAATGTTGTGTCGCCCACGCTTTAGTAACTTAAGAAATAAAGCTTGAACAGAAAAAATTATACGGTACACTACAATGTAAGTGTGTTCTTTGTAGATTTTGTTTCGAATCAAATTAGAATAAATTTTCTAAGATTGTAGAGGCGCGTAAATAGATGAAGGGCCAGAGGTACTTAATAAAGCAGCCGTAGCCTTCGTTCCGAAATTGATAAGAAATTCTGTTTTCGAAGACGAGAATTTTGTAAAGATAGAAACAAAAGCAAATATGCGCATCCAATATTTTTGGTCCTTCTGTCAACCGTAAGGCCAGGCTTGACCTCTTATCACGTTAAAGCCACAAAGAATCCTGTAAGGATTCAGGGAAAATGCCTGAGACTTATTTTAGGTTTGTGTATGTTGAGCACACAGAAAATTTATACATGAAAAGCAGATCCTGGAAGAAATTTTAAATCGTTGTCAGAAGATCCACGGCCATTACTGCAAGTATAAGTGCATAAATATTTCTTAATAATTAATTTAATAATCATTAAAAAAATTTTCTTTCTTAACGGGCGGGTCTATAGCCATAAAAATACAAGAGTTTGGCACCAGCATAAACAGGGGGAAATAGACCCTCCTCCCTCTTTTTTTATGCAATTTTTCTTATCTACACTCCCTAACTTTTAGTACCACCTTATGCGCGTTTAATATATATATATATATATATATATACATATATATCGATTATAAATTCTTTCCTCATTCTCAGGTTTGTTTGCAACTGTATCGAATGATGGCCAAAAATGGCGGCTAAACATCCAGAGCCGCCGGGAAATTCATTAACAAATAATTGCAACAATAAAAACAATAGTAGTCCCTTACCAAAAGCAATCGAGCGCAATAACAATAAAGTTTGTAGTCTCACAAATCAAAACATCCACAACAAAATTGATAACAATAGCAACAACGACAGTTACGACGGGCACGGCTTGAGCACATCGGGTGCCACGCCCCCAAAACCCTCCTGCAACTGCTCGAACATAAGTATCATGCACCTCTTCCACGAAATGAAGCAGGAGTTCCCCACCCTACCCGACCAAATAGTAGCTCAGTGCGTGAGCGAGAACTGCCACGATCGTGAAAACTGTATTCTGAAGCTTCACCAGGAACTGACCTTGAATCCGATACCAGTGCAAGCATATCCTGCAAAAGTGCTGCAGCGGCAACAACAACAACAAAAGCGACAGCTGCAACATCTTCGGCAACAGGAACTTCATACCGGACATTTGAAGTCCATACATGTCGCTCCATCGGCTTCTGATGCGGCAGCAGAGATTGTCGCGCAGCCCGATGCTGACAAGCAGGCAAACAGAATCGAGCAAAAAGATGTGGAAACCGAGCAGTTACCAAATGAAGGACCAGCAACAATAGCAGGGTTATCCAAGGCAGTACGTGGTGAGAGTGAATGTAAAAGCCGCCAAGCTGCTGTCGTGTCTCCCCGGGCGAGACCCACAACCTTGAATTTAAACCCAACGCACCAGGAGCAGCAGAAGCTGCAGCAGCACTTGCGGCAACAATTAAACGTACAGTTGCAACAACATTTGCAGCAGCGTCAGGCACCGAAACCAGAACGCAAGGCACCGTTACCACCGCTACCACCCAAACCAGCGCAACTCATAAGTGTCCCTAACTTGACACCAGCAACAACAGTAGCAGAGGCAGCAACAACATCTGCTATTCCAACACCTACGCATCACAGCAGCAACACCTCGCTTTCGAGTCCAGTCAGTTCCGGCGAGTCGGAAGTATCAGTCAATGTTGGGACCTTATCTTCACCATCGAGCACGGGTGGTGCAGGCGTCAAACATCGACTCAAATCCCCATTGCGACATTGCTCGGTTATCAACGTGCAACCGGAGCCGCCGTACTCACGTGATTTTCTCACTTCGCCCTCATCCAGCAGTGGTGGCAGCAGCAGTCAAAAGAGCTTTACCTCGGTGAACTTAACGCTGCGCCAACCTAATGCTACTGCACAGCAGTCAAAGATCGATATTTCAGCTGGTCCTGCTTCCAGTGGTGCTGGCGGCATGGGTCTGACCTATTCGAGTACGTCGTACGACGCCCGTCGTGGTTGCCAAAAAAACTTCCACATCACGGTATCGGATGAAGGCGGTGTCTTCAGCGCAAGTCGCATAAGACCTCGAGGTGTTGGTTCTAGAGGTGTTGGAGTTGCAAACGTTACCTTGCTGCGATCTCCAATTTTCGAGAAAAACATGCAACAGAGTATGACGTCAAATGATGTCTCCGATGATACACTTTTAGACAACGGACAAGATGGTGAGTTAACTTATTTCTCACTTCGTCTTCGAAAATTGTCTGAGGAGTTTAGTTTAAAAATACTTAAGCTCCTAGTAGGCATGAAAATTAGAGCTGTCAGGTCGAAGCACTGTCTGAGTATTTGACAAAGGTACCTATTGTGGCCCCTTTAATATTCCTTGCATTATCAATGCTGGCGCAGATCTCAATAGCTTAGTGTTAGCTCCGCATACTACGAGGTTGGCACCTTTCATCCAAGGGTAGACCACTCAAGGCTTCCAAGATCAGACGAGATCTATGAAGTGGACCAATTATACCATTCCGAGATACGTACTTTAAAATACTGATATCTAATCACAGAATCTGTTCCTAACGCTTGTCGTTGGTCGCGAACAGTGGTAAAGAGATACAAATCTTTCAAATTCCCGTATATTCCTTGTATGTATTGTGAGCTCGCAAGTTTGTTGAACTCACACACAGTGTATGCGAATTAACCAAATTTAATTTCCCACCTGAATTCTGAGTGAGCTTCAACTTCAAAAGGACCGAATTTCTTTTCCTTCCAAATAGAGGATTTCGCTACTTCTAGGCACCAATTAGTCCAAATACAAGAAACTATTAAGAAACTCAACATTTTTTCAACGTTGCTGAACTAGTGTTATAGTTCGTAACATTTGAGGACTTTTTTAATACTTTTCTACTATTCCAAATGTATGTAGTAGTTTTTAATAGAAGATTTTAACTATTTCAATAATTTATCAGGATTTGTCGAATTAACAAGCCCCTATATATTTTTAAAAGTTTTAATGCATTTCTTTTAAGCATTCATTAAACAAAGTCGTAATAAATTTAATAGATAATAATCCGATTTTAGTACTAAAAACAGAGAGCTTTTCTCACGGCAGCCCTACACCGAAAGCTGCCGTGAGAAAAATAGCTCGCAAATTGGTTGAGATTGATGATATTTTACTAACATGTTGAGTTTGATGATTTTTTACTAACATGTTGCGTTTGATGATTTTTTACTAGGTAGAAGTACTTACATACTAGTGTACTCTAATTTTTCAAATCTCCAATTTTTACCTACTTAGAGAAATACTTTGCGTCATAACTTCGCTACATAATAAATTTTTGGATTTCACTGATTCTTATTTTTATACCCTACACGAAACTTGGCACAAATATTCTCTGTCGTTATAGGCTGATGGGATTGAAAATGGGCAAATTTGGTTGACAACCAACGCCTACTTTACATACAGAATGTAAAGGCACCTCGTTTGAAAAAATGTTATAAGGTGTCTCATAAACCGGCTGAGATATTGAGGCATAATTTTATTCCGGAACATATAGCGATATTACTAAAACTTTTGCAAAAAATTCCGCCCACTCATACAAGAGTTAGCAATATCTCATGAATGGTATGAGATATTAAGACGTAATTTTATCACGAGGTATCTGGAGGTATTGCTAATCTGTTGGGCGTGGCCCGCCCACTTATACAAAAATTGTCAATACCTCATAAACGGTGCAAAATATTTATACGTGATTTTATTCCTGCAGTATTTAAAGACATTACCAAAATGTTTGCCAAAAATGGGCTTGGTCCACCTACTTATCAAAAAGTTGTTATGTGGCGAAATTATTACTTTTTTAGCTACTCGGGTGTAAGGTATTTAGACTTCGACCTTGGGGAAGACAACACTTTTATTTGTTATACCCTACACCCGAAGGGAGGAGGTTATATTCACATTGTTCTTCCGTTTGTAATGCAGAAAAAGAGGCGAAATAGATACAGCAAAATATACATATTCTTGCTCAGCGTCACATCCTGAATCGATTTAGCCCTTTCCGTCTGTCTGTCTGTTTAAATCACGGTTACGGGAGAACGAAAAGAGATATCGCAATGAAATTTTGCAAATATTCTTTGTTATGTAGGGCAGTTTGGGATTAAAAATGGGCGAGACCGGTTAACAACCACGTCTACTTTACATTCGGCATGTAAAGGCACCTCGTTATAAAAAATGTTAGGAGGTGAATATCTCATAAACCGTGTAAGATATTGACACTTTGTTTTTTTAAGTACGAAACTCACTTTTGGAGCTTGTTATTTAATCAAGTGCTCTGTAATCAAGTGTTATTTTGAAAAAATCTTATTTATTTATTTATTTATTTTTTGTGCTCATAACTTTTTATTGGTCCAGTTTTAATGGCAAAAGTGAGAATGCGCCGCATTCCACAACATGAACCGCGTGGAGGCACATATTTAATTATTGATTAGACTGTTCACTGAGATCACATTTGTGTAAATCTCCTTGTATCCACATTTAAGCAAAAATACGATGGATGTGACCATCAAGCTTTTGCGTTATAAGATAAAATTTCTTAACTAATTTTTTACCTTTCCTAGTGAATGGTATTCAGACTTTGATCACTCCGTAACGGGTTCTTTTTTCTAACCTTTTTTAAAGTCCAGTTATTTAAATGTTTTAGAAATGTTTTTAAAATTTGTGTGGAATTATATTCCTTATAATTGTGTCAGTACTAAAATCGTTATCAATTTCAGCCTCGCTTTTAGGATCGATAAGGAGTAATTTTTTAATCAATGTTATTTGCCCTTTCATAGTAACTGTGTAAGAATACAAGTCTTCAAGATTAGTGTGGTGGTGGGAACCTATAATGTGCAATAATTATTTTATATTAAATTAAACTTATTTTTTAACGGACGAAATCTATATAGCCCATATCTATCTATATCTAATTATTGTGCTCAATTTTTTCGTTCACGTTCTTCTTGTTGATTAATTTCTCCGTATTTTCACCAAATTATGCTTTGGCTCGTATAAAAGAGATTCGTGCTGACACAAACTCGACGTCGAAAGGCAGTGATGTAAATTTGTACATTATTTGAAATCTCGCACAGCATTAATATTTCGTACATCATCTGTGCTCAAGTTCAGGGCAATTTTACTCTGACGAATTTTCTTTTCTTAAATATTTTGGCGAATTTTGATTTAATTTTCAGCTGTTGATTTAGTAATTTTTAAAAATTATCATTTTAAATATTCCAAATTTCAAATTTTACCGGATGAATTCCTCAAAACTCGAATAATAGTAAAAATTAATTAACGTTTATAAGTGAATGCAATATTTATTCGATAATTCAATGATTCTGCAATATGTATATTTTATAGGTAATGCAACATGTTGAAAACTGCACTAAAATAAGCGTTAATAGAAGTTAACAGCTTAATTTATTGAAAAGTTTGTTTAAATTACGGTTGCGGCTATTTTAAGATGCAAACACATTCTAATTATGTCAACAGTTATTATCTACACGCAGAAAATCGCATTGCTCACTGTGTCAAGCGGAAACATTTCCGTTTTGGTTCGAACACTTGGTATTCCGTTTATATTTCGTGCTGTGAAATTATAATTAGATGTTTTTATTTTTTGAGTATTCCGAAAATAACTTTTGCACAAATTTATTTTTAGATTATTAAAAAATTCTTATTCTAGGAAACACCATAATTTCTTTATTTCGATTTTGTGGTATGATCTTTGCAAACGTAAAGGGGTTTACTAAAATAGTCCGTTTTATGTAAACGTTAATTTGGCCCACTTGTCTTTTTGCTTGTATATTGGGTAAAATATCAAAATTGAATTGTAACTATTGCAGTTTTCATATGTACATATATATATTATTTATTTTCAATCAAATAAATGCGACCCTTATTAGTGCGATCCTTTTATTTTATTAAAATTCTCAAAATTCCGAAATTTAGAAAAAATGTGTGGCTCTTTTAATCTTTATAATTTTCAGAATCAAGGGAAGTTTTACAGCGGCAAACAAGGCGCAGAGAGAAACTTCTAAGTGCATTACGTGATAACAAGAAGAAACTAAGTCAAGTTGAGCAGGAAATCAACGTCCTCACAGAGCCAGTGAGGCCTGGCGAATCCGAAAGACTGGATAACGAAATAGAAAAATTGCGTTCTGATTGTGAGCTCATGTTGAATGAAATCGAAAATTCCAAAAGATGTGAGTCGCTAACTTGCTCTGATTTGATCGTAAGGAGTGTGGGAATTTAAAATCACTTTCGCTTCTGTCCGCACAGGCCCTAGCATAGAAACTAGTCAGGTGGTTGATACCTCGAACAGACAGCAGTTAGTGCAACCCCTCCCGTGGCAACGGACGCAGCCTACAGTGCTGACAGGTACGGCGCGACAAGCCATGGATTTTGTTCAGCACCATACTGCTAGCTCAACACCGTCGTCAGTAATGAGTTCACCCAATCAACAACACCTGCCCACACTTCCACTAACATATCAGCAACTGCAGCAGCAACGCCAACGGCCACCACTGCGGAAGCGGCAACATCTGTTGCAACACCAGCAACAGTTACTGCATCCATCCACGGACGAAGAAGACTTTTCTGACACAAATGCAGACGTCGGCGGTGGCGAGGATGACAACACAGATCTCGAAATGTGGGCCTGCAGCATGTGTACATTCCGTAACCATCCACAGCTGAACACTTGCGAGTGCTGCGAAAACGTTAGAATTCTACCGGGTACGATTCGAATTGTTCCGTCCGTTGCAGCAGGAGCAGCAGCAACAGCTGCGACACCAGCGTCCTTTCTGTTACCCGAGTTATCCGCATCCTCCGCAGAGCATGTCAGTACATCGTCCATACTAACAAGAGCAGCAGCAACAGTCAGCAGCAACAAGAGTTGCTAACAGCAGCGGCAATAATAGCTTTGAAAGAGATGCTAACATAACCCCACAAGATTTGCAATAATTTTCCTTGAAAATGGTTGAATTGTTATGCTGTGTATTTGTTGTTATTGGCTTTTACCCTTTATTGTTATACTGTTATTTGCTATATAAAACAGCTTCATATTTGTGTGTGAGTGTGTATGATCAAAACGTTTTACAAGTAATCGCAATAATGTGTCCTTAAGAAATACTTGCCTACTAATTAAGGTTCAATCTACTAATTAAGGTCCAATAAACTTTTTAGAACGGGAAAACAGAAAGGGAAACTTCTGGATGATAAATAATAGTGGGGGAACCTTAAATTTCTTCTTACTGGTACTTTCTGCTTGCAACTTTCAGAGAAGTGATAGAGAATCCACAAGGAATCTGGCCGAGCTGGTTGTACCAACCTAAGTTAATTTTTCGCCGTTTAGATTGTGTTCTTCCAAATTTTGTGGAATTTAAAATGAGTTTCCTTCAGTACTTTGATTTTGAGCCATGACCTCACTCATATTGGTAGACAAAAGTCAAGCCCAAAGTTTACTCTTGCAAAAAAAAATCTGTTTTGAGCTTTAATTGATTGTGTTATAAAAACTAAAACTTCAGCCTGTCAAAAACTGTTAGAAACAGAACTGCAAATTTAATTTCAATCTTCTCTAATGTGAGGTAAACTACAACTTTCTTCAAACTAAAGTTGTGCGCAACCTTGATTCCGTATTCTGGAAGCAAATATTCTCATTTATTTTGATATTTAAATTTTAAATGTGTTGCTGCGATTTCCAATTAAATTTAGTAGTATACAAATTGTATCACAACGTACACAATTCAGGAAAAGGAATCAAAAATTTTCGGGAGAGGAATTATTATGATTTCGAAAGTTTCTGTGTGTTTCTGTAACTTTTTAAATAAAGTATATCAAAAGTGCAATAAATCGTAAAAGATGTATTTTTTTATAAACCGAAAGATTCTTAGGTAAATTTTATAGAAACGTGTATGATAAATAAATTATTATTTTGGTTTAACTTTTCTCATAAATAAGTTATTTTTTCACATTAATTTTAAACTAGATTTGGAAAACTTACAATAAGCTTAGAATACCATTACATATACTTGTAAAATATTCTTTCTCCCAAGCTTATAGAAGCAATTTTATTTTCGACGTTAATTCTCCAATACTCAAACTGTTGAAAAATATTTTAAAACCTTTTTAAAATCTTCTGCAAGCCTATTGACGAGCTTAAGTTTTCTCATAAATACATAATGTGTTCGTATTAGAAAAGAAACTAAATTTAACTGAAAAATAAGCCACGAAATCCTTAAATTTTTTCCTTCCTATATTTGGAAGACGCTTTGAAGTTAGAATTTCAGCAAATAGATTACAAGCTTATTTAGTGCACGCAACTCGCATTGCTTATAGAGTTATGAATTCATAATTTTATTCGAATGCGATAAAATTCTGCTGACAATTAATCGTTTATGTAGTTAAAGAACTAAGGCCAAAACCAGTTAAAAATTCTTAAACATGTTTAAAATTGTTTTTAAAGTGTAATTCTTAAACTAAATACTTGGATAAATTGCTGAAGCAAATTTGTTGTAATGCTGATGAACCCGAAAACTTCCATTTGGTTGAAATATAAAAGCAAATAATTTTTGAATTTTCTATTGAGCTAATATATGTAAAACTAAATCACAGTTAAGTAAAATAATAAATATCTAAAAATAGCGCAACTAACCAACCTACATGCTTTCCTTTTAATTGCTGTATATCAATGTATAGAATTTAACTCCCATACAAAATTTAATTCTCTTACCTTCAGAGACACTGGTCACTCGGGAAGATATAACAATTACGTTATCACCGGGCGAGAATAGTAAGTTTCTGATACTGCAATTTAAAAGTCTTGTAGTTAATTATATTACATCGTAGGAATTGTACATTCGTGGATCGTTTCATGACTGTCAGAGGATGATTAACTTAAATATTAGGAGAAAATAGAGCGAGGCTGCTGGCAGCAACACTTAACTATCCTGATAAGTATTGGAATATCTTACTGAGATATCTCGCTATATCTCAAAAATCCCTCCCCGAGTCAATCGGATGATGCTCTTTGCGTCTTCCATACCGGTCATTAAATTCCGCCTGAGAACCGCAAAGATTTTCTAGATGAAGCATTTTAAGGAAACAAGTTCAACAATTGGAAGGTTCGGCTAAAGTTAATATTGCACCACCCGCAATTACTTTTTACAATTTATTCTCGTTCTTCCTGGTGGATCGCGAAGGAAACGCATGCGATCCAAAATATTTGCAGGGTAAATAGATTGTTTTTACAAAGCATGTTTAACAAATGTGGTTGCTATATAAGATTTATTTATTTTTATTTTATTAATTTTTATGAATATTGAAAAGAACATTAATTTCAACTGTTAAAAGCATATGGAAAAATTACCATAAATTTAATACAATCCTGTTAGCTCTGGCATAAATTTAAAACGGATATTTATTTTTTAATCTAAGCATAAGAATACTTTAAAAATAGATGTAAGATATATTTCTTGTATAGTTTTCTAAATTTTATACTTAGACATATATAACTTAGTTCAAATTGACAATAGTTAAAATTTTAATTTCTCCTTGAAAAATTTCTTATTCGAAAAATTATAATCCGCTGAGCGGTATGAAAAGCAAACAATTTTATTTTAAAATTTCGAACTGAAGGAAAGCACAACCGATTGGAGCCATCATGGACACCCGAAGAATAAATCTTAATATTCCCGCAATTGTAACCCCTGGTTTTAACATATTTTGTTTTGAAACATTAACTTCATTCTTAGCTGATTACTATTTTGATTAAACTATTTTGATACGTGGTAAAAAATAACTGAAATGCCTTAAATAAAGTGCGATTAAGACTTATTGCTCTGCGTTTTTTTCATAAATAACTCATCCCTCTTTATTAGAAAAAACAGTAAAATTTTTAACGCAATTGCAGTCGCATATTAATTGCTTAAACAGCATATATTTTGCGAGTTTTGTCTTTTTCTTAGAAAATAAAAATTATTCGGCAAAATAATTTCTTTTTACTTCCATGCACGTGGAGCTGAAATATTAGAAAAAATTATTTTCCGTCGATATCTCATTTAGGAAGATCTGTTTATCAGTTTATTTCTCCGCAGTGGTAGTAGTCCTACAGTTTCTGAGAATATTAGCAGATCCGATTCGGACTTGGTGGCTAAGGCGCGTGCCACATTTTCCACGCGTATCTAGTTGGCTGTGTTGATGATTTGAAACTCGGGCGCGACGTTAGCATGGAAACATGTGACCACCTGCTTGTAACTGAAGACGAAGTCAGCATCGGGTGCTAGATGACCGCATGTCAGAAAAGTAGTTGTCAATATACTTCTGTTTCGTACCTTTCTGATCTACAGAGTTCTGTCCGAAATGCATTCAAATTAATACCTACAGTTTTGTGCAACCCCGTTAATAATGGTGTTCGCGTACAAATTCCGCTCCATGGTGTTATCATCACAGATGCTGAACATGCCAGTGAAAAAATCCCGGTTTGAAAATGTAATCTTTTTTAGCTCCAGAACGTTTTGAAGTGAGCGGCGGGTCGGGCGTTGGTTTTCTGGAATAGTTCAGCGTTTTCAGATGAAAATGTTGCTGCTTCTTGAAGGTTACCAGGAAATTCCTCTTGGCAGATGAGCCTCGAAGTTTGATGCTTCGGATCGACTAGTGTTACCTGCGCCGGCGTACAGCAACGTCAAAATCCTTCCCACTGCGATTTCGATGTATTTTCCAGTTGGCCAAAGCTGTGCGAACAAAGGGATTCCACCCCACAGCTCTTGAAGCCAACTGGAAAATGCGACCGATATCTGAGAACTGGAGAGCTTTTTCAGATTGAAGAGATTTTTCATTGCTTTCGTTTCAGCAGATGAAAGGGAAGCGGACACGCCGATGGAGAAGAGAGCAAGAGTGTTTGTGGGTGATATCTCCATCTGCGTGTCCGCTTCCCTCATATCTGCTGATTAATATTTGTTATATATATTAATATTTTATATATTATATTTATATTTAATATTTTATAATTATATTAATATTTGTTATATATATATTATACTGGTGATAGAAATAACGATTACTGGAGAACGAGTAGAAGTATCGTCATGAAATTCAGTAAAACATTCTCTCTTGTGAATCGTGCATTGAGGTTGAAAATGGAGAAAATCGGATCAGTGCCACACCTTCTTTTTTGGGAAAGATAAATGCACACGATTTTAGAATTGAATTTCTCAGCTAGTAGTTCAGATCTAGAGTTGCAATTCTATTCCCGGGTTTAATGTATCAAAGAAAGTCAGCCCACAAAAATGGGCGTGATCCGCCAACTGGTATACAAACGGGGGTGGTGATATAAACAGCACTGGCTGCAAAGCAGACATGCCTTCCAAAGGTATTTCACAGCCATCGGAACACGCTGAAAAAACTAACAAGCACGAAGTATACAAGCATCAGAGTTTATTTAAAAGTGCTGGAATTAAAGATATATAAATTTACGGCATATCAAGCCGAAGAATCTTTTGTATCTCTTCCTCTTAAACAAAATTAAATTAAGTTCAAAAACTAACCGCTAGTAAGAACCGCTGCTATGACCGTGGACCACACAGAGAACCTCATTTCCAAGCACTCGAGTTTGCGACTGTAGCGAAAGTAAATTTGAAAAACTCTTTAAAGCGTTTTTCTTTTACGTTTTTCTTAAACAAATAGAGTTCCAATCCTAAATGTATAAATACAGACACTCATCTATGTCTTCATTAAAGTTTAAACAGTCTTTGTTTCTTATTGTTATTATTATTATTATTATTTCTTTCCGTTCGGTAAGCGAATCGAGAAGTTTAGTTTTTACACTTCTATTAAGTGACGATACTCGATTTCAGTTAAGTGCTATTAACATTGAACAAATTCTGGCTAATTTTACCAAAGTTCTGTCCGTATCCTACAAGAATAACTGAAAGCACTTCGTATGCGTATTTTAATTCGTGTATTCGCCTTATTTGAAGAGCGTGTTGAAATGCAGCTTCGAGGCTTTTTATACACTCTGATATCTGGTTTTTATTTGCTTATACTATTATTATATTTTGATTACTTATATTTTGATACCAACTGATAAAACATATAAATTGTTTCCAGGCGTCGAGTATTTGCAAGGTGTATAATTAAAGTGTTATTTTCCAACGTAGTATAACTTTTTATAACACATCCTGAAATGTGAGACTAATTTTTTTAAAAAGACCTATTTAAAAAGAATTAAGAAGGCACTAAAAGTTTAGAACAAGAAACAATTACAAAATAACTCAATTTATTCAAAATAAATAATTTTGGGCCAAACATCTAATATATTTATGGATACAAAAATTATCCTCTACTATTTGCACTTAGTTTCACTTTTTTCGGTACAAAAATTTATCCAGTTATGGAACAAGAATTGATTAGTGTGTGTAATTTCTGGCACGGAACTGAATTTCTCACTCTGAAAATAGAACTCACTAAAACATGATTGTTGAACCTTTTTGTAATAAAAATCGTAAGTGGAAGCATTTTTTGTAATCGTAAATCGTAACTTGGTTGCTTGTTGTTTTAAGTAAAGTATCAGAAATGTTTCAAGTAAAATAAGAAACAGGTTGTTTTCTCGTCTTGTAGACTCTGATCTGTTTAAAGCATTTGATAAAATAGCTAATGTTTACGCAATAAATAAATAAATGTCTTTATTTAAATCAAACTTGACTTTACATATTCACAAATCAATATTCTCTCTTGCTGCTGATTTAAATGTAGTGATTTCGAAAGGAGGAGGAAAAACCGAGTCATATTTCAATTTAATCTCTAATGAGAAAAAGAAGTAACAAGGAACAAGGAAAAATGGTTGTATCTGTTAGGAAAAAAAGAGATCTAAATGCACATCGTTATGCTGTCCATCTTATAGATAATTTCTGGAAAATGCTTCGATGCTTGTGTTGGCAAGTTTCTTCTGTTTAAAATAACGGTAAATGTGGCGGCGTTGATTGCTGAAATTTCATCCTCTAAATAGGTTGGATCCATTTAACACGATAACTGTTAAATCATTCTATTTAATACATTTAATAAGATTTCTATTGCTCTGAGCGAAAACAAATCCTCGTCAGGTTAGACGTTGGATGCAGAATCGTAATGCATTTCATTATTTGGAAGGATGAAGAAGAGCGATTTTCTCCTCCACGTATCCCTTTTCGCATCTTTCGATGTGAAATGAGATGCGCAACAGATGTTTGGCGTTTTTGTAACGCATATCCTGCCGAAACAAAGAAAATAGGTGGAGTGATGCAAACATTTTTACTTTTACAAGTGCTTACATGCATGATGCTCGATCTTACAGAAGTGCCAAAGACGAGTACCTCCAAAGGAGCAGCCGCTGGCACAGAAGCGCGGTTTTGTAGAACTATTATTGCGTTGAATATAAAATCGTCTGTTATTTTGGTACAGCTACGCAAATTCAGAGTCCTTAGTTTGGGGAAATAGTTCAGTAGAGGCAATACATGGTCCCCCTTTGTGTGGACGGTCTTGTTTATATTTAATTCAACCAAGTCGTGCAGATGTTGGATAGTTCTCAGCAACTCCTTCGACGAATTATTCAGATGGTTACCAATCCAAAGTACACGGAGTCGCTTCAATCGGCCAATATTGGCTGCTACATTTGGAAACATAACATAACCGTCGCCAGTAATTTTTAGCTCCTCCAAATCTTCGGAGTGATGGGCCGCCAAAATTTCATAAAAGGTAGGAGGCAGCTACGAAGAGAATGAAATAAAGGGGTTGCAAAGTTAAGTTACCCGCTTTCAATTTTACGACTAGCAAGTATCTACGATATTTTAATAGTTCATGGGTAGCCAATAATTTTAATAAATATTATCATTAATTTTCAAAATCATTTAGAACTGCTGCATTAATTGCAAGTCAATTGAAATCGGCGAAAGTTGCTTGAATATCATTCTTTTACTGAAACCCATTAAAGTCGCTGAATTCGTTTGAAGTAGTTAAATTTAAGTCTCTGAATTCGGTTAAAACCGCGCAAAGCAGAGTGGCTGAAAAAGGTGAACAAATACTTTGATATCCAGTTCATACACGCCGGTCAAGTTCATACTCGCCGGCGTTTTTCAAATCCGTACAATTCGATAAAAGTCGCGAAAAAAATTATAGTCGCAGAAGTCGATCATATCATTTAAAATGTGTTGTATCGGTTAAATCCGTTGAATAAGATCTTTCGTTACTGGAGTCGGTTGAAAAGTTAAGGTCTATTGAAATAGGTTAATGTCGCAAAAGTTCTCAGAATTCTCAGGAACCGGTGGAACTAACCCAAATTAATGAAAGTAGCAGAAATTCTTGGAAGTAGTTGAAGTTAATGGAGGTATAATCATATAATTATTTTTAACTGAAATATACTGAAATTTTTCTGAAAAGTCTCTGAGGTCATTCGAAGGCGCTTGATTACATTTTTTTATCATAATAAAAATTGCTGAAATCACTTGAAGCCACCGAAATCAAGAAGCCGCTTTCAGTAGGCTGAAATTCTTGAAATTGGATTAAGTTCGTTGTCTTATTCCTTCATTTACGCCTGTTAAAGGGAAGTTAGAGCGAATCACAGATCGCTATGAAGCGAACTATTTAGCCACTATAATTTTTTTGCTTTATTTAATAAAATTTCTGCAATAATCTTTTCACATAGTGTTTAATAAGCTAGTATTTTTGGGAAATAATAATTTAGAATTATTTTTTAATGATTTTTCACTATTTTGGTGCTGGTCTTCCTTCTTTCTAGCAGTCCAGGTCCGATCGATACACACCTATTCCGGAGCGGGCAGTGACGACTTCATCATAGCCACTTTCTCCTCCCGAAATTAATTCAGTTTAATTTCAAATTTAAAATTAGCTAATTTTAAAAAACCACCATTAAATTTTCAAAATCACTTTAATCGCCTTAAGGTCACTAACTGATGTTAATGTAGTAGATTAAAGATTATCAAAGAAGCGTTCTACCAAGTCTTTTTAATTTTCACGAATTTCTCCTTTACCACTTATAAATATTTGTATTTTTTCACAATCCGAAATATTTTTATGCAGTGCAAGAAATTATTAAGCGTTATTTAACCTTTCACGTGATAACTTCTTAATTTTCTTTTTTGCTTAGAAAAGAAACTAGTCCATTACTCGGGAGTTTGCGCAATTCAAAAGTGATGGAATTGGTTCAAATGAAATCGGTAAACTCACCACTCGAATAAAAATAAAAATTTGCATTTCCAATTTTTTTAATTTCGGCAATCTTGCAATGCTATCTATGCCTTCCAGGATGATGAGCGTCATCTTAAGCGTTTCCAAATCTTTACAGTGTTCCATAAAATAACTCCAGTTCGAGATGGCCACTACCCCACGAAGATCTAGATAACGAAGCGGCAAAGATTTGCAAGCCTTTTTCAAATACAACTCAGAAAAGTTAGTACAGCAGAACAGACTCAGCTTCTCCACCTTCTTAAAGTAGCACAGGCTGGAGCCTAATACCTTTTGGTTATGAGCCAAACCGAGACTTTTCAAGTTTCTCAGTCTTTTCAAAGGTTTCAGATTGTAATCAGAGACTTGGCATTGGTACAACTCCAATTCGGTGAGGTGAATTGTATCGATTATGGCTAAAAGCCTGGAGGGTTTAAAAGCCCTGGGCACGAAGTAGAAAACTTCAACCCGCCGCAAGTTCGTGCAGAACTCCTGAATGAAGTCGTATATTTTCCCCTGACATCCGTCCGACATAAGTACACAATCGGCGCATCGGGTAATTTCGAGTCTGCGTATGAACGGGCCAGCACTTTTTAACAGTTGCCGAACCTCCCACATCGTGAAGCCATCGATCATATTGAAATCAAAAGTGTTGATCTTTCGCGGACAGATCATGTACTCGAACACGTCTTTGAAGCGTTCGTGGCTTAGGGAAAGCCGCACCTGGTCCTTCAAATCGAGCTTGTTGAATATTAGCTCCAGACAGTCGTCGTTAAGTGATAAAAGCGAGATGATTTTGGCAGTTGACCTCGTTTGCGTTCCAAAGTAAAAATCCGCCGGGAGTGGTTGTTCCCAACTAGGACAGGGCGTTACCGCTACCATACTTCGATTTACTGTGTGCCTTGTTTTTTTTAAAGCTCTAAAAATGGAAGAAGAGAGCATCAAATCATTCCATTAAATCTTGTATTGTAAAAAATGTAAATGAGTATAGAAGACTATAACAGGTGACTGATTATTTGGCTGGGTGAACGAATTACCGAGTATACTGGACGGTAAAGCTGAATTAAAGGTACCGCGTGCAAGTTCATTTTCTACTGGAGTACTAAATGTTTATTCGTTATTTTTGACGCCCCATTAAGGTAGTACACTTAAATTTTGTCAAATTTAAAAATATATAACTGTTTCAATATCTAACCATTTTATTTCTAAAAGAATTTTATTGCATGAAGAAGCTCGCCGCAATACCAATTTCTACAGTATTTAACCCTACACCTCATTATACCCTACACCCGAAGGGAGTAGGGTATATTCAATTTGTTCTTCCGCTTGTAAAGCAGTGAAGGAGACGAGATATATATAAAAAAAAATATATATTTTTGCTCTGCGTCAATTCCTGAACCGATTTAGCCCTGTCCGTCTGTCTATCTGTTGAAATCACGGTTACGAAAGAACGACCCGAAGGGAGTAGGGTATATTCAATTTGTTCTTCCGCTTGTAAAGCAGTGAAGGACACGAGATATATATATAGAAAAAAATATATATTTTTGCTCTGCGTCAATTCCTGAACCGATTTAGCCCTGTCCGTCTGTCTATCTGTTGAAATCACGGTTACGAAAGAACGAAAAGAGATATCGCAAATTTGGCACAAATATTCTTTGTTATGTAGGGCAGTTTGGGATTGAAAATGGGCGAGATAGGTTAACAGCCCCGCCTACTCTACATACGGAATGTAAAGGCACCTCGTTTAAAAAAAATGTTATAATGTAAAAATCTCATAAACCGTAAGAGATATTAAGGTATAATTTTTTCCGGAACATATAGCTCCATTACTAAAATTTTTGAACAAAATGGGCGTGCCGCGCCAAAGTTGGCAATATCTCATGAACGGTATAAGATATTGGGATGTAATTTTATCACGATGCATCCGGAAGCATTACCAATAAGCTTGCCAAAAATCTACAGGTATAGGTATCTACAGGTATTACCAATGTGTGTACCAAAAATGGGCGTGATCCACCCAAAAAAGTTGTATATATCCCATCAACGGTTCAAAATATTAATACGTGACTCTATCCAGCAGTATCTAGAGACATTACAAAAACATTTGCCCGAAATGGGCGTGGTCCGCCAACATACAAAAGTTGTTAAGTGGCGAAATTATAATGTTTTTAGTTACTCGGGTGTAGACTTCGGCCAGGCCGAAGAAAAAAATTTTACATGTTTTGAATTAACTTATGTGAGGCAGCTACCGAATAAAGGGATAACAATGAGAGTTAACAATGAGGAAGTAATTATTGATAGAGTCCAAGAAGATGCCAAAGCGGGATATCAAGAAAGTAAAAAAAATAAAGGCCACCGATTTTAAATGGAAAAAAAGCCTATGAAAGAATTGGCACAGCAGTGGAAATATAAGCTGCCTGATGCGCAAGAGTTAGTTGGGTCTCCTATTGACTAGTTTATGTAATTTACTGATGGCGATATTATAGAAAAAATTGCAGAAGAGTCGAATAAATACTGTCTACAGAAAATAGGAGGCATCCTAAATGTAAAGACATACGAAATAGAGCAATACTATATGTTGCTCTATTTTTTAGTTATAAATCTTCCACAAGCAAGAACGGCATGTTCAAGGGAAATGCGAATACACATAATCGCTGATATCATGCCAAAAAACTAATTCGAAAAAATAATGTATTTTATCCTCCTCAACGACAAGTATCTTCAAAAACCTATCAATCATCCGGCCTACGATAGGTTATACAAAGTCCGCCCCTTATTACAAAAATTAAATACTGCGTGCAGAAAAATACCTCCGGAAATATTTCAAACATTACATGAGCAATAATTCGTTCAAAGGTAATTATTATTCAGCATTATTTATTTTGTTCTATCTTATATAATTGCACGATTTCCAACATGTCATTTCGTTCCAGGAAAGTCTTCACTAAAACAGTGTGTTCAGATGAAACCCCACAAATGATGTCTCAGTACGGCTGTTGCAAACATGTGGCTTTTATATGAGGCGTGCGAAAACCATAAGCCTCGAAATTCATCCGATTTGTCTTTTAAATTACCAAGCGTGTATATGTAAGCAAAAGAGTTAGAGCTACTCTTTCGACTAAAAGAAAAGGTCGGCCGTCAGCATCAAGAGATTTCACACCTTTTCACATACCGACGACATCTAATAGTGTCACTCCGACACCCAATAAGGAGATAAGGACTGACGGATTCCAACATTGGATTATATGGGAGGGAAGAGAGCTTTGCCGTTTTTGTAAAACGAAGTTTCCAACTTGCAAATGTTCTTAATGTAAGAAGGGTATATCTATGCGCAATTAAACTAGTAATTGTTTTTTAAATTATTAAAATGTATCTCGACAGGTCTTAAATTTTTAATAAAAATTACAGTAAAATAAACTGATGTGTTTATATGTACTAGGTTTTCCCTAAACGGCCAATGTTGCACATATGCAACGTTTTCTAAAAATTAACTGGGTGGTAAAATTTTAATCAATCCATGAAATTGTGTTATTTTGTGTGACTAACCGAAAATTAGTTGCCTAACCGAAAAAAACACAACACCGTATTTTTCTTTGCTCTAGGGAAAAGTTGAGAATGAAAGAGTTACTAACAACTAAAAGCAAATATATAGTTATATCTTAAATTTTTTGTGCATGTTATCTGTAATCCGAATTTATTGCCCATTTATATTGAGCATTCGGTTAAATTTATACCCTGAAAAAATCACGATTAAATTTGTTTTGAAAACTATTAATGGATCTCTCTTCTTCTCACTCTATCTTCCTTTTAATTTTAGCTATACAAACAATTCTCAATAAATATATTGTTAAACACACTTAATAGAATTAACAATTTTGATGTAAATTTAGCCTATCCTCAATTTAAAAGCCTTTGAGTACAGTTGAAAACGTAAAACAAATAAAATTTCATTTGCAAAACACGAATGTCTACAAAGATACTACGAATACAAATATTACTTAATTTACCATTAAATTTAAATTTAGATTAATTTTGATATTAATTACATAATGTAGACAGATTTTACAAAAAAATCAAATGCAAATTTCTACATATATTATTGTATTAATCATACCATTTATTAATGAAATGTATATTATTTTTGGTATTAATTACGTGATCTAGACTTACTCTTTTGCTGAATGTGGACTTTCATAGCAAACACTGCATTTTACGGGTTTACTGCGCGTTTTCCCGTATTCAAGTTGAAGTTGCTTTATAGCCCCAAACTTTGCAAAATGTTTGAATATTGTAGGCTTATCAGCCTACGGAAGAAAAATGAACGGAAAGAACAATAAATGTTTAGTTGATGAAATTTTGTTTTATTTGTTCTATATTTTCTATTCAATCAATATATTTATCCTTTGGTGGAATGATTTTTTGATAATTAATTAATGTGTGGCTATGTCAATGTAAAGCTAAAAATGATTTATTTTGCTCTATGTGTTTAGATATTTAATTAATCATTGCTTTTTTGTGCTTCCAACAGCGTTTAAGGGTGTTAATTTGCTCCGATTGCAAGAAAGCTAGCTGTCTCTGAGGCTTATGACTTTCGGCCTATATCTCCGAGCCTTTAGGAGCAGAACAAATTACTTTGCATGTTAGTATTAACAATCTCTGTTCGCCACCTTTTCAGTTTGGCTTTCGTCGTGGACATAGTTCCTCCATTGCTTTCATCAAGATTCTTGACGACATTAGGATGTCATACGACAAAGACTTCCTGACTTTATTCTTTACTTGACTTTTATAAGCTTTTGACTCTTCTGACTATACTTCTTAAGGAAAGCAAAAATTTATGAAAACTTTTCTGACAGTTCTGTTAGATTACTAAATAGTTATTTAAGTGATAAAAGTCAGTGTGTACGAATTGGGCAATCATACTCTACAAATTCATAAGATATTTGTTGAACGTTTATTAGTCACATTAAGTTTGACATAAAGTAAATTATATTCTAAGAATCTGAGATTTTCTGACGAATTTGTTCAACCAAGCATAAATTATTTACATAATTAGTAACTATATAGATACTAATTACCATTACTTTGAGGTAGTTTTTTTTAACATAGGTTCAGAGCCGTTACATAAGAGTGCGGTATATTCGAGTTTTATCAAGATATGATCATGTGTTTGGTATCAACACATTCATTTTGCAAATATGTTTCTCGTTATTTTTATTACAGCAATTGTGTATTTTTAGTTAAGCGTATTCATTATAAAAATCCAACTTCTAAAGCTGGAAATAATTCTAAAGCTCCAGCCTTTCCAGAATAGTCTCACTATTCTCTTTCTATGCCTAATAACCGAAGAATTAGACTTCCTCAATTCTCGTTTTTGAGCATTTATTTTAAATATCCTTAAATTTTATCAATTATCCTTATTTTATTTTTTACTGGTTTTTTTAGCATTCATGCTACTTATTTACTCTTTCCTTGTTTATAATACCCCACACCCAGAGGAAGTAGGATATATTCACTTTGTTTTTCCATTTGTAATGCAGAGAAGGAGAAAGCAAAGAAAATTCAAACCTTTTTCGCAGTTATTCTAAACGAAATATTAGAAATGGGTAAGTTGTCCTCTGTATACTGATAGGGAATCTGCTTCTGGCGAAGCGAACGCCGGGTTGCCGATTTGGCTGCAATAACAATATATTAGTATAAAATTAAACACAACAAACTAAAACGCACTTTCTTTAGGTCTCATGGCACTAATAAATTATTAATTTTCCAATTCAAAGAGGACTGCGTCGAGCGGAAAAAATTTAAAACTCTAAGCGCAAGTTTTCTGACAGTATTATAACTACACAATTGTGAATGTATCGTTGGCATGTTCGTTTTTTAAGAAGCAAACTTACACCCCGCTCGCACTACAAAATTTGTACAGGGGAAAAAAAACGAAATTGTTTAGTTGAATTTGAAATATCGAAGATTTGTAAATCGCGAGAGTAAACTAATTTTGTGGAAAGGCCAGCATTAAATGGATTTCGTACCACCTATATCCTAATACAATAATATATTATTACCTATATATAATATATACTTACCTATATCAAAAATTGCATTGTGGGCATCCGCGGAGAGGGCTCTTGCTGATTATCCCTGATTATAGCTTAATTTCATCAAGATTTTTATTTATAAACGCCATTAGATTGTGGGATTTCATTGTCCAGGAGCCAGTCAGACCAGTCGATCATAGACAGGGCAACAGCCAAAGAGCTGCGATCAATCGAGTCGCACGATACGTGAAAGAATTGACTGCTGGTGCAGGTTTAAGATTTATATCGAACGTACAAAGTATTAAGTCATGATCGCTCAAGAAAGATATCTGATCGAAAAGAAGAACTGAGGAAATATCGGAAACAGCAAAAAAGTCCAATAAACTAGGTCTGGCATTTTTAGCATAACGAGTAGGTATCGTGCTGTTAACTATAGCTAAACCAGCTCCCCCAAGACTATCTGTGAGGTCAGCGTACTGTCTATCCCTAACTAGCACGTTGATATTGATATCTCCACATAAAATATAATGATCATAATCAATTAGACGCTCGGATAATGAGGAGAAATAAGGATCCAGACTGAACATTCGGTTGGGATTATACACACATGAGAGAAAGACCTTTACAGAGTCATTATAGACTTCAATATTTAAGTATTCCACTTCCGAACAACAGCTTACGCTCAAAATCCTCACATTCAAATTTACTTTGCAGTCAATTGCCACACCACCACCCCTGCACTCTGTCATTCCGAAATAAATTATAGTTCCTCAATTGCAGATGTGAACTATGGATGCCAGTATGAAACCAAGTTTCAGTTATACATAAAATATAAACAGAAGACGATTCGAATATATACTTTAAGCATTTTAACCATTAAAGCGGGGGTTTTAAGCCTGACATAATAATGTTGTTCTGTTACCCAAGTTAAAACTATAGGCGATTATTCGGCAAAATATTTTCTTTTTACTCACATGCACGTGGAGCTGAAATATTAGAAAAACATTTTTTCCGTCGATATCGAATTATGCTGAATATGATATGAATGAAAGGGAAGCGGACACGCCGATGGAGAAGAGAGCAAGAGTTTTTGTTGGTTCTGCTGAAACGAAAGCAATGAAAAATCTCTTCAATCTCAAAAGGGTCTTCAGTTCTCAGATATTTTTTACGATTTAGCTTGAAATCGCTGGTAATGGAAATACGTTTTTGACGATTAGATTTTCTTCGATCTAAAATTTCTTTTCTCGAAGTGGTGATATTATTTTAGGTCTAAATAGCCAGATAATGGATCAAGTTTGATTATTTTTATACCTTACACTCGAAGGGATAAGGTTGTATTCGTTAATTTAAACATGTCCTTCCGTCCGTCAGTATGTATCTGGATATCACGATTACAGGAGAACGAATAGAGGTATAGTCATGAAATTCGCCACGAATATTCTGTCATCATAAGTTCTTTGGGATTGAAAATAGAAAAAATCGGATCAGTACCACGCCAATTTTCTATAGTAAATATTTGTTCATTACTTTTTAGAGCTGAATATCCCAACTTATAGTATAGATCTGAAGCTGAAATTTTATTCCTGGGTTTATTATCATCTCAGACAAAGACAACCCCCAAAAAACTGGCAGACTGGTGATAGAAATAACTATTACTGGAGAACGAGTAGAAGTATCGTCATGAAATTCGGTAAAACATTCTCTCTTGTGAATCGCGCATTGGGATTGAAAACAGAGAATACCGGATCAGTGCCACACCTACCTTTTTAGTAAAGATAAATGCACCCGATTTTAGAATTGAATTTCTCAGCTATTAGTTCAGATCTAGAGTTGCAATTCTATTCCCGGGTTTAATGTATCAGAGAAAGTCATCCCACAAAAATGGGCGTGATCCTCGCACTGGTATACTATATCATATATAAAAGCTTTGGTTGCGAAAGTGTGTCAGGAAATATTCAAATAATTTCAGTATACAATTCAATAATAAATAAAATAATACAAATAATAATGGAATAATTTCAAAATACAGATTTAATTGAAATATTATTCCAAATAAACAGCATATTGTATATTAAGTATTTGTTATTACAAATTAGTACAATTCAACTTTAAACTTATCCTATGATGGTAGGGTATATGAGTTTCGGCCAGGTCAAAGCTAACACTCTTAGTTGTTTAAAATAGAAATATTTTTTGTAATCGCTATGATATTTTATGTTTGTTTGGAACGAATTTACGTCGTTCTTTGTTATAATTAGTTCGAAGACAAACAAGCCAGATAACTTTTTAGATAGGGCACATGTAAAGGTGAGAAACTGCATATTCTTTCATAAACTGATATATTCTAGGACGCTTTTTTATCAAAAATTATTTTTTTGTCAGATGTTTTGCTCACCACACCGGTTACTAAAGCTAAAGGGACCAACATTCCCATCTTTTCTTTACGACCATAAACCTTTATACAGGAGATTACTCGCATACAGATCATCCGGAAGATCACTGTAGTACTCCTTGAATTCATCCAGCTCGCAGCAAAATGTGTAACCGCGACTCACATCTGAGAAGTGTGGATTCTGGAAACCAGCCGTGGCGCAGACGTTCGTGCAAAATTCTTTCATTTCCAGCTCTGTGGCGTAAGGATTGTTGAGTGTTATCATTACGATTGCGGAATCGCTGGCCTCGTGTTTAATAACCTTGAAGTAGTATTTAGGCACCTCAATCAGTTGTGTGTCATCTAGAAAAACATCGATTAAGATTTCTGTCTGCGGATGCGGAAACTGGAGCTGCCCCATGTAGCCATTGTAGATCTCCAGATCGTCGCCGAAGTCGGCAGCTAAGCTGCGCACCAGGTTTTCCACGCGTACCCAGTTGCCAGCGTTGATTATCTGAAACTCGGGTGCTACGTTCGCATAGAAGTAAGTGGCTAGTTGCTCATAAGCGAATATAAAGTCGGCATCAGGCGTTAGGTGGCCTCGTGCCAAGAACTTTTGCTTGTTTACGTAGATTTGTTCATTTCCAAAATACATGTTAAAGCGCTTAATTTGATTGGTGATGGTGTAGTAGTTGTTAACGACGGTCGTTGACAGTTCCATGCCGTTCGCTCGGAATCCACGTCGGGTATTCTGAGAAGTTGCAACTGCAAAAAAATTCAGATATAATAATTTTATACTCAATATAAGTTTTTTGGAATGAATTTTCATCATCCCTCGTACATTTTTTTTTAAACACTCCTATTTAATATGAAAGTAACTGCAAGATATTTTTTCTAAATCTTTAGTAAAAATTCAAAAATTCTATTGAAATTTAAAAATGTCCAATCGGCTAAAAATGTTGGCCAACTATATTGAAAGTATTTTATTTCTAATAGAAATATTATTTCTAATAGAAATAGCGGTGTTATCTTTTCATATATATTTTTAGCGGTGTCAAAATAATATTATTTTTTTTAACAACTGTAAAATGACAAAGGGCTAAAAATTGTTTGAACTTTCTCACTCGACATTGGATAATTTTCTAATGCACTATGGTACCGTTTCTTGATTAATATTTCTTTTTTTAGTACATGTAGTTTTCGAGGTTAACTGCCATATAAGATTAAAATTTTTTGGCGTATCAAATTTCAAACTAAGATGATCCTGAGTGCTCCACTTCCACCTCGCTCCGATGCAAAAATATATGTCTTCAGTTAAAAATATAACATATATGTAATTCATCAAGCCTTTTTGCTCATAAAATTTCTTAAATTAGTTTAATATAAAATTGTACAAAGACAAAAGATAAGTCATACTCACACTGAATAGCCGGGCCATTAATAGTGTTGTGGGTATATAACGTGTTTTCCCTACTTTTATCATAACAAATGGTAAACACCGGTGCGAAGTCGTTGGTGTCGATATGGAAACCAGCTTTAAGGATGTAACCATCTTTGGAAGCACCACACTCTTCGGAAGTCTCTTGTAAATCTGCTACAGGAATCGATTTGCAAAGTAGTTCGGCCAAGGCATACTGTTCCCCAGTAGCTGTTTCTAAATTGCTGTTCGGCCGGCAAATCAAATCGATTGTTTTGACCTTCAGCGATTCGATGACGTTGTTCAGCCCAGGACAAGTTAGGCGTAAGTTTGCATTTATGGGGAGAATCGAAATTTTGCCGGTGGGTTTGAACAGTTTATACGATGCAGCTTCAAACGGGGGTGATATAAACAGCACTGGCTGCAAAGCAGACATGCCTTCCAAAGGTATTTCACAGCCATCGGAACACGCTGAAAAAACTAACAAGCACGAAGTATACAAGCATCAGAGTTTATTTAAAAGTGCTGGAATTAAAGATATATAAATTTACGGCATATCAAGCCGAAGAATCTTTTGTATCTCTTCCTCTTAAACAAAATTAAATTAAGTTCAAAAACTAACCGCTAGTAAGAACCGCTGCTATGACCGTGGACCACACAGAGGACCTCATTTCCAAGCACTCGAGTTTGCGACTGTAGCGAAAGTAAATTTGAAAAACTCTTTAAAGCGTTTTTCTTTTACGTTTTTCTTAAACAAATAGAGTTCCAATCCTAAATGTATAAATACTTCTGTCCGTATCCTACAATAATAACTGAAAGCACTTCGTATGCGTATTTTAATTCATGTATTCGCCTTATTTGAAGAGCGTGTTGAAATGCAGCTTCGAGGCTTTTTATACACTCTGATATCTGGTTTTTATTTGCTTTACCTATATTTTGATACCAACTGATAAAACATAGAAATTGTTTCCAAGCGTCGAGCATTTGCAAGGTGTATAATTAAAGTGTTATTTTCCAACGTAGTATAACTTTTTATAACACATCCTGAAATGTGAGACTAATTTAAAAAAAAAAAACCTATTTAAAAAGAATTAAAAACGTACTAAAAAATTTAGAACAAGAAAAAATTACAAAATAATTCAATTTATACAAAAATTTATCCAGTTATGGAACAAGAATTGATTAGTGTGTAATTTCTGGCACGGAACTGAATTTGTCACTCTGAAAATAGAATTCACTAAAAATTGATTGTTGAACCTTTTTGTAATAAAAATCGTAAGTGGAAGCGTTTTTTGTAATCGTAAATCGTAATTTGGTTGCTTGTTGTTTTAAGTAAAGTATCAGAAATTTTTCAAGTAAAATAAGAAACAGAATGTTTTCTCGTCTTGTTGACATAAGTTTTCATATAGTATATTTTAAAACTCTGATCTGCTTAAAGCATTTGATAATATAGCTAATGTTTATGCATTAAATAAATAAATACGTCTTTACTTAAATCAAACTTGACTTTACATATTCACAAATCAATATTCTCTCTTGCTGCTGATTTAAATGTAGTGATTTCAAAAGGAGGAGGAAAAACCGAGTCATATTTCAATTAATCTCTAATGAGAAAAAGAAGTAACAAGGAACAAGGAAAAATGGTTGTATCTGTTAGGAAAAAAAGAGATCTAAATGCACATCGTTATGCTGTCCATCTTATAGATAATTTCTGGAAAATGCTTCGATGCTTGTGTTGGCAAGTTTCTTCTGTTTAAAATAACGGTAAATGTGGCGGCCTTAATTGCTGAAAATTCATCCTCTAAATATGGTGGATCCATTTAACACGGTAACTGTTAAGTCATTCCATTTAATACATTTAATAAGATTTCTATTGCTCTGAGCGAGAACAAATCCTCGTCAGATTAGACGTTGGATGCAGAATCGTAATGCATTTCATTATTTGGAAGGATGAAGAAGAGCGATTTTCTCCTCCACGTATCCCTTTTCGCATCTTTCGATGTGAAATGAGATGCGCAACAGATGTTTGGCGTTTTTGTAACGCATATCCTGCCGAAACAAAGAAAATAGGTAGAGTGATGCAAACATTTTTACTTTTACAAGTGCTTACATGCATAATGCTCGATCTTACAGAAGTGCCAAAGACGAGTACCTCCAAAGGAGCAGCCGCTGGCACAGAAGCGCGGTTTTGTAGAACTATTATTGCGTTGAATATAAAATCGTCTGTTATTTTGGTACAGCTACGCAAATTCAGAGTCCTTAGTTTGGGGCAATGGTTCAGTAGACGCAATACATGCTCCCCCTTTGTACGGACGGACCTGTTTATATTCAATTCCACCAAGCCGTGCAGCTGTTGGATAGTTCTCAGGAACCTCTTCGACAAATTGTGCAGACGGTCACCAATCCAAAGTACGCGGAGTCGCTTCAATCGGCCAATATTGGAAACAAAGCATAAGCGTTGACAGTAATTTTTAAATCCTCCAAGTCTTCCGTGTGATGGGCCGCCAAAATTTCATTAAAGGTAGGAGGCAGCTACGAAAACAATGAAATGAAGGGGTTGCAAAGTGAAGTTACCTGCTTTTAGTTTTACGACTAGGAGGTTTCAAATAAATTTAAATACGACTGCCCGTACTCAAACCTAGGGAGCACAAATGGAGCGGGAAATATTCAAACCTTCGAAAGTTTTCTGGCAACATTTAACGGCAACTCTTCTGAATGGATGCTTGGCTCGTTTGTTTTTAGGTAGCGAACCTATCGCACCGAACCCATCGCACTACAAGATATGTACAGGGTACGTGACGAAATTGCTTACCCGAACCAAGCCTGGCCCAATTGAGATAAATTCTTATCTCAAATAATAATTTTATTTCACAATAAAATAACGAGTTATCTCAAATACTTTCGTTATTAAAGAACTGTAAAAGTTGTCTACCCTCAGTGCGGGGGAAAAGCCATAAATTTACGTATTTGTAACATTTTTTAATAGAAATGAAAGCAGTAGCATAGCATTTTATTTGGTTGCTGGTTTAGCTTGGTTTTTTAAAAAATACATAAAAGTTATCAATATAAGTAATTTGCAGTCCCTGTGGACATAATTTTCAAAGCAGCATGTTTTAGGTACTCTGATCTGTTTATAGAATTTGGAATTATTACTGTTTATAAAAAACTGGCTGTTACCCGCGACTTCGTTCGCATGGTCCTGAATTTAGTGCGATAAAATATTTAGTACCAGTATCCAGCATGAATGTAATTCTGGCAACTTAACTTTTCCACCCGCGCAGCACATACCATATCTTGCGTCCCCTTGCTCGTATGAACAGGCTTGAGCAGTGTTTACTCGAATGATTTCCAGTCTTGCTTACCGTTGCTCGTGTGCTTCAGATGAACGGGCTCGAGCAGAGTGTACTGCAATGGTTTCCAGTCTTGCGTTCCTTTTTTCGCTCCTTATACACTAACACTCACTTTTTTTGCGTGTTAGTAGTGTTAACATTTGGACCATAACTTCGGTTCAATTTATCGGACAGCGAACAAACTTTACATAAACCATCTACGCATATGTCTAACCAACCGTAAAAATTTCATCAAAATCAGTCGAGTGGTTTTTGAGTAAAAGTTACACCACTTTTGCAACTTTACTTTATATATATAGATTATATAAAAAAATTTTTATTTACATATATTATTGAATATATTGTACATTCTTTACTTACTTCATATATACTATATATTTATAATAAATAATCTTTATGATTATTTTACTCTTCTTTATTTACATAATCCTCCGAGACTACACAAAATCAAATAAAATATCTTAAATCTAAAAATCTACAAATGCGAGACTACATAAAGATAAATAGCGTAATTAAGTAATAATTGAGAGCGTAATTAGATCAACAACGACGAACGTCAAAGTAAACATAACTAAGATGAATCATCGGGAGAATACAAGTATGAAACGCAAGCACTGGCGACCCTAAGAGAACGCAATTGTCGACGGTATTTAGGACAAGGCGAAGAAAGATTTTTGGTGTTCATACTGCGCTCATGCGCATACGAGAGGCAGGTGCCAACGTTTCCAAATAAGTTTAAGTCGTGTCCGAAAGGTACATTTTAAGACAAAATTTTTGAATTGAAGATTTAACAAATAGTAATGCAGTTGAAGATGAAGTTGATGTTAATGTTTAATTCAAAGATGAGATATGTAAACTTATAGAAAAATATAAGAAGAAAATATAAACTTATAAAAAAACTATAGAACGCACTGTCAAAAAAAATACTTTGCTTTGCCCGGAGCGAAAGTATTTGCCACACTGGATCTTAAAAATGGATTTTCCCACGTTCCAGTTGAAAACAATAGTAAGAAATATTTACGTGTTCTGAAGGACAATTCAGTTTTAACTACAGTCCTTTCAGCCTATGTACATCTTCAGAAATACAATATTTGGAAGGTTTATAAATATAGTATTAATTCGAAATGGTAGTAAAATTCGAAAGAAGTTTGAAGATGGCTTATTTTACCATAACTCTGTTGTAGAACGGGCGGTACTATACGGTCTACAGATGTCTGGAGAAAATTGGCAATTTTAAGGTCAAAGGTAGAATAATTAGGATATATTGTTGAAGATTCCAAAATATGCCCATCTACAGAAAAGCAAAAGCTACAAGGAAAGCTTTACCCGATCAATAAAGGCGATATTCCCCTGGAAATTATTCACATTGACCTATAAGTGAAACATGTTAGTAGGTCTTATAAATATATTTAATAGATTCATTTTCACAATATCGGATTTTGCTAAAAAGACTCTTGGAGCAAATGAAGCTACCTTATTAGATAAAGGCGGTGATTTTATATCAACAGAATTCAAATCTTCCTTTTTTCAACGTATTACCAAAAATATCTACAAGACCATTTGTATACCACTAACAAATATATCCAGTGTATCAACCTTGTATAAATTCCACCTTTTATAATTTCATCAATTCAACTCCTCACGAAGTCTTGACCACTACTAAGGACCAACACATAATTGATATCCCTCAAGAAGAAACTCTGAAGATATTTGAAAGTTATCACCAGGAACTTGAGATAAGTTGTAAGAAATAGCATTCTGTGATTGAAAATGAAAACTAGATAATAGATTCTGGTGCATCAGAGCGTGTGGCTTCTCATCGCGAGTGGTTCCCTATTTTTCTAATATTGCAAGAACCTGCAATTTTTTTGGTTGTGAAATTTTTGCAGTGTTATTAATTTAGAAAACTAAACTGCCGGAGTTCATATGATAGTAAAAGCATTTTTAATAATATCTGAGTTGGCTTCAAAATTGGAACGGAGAAAAGGAGAAAAAAAGGCTTCCTCAATTCTCGTTTTTGAGCATTTATTTTAAATATCCTTAAATTTTATCAATTATCCTTATTTTATTTTTTACTGGTTTTTTTAGCATTCATGCTACTTATTTACTCTTTCCTTGTTTATAATACCCCACACCCAGAGGAAGTAGGATATATTCACTTTGTTTTTCCATTTGTAATGCAGAGAAGGAGAAAGCAAAGAAAATTCAAACCTTTTTCGCAGTTATTCTAAACGAAATATTAGAAATGGGTAAGTTGTCCTCTGTATACTGATAGGGAATCTGCTTCTGGCGAAGCGAACGCCGGGTTGCCGATTTGGCTGCAATAACAATATATTAGTATAAAATTAAACACAACAAACTAAAACGCACTTTCTTTAGGTCTCATGGCACTAATAAATTATTAATTTTCCAATTCAAAGAGGACTGCGTCGAGCGGAAAAAATTTAAAACTCTAAGCGCAAGTTTTCTGACAGTATTATAACTACACAATTGTGAATGTATCGTTGGCATGTTCGTTTTTTAAGAAGCAAACTTACACCCCGCTCGCACTACAAAATTTGTACAGGGGAAAAAAAACGAAATTGTTTAGTTGAATTTGAAATATCGAAGATTTGTAAATCGCGAGAGTAAACTAATTTTGTGGAAAGGCCAGCATTAAATGGATTTCGTACCACCTATATCCTAATACAATAATATATTATTACCTATATATAATATATACTTACCTATATCAAAAATTGCATTGTGGGCATCCGCGGAGAGGGCTCTTGCTGATTATCCCTGATTATAGCTTAATTTCATCAAGATTTTTATTTATAAACGCCATTAGATTGTGGGATTTCATTGTCCAGGAGCCAGTCAGACCAGTCGATCATAGACAGGGCAACAGCCAAAGAGCTGCGATCAATCGAGTCGCACGATACGTGAAAGAATTGACTGCTGGTGCAGGTTTAAGATTTATATCGAACGTACAAAGTATTAAGTCATGATCGCTCAAGAAAGATATCTGATCGAAAAGAAGAACTGAGGAAATATCGGAAACAGCAAAAAAGTCCAATAAACTAGGTCTGGCATTTTTAGCATAACGAGTAGGTATCGTGCTGTTAACTATAGCTAAACCAGCTCCCCCAAGACTATCTGTGAGGTCAGCGTACTGTCTATCCCTAACTAGCACGTTGATATTGATATCTCCACATAAAATATAATGATCATAATCAATTAGACGCTCGGATAATGAGGAGAAATAAGGATCCAGACTGAACATTCGGTTGGGATTATACACACATGAGAGAAAGACCTTTACAGAGTCATTATAGACTTCAATATTTAAGTATTCCACTTCCGAACAACAGCTTACGCTCAAAATCCTCACATTCAAATTTACTTTGCAGTCAATTGCCACACCACCACCCCTGCACTCTGTCATTCCGAAATAAATTATAGTTCCTCAATTGCAGATGTGAACTATGGATGCCAGTATGAAACCAAGTTTCAGTTATACATAAAATATAAACAGAAGACGATTCGAATATATACTTTAAGCATTTTAACCATTAAAGCGGGGGTTTTAAGCCTGACATAATAATGTTGTTCTGTTACCCAAGTTAAAACTATAGGCGATTATTCGGCAAAATATTTTCTTTTTACTCACATGCACGTGGAGCTGAAATATTAGAAAAACATTTTTTCCGTCGATATCGAATTATGCTGAATATGATATGAATGAAAGGGAAGCGGACACGCCGATGGAGAAGAGAGCAAGAGTTTTTGTTGGTTCTGCTGAAACGAAAGCAATGAAAAATCTCTTCAATCTCAAAAGGGTCTTCAGTTCTCAGATATTTTTTACGATTTAGCTTGAAATCGCTGGTAATGGAAATACGTTTTTGACGATTAGATTTTCTTCGATCTAAAATTTCTTTTCTCGAAGTGGTGATATTATTTTAGGTCTAAATAGCCAGATAATGGATCAAGTTTGATTATTTTTATACCTTACACTCGAAGGGATAAGGTTGTATTCGTTAATTTAAACATGTCCTTCCGTCCGTCAGTATGTATCTGGATATCACGATTACAGGAGAACGAATAGAGGTATAGTCATGAAATTCGCCACGAATATTCTGTCATCATAAGTTCTTTGGGATTGAAAATAGAAAAAATCGGATCAGTACCACGCCAATTTTCTATAGTAAATATTTGTTCATTACTTTTTAGAGCTGAATATCCCAACTTATAGTATAGATCTGAAGCTGAAATTTTATTCCTGGGTTTATTATCATCTCAGACAAAGACAACCCCCAAAAAACTGGCAGACTGGTGATAGAAATAACTATTACTGGAGAACGAGTAGAAGTATCGTCATGAAATTCGGTAAAACATTCTCTCTTGTGAATCGCGCATTGGGATTGAAAACAGAGAATACCGGATCAGTGCCACACCTACCTTTTTAGTAAAGATAAATGCACCCGATTTTAGAATTGAATTTCTCAGCTATTAGTTCAGATCTAGAGTTGCAATTCTATTCCCGGGTTTAATGTATCAGAGAAAGTCATCCCACAAAAATGGGCGTGATCCTCGCACTGGTATACTATATCATATATAAAAGCTTTGGTTGCGAAAGTGTGTCAGGAAATATTCAAATAATTTCAGTATACAATTCAATAATAAATAAAATAATACAAATAATAATGGAATAATTTCAAAATACAGATTTAATTGAAATATTATTCCAAATAAACAGCATATTGTATATTAAGTATTTGTTATTACAAATTAGTACAATTCAACTTTAAACTTATCCTATGATGGTAGGGTATATGAGTTTCGGCCAGGTCAAAGCTAACACTCTTAGTTGTTTAAAATAGAAATATTTTTTGTAATCGCTATGATATTTTATGTTTGTTTGGAACGAATTTACGTCGTTCTTTGTTATAATTAGTTCGAAGACAAACAAGCCAGATAACTTTTTAGATAGGGTACATGTAAAGGTGAGAAACTGCATATTCTTTCATAAACTGATATATTCTAGGACGCTTTTTTATCAAAAATTATTTTTTTGTCAGATGTTTTGCTCACCACACCAGTCACTAAAGCTAAAGGGACCAACATTCCCATCTTTTCTTTACGACCATAAACCTTTATACAGGAGATTACTCGCATACAGATCATCCGGAAGATCACTGTAGTACTCCTTGAATTCATCCAGCTCGCAGCAAAATGTGTAACCGCGACTCACATCTGAGAAGTGTGGATTCTGGAAACCAGCCGTGGCGCAGACGTTCGTGCAAAATTCTTTCATTTCCAGCTCTGTGGCGTAAGGATTGTTGAGTGTTATCATTACGATTGCGGAATCGCTGGCCTCGTGTTTAATAACCTTGAAGTAGTATTTAGGCACCTCAATCAGTTGTGTGTCATCTAGAAAAACATCGATTAAGATTTCTGTCTGCGGATGCGGAAACTGGAGCTGCCCCATGTAGCCATTGTAGATCTCCAGATCGTCGCCGAAGTCGGCAGCTAAGCTGCGCACCAGGTTTTCCACGCGTACCCAGTTGCCAGCGTTGATTATCTGAAACTCGGGTGCTACGTTCGCATAGAAGTAAGTGGCTAGTTGCTCATAAGCGAATATAAAGTCGGCATCAGGCGTTAGGTGGCCTCGTGCCAAGAACTTTTGCTTGTTTACGTAGATTTGTTCATTTCCAAAATACATGTTAAAGCGCTTAATTTGATTGGTGATGGTGTAGTAGTTGTTAACGACGGTCGTTGACAGTTCCATGCCGTTCGCTCGGAATCCACGTCGGGTATTCTGAGAAGTTGCAACTGCAAAAAAATTCAGATATAATAATTTTATACTCAATATAAGTTTTTTGGAATGAATTTTCATCATCCCTCGTACATTTTTTTTTAAACACTCCTATTTAATATGAAAGTAACTGCAAGATATTTTTTCTAAATCTTTAGTAAAAATTCAAAAATTCTATTGAAATTTAAAAATGTCCAATCGGCTAAAAATGTTGGCCAACTATATTGAAAGTATTTTATTTCTAATAGAAATATTATTTCTAATAGAAATAGCGGTGTTATCTTTTCATATATATTTTTAGCGGTGTCAAAATAATATTATTTTTTTTAACAACTGTAAAATGACAAAGGGCTAAAAATTGTTTGAACTTTCTCACTCGACATTGGATAATTTTCTAATGCACTATGGTACCGTTTCTTGATTAATATTTCTTTTTTTAGTACATGTAGTTTTCGAGGTTAACTGCCATATAAAATTAAAATTTTTTGGCGTATCAAATTTCAAACTAAGATGATCCTGAGTGCTCCACTTCCACCTCGCTCCGATGCAAAAATATATGTCTTCAGTTAAAAATATAACATATATGTAATTCATCAAGCCTTTTTGCTCATAAAATTTCTTAAATTAGTTTAATATAAAATTGTACAAAGACAAAAGATAAGTCATACTCACACTGAATAGCCGGGCCATTAATAGTGTTGTGGGTATATAACGTGTTTTCCCTACTTTTATCATAACAAATGGTAAACACCGGTGCGAAGTCGTTGGTGTCGATATGGAAACCAGCTTTAAGGATGTAACCATCTTTGGAAGCACCACACTCTTCGGAAGTCTCTTGTAAATCTGCTACAGGAATCGATTTGCAAAGTAGTTCGGCCAAGGCATACTGTTCCCCAGTAGCTGTTTCTAAATTGCTGTTCGGCCGGCAAATCAAATCGATTGTTTTGACCTTCAGCGATTCGATGACGTTGTTCAGCCCAGGACAAGTTAGGCGTAAGTTTGCATTTATGGGGAGAATCGAAATTTTGCCGGTGGGTTTGAACAGTTTATACGATGCAGCTTCAAACGGGGGTGATATAAACAGCACTGGCTGCAAAGCAGACATGCCTTCCAAAGGTATTTCACAGCCATCGGAACACGCTGAAAAAACTAACAAGCACGAAGTATACAAGCATCAGAGTTTATTTAAAAGTGCTGGAATTAAAGATATATAAATTTACGGCATATCAAGCCGAAGAATCTTTTGTATCTCTTCCTCTTAAACAAAATTAAATTAAGTTCAAAAACTAACCGCTAGTAAGAACCGCTGCTATGACCGTGGACCACACAGAGAACCTCATTTCCAAGCACTCGAGTTTGCGACTGTAGCGAAAGTAAATTTGAAAAACTCTTTAAAGCGTTTTTCTTTTACGTTTTTCTTAAACAAATAGAGTTCCAATCCTAAATGTATAAATACTTCTGTCCGTATCCTACAATAATAACTGAAAGCACTTCGTATGCGTATTTTAATTCATGTATTCGCCTTATTTGAAGAGCGTGTTGAAATGCAGCTTCGAGGCTTTTTATACACTCTGATATCTGGTTTTTATTTGCTTTACCTATATTTTGATACCAACTGATAAAACATAGAAATTGTTTCCAAGCGTCGAGCATTTGCAAGGTGTATAATTAAAGTGTTATTTTCCAACGTAGTATAACTTTTTATAACACATCCTGAAATGTGAGACTAATTTAAAAAAAAAAAACCTATTTAAAAAGAATTAAAAACGTACTAAAAAATTTAGAACAAGAAAAAATTACAAAATAATTCAATTTATACAAAAATTTATCCAGTTATGGAACAAGAATTGATTAGTGTGTAATTTCTGGCACGGAACTGAATTTGTCACTCTGAAAATAGAATTCACTAAAAATTGATTGTTGAACCTTTTTGTAATAAAAATCGTAAGTGGAAGCGTTTTTTGTAATCGTAAATCGTAATTTGGTTGCTTGTTGTTTTAAGTAAAGTATCAGAAATTTTTCAAGTAAAATAAGAAACAGAATGTTTTCTCGTCTTGTTGACATAAGTTTTCATATAGTATATTTTAAAACTCTGATCTGCTTAAAGCATTTGATAATATAGCTAATGTTTATGCATTAAATAAATAAATACGTCTTTACTTAAATCAAACTTGACTTTACATATTCACAAATCAATATTCTCTCTTGCTGCTGATTTAAATGTAGTGATTTCAAAAGGAGGAGGAAAAACCGAGTCATATTTCAATTAATCTCTAATGAGAAAAAGAAGTAACAAGGAACAAGGAAAAATGGTTGTATCTGTTAGGAAAAAAAGAGATCTAAATGCACATCGTTATGCTGTCCATCTTATAGATAATTTCTGGAAAATGCTTCGATGCTTGTGTTGGCAAGTTTCTTCTGTTTAAAATAACGGTAAATGTGGCGGCCTTAATTGCTGAAAATTCATCCTCTAAATATGGTGGATCCATTTAACACGGTAACTGTTAAGTCATTCCATTTAATACATTTAATAAGATTTCTATTGCTCTGAGCGAGAACAAATCCTCGTCAGATTAGACGTTGGATGCAGAATCGTAATGCATTTCATTATTTGGAAGGATGAAGAAGAGCGATTTTCTCCTCCACGTATCCCTTTTCGCATCTTTCGATGTGAAATGAGATGCGCAACAGATGTTTGGCGTTTTTGTAACGCATATCCTGCCGAAACAAAGAAAATAGGTAGAGTGATGCAAACATTTTTACTTTTACAAGTGCTTACATGCATAATGCTCGATCTTACAGAAGTGCCAAAGACGAGTACCTCCAAAGGAGCAGCCGCTGGCACAGAAGCGCGGTTTTGTAGAACTATTATTGCGTTGAATATAAAATCGTCTGTTATTTTGGTACAGCTACGCAAATTCAGAGTCCTTAGTTTGGGGCAATGGTTCAGTAGACGCAATACATGCTCCCCCTTTGTACGGACGGACCTGTTTATATTCAATTCCACCAAGCCGTGCAGCTGTTGGATAGTTCTCAGGAACCTCTTCGACAAATTGTGCAGACGGTCACCAATCCAAAGTACGCGGAGTCGCTTCAATCGGCCAATATTGGAAACAAAGCATAAGCGTTGACAGTAATTTTTAAATCCTCCAAGTCTTCCGTGTGATGGGCCGCCAAAATTTCATTAAAGGTAGGAGGCAGCTACGAAAACAATGAAATGAAGGGGTTGCAAAGTGAAGTTACCTGCTTTTAGTTTTACGACTAGGAGGTTTCAAATAAATTTAAATACGACTGCCCGTACTCAAACCTAGGGAGCACAAATGGAGCGGGAAATATTCAAACCTTCGAAAGTTTTCTGGCAACATTTAACGGCAACTCTTCTGAATGGATGCTTGGCTCGTTTGTTTTTAGGTAGCGAACCTATCGCACCGAACCCATCGCACTACAAGATATGTACAGGGTACGTGACGAAATTGCTTACCCGAACCAAGCCTGGCCCAATTGAGATAAATTCTTATCTCAAATAATAATTTTATTTCACAATAAAATAACGAGTTATCTCAAATACTTTCGTTATTAAAGAACTGTAAAAGTTGTCTACCCTCAGTGCGGGGGAAAAGCCATAAATTTACGTATTTGTAACATTTTTTAATAGAAATGAAAGCAGTAGCATAGCATTTTATTTGGTTGCTGGTTTAGCTTGGTTTTTTAAAAAATACATAAAAGTTATCAATATAAGTAATTTGCAGTCCCTGTGGACATAATTTTCAAAGCAGCATGTTTTAGGTACTCTGATCTGTTTATAGAATTTGGAATTATTACTGTTTATAAAAAACTGGCTGTTACCCGCGACTTCGTTCGCATGGTCCTGAATTTAGTGCGATAAAATATTTAGTACCAGTATCCAGCATGAATGTAATTCTGGCAACTTAACTTTTCCACCCGCGCAGCACATACCATATCTTGCGTCCCCTTGCTCGTATGAACAGGCTTGAGCAGTGTTTACTCGAATGATTTCCAGTCTTGCTTACCGTTGCTCGTGTGCTTCAGATGAACGGGCTCGAGCAGAGTGTACTGCAATGGTTTCCAGTCTTGCGTTCCTTTTTTCGCTCCTTATACACTAACACTCACTTTTTTTGCGTGTTAGTAGTGTTAACATTTGGACCATAACTTCGGTTCAATTTATCGGACAGCGAACAAACTTTACATAAACCATCTACGCATATGTCTAACCAACCGTAAAAATTTCATCAAAATCAGTCGAGTGGTTTTTGAGTAAAAGTTACACCACTTTTGCAACTTTACTTTATATATATAGATTATATAAAAAAATTTTTATTTACATATATTATTGAATATATTGTACATTCTTTACTTACTTCATATATACTATATATTTATAATAAATAATCTTTATGATTATTTTACTCTTCTTTATTTACATAATCCTCCGAGACTACACAAAATCAAATAAAATATCTTAAATCTAAAAATCTACAAATGCGAGACTACATAAAGATAAATAGCGTAATTAAGTAATAATTGAGAGCGTAATTAGATCAACAACGACGAACGTCAAAGTAAACATAACTAAGATGAATCATCGGGAGAATACAAGTATGAAACGCAAGCACTGGCGACCCTAAGAGAACGCAATTGTCGACGGTATTTAGGACAAGGCGAAGAAAGATTTTTGGTGTTCATACTGCGCTCATGCGCATACGAGAGGCAGGTGCCAACGTTTCCAAATAAGTTTAAGTCGTGTCCGAAAGGTACATTTTAAGACAAAATTTTTGAATTGAAGATTTAACAAATAGTAATGCAGTTGAAGATGAAGTTGATGTTAATGTTTAATTCAAAGATGAGATATGTAAACTTATAGAAAAATATAAGAAGAAAATATAAACTTATAAAAAAACTATAGAACGCACTGTCAAAAAAAATACTTTGCTTTGCCCGGAGCGAAAGTATTTGCCACACTGGATCTTAAAAATGGATTTTCCCACGTTCCAGTTGAAAACAATAGTAAGAAATATTTACGTGTTCTGAAGGACAATTCAGTTTTAACTACAGTCCTTTCAGCCTATGTACATCTTCAGAAATACAATATTTGGAAGGTTTATAAATATAGTATTAATTCGAAATGGTAGTAAAATTCGAAAGAAGTTTGAAGATGGCTTATTTTACCATAACTCTGTTGTAGAACGGGCGGTACTATACGGTCTACAGATGTCTGGAGAAAATTGGCAATTTTAAGGTCAAAGGTAGAATAATTAGGATATATTGTTGAAGATTCCAAAATATGCCCATCTACAGAAAAGCAAAAGCTACAAGGAAAGCTTTACCCGATCAATAAAGGCGATATTCCCCTGGAAATTATTCACATTGACCTATAAGTGAAACATGTTAGTAGGTCTTATAAATATATTTAATAGATTCATTTTCACAATATCGGATTTTGCTAAAAAGACTCTTGGAGCAAATGAAGCTACCTTATTAGATAAAGGCGGTGATTTTATATCAACAGAATTCAAATCTTCCTTTTTTCAACGTATTACCAAAAATATCTACAAGACCATTTGTATACCACTAACAAATATATCCAGTGTATCAACCTTGTATAAATTCCACCTTTTATAATTTCATCAATTCAACTCCTCACGAAGTCTTGACCACTACTAAGGACCAACACATAATTGATATCCCTCAAGAAGAAACTCTGAAGATATTTGAAAGTTATCACCAGGAACTTGAGATAAGTTGTAAGAAATAGCATTCTGTGATTGAAAATGAAAACTAGATAATAGATTCTGGTGCATCAGAGCGTGTGGCTTCTCATCGCGAGTGGTTCCCTATTTTTCTAATATTGCAAGAACCTGCAATTTTTTTGGTTGTGAAATTTTTGCAGTGTTATTAATTTAGAAAACTAAACTGCCGGAGTTCATATGATAGTAAAAGCATTTTTAATAATATCTGAGTTGGCTTCAAAATTGGAACGGAGAAAAGGAGAAAAAAAGGCTGACGGTGTATGAAGTTTTTTTTTAAAGAGAAAGAAATATATAATCCCATAATTAATTAGAATTGTACTTAATTCTGTTAAATACTTGAGAAATATTGATTGCAAAGAATTCAATTATTATTTTAGCCTCTTAAGTCTAGTACAAATGCAAGCTTATGAACGTTTTCAGCCAGAGGAATTTTTGGGCAAAATGTTGCATGATTCCTTTAAAAAGGAATCAAAGCAAGCAGAGACATTTAAGTCTTCTTCAAGCAGCCTACTTATTCTTTCGGTTATGAATCTGTTGATCAGAAGCATTATGCTTACAAAGTTCGTAAAATGCAATATTAAAAATAGTAAGACAGTCTTTGCCCAGGCCAAAGTCCAAATACCCTACATCCGCAAAGTTAAAAACCATCTTAGAAAGTACTTGGTAGTCTCTGAAATGCTTTTAGCCATTTAAGTGGGAGAGCAACACTCACTTTTGGGGAAGTTATATTTATATCGGTCCATCTTGTCTCCTTCTCTGCGTTCCAGACGGAAGAACCAAGTAAATATACTATCCCTTCGGGTGTAGGGTGTAACTAGAAGCCAAATAGTGATTCGACTCCGAAAGAAAAATCACACTTGCATAGATTAAGTTTTAAAAATTTGGATATAAAAATTAAATCAAACAAAGATTTAGATAATAATAAAAATACATAAATTAAATCCAAGAATTTAGGTAACGTATTAGAAACATAGCAGAAGCAAGCTACCGAAAAGAAATTGTATGATCAGCTACAGCTTCGAAAGCAGAATAATTGATTTCCGCACACAATTTACGATATTTGCATAATCTGCAAGCCAAATCACTGTCTTCTACGATAGCTTAGAAATATTTCACATAAATTAACTTGGTTGGCAGCGACATCTTTTCGAGAGTATTTTTATTTTCGAGAGCATTTATGTAAAACCGAGTCAGATTTTTATTTTATCCTTTCATGACAAAAATAATAAAAGGTAAAAATGGTATATGTGCCGAAAACAATAGATTCATATGGTTATGTCGCCACATCCTTGGTATATCGCATGTAGCTTCAAATTCTGGAAAGTGCTTCGATTGCATAATGTTGGCAGATTTCTTGTGTTTTAAATAAACTTGAATTTAGCAGCGTTGATTACCGAAAGCTTATCCTCTAAATATGGTGGATCCATTTAACACGATAACTATCGCATAATGTATAATATTTCGTCAGCGCTGTCATCATCGAGCGAGTTCAACGAGATCAAATCGAGGTCACTTTCAGTTCCATCATGTAATACAAATTGTAGATATTGGCTATTTTCATTGTCGGTGTTTGACATCAGCAAACATTCGCTTTTCTCCTCCAAGTAGCCCTTCTCGCATCCTTCGACGTAAAACGAGATGCGTAAAAGATGTTTTGCGTTTATATAACGCAGATCCTGCCGAAAGAAACGGGCTAGGTATGTATTGCAAATATTTTGAATTTTCAAAGCGCTTACCTCCATTATGTTCCAATTCACACCAGTGCCAAAGACCTGCACCTCCAAAGGAGTAGCCGCTGGCATAGTAGCCCGGTTCTCTAAAATCTTTATTGCGTTGAATATAAAATCGTTTGTTATTTTGATACAGCAACGCAAGTTCAGAGTCTTCAGTCTAGTGCAGTGGTTCAGCAGAGGCAAAATATGGTCCCCCTTTGTACGCACGGAATGGTTTATATTTAGTTCCTCCAAGTTAACCAAAGGTTGGATAGCTTTTAGGAATCCCTCTGACGAATTGTATTCATTGTCGCCAATCCAAAGCACACGAAGTCGCTTCAATCTGCCAATACTACATGCTATAGTTGGAAATAACGCGTACACGTATCCAGTAATTTTCAATTCTTCTAAGTCTTCCGCGTGATTGTCCACCAAAGTGTCATAGAAACTTGAAGGCATCTACGAGGAGAATATAACAAAAAGGTTGCGAAGTTAAATTATGTCTTTCAAAATTACGACTGGCCTAGACACTTATCCAGGGTTTTCTATTATAATTACGTCAGTAGCCAGTAAGGGTTTTAAAATATCGCATTCGCTTCAACTTTAATTTGTTGAAGTCGCTTAAAACAGCTGAATCTAATGCAAAATAATTGAAATCGATGAGGTCGATTGTCCTTTCAGCCTATGTACATCTTCAGAAATACAATATTTGGAAGGTTTATAAATATAGTATTAATTCGAAATGGTAGTAAAATTCGAAAGAAGTTTGAAGATGGCTTATTTTACCATAACTCTGTTGTAGAACGGGCGGTACTATACGGTCTACAGATGTCTGGAGAAAATTGGCAATTTTAAGGTCAAAGGTAGAATAATTAGGATATATTGTTGAAGATTCCAAAATATGCCCATCTACAGAAAAGCAAAAGCTACAAGGAAAGCTTTACCCGATCAATAAAGGCGATATTCCCCTGGAAATTATTCACATTGACCTATAAGTGAAACATGTTAGTAGGTCTTATAAATATATCTAATAGATTCATTTTCACAATATCGGATTTTGCTAAAAAGACTCTTGGAGCAAATGAAGCTACCTTATTAGATAAAGGCGGTGATTTTATATCAACAGAATTCAAATCTTCCTTTTTTCAACGTATTACCAAAAATATCTACAAGACCATTTGTATACCACTAACAAATATATCCAGTGTATCAACCTTGTATAAATTCCACCTTTTATAATTTCATCAATTCAACTCCTCACGAAGTCTTGACCACTACTAAGGACCAACACATAATTGATATCCCTCAAGAAGAAACTCTGAAGATATTTGAAAGTTATCACCAGGAACTTGAGATAAGTTGTAAGAAATAGCATTCTGTGATTGAAAATGAAAACTAGATAATAGATTCTGGTGCATCAGAGCGTGTGGCTTCTCATCGCGAGTGGTTCCCTATTTTTCTAATATTGCAAGAACCTGCAATTTTTTTGGTTGTGAAATTTTTGCAGTGTTATTAATTTAGAAAACTAAACTGCCGGAGTTCATATGATAGTAAAAGCATTTTTAATAATATCTGAGTTGGCTTCAAAATTGGAACGGAGAAAAGGAGAAAAAAAGGCTGACGGTGTATGAAGTTTTTTTTTAAAGAGAAAGAAATATATAATCCCATAATTAATTAGAATTGTACTTAATTCTGTTAAATACTTGAGAAATATTGATTGCAAAGAATTCAATTATTATTTTAGCCTCTTAAGTCTAGTACAAATGCAAGCTTATGAACGTTTTCAGCCAGAGGAATTTTTGGGCAAAATGTTGCATGATTCCTTTAAAAAGGAATCAAAGCAAGCAGAGACATTTAAGTCTTCTTCAAGCAGCCTACTTATTCTTTCGGTTATGAATCTGTTGATCAGAAGCATTATGCTTACAAAGTTCGTAAAATGCAATATTAAAAATAGTAAGACAGTCTTTGCCCAGGCCAAAGTCCAAATACCCTACATCCGCAAAGTTAAAAACCATCTTAGAAAGTACTTGGTAGTCTCTGAAATGCTTTTAGCCATTTAAGTGGGAGAGCAACACTCACTTTTGGGGAAGTTATATTTATATCGGTCCATCTTGTCTCCTTCTCTGCGTTCCAGACGGAAGAACCAAGTAAATATACTATCCCTTCGGGTGTAGGGTGTAACTAGAAGCCAAATAGTGATTCGACTCCGAAAGAAAAATCACACTTGCATAGATTAAGTTTTAAAAATTTGGATATAAAAATTAAATCAAACAAAGATTTAGATAATAATAAAAATACATAAATTAAATCCAAGAATTTAGGTAACGTATTAGAAACATAGCAGAAGCAAGCTACCGAAAAGAAATTGTATGATCAGCTACAGCTTCGAAAGCAGAATAATTGATTTCCGCACACAATTTACGATATTTGCATAATCTGCAAGCCAAATCACTGTCTTCTACGATAGCTTAGAAATATTTCACATAAATTAACTTGGTTGGCAGCGACATCTTTTCGAGAGTATTTTTATTTTCGAGAGCATTTATGTAAAACCGAGTCAGATTTTTATTTTATCCTTTCATGACAAAAATAATAAAAGGTAAAAATGGTATATGTGCCGAAAACAATAGATTCATATGGTTATGTCGCCACATCCTTGGTATATCGCATGTAGCTTCAAATTCTGGAAAGTGCTTCGATTGCATAATGTTGGCAGATTTCTTGTGTTTTAAATAAACTTGAATTTAGCAGCGTTGATTACCGAAAGCTTATCCTCTAAATATGGTGGATCCATTTAACACGATAACTATCGCATAATGTATAATATTTCGTCAGCGCTGTCATCATCGAGCGAGTTCAACGAGATCAAATCGAGGTCACTTTCAGTTCCATCATGTAATACAAATTGTAGATATTGGCTATTTTCATTGTCGGTGTTTGACATCAGCAAACATTCGCTTTTCTCCTCCAAGTAGCCCTTCTCGCATCCTTCGACGTAAAACGAGATGCGTAAAAGATGTTTTGCGTTTATATAACGCAGATCCTGCCGAAAGAAACGGGCTAGGTATGTATTGCAAATATTTTGAATTTTCAAAGCGCTTACCTCCATTATGTTCCAATTCACACCAGTGCCAAAGACCTGCACCTCCAAAGGAGTAGCCGCTGGCATAGTAGCCCGGTTCTCTAAAATCTTTATTGCGTTGAATATAAAATCGTTTGTTATTTTGATACAGCAACGCAAGTTCAGAGTCTTCAGTCTAGTGCAGTGGTTCAGCAGAGGCAAAATATGGTCCCCCTTTGTACGCACGGAATGGTTTATATTTAGTTCCTCCAAGTTAACCAAAGGTTGGATAGCTTTTAGGAATCCCTCTGACGAATTGTATTCATTGTCGCCAATCCAAAGCACACGAAGTCGCTTCAATCTGCCAATACTACATGCTATAGTTGGAAATAACGCGTACACGTATCCAGTAATTTTCAATTCTTCTAAGTCTTCCGCGTGATTGTCCACCAAAGTGTCATAGAAACTTGAAGGCATCTACGAGGAGAATATAACAAAAAGGTTGCGAAGTTAAATTATGTCTTTCAAAATTACGACTGGCCTAGACACTTATCCAGGGTTTTCTATTATAATTCCGTCAGTAGCCAGTAAGGGTTTTAAAATATCGCATTCGCTTCAACTTTAATTTGTTGAAGTCGCTTAAAACAGCTGAATCTAATGCAAAATAATTGAAATCGATTAGGTCGATTGAAGTTTTTTTTTAAATAGATTGCAGTCGCTGGAATGCTTTGGAGTAACTAAAGTTTTAAGGTATGAAATCGGTGAAAGCCGTCTTTCTATAAGCATTATGTAAGGACCTTAGCTCCTAACGAAGTTTCTTCATGAGGTCCGGCGATTTTTTTTATAGCCGGAGTAGCGCAATTTATTTTCTATCCTTATGGCGTACCTCAAGAAATGGTAATAATATTGTGTCCTTGAGAATAAGAAGAATTTACGAAATATGAGAAGAAATTACGAAATATGAGAATCGATTAGAAAAAGCTCAATACATTTGGGTTCCTCTGGAGCACGTTATGCGCAATTGGGCTTGGTCCGGAACTCTTCCCGTAACTCGGCCATAAGTGTAATATACGTATAGGTTGAATCTATTAGTTTTATACTTGGCCTGCCGCTTAATTCAAGCATAGATACACAATGGGCATGGAAGACACATGGCCAAGCTCAGACCAAGTGAGTACGCATGGCCAAGCTCAGATAATGTGAGTAGACGTGGCCAAGCTCAGACGATGTATACTCTGCTTGGCCTGCCAAATAGTTCAGGTGTACGAGTACACCCGGGAATCGGGAAAATCGTGGATATGACGGAGAGAACCGAATGTGAGAGCGGTAATCAGTGGAGGAAGGTTTATGTCAAGAACGGGAGGAAATTGGAGAAGGTTTGTGGTTTGCAAAGGAAGTGGAAGAAGGTGGGAGAGGTTGTGAAGTTCAGAGGGAAAGATTGAAATTCGCAAGAGGCAAGAAATTGGGCGTCTGTGGAGCCAGAATAGGCAAAAAATTGAAGAAGGCTCTTAATTCGAAACTCACCAGTGCGAGGTAATGTGCGCGCCATCGAACACGAAACGTCCTTCATACTACGCTTTACTGGGCTTTGATGCTCTAAGTATACAGTTTGTCGTTTGTCGCTATTACGGTAGTCGTTTTGCTCTACCTAGTGCGAAGGTTATCGAATAGTATATATTCAACAGTGGGAAAGCTTGTGACAATCTTTCAAGCAGAAAGTATGCGCTGTTGTGGTATGTGTAAGAGAGGGTCTACGTAGAAGGACCTCTGGTACACGTATATATATTTCATCTGATAACCAAGCGGCTCGTAAAGCCCTGAGATCTGACGTAGTCAGTTAAAAGCTAGTAAATGAATGTCGTAATAATCTCAACTTATTAGGACGTCACACATAATATTATGATGGATTCCTGCATGAAGGTTCTGAGGGCAACGAAAGCGGAGCACAAAGGCCATTTATAGGTCCGGAACTATTTTGTGATCTATCGAATCGATATAGCCTAGAGGTAATCCGGAATTAGAATTCGCCAAACTTTGACGAAAGACGGCAGGCCAACGGCAGGCTAAAAGATTTCTGATCCTAGCCAAAAAAGTTAGCTAAAAAACTCCTTACGCTAAACAGGTACGACCTTAGAGTCCTTACAGGTTATCTAACGGGACACTGTGGTCTTAGATATCACCACAAAAAAATTGGTCTATCTCAAACGGACACTTGCAAAAATTGGCACAGAAGATCGTGAGTCTTCTAAACATGTGCTCTGTGATTGTCCTGCAATCAGAAGACAAAGGAAAATCAATCTCGGTGATCCCTTGGTGCATCATCATATTGTAGAATATGGGACACCAAACCAAGCAATGTGCTGAGCTTTATAAAGAGCCTAAATTCAAGTTAAATATGAGCATGCACAATAGATCTTAAGTAGGCCGCGGTGCTTAATGGCCTCATAATAATAAGTACCTGGTATCCCGAGCAGTTGCTCGGACCCTATTTTTTTTGGCGACGGGCGAGGGTAAAATACCTTCGTATTGCGTAACGACCATCGCCGTTTTGTATTAGTGTAGCCACTAAAAAACCCAACTCATCACTTATAATCTTTCTCTACCACGGAACCGCTTTCGCATCACGTCAAGGTAGATACACAAGATGCGCCCAGGTCCGTCAATAGTTTTTCTTTGCTGTATGTCTCTACTTGCCGCTGGCCCTTTCTGCGTCTTCTACTTGCCGCTGGCCCTTTCTCGTCTCTTCTTTTTGTATTAATGCCTCTCTCCAGACAACATTACGGGTGTGACATGCATTCTCTGATGCTAAAAGTTATCTTTAAGTTATTTCCATTCTTAACCCTCGAAAAAGCTACGTAGAGCATTCTACGTACGCGTGCGAATTATTTCTCTCGGCTATTTACATGTACACGACAAAAGTCGTCGGGTTTTCACGCCGACACTAATGATCGTTCGTATCAAGTGCGGTCAGTCGACGTGCAGACCTCAAGCAAGCTACATAGATCGCACCACGCTATTTTATGATTGCACCGAGCAAAATGTTTTATAAGAAATGGGAAAATCACAATTTTTTTTTTTGGAAAATTTTTCAGGCGAACCGCAATGCATGATTTGTAATAGACATTATATTATTGAGAAATAGCAAACTTTACTTTATCGCAAAATCATTTGCATTAAAGTTTATTGATTGTGGATGATTTTTGCGCACCCGCCAAACAATCTTTTCAGTGTACCGACAGAGAGAGAATTTTTCCACCAACCAACCTCTCTTAAAGCTTCACACATGCACAAAATATGACTGTATAAGTTTTGGCCAACGTTGGTCTACACCAACAAACTCAAATGTTTGGTCTTGTGCTTTGTGATTTGTTATGACGAAAGCTGGTCTTACAGGAATTTAATGTCTTTGCAATGTACATCCGATGTGAGCTTTGTTTGAATCGGGGGTAATTCTAGGAATATGCCCGATTGTTCCTCACTAATAATTTTTGGCTTTTAATTATGTTATTACAGATTTCGGTCAAAATCAGCCTAATACCATTGCATAGACCTTCTGATACATCTAAATTACAGAGCAGCATTATAATGGTATTTTTTAAATTCTCAATTCGTGTGATGTTAAACCGACTACGTCAATGGAATTAAGGTACTCTACGGTTCATTGAAGCGCTCCTTCATGCTGATCTTTAACAGAATCATAACTTTTATATATTTTTTACTCTCCAGGAAGTTTGTAAATAATTTCAGCATTAATTTTGCTGACGTCCTTATTTATTGGAGCGAGTAATGCTCGGTCTTTCATATTTGCTAATATTAGGGAAAAACATTGTTGTTCTGAGAGAAATGTCAAGAAATGATTTTAATTAAGAAAAAACCATATATATATATGCGCTTTTGAGCTCTTAGTCTGAAAACTTTTAATTTTAGAGATAGATAGTTTTTAAATCCTTTTTTGCTCAAAGTCGAAAATCATCAAATACTCGGAAGTTTGCAGAATTCAAGTGATAGAAAGTGTTCAAATAAAAAGATTTAACTCACCGCTCGAAGTGAGAATTCCATTTCCAATCTTTTCAATTTCGGCAACCTTGCAATGCTATCCACGCCATCCAAGCCACTGCAGCAATTTCGCTTCATCTTAAGGGTTTCTAAATCTACACAGTGTTCCAGAATAGCACACCAGTTTGAGAAGCTCGCTATTCCACGAAGATCTAAATAACGAAGCGGCAAGGCTTTGCAAGCCTTTATCAAATATTCCTCATACAAGTTAGTACAGCCGTACAGACTCAGCTTCTCCACCTTCTTAAAGCAGTACAGGCTGGAGCCTTTCAGTTTTCCGTTATTAGCCAAACCGAGACTTTTCAAGTTCCTTAATCTACTCAAGGATTTCAAATTGTAATCAGAGACTTCGCATGCGAACAACTCGAATTCGGTGAGGCGACTTGTATCAATCATGTCTAGAAGGCTGGAGGGAATAAAACGTCTGCGAACGACTTGAAGTCGCTTCAAGTTCGTGCAGAACTCGCGAATGAAGTTGTATATTTTCCCCTCGTCCGTCATAGGTACACAATCGGGGCTTCGGGTAATTTCGAGGCTGCGTATGAACGGGCCAGCAGTTTTTAACAGCTGACGAACCTCCCACATCGTAAAGCCCTCGATCATATTGAAGTTAAAGGTGTTGATCTTTCGCGGACAGATCATGCGCTCGAACACACCTTGAAAGCGTTCGTGACTTAGGGAAAGCCGCACTTGGTCCTTCAAATCAAGATCGTTGAATATTACTTCCAGACAGTAGTCGTTAAGTGATAAAAGCGATATGCTTTCGGCAGTTGGATTCGTTTTCGTCCTAAAGTAAAAATCCGCCGGGAGTGGTTGTTCCCAACTAGGACAGGCCGTTACCGCTACAATACTTCGATTTACTGTGTGTGTAGATTTTTTTAGAGCTCTAAAAATGGGAGAGATGCATTGTTTATGATAGAATGGCTTTGTTTATAATAGAATAAATCCACAACGTTGTTTTTGGGAATCTGATCGATTGAATACCCAACAACGGCAAAGTTACAAACTATGTTTTAGAAAGCACTTAAAAACTTTAAAATCTTTTCTTTTATCGCCGTTAAAGTGAGCGAGACACACCCATTTTTGCGGAAATTATGCTAATGTCGGAAATAAATTTTCGTTAAATATTACTATATAAAAATTTATCGTATTGCAATATCTATCTATACCGGTGCGGTTAAAGAGAAGAACAATGTGATTATATGCATTCCCTTCGAAGTATATATACTTTTATACATTCCCTTCGAAGGATATTTAAAAGTGTGTTAACGCCTTCTTTATAACTGCAGATGTATGTTATAAGGTGTACCGCTAAATTAAAAAATTAATTTGATTTCTTTTCTACGAAAACATAAATGAAGAAGATTTAATTCTTTTCAATAAAAACATATACAATATATACAAAACTCATTTCCAAAAACCCAATTTTTACGAAAAATTCAAATACAAATTTCTAATCTACACATAGAATTTTTAAGCATACCATCTATTAAAATAACTATATTAATTTTGATATTTAGTGCATAATCTAGACTTACTTTTTTGCTGAAAGTGGACTTTTATAACAAACGCTGCATTTTATGGGCTTACTGCGTGTTTTTCCATACTCGTATTTAAATTTTTTGATAGTACCAAACTTCGCGAAATGTTTAATTAATGAATTTTTATCAGCCTACAAAATAGAAAAAAATAATGAACGAAATGTACCTGAACAACCTTGATAATTAGTTAGCTAATCATTAGTTAAATGTATGCTTAAATAACAGTTACTTAATTACACTTATTTATTAAATAAATACTTTCATAAATTAAATAGTACATACGAAGTATGAATATGGAGTATTAATATTTAAATGATCAAATTACATAGTTTGGTAAGCCCGGAATATCTGTAGGTTCCGAGGTTCTTGATTAGCGAATTGTAATTTAAAAAATATTGTATATTGTAAGCATTCCAATAATTTCCACTACAATTTCGAGATTTGGGTTGGAGTTTTTAATTGATTGATTTATACATGCATATACGATATGTAGTAATACAGCTTCAGATTGCTAACTGAAATCTAAAGTTGTCTTCTGCAAACAGTGGAGCAAATCTTTCTTTTTTAAGTCATGGGAATTAAATTTCATTACTTGAAGTCGGCAAGAAAGTTTATTTATACCTTCAACCTCTGAAGTCGAATAGGAAAATTGAACAGTGATGTCTTTTGAAGTGACTAAAATCTTTGGAAGTCTATGAAGTCTGAATCCTATTAAGTCGTCAGCGTTTTGTTTACAAGAGTATATGATGTTACGATAGAAACAGTATAAAACAGTACTTATAAAATTATTTTAAAAAAATTCCGGACAAAATATTTTACGCACTTTTATATCACAAGTTTAAGTTAAAATTAGATGAAGCAATTAGCTTCCTTAGCTTTCAAAGGAAGCTAACGGTAAGCAAACTTTCAAAGCAAAGCTTTCACGGTAAGAAAACATGTTGTAGGTGTTGCCGCCAGAGAACGACTTCCAATCTTTTGTTTAAGGCCGACGAGGCTTAAATCGATAATGAATGCATTCTTTCTCAGTACCAATAATGGTTTCATGAAAGTTAGTATTTTTGGCATCTATAAACAAAGCAAATACAAATGGACGCGGTCTACCTGCTGTCACTAATCTGGGAATTTGTAGTGGCATTCAAAACCACCGAGCAGGCAGCAAGCTGGTTATCAGGGTACTAAAAATAAATACCTAAAAAGGTATCCCAAGCAAAAGCTTAGGAACGAAGATAAGACGCTTAATATCAGAGTTCAAAACTTTTCTTGTACATTTCCTGATAAATACAATAAGGAAAACGGAAACTGAAGACATTATTAACTCTAATAACCAAGTTTAGGTTCGGATTTGGATATATTCGTCCATATAAGAAAGATATTTTGTTAGTTTTTTCAAGTAAAAAGATTCATTAATTTAAGAATATTGATAGAGCAAGTTATTTATTCCGTTAAGTTTTGAAGTGACTAAAATCTTTGGAAGTCTATGAAGTCTGAATCCTATTAAGTCGTCAGCGTTTTGTTTACAAGAGTATATGATGTTACGATAGAAACAGTATAAAACAGTACTTATAAAATTATTTTTAAAAAATTCCGGACAAAATATTTTACGCACTTTTATATCACAAGTTTAAGTTAAAATTAGATGAAGCAATTAGCTTCCTTAGCTTTCAAAGGAAGCTAACGGTAAGCAAACTTTCAAAGCAAAGCTTTCACGGTAAGAAAACATGTTGTAGGTGTTGCCGCCAGAGAACGACTTCCAATCTTTTGTTTAAGGCCGACGAGGCTTAAATCGATAATGAATGCATTCTTTCTCAGTACCAATAATGGTTTCATGAAAGTTAGTATTTTTGGCATCTATAAACAAAGCAAATACAAATGGACGCGGTCTACCTGCTGTCACTAATCTGGGAATTTGTAGTGGCATTCAAAACCACCGAGCAGGCAGCAAGCTGGTTATCAGGGTACTAAAAATAAATACCTAAAAAGGTATCCCAAGCAAAAGCTTAGGAACGAAGATAAGACGCTTAATATCAGAGTTCAAAACTTTTCTTGTACATTTCCTGATAAATACAATAAGGAAAACGGAAACTGAAGACATTATTAACTCTAATAACCAAGTTTAGGTTCGGATTTGGATATATTCGTCCATATAAGAAAGATATTTTGTTAGTTTTTTCAAGTAAAAAGATTCATTAATTTAAGAATATTGATAGAGCAAGTTATTTATTCCCTTTTGATAGAGCAATTTAATTACTTTTGATAGAGCAATTTAATCTGATTGTAATTCATACAATTACATTTAATATGAATTTATGGTATACAGCCAGCCTCCGTAGCGCTGATTTTTTTGTTGTTCTGCCACAACACTACAACCCAGCATTTGCTCTTATGGGTGCAATATCAGCGAGCAATTGGGAAATGCAAATTTTCCAGATGATATAACGTGCTAATTTTTAGAAAAAGTTTTAAAAAAGGATTTTACTACGATTATACTATTGTTGAGGAGCAGATTCTTGCTGATCCAATAAATATTAAATTAACAAGCAAATATTGGTTACACTGCACCCCGAGCTATGGAATCCTTTTATAAATTACAAAAGTACTTCATTTAATAAGCGAAAGGACGGTACTGAGGCATCGTTCGACTGAACCATTCCAGAGTAAAGGTCTGGCTAGTTTATAGTAGCTTTTTAAACTGGCTCTGGTGGTAATTTTTTAACCAAAATATGACCTGAAGATATGATCGGAACAAAGCAGAAAGGATTCCAACCTTCTTTGAAGATAAGCTAGCCGAAATGTTATAAACGAGCAGATTGTCCTCTGTATACCAGTAGTGACCTCGAATCTGACGAAGAGAATTCCTGGTTACAAGTTTGTCTGCAAGAATACCAATTTATTAATAAATCATTTAGCGCATCAAACTAAAAACACACCTTTCTTACGACTCATAGCACCGATAAGTTATTAATTGTGCAATTCGAACAGACTGTTGTGGAGCGGAAAAATTCAAAAACCCTCACAGGAAAATTTTATGAAATAAATTATTGTGAATATGGCATAGTTGCCATGTTACGGGAATCTTATCATATATGGGATATTTCAATAGTTTGGTGAAATAAAACTTTACTGTGAGATTTTTACGTTTTTTCAGAATTTTACATACACAGCCGCTAAGTGCGTTCGGATCGTAAAGTGTTTTCGGAAGTACCTTTAATGTTCGTTATAATAACTGATATATTTTTATATGCGTCAAATAAAAAAAGTACATTGAATATGCAAAAAGTATATTTTGGCCTTAAATTAAATGTATGTAGGATTTACTGTAAAACAAAAGATGGGGGTTATTTTACAGCAAATTAGCTTGATGGCTTCAAAGTTTAAACACTTAAACTTTTTAAACACACAAAGCCTTAACACCAATAGAAATTCACTTTTTACAAAATTTTTTGAAAATTAAAAGGTGTTCTCAATATTATTTTACAATCTGATCTCTTCAAAATTTTGCCATCTTGATTATTTTAAGAAAAGATAACCAACACGCGAATTGAGTGGTTAAAACAGAGAAGGGGATAAGATAGACACTGAAAAGTATGTTCAGCGTCACATCCTGGGTAGATTTTGCCCTGTCTGACCGTCCGTCTGTCTGTTGAACTCATGATTATGGGAGAATGAAGATATTAATATAGAAAGCAATATCTATTGCGATAAAATTTGGCACAAAAATCGGTGAATAACCACGCCTACTTTCTATATCTAGCTTAAAGGTATTTCTGTAAAAATATGAATATTTCATAAACGGTATAAGATAATAACACGAAGTTTTTATCCGGAGCATATAGTAACTACGCAAATATTTGCAAAACATGGGCGTGGTACACCCCCTGTTATGAGATATTAAGGCGAAATTTTATTTTAGAGTATCTAGTGACATTACCAGAATGTTTGCCAAAAATCGGCGTCCGTCCAATCAAAAATCGTCAACAGGCGAAATTCTAATCAAAAATTTTATGTTTAATACACTCCCATAGTAAAAGCAAAACATTTTATATCCAAACAGTTATAAGTTGTAATGCTATGTAAAACTGTAGTAAATGGGCGTGTTCCAACTATTTATATACTCTACATTTCGAAGGGAATAACATTATTCTTCTTCCTCTACGAGTACATTTTGTATACGATAATATTAAGACAAAATTTTATTTCGATATTAGCAAAATTTCCTCAAAAACAGGTGGCTCTCCCACTTAAACCGTTATAAAGGATTTCAGAGACTTTAAGTGCTTTCTAAGATAGGATTCAACTTTGCAGGTGTAGGGTATTCAGACCTTCGCCTGACCAATAACAGCGTTCTTAATAGTTCTAAATTCACAATTATTGCTATTCTATAGTTTCCATTTATACAGATTCTGTCTAAAGCCTTTTCCGTTAATGTCTCTAATCACCCGTATGTCCGCCAAATATATAGAAATCGTATATAGTTTACATAATATAAACGTATATAGTTTACATAATATTGCATAATATTGCTACGGGAAGTTTCGTTGTGACTAAACCAATTCTATAGAAGTTCAAACATTAAATCGATTTTGTACCCGATTTTGGAAATCCCACGAACGAAGCAATTAAATTCTGAATAACATTCAACTGTCCATAATTTAAAAATATTTTCACAGCAACTAGATTATGTTATGTTTTTAACAGGAGTATAGCACTGTGATCATATTAGCCTATTGTGCCTGCTTTGAAGGCTAAGTCTTGCGTTAGCCCTAACCTTGTTAAAAATCTATAGAGAAAGAGAAATATAATCAGTTACAAGGATCTCGCCTACCAGTCCCAAATATGGACTGTTCCCATAAGTTCCTCTCACGTGCAGAAGTGCTGTACACGAGGTGAGGGTATAAATGGGTGTATCCTCATTTACGACGTAGGACTTACATATAGATACTATCATTTATCCTTCCCATTCGTTGTAAGTGCTTCACCAGTTTATAATGATCCGTTAAGAGGCCTGCTAATCTCTACTACTTCTATTCGCAGTTTCTTCCTAGATAGCTTCATGCATTCTCTGAAACCTTTTAGGTTGTATGACCCTAAAAGTTTTTTTTTGTTGCTCTAAGTGATCCTCGTTTTTTATTTGTTGTGATATTACATTTTGACCAACAGCGCAGAAAGATTCCGGTCCAATGGAAGGAGTATTTGCACTCTCTTTGCTAGACGGTCTGCTTCCTCGTTTCCCGTTTTCTCTTTGTGTTATAACCATCCGTATACCCTGTGGTCAAATGTTGGCCAAGGTTATATGTCTCTAGTAGACCTGTCCATTTGTTCTCGTTTCTTAATTCAGTTTTGAAAGATCTCTGAACACTGTTTTTGATTCAATATTTCTCTCGGTAAGACAAATACAGGCAGATTTTTGGATTTAATTCTAAGGCTACTCTCACCAATTTCCGAACTGTTTACCTCGTTTCTTGAGAGTTCTATAAAGCGAACTTTTCACTTGCATTTGAATATGGAGGTGTAGAGATTAGGTAAACGGTAATTAACTTTTAAATAAGAATTTTTGTTTTTTTAATAAAAAATTTGGGATTTTCTTCCTCACTGGTATGCTGAATATCATACAAAAACCTTCAATAGGTCATCAGAGATAAACGAATTTTATAAATACGAGTGTATTTCGAAGGTGATTTTATAAATACATTAATTTTCAGAATAAATATAATATTAGTTAAGTCGTTTCTATAATTTAATTAAAAATTCCCTCTATTCCTCTTATCAAAATTCTCTCTTTTTACTGCCTTCTTGGCTAATAGTAATTTGAACAACTTAAATTTAAGTTGAAAAATTAACTAATTTATGTTGAAAAATTAACAATTTAATTTGAAAAATTAACTAATTATTAGATTATCTGCGAAATATGACAGTTAATTTTGTTTCATCAAATCATTTTTATCGAATTCTTTAAATTATTTGTAACCTTTAAATCGAATTTTTCTAATTGTGCTTCTTTGCTACAGTGAACTGTTTCAATGTGAGAAATTACAAGTTTCTACGCAATGATTGTGTTTCGTGGCGAACAAATTCTTCAGTTTTCTTAAGAGAAACCAAAAGAGAGGTAGTAGCGATTTCAAAGTTATTTAGCTCTCCACAAGAGTTTTCCTTTCCTCTAAAATCTTTAAAACATGTGGAAATTCTGCGATTTATTTTTGTGGTTTCCTCAGACGTTCACTCAGTATCAGTCGAATTTTAAATGCTCTACGTTATCTGATCCAAAAATAGTAACGCTACATTCAATCAGTTAATTAATTTGCTTAATTCAGTATATGAAAATAAAAAAGTGCACATATTGCCAATAATTACGTCAGTTGCACTGTACAGTAATGAACCGAATTAGTGCCATAGGTCGTCGTAGAATTAGTACGCGCGTTAATGCGGAGGATCAAGCATTAATTCAGATTGCGAAAGAGGTGAATATTTCCTCCATATAGTGGAATATTTAGTATTGACCTATTTGTTTGCTCGCTTGCAAAATTATTTGATAATTTGGTATTTCCCACGCACAATTAGTAATTATTTGGCTGTTTTAGTGTGTAGTTGAATCTAATCGATATGTGTAAGAAAACAACCGTAATACGAAATGTGATTGCATATTACATTAGTACAGAGGCTAAGTTTTATTGACATTTTGTGCTATTTTTGGTTTGGACAGAAGCAAAGCAGATGGCGTGTCTCAGTTCAGACAATAATTCAAATGCATCATCAGTGAAAAATGCAATCATTTTTATATCTCAGCTTTGTTCTGCCTGATTTACTAAAGTAAGCACATTTACAAAATAGTGAATATTTTTCGTATTTTGGAGCAAATTTAAAAGCTATATTCCCCACTTTTTGTTAATAAATGAAAACAACTTGGCATTACAAAAAACACAGAAATTATATTTATTTATTTAATTATTCTATGGCGATGGCGTGGGCTAGACTTAGCAACCAACGGCTTAATTTTAATATCCACTGTTAGCTTAATTTTGTTCTCTTCTATTCTTCCATCACGTGAGCAAAAACTTGATCCTTGCTCGCCTATTATAAAAAACCTAATTTATGCACGGTGCATCAAAAGAAAAAGTTTATATTTGAAGCATTGGTTTAAAAAAGTGTGATGTCTATCGATAAAAACTTTAGTAATTATTAAAATTAATATTTTAGGAATTCACTTTTAAAAAACAACTAAGTGTTGTCTTCGACCTGACCGAAATCTAAACACCCTACACCCGAGTAACTAAAAAAATTATACTTTCGCCAATTAACAACTTTTGTATAGGTGGACCACGCCCATTTTTGCAAATATTTTTATATTTAATTCCTTATATTTATATTATATTTATTTATTTCCTCCAAGTCGTGCCACCAGAGAAGTCGCTTCAATCTGCCAACATTTCCTGTTAGTGTTGGAAACAAAGCGTAAACGGAGCCAGTAATTTTTAATTCCTCCAAGTTTTCCGCGTGATATTCCACCCAAGTCTCATAGACTTTAGAAGGCATCTACGAAGACAATGAAATAAAGAAGTTGCAAAGTGAAATTATCTCTTTAACTACTACGACTAGCCTGACGCAGAATTATGAATGACACACTCCAATCTGACCTCAATAAAATCCAGGAGTGGATAGGGGGCATCCCCTGAGCTTGGGTTCATGTCATAAAAAACAAAAAAAAAAAAAAAAAAAAGTGAGCAAACGCTATCTAATTCACATCAAGATCATTTATTAAATCAATGTCTTCTTTCTGAACTCAATCAATTACACAAATCGGTCCTCGGTGGCGCAGTGGATGATACCTTCGCTGCGAGCTCCGAGTATGCGGGTTCGAATGCCGCCTGCGCATGGATGTTGTGTTGTTTTCAGCCTACTTAAGGCCTAGCCTAGAGCTAATAGTTCTACAAAACTAAAAAATAGTTCTACAATAAAAAAAAGTCCTAAAAAATCTAATATAATAAAAAAAGTCACCTACCACTCTCCCTCCTACCTCTATAAACGACTTAACAGTAGCTCGTGCTATCAACACAAAAAGCTTTGAAACTTAGCAGCTCCTGAATACTGATATAGAAAAAAATCAATAACTGCCTAGCTTTGTTTTGTTGGAGTAATTTTCATAACTTAACTGCATTTAATGTTTTACTAAAAATATATAACTTAGTGCACAAAATGTTCATAAACGTTTCGACCCATCGGAAGTGGGGCGGAGAAGCAGAATTTCATCCGATACAACGAAAATTGGAAGTGTGTGCGTCATCCTTGAAAATTTTACACGAATTAGTATACCATCATATTTTTATTATAACTTTAATATATTTTTAAATATAAAATAAATAAAATATTTTAATATAACTTTGAATAATATCCGACTTTATTAATAATATTAATAATATAAAATTGATAATACAATCTTTATTAATAATATAAAATTAATATTTTACAGACGTTAAGGGTTTAACAAACTGTTAAATATAATTGTCATATATTAAATAATGTATGACAATTCGTAACTAAATATTTTAATAACATTAGCAGAAATGAAGTGATCTACCAGTTACCAAGGGCTATAAAATATCCAATAAGTTCGGCTATAATGCATAGTTTTGGGTTGAAATAAAAATGTAAACCAATAATTTTCAATTAAAAAATTGAACTCATTTGAAGACATATTAATTCAACTTAATATTAGAAATTAAATCCCATGACCAGAAGTCGAATTGGTCAATTTAAGTGTGTTGAAGTCTATCTCATACTATTTATGAGATACAATCAACGTTTGTACGACTGGGCGGACCACGTAAATATTTTGATGATGTTGCTATATTTTCCGGATTCTAGTTCGTCTTAATATCTCGTAACGTTCATGAGATATTAACAGAAGAAGTGTCTTCACATATGATATGAAAAGTAGGTTTATTTATTAACCGATTTTGCCCATTTTCAATACCAATATGAACTGTCCTTAGCTTTCAACCCGACTTCAAGACATTAGATTTAATTCCTCGAATTCAAAAAAACATTCAATTCTACGAATTCAGAAGACAACTTCCACCCACTTCAAGTTGATGTCTGAATTTCAATTAAAAGTAAGCGGACCTCGTGCGTTTTTAACAAGGAAACTGAAAATAGTCAATTTTCTTTCCAACTAGAAAGAAACAAGAAAAATTCAAATTTCGTTGATATATTTTCAGCTTCCTTGTCCTTGCAAAATGTGCGAGGCCTACTATCATGTGCAGATTTAATTTCATGGCATCTTACTGGCAAAGAATTGTGTTCCCACTTTTTTGATTCCTAAATTGAGGTTAGTAATGATTTTGAGAAATTTAAAACCGGCTGTGTTATGTGGTGGCGGACACCATTCTGAAAACCAATATGGCCTCGACAAAGCAAAGAAAGAGTCAAACCTTTCTCGAAGATTTGATAGAAATGTTCCAAATGAATAGATTGTCCTCCGTACACCGGCGGGAACGCTGCTTCTGGCGAAGAGAGTGCCACTTAATCAATTTCGCTGCAAGAATAATAATATATTAATAAAACACTTAACACAACCAACCAAAACGCACTTTTTTTAGATCTCATAACCTATAAATTGTTTCCCAGTCCAAATCGGGATTGAGTGGAGCGGAAAGGTTCAAATATTTTAGGCCAATCCTTTCTTACAGCCAACTATTGAAAGTCAAATATAGTGAATGGCTCGATGGCATGTTTGTTTTTTTTTGTAATGCTTTTTAAGCCCTGCAAAATTACATTACCCTCACAGAATTGTTTGATATAATCTAAAATAATCCAGAGACTGAAAATCGCAAAATTAGTTGTCGAAATTAGTTTATCTACAACTGGGATTTCGAATCTCGGGGTTTAGTTTTTTTTAGGGGGAAATGTTTTCATGACAACTAGAAGCGAATGCAAATACAAATTGTTTACCACTCTTTCTAAATTTCATGATTGTTGCTTTTTTGGTTGTATTAGCGAAGGGGTCTACGATGAAAGTGACCCGCTTAGAGCTAAAAGCGGAAATAAATTCTTCAGTTTTTGTGAAAGCAACCACAAGAGAAATGGTAGCGATCTTAAATTTATTTAGCTCTACATAAAAGTTTTCATTTTCTCTAAAATAAATTTGGTAATTTATTTTTTGTGGTTTCCTCAGACATATACTCAGTATCACTAGGATTTTAAATGCTCTACGTGCTCTCTATGCTCTGATCCATAAATAGAACACTACATTGAATCAGTTAATTAATTTGCTTAATTCAGTATATAAAAATAAAAAAGTTCACGTATCGCCAATAATTACATCAGTAGTGAACACTGCACAGTAGTGAACCGAATAAGCGCTCGTCGTACAATTAGTGCGCGCGTTAATTTGGATGTGAAAATTCAGATTGTGAAAAAGGTAAATATTTGCTCCATATAGTGGAAAATTTAGTATCGGCCTATTAAACGCTCGCTCGCTAAATTTTTCGATAAGAACGGTCCTCAATGGCTCTGTGGCGTAGTGCGTGGCAGACTCGTCAGCGGGCTCCGGGGATGTGGGTTCGAGTCCCGCTTGCGCATGGTTGTCAACTTCTAAAAATTTGTGTTGTTTAAGGCTTTCTTAGCGTACTTAAGGCCTCGCCTAGCGCCATTAATGTATAAGAACGAATCAAACTTTGACTCCGGCAGTGTTTGCAATATAAAAGGGAATAAGTTTTTCTAGAGCTTGTATAGCAACACTTGCTGGAGTCAATTGGTATAAATGATAATTCCCTTTCCTTCCCCTCCCTCTGTCAAAAGACAAACAGTAGCTCGTGTTATATGCATAGGAAAAGAGCAGCTTCTCTTAAGAGAGCTACTGTTATAACAAAAAAAAAAATAAATTGGCTCGCACAATTAGTAATTATTTGGAGACTGTTGTTAGTGTATGCAAGGACAGTCGGATTTTCTCGGTCTAACAATGAAGGAAATTTTACTTTCAGAAAGAAAAAGAAAAAAATTTTCTTCCAATGTTAGGCCGAGAATTTTCAAACATGGCAGATAACTGCTTATCAAAAGCTTCGTGTGTTCGAAAACAGGGAGAAGGGAACAGATGTGCGTGCCCATCGAATGGAAAAGATTTGCATTAGAATTGCCCGTGCGTCACGAGAGTATGCGTGAAACCTCATTCCCAATAAATTTCGCTTTATTCGTTTCACCTCATTCCCAATAGAAAACGCTCGAATTACCAAAAAGTTGTTTATTTCATTATAAAAAAGTAAGTTCTTCAAAAAGAAATTAAAATTTAATTAAAACAATAATTGCTCCTTATCCTCAGAAATCAGCTCAAGGTGGATCCGAAACGAGCCCGAGAAAAGCTGAGCAGTGAATTCGAGAAGAAGAGTTCGCGAAAACAGTTCGTAACGAATTTGTTTCGAAATGTTTTCGACAACTCTTATCGAATTCACTATTTCAGCTTTTCGCGGGCTCGTTTGGGAACCCCTTTGAATAATTTTTTAAAGCTTTGTGATTTTTTTAAATAAAATTATTTTAATTTAGATATTTGTACTATATATATTAAAAAAATAAAAAATTAAGTAAATAGAAAAATAAAGAATAAATTCGCATTTGGTAAAAACACAAAAAATTGTTATCGGATGTTTTTATTTAGCTGTTTTTATTGGTGGTATTTTATTTCTCTCGACTGTATTGGAATTTCAAAAAACTGAACACTGGGATTCGGAATTCTCGTTGTTGATAAAATAATTTCGACAACTAATTTTACTATTTTCAGTCTCTGGATTATTTTGGCTTATATCAAACAATTTTGTGAGGGTTATGTAATTTTGCAAGGCTTAAAAAGCATTACCAAGAAAACAAACATGCCATCGATCCATTCTCTATATTTGACTTTCAATAGTTGGCTGTCAGAAAGGATTGGCCTAAAATATTTGAATTTTTTCCGCTCCACGCAATCCCGCTTTGAACTGGGTAAAAATTTATAGGTTATGAGATCTAAGAAAAGTGCGTTTTGGTTGGTTGTGTTTTATAATAATATACAATTTTAATATATAATATTCCTGCAGCGAAATCGGTTAAGTGGCACTTTCTTCGCCAGAAGCAGCGCTACCGCCGGTATACGGAGGACAATCTGCTCATTTGGAACATTTCGATCAAATCTTCGAGAAAGGTTTGTCTCTTCTTTGCTTTGTCAAGGCCATATTGGTTTTCAGAATGGTGTCCACCACCACATAACACAGCCGGTTTTAAATTTCAGAGTGTTTTTCACTCTTAAAGCACGTGCCATTATTAATCTCATTTTAGGAATTAAAAAAGAGTGTGATCTGACACTAGAACTCTTTCAGATGCCAGTACGAAATTAAATCCGCACATGATAGTAGGCCTCGCACACGTTTTGCAAGGACAAGAAAACTGAAAATATATAAAAAAAATTGAAATTTTTTGTTTCTTTCTAGTTGGAAAGAAAATTTAATATTTTCAGTTTTTTTGTCAAAAACGCACGATGTCTAAGTGAGTAAGTGATTTTATTGAGACCTTAAAAAAATACATGTAAATCTAGCATTCCAATAAAATACAAATTTACTGACTTTGACTTGGTCTAGCTACAAACATGAGATAATGTTTTCTATAGTACAAATTGTAAATGCCAAAGTGATAAGAAGAAAAGGCGCAGTCAATGAGTTATTTAATATGTCCGCTCAAAAAATACATTTTGGATGAGAATAAAGAAACTTATAACTAACTTAAAAAAAAAATTGGATTTATTGGTAATGAAATCGGTTAATAAATAAGCCTACTTTTCAAATCATATGTGAAGATACTTCTTCAAAACTGTCAATATCTCATGAACGTTACGAGATATTAAGATGAACTAAATCTGGAAAATATAGCAACGTCATCAAAGTATTTACGTTGGCTCCTACTCGTACAAAAGTTGACTGCATCTCATAAACGGTATGAGATAGACTTCAACACACTTAAATTTACCGATTCGACTTTTGAGACTTCTGGTCATGGGATTTAATTTCTAAGATTAAGTTGAATTAATATGTCTTCAAATGAGTTCAATTTTTTTAATTGAAAATTATTGGTTTACATTTTTATTTCAACCCCAAACTATGCATTATAGCCGAACTTATTGGAACTTTGATGAATGAATTTTGATGCATGAAAATCACACTTGATTAACAAACTAGTTGGCGGATCGTTAACGAATTATAAACAAATTGGAGAACGAAGTGTACATTTCATCCGTCCTCGCCTTCGTTCTTGAATCTTTAAGGAATTCTTTCCCAAACAAATATTCCGTGATTGTGGCATCGTCTCGAATTGAAAAACAATTCGTTTTGCGTTTTTGGTTGTTGCAAATTATAGAATTGTATGAAGGAGGAAGTTTTGTATTGTGTGAAGTAGGAAGTTTTAGATTTATAGAATCTCGGTGGAATTTCAAAGCGGGACATTGAGAATGAGTTTTGTTTTTATGTTCACCCATCCCAACCTTTTGCCAATAGACTTTGTTGTTGTTAAAGTTCTTCTATACTCAAATTCTGTTTCCAGTTTGCCTTCTGTATTTGAATATAGTAACTCACCTTTTGGCCCACCTCTCATTCCGTTTGCTCTTGCTCAGCCTTTTTTTATTATATATTGTCTGCACAGTTAGCGGGAAATTTTCACGGAAATTGCACTGCATATTTTTAGGCGACTGTTGAAGCAAAAAAATTTTGAATAGAGTGTTCGCTCACTTCGGAGTTTCGTTACTTTTCGCTTTACAAACAGACCATTAATATAAAAAACCATGGAAAATAGAGAAGTAAAAACAAGTAAAAGTGCTATTTCGGCATAACCGAAAACTAAACACCCTACACCCGAGTAACTAAAAAAATTATAATTTCGCCACTTAACAACTTTTGTATAAGTAGGCGGAAACGCACATTTTTGGCAAATATTTTTGCATTGTCTAGAATTTTATTTTTATTTTATTTAATCTTTTTTTATATTTTTAATTTTTTTTATTTTTTTTTTTTATTTTTATACTGCTGTATAGAATTACGTATTAATATTTTGAAAAGTATATATATTCCTGCTCAGCGTCACCTGAATCGATTAAGGCTTGTCCGTCCGTCATCTGTCTGTCTGTTGAAACCACGATTACGGGAGAACGGATAGAGATATCGCCATGAAATTTGGCACAAATATTCTTTGTTATGTAGGGCTGTTTGGGATTGAAAATGGGCGTGATCGGTAAATAGCCACGCCTACTTTACATACGGAATGTAAAGGCACCTCGTTTCAAAAAATGTTATAATCTGAATATTTCATAAACCGTGCGAGATATTAAGGTATAATTTTATTCCGGAACATATAGCGCCATTACTAAAATTTTTACAAAAAATGGGAGTGTCACGCCCATCCAAAGTTGGCAATATCTCATGAACGGTATAAGATATTGTGATGCAATTTTGCCACGATGTATCCGGAAGTGTGCTACACCCTCTCATACAAAAGTTGTCAATATCTTGTAAACGGTATAAGATATTAGCACGTAATTTTATCTCGAGGTATCTGCAGGTATCACCAATTTGTGTACAATGGGCGTGGTCCGGCCACTTATACAAAGGTTGCCAATATCCCATAAACGGTTCAAAATATTAATACGTAATTCTATCTAGCAGTATCTAGAGACATTACAAAAACATTTTCCCGAAATGGGCGTGGTCCGCCTACTTCTACAAAAGTTGTTAAGTGGCGAAATTATAATATTTTCAGTTACTCGGGTGTAGGGTACTTAGATTTCGGCCAGGCCGAAGACAATGCTTTTACTTGTTTAAAAATTACTACAGTTTGGAATTTCCAGATTTGGAAAATGGAGAAACGAGTTGTTTTCCTATCTTTTTTCGCTGATATTTTGCTAGTAACTTTATAATGAACTGATTCACCAGATTGTCCGTCAAATTGCTTTTTTATCTATGTTTACGAAACCGTGTTCCTCAGGAGCTACAATTTGTGTTAACTTTTTTCAGTTTCTGTTTTAGTTTTTGTTTTAGTCGACACATCGTTGTATTTTTCCTCTCCATCCGAGCGCACGTTTCAAGCGTTCCTGTCTAAAATTAGCATTGCAGTACAATTTCGTCAGCATCTGGAGGCAGACATCCAGACAGTCTTTCCAAGTTACAGTTTCTTCCGGCTTAATATCTGATCGTCATGAATTTTTATGGATTAGCTGTTTCTTGTAAATGACTTATTTCCTTCGAAATGCAAACTCTTCGATTTTTAATTTTTAAAACGTGCAGTAACGAGAAAAAGCTAAGTGTTTGTTGCTCCTTAATTTATACTCAGTAAAAAACAAATAATTGAAGTGGTTCAGCAAACTCGTTCAGCATTAAAATATCTTCTTCATTTTACACCGTGCTGCCGACCAGTTATGCGAACATATATTTTACTCTTGCTCTGGTGCAGGTTTGGTACTTGTAATCAACTCGTTTGAGACTCAAACGCTACGTGAGGAGTTGCTTGTGCAAAGAGCAGCTTTCGGCCACTCAGCCTAGCCTTCAACCCAATAAAAACCAGTTAAGCTTAAGACAAAACTCAGTTCGAAATATGAGTGCAGTACGTTTGCTCGTTGCGCGGTGTCAAAATTGTGTATAAAAAGCGGTCTGGCATATGAAGTCACAATGTTTCCATTTCACAATGAAATTAGTTTAAATAATTAGGAATTCATAATCTAAATATCTTCAGTGCAGAATTTATCTGACTTGTGACAATACTAGAAAGCCGTTAAAGAATATGGGAATCAATGAAAATGGTGCATATAAAAGTTGACAGTGCGATTTTTAGCCTTTTCCGCCAACCTTGGGGTCCATCGTTGCGCGATTGCCTGGAAATATATACTAATTGTGTAGAAGGTGTAGCTGACAAGGGAACTTGGAAGACTGTAAGTATAAAAGACAGAACGTGTTGTCTTAAATTTGATGTTTTCGGTTTGGACAGAATTTATTCACACATTATATAGATATTTAGGGCAGATTTCAAGTAAGGGAACCTTCGATAAGAAACTGCTGCATTTCAATATCTAAAGTAAACAATTAAGACTTCAGCTAATCTTAATTTCAAGATTTTCTAGGATTGAAGGTTAATCTGGGTTACGACTGTTCATACTTGCGGCCAATTTCCGCAAAGAGAAATAAGAACAACGCATGTTTTAATAACAGTTTCCCCTCATGAATTTTAATCAGCACAGTTGTTCACCTCTTACGTTCTACAAAAATCGAAACTGTTGCAAACAATAAAAGTAAAAATGATTATCGCGGTGAATTCGAATCTCGTACGCAGAATGAAAACGCTCACATAACAACCTCTAAAAAGTACTCATTAACCTCAATTTGGAAACAGAGATTTCATCTGGGCAACGGAAAGCATAATTATTGGTGTGGAAGGTACATTCATACGTACGAATACATAAAAAAAACTCGGCATGTCGAATGGATTATATTTAATGGAAAATATTGCTGACGGAAACTTTATTCATACGTTTCTTTCAAAGTTTTCTCAGCAGAGTATTTAATTACATAAAGTATCTCCAGTTTATATTCAACTGAGAGTTCAATGAACGATCACGCAATGCCTGTAAGTGCAATTTATAAATACGTACACACAAAGTCGTGCATATTTGAGATTGTTTAAAAATAAACAGTCTGCATCTAAAAAAAGAACACTTTGTTATTAGCGCCAACTTCCCTGACATTTTTACTTCCGCTTATTTGGTTCCGTGCACAGTCTGTGGCCTTCATTTTGTGTAGAGAAAGAGGGTAAGGTAGAGGGAGACGATGGGTGAGAGGGAGAGGGTAAGAGAGAGAGAGAGAGAGAGAGAGAGAGAGAGAGAGAGAGAGAGAGAAAGAAAGATATAGAGAGAGAGAGACGGGGAGAGAGAGAGAGATTGACATCGACATCACTCTTCACATGTTTTTTTATATTTATTTTCTGTGCACATTATATTAAAATTTTTATAAACCTAACTCAACGATTTCAGTTTGCTATAATATTTAAAAAAATAAATAAACCGTTACCGTAAACTCTACGCGTTTTAGAGATTTTGTGCTGAAAAAGGACGGAAAAAAATCATGTTAAATCATTATTTATGCATATTTACCGATATAGAAAATATTTTATTATTAAAATATAATTTGTTCACTATATTCGAGTTTCACCCTCAAGGCTGTTTTTTCCATCAAAACTAAAATTAAGCTAAACCTAATTATATTTAACATAAATTTAAAGAAGGTACCTAATTTTATTTTTCATTTAAAGAGCAAACGATATTATAAATTGTAGTAATTTTCCACCGCCAAATTACAGTCCAATTTATTATCAATTATTGTAAACAATTTTTGAGTTTCTGAAGCCTACAAGAAATCCCATCGTTGTACGATACCCTGCACCCGAAAGAGTATAGAAGAGATATCATCTGGATATAAGTCGATTGTCTGTCTGTCTGACGGTCTGATGAGATTACAATCATAGGAAAACGAATAGAGATTTCGATAAAGATATTATTAAATTCGGCGCAAATATCATTTCGTTACTGGAGCAGAGTGTGATTGAAAATGGGTGAAATTGGCTGATAACCGCGCCTAGTCTTAAACGAAATGTACACATGCATTCCTTTTGTTCGAAAGCATGTAAGAAGAAATATCTAGCGATATTAGCATTACAGTTTTGAAAATCGTTTCATTAACCGGGTTTTTTGTATAAGAAAAACACGTTTTCAATCGAAAACTGGATGGAAGAAACGAGATCTGTGTTGTGACACAAAGGGTAAGCTTCTTTCATAAAAATGCAGCAACAAGTCTATTGAAGCCGAGCTGATTGAAAGAAAACTGAAAAATGTTTATTGCAAACAAATTCTGAAACCTTATTTAAAGTTATATCCGCAGACTGATTGTGCTGTTCATTATACTGTATAAATGTTATGAAGGAACGAAATAACCTTGTATATAACCTAAACACAAAAATCTTTGTCGACGATTTGAAAAGAAATACAATAAAATTGATTTTTTTGCAACGAAATATCTTTGCATGGGGAAAACGAAAACGAGAACCAGACACAGTAGTACTAAATAAAAACAAATACTTCGAGTGCTTATCGTAGACGGTTGAGTCAACTCTAACTTCTGTATAACGCTATTTTATTGCTTCTTGCTTAACTTGAGGAGAGCGGCAAGACTGAGTTCGCAGTCATCGTCGTCAGTCTTTCACGTTATGAGTAAGTGTTAGCTTCAGGCGGCGGATTTCCAATCACAGAATTTTATCAAGATACAAGCAGTATACATCGGAAATTTTCACGTAGTAAAGTTGGTGACAACATGTCTGAAGTGATCTTTAGTCAAGGCCCTCGGACATCCGAAAAGGACACACATAATAAGACAGCCTCACACGGGACAAAGCGGAACTCCGGTGATTATGACGAAATCGGCGAGGAATTCAAATTCAGCGACAGTGATTTGGAGGAAGAATTCGTAGACTGTAGCAGTATTGTTCCTAATCATTCAAACCATTCAGATAACGATCAGTTCACGACTGCAACCACTACGACCACAAAAACACTTGCAACTCCAACAACTTCCACTACTACGGAAAGGTTCACGGCCCAAATAGATAGTGGTGGTAGTACCTCGTTAGGTGACGTAATTGCCAACGATGCTAACGAAACAAAAAACCAAATGAAAAATAATGTCAGCCTGAATGGTAACTTGTCTGTAAGCACACCAAGTCAACAAGACAATACTTTCGACAAGGATGGCAACGATGATGATGATGATGATGATGATGATTACTACAGCGATGAGCCGGAGGAGGAGTTGTTGGTGCAATTTTTGGGAGCAGCTAATCGAATTGTATGTTTATAATTTTCATACAAAGATACGCATTTCTTGTGAGGACGTCCAAAGTTTCGCATAACGCTTGAATTCTAAAATCAATTTGATATTGTTCAAAGAACATTTGCGAAATTTTAATTATATTTGAAATTTTCCGAAATCATGGGAGAACATTCTGAAGTTATCTTGAATATTATTAAGTACATTTAAAAATTCGGAAGTCAATCGACGTATTTTGACCTGGATTAGCAAGTACTCACGCACAACAATACAATGTTTCGCTGGTATCATTCTTTCCGAAATGTCATATCTATTTCGCGGAACGTACTGGAAATTTTTGATAATTAAAATGAACACATGCACTAGCTTAATCAGTTAGTTTTATGCAATATGAAGACTACAAAAAGAAGAGGAATTATTAAGTACTCCCTTTGTAAGCAACCAACATGTTCAAGAAACTATAACAATCGTATTCGCCAAAAACCAAATACTTTTATAATATCAGTACCGATGATCAGTACGTACTGTTGCAATACCAGTACTTTTAAAATACTTTTGCACTTGAGCATTATGGCTTCTAGTTTTTAAGTACAAGTCCACAATTCCCAATTACAAGAGTACTCTAAAAGTACTTGTACTTCAAAAGAGTTAGAGTCCTGATCACTTGAAGTAAAAAGTAGAAAAGTGCTGACGTCTCAAGGATTTTTTTAAAAGTGTAAAAGTTTTGAAATATATAAAGACTGCACAGCTTTGATTCGAATTTAATTCTGAATACATCTAAAAACGAAAACGCGAACAGACTTACTGCTTAGTTAATGTCAATGCTGCCATGTTTTAAATATCAGCGATGTGACTTTTGATCGGAGATGAGTGTCGTTTCACTACCCTTTTAAAAGAGTCGACGTAATAAGTGATAATGTTTAATCGTTAGTTCCACTTTTGTAGAGAAAACCGGTAAAATATTCCTAAAACTTTTATTTAAAAAATGAAATGATCTTATGATTGCAGGCTGAAGCACGTTTAAAAGCTCGCAGGCAAACTCGCACCGAGGCTCGTGAAATACGTTTACGTGAACTGGAGAAACAACAGAAGCATCAAGAGCAGAATGGAGATCGTTTTTTTGACATGCACACCACGCCAACCTTGGAACCACTAGGACGCACACGCCTCGAAAATGGTACGAAACCCAGTTCAACGTCGTCACGTCACAGTAGCGAGGATTCATTTGAAGAGGAGGAGCGCCGGTTAGATGATCCTAGGCAAGAATTAAAGGTAATTTTGATCCTGCAGACAACAAAAATAACAGTCTGTGATACACATTCAACGTTTCTGTGCTTCTCCAAGGATGTTGAAGAGCGCTTTCGAAAGGCCATGATCGCCAACGCGCAGCTGGAGAATGAACGTGCATCGCAAAGCTATCAAATCCAACATCTGAAGGATGAACTGGAGGAAGTCACAGAATCCAACATGCAATTACAACGCGAACTCAAAGAAAAAACGCGTGATTGTAATGCGCTGCAGAGGAATCTGGACAAATTGGCTGATGAACTCAAGCTGGTGCAGGCTCAACTAACTGAACGCGATGCCCTGATAGCTGACCATGGCCTCGTCGTGGTTACTGTGGAAAATGAAGAGGGAGCTGACGCCAAGCGGACTCTTATCTCCGCAGCGAATGCGCAGTTGCTAATTTCGGTTAACGGCTCCTTAGGTTGTTATTTCCTCTAAGAGTTAGTATTGTTGGGTTTTAAATTGAAATATTTTTTTCTTTTAAAACCGAAAGACGTTCGACTACAGCAGTTTAACGAGGAAAAACAATCTCTTCGTAAAGAGGTACAACAGTTAAGGAACCAACTAGAAGACTACAAGTTGAAATATAATGAAACAGTTAACAATAGTCACTCTATTCAGTCTCCAGAAGAAAGTGAAGCTTATAGTAAGATCACACCACATAATTGCAATTATCCTCAAACTTTAAACGCAACGTCTCTTCTACTTTAGAAGAGGCTATTAAATCTATCTCGGATCACAAATTTCGGCTACAAAAGGCCGAACAGGACATCGACCGTCTCCAGGAAAACCTCACCCATTCAGAAACCGAATTGTTACGCTATAAAAGCGCGGCAGCAGCGGCCGAGAAAGATGAAGCCAGGTTAAAAGAGCAACGCGGAAAGATACAACAAGAGGTAAAATCGTATAATGTATTTTGGTATTTTCCTCCTTTTTATTACAAAAATGCAATAAGATATTTTACATTTTCTTCACTTGATTAGGAATTGTTAATCATCCATTTTTGGGATGAGTGCCATTGTCAGTGAAACTTACGGTATATATGACTAGATTTTTTTCCTTTATAAATTTGTGCATGTTTTTGCTTGGCGAGTTTTTCTAATCTCAGTTTTGATCGGATCTGAAAACATTTTTTTACAAACAAAACATTTTAAACAACTTGGTTTTCATCGTTTATTGCCTCATGTTTGCGTGTTATGCTAACAAAATATTCTGTTTTAAAAAAATTTCTACTCAATTAGGTTTCGGATCTAGTTTCGTACATAGTACAAAAACAGAAGAAATTTCCACAAAGTCTAAGGTGGTGCCTGCTGCCTCCTGAGATTTAAGTACACAAAGAATTCCTAATTTCTCGGAATTGGAATTAAATTCCGAAAGGAATGATTACGTCCCAGCTCTGCTCACAAGATGCAATTAAAACTTGAATGAGTCTTTTGCAGACTACATGTAATTTTTAACTGAAGAATAAAAAAAAATGATAGCCTTCAGGATTCAGATTGTATTTTTACTTAATCACAGAAATTTTTCCATGATTTTCTCTGTTTAAAGTTCTTTTTTATATATTTACTGCGCGTTTCGATATTTCTTATACAACAGTATGAGATGCATTTAAACTTGCAGACTTAAATATATTCCTAAACTTTATATATTTTTTAAAATTTTATAAAATTAATTAAAAACGGCCGAGAAGTTTAATAATTGAAAACTGCTGAGAAGTATACGGAGTTTTCGAAAGTTACTTTGGTATTTTCGGCGTCGTATACTCCGGAATTAAAATTTCATGGTAATATCTCGTTTATTTAGTTTATGAGATATTCACTTCCAAGCATATTTAAAAAAAGGATGCCTGTGCATTTAGTATACACAGTGGACGTGGTTATTTACCGATTTCTCCCATTTTCATCCCAAACTGATCTACACAACAAAGAATATTTGTATCACTTTATATAAAATCCACGTTCGCTCTCCCGCAGTCAGGATTTCAGAGGACCGACAACGCCCAATAAGGCTAAATCGACTCAAGACGTGGCGCAAAGACGGAAATACGATATATACTTTTATACAAATGTCGTCTTCTTCTCTGCCTCTTCTTGTTTGTTTAAAAATAATGAGTTTTTTAACAAAATTAAATCATAATATTTTGCTTTGTATAAATTTTAAGAATAACCCCATTCCATCCCTTTTCCAAAAAATATCTTAGAATTTATCCAAATTATTGGCATACAATTTTGCAAAACAAAACGCCTAATAGTAGATTTTAGTTTTCGATAATGGCAGAATTCTTAATATTTCTAGTCAAAATCTAAGTTGCAGGCGGATCTAAGTTGCGGCTGAAATTAAATTTTCTGCTAACTCTCATAATTTATAAATCTTACGATTAAAAAAAATAAAACTTTCTCTGCAATTCTTGCTTAGAGTTATACTAATTGAGACGTGTTTATTTGCATAGTTCTTTACACTAATTTTAATGTTTTCTTGCACAATTCTTCTCTAGATTCGTAAGACATTCGAGCATTCGAAGGAACTGGAAGTATCTAACAGGGAACTACTAAAAAGACTAGACATACTGAAAAACAACAAAAATGCGCTTTCATCAAATTTTTAAATTTTTAATAACGCATTACTTTTATTCCTGTAACTTTTTATGAATATGAAATTTTATATTAATTTAAATTAATATTATCTTCAGACTTCAATTTATAAGATAGAAGATAACAATGAATATGTACATATTTCTGTATGAAAATAGAATATATTTCCTTGCCATAGTAAAGTGTGTGTTCATACGAACTGTAAAGGGAGATGGCGCAGTTGGCCTTTAAAAATAAACGATTTATGACATCTGGTATAGTGTAACTATAAATGTTCCTATTTACCCCACGTACTTTTAGCCGACAATGATCCAACATACTTTACTGTAGATGGTAATTATCGAGATGCTTTCGATAAAATATTTTATTTATTAAATGTGTATTGATAATGTTAAAATAAATAAAATAATAAAACGCTAATTCACTAATTTTTATTTTAAGCTAAAACTATAAACTTTTTCTATTTTAAGTTAAAATTATGAAAAGCGAAGAGTAAGTTTAAAAAATCTTATTTCTACACAGTAATTTCAACGATCTAGAAGTTCAGCTCGTTCAGATCGTTAATTATGTTGACTCATTATGATTGAAAGTAATTCATTCAATTCAGTAAATTTAAATGCGACTCCTTTCAGTTTAACGTTGAAAAGTTTCTTCACGAAAAATACCTGGATGTGAAAAAGTCTATAAAAAGATTATTTTTTAATTAGGACTCTGGACAGCCGAAAAAGTTTGGAGGTGAAGAATTGCAGGCATTGGTCGATGAAGATTCATGTGGAACGCGTAGGAAATTGGCAGGATTTTTAAATGTTGATTAATCAACTGTTTCCAGACGTTTGAAAGTGTTGGGATGATTCAAAATCAAGGCAATTTGGTTCCATATCAACTGAAACCAAGAACATTGAGAAGCGTTTTTTGACTTGTGAAGTGTTGCTCCAACGACACAAAAGGAAAGGCTATTTCTATCGCCTTTAATTGTGACTGGCAATGAAAAATGTCAATCTCGAAAGGAAGCATTCGATCTCTCATTTCTTATGCTAAATTTTTAAGTATGTAAACAACATGTTGCAGGAAATGACCTAGAAATTTGTATCTTTTGACGGCTATACAAAATATCATCTTTATTATAAGTATAAGACTTCCTTGGAAATTATAAATTTTTTAGAAAAATTTCAATAACCCATACGTCGGTTTCACTGCTAACAGCATTCCTCCATCCAAGGGTTTTCTATGTTATGATTGTTGGAATTTAAATTCAATTTTTTTAAAATACACCCTAAATGACTATATAATTTTTTTAAGGAAATAACGCAAATTTTCATAGAATGAAATAAAGCCCAATTTGGTGCTTATTTCATTAAGGCGATATTTCCTGGAGCCATGAAAATTCACATAAAACAAATGACTAACAATAAGCATTATTCACAATAATTACGAAAATCTGAAATTCTATTAGAAAATCTAAAAACTAAATTAAAGGGAGTTGCCTTTTAACTTATTTGGTGCATTCCACTACGAAGCATTTGCTATAATCTTCGAAATGCGTCCTTTTTTCTTCCGAAATGTCCCTATTCATTAATTTTTCCAACACTGTCCTATATTGCGTTATGCTATCTTGAAACGCAAACAAGTGTTTATTCGAAATCAGATGATTTGTTTGGCGATCAAATGATTGCAATGTAACATCGGCTTAATACATTTCAAGCATTCGTCAAGCATCGTCCTGTATTATAACCCAAAAGGAACAGATCGCACAGTTGCATAGTACGTACTTTGGGAATGCACTTGTGTACTTTCACTAAGTAGTGGCCACTGTTATAGAATGAGAGTGTACACTATTGGGAACTGTTGTTGGGGAAGATTTTGGCTTAAATCAGCCCCTTACTTAATAAATTTCTATCCCCTAATGACAATGATGTTACAATAAAATGAAGCTCACGTTTAGTTTAGGAGTTACAGGTCTTCAAAATTTTAAACTTTTTGTCCGATATCTGCTAAACCGTATGTTGTATGTCAACATTGCTGCAATTTTAAAGGTTTCTTAATGCCCCTTAATATATGTATTACATATAATAATTCCCAGAGAACTTAATAATTTTTGAGCTATAATGACATTTCCGTTTCTTAAAATTTTAATGAATAATGATTTTTCCTCAAAAAAGACATCATTATTGCAAGGAATTGGTAAAACTAATAGAAAGCCTGATCTTTTAGCTTTCGCTCGGTATATAATAATGCATACTTTAGTTCCCCTGCATAAGGTATTCCAAAATACCCTTACATGTAAAAAATGGCACACATTCGAAATAACTGTACAAATTTGCCATATTTTTCGCCTATGCGAAAAGAAACTGTTCAAAAAACACTGTTTATTACACTGTTTATTGCTGCTGTTTATTGCAAACTTTATTTAATTAAAGTTAAGAAATCAGGCTTCTTTGGGAGTCAAGAGCTGTTTTTTTTTTCTGTAAAAGCTTCTATCCTCCGAAGTCTAACCATACTTAAAAAAATCAACGGTCGCGTTTAGTTTAGGAGTTATAGGTTTTATATTTGAAAAATTTTCATAATGGAAGCGATATCTTTAAAACAAATTAAGACATCGGCGTGATATCTGCGTCATTTCAGAGGTAATTTAAAGGCCTTACCATAATAATTTTTACGATTATTGTAATAATTATGTAGATATTTCCAGTTTTGACGAAAAATGACAATGAATGTTTAAAAAAATATTTTTTTCTTAAATGACAATTAAGATATCAATTAAATGTACTTTTTTAATAGCTTTCGATCTCGACTTTCCAGCAGTATACGGTTTTTGAAGAACTTAATATGTACTTCTGATGCTGTTTTGAAGTATTTAAATATGAAACATCGCGCGATCGAGTTTCGGACAAATTATTTATACTTGTTCCGCCAGGTATAAGTGTTATATGAAATTCTGCAAACTGAGTTGTTTTCTCGAGAAAGTACTTTTTTACCGGCAATGATAATTTTTTTGAAATACAAAGTATGTTCCACATATTTTCTCTTGCAACCATACTCGATAATGCCTTTATTTATACCCCACACGTAAGTGCCGGTTCCCATGTATCAGAGATATTATTATCTGTGCTTGTATTTTGCGTCCAATTTTGACAGGCACTCTAATTTTTTGCGTTTCATTTTTCGCAGTTTTATTACTACTTTCGGAAATTTACGAATTTACGTGGAAGCAGTGTTTAGGAGTTAAAAAAATCAACGTGAAAGACAAATCGCATTGTGGCATAGAAACAGGCAGTTGTAGCGGAAAATGGGTTTTGTGGGTCGCGTACGTAGGTTCAAAGCATCCAGAGTTTTAAGAAATCCAGAAAAAAATTTTCACCTCAAGGACGGGAAGGCGTATACGGAGGATGGGATTTTAATACTCAATGTATTCGTTCATAATCTTGTACCAAAGGTGAGCGATACAGAACCCTGCGCCGATCCTTGGCTTATTTTTTTTTCTGTTTGGTGAAAAACAGTTTCTGTTTGGTGAAAAACAGTTTCTGTTTGGTGATGGCGCGAGGCTATATTGTGGAGAAGTCGCCTGTTGTCTGTCGACAATTCTTAGTAATTCGGTAATAGGTACAACGTAATAGAAAACTTTGTCTCACGACAGTGCGGAGTGATTGCAAACGCATATAAACCTAGCTTAACGTACTCCTAATTCACAGTGAAATCACTATCTTGGTGTTGGCTTGGTTAACATTTTGTCTTATAGATTTAAGGATTCCGTTCAGTGTATAGAGGTTGTCAACTGGCGAAATTATTATTTTTTTGCTACTTGAGTGTAGGGTATTTAGTTTTCGGCTTGGCCGAGGGTAACATTTGTTTACTATTGCAGTACCAAGGACCCATAAGTCTTGGATTCAAATCTTAATGTGATCTTTGAATTCATATAAACCCCAGGAAGGAAAATTCTCTTTCATGGAAACCCAAAAGGTTTCAAAGGCGCATCTGAAAGCTGGTAAAACCCCTTGGAATAATTCAGCAATTGAATCATTCGTTACTTTCATTTCTGCAAAAATTCATTAAGAAAAGCAATCACTCAGTAGGCGAATTTCTAAAAACTACCGATAACTCGATACTTTTTGTACGATGGTTGTTTGTAAAGCTTACGTACTACTTTTGAAAACGAAAATGTGAATGAATTTTTGTATTTATTTATGTATTAATAACTAAATATTAGCTAATTGCAAAATATATTAAACAGATTATTCTTGAATATAATTTTTAGACTACTGAAGAGGAAGTCCGCGAGCATTTTTCTCGATATGGTGATGTAAACTTAGTTCAATTAGTGAAAGTTAAAGGCAAATCCAGAAGAAATGCTCCTAAGGTTGGCTTTATTCATTTCACTTATGCAGTCTCCGCAGCAAAGTAAGATATTTTGTATTGCTGTTGTTTTTAGTTTTAATTAGCTTTTGTTTATTAATTCAATGGGGTGTAATTCGCATATACGCGGTGGGAAAATAGAAGTGATTATATTGATTAAAAGGTTAAGTTACAAGGTATTCGTATGTATTTTACATATATCGAACAGAAACGAGCAAAGACAAAAACACGCTTAGCAAATGCTGATGTTGTTCAAACACATCACAGTCGGCGAGTGGCATTGTTGCATCTTCTTCATAACCAGGTGTCTAAATCGGATGATATTGCTCCGGCCCGTCTCACCCAGAGATTGGATAACTGCAGTAAAAGAAACAAAAATAAGGCGATGTTGCTATTGGTATAAATCAAGCAACTGACTTTGACGTTATTGCAAAGAAGAAATGGTTGCATATTGCTGACTGCAAGCCGGCGGTTGCTGTTCATGATATGAATTTCATACGTGGTACTATTTTCAAAATTGATAAAAAACATGCTGTTAGTTATAAGTTGGTTATAAAAAAAAAGATCCTGATCTTACTAAGCAGAGTAAAGTTGATGAATCCTATTATAATACAATATGTAATTCATCGTAGTGGCAGGACAACATAAGGAGTTATTTTTTCCATTTACTCAAAAGTTAGACGATGTATGAAATCTTCGCTAATGAGCAGCGCTACTCCAAGTACATGTAACAGTGATGGAAAATTGTCGAAGTCTAATCAATTCAAATTCTACAGGAAAGTAATATTTTCCAAGTACTGCCAACATGTTAGCGGAATTCGCACAAAACCATGCGCGAAATCGTACTTTTCTTTTAGCTTTATCTCTGCATGAATTCGCTATTGTGGCGTTGACCGAGACATATATTTCTAAGCACTGCATTTAGCAGTGAGATCGGATTTCTACAGTCAGGAAATTTCACCAGAAGATTCAGATTTAATAAAAAAATTATTCTATTTTCATTATACTTATAATTATGCCATGCACGGACCAATAGCGAGATGCATTCATTTGTGTAAAAGCTTTGCACCTCAGTTAAATTTTAATGTATCTGAATCTAAATTAAATTAAAGTAAGTTAAAACTATTTGCACTATACTATCTTGTATTTCATACCTATTGTGAATATTTATTATTCTGTAAGCTTTATATCTAGACGGAATAAATAAAATAAAAATAAATAAATATATTGTTAAATAGAAGAAGCAACAACACAATAAATTAATATGACAAAATTAAATTCGTTTTTAAGAAAATATTAGAAACTCGATTTTTTTTGCTGTTCATATTACGTCAGCGTGTTTGTAAAGATTTTTACTGAACAGATCCTATTAGCAAATCAATCGAATTCAATTCCAGGGTCTTAGAGCAGGAAAGTCCACATATACTTAAATCGAAGCGGATATTCGTTAAAGCTTGCGACAGCTGGAGTCAACCAGCGGTACGGAAAAATTATGGCAAAGTCACATATTTTCGTGATGAACCCTCACAACACGGCCAACCATTAAAGCTCACTATGCTAAACGATGATTGTTTGATACATATTGTTAAGAAACTAGTACCTAAGGATCAGGTGCGATTTTCTATGACTTGCCACCGTTTCAAGAGCATCTTCCAAATGGTATGTAAGACCGAGTACAAGCATCTTTATATGGATTTATATTTCAAATCGATGACTCTCTGGGAGATTCATGAGTTTCTAATAGCTGCTGGCCCCAATATAGAGACACTTGAAACACTGGAACGTGTGGTGCCATTCAAATATCGTCATCGTATCATAGATTTAATAGGAAAAAACTGTAAAAACGCAAAGACCATCATCTTGAAAAATGTCCAACTGAAGGCTCCGTTACTCGGTAAGCTTGTACAGAGGCTGGAGTTGTGCACGACGTTAAAGTTACGTGATTGCCAACTAACAGACAGTTGCATTCTAGCGCTAAAAAAATTGCCAAATCTTGAAACCTTGAGCGTAGCTGGCAACTTCCAATTAACAGGTGAGAGGAAAAATACTGACTGCTGAAAAAATAATTAAACTAAAGGTTTGATCTAAAAGTATGCGGAATTATCGTTTTGCTCAAACAATTTTTATTTGCTAATCAAAATTGTGTCTCCTTTAGTTTAGTCCCCATCAGACAAGTACATTGTCACTGCTTTTTACAATTTTCGAGCACTGTTTTCAGTATGACGTTTAGTCTTTTCAAAGGGTTTCTCTGTCCTCAATGTTGGCAAAATGTCGTTCTTTCGTGGCTTTTTATAATTGCGGAAATAGGAAAAAGTCACAGACGCGTGTAACCTCTTCAATAGTTAACAATCCTTAGTTAACATTTTCATTTATTAGTCCGAGAAGTAAATTCCACGTATTTTTCATCAAGCTTCTTAAATAATTTATTTAAATAATCAAACTAATAATTTTTGCTTTGTTGCATAATATAAATATTGTATTAGATACTAATATTTTAAGTTTATTTTAAAGTTTATATAGATAGTATTAAGATTGTTATATAAATGGTATTAAGATGAAGTTTACCTTTATATAATTTACCTTTATTTTTCCTCCCTCTTTTAGGTGATTATATACATCACTTGACCAAGGTAAAAGATTTGGATCTAAATGGATGTGTCAATCTACGGCCTTCTTTCTTCCTCGAAATCATTAAGTCTCTGAAAGACCTTCAGTCACTTGATATACAGCATTGTCGCTTGAAAAACTTAAGCCATATGGTTGACTACTGTCACAACCTGGAATCCCTTAAATTGTCTTATCCAATCATGTCATATAAATCCATTAGTCTGTTACCAAACCTCAAAAAAGTGGTGGTCCTCCCCCTTTGACCCCCCCCCCTCCAAGCGTTGACCAGCTATGAGGAGATCGGTTTGAGGTATTGTCGCTCTAATACCAACGAAGGTAATTAAGTAATTAAGACGTTTTATTTGCATAGTTATTTACACTAATTTTAATGTTTTCTTGCACAATTCTTCTCTAGATTCGAGCATTCGAAGGAACTGGAAGTATCTAACAGGGAACAACTAAAAAGACTAGACATACTGAAAAACAACGAAAATGCGCTTTCAGCAAATTTTTAAATTTTTAATAACGCATTACTTTTATTCCTGTAACTTTTTATGAATATGAAATTTTATATTAATTTAAATTAATATTATCTTCAGACTTCAATTTATAAGATAGAAGATAACAATGAATATGTACATATTTCTGTATGAAAATAGAATATATTTCCTTGCCATAGTAAAGTGTGTGTTCATACGAACTGTAAAGGGAGATGGCGCAGTTGGCCTTTAAAAATAAACGATTTATGACATCTGGTATAGTGTAACTATAAATGTTCCTATTTACCCCACGTACTTTTAGCCGACAATGATCCAACATACTTTACTGTAGATGGTAATTATCGAGATGCTTTCGATAAAATATTTTATTTATTAAATGTGTATTGATAATGTTAAAATAAATAAAATAATAATAAAACGCTAATTCACTAATTTTTATTTTAAGGCTAAACTATAAACTTTTTCTATTTTAAGTTAAAATTATGAAAAGCGAAGAGTAAGTTTAAAAAATCTTATTTCTACACAGTAATTTCAACGATCTAGAAGTTCAGCTACATCTAAATCGTTAATTATGTTGACTCATTATGATTGAAAGTAATTCATTCAATCCAGTAAATTTAAATGCGACTCCTTTCAGTTTAACGTTGAGAGTTTCTTCACGAAAAATACCTGGATGTGAAAAAGTCTATAAAAAGATTATTTTTTAATTAGGACTCTGGACAGCCGAAAAAGTTTGGAGGTGAAGAATTGCAGGCATTGGTCGATGAAGATTCATGTGGAACGCGTAGGAAATTGGCAGGATTTTTAAATGTTGATTAATCAACTGTTTCCAGACGTTTGAAAGTGTTGGGATGATTCAAAATCAAGGCAATTTGGTTCCATATCAACTGAAAGCAAGAACATTGAGAAGCGTTTTTTTACTTGTGAAGTGTTGCTCTAACGACACAAAAGGAAAGGCTATTTCTATCGCCTTTAATTGTGACTGGCAATGAAAAATGTCAATCTCGAAAGGAAGCATTCGATCTCTCATTTCTTATGCTAAATTTTTAAGTATGTAAACATGGTGCAAGAAATGACCTAGAAATTTTTATCGTTGGACAGCTATTCAAAATATCATCTTTATTATAAGTATAAGATTTTCTTGGAAATTACGAATTTTTTTAGAAAAACTTCAATAACACATACGTCGGTTTCACTGCTAACAGCATTCCTCCATCCAAGGGTTTTCTATGTTATGATTGTTGGAATTTAAATTAAATTTTTTTAAAATACACCCTAAATGACTATATAATTTTTTTAAGGAAATAACGCACATTTTCATAGAATGAAATAAAGCCCAATTTGGTGCTTATTTCATTAAGGCGATATTTCCTGGAGCCATGAAAATTCACATAAAACAAATGACTAACAATAAGCATTATTCACAATAATTACGAAAATCTGAAATTCTATTAGAAAATCTAAAAACTAAATTAAAGGGAGTTGCCTTTTAACTTATTTGGTGCATTCCACTACGAAGCATTTGCTATAATCTTCGAAATACGTAATTTTGTCCTCCGAAATGTCCCTATTCATTAATTTTTCCAACCCTGTCCTATATTACGTTTTGCTATCTTGAAACTCAAACAAGTGTTTATTCGAAATCAGATGATTTGCTTGGCAATCAAATGATTGCAATGTAACATCGGCTTAATACATTTCAAGCATTCGTCAAGCATCGTCCTGTATTATAACCCAAAAGGAACAGATCGCACAGTTGCACAGTACGTACTTTGGGAATGCACTTGTGTACTTTCACTAAGTAGTGGCCACTCTTATAGAATGAGAGTGTACACTATTGGGAACTGTTGTTGGGGAAGATTTTGGCTTAAATCAGCCCCTTAATAAATTTCTATCCCCTAATGACAATGATGTTACAATAAAATAAAGCTCACGTTTAGTTTAGGAGTTACAGGTCTTCAAAATTTTAAACTTTTTGTCCGATATCTGCTAAACCGTATGTTGTATGTCAACATTGCTGCAATTTTAAAGGTTTCTTAATGCCCCTTAATATATGTATTACTTATAATAATTCCCAGAGAACTTAATAATTTTGGAGCTATAATGACATTTCCGTTTCTTAAAATTTTAATGAATAATGATTTTTCCTCAAAAAAGACATCATTATTGCAAGGAATTGGTAAAACTAATAGAAAGCCTGATCTTTTAGCTTTCGCTTGGTATATAATAATGCATACTTTAGTTCCCCTGCATAAGGTATTCCAAAATACCCTTGCATGTTAAAACTGGCACACATTCGAAATAACTGTAAAAATTTGCCATATTTTGCGCATATGCGAAAAGAAACTGTTCAATAAACACTGTTTATTGCTGCTGTTTATTGCACTGTTTAGTTAAAGCTAAGAAATCAGGCTTTCTATTGATGTTTATTACTTTGTACACTAATTACGCATTTTTTTTGGAAAAGATTCACTTGTTTGCCAAAATTCTATAAAAAAAAAAAAATAAAAAGTATTTTACTCCAAAACTATTAATTTTTCACAACATATTGTATATTAAAAATTAAAGGCAATGTAAAATCCGCTTGAACGATACCAATAGTGAAATATATTGTACGGTTTAGTAGATATCGGCCTGAAATTAACAAGTCGAGAGCGACACTTAATTTTATACTTTCGTTCTTTGGGACTCAAGAGCTGTTTTTTTTCTGTAAAAGCTCCTATCCTCCGAAGTCTAACCATACTCAAAAAAATCAACGGTCGCGTTTAGTTTAGGAGTTATAGGTTTTATATTTTTTTTATATTTGAAATATTTTTATAATTGGAAGCGATATCCTTAAAACAAATTGAGACATCGGAGTGATATATGCGTCATTTCAGAGGTAATTTAAAGGCCTTTCTTTTATACCATAATAATTTTTACGATTATTGTAATAATTATATAGATATTTCCAGTTTTGACGAAAAATGACAATGAATGTTTAAAAAAAATATTGTTTTCTTAAATGACAATTAAGATTTCAATTAAATGTACTTTTTTAATAGCTTTCGATCTCGACTTTCCAGCAGTATACGGTTTTTGAAGAACTTAATATGTACTTCTGATGCTGTTTTGAAGTATTTAAATATGAAACATCGCGCGATCGAGATTCGGACAGATTACTTATACTTGTTCCGCCAGGTACAATTATTATATGAAATTCTGCAAACTGGGTTGTTTTCTCGAGAAAGTACTTTTTTACCGGCAATGATAATTTTTTTGAAATACAAAGTATGTTCCACATATTTTCTCTTGCAACCATACTCGATAATGCCTTTATTTATACCCCACACGTAAGTGCCGGTTCCCTTGTATCAGAGATATTATTATCTGTGCCTTGTATTTTGCGTCCAATTTTGACAGGCACTCTAATATTTTGCGTTTCATTTTTCGCAGTTTTATTATTACTTTCGGAAATTTACGAATTTACGTGGAAGCAGTGTTTAGGAGTTAAAAAAAATCAACGTGAAAGACAAATCGCATTGTGGCATAGAAACAGGCAGTTGTAGCGGAAAATGGGTTTTGTGGCTGGCGAAGGTAGGTTCGAAGTAGCTTTACATGGCTTCATCCAAGATTTAAGAAATTCCAGAAAAAAATTTTCGCCTCAAGGACGGGAAGGCGTATACGGAGGATGGGATTTTAATATTCAATATATTCGTTCATAATATTGCAGCAAAGGTGAGCGATACAGAACCCTGCGCCGATCCTTGGCTTATTTTTTTTTCTGTTTGGTGAAAAACAGTTTCTGTTTGGTGATGGCGCGAGGCTATATTGTGGAAAAGTCGCCTGTTGTCTGTCGACAACAATTCTTAGTAATTCGGAAATAGTACAACGTAATAGAAAACTTTGTCTCACGACAGTGCGGAGTGATTGCAAACGCATATAAACCTAGCTTAACGTACTCCTAATTCACAGTGAAATCACTATCTTGGTGTTGGCTTGGTTAACATTTTGTCTTATAGATTTAAGGATTCCGTTCAGTGTATAGAGGTTGTCAACTGCCGAAATTATTATTTTTTTTTGCTACTTGAGTGTAGGGTATTTAGATTTCGGCTTAGCCGAGGGTAACATTTGTTTACTATTGCAGTACCAAGAACCCATAAGCCTTGGATTTAAATCTTAATGTGATCTTTGAATTCATATAAACCTCAGTAAGGAAAATTCTCTTTCATGGAAACCCGAAAGGTTTCAAAGGCGCATCTGAAAGCTGGTAAAACCCCTTGGAATAATTCAGCAATTGAATCATTCGTTACTTTCATTTCTGCAAAAATTCATTAAGAAAAGCAATCACTCAGTAGGCGAATTTCTAAAAACTACCGATAACTCGATACTTTTTGTACGATGGTTGTTTGTAAAGCTTACCAACTACTTTTGAAAACGAAAATGTGAATGAATTTTTGTATTTATTTATGTATTAATAACTAAATATTACCTAATTGCACAATATATTAAACAGATTATTCTTGAATATAATTTTTAGGCTACTGAAGAGGAAGTCCGCGAGTATTTTTCTCAATATGGTGATGTAAACTTAGTTAACTTAGTGAAAGTTAAACGCAAATCTAGAAGAAACGCTCCTAAGGTTGGCTTTATTCATTTCACTGATGCAGTCTCCGCAGCAAAGTAAGATATTTTGTATTGCTGTTGTTTTTAGTTTTAATTGGCTTTTGTTTATTAATTCAATGGGGTGTAATTCGCACATACGCGGTGGGAAAATAGAAGTGATTATATTGATTAAAAGGTTAAGTTACAAGGTATTCGTATGTATTTTACATATATCGAACAGAAACAAGCAAAGACAAAAACACGCTTAGCAAATGCTGATGTTGTCCAAACACATCACAGTCGGCGAGTGGCATTGTTGCATCTTCTTCATAACCAGGTGTCTAAATCGGATGATATTGCTCCGGCCGGCCCGTCTCACCCAGAGATTGGATAACTGCAGAAAAAGAAACAAAAATAAGGCAATGTTGCTATTGCTTGATTAATACAAGCAACTGACTTTGACGTTATTGCAAAGAAGAAATGGTTGCATATTGCTGACTGCAAGCCGGCGGTTGCTGTTCATGATATGAATTTCATACGTGGTACTATTTTTAAAATTGATAAAAAACATGCTGTTTAAGTTGGTTATAAAAAAAAAGATCCTGATCTTACTAAGCAGAGTAAAGTTGATGAATCCTATTATAATACAATATGTAATTCATCGTTGTGGCAGGACAACATAAGGAGTTATTTTTTCCATTTACTCAAAAGTTAGACGATGTATGAAATCTTCGCTAATGAGCAGCGCTACTCCAAGTACATGTAACAGTGATGGAAAATTGTCGAAGTCTAATCAATTCAAATTCTACAGGAAAGTAATATTTTCCAAGTACTGCCAACATGTTAGCGGAATTCGCACAAAACCATGCGCGAAATCTTACTTTTCTTTTAGCTTCATCTCTGCATGAATTCGCTATTGTGGCGTTGACCGAGACATATATTTCTAAGCACTGCATTTAGCAGTGAGATCGGATTTCTACAGTCAGGAAATTTCACCAGAAGCAGATATTTCGCCTGAAGTTTAGTTGAGCAGCTTTGTGTTAAATTCAGATTTAATAAAAAAATTATTCTATTTTCATTATACTTATAATTATGCCATGCACGGACCAATAGCGAGATGCATTCATTTGTGTAAAAGCTTTGCACCTCAGTTAAATTTTAATGTATCTGAATCTAAATTAAATTAAAGTAAGTTAAAACTATTTGCACTATACTATCTTGTATTTCATACATATTATGAATATTTATTATTCTGTAAGATTTATATCTAGACGGAATAAATAAAATAAAAATAAATAAATATATTGTTAATTAGAAGGAGCAACAACACAATAAATTAATATGACAAAATTAAATTCGTTTTTAAGAACATATTAGAAACTTTTTTTTGCTGTTCATATTACGTCAGCGTATTTGTAAAGATTTTTACTGAACAGATCCTATTAGCAAATCAACCGAATTCAATTCCAGGGTCCTGGAGCAGGAAACTCCACATTCACTTAAATCGAAGCGGATATTCGTTAAAGCTTGCGACAGCTGGAGTCAACCAGCGGTACGGAAAAATTATGGCAAAGTCACATATTTTCGTGATGAACCCTCACAACACGGCCAACCATTAAAGCTCACTATGCTAAACGATGATTGTTTGATACATATTGTTAAGAAACTAGTACCTAAGGATCAGGTGCGATTTTCTATGACTTGCCACCGTTTCAAGAGCATCTTCCAAATGGTATGTAAGACCGAGTACAAGCATCTTTATATGGATTTATATTTCAAATCGATGACTCTCTGGGAGATTCGTGAGTTTCTAATAGCTGCTGGCCCCAATATAGAGACACTTGAAACACTGGAAGGTGTGGTGCCATTCAAATATCGTCATCGTATCATAGATTTAATAGGAAAAAACTGTAAAAACGCAAAGACCATCATCTTGGAAAATGGCAAACTGAAGGCTCCGTTACTCGGTAAGCTTGTACAGAGGCTGGAGTTGTGCACGACGTTAAAGTTACGTGATTGCCAACTGACAGACAGTTGCATTCTAGCGCTAAAAAAATTGCCAAATCTTGAAACCTTGAGCGTAGCTAGCAACTTCGAATTAACAGGTGAGAGGAAAAATACTGACTGCTGAAAAAATAATTAAACTAAAGGTTTGATCTAAAAGTATGCGGAATTATCGTTTTGCTCAAACAATTTTTATTTGCTAATCAAAATTGTGTCTCCTTTAGTTTAGTCCCCATCAGACAAGTACATTGTCACCGCTTTTTACAATTTTCGAGCACTGTTTTCAGTATGACGTTTAGTCTTTTCAAAGGGTTTCTCTGTCCTCAATGTTGGCAAAATGTCGTTCTTTCGTGGCTTTTTATAATTGCCGAAATAGGAAAAAGTCACAGACGCGTGTAACCTCTTCAATAATTAACAATCCTTAGTTAACAATTTCATTTATTAGTCCGAGAAGTCAATTCCACGTATTTTTCATCAAGCTTCTTAAATAATTTATTTAAATAATCAAACTAATAATTTTTGCTTTGTTGCATAATATAAATATTGTATTAGATACTAATATTTTAAGTTTATTTTAAAGTTTATATAGATAGTATTAAGATTGTTATATAAATGGTATTAAGATGAAGTTTACCTTTATATAATTTACCTTTATTTTTCCTCCCTCTTTTAGGTGATTATATACATCACTTGACCAAGGTAAAAGATTTGGTTCTAAATGGATGTGTCAATCTACAGCCTTCTTACTTCCTCGAAATCATTAAGTCTCTGAAAGACCTTCAGTCACTTGATATACAGCGTTGTGAACGCTTGACTAACTTAAGTCATATGGTTGACTACTGTCACAAACTGGAATCCCTTAAATTGTCTTGTCCAATCATGTCATATGAATCCATTAGTCTGTTACCAAACCTCAAAAAATTGGAGGTCCTCCCTCGCGTAGCGTTGATATCACTAGACAAGCTCTTCCAATGTCTGGCGAAAGACAAGGCTGATCAGTTGGAATCACTTAAGATTGTCGCCAGGAACTGTGTGAATCCGCATCAGACGTTTCATATTGCTCATCTCACGCGTTTAAAATCTTTGTCATGCGCCAACAACGAAGGTATTACAGATTTGTGTCTGCAAAAATTTGCATACTTAACGAACCTTGAGGAGATCGTATTGAGGAATTGTCGCTCTATTACCAACGAAGGCCTTCTGACGTTGGTGCGGCGGTGCACCAAATTGAAAAAAGTCAACATACAGCTTTGCACTGGTATCAATGATCAGTTTGTGTCAAAAGTGATTCAAGTGCTGAAGTCAACGGAAAGCTCACGCGAGGGTCCTTGCCTATTCTTTGTTGCCAAATCCGGTATCAGTACATTTATGGCAAATGTGAGTATTCCAGTTTTCACCAATTTGCATGAAAACCTGCAGATAAATATATTTGTTAGATTGTTTACTTATGAATAATAATTCTATGATTTACGTGCGCTGAAGTTTTCCTGCAAAAATTAATAAATTAATAAATACTAAAGTAAAATCCATAAATGCTAGTGACAGTAATGCAAACAGGAAAATCCACAAGCCCCTCATTTGCTTTTTCGTTTTGCAAAATAACGGCCATGAGCAGAGTTCGAAGCTAATTAGAAAGTATGTTACAGCTCAGAGAATTTTAAGAAATAATGGAAAATGTACGCACTACTACTCTCTGAAACCTTCTTAAATTCTTTCCTTACAAACCTACCAAAGTAGTAAACAAGTAAAAGTGTTGTCTTCGGCAAGATCGAAGTTTAAATATCCTACTTTTGAGTATCTAAAACAAATAATAATTTCGCAACTTAACAACTTTTGTATAAGTAGGCGGACCACGCCCGTTTTTGGCGAAAATTTTGGTAATGTCTGATTACTCCAGGATAAAATCACGATTAATATTTTGCACCATTTATGAGATGCAAATGTCTCATACCTTATATGAGATATTGACAACAAATTTTGGACCGACCACGCTAATTTTTTGCAAGTATTTTGTAGTGGTGTATACTCCGGAATAAAATTTCGTCACATTAATGGTATTAACTAAATACAATTTTTGATGAGTCTTACGTTATTAGTGGGATTGGTTATTGACATTTTCCTCTTGTATAAAAATAATTTCTAAATATTTATCGTAGTTCGTATTATAGATTGTAATGTTGTAATACATGTTCTTTTTTATTTTAGCATCCCGAGTGTATTGCTGCATCATCATTATTTAAACTATCATTTTACGTACCCCTCACACTGGAAATCGAAGTCAATGATGTGCTACAAATATCTGATGTCAGTGATGACAACGATGACGACCTCGATTACCAAGATATTCTAGATTACGAAGATCCATACGACATGCTGGGAGCATTTTCGGAAGCAGATGACGAAGACGAAGACGATATTGTGAACAATGTGTACCATCGGCTAATGAATTTCGGAGACGGTATTTAAATCTTAATACATAACGTCATCATTACATTTGTTGTGTTGTGAATATTGAACCGTTAATCAACCATTGCATTGATTCACGGTTGGATAAATACAGGCAACATTTTTTTAGAAAAAGGTTCGCTAAGAATCCATAGAAAAAAATCACAATACGAGATAACAGGATAGAATAAGAAAGTGAACGAATTATAATATCCTTTCCTCTAAATTTTTGCTATATTTAGAATTTGTTATATTAAAATTAATTGCACAAGAAATTTGTTCATTTAATTTTTCGGGGGGATATGCTCCCTGCAACTAAGTATAAATCCAGATTGTGATAGACTTCGGAATGAAAATTCCTTTTTGTTTGCCTGCCTGTCTGTCTCTTAAAAAACAATTGTAAACACTTTAATGCTACAGGGTGGGCCATCAGTTAATTTCTATTTGAATTTGCTATTAAAACCGTTAAAAATTTTTCAGTTTGTTCTGCTCTATTATAAAGAATGCACATTACTATTATTTATAAGAAAACAATTTTCATTTAAATGGCTGCTACGACTTGACAGCAGCCCATTCTGTCATCTGTACTAACTGTGAAAAAGAGCGATTTTTGTATGGCTTATGTTGCAGATTGCGCCATCCTGCTGAAACTCTTGTTCCAAGTCCAAGTACTGTTCTTCAAATTTCCGGCAACAAAAACTCGGTTTTTCCTTAGTTTCTGAGATGTTTAGCGTGTTGAGGTTTTCGGGTTTTCAAAATCATGGTCGTGCCAGTTCCACGAACTTTCTTCATAAACTTCCTCACACAGCACTCACTTTGAAAATAAGGTTTGAATATTTTCAGCGTTTTTCAAGCGTAACCATACCGCGGAGATATAACAATGAAATTCTATATTTTTTATTTATCCTCTATATTTTCAATTTAACCTCTATTTTCTATTTTTCTATATTTTAATTTTATTTGTCTGTATTTTTTCTATATTTTTTGCAAATGTCTTCATGTTGACGGTATCTGATACGTAGTTTAAAAAGAAACTAACCGACTGCCAACCCTATATTTAATGTAAATATTTTTATAAATAAAAATGTTTACTATTGTAATATATACATGCTAAAATCAATCTCTTCGAATTTGGATATAGTATCCTAATCGTGTCCATCGTAAAATATGTTCCAAGACATATGTTCCAAGTCAGTATCATCTGAAAACTCTAAAAGTAGAATAATAATTAGTTTAAACTGAACTAATTCCTTGTTTTTCTTCTTTTCAGACTTTTATGATTACGTGTGGTAATCTCTTCAATTTGGGGTTTCTCGAAATAGCGAAAGCAATATCATTTGTCACCGTTAACCACATACAACGAGAATTATTATGCTATTATTGAATTAACCACATACAACTAGTATTTTTTGCTATTATGGAATTATTGAATTAACCACATACATTGAGAATTTTTTGGTATTATTCAATTATATTATCAATTCTATTTGATCCTATTGTTTTTATTAAGTCAAATGTTTTCAAGAGAAGCTATGGCACCTTAACGTATTGATTTCGAATATCAGTTATATAGTATCGAAGAACTAAATTGTATTAAATAGTATTGAATTGGCGCACAAAGTGTCTGCTTGCACGTCTTTCTGAGGCACTGTTAACTTCCCGATAACCGACAACTTTTTAAACATTCAAAGCCTGACAAGCTCCAAACTCTAAATAACAAACTCCACGTTGAAATAGCTTTCATCCATTGGTAAACCCATCTTCCGATATTAAATGTAAATGTATTTTTAGGTTGTACGTATTTTCTTATTTTACATTGGAGGTTTATTAATTAAGGGTGCATTAAATTCTGACTCTAATTTAACTTGTGGAGAACGGTTCATGGTTATCCAAACTAATACTGAACTTTTGTTCAGTAAAATTGTCCTCTATTAATATGGCATATATGCGTATAATATATTCTCTGTGGTCACTTCGAAATAAAGTGTTGTCCATCGTCTGCTGCAGCTGATGGAATAGCAACAACAAGAGTAAAAGTGTCTTCGCGAATACACATAGCCATAAATCATTAACGTATTATATGAAAATATCTGGACCAAAAGCAAATTGCATAGAAGTCCCCACAAGGTCTATACGGACCTTGTCGGTCATCGACGATTTTAATCGCTTCTGGACACATCGGTCGAACCGTATTAAAATGCCGCGTCGTTGAAAACGTCACAGGTTTCTAGGGACCTTATAGATTATCTATGAGTTAAAATCCTAAAAGTCGAAAGGATTTAAAACAGGAATTCCTCTTTTGGAGTCTAAAATATTGAAAGGTATACAGAAAAAGGTTGCAACAGTGTAAAAGGACCTAATTAACTGTTTAATCATACGCTATTATTGTCATTTCTTATTACTAATACTTGCATAAAATTGATACAAAAAACGAAAAGCAGCTTTCATTTATTTTCCTGGGAAAAGAAAAAAGTGGTTCCTGGCGGAGCACGCCCATTTTTGGTATACAAATTGGTAATATCTGTAGATACCTTGTGTTAAAATTACGTACTATCTTATATCGCTCACGAGATACTGCCAACTTTGTTATGAGTGGGCGTGGCACGCTCATTTTTGGCAAAAGTTTTAGTAATGGCGCTATATGTTCCGGAATAAAATTACACTTCAATATTTCGCACGGTTTATGTGATATTTACATATTATAACATTTTTTCAAATGAGGTGCCTTTAAAATCCGTATGTAAAGAAGACGTCGTTGTTAACCGATCTCGTCCATTTTCAATCCCAAACTGTTTAACAAATTAACAAATTTGACGAGTAAAAGCTCATCGCTATTATAAACTTGGTTGTGATTTTATGTCACAGATTTTTATAATTATTAAAATGACGTAAATTGGCAAAATTAGACATTTATATAGGTATATAACTTTGTGTATATCTTTATGACCTACACATTTATGTATATTATCTCATAAAAGGTGCAAAATATTCATACGTGATTTTTTACCGAGGCATTTCCAAAATGTTTGCAAAAAATGGGCATGAAAAAGCTATCGACTGGCGAAATTATATTTTTAGCTACTCGGGTATAGGGTATTTTGACTTTGGCCTGGCCGAAGACAACACATTGTTTAAACTTGTCTTTATTCTAAATCTTCTAAGCATCTTCTCCTTAATAATCCGAAATGTTTACTCCAAGTACAGATCCATTGTAAACGGGAGCTTGTGGTCGAATTCGTTTCAAGAGGAATGGCGATATATATTCACAGACCTTAGGCGAGAGATCACAAATGCAACTGTTCAAGAAGGGCGTATTTTTTATGTGCCAGCGAACAGAACCATTAACTTGACCGCAATTTCTGCAAATTCTGTACGTATACGCAAGCCTGTCTTCTTTGCTGATACATAGTAAACGCTGTTAAAATAGTAAACATAGTAGAAACATAGTATAACTGTTCTACGCTCAGTGTATTCTATGAAATCGTTTTGAAACATTTGAGAAAAAAATTAACGTTCAAAAGCAAATTTTAAGTGTAGAAACATTTTTCTTAAAATTATAAACTAGATGAAATTATTGTTATAAAATACATATTGTTGGTTTTCAAATAAATGAAATAATTTTGGTTAAGCGGTTTATTGAAAGCTGTCTCTGCAGAGAAGTAGGGGAAGAACGGATAGAAAAAGTTGAAAAGAAACCGACGACAAAAAAGCGCCGCCCTTAGATGTGAAGAAAGTGGAACCAGTTAAACCTCCGTCCAAGAAAGGAAGGCTTGGTGATTCCTTAAATCCGTATGACCAGATGTACTACGAGGACAGGATGTACCGTTTTAACTTGTTAACTTATAAAAAATCGGATGTCAGTATGCAGTTAAACCAACGCGTCTGTGTGAATCCAAAAATCAAGCCAACGCACTCCTCTTCCCCTAAATTCAAGCCAAAAGTTCTTTCAAAGTTTATACGGCGAAGAGGGAGTGACCAATAAATACGAATAATGCATACGTAAAATATTCATAAAATTATGTTTTGTGCGATTAAATTTGGCACGAATATTCTTTGTTATATGCGGCAACTTGGACTGAAAATGGTAGAAATTTGTTAACAACAACGCCTACTTAACATAAGAAATATAGAAGAACATCGTTTTAGAAACGTTATAAGGTGAATATCTTATAAACCGTGTGAGGTATTGAGGCATAATTCTATTCCGGAGCATATAACACCAGTACTAAAAATTTTGCAAAAAATGGGCGAAGTCCGTCTACTTATGCAAAAGTTCTCAATATCTCATAAACGGTGAAAAATATTAATACGTGATTTTATTCTGAAGAATCTAGAGCAGTGGTGTCCAAACACATACTATTACAATTGATCGTGTGTTGGAAATTTTTGTCACTCAGCACTGAGAAAAATAGATGCGCTGAAACACAAATCATGGATTTTTTTTGAATTTATGTTTGCACACTACACTTTTGGATTACTGCAACAGATAAATCAGAAAAGATTTTTTCCCGTTCTTTCCCGGAATACAAAATATAGTCAGAACGCATACTATAATAGTGTCTTATCAAAGAATATCTATTTGTTTTGATAAGTGAAGTAAAGCAAACCAGGCATTGTGCTTCATTGAAATCATTACAAATACATAAAAATTCGTTTTGATACTTTAAATCAATCATTTCATTTTTTTATAAATAATATAATTTAGATTCTCTTTAGTTTCGAGATTCTAGAGACATTGCCAAATTGTTTAAAAAAATGGATGTGTCCGCCTACTTATACCAAAATTGTCAACGGGCGAAAGTATTATTTTTTCAGATACACGGGTGTAGGGTATTCAGACTTCGGCCTGCCCGAAGACAACACTTTTACACTGAACACAATCAAAGCGGGAAGCGACGTCGACGAGCGACTGGAGTTGTCATACGCCAATGATTGTGTTCACGCTATTAGATAGAGAGCAAAGGAGAAATTTGTGTTTGGACTGGCGGCTTTACAATCTCATTTGGCTCTGGGAATATTCGCTCCGCTCCAGCAGTTTAAATAAGTTAGAAGCTTCACAAGTATATAAAACTCATTTATAGATTAATGTATTTACATCTATTAAATTAATCTAATATCTTCTAATAAAACTATCTAAAACATTTCAAACCTTTAAAAATTGTAAGCATTTAATAAACATTTATTTTACATGTGCGATTAGTTGTGAAAACCTCTTATGGTCTGCTAAAATAGTTTAATGTGTACATAAAATGTAAAAGTTTAAAAATTCAATAGTTTTTTAAAAAAAAAACTTCAAGTATAAGATATACAAAAAATAAAACTTAAAGTATAATAATTCTTTACTATATTGTTGTAAGTTATTAAGGAAAGCAAACACAAACAAATTCAACAAAATTTGCAAACAACATAAAAGTTCTCGTGAGTGTTTAAAATATCTCATTAGGAATGTCCATATTTTGTATATTTCACGCGAATCTGGCAGCTCAGCATGGAGGACTGGAAATTTGACATAAATACGAAAATGATCAATTACGAAAAAAATCAATTACATACACTGGAACGTACTCTGGGCAATATTTTCTGCATACGTTTCTTATAGAAAAATCGATGGCACTAAGCCTGGATAGTACTTTCTACTTTCGTTTTGTGCTCCATTTGTAAACGAAGTAAAAGAATTGACAAGAACCATAAAAAATGTACATTTGATAAAACTGCGTATCCTTCTATGAAAAATGTTCGAAAATTCTATGAAAAATGTACGAAAATAAGTACTTGTGCTACTTGATGTGTACGGACAGTAACGGAATCCATGTACTTCATTTACTAAAACATGGGATTTTGCATTGTTAATTTAACAAATAAATTTTTCACGCTGTAGTCGTGTTTCTTACTAAAATTTTTGCAAACTTCCCAAAAGCTAGGAGGAAAATTATTTTTAACTAGGAGTTATCAAGATATTAAATTTTATATTAATTTTCTTATTGGTTCTTCTTATTCTTTCTGTTTTTTTGTTAAGAAACAAGATTTTTATTTTTGGTGTTAAAAAAGTTTTAGTATTTGCTACGTTTGTGGTGTAAAAATGCACTTAACATTGTCGTCGAAAAATACTTTAAAATATCAATTAAGTCCCACATCCACAGAGAAATACCTGTTCATGAAAGTAAATTACAACTTAAGTGATTGGGTGCACCCTGAATGTAATAGAACACGTCGCCATTTTAGCTACCACTTTACTCACGCCCTCACTATAGAAAAGCATCAACCATACGAAATTTTTGGTAGAGTTTTGGCCGAGTCCACAGTTTCTTACATTTAACAATACAATTTAAGATAGATAAAGTGTCAGTGAATGTTCCAAATTAGAGCAAATGTGTTAGGAAATATATCGTAAGCAATTTTACATGAAATGTAAGTAGGAATCTTTGTGAAAAGTGTGCGGAAACATCGATTAAAAAACCACAAAAGCTGGTTCAGCACAAATTAGCAGAGAGGCACAAATTAGCAGAGCAGCATACACCTGAAAAATTTTTTGCTGATTTTAACCAAGTACGCAAGGGCGTCTTAAAATAGGGTTAGTGGACGCAAAGTAGGTGGCCAAAGGCGTCAGAAATCGCGTACATATGGTGGTCGTTGACTGCAGAAATCAAAGATTTTAAGACTTGAAAATATACGAATAGACTAACTAAATATGAGTGTCGCTGCAATGACTTTGGATGATCAGAGACCTTTGATGAACAGCTTTGATGTCATGAAGAAAGAATTCGTTCATGTAACGAACATTAGTGACGTTGTCGCTGGTGGTGCCGCAATTGGGGCGCCCAACTCTGGTCCGGCCTCGCCGACACCATCAACGCCAGATGAACAGCAGCTGCACCAACAGCAACATCATCACCACCACCATCATGTGGGCCATCATCACCACCACCACCATCATCATCAGCATCAGCCACATCAGCAGAATCAAATGCAGCAGTCAGCAACTACAGTGCAGTCCCAGCAACAGCAACAACAGCAGCCTCAGTTGCCTTACGATGCAGCTGGAGCAGTTGCTGTTGCTGAGCAGCGTCAACGATTGTTGGAAGGTACTGAAACATCTCCATTGCGAGGTTTAATTAAAAGCAATCAGTCGAATTCGAGTTGAAGTGTGGAAATCGTTTCTGATTTTGAAGAAATCTTGTTTATTTAGTTTCTATTTTCATTTGGCAAATTTATGAAGTTCAAGAAATGTTTTGCTGCTGCAAGATTTTGTAATAAAACCTTTCCGACTTGACTCAGAGTACTTGTGTATTGCGTACCTTTTTGAAAAACTTATGCGAGCGAACACTCTTCTTTGACTTTTAGAACAAACATTAAATTTGTTCAGCATTTATTGAGAGGATTGTATAACGGGAGTGCGCGAAATTACATTGCCCTTAAAAGCTGAGATTTATGTCAGAATTTGAAAACGGCTAAAAAGAACTGAAAAAATGTGTGCTGGAAAATCAGAGCAAATGCTAATGGAAGGAAGTGTTGGAAATGTAGTTTATAACAAATGAGTAACAAAAAAAGAGCAAGTAATGAAGCGAACTGTGTACGAAGCGAACTTAGTTTTCCTTGGTGTTAATTGGCAAGGAATAAATGAGCCTGGTTGCTATGTACCTGCAGTCCTCGATTGCAGAGTGGTGGTGTAAAGCAACTTATCTTCAGCTGTATGCTTTTCGAGTCGACATTCGAGTTGTCCTCCCCCCCTTCTGTCGTGTGGCTTTCCTGTATTTGCCTGAACGGTCAATCTTCTGTGCGCTCGTCTGCTGCTACATTCGCTACAGCTCCGTTAAGTACGTCGCCGAGTCGGACTTCGTGTTCGCGTTGCTGTCGCTGCCTCTTCGTCGGTTCAGTTTTCAAGAATCAAGAAGTAAAGCAAGTAATTCTTGTTTGTTGTGCCCTCGGTTTGTAAAATGAAGAAAACGAAATGTCAGCGGTTTCGATTATTGCTGCTGAATCCAACTTCAGTACGCAAATCGATCGATGAATACCTTAATTAAGAGAGCATTTCGTTTAATCTTGTGTTGCCGCATTAAGCTGCTATTAGATGCTTGCATTGTTATTTGGTAACAAATAATAAGCCCTCTCTAACCAGCCAAAGGGTTTGAAGTGATTAAGTGGAAACGTGTGAGTGTGGACGATATCGGTCGTACAATACCAGGAATATATTGGTTATTAATATTATTATTGTTACTGTTATTGTTACTAATTCAGGCTTTTTCTGCATTGTTGAAAAGGAAAAAAGTCAAAAAAATACTTTTTGAAAAAATACTTTTAGCATTTTTGAGGAATCTTATGATAACGGAAAATTCCACTATAAGCGTAAGAAAAGTAGTAATTTTTAGCAATAGTGAAAGCATTTCCTAAAAATATTAAGAAAATATGTCTTATATGATTCTATCTGGAATCGAATCACTACCTGTAAATAACTATTATAAGAACAGCTTTGTAGAAAAGGAAACATCTAAAACTATGAATGACATAAACTTCTTATAGCTTGTAAAATACTGGACCGAGGGTAGCAAGCTACTTAGCGGAACCTTCGTAACTCCAAGAGAATTGATGTAGTTATGAAAAAACTTGAAGAATGTTTACAATTGTTCACAAAAAATTTCAAGTTTACAATTTGTTAAATTATTGGATTGACAGTGTCACTTAATGTTTGTCATAAAGAAAAAGTTGTGCTGCCAAGACTCCATTCAATGCGGCGACTTGATCCGTAGCGTTCCCGTGGCAAAATTAGATCCACATCAGGATCATTGGCGACGGGAACTCAGCTAATGTTGTTATATATTCGGGAATAAAATTTGGTCTTAATATCTCGTACCAATTACATGATTTTCACATTTTTAAAATTGGCTTGGTCATTACTCGATTTCGTCCATTTTCTATATATATCTAGTCTAGTTTTTTATATCTATCTTGTCTCTTCTGGGTTACAAACGGAAGAACAAAGTGAATATACGCTCTCCCTTCGTGTGTAGGGCATAAAAACAATAACGAGGGAGAGAGAGAGAGAACGAAAGAGAGAAAGAAAGAGAGCTAGAGAAATAAAGAAATAGAAAGAGGAAGAGAGAGGGAGAGAGAGAGAGAGAATATATGATAGGTCTATCTGATTTTTTTCAAAATAGAATTTGTATTACCAAACCATATTAAAAAACCAAAGAAAATAATAAAAAATAAAAGCTAAACCATTTGAAATGGAAATAAAGAATATTATATAAAAATGGAAGTAAAAATTGTTACAAATAAAATTTAAGAATATCAATCTTTATTCAACAATGCAAAAAAATAAATTAAAAATCTTTCTAAAATGTGATTAATTAGTAATAAGAAGTTTCATCATACTTATTTTGTAGTAAGTGAATAATTGCGAACTGAAAATGTTAGAAATAAAGAGACAGTGAAACTAGTTAAATAAAGAATACAGAGACAGTGAAAAGAGCGAAAAAAGAGTAAAGAGACTGAAACTCGCACATAAATCGAGTTTCTTTAGTGTGAGGCTCATAATAAAAGCCGAATTGAAATGCAAAAGAAGCAATTCAGCACGAGTAGAGTGAAAATCTCTTTCACCAAAGCTAAAAGAGTGTGCCGTCGTGTTTTTCAATAGCAAGCAATCTCTTGTGTGTTTTTAGAGTGTCACGAAATTTCCAAAAAATGTATGGAGTTCGAAAAAGTATTTTTGCAAGCCAGCGCAGCGCAGCGCAGCTCAAGAGTATAAATAGAACGGCTTCAAAAATTCAGTGTCGTCGCGCGTGTTCAGAGAATTTACGTAGAAATTTACCTGCATAACAAAATATATAAATATATATTCATAAAAATATCTGCTTTCCATAAAACAAAAAAATCCAACTCGAAATAAATTGTAAATTTGCAAAATAATTTAAAGCAAAACGAGATAACGAAAATTTTATCAAGCAAGTCCAATACAAGAGAAACTAAGTTCTCCCCCGCAGTTTGTCTCAGCAGCTTGTGGTACGCATCAGGCTCTCTTCCTGAGAGGTGTTCGTGCATCACAGGCGACGATCAGCAGCAGTTCTAGCCATGCTGATGCTTGTGATCTTGGCGAGAAGCGAACGACCTTCTTCGCTGCTGACCTCTAAACACGCAACACAATGTCATGAACATTTCAATGAATGCAAAATCGTTTCCAATCGATCGTTACACAATCTATTGGTATGATTTCGAATTAAGTTGTCTCCTTGTTTTCGTTAAATGTTCACTTGCTTTCTTAAGTATTTTAGGAATTATTCCTATTATTTTATCACGGGTTTACCTAATTTTTAAACCAACTAACAAATCATTTTTACCATCTGCAGAGGAAATCGAGGCTCTCAAATTGGAGCGATCCCGGTTGACGCAGCAGTGTGCCGATGCTCAACGCCGCGAAAAGATTCTTATGCGTCGTTTGGCCAACAAGGAGCAGGAATTTCAGGATTATGTTGTAAGTAGGACAGATAACAAATCCAGCACTAAAAACAAGAATATGCATGTACAATATTTACATCAAGAAGGATTTATATAGAATTGATAGACCAAATTACGAGCACTGCAAACAATTTCTCTTGTGAATATGTTTTCTGTATTGCCAAGAATCAGAAGACTTTGAATGAACTTTATTTTCTCTTACTTTTTGCAGGCCAAACACAAATAGGTTTTATTTTATAAGCAGAAAAACCTTCCAACTATTATTATTTTTTTGCTGTTAGTAAGTTTATTTATTAAATTTATACTCTCCTCCTCAGAGCCAAATTGCTGAGTACAAAGCAGCTCAAGCGCCTGGCCCGGCCGCCTTGCGCTCCGCACTTTTGGATCCTGCCATTAACTTGCTTTTCGAAAAGCTTAAGAAGGAGCTGAAGGCGACCAAAGCAAAGCTGGAGGAAACCCAGAACGAGTTGTCGGCCTGGAAGTTTACGCCGGATTCGAATACAGGAAAGCGTTTGATGGCCAAATGCAGATTGCTATATCAGGTTGGTGAGCAAATACTTACTAGAATTTAGTGTCTTATATTCTAGGCAGCTGTAATTTTAGTTCCGATTGAATTTCTTGACCAACTCTCTCCTTTACTATGTTGTAGGAAAACGAGGAACTCGGCAAAATGACTTCAAATGGACGTTTGGCTAAGCTTGAGACCGAACTTGCGATGCAGAAGAGTTTCAGTGAGGAAGTAAAAAAGTCGCAGTCGGGTACGGTATTTTATATTTATTTAAATAAAGAATTTTCACTTTTATACTAATTTTTTCAGAACTCGACGACTTTTTGCAAGAACTTGATGAAGATGTCGAAGGCATGCAGAGCACGATTCTGTTTTTGCAGCAAGAGTTGAAAACCACGCGCGATCGCATACAAGTACTCGAGAAAGAGAATTTGCATCTGAAGAATACCTGCGCTAGCCATGAAAAGATCACAGCGGATGTGGATGTAGCACAGCAATCACAGCAGAATTTGGCAATGAATGGCTGCATCAGTAAACAGGAATCCGTCAGTGCTATCCAGAGCGGCACTAATGTTGCTCCGAGTGGCGAGAGCGCCGACAAAAATGGCAACCATGTCTTCAAGAAGCTCGAAACTATCGATGAAAATATGTGTCCACCCACCAATCCAACCATCTTGTCGACTCCCCCGACACCTACGCGGAGTGAATTCCTGAATGGCATGGAGTTCATTCAACAGACTGGTACAGCGTCTGTTGCCCTTGATGGCGGTAGTGAGAATTGTGGCAGCAGCACTGCGACCATCACAATAACACGCACTCCGTCTGTCTCGCGCAAGCGAAACTATGACGAAAGCGACATAATAACTGAAAATCCAGCAGTGTCGGTCACGCAACTGCCCGTGGCAGCGCCGCGCACTCTTCCACCGAAGAAATCAAAACTTCGCGTAACGCCTTCGCGACGCGCCTCTCTGCAGTCGGCTGATGTGGCTGAGAACGACAATACGGCTGCTGTTGTGACGGCTGCTGTTGGGTTCGTCACTAACAACATCCAACAGGACCTGGCTGCAGTATCCAGCACTGGAAATCCGTGTTTCGCTGACAACGCATTGGCTGGTGTGGCCAGTGAGGAAGCTACTGCCGCGGCTGCCACCACACAGTTCGAAGAAACCAACAACAGCTGCAACATTAGCAGCAGCGGCGGCGGCGCTTTTGCGGTCGCCTCGCAACGCATAATGACGCGACGCATGTCCTTGCGAAATCAGCCAAATGAGACGGCATGAACTGAGCGACCGACCAACTTCACTACGAATAACTCGGTTAATATCAAAACTTAAGCTTTTCGAAGTAAACAACAGGGATGGAATTCTTGGCTGCTTGCGCGAATTAAGGAAGGACATACAGCGGAAACTGTAATCAACGGAAATTTTTATATAAATGAATATATAAATAAGCGAAAAATATTGTGTATAGAGGAAAAGATAAAAGTAACTCATATTGATATAATTTTATTATACGTATAACATGTCTAAAGTATAAATTTTTAGTTTAATATCTAATTACTCATTAATATCTACTTGTTCTATCTAAGTTGAAAATGCAGTTGTGGAATGTAATCTAGTTTTATTTCAAATAAACTTGCACGAATGATGATACTTTTGGTAATTATAGTGTGTGTTTAAATGTGACGAATTATAAAGAGTGCAGAATTCTCAATCATACGCTACATTTTGAATTGAACAAACGGAATGAATTTTCTCCGAGCAGCTTGGGGTTGTAAATAAGCGATCTTTTAATAACCACGCCTACTTTTTATACTAAAAGTAAAGACACCCTCAAAAATATATGATCAATATCTCGTGGCTCGATTATACAGAAGTCGAATGGCGAATCCCTGTGGATGTCCATCTTTGTGCCTCGCTGTTTCAATAGAGATTTAAGCAGAGATATTAAACAAAACTTTAAGCAGAGACGTTGCGCCGAAATTTACCACAAATATTCTTTGTTTAGTACGAGTGGTCCAGGCGGACGTGTTTCATAGCAGTTGACTTGCTCGATTTCAGTTTTAGAATCTTGGTGGCTTCCTTTTACTTGTAGACTCGCTGATGTTTGTCATTGCACTGAACTGGAAGCCGGCATTTGCTTGACCGTGTTGCAACTGAGTGTACGTCAGGTTGGTATTTTCTTTAGGTTGATGTCGCTTCTGATTTGGTTTCGCCATTAATACGTGTTGCCAGCAGGCTTTTGTGCTTGCAGAATCATAATCTGCTTAACAACACTTACGTCAGCACTTTTGGTCTCTGCTTGATTTCTTCTAGTGTGCTACCGGAAGATGCTGTACTCCTTATTAGCAAAAGCAAAACGGAATTATATGAAAAATTGTAAACTTTTAGGTTCTACAAACAGGTCGTAAAAGCGTCGTTCCAACTTACTAACGCAAAAACTGACAGTTTAAAGCAAAGCGCCGTAATTACGAGCTAAAGGGCGAGGTAACCCGCCCACAAGAACCTCAAATAACTCGCAATGCCCTCAAACAATCGTTGGCAGACCAGAGCCATTTTTGAAACGGTACCACTGCAAGGTTTTGGCAACAAATCCCAAAAGAGATGCTGTAAAGAGCAAGAGACCGACCACCGACCTGCGGTGAGACGCTCCCTTCGAAGCAAATGCCAACCAAAGGGACCTGCTTACCATGGCCATTAAAAGTAAAAGTAGAACGTGTACTAGTGGAAGAATAGGCTGTGGAGAAGGAGAAGACAAACAAACTTTGGGCAATAAAAACCATTAAACAGACGGACGAACAAACAGACACACAAGTGACTGCACGTTAAATAGCAGGCGAGGCCGCCAGTCGCGCTAAAAGAGCAGCAACCGCCCGGTCCAACTGGTGGCTAACGTAGGAACCACGAAGAACTGCAACCAAAGAAGTCAGTTGTTCAGTTTAAGTTGTCGTTTTAAGTTTATTGCAAATTCCATTCATTGTACAAGGCTAATGAGAAAGAATAAAAAGTAAAATCGAGCAAAAATCGGGAAACCAAGGACTGGAAGTGTTGCAAACGAAAAGGGCGCCTTTTTGGCCGTTTGGTGTTGCCCACGTTCTGTTTTATTGCTTCATTGTACTCTGTTATTGCGGAGTAAGCAAGCATCACTATCGGCGCCGTGCTCGTTCTCGTCTTCCCCTCTTCATTGATGTCCTAGTATTTGTAACCCGGTCGGCCACCCGGACCCTGCGGATACTGCGGCTGGCCCTCGTAGGTGACGTCCGCGTGGAATCCGGTCTTCCAGTCGGCGGTGTAGCGCACGATTTGTGTGCGTCCATCTGGCATTTGAACGCGATACTCGCCGGTGGTGACGTCGCCGTTGCTGGACGCCTTGTGCGAGTAGTCGTTGGCGGTCTCGATGTCGTTGACCGAGTACTCGAAGTCGAACGGCATGCCGGGTACGTGAACGTGGTCCTGGGGGCAGAGGACCAAAAAGGGGGGGGGGGGGGGTAGTTAGTTGTCAAAGAAAACAAATGTTGTACAATATTCGGTTTTAATTTTCAATGTCTATGTTTTAATTTCTACTGGTTTAAAATGTAAGTGTTTGAGATTTTTACATACCGGATGGTCTGGTCCCGGCGTAGGTCCCGGACGTGGACCTGGCGGTGGTGTTGGCCGTCCTGGCGTCGGCGGGGTCTGCAAAGAATGTAGTAGAAACCGTTTAAAAACCTCAGTCACGCGAAATAAACGTTTCAATGCTCAAATGTCATCAAGAACCTTCGGCCGAATTTTCCAACAAATTTTATACAAGTGAAAAAATCTGCACTTAAAGGTGCCTCACAAAAAAAAAACAAAAAAAAAAAAAAACGAGAACAAGTGGTTTTTCTCATGTTGGTTATTGTTGTTGTTGTTGTTGTTGGTCTAGAGGTGCGGCTGGGCAGGAAAAAAATTCCCAAGAAGCTGAAACTAAAAACAAGACGAACGTTGCAACCAATTTCACGATTATGCAGTCGCACTACAACATTTTTGCTCTCTTTGATTTAAAGTTCAAAATTTTGGGAAGTTGTGATTTTTTCTTTTTTAAGACGTTTTTAAGCCCGGTGGCTTTCTTGGCTGTCTGTTCGGTCACAAAGTTTGCAATTGATTTTAAACTAACTTCCCGATGAGTTAGAGACTTGAAAATTTATACACTGACCACCGCCGCCCACTTTGAGGGAGGAAAGCCAGTAGAGCAAAATATCGCGGAGATGCCTGTGAAAATGTGAGGTGAATGCAACTGAAGCGCAGATGAATGTAAGGTAAATAACAACAACAACAACAGCAGCAACAACCACAAGTGCAACAAAACATCAGTAAGGTAGCAGTAAATATTTTGCTGCTGCTGTTGAGTGATACCGCTGTTACTTCTCTTTCTTCTCTTTCTCTTTCTGCTACTTCCCCTCCTCTCCCTCCCCTCATCCGACACCAAAACCCCAAGGTTGTTGTTGCTCTCGTAATGCACTCGGTCACTCGGTGTTGCGAATAATGCATGAAAATCTTGTGCATCGAACGGAAGCGGGTAACCCGCGCTGAACTCTCTCACCGTCAATCCCGCTGAAATCTTCTGCAGAAATACCAACACCAACAGAGCAACAGTAACAACAACAATTGAGAGTGAATCACGTGTGTTGCGATCTGGAATCACAATGATGATGCTGTGATGGTGTTGTTGCTGTTGTTGTTGCTGTTGTTGTTGTTGTTGTTGACGTCGACATTGAGGCTGCGAATGATGGTGGCAGAAATGTTGTTGCGGAATGACATGAACAATTTATTGAGGCTGACATGTGGTTGCAAATGCAACTCCAGCAAACGTAGTACAACAGCAGCAGCAACAACAACAACAACAACAGTAGCTCATCATTGCTGAATACACGATTTCGCAGGTAGGCTGCGACCAGAGCTACTTCACGTCTGCAGCGCCGTCAGCAGCCGCTGCCGTTGAGCGTCTCGCGAGCGTCGATGAGGAAATTATTGTTGCAATTAGTGTAAATTTCAATACCAATTTGTTCGGCATTGTTTGAGTTTTTGTTGTTCTCCCGCTTAAAATGACTTCGCCTCCACTTTGTTTTTCGTGTTGCAAGCAATTGTTGCTGCTGCGAGTACATATTTCTGAATTGAATTCGCGTGAGAAATTTCTTCCTCTGTGACTTTTCACACAGTTTCAACTCATTGAATTTAGTTTCTTCATCCTTTGCGAGGTTCAAAAAATCAACTAATCTAGATACTCACGAAGGGTTTGTTGGGTTCCGGATAATTGTAGCCGTTCTTCGTGGGCGGCAGGTAGGTGTTCGAGCCGGGCGCCAGCTGTCCGCAGACGAACGCAGCCAAGCCGAGTGCTGTGCTCTGCAATTCGAGATGAAGGCAAAGACAAAATTAGAGCAAATAAGTGAAAATAAGTCATTCAAGATATTTAACCAGCGTGTTGAATATAATAACGAGTGGTGAATAATTTAAGTGGCAAAACGACGAGTTGAAGGGAAGAACGAAGCTGATATTAAAAAACTATTCGGCGATCCATGAAAAGATGTTGGAAAAATGAGAAAATTATTGGTTCTCGGTGTCGCTTTCAGTAGCAGTGAAGAGCCACGATTTCCCCGTTATCAATTCCGAGCCTTCGCGCTTCTTATTTTGATGTTTACATTCAATTAAAATCGCCATTTAAGTGCCGCAGCGAGCGCGTTGCAGCAGAGCGCCGCTGGTTGACAACGTTTTCACCGCTAATTGACACCGGCGGCCGGCGGGTTCATCAATCACGCCAAAAATGAAGTGGAAGACGACAGCGACTGACTGACCCGGCGACGTGTGATGACACGGCTGAGCTGACGCGTGACGGACAGACGCTGCGTCGGATGGACGGGTGGGTTGAAGCGGCTCGTCACAGTGGAGGAGCAGCCAGCAAAGAGAGGAAGCGACTCGAGCGGATGCCACGAGAGAGCTGCAGACAGGCGGACCTGCAGAGAGGCAGTCGGACGGACGTCCACACCGACAGACAGACGTGGAGGCAGCCGCGTGTTGTCGGACTCGCAGCTCGCAGGCGCAGACATGTTTGCGTCCTCCAGCACGAAGTGGAAATCGCATGCGGAAATCGCTGGACGACAGCAGATGTTAATCGCTGCATGTTTTTAATTTTCATTAACGCGTTAAACGCTTGCATTTCCACAACGACTTCTAATTGAGATTCGAGCTGCGACTGACTTTCTAAGCATCTTCAGCGTCAGCTGTGAATTCAGCGAAGCTGCAGCAACGCATCTGCGGCCCGCAAAATCCACACCGATGCGGAGCTCATGAATCGCTTAATATTCATGTCATGCAAAGCGATTCAGTGATTCAACTGCATTGAAATTGCTAGAAAATCTGTAAACAGCGATAATTAAAAAGAAGGACGACCGCGTTAATAAGAAATCAAAATTACAAATGATAGCCGCGGTCAATGAAATCATAAATTCAAGTTAATCAATGAAATCGCAAGTCAAGTGGAATTTGGAAAATATAAATAAAAAAGAAAAAAGGGAAGAGTTTTCAGTTGAGCTTGCAATAATTATATAGAAATCAACGGCTGCGAGGTGCTTGAATTAACACTTTTTAAATACCAGAACTCCACTTCAATTAAAGTGCAAATTTATGCAGATCGCGACGATTGCAGCTGCTGCTGCAGTTGGACGAGTGATAAAAACGTACGGGGAAAAAAAGCAGAAATCACAGGAAAAATTAAAGCAAGAAGTCATTCGTAATCAGAACAACAAATTGCTGGCTTCGAAATGTCATTCGGTGGGACTGCTGGAGGTGCCGCTGGAACTGTTGTTGTTGTTATTGTTGTTGCCTGTGCAGCAGCACCGCTTGCTCTTGTCACCGGCATCAGCAAGAGCAGCAGCAGCACCAGCCGCCGCCGCTTCTTCGTCTGATCGGCGCAGCGAGCTCCACGCTTGTTGTGCGAATGAATTTATGCGATATTTAGCTGTAATAGAATTTGCACTCTGACAGCCGCAAACTGAGATGCACTTTAACTTAATTCGACAATCAGTCGCAACTGCCGGGCGGCCGGCCGAAGTGAATAAATTCGCACTTCGCTTCTATTTTGTGACTTCGCTTCAAAACATTCAATTTAAATTGTGGAGCGGAGCCAAAACAAGGCAGTGGAAACTTCCACCAGGAGTCTAGTGCAGCTCAGACGTACGTTTTTCCAGTTTTATAACTCAGACGTACGTTTTTTTTCAGTTTTATAACTCAGACGTACGTTTTTACGGTTAGCCGTTACATAAATTTCGGCGCGTGAATCTTGCCGGCTGCCATTTTAAGCAACTCAAAACCGTTACAGTTCTTCGAAGAATGTGAGTGTCGTAGGAAGAGCGGGAGAGATCAGCTGTGGAGGAGCAGTTCACACTGCGAGAGAGTTTTCGTTTGTTTCTCGATTTAAAGTTTCTCCATTTAAAAAACGTTAGGTCGAGTTCGTTTCTTAAGTCCTTCGGGTTTGTGCGGAGAATTCCAAGCCCGCGACAACATAAAGAGAGAAATTGAAGTCATATGAGTTTTTCTTATTATTATCAATCACATTATATGCAATTATATAAATAAACCACAATTAGGAAAGACTACAGCCAAGCATCGCATTCAGACTTCCGCCACGAATTTCTATTTAGAAAAAAGTGAAAACTTGGAAACTGATGAATTTCGCAGACAGACGAATCACAGCCATCAGTCTCAGTCATGCAACACATCGAAGTGCTGCACGTCCGGGTTCCACAAGCAGCTGCGAATATCATAACGAAAGCAGACGCCGTGCGCGGGTTTTCAAATATTGCAGGGAATCTGCAAAAAAAACGGGAAACACTTTTCTCCGCAACAACACGCGGCGACAAATGCGAGTTCTTGCGGGGCGACCGGTCAGCTCGCGACTCAGCAGGTCAGCTGGACGCGACTGGCCTCTCCTGCTGTTGTTGCTGTAGGCCTCGGAATTCGGTTCGAATTTTGGCACTGAGAACCTGCTGCCCCATTTGATTTTTCCACTGTGGCGACAAGCATTCGCAGAGTGTGGCCGCCTCTCGCTCCGACTTGCTATCCGTGCCTCCAACTGTCCTCTCGTCTGCCCGTCAAGACGCTCCTCTCTCGTCTCTCTCTCTCTCTGCAAACATGCGGCGCAGCACGTCAATGTCGCGACCTGAGTTTTCGGAATTTTTGCGAGAATCCGGCGGCCAGATGGCGGCAGGAGGGAGGAGGAGTCGGAGGAGTCGGAGGAGTCGTAGGACAGTCGAAAACGACGAAAACTACGTCGGTGGCCCTTCTTGCAAATCCTTGAGCCGCTACGTGATCTGAATGCTGTGCTTGCGCCGACTTGTAGTGTGAGTCAGCGCAGGAAAAAACGAAAAACGTGCCATTGACAGCACACAGCAAAATCACAGCAGGTTCACGTGTTCGTCCCTGCAGCCGCGAGAAATGAGGTGGTCGGCGCTACGATGCGGAGCGGGACGTCGGCGAGCGGACTTCTAACGTGAACGAGAGTCTGAGTTGTTGCGAGAGTAATTAATGTCCGCAACTAGTTCGAGCTTCGCCAGTTCTGGTTGCGATATTGAAATCCGCATTAAAAAAAAACAAAAATTAAAAAAAAAGAAAATAAAAACAAAAAGTTAAAAAAGAAAAATTAAAAAAAAATTAAAAAAAATTAAACTGAAAAATTAAAAAAAAATTAAAATAAATTAATTCAAATTAACTGCGAAGCCAACAAGGAGGATAGGGAGGGGAAGGAGCGAAACCAGGAGGAGGAATCGAGTTGCACCGAAGTGGGGACCGCCAGGCCTTCATTAGGAATCCCATTGACGCGCTCCCCCGCTACCAAGCGTCCGCTTGCGTCCGTCTGTCGCCAGCTGAAGTGAGGTGTTAATGGAAGTTTTCTCTGCTTCGCATAAAAGCGTCTTGATTAAACACGCGATTAATCATCGCATCGGGAGGCGAGCCTGCTGTCGCGCCTAACAATGACTGGCAAGCAGCGCGGACGCAGCAGATTCCGAGCAGAGCCGCCGCAGCGTGCGACGAGCGCACCTCCGTTGAAGCGGCGAAGGCTGCGTGCGCACACACCGTCCACAACAACAACAACGACGCAACAACAACGACGCAACAACAACGACGACGCATAACTAATATTTTGCGCTAAACAAGTGTGAAGTGGGCAACAACAATGCAGGCGGCAGAACGCAGACGCTTTCAATGCAAACATTTGAAGTCGAATTAAACGGTTTTTAATAACGGTGGCGGCATCGACGAAGAGAGCGGAACGCGTGGCGTGGGCGGGAAAAGAGCAGCAGAAGCAGAAACTCATTGCAGCGCACTTCGAAGCTCTTCAATGATTTCGACGGCGACGCGCAGCAACGCAACCCACTGCGGCAACGCGCTGAGTCACTCGTGTTGTTGGTTTTCCTGCAGAAGCAACACGATGAGGAGGAGGAGGAGGAGGAGGAGGAGGAGGAGGAGGAGCGGGAGGAGAAGGAGGAGGAGAGGAGGAGGGATTTCTTGCCACAGAATTCATTCGCATGAAACTCAAGACTTCAGCGACGAACTCAGTCATTAATTTATGACTTCATTTGATGCTGCCGCGACTTTCAAATTGATTTCCAGCATTGCAAGCAAAATTAAGTGCTAATTGAGGAAAATCATCAATAAATAATAAATTATCGATTCACGCAGAACAGCAGAAAAACTCAAAAAGGTTCGAAATTAAACGAAACTCATCGACGTCGTAATCAATCGTCTTCAGCAACTGCAACTGCAAAGGCAGCGAAGTTCTGCGAAATCACTGACTTCGTCGAATCCAATGACTGACGACTTCAGAGAAGCGAAGAAGTTTTTAGCTTCTCAAGCTGGCATTCTTGAGTTTTTAGTTCTCCGGGGCCGCTGATGAGGTCGCCATCGCTGATTGAGTTGTTGCCGCGACTGCAAGACGTGGAAAACAATCAGCGGCTGCTGAGTCGGCGGCATGCCAGCGACCAGCGACGCGCGGCGCTGCAGATGCGTGCGAGTTAGAGACGCGCGGCGCTGCAGATGCTTGCGAGTTAGAGACGCGCGGCGCTGCAGATGCATGCGTGTTCAATAGAAGAAGAAACGCACACTCAGTTCACTTCCTGCCGAACGCGTGGCTCCTGCAACGCGCACCGCCGAAGCTGCTGATGAATGCGACGCGACGCGCGTTGCCTGCTCGAGCGCGACGTTGAATGCTGCCCGCGGCGACGGCGACCCGATTGCGAAAGCATCATCAAAAGATTGAACTCTTCATCTGTTTTATTGCAGCCTATTTAACTGCCGCGCATAAAAGCGAGACTCGCGGCCGTGACGAGTGGTGTTGCCGCGTCTCCGCTCCTCGAATGAGCTGCCTTGCAACGCGCTTTTACAACCCACTCTGCCACTCTGCCACTCTGCCACTCTGCCACTTTGCGCTCAAAGCTTGCGACGCCTCAGAGAGCGAAGAGAGCGCGAGCGTTGCGCTTGCGGCGGCAACTGCAATTGTGCGGCGTGCTGGCGCATTAATTGGCTGCGGCTTCGAGCTGCGATTTCGGTTGAGGTTGCACGGACACTCACGTGTTGCCATGAGAACGAACTTTCTTTTCTCCACCTTTGGCGCAACATTTGAAAATGTGCAACTTGACTTGCAACTGATGGAGCTGAAAACTGGAGTCGAAAACAGCAGCTCAGCGCGTGCTTGAGCTCGAAGTGAAGTCAGTGGGTCTCGACGCGATGACTGCCAGTGCAGTCTGATTGCAATTTTTCAATAATTTACTTGTTCGCTTGAATTTTCTAAGCTTCCCTCGCAGATATTAAAGTCCGTCTCCTTGTTTTCGGCGGCAAGTATTCGAGTCCCGAGTCCGAGCGGATGTGCATTCACTCCACTCACGCCTTCCCGAGGACCCTTCTGCGCTTTCCAGACGACTTGCTGCGCAAATTTGCCAATTAAACTGCAGGACGTTTTAACAAAGCGATCAATCGGCGAGCGCCGCTGCGGCTTCAATCAATCAAACGACGCAATTATCAGTGACCTGCACTGAAATCACGGTGTCGAGAGCCACACGTAGTCGAGGTCGGCGTGAACCAACACGATGGCGGCGGCGACGAGGAGCGACGAGTAGCGGCGGCGTGGAGCGACGAGTAGCGGCGACGAGGAGCTTCGAGTAGCGGCGACGAGGAGCGGCGACGAGGAGCGTCGAGGAGCGTCGAGGAGGAGCGGCGACGAGGAGCGGCGACGAGGAGCGTCGAGGAGCGACGAGTACCGTCGGGTGGCGTTGGGAGGCGTCGAGTGGCGTCGGGTGGCGTCGACTAGCGTCGGACGGCCAACAGCCGGCGAGCGGCGACGACGGTGTTCGGCGCGGCGAGGCGAAGTTTTGTGATTCGCATTTCATAAATTTCGCCAATGAAAATTGCATTCGGATGGAAATTTGAAATGCAGATATTTGGGATGCGAGCTCCGTTCCGCTTCTTTGCGAGTCGACATTCGGGGAAATAAACACCCGACTTCCAGCTCGGATCGGGAGGAGCAGCTGACGGCTCCGGAGCAGCCGACCTGAAATTCGGGGGGAGTTCGGTGGAGTTCGGGGGAGTTCAAACGGCGGTCCGTCCGCTCGAGCGCACCACTGATTGAATGCGGCGAACGTATTTCGCTCATAATCAAACTCGAATTGTGTTCGAAGTTTGCCAAGAAAAATTATGCGAATATTGTTGGGGGGGGGGCAGCAAACTGGTGGAGGGGCAGCAAACTGGTGGAGGGGCAGCAAACTGGTGGAGGGGCAGCAAACGGGGGGAGCGCGGGGGCTGCAGGGCGTGCGAGGGCCGCTGATTTGCATCCGTTTATTACGTTCGCATTTCCGTATCTTCGCCGATGGAAATATTTGCATTTTTGTGGAGGGTTGCGGAATAAAATTTCGTAGAGCGAAGATCTCGAAGTCGTCATTTTCACATTCTGATATTCAGTGTTCTGCTTTGAAAACGAGTTCGTGAAGCGCTGAGCTTAAGAATCTCTTTAAAAATAAGTGAAGAACTACAGTCTCGTCCTTCGCTTTCTTCACCCGCGTTTTTAATTTCCTTCTGTCGCATTGACACGCCCTCACGTCGCCTCCCTCCATCCACGAATTCAACTCTCTGAACTGAGAAGCGTCGTCTGTGGCCGCGTGTTCGTCTGCAGTTCGCAGGATTCCACGATTCCATGCCGTCCCTCTGCTGTTTCTTTTCTCCTTTTTTAATTGTCTGCTTTGGCAAGCGAAACATTCGTCTAGAAGGCTACAACAACAACAACAACAACGTAGTTAGGCGAGTGGCGAAGTCAGAGAGTTACAAGCAGAAAATTACGCGTGTCTGCTGTCGCTGCTGCTGCTGCTGCCGTCTAGCCAACGAATTTCGGACGGACCGCCGCAGCTTTTGGATGCCTTTGGTGGGTCGTTTTTTTTAATTTTCTTAATTTTGCCAAGGTCGACAAAATTAATGATCTCCAGAAATACTCACGCTGCCACAGAACTTCAGCAACGCATGTGTGGGTGGCGCAACACACACACACACACACACACACACACACACACACATCTACCCGTCCTTCTCATCGACGCCCTCGGAGTTCAAAATTAGACAACAGATTCGCGGCGAGAAACCAACTTAAACGTTTTGAATTTCTCTAAAATTTGTGTACTTGAACTCGCAGCTTTTTGTTCTCTTTCGCCATCGCGGCGAACTCGTTGCAATCCGAAGCAACTCGCTGAAAATTGGGTGCGCTTCCGAGAGCAGCAGCGTGACAGCGAGCGCGCGGGATGGAACTGAATTCGCACGGCGAGCGGCGACGCCAGCACGAGGACGGACGGACAGCGGAGAGCGGACAGCCAGTCAAGTCGTCAGAAGAGAGACGACAGCGTTGAGCGACGGGCACTCCTCGGCAAGCAGCGCACATGTGGACCGCGTGACCCTGAATTCAATGAATTGAATACCAGCAGCGATGCAGCGCAGCCACTCGGCGGTTCGGCTGAAGTTCGCTTTAATTTTCGCCAATTTGCGTTTTTTTTCAGAAGCGTCACCGGCGACCTTCCGCTGACAAGAACTCCCGCCTCCCGCTTCTATTTACATTTTATTTGTGATTCGTTAAGTTTGATCTTTGAAGACCAAAAAAAATCAGGTGGCTATCGCGCGAATTGCTTCCGCTGACATTCTAAAATCAGTGGAATCACACGACTCGCCTCGCGTTGGTCGCTGGCGTCGCCCGTCATTGCAAGCCTAACAAATAATTAATTCGTTTTCATTCGCAGTAAACAGCGAATTAATGAACTTCTGCACCACTCACTCGACACTCAGTCGACACTCAGTCGACACTCAGTTGGAAAATCTCTTCTCGGAGATTAATTGCGCTGAGAAGATTTGCAAGCGCTGGTGGTGGTTGTTGTTGTTGTCTTCTTCTTCGATTTGTTCCTCCGCACGAAACACACAAACACATCGCTGCATGTTTCTGATTAATGAAGACTCAGCGGACGATGATTTCCAGCGCACACACGGCTGTCGGAAAATTTAATTCGCGATGTGCTGCAGCGCGTGTGACGTCGACAGAGCGAGAAATGTTGAGAGGGCGAGAAATGTTGAGAGGGCGAGAAATGTTGAGTGGGCGAGAAATGTTGAGAGGGCGAGAAATGTTGAGAGGGCGAGAAATGCAGAGGCAGATTTCGGGGAAACAGCGGACGCTGAAAGAACAACGGCAACCAAGAAACTCGAGCGTTACTCACAATGAAGGCAACCATTTTGAGGGACGTCATTCTGCAGCGTCGTCGACCTTTGAACTCGAGCAGCGAAGAGTTGCGTCTGCTTTGCGCGACGGATTTCCCTCTGATTTCCAAAATAATCTTCAGCTTCAGCGAGCGTTAGTTTCTTCTTCCAGTGAATACTAATTTTTTCTGTTCTTGTAGTTTACAGTAATATTGCACAGTAATATTGCACAGTTATATTGCACAGTAATATTGTACAGTTATATTGCACAGTAATATTGCACAGTAATATTGCACAGTAATATTGCACAGTTATATTGCACAGTAATATTGCACAGTAATATTGCACAGTAATATTGCACAATATATTTTGCTAATCAAATGCACAGCGAAGTGATTTACTCGACTTTCACATACACACACGAAGGATGCTCCGCTGCATGTCCTTGCAATATTTGGTGCTGGAAAAGAAGTCGGTTTTCAGTACTCGGTAGCCGCGAATCCGCACGTTGAACGCGATCGCTATGAATTAGTTTTCCGCTACGCTCGGCAGCGCTTTTTATAACAGAAGAAAAATCCGCAGCAGCAGCCGCTGTAGCAGCGCTGGCGGCAGCGGCAGCAGCAGCAGCAGCAGCATAACAACAGCAAGTGCTTCGCGCAACATTTACGAGCCTCAGCGACGGCAACAACAATGGCAAGATTAGGGAATTCGTGAAGCCACAGTTAGAAATTCTCGCGCTCTCTTTAAAGACGACCACGAATCGATCGTATGCAAGTCTATCCATCCATCCGTCCATCCGTCCGTCCATCCATCCGTCCATCCACTCCTACCACTTCACTCAGCGCCTCAGACTCTCTTCAGCCGCAACGACAACAGCAGCCTCTCGTCGCTGCTCTTCTCCACTGCTGCTGCTGCTGCTGCTGCTGCTGCTGCTCTTGTTGCTGCTGCGACTGCGACCCGCTGTTGCTGCAATACAACAAAACCGTTTGTTTGAGATGCTCAGCTGGTCTGCTTAGCTTGCGCTCTTCAAAATTCTGCATATTTTGAGAGCGATCAGTTATCTCCGCTGATTTTTCTTATCCGCTTATGATGTTGTTTGTGTTTGTTGTTCGCGAATGCAACTCGAAATTACACTCATTATTTGAAAACCAATTGAGAGCATCGAACAGCAACTCACGTCGGATGATGAAGAGCGCAAACTGAATCAACTTATAATGTTAATAATGTTAATAATGAAGAAATCATCATTCCCGATGTAACTTCGTTTTGTAAGGCTGTGTTGGTGTTGCTGTTGCAGCTGTTTTGCACTCCTTTATTGTCTGCAGCTTCATTATGATTGCTGATGATGATCTTCTCTATTTCACTCTCACGCCGATTGACGTTGCGCTGCTGCTCTGTAAACATTTTGTAAGCTCTGGAAATCTCGCTTTACTCGCCTTTTACTCTCTCTCTCTCTCTCTCTCTCTCTCTCTCTCTCTTGTATTTTTTCGATTCTCGATTAACGTCGATTCTGCTTTTCGAATATCAAATTGTTGTTGACTTCTGTTAAATTGCTCAGAAAAATGCTTCTGCTGAAACTGAAAGCAGCAAATCGAATAAATCGACTTCTAGCTGGGATTCACGAAATCCTTTGCTGTCTCCGAAAATTGGCACTCGCTTGACACTCTCTGAGCTTCAAGTCTTGCGTTCTGCTGCGCTCAAAAAAGTGCTCGCGTTGCTTTGTTCGACTGCCTGCTCGGGACTCTCAACGTCCGGTTCTTTAAAAGCCAAATTATGTCGCAGTTTTTCCGCCCTCAGCAGGAAGGCAGCAAAAATACGCAAGAAGTCAAGAGCAGCAGCGGCGAGCGTCGAGCGGCGAGCGGCGAGAGTGAATGTCGTGAGTGTTTCGAATGCTTGCGCGAGTGTTTCGAATGCTTGCACGAGTGTTACGAATGTTTGCGCGAGTGTTTCGAATGTTTTCGATCGAAAGGTTGGAAGGAGAGGAGAAGAGAAGAAAAACGGTGCATCTGGTTGTCGCAGGGCGTTCATATTTCGCACGCCTTTTGTTGTAACTCAGGCAACGAGAGAGAGAAAGAAACGAGGCAACAACGAGACTGAGTTGTGCTCAAAATTAAGTTATTTCGTTGCATTTGCGTGGATTTCTCACTTGATTGCATGGATTTCAGCCTGAATTTTTTGTTCTTTTCCTGTCAACTGGAACTTTTGTTTCGCGCTAAACAATTTCAAGTTTTTCAGTTTCCCATAAAGGTTACAAGCAATTCATGCAACATGCAGTGACAGAGACAGAAGTAGCAAAACGGAGAACGAAAATCGACCTGTTGATGCGAATTCGAACGAAGCGAAGGTGCGCCGCACTGAAGTTCCTTAGAAGGAACCAAAACGCAAAAGCAGCGCCGGCAGCAACAAAAGCAGGCTGACGGCCAGCTGAACTTTCTGAGCAAAAAGTAGACAAACGGAATCACATTCGTCGCTGCTGAATTGCATTAGAAACCGAAGCGGAATCACATTAAAAATGAAAAGGTTAGCCAAAAAAAGAGAAGATAAGTCGATCCCAGCATTGATTGCGCTTAAAAGTTCTGCAAAAAAACTCGTGTTTGCTGCCGTCGTCGTCGTCGCGTCCCCTCGCCCGTCCACAACCCGTTAAGCGGGGAATTCAACGGGATTCTTGCGCTCTGCTGGTTCGTCATTCCAACGGAAATGACAACGAGTACTTGTGAGCAGCAGCGACGAGTACACGTGTGAGAGTTCTGCTCACTAGTCGATGTCGCTCTCTTATTTAACATTTTATTGCGAGGGCGACGCTCTGACACGGCAATCGCAGCAGTTAACTGTAACGAGAATAAATGTGACTGTGAAGGCAGCGCTGAGAACGAGACAGCAACGACGGCAGCGTGAGTGTGTGTGCAGGAAATCTGCAGCCAGGAATCTGAAGCCGAATCCGCTGTTATTCTGCTGAGAGGCGCTGCACCGCTATTCACGCTGATGGACTCGCTGAAGGTCTTCTTGTCTGTCGTCGCGGTCGTGAATACCGAGTGCTGCACGCGGCACTCAAGAGCTTCTCTGCGCTCACGAGGATGCAGCTTCAGTCTCCTAATTTATATCTCACTCTTGATAATTTCATGTTGATCGCATTTATTGCTGTATTTCATCTCTTTTGCTTCCCCGCTTCAGCTGAAGCCAATCACTCGCTGCCAGCGATTAGCACGTCGACTCGTTAGTTGGCCTGAACGCCGCCTAAATTAACGGCGACCATTTGCGACCGCGACGCGAATGCCGCCATTAACGCCTCCCGTTCCTGGTCATCGTTGAGTTGAGCGCTTGAAAGTTCTTCACAGCCAATAAAACATCCGAAAGTTGCGCGAAATTGAGGAAAACTTATTATCAAACTTTAATGGAATTTCATTATCGTCGCGAGTATTCCGGTCGCTTCTGCGGTCGCGGTCGTGGTTATCAGAAGGACTTCCAACTTTCTTTTTAATGTGTTGGCCACAAATAAATTTCCGCGCGCCTGAGAGCGATAAAAATATCCGCTCTTCCCGAAGGAGAGGCGCTCCACACAAAAAAGGGAATTCAGGCCGTCGGCTGGCGGGGGGGAGAAGTGGGCGCGCGGGGTGGAGCTCCGTAAATTTGCGGCAGTCGCATTGACAAACGACCGGCGCTGCAAACGGAAGCGAAGTGCTGCCAAATTTTGCGAGTGGTAGGCGTGCACGCTGCCGCTGCACTCCTGAGCGGCTGAGTGGCTGAGCAGCTGAGCGGCTGAGCGGTGAAGACGGGCGCCGCTTATCGCTGCCGCCGCGCTCACATGACGTCGGCGTAGATTGGCATCATTTTTCACACGAAACTTGGAAATGCAGCGAAGTTTTCAAGTAGTTTGGCGAGTAGTTTTGACAGTCGTGGTGGCGGAGGACGCGAACGGCGGTGGACGCGAACGGCGGTGAAACGAGAGAAGTGAGAGAGAGAGATGAACCTTTTTTGTTCCATTTTTGTTCCATTTTCATTATTGTGAACAGCTTAATTTAAATAAAACTTCATTATTTTTAGTGGTTTTTCCGATCATTCCGATCATTATCATTCTCGCTTGTGGAACGATTTCCTCATTAAAAACTGAGTTACACTCATTTGTTTGATCGTAGAAACTCGTGCGGAATTATTTAACTGTCTCCACTGCGATGTGATGTTCGTTTTTTATCATCATCGCAGACTGCAGTCATTCAGGTATTCGCGGCATTTCAGCAGAATCACCTTCGAGTTCCATTGCGAAAATAGAAGTAGAAATTAAAAATTGCTGTGCCTTCCAGCGAAGTAATTCTTCATTCTTCGTTTACCTAATCGTGTGAAGCGGAGAGGAGAGGAGAGGAGGCGTTGTCTGCACGCTGGCTGAGCGCGGGGAGAGCGGGCGGTGTGAATGTATGTAAGTCACTCACACACTTGCGTACGAATGCCGCATACCGTGGCAAATTACGCTAACTGATGCAGAAACAATGAAGACCGCGCGAGAATTTGTTACTCAACACTCAGCGTGGCTGCACTTGCAGTCGTCGAGCGTCGATCGTCGAGCGTCGGCCGTCGAGTGACGAGCGTCGATCGTCGATCGTCGGCCGTCGAGCGTCGGCCGTCGAGTGACGAGCGTAACGCGAAATCGAGAGCAGAGTCAGACGTGAGAAAGCCGAGACGCGTGCGTGTGATGTCGGTGTGACTCTTTCTGCATCCAACGAGCTCTCGGAGCGCGGGAGTTCCGCAGAGAGCAGCTGCGGAACTGTTTCATCCCAGCCAGTTACGTGTGTTGATTGAGCGCCTTCAAGGTCCCGCCGCTGACATTTCTCAAGCGCCTGCCAGTCATCGCGATCTGCAGCGAGTGAGTGCATCGGCGGCGAGGTATTCCAGTTCTGTCGGAAGATCGAGCGCTGAGACGAATGTGGCATGTGGAACGACGTCCTCCACCTGCGCGTCCTCCACCAGCGCGTCCTCCTCGCTCATCGTTCGCAGGCAGCGCGCGTGGTGGCACGTCAACTTCGCTCTATTGAGCTACAATTAATTTTTTATAGGGTTGGAAAATAAGTTCGCTTCTTGTGCTCGCGGCCGCTGGATCGGCTACTCGTTGCGCTGTGACGGCTGCATGCAATTTTAACCTTTTCACGAAGTCTCATTTAAATGATTGAGTTGAAGAAGCATCATCAGCACTCGAGGGGCGACGGGATCTCCATGATTTTTATTGCTTCACTTAGCGGGCATCGAATGCGTTTGTAGTTTTGCGCTAATTGAATTTCTGAATGCAGAGGTGATTTCATTGATCGTCGTTAAGCGACTTCGACACCGAAGTTGGTTTTCTTTCTTCACAAAACGATTGCCAGAATGTTGGCCTTTCCTAAATTCTTGCTTATCTCGCACATCAAAAACTCAGTTGAGTTCGTCTTATGAAATCATCAGCACTGCGTTCTCTCCATTAATCAAATTTTAATATTCACGCAATAAAATTGGTCCATAATTGCAAATCTGCGGCGAGCAGCAACTTGACCTTCAGCACGAAAAACAAAAAAAATCGTTCAACGCTAACGATGTACTTAGAATTGTGAATTGAAATCCTTCATGTTGACCTTCTGACCTTTAAAACTTCAATTGCTTCAGTTGGCGTGCTGGCGAAGAATCGTCGGCAATCGTATTGAAAGACGAATTTAATTGAAAAGCGCGTTGAATGATGACAACATTATTAATGACACCGTTCACGGCAGGAAATCAATGAGAAGCAACTGGAAACCTTAATTGACGAGATCGAGAGAGGTGAGGCAGCGAGTTTATTTTGCAGTCGATGAACAAACGAGTACGCGAACGTATGTAAGAACGAGTGTGAGATCGCACGTGGGATGCAGCGAGTTGTAAATAACGAGCAATAAACTAATTTTCTCCATGAAGAGGATAAAAAGTAACCGCTTCACCTTCAGTCAATTAACGATTAAATTGAGTTAACGTCGTCGTTTTCGGTTTTGTTTTCCCCTTGAGAGGTTTGAGTTCGCGTGTCAGATTGTTTGAAATTTCATCTCTCTTGAGCTGCGTCTCCCGCTTCACGGTGATCTCAACAAATCTCGACAGACTTTGCTAATTGCCAACTCGGTGCAGCTTTTAATGTGCGAGTGTAGAGATTCGCTGGTCTTCTTTCCGTTGTGCAGATCTCGGCAGATTTGAGTTCAGATTGCGCACGAACTTCTTTTGTGTTCGAATCTACTGGCAACTGGCACACCAGCTGCCTTAATTCGTCGCTCGATCCCATTTAATTCAAGCACAAACCGAACAAATGTCATTTACGTGCTCGAAATGTTTTGCTTCCTCCGAAGAATGCATCGACTCACTCACTTCGCCTCACTTCGTCACGTTGTGCTCTGCTTTTCTTTTTTCTGCGGGTTTTGCGCCAAATTTCAGCTGTTTGTTGAAGAGAACCGTTGGTTGGTTGGCTTTTGAGTTCGAGTGTTCTTTTCAATGTCGTGCCTCCGCGCAGATTCGTGTGGCTTCTCTGTAACTCGCGCTCTTCTTCAAACGCGCTCTTCTTCCACCTGACGGGGTCGCTATGATTTGTCGGTTCTTGATGACGACGATGCCGCCAGCGTAGTGCTGCTGGTTGATCGGATCGCTGCTGGAAGATCACGTTTCGAAGGGTTGGCGACGATGACACAGCTGTGAATGGCGAACCCAACCAGACCGCGCTTGAAGAGATTCCGTGTGAGTTTCACACATTATCGCGCTCGTGATTTCATCGTGTCAACTCATTTCTGTTGTACAAACTCATTCACAATCACAACATTTGCCACACAACTCAATTCTATGCCAACTCATTTCTTCACCACCTCAAATTTCCCCACAACTCTCAAGTGAGTTGGTTCAATGACGCACCTAATTTTGTAAAATTAATTAGTCACTCTGACTCACCCTGTTATAATTGAGCAGGGCGAGTCAGAGGCATTGAATCAGGATCGATTTCCAAGAGCTCGGATTTCTTTAATTAATTTAAAGATAATTCAAAGAAATAAACTGACGAAACCCAATAAAACGTACGAGTGAATGCGTGGCCGTACTCGTGCAAGTACGAAATGTCATTCAAACTGCGAAGCAAGTAAGATCTGAATGCCAAAACTTAATTTAAACCGAAAGTCGAATCACTCCGAAGGCACCGAAAGAAGCTGAATTATGGAAATAACATTTGCATTCGCTGCACTCATGTAGAGTGTCAAGAAGCGATGAAATCAATGCAGACTCAGCCGAGCCGTTAAAGGAGATCGCAGATCAGAACAACCTGGCAGACCTTATAAATAAAATTTATTGTTATTTCACGAGACGCGATGGGAAAATGCGAAGCATTGCAAATGTTGGATTTCTGCGTGATGAAGAAAACTAACAACCGACTCGCGAACTCCTGAGTAGCGGCTTCGCACATCGAATCAGGAGGACGAAGAGTATAAAATCGTCGCAAGCAGCTTGACTTCCTTGTTTTTATTTGGAGATCGGAACTCTGAACACCCCTTCCGTCCCTCCAGCAACCCGACCAACGCTCACAACATCGTCGCCGTTTTTTGTTGATCAACGGCGCCGTCTGCACACCCATCGATACAAGAAGCACAACCGAGTTGTGGAACAACTTTGGAATCCATCGAGTTGTCTCCGTGCAGCACATGGTGCGGCTTCGGTTGTTGTTGTTGTGCTTGTCATCCCGGCTGCTGGTTGCGCGAGGAGCTCCTCTTCCGCTGTCCCCCCCCCCCCCCCCTTGAGTTTCTCATTCGCTCACTTCGTCGTCTTAACCGCATCAGTTGTTGAAAGAGATTCCAATTTTCGGCTGAAGTTCGGCATTCGGTGTGAAGACTTTTTGGAGTTTGGAGGGCTGCCATCAGCAACATCAGCGCCATGCGGTCCTCCTCCCCACCCACGCACTGCTTCGCCGAGCGACCCCGTCAACAGTGTCATCGACAGCTTCGCGCGCCATCGCCACCATCATCGCGACACGCGCAACCGACGTGCAGTTTGCAGTTTATTTGACATTTCATGCTTGCGCTCGACGCCGCGGCGTTGCTGTCGGATGGAGTTCAGTCGCTTTAAATTCTGAATCAGCGGCGTGTACGACATGCAATACAGAACCAGAAAAAAACTGCAACCATCACCACCATTTCAACAGCATCTTGCAACAAGCAAAAACAAAAGAAAACAGAGGAGTTCTGCTCTGCAAAAATATTGTGTTGTTAGATTCTTGTGAAGCAGAAATATTGGAGCACCTGCACAGTGGGCCGAATTGATGGAAAACTACAATCATACAAAAAATAAGTTGAAATCATTATATTTTGAGTAAATTTTGTGTGAAATAAGCTGTGAAAATTATGTCTCATCATACTTACAGAAAAAACTAGAAAGTCTTTTCTGGAAAGTGTGAAGTCGGAACTAATAACACTCGCTGCGGTTCTCATAATGTTTTTTGAAAAAAGTGACATATGGGACCGATAAAGAAGGAGGCGTGGCAATAGACGAACCACCACCGCGAAGTCTTCTAGTGGAGCTTTTGAGAGCTGCGAAGAAGGCTTCGAAATGAGTGGCTGGCTGAGAGTCAAGATGACTCCGACTTTTCGTGGGATTTCGAACCAAATGTTCGGGCCAAAATATAAAGTGGAAAGATTTGTCGCTCACGCATGGAAAACCCCATCGGGATCGGAATGATGGTCATCGTTTAACGCCCATTTTTCTTTCAAAAGATGACCCTTCTATCTTTTGAAGGGCGAATATTCTAGAAGGGCGAATATTCTAAACTTATGAAGGAGGAACTGAGCTCAACTACCTGATGTTAAAGCCATCAGAAACAATATAACGAACCATTATATGTGATACCGAGGGAAAAACAAGCATTGAAGAGACAACCACAACCACGGAAAACGAGACAACGACGAGCAAGAAATGCGCATTACGAGCCAAATTATTTTTATTGATGCCGCCAGCAGCACTCAAGCCACGTTACGAGCACAACGTGGCCTTTACCAGTGGCATGCGGCTCATTTGCGGCAGAGCAGACGGCCGGCCAGACAAGCCAAAGAGACCGCCAAGCGGACGGACAGCAGCACGGTGGGCCACTCAGACCACAGACCGACCAGAAGCTCGGAGCGATGAAACCCCATGAGATGACCGGTGAGGCAGGCAGACAAACCGACAGCCGGACAAAAGTTCAAACTGTCGGATGAACAAGAATGCTAAGTGAGCAAAACATTGTTATCACGAGGCATTTTGAACTCGAATAAATCAAGGCAAGCATTTTTTCAACACCAACTTATGCTGGTAGCGTGAAGTCTCATCACGAGAGGCGGCGCGAAGGTGAAGCCGTCTCTACAACTCTATTTAAGCCACCAAGTGTTGCGTGGCCAGCGAACATTTTTCAAGTGTTTCTAAAGCAGCGGAAGACTTGGATGAAATAAGAAAACGATTTCGAAGATACAAACTAAGCAGTAAATTAAAATTTAGTAATGAGAAATAGCTTCTTTAAAGCCAGTCAAGGCAAATGGAGACGAGGGAGTCGTAAATATTCGGCGTAGATTTCAATTTAAGAGTAACGCATGCGATGATGATGGTGACGGTGATGTTCAGAAGGATGGCGATGGTGATTGCATGATCACCACTAACTTTTGATCAGATTTTGGGGTAAATTTAGTGGAAATTGGCGGCTGATTTTTTGGTTAAATTTTAGTAATTCATTGATGTGAAATACATCCTTTTTTTATGCTCTACACATATAAAATTTTGAGTACATATAATTTTAGTGCAAATGGGTATTCCGACTTTCCGAAGGAGGCGATTTAAGTAGCGAAAAGCGCGAATATTATCTGCATCACCTCCGGGATAATTTTTCATATGTTTGTTCGCCCGCCCGTCCGTTCGTCTGCCCGTCCGTCCGCCCGTCCGTTCGTCTGCCCGTCTGTCCGCCCCGTCCGTCCTCCAACTTCCCATTCCAGCAATTCAGTGGATTTATTCCACAAACTATGATAGACGAGTAGACAATTTCAGACGTCCGGATGTCTATTAAATGTCGGTAGAACCTACAATCGGTCCGGTTGATATTCCGTCATATATTTTAAATTATTGCGCTGATAAATTAGTGTAAAAAACTAGAGCACTACTTGACTATTCCTTGACTATTCATGCCATTTTATTAACGTGTGGAAATCTTCGGGAGTGGAAATCTCTTGTAAATAACTATCGCGGAATTGCCAAACTTAGTGCGCTGATGAAACTTTTTGAAAACTTTGTTACCAGACAAATTTCTCGTCAAATTTGCGCTAATATCACTCCTGATCAACACGGATTATCGTGATTAATACGCCGAAAATGGGCGTCGAATCGAACAAAGGACCAGCCCACTTTTTATGTAAAGAAGATCAAATTAAATTAATAAAATTTTAGTTTCATTGAACTTTTTATTATCCTTTCTTTTTTCAATTAGTACTGCAAAACTAGCCTGCAATCGGAATTGCTAGGCGAATCCGTTTAATTGCTCGATTCAAGTCGAGTTTTTATGGAAATCACTCGAGATTCTCTGCCGCTCGTTCTACCGAATTTCGAAGAAACCCCATTTCGGGATTCTTCGAGCCTCACGTCAGGCACGAACAACAAGTTTTGTTCTCTTTTCAACGGCACGAACTACCTCACAGTTCACAATTCACACAGAAGGGTGGCTGGGCGCGGGGCGGGTGGGGTGTGTTTCTTCCTCTGCTGACGGTGCTGTGAAATGCCATTTTTGAAAATGTTAGATTTAACTTCGATTAAACTTTTGGCAATCCTCAATTTTTTCTCGATCTCGTTGTTCGCCTTTCAGTTGTTGGTGTCGATTTGAAATTTGTTAGCCGGTGTTTGTGTTGTGCTTGCAATTGTGACAGATTGTGAGTTGTGAGTGTGACAGGTTGCAGGTAAATGAAAACAAGAACAAAAACAACAACAACGACGACGAGAACAACAACGACGACGACGACAAAAGCAACAACAACATCATCAATATGATCGTTCGGTAGTTTCTTCGTTAATCGTGGTTTGATTTAATTGCTGTCGCTGTTTTTAGCCGCCATCATTACAAGACGGCTGAAAATTGAGACATCCATCCATCCATCCATCCATCCATCCAATCCGTGCTGGAAACAAGCGGTCCGCGCACACCTCATTATTGTTTTTGGCAAATGCTGATGTCAGCTACACGGAAGAATGCTTCTTGTAAGGTTTTCTGGCAGAGTTGCGGTGATTTAAATTCATACATTGGGTACCCTTTTTCAGTTTTAATGACAGTTTCAATGACAGTTTAAATGACAGTTTAAATGGCGGTTTTAATGGCAGTTTAATGTCACAAGTAGTTTCTGTTCAAATAATCCATTGAAGTTTAAAGCAGTCTAATTCAGCATATAAAATTGTAAATTTCGTAGCGTCAAGCCAGTCTTCTTCGCTTTTCCTTAGAATTTCAGCAACTAGAGAACATCTAACGAGACATTTATCCAGCAGATACAAATATCTGTCTTTTACTTGAACGAACGAAGAAGTAGCTGGAGCGGTATTTTGAATGATGAAGTTGTTCGTAATGCGCGGATGCGATGATTTGCATTACGACGAGTTGCAATTACTCGCAATGACGATTTTATTAGCGACGATAAGCAGCCGCCTGCCCTTCCCGCTAAACTGGACTTGGCTGCGATAAGCTCTGCAAAATTGAATAGATGTCTGCCTGCCTTCATATCTGTCGCTCGGCATCTGCGTATCTGTCGGCTGAGTTGTGCAGTCCGTCGCAAAAGTCAGCTTGCTACGCGCCGATGTTGTTTTTGCATTCTAATGGTTATGATGATGCTTAATATTGTGTTGTTGTTGTTGTTGTTGCAGTTTTTATGGACGCTTTTGTTCTTGCAGTCGTTACTGCGATTACAGCTGAGTGCTGCGTTGTTGTTGCGATGGCTGTGAAGTTGGCCTTTAAAGGCGACCCGAGATTCTCCGCCATTTCTTGGCATTCTTTTGTTGTTGTGTGGTTATGTTGCTGGGTGTAGGTAGCGCTTTGTTGCTTGTTGTTGTTGCAACTTCTGTTGTTTTTCCTCTTTTTGTTGGAATGAAAAACGTTCCTCGATTTGCAGGTTTTTTCAAATTCAGGCCACTTTTTGCTTTTGCGTTGAGTGTTGCTACAGTTTCGTTGTTGTTGCTTTCGTTGTGTTGCTGCTTCGCTTCGATGAGTTCTGCTTCGATTCGATATCTGATTGAAAACACGGGGTGGATGGTTGCCGGGGGATTTTCGGGGTTGGCCGCCGCGATATTCTGCAACCTGCTGTGAATGAGCTGCCTGGAGGGCACCGCTTTTATTTGGTTTTTTAACAATTTTTTCTAAATTATTTCCTGGTTGAAGTTTTTTCGGTATTTTTTTAGTACCGAGTTTTTTTTTTTTTTTTTTTTTTTTTTTTTTTTTTTTTTTTTTTTTTTGAAAAAAGTAGTTCCCCTGTTTTTTTATATAGGGAGTCCCACAACAAGTGGACGACAAAGGCGGAGGTTTTTCAACGGCGGCCCTCCAAAAATACTTCAAAATAAGTTCGACCCACTTTTCCTAATCTGATTCAGTTTTCAAGACTTCGGTTTCCATATTTGATCGCTGCCTCCGTCTACAAAAACTCAACTTTTAATTTCATCACATTTCGAAATTCTAAATTAATTCCGTCACCTGATTTGTGAGGATCGAATTCATTGTATTTCTAGAGTTTCTCTTAATTTCTTTTGAACTACGGGAAATAAATTCATATTTTCACGTTTCGATTTTCTAACGATTCAAATTCGAGATCAAGATGATTCGTTCTTTCTGTCGAGATGATATTAAAGATCGAGGAATTTCACGAAACTTTTATTGCGTAGTTTTAGGCGGCGGTCGCTGTAGATGTCAACTGAAGTCACTTGTGTCTTGTTACTTCACGCATCCTCCTGCTCGTGTCCTTCTCCTTCTCCTTCTTCTTCCTCTTCTCCTCATTCTTCTTCTTCTTCATATTTACTTCGATTATTGCTATCTTTCCCCGTTGTTTCAATCCCTAGAATGCTGCAGGCTGCAACAGAAGACAGAAAAACGCTTAAATCCTTCTTAATGAGGTGCGATTTCAATAAAAGTCCTTGATGCCGCTTTAATTTCTCTTCATTACGTCGTTCTTCCCTCTGCCGCCTCCTTCGTAGCAGCTGCCACGACCCAGTCGCCCACTGTGCCTCCACTTGAAACTGCATTTGAAATTAAATTTACATAGTTTTCGGGGTCATTAAGTGGAACGCCAGTTGGTTGGTTAGTTAGGCTGGCCGCACTGGAGGCTGGAGGTGTTGCGGCTTAAGCAGGACTTCCTGCTGCCCTGCTGCGGCACCCTTTTCGGTTGAGAATGGTAAGAGAATGTTGAACTTAAAAGGATTCGCTTGCCAAAGTCGGAAGTAGGAAAACAGGTAACAAATTCGCACTTCGCATAATTTTGGGGATAACAAGGACCGCGTATGAGAAGAGAGAGCAAAATCAAAGGGAGCGTTTAATGGCAGCGAAGAAGCTTCAAAATCACCGAAAGCATCAAACGTCACTCACTGACATTCCAACGACACTTAAGTGGCAACTCATCTGTTGGTCCAATTCATCTAATTCATTATTACGAGACGTTCGGGAACATCTACGTTTATATAAATCCGTAAATTCTACACGAATTGTTTGTACGGAGCCGAGAAAACTACGAAAAACCCGAACAGTCTTCACAAATGGCAACACTGGCCGCTCATCGACGATCTGTCAGATGACTGGCGGAGCACGTAAAGTCGGCGGAGAGCAGCCAGAGTCCATCGAACACGTACAACTCAAACGCTACCGGAGGCTAAACTTGCTTCGATACGCGCGCGCGCTGTCATCGCCCATCACTCGAGAGACTTCATCTGTCATTGAGGTCACGTCAAATATTGAATTCTCGCTCCGGTTTGCCCTCTGACAAGACTCGGGAAGGCATCAAATTCGAGTCATTACGCTGCGTGTGTGAGCGGGTGTTGAGCGGGTGAGCGTTGAGTAGATGAGAGGGGTTGTCTGGGGGGGGGGGGGGGGGGTGTAAATATCAGGGTGGAGGGGAGTCAGATTGTTGTGCTGTGTGTATATTTGTGTGGTTGTTTTTGTATTTATTCAACGGGAACGACATTGAAGACGGAACCTCGCCGAAACCGGTTTGTCGCCGGTCAAAAAGCACGAGAGCAGTGAGTCGTCAGAGGGATGTTTTCGAAACTTTGAGGGCTCTCGATCTCGCTTCTCGTCCCCACTGAAAAATCCCTTCTCGACATCTACTATCGCCTCAAATTCGAGACCATTCGAGAAGTCTGCGTCCTGATCTCGGTCCTTGCATCGACCTTCCCGAAGTTTTCATCGAAAGTACGATTCTTTCCTATTAATATTTTGGAGGTTTTAGCTTAGCTTCCAATTTAATTAATGACATTGCGGCTGACGTTGATATGTTGCTCTCGACTGCAATTTCTGCTATTATTTTGAAAATTGATTGCTACTGCTTGGTTTCCGCTTTGATAATCGAGTCGGGAATCGAAGTGCGGAATAGCGAGAATTTAATCGCGTTGAAAATGCAGTTGCAGGCGCGAAGTCGCAAATTTATTTATTTTCACCCGTTATTATTCACATCAACAGACTCAATTAATTAATTTGCAAACGAAGACAACAATGTGAAGCTGCTGCTGCGTGTGGAAAATAACTGCGAATTATGTAGTTCGCAACGAATAAAGTGGAGGAAGCGTGCATTCGAGAATCGAACTGCAACTGGGAGCCGGGAGATCCAGCAGAAACTCGAAATGCAAAGTTTATGCAAAACGCAGTTCAAAGCCGCCACTTTGCGAGCGGCCGTCATTAAATCACACAACGCTTCTAATGAGGTGAGCTGAACTTTCAACTAATCACTCGGCGACTGCGATTGCTCGTCGCAGGCAGTTTCTATTTTTCGACATGTTATTGCGATAAATGCGGACTTACAACCGACAATCCGCGGAATAACGCGATTGGAATCCGCTATTCAGCGGTTTGGTGTAGGTAAATCGTGGCTTTCTTGTTGTTGTCTTTCCGGTTGATTTGCCGCTCGTTGATGTGATAAATTTTATTTTGAGTTTACGTTTCATTTCAATCCCACCGATGATGGGCCCACGCTAGAAATTCTTTCGTGAATTGCGAAAAGAGTAAAAATCGTAAAAAATTGCGAATAATTGGGTGCGCTGCGGTGCTGAAAAATACGTGGAGACGATGCTGGTTTCTTGTTTAAATCGCTAAATTAAAACCGAGTTCGCTAAAATGAAACAATTAATTCGCTAAAAATGAAACGCTTGGATTTTTTTAATAGAGAATTTCGCTGCTTTCTCTGCCTGTGTTTCTGGTTTCGCTTTCGTTCTTCCACATCGATGACAACACATTGGCATTTATTTTCTATTCCAAACTGTTTTTCTGTACAAAAACCGCTAGGAATTGCGGCCGGCGGCTTTTTGCAATGTTTTGACACGAAGTTAATTAGTCGAGGGGGAAACATTTCACACACTGTGTGTCACAGAAATGTGATGCACAGTTGCAGTCGCCTAGATTATGCAGGTTGTGGAGATCGCAGCAAATTAGCGATATTTTAAATTGCAATAATTCGCCATGGAAGTTTCGCGTGGAACATTTATTCTGACATTTTTTTAGCTGACATTTGTTTCGTTCTACGACGAGTTGACAGGAAGCGATTGTAAGCTTGGGTTTTTTCTATTTTTAATTTGCTCGGTGGCACCACGCTGCGCGCGGATTCATCGAGTGAAGGGCAAATCTTGCAAACTCGGATTTTACATCTCTTATCTCTGCTTTATTTCTGTTACTTGATTCCGATTGCTGCAGGTGTGTTGACCGACGTCTTGTTAGAGTCAAGTAAGCGGATGTGCTAACAAAGGTCTTCGTGTGACATTCAAGCGTTCTTGTGAATGCGAGAACTTCTCTTAACTTGCATTCAATTCTTAAATAATCATTAAATTGATGTGAAAAAATACGTCCTCTCAGTAGGAAATTCACCATCTGCTGCAAAAACTCTCGACGTGCCAGTGAGTGTTCGAATTTTCTTCTCACCTTGAAAGATCGTTTGCTGGCTAAGCTAAGTGAAACAGTAAAATGTGGATTTTTTTACTTTTATTTGTAGAAACTGTATTGCACTCAGCGAGACTAAAATATTACACAACAGTTATCTTTGTTCTTGTAAAGAGAGCAAAACTACGAATTGTGTTCAGTTACAGTTAAATGCTCAGTAATCGAAGCTTACAGAGTAGAGAAGATGTTAGCTTACAGAGTAGAGAAGAATTAGTTACTCGGAGTTGCGTACAAATCCGTTTTAAAAACTAGAGAAACTCAAATCATTAAAATCTCAAAACGATACAAAATAATGACAACTCGGCGGCGTCCCTCGCTCATCGGACGCCGGCCCTCTCGTCTCGTCTCGTCTCTCGCGACACCTCAGTGTCCGGACTCGAAGCTGACGTCGGCGTGGAAGCCCGTGTTGTCCGCGTGGTAGATGACGTTCTGTATGCGTCCGTCCGGCAGCAGGACGTGGTACTGGCCACGCGTCACGCCGTCCACGTCGCGGTTTTGCTTGTGGCCGAAATCGTTGCCGCTGTTGAAGTCACGAATGCGGTAGCCGAATGCGTACTTCGAGGCGTACTGCAGCTGAAATGAGACAGAGGTAGAGTGTGTGTGAGAGAGCGAGAGGCAGAAAGGTGACGAGAGAATAACTCGTCACGATATTCACGAGAGAGAGAGAGAATTATTTAACTCATTAATTCAACTTAATAAATTAATAAAACTAATTATTGAACTGTTATTGTAAAACATTTTTAAACCGATTTTTCTTTTGAGTGTGGTTACACAAATTTCCAACAACATAATTGCGTGGAAAAGAATTACAAATAAAATCTAAAAATCTGTTAAGTTTGCCGTGTAAACTTTTGAGTAAAAGGCTTCGGAGAAGAGAGAACTTTGCATTTCTTCTGCTCTCCTCGCCGCTTGTCACGTCTTCTTGTTCTCAAATATTTATTCACTCGGAAGATAAGCTAAGAAATGACATCACGTGCAATATTGGAAAACTCACTCGAGTCACTCCTTGCATGCACACACACACACACACATAGTTAGCAAGCCGACGGAAAGATAGACGACTGAAGAGCTGCCAGATTATTATTGCAATGTCAGTGTCAACAACAAGACGCAGCGAAGGAGAGAAGCAGATATCATAAATAGCAATTTCCATGCGATGGACACGACAGACGACAGGAGCACGAAAGAGAATAAAAATGATGGTGCGGAACGAGGACGAGCTGAAGGTTGGCTAGAAGAGCGTCTGTGCAGCAATGGAATCTTCTTCGGCAGCATTTTCTCGAATACGCCAAAAAGTATGCAGTGGAAAGCTGGCTTAACCCAACAGGAAGCACCAGCGATGGGATCCGCGGCGGTGGGCAGCAGTGGACACAAACTGCTGAACTGCTCTTCATTGCTCTCGCAGCTCGCAGCAAGTAGTGTGTGTGTGTGCTGCACCACCTGCCACAAGCACCTCACGCTCACGGCTCACGTCTCATTATTTGTTTCGCTGCCTTGCTTTAGTTAGTCTGGCATCGCTGTGCTGCCGTTGTTATTTTGTCTGAATTGCTGTTGTGTGCTGTGCTGTCTGTTAAAAACGAACGCTTGATTAATAATTCCGCAGCCAACCTGTTGAGCATCAGCTAACTGAGGTCGTCGGTCGTCGGTCGTCGGTGTTGCTGCTTCCACTGCAGTAGTTGTTGTCTAATTGCAGAATTTGCTGCCTCTTTGACGTTGCAAGCACGACATTCACCCCTTGGCGAGGGATGCGGTGGACAGCTGCTCTTGTTGCTGTTGTTGTGGCCGTCGCTTTGTTATTGTGGCCGTCGCTTTGTTATTGTAGCTCTCGCTTCGTTGTTTGTGTGGCCTTCACTGAGCCACCGTTTGGCTGTGGCTGCTGAACGTTTTTCATCCTTTGAGAACCACTTGCGGTGCTCTCGTCGCTGCAGTGTCGTCTTTGTCTTCGTTGCCTGCTTTTCAAATACCCGTCCTGTTTTAATTATTGTTCCTGATTGCGGTCTGAGCGGCGGCTGGTCTTTGCGGTGGCAGCAGTCTTCACTTCGCTTCAGCTTCCGAAGCTAAGTATAAAATTGCTGTTTTATTGCCTCAATCGCCTCCTTTTAAAGGTCCGAGATTCTGTTTTTAGAATCTCTTCTTCCGAGAATTGCGTCCTCTCGCGGTTTATACAACGAGGAAGTGCACCACAAAAGTTTTCCTCGAGAAGGTCTGCCAGCAGCCCTGCTGACTCTTGATTACGTCTACTGAGTTGCTATTCGTCGCAACACCAGCAGCAACAGCAGATGCTACTGATTGTGCCGATTAGAAGCTGATTATGAGGCAGCAGTTCAGCGTGTTCGGCTGCAAAGGGAAATCCTGGCGTGCCAACGTGTGCGGCTTGCCAATGGAAGTCATAATTTAGGGGTTTGACGACGACGTTGCCATTGTCATGCTCGATTTGTCATTTGTCATCGGGAAAAATCCCCCTCACCCACTAGGAAATACTGTGTCCCGCCAATGCCAGTTGGCAACTCGAACTTCTTCTTAACTCAGCGAACTGAGTTCACATCCGTGAAGTTCCTCACAAATATTATCTTCTCCGTCGGCTGCGCTCCTTGAACGCGAATCGCATTCATTGCACAACCAGCGCACGTCCCTGCGTCTGGTTGGCTGCTTGCATTGTGACGATTGAGTTATCAGTTTGTTGACTTTTCGGCAGGAGAGTCACAGCTGTGAGTTGCGAGTTGTGCTCCTGCTGTCCTTGCCCTTGCCTGGCTGTCGCGTCCTGTCCGTCGCGTCCTGGCTGCAGGCTGTCCAAACGGCTACCGCGGGGTGCGTGGCCGTCGTCATTTCCCAGTTATTCACAACTTCGGAATTAAATAAGCGTAACTTTGAATAAGCGAGCCAGCGAAGAATGTAGAAGTGAACAAGACAAAGTTTCCTCCTTTCTAATGAGTGACATATAACACTGAAGGATGTCTTCAAAATTTTGAAGCTATCAACGCGGTAATATTGTATTCATGATGGCGTTCGACGGTGAGGAGGCAGGGAAACAGAAATTGTGAAAAAGTCACATTGAAAAAATAACTTCCAGCAGTCAAAGAGTGAAAGGAGTTCAGAGTTAAAGCAACGAGATCCGTTGGAAACCCCAACAAACGCCTGCGATCTCCACCACCCGTCGTGTCCGTCGCCGTGTAGCCGCCTCGTTACCAGAGTTGTATTCCTGGTTGTCAGGGTCACTCGACGCCCGTCAAACACTTGCGTCGCTGCGGACAACAACGGGGGGGAAGCGAAGAATGAGAATGGGAATGCACTGCGGAATGAATGGGGTGCGTGTGGCGTGTGGTGTGTCTGTGGCGGAGAGACACGACGCAAGAGGCCATTTTAGCCACTTGAGGCATTTAAGCTGCTCGGCATAAAATGCGTCATAAGTGCCGCTGCCGCTGACGTAGTTGTTGTTGTTGGTGTTGATGTTGTTGTTGCTTAAAAATGCATGAACGAGTGTGTGTGCGCATTCTGTGTGTCCAGCAGGCTGGTTGGCGGCTGCCGCAGCCTCCATTTAACGACTCCACACAACACTGGACGGGGATTCGAAAGCAGTGCGAGATCTCGAGGAATTATTTCCGCAAGGATAACCGAAAACATCTGGTGTTTGCGGGCCCAACAGTCTTAATCCTCAAATGAGGGACAGGGAAAGGCAAGTGGACGACAGCTACCGGGGTCGGGGAGTGAGGGGCGTCGTCGGAAACGCGAGTGAAGATGTGGGTGGATGGCTGAAGCATTGACGGGTGCGAAGTGAGAACTAGGCGAGGTTGTGTATTCGGAGGACCGCCTTTTAAACTCGCATTTAATTGTTAAATCGGCCAGATGGAACACCGAAGGATTCCTCGCAATATAGAGTTTCAAAACTCGCTTTAGTTACTGGGTTTTCGGCTCTGAGTTCCTCTGAGTTAGATGACGCATATATATTTCGTTTTTGCTGCATAAGGTAAGAATTCCTTCTACTAAATTAGTTAGCAATTAATAAAGAACGGAGAATAAGTTAACAGAAAATCTTAAAGTTCCGAAGAAGAGCTAAAATACCCCGAACATTTAAGCGAAACAAGGGATTCTTGTATTCCAAATTTCTTCGAATCCTCAACCCGGTTTTTCGCCTGCCATCATCGAGGTGACAGAAGCAGTCGCTTCTTCTGAAAGCGCGTTAAATATCGCGATCAAAAGAAAACATCGAAATCACATTTCATCCTCCGCTCCCTGCCAAGGGATTTCGTTTCCTAGCCACCACAAGAAATCCCGTTAAAGTGTCTTCATAAATAGTCGCGATCTTAAATTCCCATCAAGCAGAGCTCAGCGTAAATGCGAGAAGAAGCAGCAAGAGAGGACGACACGGCGTGGTAAGGAGCGAACATTACGAGGACTCGGCACGTACCAGCCGGGCCGTGCATCCTGCGCCAGACGACGACGACGAGGTTCGAGCTGAGCTGCAGACGTGTCGCCGTCGCCGTCGCCGTCGCCGTCGCCTCGTCAATTCCAATACATTCTCACTATTAGCATATTTGCGCAGCTTATTGTGCAGTTGTGAGTGTGAGCGTCGCTGTGTGTGCCGAAGTTTTCTAAGGAAAACTTCAATGAGAACACGAGCGACGACAAGTACGAGAACTGCAGCTGCAACAACACAGCAGCCTAAACAAATTTGCAATACATAACGTGCTGTGTGTGTGTGTGTTTATGTGTGTGTGTTTATGTGTGCAGCCTCCAGGCAAGGATTTTCCTTTATTTAAGCGGCATCAACCTTCCAGCGGATCCACGTGCAGCCACATCCTGCGCCGCGCCTTTCTGTCGAGCGCACCAGCCGCCAGCCGTCTACAAAGTTCACCTCGCACAGTGGCAGAGAAAGGAATTCGTGGCTAAAACGTATTAATTCGAAACAAGAGACACGCACGAGGAACCCACTCACGACTGCGGTTGTCGCACATTTCTAGAAAAATTAGGAAAAGTAGTTGCAAAAGGGTCACTTAAACCCGCCATGGATCTCAGGATTTCTCTGTGCGAAAAAGGAAACCGCATTCGAAGGCAGTGATGCGCGCGAGACGCGACAGTCCTCCTCTTTCTCGACGCGGCAGTCCTCCTCTTTGTCGACGCGATCTCGTCTCGGATTGGAATTCCTCTTTCGTGCTTCCTTCAGCACGACCACTTGAATGTCAGAGGACCTCAGAAAACCTTCGCTCCGTGCCGTGTTGGTGCCATGTTGCCCCACTGTGCGTCGGCGGCACACAACGCGCATTGTGTTTGCTGGCGCGGAGCTGCTGTCCTCGCCTATCCGTGTCTAGCCGGTAATGCACTTAATCGGATAATTTTCAAGTTCGACAAACATTTTCAATGTCGATTACGTAGCTGCGTTCGAGTCGAGGGTTGAGTCGTTGAGCGTTGAGTCTGCAGCCGCGTGGAGCCGACCACGGTCGACGTGTGGAGGAGACGCAGTCGAGTAGTGTGTGTTTTTCAGACGCAACTCGAAACAGGTGCCACATACAACCGGAAATGGAACGCCCGAAGCTGCGCCGAAAGTTGTGGCCCGTTGTCTCCCCCCTTTTGTCGCCAAATTTCTCTGGCAACCTCGAGGGAGCAACGTTGCGTCACACTGAATCGTAATTCGGAAGCTGCAAATGCTTCGAGTGAGTAAGTAAAGAGCTTCGGATTATTTTGTTAATGGAAAGTTTTGTTGATTGCTTTCGAAAGAAGTCAGAGTCGAGTTGAGTCGAGTTTAATGCATGCAAAAACAAGGCAAAGAAAGGAAAATGGAAAGAAGAAAAGGGATGCATAAAATTTGAACGAAAAGTTTTATTGAAATGCCATCCGTTTGAGAACAAAATCGCTTTGGTTTTTTTAATTCACAAGGGATTCTTGCTATAAATACGATTTCAAGGAAGTCTCAGGATTTAAGAAGTCCAACGGAAAGAAATTCCAGGAAAAGGCTTTCCTTCTCCCGAAAGGAATCTTTTTGTGAGCATCCTCACAATAAAATCTACTTGAAATTGTTTCGGATTGTGTTATTTTCACAGCTTGTAGTTCTCGGCGTCGAAAATATTGCGTTTTTGATGTTTTTATTTGAAGTCTTTCCCGAAATAAGCTGCTTATATTTATCTACCGGAAAATATTTATTGGAAAATATTTTATTGGGTAAATTATCTTTTTCTGTGAGAGATATTTTCTGTAATTGGATGCGGCTTTCCGTTTCAATAATCTAGTGGAGATGAAGAGAAGACATCCGCAATTTCCGAATAAAGTCGTCTTAACAGTTTGTTCGTTCGAGGAGCGTGTATAAACAGCTTTTCACGAGAAATAACTCATGAAAAGTCAAATGGGTTGTTAGTAGAAATGAGATATTATTGGCTTTTGTAAGCTGGAAACTGGAAATGCGCACTATTAGTCAGTTTCATTGAGACGAGATCTAATGAGACGCACTTCACGTCGCGAAAGTAGGGGAATTTCTGACTAAATAACGAAATCAAGGTCCAGTATGGCCTTTCAGTTGACAAAAATCTCCTGAAGAGAGACAACGGTGTCCTTTTTGGAAGGCGTTGAAAGCGTCACTTGTCACGTGTCAAGATAATCGAAATAAGAAGTTTTGAAACCAGTGAGAAGCAGTTAAAGGACAATTAAAGAACGAATTTCACTAATATATTTTGGAGAAGAGATGATTTCGATTAGAACTGGATAATTTTAACCAAACACCCTCCGTAAAATTGTATGGTTTTGCTAAAGATGTCGTAGAATACTTACCGAATCCCTCTCATCAATTAGAGTGCGGAAGTTCAGCGAGCCGTCCAACTTCGCAGCATCAAGACCGACCTGTAGTTTAGAAGGAGCAGCGGCACCTGCAGCAACGCCAATCTGCGGGTTCGCCTGCAAGTTCTTTGCGTAAGAGTTGCCAGAACCGCCACCAAAGCCATGGCTGGCCGAGAGGTGACCCCCGCCACCGCCAAGAAGGCCTCCAGAACTATAAAGATTTTGTGCGTTCCCTTGCAGATTCTTTCCATAGGAGTTTCCAGCAGCGCCACCCAGCCCTTGATTGGCCAAAACATGACCGCCGCCACCTGGAAGGGATCCGTAGCTATAAAGATTTTGTGAATTTCCCTTCAAATTCACGCCGTAAGAGTTCACAGCAGCGCCACCCAATCCTTGACTGGCCGAAACATGGCCACCGCCACCGCCACCGCCAGCGCCGAATCCTCCATAACCATACTGCGCCTGCTGCTGTTTACCCTGGAAGCCCTGCACGTAATGGCTTCCGGGATCATCCAGGCCCTGACTGTTCTGCGCACCAGCATGTTGCGCGCCTTGCAGTGCCGCCGCGAGAGGCTGAGGCTGGGCCTTCGGTCCGCCCGCCAAAGCTGCAGCTTGGCCGTAATGCACAAACGAACTGGGCTGGGGAATTTGCGGCATCGGTTTAGCGGCGAACTGCTTGCCCTGGCCTAGATCCTCGTAGAACAGCGCTTGTTGTTGTTGGAGAGCTTCAGCACCACTTGCGGCGGCCGCCTTCGCGTCAGGCTGCTCAATCACCGGAATGTATTGCTTGGACTTGCCCATGCCAATTAGACGACCCGGTTGAGCGAACACACTCGCCTCCTCTGCATCCTCCGCAGCCGCTAAGGGCACTTTTGCTCCCAGGGCGCCGTACTCGGGCGGGTCGAAGAGCACGGGCGACGTGTTGTCCAGGAGGGCCTTCTGCTGACGCTTGGCCTTCATCTTCGACTGCATTTCCTTGGCCAGTAAGTAGGTGAGTCCGTGGAATTGGTCATCGGGCGACTTGCCCATGAGCTGCGAGAGTTCCTTGAACTCGGCCAACTCCTTGTAGTTCTGCTTGAGCGGATCGGGTGCCGCGTGGTATTCGATCTTAATCAGCGGCGACGCGGGCTGTACGACTGCGGATCCCTCTGCCGCCGGCGGCTGCTTGGCACCTCCTTGATTACCGTTTCCACCATATTCGGCCACAAAGCCCGAGAAGAGGTCGTATTTGTAGTTGTCAGCCACAGGCTGCTGCTGTTGCTGCGCTTGGTGGCTTTGCAGTTGGTTCTCTGAGGCGCCCACACCCACGTTATTACTTTCCAGGTAGGGATCCTGCTGTGAGGCGTGAAACTGTTGCGACGACGACTGTTGTGCCCTCTTGATCTTCGCCTCGCTCTGCTGCTGCACGTCGGACAGGTCGGCGGTGTAGGTGTGGTGGACCTCGGTCAGTTGCGGTGCGACTTGCTTTGCGTAGCCGGCCTCGGGCACCACAATCGGTGCGGCGATCAAGTGCTGTTGCATCGGAGCGGGCGAGTAGATGTAGCGTACGTCCTCCACCACGGGCACCGACTCTATTTGCAACTGCACCTTATTTTGGGACGGCTGCGCCGCTGGCCCGTAAGCTCCTGCAGCGGCTCCCTTCTGGATCTGGTAAGACGACGGCGCCGCGTTGCTGACATCGGCGTGCGGTGACGATCTTAGCTGACTGTAGTCCATCTGCGGGGGGTGCAGGTGGTTGATGTTGGTCGAGGGCCTCTGGCCGTCCTTAATAAGGTGCGAAATCGCCTTCTGCACTTCCTGCGGCAGACTGTTGATCGACTTCTTCACCTTGACCGGCGCGTCTTTGTAGAAGAACAAGCGTCTGCTCTCGTCACTGTTCTGGTCGTCTGATTCGGCCCCGGATTCAACTGAGTCGAGTTTTCTGCTCGCGTTCTGGTTTTCGGCTTCTTGCAGCGAGTTCGCTTTTACTTCGTCCGACTCGCGGGACAGACTCATCAGGGTTTTCAGTGATTCATCCGGCTCCTTAGCGTCTTCCAGCTCAAACTTAATCATGGCCGCCTCGTTTGGCGGGACGATCGCGCGACGAGTGCGTTTGCGCGGCGTCTTCGCGTATATCTTGCCGGCCTTGGAGCGACGGCCCAGCTGCGGGGGGAGCGTGGGCGACACGGATGGAAGACCTGAAGGCGCTATCGTTGAAGGCTTGGGTAAGATTGTGGGCGTGGTTGGCGTTACTCTCGGCAGCCTCAGCACAGGCGGTGCGAAATCCGTTGCTTGCGTCCGCTCGAGTTTCTCCAGCTCCAAGGTGCGCATGCGTTTGATTAGCTTTCTGGTCTCCTCGTCCGGTTCTCGAGCGTCGGATGCTTCGAATGGAATGAGTTGCACTTGCAGGTTGCGGGCTGCATCACGCTTGGTGCGTCCGACTCGCACACGCTGACCGAAATCGGGACCGTTTGACAAGCGCATACTTTTGCGCAGAGGTTTACTTTTCTTGTTGTTGTTGGTCGATGAGACGGCTGTCGTCGTTGCTGCTGTGGTTTTGGCTGCTGCTGTCGTTGCGACGGACTTCGCTGGTGTTGTTGCTGCTGTTTTTGTTGCTGCTGTTGCTGCCAAGCGTATCTCACGAGCGATCTGACCTTGAATGACTTTCCTCGTCTCCTCATTGGGTTCCACTGCATCTGCGATATCGAACTGAAGCAGTCTGGGCTCGCTGGGGAGTTTACGTTGCAGTGCCCGCCGCTTCTGACGCGACCGACCTTCCTGCTCAGTGCGCTGGTTGAAGGCCTCCACGTAGCTGTCGTCGGTTGGGTTGTCCAGACGACGCAGCCGACGGTCGACACGGTCTGCGATGTAACTGTTCAAGTCCTGAGCGAGAGTAGCTGCGTTAATTTACGAACGGAAATTCGTGAGTATGACTCACCTCGTAATTGGCAAAAGTCGTTGGAGGGGGAGCTGGACCGTCTTGGCTCCTTGCTGCGTGAAATAAACTCGTCAGAGGCGCTTGTTGCGCGTAAATCGGTTGGAAAAGAATTGCCAACAAAGTCTGAAAAAGCAGAAGCGTTAATTGCCTTAAAATGAAAGAAGCTTCGCTGAAGGTATCCTATAAATCGTCTGAAACTGAGTATTTTCTCCGATCTAAAGTTAAAAACAAGTATGAAATCAAAAATTATAGCTAAATTACAACGCAAAATCCGCTCCAAAAATGCGACTCCGATCTAATGTGACGAAACTCTATCTAAAATTATTTGCGATTTTCTGCTAAACAAACAAGAAATTCCAATTGTTACGCGTACCAGTGATAATTAGAGAAAGGACACCGAAATGTTACAGAAATCACGAAACTTTTAAGTTTATGACTGTCCTTCTGCGTTATTGCAACAACAAAGCCGTTGATTAACCACTCTCGCAAAACGCTCGTTTATATCCTGTGATTTGTGGTACCTTCTTCTTCTGCTGTAAGGCGAATTCCTTCTCCACGAGGGACACGAGGCCGTACAGAAGGACGGTCTCAGTAGAGAAAGCCAAAGCGAATTCGGCTTCACAAAGAGCAATTCCTCCTAGAAAACTGTTATAAATCTCCCGTCTGAATACCTGTTGTTTTCTACTTAAGATTCACCGTCATTTCAAGTTTCGCCTTCGCCGCCTCACCTTATCAGCCAACACGGCCGAGTGCAGAAACGGAAAACGCACAACATGGTTGTGAGCGAAAACCGCCTCGAACGCTTTTCTTTTCTTAGCCTGCATAGCAAAACCACTACTTTTACTTTCACTCTCGCAAGTGGCCAGTGTGGACAGCAGCCCCCACTTGAAAACAGGTCTTCTTCTTCCGTGCATTACCATCGCCACTGTGAAGCACACGGAAGCTAAAGTTGACACGAGACCAAAAGTGTCTTCAAACCCGCCGCCGAGGTTTCGATGCAGTTTTTCTTCCTTCATCTTGGTTATTCGGTGAACCACAGAAAAACAGACTACGGAAAATAATCTCTGCTGTCGTGCAACAATCATATTTAGCTGCACATATCTTGTAATTTCTTTTGGTGTTACATTTTGATTACATAAATTGTTTGTTTATCAATAGAAAGAATTTTCGCACAACCTTACATGCGATGCACGATGATGGAAAAAGGAAATATCGGTCTCGCTTAGTTTAGATGATGCCGGCTGTTTTATTTTACATTACAACCCACATTCACATGGTTAGGAGAGGAGAGAAGCTCTAATAAGGATGGTTGTTAATCTACGTCTATCATAGTTACAAAAGAGACTGTGAAATAGATCAGAAGAGAGCGATATGTATCTAGAAACTCCTCCAAGCTTCGTTGGATGATGTATTTTCTATCCGTATTTCCGTATAATTATTTCACTTTTAAACGATTATACGACATTCGTTTAAAAGTAAAATAATTATCGAAAACCCTCTGCATCTTTATCTAATATTTATAACATTTTTTAATATGCAAACAGAGACCAGATATCATGCGTAAACTCGGTCACTGTACTTAGTTGTCGTCTACAGACTTGTTTCTTACCACAGTGAAAGTATGCAGGTCACATTGTAGTCCTATTTTACTCAGTGCCACGGTAAAGTTGCCTGTGTATGCGAATCAGTTGTGGATTCGTGTCCGTCGACATGCGGAGCTGACATTTTCTACGGTTGCGTTGATGCAGAGCGGGACTGATAGGATTGTCTGCTGTTCATTACTCATACCAAAATGAAAGCAACAATTTATGCATCATTCCAAACAATTTATGCATTTCAGCCAATCCGTTTACGAATTCGTTTGCGTAACAAATTGTTCGTAGCTGTTTCTGCTAATGGCTCGTTATGGCACTCATTTGTCGCTTTTGACTGTGAGGACTTCCTAGAGGACTCTCGTAGACGAAGAATACTGTTTCTCAGTTTCGAATTTATACTCGTATTAAGAGGAATTTTATATACATTAGACGAAGAAGCTTTCAGCGATTTTTCACTGAGAGTCCGATATATGAATAATTCATACATCCTCATTACTTTCTCTCCGGGGAACTGAAGAGCTCATGCGTGTGAGAATGAGACGAGTGTTTGTCTCTCTGATTTCGGCATCAGATTGAAAGTGCGTGTGCGGTGAATTGCAGCATTTCTTCGAAATGTTTTTGCATTTGTTCAGAAATATTAAAGTTCGGCTTTGTTTTAGTTCATCGACCCGATTGTTTGTTCTACTGGCCTTAAATTCTTAAGAAATTCCAGCCGATGTTATTAATTTGTCGCTTCTCTTTTTCACACCCCTCGACTTTTGACTTTTGTTTCATTTCCTGGTTTGCTGGGCGTTCCTTGTTTTTCGTGTAGTTGTTATGCTTCTTGTTGTTTTCGCTTTGTTGTCGTTTTCGAAAGTTATTTTTGAGCGGAAGCATACCGTTAACTGGGCCAAAACTTTTCTAATTGATTGTGGCACGAAATAGCAAAAAAGTCGTTGCATGATTGTTTTGCCCGAGCACGCAGAAGTTTATAATTTACGCCTCCGCTTGCGTTTCCGTTCTGTCCACCGCTATTTCCGACTTGCATTGAAGCCGTGCGGTAGGTATTCCTCGCAACTGCTGTTGTTCCTTCTGTTTTTGTTCAAAATAAATTGCAAAGTGATTCAGTTTATCGAGATCGATGGACTGATTGGTTTTTGCGCGTATGAAGTCGCAATTATTTGTTTGCTTCGAGTTGTAGACGAATGCGATTGCTATGCATTCGTTAGAAAGTTGGGATATCTTAATTTAAATTTTCGTCTGAATGCGTTCAGAGGAGAATTGACTGTTCAACCATTCAATTCTAGTTTTTTCGTTATTAATGAAATGATAAAAACTTTTCAGGTTTCTCATTCAGATTGTTGAAGAATCTGTATGAAAATTCGCTTAGAATTTATGAAGAACTGAAAATATTTTATCTGAAAGTGCTACATTATTATTAACACTTTTATCTGAGATTGGGACTTGATTTTGACTTCTGTCGTAACTCCAAAAGTGTATTTCGGCAAAACAGTTTTATTAATAAAACAAAATCCCTTACCAATCACAAAAAATCGCCCACACCATCTCAAGAACATTTTACATCAGCGAAAGTTTCGGAAAACAACTTTATAACACGAATAAAACGCGGTTCACCTTAAAATGCACTAAAAAATGCGAACGTTTGGTTTGGCTTGCGGAAGGACCACGTAAAGTCCTGCTAAACTTTTCATAGATGCACTCGAAGCTCCCAACGAAGCACTTTGTGTCCTATGGACACAAATTCGGCGCATATCAATATCGGCGCATTTAGTGTCGATCGTAAAAACGCGACTTGATAGGGTTTTTCTTACACTTTCACATCTTTAGTGGCGGTCACCGCACAAACGCTTCTTTTACATATTTCTCTCTCTCTCTCTCTCTCTAACTCTCTCTCTCTCTCTCTTTCACTCTCTCTCTCTTTCTTTTCGTACTCTTCTCACTTCCAAGTACTGCTTTTTCATCATCATCTACGACAGCGACAACAAGACATAAAATATTCCGAAGATATTTGGACACTAAAGTCAGAAAGCTTTTTCACATCAAAGAAGTAAAAGTATTCCGCTGTTAGCAGCTTTTACGACTGCATTTCTTCTTGTTACAGCTCAGGTTTATTATTCTGGTCAAGTGGTAGAGTGCGTTTTTCTCAACTTTAAGAATTAGAATTGGACTCTGATTTGTTGTTGACAAGTATGTCCTAGAAAGCTCTCAGAGGAGGCTATGAAATCCTTTACAACTGTTAAAGCGGACGAGCCACTGTTTTGGGGAAATCCGCTGGACGGCGACATCGGCATTTTTGGCACGTATTTTGGTGTTATACGCTCGAGAATAATATTATGCCTTGATATCTCATACCGTCTGAGATATTAATGTTCTAACATTTCTGAAAACGAGGTGTCTGTACACTGTGTAAGAAGTAGGCGTGGTTATTAATCGACCATTTGTAATCCCAAATCTCTATTCGTTCATCATCGCCGTATCGCTATTAATTTTCTTGTAATCGTGAGTTCAATGGACAGGTCTAAATCGGGGCTAAATCGAGATAGCGCTGTGCAGGAATATATCTACTTTTCTATATTTATCTTGTGTCTTTACTGAAGAACAAATTTAATAACCCTCTCCCTTCGTGTGTAGGGTACGAAAAGGTTTAGTCTGGTCGATTATAGTAAAAATTGGCACCCTGAAATGTTTCGATTATCACCTCGCTCTCGATTGTAATTATCGTCTCGACTTCATGTTTTCTGCGTGTTTAATTCGTTTATATGTCCGTATATCTCTTCATTCCCTACCTTACCTTCCGTTGCAGAAAACACAAAGGAAAGAAGCATTGAAATTAAACATTATTTGTTTAGCGTAAAAAAGATTAATAAAAGTAAATCAATATCGAATGCAACCGCGTGCAAGCCATCATGTCTTCGCTGTCGTAGTTGCGAGCCGCGAAACTTGATTTTGTCCGTTTATCAACACGTTTTTTGTCCGCTTTCAACATCTGGCTGACTAGTTTGACCGCCTGGTTAGCTGTCTGGTTCAAGACTTTACGTACCAGTTAGTTCAAGATTGCATGTACACGAGTAGTTTTGCGCTTTCCGCAAATATTTTCAAGTTCAATGGACAAGTTCAGGTCTCTATGAATTGAATTTTTACATAACATCACAAAAAAGTTAATCGTTTCAATTTCTTTTCGATTTTCGCGACGAATTACAGTGAATCATGTGATGCGAATCAAATATCGATTTGCTCAAGCAGAGAAAATATTGCAGAGCTATCACTGGATCTGAACCTTCACTGGATCGTATGTATTATCGAGTTATGTCTGAAAACCGTGTCTGTGACAGAAGCAGAAGAACTACAAACGTGGTTCGATGGGAAACGAATTCGGATGGGCTCCTTCGGGTCGCTTTCCGAAACCACGTCGTTGTTTCTGAAAGTCTATCTCAAAGAATACTGAAAACCGTATTCTAGCCGAGACTCGCACTTAGAAGTCTCAATGTGAGCCAAGAGCGCTATTTACACCCATGTCCATGAGTTATTCCGTTATTCTCTCCAGATGATGTATTCTCCATGAGTTCGGGAATTTCATTCAATATTACATATTTTCATCTTTAAAATTCCAACCAACATTCGCTAGTTTCAACGTACTTAAAGTTCGGAAGTTATCGCCGATAAATTAAGTAACCGTAAGTTTTTATTACCACATGCAATATTACGCAACCAGGAAAGGAAAGCATTTTGAAGAGGAAAATATGTTGTGAATGAAGAAGGAAGTTGTATGGAATGACCTCACCCATCAAAAAATTTTAATTGTCTACTTTCAAGACATTCCAAGCTGGCAACTGGCTTTTCCGATCAAAGGAGGAAATTTCGATAATTTCCTTCTCAGCTGGTGGAACGGGACGGGACGGAGTTGGCGATAACGGAAAATATGCAGAAAGCCAACAACAAAAAAAGAGAAGCAAGTAACAGTTGAAAAAGCGTTGAATTAAACAGTTAAGACGCCCTGCAATTTGCGGGTTGCACTACTTACAACAACACCAACGACGGCAGCTGGCAGCAGCAACGTCGTCGTCATCTTGATGGGTGTCGGTGGTGGTGGCGGTGGCGGCGTTTGTGGTGAACTCTGTCAAGTTCAAGACGAGATTGCAAACAATTGTTTCTCAGGTGGTTGGATGGAGTTCGTGTTTGCTGCTGTTGCACGCTACGATGTTAACTCGGATGATGCAAATTTATTGCAATTTTTCATTCAGTTGCAAGAGTAAAGAAAGAAAGTTATTTCGTACAAAAACAAACATTAGCAGTGTCAAATAATTTAACGCGGTTGAAAGAAGCTGACAAAACTTCACAGTATTTAAATTTAAACGATTTTTCACACGTGTTTTCACGCACTACTGGCGCAGGTCGTGAAGAGTCTAAGCGTCCGAGCAACCGTTAAATTTTCGCGCCACTTGTAAGCCTCGAGCACTCTACCAAACACACACACACATACGATTTCAGCGTGAGTGTCGACAGAGTTGCCAACTGTAGAAACTTCAATGCCACTTCAGCTCAACGATCACTTCACAAGTTAGTAAGTTTTCCCATTTCGCTTCTATTTTTCCTCCGAATTTTCTTTTCTAGTGCAAGCTGTGGCTCCTGCGACTGTGCGCTACGATGTCTCAGCTGAAACTGAGCCGTGCATTTTGGCAGCGTTTGATTTTGTTGTCACTCCTCTGCAGCGCACGCGTACCGGATTTCGCCGGCTGCAGCCAAAAATGCAAGCCTTGTAGTGGCTTGCAGCCTCGGCTTTTGGTCAGACAGCCTATTGAGATGCTTGTTTACGGTATTAAAGGAAGGCTTTACGCACTAATGAGCTTTTTCTCATTGCTGATAAACTCAAATCTTACCTGGTGAATAAATTGCAGTTCTAAAAGCAGGAGTACGTGCATTTCCACAAAAATAAAATGAGTCATAGGCGATCCTTCGTGCGGCCGAGATCTAAATTCTAATTTGGAACGAGTTTCCAACGTTAAGTGGAGATCGCGGAAACAGATTTCTTTAATCGAAATCGTAATCAAAACGCGCAGAGATAGTTATAAGCACGAGACGACTCTCGTTTTCCTCGCGAATCGAAAACCGAGACAGTTATTTTTTAGTCGGGAAGAGAACCGCGATCGAGAGAGTCGACTGAAATCCTAATTATGTTTGCGTAATCATAATGCCTACGGGAAATATTGTTGCAGAGGCGATCCTTGTCTTGTTCAGATTAATTAAAGATTTTTAAAATTTTTAATTAACTACAACTTTGCCAAACGACAACTTTCTTGGAAACGTATGGTCATCGCAACTATTTGAACTCATTAAAAAGAAAATCTTTTGAAACACTAGGGACTTTAAAAGTGTTGCACTGAAATCAGTTTGGGCTGCTACTGGCATTCGTCAGTCTTATAATACAACTAATTAAATGGCCAATTAAAAAGAAAAGCCCATCCAATGTGAAAAGCGTGTATATTTCACTTCAATCTAGGAGGCAAAATTAATTAAAATATACTGCACACGCTTCCTCAACCGCAATTAGTTTCTAATTAAGCATAAAACGAGTTCTAAGTTGCGAGGCATCCAACCACTTTGGTGGTGTTGGTCCATTCGTCTCACCACTGATGACCAAGTTTTATGTAGACTGCGTCCATCCTGTTGTGGATTTGCGAGGCTCCCAAATAACGACAACGGGCAGCGATGACGAAAGGCCAGAAGCAACCACAGATATGTGTGACCAATTAGGTGAGTTTGTTATGTCAGCCGCCAGTGCTTACCGCAGCCCATTGCCGGCATCGTTTATAACTCAATTTGAGGCAGTGGCCAGCTTCCTCCAGGCAGCGATCTTCAGTTCGGTCGCTCGGCTTCAGCCAAAATGCAGCCAAAGTTACGACAACAGAAGAGCAGCAGCAGCAACACAGATAGCACAACCACGATATCGGCTGTATATCCGCATAGTGTTGCAGATGCTGCAAATGTACGATTTCCGCTTTTATCGCTCGTGCGACTGATTTGTAACTCGTCGTGGTGCGCGGCACGCATGCAGCCGACTGGCAGTTGGCGGCCGAGTTGGTCTTACTTTGGCGCATCTCTGCTTCACTTTTATCGGTTTTCATACGTTTTCTTCTTATTTTGCAGATTTAACAAAATTCGTGTATTTTCTTCCTGCTGAAAGTGTGAGGAACTGCAATGTTGCTGACAGTTTGGTTGGGACTGTCAGCGACATCAGCTCACATCGTCACAAAATTCAATGAAATCGATTGTTAATTGAATTGAAATTTGGCGTATGCTTTCGAATTTGATCGATCGTGATACTGACGAGAAATGAAGATTATCTGCTCGAGAGGCTTATTCAGACCTAAATACGTGAAAGCACGAATTTGACTTTCACGTCATCAGTTGCAATTCGTAGATTTGGAAAAGGCAAACACGCCGGAACACATCAATTAAAATCTAATAAAAAACACTAATTTTAACTATTTTATTGTAAAAGTAAATAGAAAACAATTGAACGAAACCACTTTCTAATATTGGGTATGAAAGACGAATAATAAAATTTCTCGGAGTTTTGATTGAAATTTTTAACTGAATCATAGCTGGAATCTATTTATCTTTTAAACTTACGAATTAATTATCTGCTAACTGGATGCGAATTTTCAACTGAATGACAGCTCAAATCTATTTTTAAATAAGAACAAATAGCCATCTTATAAAGTCTGTTGCTATTTGTTTATAATGAAGGGAATTACTTGAAAATTTTTGCGAATTAACTATACATTTATCAATAATAAATAATCATTGCAAACGCCCCAAATTCATTGTTAACCTCAATCGGAGAGCTTGCAGAGGCATATTATTACAGTTCCAAATCCGTGGAAAAATACCCTTCAAAGGAGGAAGGCAGTGAGCTCTAAAATGGCGAATTGATTGCAAGCCGATGATCACTGATTGGTATCTAGCAAACATTTTATTTTCCCTGATTATTGCTTCTATCTACTGCTGACAATTGTTGGGACTTATTGCTGCTCTCCTTAAATTAAATGAGGCCTACAATGGGAAATTGTCATCGAAAACATCCTGCAAAGATACCATCCTGTACCAGAATCTTTTTCTTTTTCTGTGATATTGCTTCTCCTCTCCACCTCATCAAGTCGTCATCATCGCTCGAGTTGAATGAGCTTATCTGTCGAACTCAGCTTATCCAATTCAGTGGAGATTTAAATGAGACAAAATGATGAGTATGCCTGCGATGGAGACGTTGACAATACGCCACTGTACTTCTTTCTACCAACACACATCCAAAGTACTTGAGAGTCTTCAGTTGACTTTGTGTTTTCCACCCCTTCTGACAGAGCAAGTAATCAACTCTTGTGTCATCGCCGGTGTTCATTGAACTGAAGAATAAATGCCCTCAGTAGCAGTGGCAGAAGTCAAGCAAAAAGGATTCAAGGATTCCAAGTAGGGATTCCACTGCAAAGAAAAGAAATGTAGCAGATTGCTTATAGAAAGCGAGATGGGTTTCGAAAGTGGTAAATTATTCTTGTTATTTAAAAATACACAAGCCATAATAATAAACATTCTCCTTCCAAAAAATAATTCCTAGTCAAACCCTTCACCCGAAGAGGGTGTATTCTCTCTCAAAAAATTTTCCAAGTTTTGTAAACAAATATTGAAGTTGTCAAAAATACAAATACGAAATATAAATACAAAAATACGAAAATCTATGATACGTCATATGAAACTACACGACAGGCCTTGCAATAATTGATTAAAACTATATACACCGAGCCTAACGGAAGGGGGCGGGGGGAAATCCTGGAAAAAATGTTTGTTGTCTCGATCCAATCTACACGTCCTAGCATTTTATTGCATATTATGCAGAGCGCCTTGAATATTAAGCAGGAGAGAGAATAAATTAAGATTTGGTATCAGAAGAGCTAAACTAAAGATATATCCTTCATCTTATCTCGACGATAATGATCAGGGTAAGACTGATGATGCCGGGGAACAGATATCACCAGAATCGAATGGCCATGGATAAATTTTACCTATTTTGGTGCTTTTAGTTAAACCCACGAGAAGAGATTGTGCAGAACATCCTGTATATTCAATAGGAGAACACATGGTATATTATGCAGAACATTCTGTATACTAAACAGAGGGAATAAACTACGATTTAGTATCAGAAGAACCCAGCTCAAGATATATCCATTAACGTTTATTGAAGGTCTGGTGCGAAAACCTCAAATTAGACCCGTCCAGTATAATATTTCCAAGTTTTGTAAACAAATATTGAAGTTGTCAAAAATACAAGTACGAAATATAAATACAAAAATACGAAAATCTATGATACGTCATATAAAACTACACGACAGGCCTTGCAATAATTGATTAAAACTATATACACCATGCCTAACGGAAGGGGGCGGGGGGAAATCCTGGAAAAAATGTTTGTTGTCTCGATCCCATCTACACGTCCTAGCATTTTATTGCATATTATGCAGAGCGCCTTGAATATTAAGCAGGAGAGAGAATAAATTAAGATTTGGTATCAGAAGAGCTAAACTAAAGATATATCCTTCATCTTATCTCGACGATAATGATCAGGGTAAGACTGATGATGCCGGGGAACAGATATCACCAGAATCGAATGGCCATGGATAAATTTTACCTATTTTGGTGCTTTTAGTTAAACCCACGAGAAGAGATTGTGCAGAACATCCTGTATATTCAATAGGAGAACACATGGTATATTATGCAGAACATTCTGTATACTAAACAGAGGGAATAAACTACGATTTAGTATCAGAAGAACCCAGCTCAAGATATATCCATTAACGTTTATTGAAGGTCTGGTGCGAAAACCTCAAATTAGACCCGTCCAGTATAATATTTCCAAGTTTTGTAAACAAATATTGAAGTTGTCAAAAATACAAGTACGAAATATAAATACAAAAATACGAAAATCTATGATACGTCATATAAAACTACACGACAGGCCTTGCAATAATTGATTAAAACTATATACACCATGCCTAACGGAAGGGGGCGGGGGGAAATCCTGGAAAAAATGTTTGTTGTCTCGATCCAATCTACACGTCCTAGCATTTTATTGCATATTATGCAGAGCGCCTTGAATATTAAGCAGGAGAGAGAATAAATTAAGATTTGGTATCAGAAGAGCTAAACTAAAGATATATCCTTCATCTTATCTCGACGATAATGATCAGGGTAAGACTGATGATGCCGGGGAACAGATATCACCAGAATCGAATGGCCATGGATAAATTTTACCTATTTTGGTGCTTTTAGTTAAACCCACGAGAAGAGATTGTGCAAAACATCCTGAATATTCAATAGGAGAACACATGGTATATTATGCAGAACACTCTGTATACTAAACAGAGGGAATAAACTACGATTTAGCATCAGAAGAACTCAGCTCAAGATATATCCATTAACGTTTATTGAAGGTCTGGTGCGAAAACCTCAAATTAGACCCGTCCAGTATAATATTTCCAAGTTTTGTAAACAAATATTGAAGTTGTCAAAAATACAACTACGAAATATAAATACAAAAATACGAAAATCTATGATACGTCATATAAAACTACACGACAGGCCTTGCAATAATTGATTAAAACTATATACACCATGCCTAACGGAAGGGGGCGGGGGAAATCCTGGAAAAAACGTTTGTTGTCTCGACCCAATCTACACGTCCTAGCATTTTATTGCATATTATGCAGAGCGCCTTGAATATTAAGCAGGAGAGAGAATAAATTAAGATTTGGTATCAGAAGAGCTAAACTAAAGATATATCCTTCATCTTATCTCGACGATAATGATCAGGGTAAGACTGATGATGCCGGGGAACAGATATCACCAGAATCGAATGGCCATGGATAAATTTTACCTATTTTGGTGCTTTTAGTTAAACCCACGAGAAGAGATTGTGCAGAACATCCTGTATATTCAATAGGAGAACACATGGTATATTATGCAGAACACTCTGTATACTAAACAGAGGGAATAAACTACGATTTAGCATCAGAAGAACTCAGCTCAAGATATATCCATTAACGTTTATTGAAGGTCTGGTGCGAAAACCTCAAATTAGACCCGTCCAGTATAATATTTCCAAGTTTTGTAAACAAATATTGAAGTTGTCAAAAATACAACTACGAAATATAAATACAAAAATACGAAAATCTATGATACGTCATATAAAACTACACGACAGGCCTTGCAATAATTGATTAAAACTATATACACCATGCCTAACGGAAGGGGGCGGGGGAAATCCTGGAAAAAACGTTTGTTGTCTCGACCCAATCTACACGTCCTAGCATTTTATTGCATATTATGCAGAGCGCCTTGAATATTAAGCAGGAGAGAGAATAAATTAAGATTTGGTATCAGAAGAGCTAAACTAAAGATATATCCTTCATCTTATCTCGACGATAATGATCAGGGTAAGACTGATGATGCCGGGGAACAGATATCACCAGAATCGAATGGCCATGGATAAATTTTACCTATTTTGCTGCTTTTAGTTAAACCCACGAGAAGAGATTGTGCAGAACATCCTGTATATTCAATAGGAGAACACATGGTATATTATGCAGAACACTCTGTATACTAAACAGAGGGAATAAACTACGATTTAGCATCAGAAGAACTCAGCTCAAGATATATCCATTAACGTTTATTGAAGGTCTGGTGCGAAAACCTCAAATTAGACCCGTCCAGTATAATATTTCCAAGTTTTGTAAACAAATATTGAAGTTGTCAAAAATACAAGTACGAAATATAAATACAAAAATACGAAAATCTATGATACGTCATATAAAACTACACGACAGGCCTTGCAATAATTGATTAAAACTATATACACCGAGCCTAACAGAAGGGGGCGGGGGGAAATCCTGGAAAAAATGTTTGTTGTCTCGATCCAATCTACACGTCCTAGCATTTTATTGCATATTATGCAGAGCGCCTTGAATATTAAGCAGGAGAGAGAATAAATTAAGATTTGGTATCAGAAGAGCTAAACTAAAGATATATCCTTCATCTTATCTCGACGATAATGATCAGGGTAAGACTGATGATGCCGGGGAACAGATATCACCAGAATCGAATGGCCATGGATAAATTTTACCTATTTTGCTGCTTTTAGTTAAACCCACGAGAAGAGATTGTGCAGAACATCCTGTATATTCAATAGGAGAACACATGGTATATTATGCAGAACATTCTGTATACTAAACAGAGGGAATAAACTACGATTTAGCATCAGAAGAACTCAGCTCAAGATATATCCATTAACGTTTATTGAAGGTCTGGTGCGAAAACCTCAAATTAGACCAGTCTAGTATAAGTCACAGAAGATCCAAAATTTTCACCAAACATTTTGATAATTCTTGTTGCGGTGTGAAAAAAATTTTGAGTGGTGCAGTTCCAACACTGGATTTGGGTAAGTTACTGCTTAGCCACTGCTTCGATTACATCCCTCGGGAGATGGCGACCTATTAAAATAGTTAATCCAGGCACCAATCAAAATATAATTCAATATTCTACAAATTTGGTCTCTAACATGTCACCAGAAGGAAAAAAATGTACCCTTTTAATGGATGAGGTCTACCTTAGAGCCGAACTTGAGTATAATGGTGCAAGCGACCTCATTGATGGCTTCGTGGATCTTGGAGAAGGGCAACGAAGCAAGGATCTAGCCCACAGATTATTAGTTTTTATGGTTAGAGGCATCACTGAAAACTGGAAATTTGTCCACAGTTTTTACTCACTTCTAAAGGAGTTGACAGTAAATAAAATCTAAAAATAAAAAGAAACAGTATTTTATTTGTTGTTTTAACATTTTTCAATTACATGCAATTAACATTTCATGCTTCAAAGAAATGACCAACAATTTTAATAGTAATTATTATATGCACAAGAACAAAAAAACCTATTATACATCAGTAAGTATAATTTAATTTAGTTTTAAAAGGTCTATCCAACTATCAAATAGTTTCGACTTTTAAGTGTTTTGAATTTGATCCAGCCGCTTCTAATTTGCAGCAGAAAAATACCAAACCAAATGTATCCCATACAAGGAACAGCAAACGAACTCTACAAAAGAATTTATGTATATAATAAACAAAATTTCTTCTGCTTTATGCAGCTTTAACATTCAGTTGTTTTCCTCAAAAAGTAAACAATGTCATGTGAATAATGCCAACTGCTTTACACTCACGCTTGCTCTTCCTTCTTTACCCTGCGACGTCTGACCAAGAATGATCTGGTAGTCGAATCTTTTTTCAAAGAAACCTCATGAAATCTCTTCTTGTATATATTCTCATTGTCAAGAAAAAAAAAAAGAAAAAAAAAAATATATATATATATATATATATATATATATATATATATTCTTACGGGCCTCCATCAACGAGCAGCTGCAACAGAATCTGCGCCAACATGCAAAGCTGGTGAAAATTTGAGATCTACTTAACGCACAATACTCAATGTATATATATATAAATAATCTTACGGGCCTCCATCAACGAGCAAACGAGACGCTGCAAGTAACACACGTTCTAGCGAAACACATTCGGAATGTGCAGCACATGTGTCAATGAAACACATTTGAAATGTGCAGCACGCGTTCGAATGAAGCACATTAGAAATGTGCAGCACGCGTTCGAATGAAGCACATTAGAAATGTGCTGTGTATTGGAACACCATCATCTTTTGTGTTGAAGCCACAAATCAGTGAGAACTTTAAGCGATCTCTTAATAGAGATGGAAATGTGGCAAAAGGAACTCCATTATTCTTCGATAATTATAAATTGTAAATCAGTAATTAATTTTATAACTTGGATTTAGTTTAGTACATTTTTGACATTTATTAACTTTAAGGTGATTCTGGATATCAACTTCTGCCGTCTTTGACGACACTATACCACAGCCCTGCACGACACTATAAGACAGCAAGTTGTCTTGAATGAGAAATTCCGTAAAGCCCGAAATATCATTGAAAGATGTTTTGGGGTTTTAAAAAATAAATTTCGCTGCTTGATTGGCGAAAGTGCCCTACATTATTCATTTTCAATGGCAACGAAGATTACAAACTCATATTTTGCAATACACAACGCGTGTATATTTTATAAAAATTATTGGCCTATCGAAGTATTCGAAATTGAAAGCACCTGAAGAAAGTTTTGCCGTAGAAACCTCAATGGATCCAGCTGCAAGTAATACGCGACCAGCCGGCGCAGAGTAATGCATCCTAAATAAAACAGGGAATGGAATGCATCCTAAATAAAACAGGGAAACCATATTGGTAGTCCTAAAAATTATTTTTTGGCTGAATTATTTTAAAACGTTTTTAGTAGGTCGCTTTCTTGTCTGTGCGGGTAAAAATGTTGTAATTGATTTTAAACTAACTTCCGCATGAACTAGAGACCTGAAACTATAAACAAGCTCAATACTGGGTGACAATGCAACATTATGTATAAACTGACCACCGACGCCCACTTGGAGGAAAGAACTTTTGAATTTTAAATTTACGTCCCAAAACATGCTTATTTCATTCCTATTTCAATGCAATCAACATGTATTTACATACAAAGTTCCGAGCATTTTGGATTTGTGGCTTCAACGCAAAAGATGATGGTGTTCCAATATACAGCACATTTCGAACGTGCTTCTCCAATTTTTGGAAGTGCTTCATTAGGACGTGTGCTGCGCTTTGAGAGCGTGTTTAATTAAAACGTGTGCAGCACATTCCGAATGTGCTTCATTCAAAACTTTGTTGCACATTCCGTATGTGCTCCATTCGAACGACTGCTGCACATTCCGAATATGCTTCATTCGAACCTTTGTTGCACATTCTGTATGTGCTCCATTCGAACGTCTACTGCACACTCCTAATGTGCTTCATTCGAACCTTTGTTGCACATTCTTATGTGCTCCATTCGAACGACTACTGCACATTCCGAATGTGATTCATTCGAACTTTTGTTGCACATTCCTAATGTGCTCCAGTCGAACGTCTACTGCACATTCCCAATGTGCTTCATTCGAACCTTTGTTGCCCATTCCATATTTATTCCGAATGTATTTCGTAAGGCGTGCTCCATAAAGGGTGATAAGAGTATATATCGACCACATTTAGGAGGTATAAAAGGCAGAGTTCTAAAATTTTTGAGCCATTGCACTGCGCATACCCTATGTATGTTTTAATTGGGATTTGTACGCTGAACGTGCTTACTAATTAGAAGTTGTAGAATTGATAATAGTAAAAAAATTTAAGCTTATTTTAGTGTTTAAGATATATTAAGTTCAATCTAATATTAAAGAGATTGTTGAAAATGCTGGTTAAGTCTGGATTAACATGAAAAGTGTGATATCAATTTTGGTTATACCAAAATGAATTGCGCGTTTTTAACCAAATTTGAGAATAGAAAGTAGTAGTAAGAAGTTCCTTAAAACTATTTTAGAATCTACAAATGTCGATTTGATTTGCAAAAATCAGTTTACACAAATTTTAAGTCAGTTTCATGGCTGAGTGGTGAATTTTAGTTTAATTAAGGTAAATTTTTATGAACTTTTCATTGATTTATGCATGACCATCCGACTTTGGTGATATCTGTTCACCGGCATCATCAGTCTTACCCACATATTTATCGCTTAGATAAGATGAATGATATATCTGGAGCTGAGTTCTTCTGATACAAAATCTTACTATCTCTCTCGGCGTCGGCCAGAGCGGCAGCGTCGGGGTCGGCTACCGCTGCGAATGCGACGGTCGTTCCTCTACATTTTCCCCAGAATTCCTGTTGACGGGCTCTTCGTCCGGCGAATCGGAGGGCCCACTTAAATCGAGATCTGCGATAAATCCGTACCGTACGCCGGCATCCAGAGCTTCCTTCACCGAGTCCTCAATATCGCTGGGTCGCAACTGAAAAGAGCGCAAGGGGTTGAAATATAGGATTTTATTCCGAATTGTATGCGATCAAAGACAACAAGACTGGAAACTCATTTTTCGCTTTCACTGTGTTAGTGAAATCAGGCTGAAGTGTGTAAATTACACAAACAAAATGCATGCAATTTTGACAACTTGAAACAAATTTTGACAACTTGGAACAAAATTGTTTACAAAATTTTGAGAGAGGATTTACATTTTTTGAGAGAGAATTGCAACTCTTGTTCTTCTTCACCGCACTAACCTAGAAACATCATTTTTAAAATACGTAAAGAAGACAAGGAGATAGGCTTTAAACCAACTTATGCTTTTAGAAATGCACAAGAAATCTTTTCCAAGTCATGTTGCTGCATTATATCATATATTTTGCGAAGGAAACCAAGTCAAATTCAATAAAATTTGCTCGATTCGCAAATATAATCAGCTGTTTTTACCTACCACACGTACTTTTAGCTCTAAGAGATGCCAACATATTTTACTTTAGATTGAGGTGTAAATTTCCACACCACCTCAAAGAAGGTGTGGAAATGTAGCAAAAGCTTTTTTATAAAGTTATTAAAATAGTTAAAAAGTAACTTAACAATCATTGTGTTATAATTGTTTAAAAGATTTTTCTTTTACAAATTACAAAACAAGTCAGTTTACATTACTGCTTACATATTGTTGATTGTTTACATACTGTTTGTTGTATATTTCCAAACAGTTAAGGAATCATCAAAACCGCAAAAGATCTTACATGCAATGAAGATTTTCTATTAAAGCTTACTTAAAATATATATAAGTAATATTTAATAATTGTGTCTCGTTGGTATCCCTGTTATGAACTCACCCCATCATCTTGCGACGGTGTGGTAACAAACCGGAATGGTTTACTTTTCCAGCTAAATTCCTTTGCAAGAGTCAGTTTTAGCTTGTAACAAGGAGACAATTTCACCATAAATCTCACATACGCTGTACGTGAGTGCGCGGACGGACATGTTTTTGAGCTCGCTCACGAAATGAGAGGAGTTTCCAGTCTTGTTGTCTTTGTATGCGATACTCCTCGCCTGTAGCTCACAGACGTTATGGCACCAAAGATCCGGAATGCACGTATCCTCCCCAAGGCAACGCGTGTACTAATGGGGGCAGAGTCATGTATTTCGATGGCGTTCTGAGCAATTAATTGCTCTATTTCCCCTCTATTCGCAGACCGTTTAAATTTCTCGCTTGTTTGTGGCTTCAACACAAAAGATGATGGTGTTCCAATGCACAGCACATGTTGAACGTGCATCTCCAATTCTTTTATGGAAGTGCTTCATTAGGGCGTGTGCTACGCTTTTATAGCGTGTTTAATTAAAACGTGTGCTGCACATACCGAATGTGCTTCGTTAGGTGTGCTGCACATTCCGAATGTGCTTCGTTATAAGGTGTGCTGCACATTCCGAATGTGCTTCGTAATACGCGTTTCGCGCAAAGGATGATAGTAGAAGTGTTTACCTTCTTTCGACAATTACAAATGCTTTTATATCCTAAGCAGGAGAGTGAACAAACTGAGATGTGGTGTCGGAAGATACCAAATTAGAATTTTTGGTGAAACACAAAGAGTTACAATACAAAACCAATATATATCGGCCATATTTAGGGAGTATAAAAGGTCGAGTTCTAAAATTTTCGAAGAGTTAAGCTTTGTAGAGTTTATCCATGGCCATTGGACTCTGGTTATATATGCTCACCGGCCTCACCAGTCTTACCCACGTCTTTATCGCCGAGATAAGATGAAGGATATATCTGGAGCTGAGTTCTTCTGATACAAAATCTTAATATCTCTCTCGGCGTCGGGGTTGGCTACCGCTGCGACGGCGATGGCGATGACCTTGTCGTTCTTCTACATTTTCCCCAGAATTCCTGTCGACGGGCTCTTCGTCCGGCGAATCGGAGGGCCCACTTAAATCGAGATCTGCGATAAATCCGTACCGTACGCCGGCATCCAGAGCCTCCTTCACCGAATCCTCAATATCGCTGGGACGCACCTGAAAAGAGCGCAAGGGGAGGAAATATAGGATTTTATTGCGAATTGTATGCGATAAACCACGTCATGTTCCAATGGACAGCACATCTCGAACGTGCATCTCCACTTTTTTTATAGAAGTGCTTCATTAGGGTGTGTGCTGTGCTTTTAGAGCGTGTTTCATTAAAAGGTGTGCTACACATTCCTAACGTGCTGCATTCGAACGTCTATTGTACATTCCGTATGTGCTCAATTCGAACGACTGCTGCACATTCCGAATATGCTTCATTCGAACCTTTGTTCCACATTCCAAATGTGGTTCATTCGAACTTCTATTGCACATTCCAAATGTGCTTCATTCGAACCTTTATTGCTCATGCCGAATGTGCTACCAGCGAACGTCTGGTCACATTCATAATGTGCTCCAGTCAAACGTCTATTGCACATTCCGAATGTGCTTCATTCGAACGTCTGCTGCACATTCCAAATGTGTTTCATTCGAACCTTTATTGCTCATTCCGAATGTGCTACATTCGAACGTCTGGTGCACATTCCTAATGTGCTTCAGTCGAACGTCTATTGCACATTCCGATTGTATTTCGTAAGGCGTGCTCCATAAAGGGTGATAAGAGTTACAAGAACAGTATATATTGACCACATTTAGGAGGTATAAAAGGCAGAGTTCTAAAATTTTTGAGCCATTGCACTGCGCATACCCTATGAATGTTTTAATTGGGATTTGTACGCTGAACGTGCTTCACTGATTAGAAGTTGTAGAATTGATAATAGTCAAAAAATTTAAGCTTATTTTAGTGTTTAATATATATTAAGTTCAATCTAATATTAAAGAGATTGTTGAAAATGCTGGTTAAGTCTGGATTAACATGAAAAGTGTGATATCAATTTTGGTTATACCAAAATGAATTGCGCGTTTTTTTACCAAATTTAAATATATTTCTCTATTTCAAGCTACCTAAATAATTAAAGGTTTTATATATCTAGTATACAAATTATAAGTACACGTATTACAAAATAATTCCAGGGTATATAAATAACATGCATGACTTTGTATTATGTAAGAAGTTCCTTAAAACTATTTTAGAATCTACAAATGTCGATTTGATTTGCAAAAATCAGTTTACACAAATTTTAAGTCAGTTTCATGGTACTTAGTGGTGAATTGTAGTTTAATTAAGGTAAATTTTTATTAACTTTTCATTGAGTAGAATAGGTAGAATTTATCCATGACCATTCGACTTTGGTGATATCTGTTCACCGGCGTCATCAGTCTTACCCACATATTTATCGCCGAGATAAGATGAATGATATATTTGGAGCTGAGTTCTTCTGATACAAAATTTTAATATCTCTCTCGGGGTCGGCTAGAGCTGCGGCGTCGGGGTCGGCTTCCGCTGCGACTGCGACGGTCGTTCTTCTACATTTTCCTCAGAATTCCTGTTGACGGGCTCTTCGTCCGGCGAATCGGAGGGCCTACTTAAAGCGAGATCTGCGATAAATCCGTACCGTACGCCGGCATCCAGAGCCTCCTTCACCGAGTCCTCAATATCGCTGGGTCGCACCAAAAAACGCCTATTCTTTATATTTGCCCATTGTTCTACTTCTTCTGACGTTTCCTTTCAATTTTTATTTTGTTTATATAACGACACAAATCGATGTTAAGGTGAAAAGCTACAAAGAAAAAATCGCTAGTTTTAGCATCGCTTAATGTCGTCGTCAGCTAGAGCGGCGGCGTCGAGGTCGGCTACCGCTGCGACTGCGATGGCGACGACCTGGTCGTTCCTCTACATTTTCCTCAGAATTCCTGTTGACGGGCTCTTCGTCCGGCGAATCGGAGGGCCAACTTAAAGCGAGATCTGCGATAAATCCGTACCGTACGCCGGCATCCAGAGCCTCCTTCACCGAGTCCTCAATATCGCTGGGTCGCATCAAAAAACGCCTATTCTTTATATTTGCCCATTCTTCTACTTCTTCTGACGTTTCCTTTCAATTTTTATTTTGTTTATATAACGACACAAATCGATGTTAAGGTGAAAAGCTACAAAGAAAAAATCGCTAGTTTTAGCATCGCTTAATGACGTCGTCAGCTAGAGCGGCGGCGTCGAGGTCGGCTACCGCTGCGACTGCGATGGCGACGACCTGGTCGTTCCTCTACATTTTCCTCAGAATTCCTGTTGACGGGCTCTTCGTCCGGCGAATCGGAGGGCCAACTTAAAGCGAGATCTGCGATAAATCCGTACCGTACGCCGGCATCCAGAGCCTCCTTCACCGAGTCCTCAATATCGCTGGGTCGCATCAAAAAACGCCTATTCTTTATATTTGCCCATTCTTCTACTTCTTCTGACGTTTCCTTTCAATTTTTATTTTGTTTATATAACGACACAAATCGATGTTAAGGTGAAAAGCTACAAAGAAAAAATCGCTAGTTTTAGCATCGCTTAATGACGTCGTCAGCTAGAGCGGCGGCGTCGAGGTCGGCTACCGCTGCGACTGCGATGGCGACGACCTGGTCGTTCCTCTACATTTTCCTCAGAATTCCTGTTGACGGGCTCTTCGTCCGGCGAATCGGAGGGTCAACTTAAAGCGAGATCTGCGATAAATCCGTACCGTACGCCGGCATCCAGAGCCTCCTTCACCGAGTCCTCAATATCGCTGGGTCGCATCAAAAAACGCCTATTCTTTATATTTGCCCATTCTTCTACTTCTTCTGACGTTTCCTTTCAATTTTTATTTTGTTTATATAACGACACAAATCGATGTTAAGGTGAAAAGCTACAAAGAAAAAATCGCTAGTTTTAGCATCGCTTAATGACGTCGTCAGCTAGAGCGGCGGCGTCGAGGTCGGCTACCGCTGCGACTGCGATGGCGACGACCTGGTCGTTCCTCTACATTTTCCTCAGAATTCCTGTTGACGGGCTCTTCGTCCGGCGAATCGGAGGGCCAACTTAAAGCGAGATCTGCGATAAATCCGTACCGTACGCCGGCATCCAGAGCCTCCTGTGAGTGGGACTCTTCCTAAATACTTAATACGTATTTTAGGAAATAAAAAATATTAGTAAATAAATTTCTTATATTATATACATTACATTATTCTTAAAGGATTCATAGGTATCAGACTAATTCAGCTCACTCATTCAATATCTTCGCTGTTGCTCTAAAATTTTAAGGTAGAGTTCACATCACGAATGCAATTTGAAACCATTTTTTGTTGTTTGCCTGGTGGCTGCACGTTACCTTCTTGTTTTTCATCTAGGTCCCGTGTTAAATAAAGTTTCGGCTGAATAATCCGATGGGAACATAGAAAAGTAATACAACTTACATTTAAACATATTTTGAAACTAGAATTTGTAGACTTAATCTCAGTAGTAGGTCTTGAAAATTCTAGTAGGGGAAGCACCAAAGTCCGGGACGCTTTACATTTTTTGCGCCAGCACCGGGTGCTTTGGTGTCTGCTACTGCTCGTAACTCCCTCCGATACTGAGATCTCAGCGAATGGATTTTATTTTTGATCTCTTTGGACAAGCACCCCGCAGCATACTAGTACACTTGAATACTAGTTAACATGTTGTTAATAGAAACTTCCCTTTTGCGTTTATTATGGTAACTCCGGTCTCTTATGTCTCGCAAACAATTCTTCTGCTAGAGCATTGTTATCAACTTCTCTGTTAGGTTTCTTGTCCACTGAACAATCATCTCTATAAGTCATCTCTATAAGTTAAGCATAATTATTAAAAGAAAAAACATTATTCGATAGTACTCACCGAAAAATTCTACACCGATAAAATTAAATTCCTTTTTTAAATATTTATGCACAACCCTTTTTTTTTCTTTTGTACTGAACATGAATATGTATAGAAAGAAGTGTTGCTGTTGTTTTTATTTATATAAATTTCTATACACATAATCTTTTTTAATAAATATAATTTCTATTTCATATATTCTGTATCAATTGCAATCCTAATAAATTGCATCTAATATTCTTTTTATGTAGTACGCCAATATTGCTGCAATCTAGGGTCCACAGAAAAATCGTTTTAGGGACAAAAAGTGTCTCAAGGACAAATTAATTTTGTCCATTGGACAAATTCATTTTTCATTTCGGTTGGGAAACAACAAATTTTGTTTCTTGAGGGACAAGTGTCGCATGTGTAAACAGCCTCATAGAGTTTTAATTGAAGATCGAAATAACAGTAAGATCGAAATAACAGTTTCCCCTCGTGCGTATAACTAGCAGTACAATAGGTAGAATTCATGGCCATTCGACTCTGGTGATATCTGTTCACCGGCATCATCAATCTTACTCGGATTATCATCGCCGAGGCAAGGTGAGGGATATGGCCCGATATAAGTTCTTCTGATACGAAGTCTTAGTTTATTCTCACTCCTGCTTAAAATATATAGAGGCGTTCCTCATTAATCAAGAGAAGGTAGGAGACAATTTTTTTTCTTCATCGTATTTGCAGCATACATTCTAATGAAGCACATTTGAAATGTTCTATGTATTTTTGAAAAATCGTAATTTTTTATGTTGAGGCCACAAATCAATTTATTTTTTTTTAAGGAGGAATAAAAGCATCGAAAGCCTGTAGTGAGTGCGAAACTTTAAACACGCTAAAAATCTCTTCTTGCCTGTACGGTACATCACAAAACTACAGCAAAGTCGTGCGTCGGCAGGCCGTAGGAGCATTATTGCTCAAAAGTCAGTATTTGCATCAGTCCATTGTTGTCGATATCGCTAGAATTTCTTTCTCATATTATGGGTCCAAATAAAAGATAACATATATCCTGATATTGGCTGGAATAATGTCCTGTTAAACTCTAGACCAATCTCTACATTCTTTCTTGCTGCTAAAGCATCCTAAAAATAAATAATAATAATGATATACATGAGAATATTTTAATTATGTACACTATATCTTCTTCTTTACCTTATTTTGCACTTTCTACATTCTACAGCCAGATTCTTTCTTACTTTTCGCGACAGATATTGAGATATTCACTCGTGTCTTACGCCTAGTTCTGAGTATTTCCTTTCTCACCTTCTCCTATATACTAATCGACTAAATTACAATATCAAAAATACTCGAGATAACCCAACTAGCTGAGCATAAATAGCTGAGTATATATAAAACCAACTTTAAAATATTTATAACCGTATATAATAAGTAACAGGTGTATTTATTTGTGTAACAGCTTTGCTCCTCTATAACATGTTAATGTATCTGGATCTAAATTTAAATTAAATTTACTTGCACTGTTCAATTAAGTCTCTCCTAATTTGTACTTCATAACTATTTTGTGTTTAGTATTTCAGTAGACTGCAAGATTTTTAGTCTGTAGATGAAATAAATAAATATTCAGTTCTATGTAAAAAAAATAAATTAGTTAATTAGCTTAGGAATTCACATTACCTCTGCTTTGAAAGAAATCGTTGGTTCTGTTTTCCAGTTGTTTTCCCTTAAAGCAACATTCCAGATGGTTTTCCAGAGATGTTATGTGCGGTAGCCCACTCATTACGAGTACGAAATCTAGTTATTTCCATACGACAGTCGAGTAGAGAAGCAACTGCACGGGCGAAGAGTTCGAGTTCGAGAAGGAATCCAATAACTCTGCACCGAAGTCCGAGCATTCCAATTGCACGAGACGTGATTTATGAACACAGTTCGGTAGACCATAAGTAGGAGCGGCACCGGCGATAAAGACAGCTCAAGGGAAGCCTTGGCCACTCTGAAATTTTAAAGCATGATAAATAATTGGAATCCCCAGTCAACCGAGCGGATGACTACCAGAAGAGGGGACAGTGAAATCCAGGTGGGGCTGCTGTTATCATAGGTGTCTGTGAGGATTTCAGATCGAGCTGAGGAGATTCATTGATGGGCAGACAGCCGACAGGACAATCAATAAGTCAGCAAGGGAATTGACGCCATGAGAATTGCATGCACGGCTCGAGTGCAGTGTTGGCAAACGTCAGAAATGCGTATGAAGGGGGAGAAATTCATATGGAGCGAGGTACTCACTAATAATCCGTATTAAAAATAATTTGATTTATTGCGACATCAAATGCATTTATTTGATGGAAAAATAGTGCCTCACACAGTGAGAGCGAGTGGTGCGAGAACGAGGATTGAAGAAATGCAGCAGTCGGGACACGCTCGGACATGCTAATTGACCGCATGGCAAACAACAATAACTCATGTTGTCATGGTGAAATCATAAAATGGATGACACTTGACACTTTTAAGAATTTTACACACATAACCAACTATACGAATACATTCATGTCACAGCAACATATTCAACCAATTTATTAAAATTTATCGCTTCTCTTTTCCCCTTAAAACTAGATTTTAAGTATTTCCAATAAGCATTTCTTACTGTGCGAGAGACGGAAGCGATTCGTCCGGAAAGCATCGGGGAACTCTGGAAGAGTTTTTGGCGATTTACGTATCTTTTCCAAGGCATTTATAGTTGACAAAATGTAGTGGTCCCGATAACGTCGGAAAAACTTGGCTTTTGATAAATAAAATAAAGTAACATGAGTTTCCGAGAAAATTCTAGTCTCGCTCTGGTTTTGAATTCGAATGAAGTCGATGTCGATAAAAGGGATGAAATGTTTGAAAAAATTTTTATGACGATAAACCAGTCAAACTTTTTTATTGTCTGCATATACATTTTTAATGCTTAAAACATTCCTTGTTGCCTTAAAGTTCTGCATTTTTACATATGCGAGTGACAGCACGCTCTTAGCGTATCGCCAATAATTCTTTTTGATCTTTGCTGTTTTTATACGATTGAAGATTTGCGTATGTTCAGAACTTCTAAACTTCTTCGGATTATATCTTTCACACGATTCTTGTAACCAAAGTCGTTTGCTTGGACGCAAACAGAAGTATCACAACCGCACCATGCCTATCACTACCCTAATAGCGAATTCGCACCCTTCAGGACACTTAAACAGAGACTGTCAATGATTTGCGTATATACGCCGCATCGCAGAGTGTGAAGTTACTTATTGCATCCTGATGAGTTTGTTGTATCGATTACCACAGTCTATGTTTTGGGATTTTGCTGAGCGTATGCATGTGTTTTGGTCAATTGGGAGTGGGTGTGTTGAAATGAGTATTCACTGCTCACAAATCAATATATCAAAATATTGTTAATGGTGTTGAATGAGGCAGAATAAAATGTTTTGCTGAGGTTATTTTTTCTTTTCATACATTGGATATAATCGGTTAAGAGGAGGTAAGGTAAGCTCAACAGTGTTAGAACTACCGAGATATCGCCCTAATAATAGTTAATAAGGAATATGCACGTGGAACCGGTGTGAAGTCAGCATCCTGCGAATTCAGATCTCAGCATCCTGCGAATTCAACTAACAGAGCTCTGTTAACACTCTGTTTTTATTTATTTTGCGACGAAATGTCTGCGTTTTTTAATGCTACGAGAAAGCAGGTACCACAACCGGATCGTAAGTTCTTATATAATTCAATTGCGGATGCGTCTAAAATTTAATTGGGGATGTTTTTACCCTAGACATGAACTTTTTACAACTGCTCTTTTACAACTGTTTAAGTTGTAAAATTTGCACATACCAAAGCCACTTCCAAATGTTCAGCATGTATTGATACCATTTCAATGTGACGGGAAAAAGAACCGTACATCTCCAATAACATGGCACATCCGTGGTAAAAAGAAGCAGCTCTTGAAAGAGTATATGCCAAATATTATCCACAAGAATATCGGCAAAAAGCAATAGAAAATTGTAATAAAAAGCTACTTAAAGCAGAAAATAATTTTCAAAATATTTATTCGGACTCCACAATAAGAAAAATTAGAAGCGAAGCTATCAATGATGGAGATCTTGACAGCAATGATTTTAAAGATGTCTTAAAAATAATGGATGAAGGAAAAGAAAGTGGAGATACTTATGTACAAAAACTTTCAAAGAAGTTATATGCCCATTTATTTAGTGACGGGCAAATAAAATGTGCGAAATTATGTGCAGATAATGATAACATCGTGGGTCATATTGATTCTACCAGTGGCATTGCACGAGATATGCCAGAAGCTGGACGTAGAATATATTATTATGCTATTGCTATAAAAACCACTAATGGAAGAATAGCAATAGCAGAATGCTTAACAATAGCAGAACGAATAGACATGATCAAAATTCCATACAATATTAGCTTTCTTCTTTCAGAGAAAAATGTATAGAGTTAAATGCTTGGCCGATATTTTCCACATTAATATCTGATTTCAGTATGGCATTTTTAAACGCAGGTTGTCTTGCATTTAATGAAATGGAGTTACTAGATTATGTAAATTTATCACATAAACTGGTTACACGTGGACAAAAGATTCTAAAGAATTAAATGGTTATTAAATTATTTGTATCACACTTCCAGAACAATTTAGCGAAGGAAGTAAATGCACACTTTAAAAAAGAGCAAGCAAAAATAGTGAAAGAAATAATTTCCTATGTTTACGATGAGAATCGGGTAAACATAGGAATAATTTCCTATGTTTACCCGATAAAGTGGGCGTGGCAGTATACGAACCCCCAACGTAGAGACTTCCAGTAGAGCTCTTGGGAGCTACTTTCTTCGGAATCGTTTTAAAACTGGTAGTTCACGTGCTTAAAGCGCTCTCCTGTATTATCTAACTTTATGTATTGTTGTTTTATTGTATAATTTGTATTAAGTATTCGCACAATAATATTATAAGAATTCTCATTTAACCAAAGAAACGACGTAGAAACCTGACTTCTCTTTATTGTTTGAGGACCAGTTTGTTTTTGAAAGTTGAAGCATCCTCTGAAGAAGCGCTTTCAGTAGAATTTTCCTGCCTGAAATACTGCAATTCTTTAACCTGCATTTCGGAAACTACTACCTGAAAGCTGTACACCAGACCTGAGTAAAGAACACTAAAGTACGAAAGCCAAGAAGCTCAAAATTTCAAAACCTGAGCGACGATAATCGACGAAGCTATTATTGACTTCCATGCTGAAATTCCCCGAACTATGCTGTAAAATTGCAACAGCGCACACACTGACTTGTAGACACACCACTACTATTGAGTATGAGCAAAATTTGTTTGTATAGGAATCCCACACTTCCGCAAAGTTCTGGCTTTCGATGCTGAGGTGGTGCTTGTTGCTTTTGCTCTTCCTCTTGAGCACTCGAAACCACTTAAGAGTTCTGCATAAAATTGTTAGCTCAACTACCGGCAGATCCTAACAACTCCTTTGATTATTTAAGCGAAAGCGAAAAATCCAAGCAGCTGCTCTGCACGCAAAATATTGAATGCTGTTGCGTTGAATGCTGTTGCCATGTAAGGCTTACTAACGGAGCCGATGAAGATTCCAGTGATTGAGATAATGTTACTTACGAACGATGATGGAGAAGGTGCAGGATTTTAAAGTACCAATTGAAAGTGATCACACGGCTGGCAGATAATTAACAAGAATTTGTTGGACAGACTTGATCGTTAAGAAAAAGTTGAGGGAAATAAACTTGAAATTCAATATCACAGCGTTTTCAGTGCCTTTTTACGTAACTTTAGAAAAATATTCTGGCCAAGTGGCATATATCGCTGAAAAGGTGCTGCCATTAGCTTTCCAGAATGGTAAGTTTCATCAACGCACTCGGACCATGGAGTGGGCAGTGGCCACTTCATCATGCCAGTGTAGGCTAACTAAAACTGCGCGTTTTCAGTGCCTTTTTTCGTAACTTTAGAAAAATATTCTGGCCAAGTGGTATATATCGCTGGAAAGGTGCTGCCATTAGCTTTCCAGAATGGTAAGTTTCAACAACGCACTCGGACCATGGAGTGGGCAGTGGCCACTTCATCATGCCAGTGTAGGCTAACTAAAACTGCGCGTTTTCAGTGCCTTTTTGCGTAACTTTAGAAAAATATTCTGGCCAAGTGGCATATATCGCTGGAAAGGTGCTGCCATTAGGTTTCCAGAATGGTAAGTTTCATCAACGCACTCGGACCATGGAGTGGGCAGTGGCCACTTCATCATGCCAGTGTAGGCTAACTAAAACTGCGCGTTTTCAGTGCCTTTTTGCGTAACTTTAGAAAAATATTCTGGCCAAGTGGCATATATCGCTGGACAGGTGCTGCCATTAGCTTTCCAGAATGGTAAGTTTCATCAACGCACTCGGACCATGGAGTGGGCAGTGTCCACTTCGTCATGCCAGTGTAGGCTAACTAAAACTGCGCGTTTTCAGTGCCTTTTTTCGTAACTTTAGAAAAATATTCTGGCCAAGTGGTATATATCGCTGGAAAGGTGCTGCCATTAGCTTTCCAGAATGGTAAGTTTCATCAACGCACTCGGACCATGGAGTGGGCAGTGGCCACTTCATCATGCCAGTGTAGGCTAACTAAAACTGCGCGTTTTCAGTGCCTTTTTTCGTAACTTTAGAAAAATATTCTGACCAAGTGGTATATATCGCTGGAAAGGTGCTGCCATTAGCTTTCTAGAATGGTAAGTTTCATCAACGCACTCAGACCATGGAGTGGGCAGTGGCCACTTCATCATGCCAGTGTAGGCTAACTAAAACTGCGCGTTTTCAGTGCCTTTTTGCGTAACTTTAGAAAAATATTCTGGCCAAGTGGCATATATCGCTGGACAGGTGCTGCCATTAGCTTTCCAGAATGGTAAGTTTCATCAACGCACTCGGACCATGGAGTGGGCAGTGTCCACTTCATCATGCCAGTGTAGGCTAACTAAAACTGCGCGTTTTCAGTGCCTTTTTGCGTAACTTTAGAAAAATATTCTGGCCAAGTGGTATATATCGCTGGAAAGGTGCTGCCATTAGCTTTCCAGAATGGTAAGTTTCATCAACGCACTCGGACCATGGAGTGGGCAGTGGCCACTTCATCATGCCAGTGTAGGCTAACTAAAACTGCGCGTTTTCAGTGCCTTTTTGCGTAACTTTAGAAAAATATTCTGGCCAAGTGGTATATATCGCTGGAAAGGTGCTGCCATTAGCTTTCCAGAATGGTAAGTTTCATCAACGCACTCGGACCATGGAGTGGGCAGTGGCCACTTCATCATGCCAGTGTAGGCTAACTAAAACTGCGCGTTTTCAGTGCCTTTTTTCGTAACTTTAGAAAAATATTCTGGCCAAGTGGTATATATCGCTGGAAAGGTGCTGCCATTAGCTTTCCAGAATGGTAAGTTTCATCAACGCACTCGGACCATGGAGTGGGCAGTGGCCACTTCATCATGCCAGTGTAGGCTAACTAAAACTGCGCGTTTTCAGTGCCTTTTTTCGTAACTTTAGAAAAATATTCTGGCCAAGTGGCATATATCGCTGGAAAGGTGCTGCCATTAGCTTTCCAGAATGGTAAGTTTCATCAACGCACTCGGACCATGGAGTGGGCAGTGTCCACTTCATCATGCCAGTGTAGGCTAACTAAAACTGCGCGTTTTCAGTGCCTTTTTTCGTAACTTTAGAAAAATATTCTGACCAAGTGGTATATATCGCTGGAAAGGTGCTGCCATTAGCTTTCCAGAATGGTAAGTTTCATCAACGCACTCAGACCATGGAGTGGGCAGTGGCCACTTCATCATGCCAGTGTAGGCTAACTAAAACTGCGCGTTTTCAGTGCCTTTTTGCGTAACTTTAGAAAAATATTCTGGCCAAGTGGCATATATCGCTGGACAGGTGCTGCCATTAGCTTTCCAGAATGGTAAGTTTCATCAACGCACTCGGACCATGGAGTGGGCAGTGTCCACTTCATCATGCCAGTGTAGGCTAACTAAAACTGCGCGTTTTCAGTGCCTTTTTTCGTAACTTTAGAAATATATTCTGACCAAGTGGTATATATCGCTGGAAAGGTGCTGCCATTAGCTTTCTAGAATGGTAAGTTTCATCAACGCACTCAGACCATGGAGTGGGCAGTGGCCACTTCATCATGCCAGTGTAGGCTAACTAAAACTGCGCGTTTTCAGTGCCTTTTTTCGTAACTTTAGAAAAATATTCTGGCCAAGTGGCATATATCGCTGGACAGGTGCTGCCATTAGCTTTCCAGAATGGTAAGTTTCATCAACGCACTCGGACCATGGAGTGGGCAGTGTCCACTTCATCATGCCAGTGTAGGCTAACTAAAACTGCGCGTTTTCAGTGCCTTTTTTCGTAACTTTAGAAAAATATTCTGACCAAGTGGTATATATCGCTGGAAAGGTGCTGCCATTAGCTTTCTAGAATGGTAAGTTTCATCAACGCACTCAGACCATGGAGTGGGCAGTGGCCACTTCATCATGCCAGTGTAGGCTAACTAAAACTGCGCGTTTTCAGTGCCTTTTTGCGTAACTTTAGAAAAATATTCTGGCCAAGTGGCATATATCGCTGGACAGGTGCTGCCATTAGCTTTCCAGAATGGTAAGTTTCATCAACGCACTCGGACCATGGAGTGGGTAGTGTCCACTTCATCATGCCAGTGTAGGCTAACTAAAACTGCGCGTTTTCAGTGCCTTTTTTCGTAACTTTAGAAATATATTCTGACCAAGTGGTATATATCGCTGGAAAGGTGCTGCCATTAGCTTTCTAGAATGGTAAGTTTCATCAACGCACTCAGACCATGGAGTGGGCAGTGGCCACTTCATCATGCCAGTGTAGGCTAACTAAAACTGCGCGTTTTCAGTGCCTTTTTGCGTAACTTTAGAAAAATATTCTGGCCAAGTGGTATATATCGCTGGAAAGGTGCTGCCATTAGCTTTCTAGAATGGTAAGTTTCATCAACGCACTCGGACCATGGAGTGGGCAGTGGCCACATCATCATGCCAGTGTAGGCTAACTAAAACTGCGCGTTTTCAGTGCCTTTTTGCGTAACTTTAGAAAAATATTCTGGCCAAGTGGCATATATCGCTGGACAGGTGCTGCCATTAGCTTTCCAGAATGGTAAGTTTCATCAACGCACTCGGACCATGGAGTGGGCAGTGTCCACTTCGTCATGCCAGTGTAGGCTAACTAAAACTGCGCGTTTTCAGTGCCTTTTTTCGTAACTTTAGAAAAATATTCTGGCCAAGTGGTATATATCGCTGGAAAGGTGCTGCCATTAGCTTTCCAGAATGGTAAGTTTCATCAACGCACTCGGACCATGGAGTGGGCAGTGGCCACTTCATCATGCCAGTGTAGGCTAACTAAAACTGCGCGTTTTCAGTGCCTTTTTTCGTAACTTTAGAAAAATATTCTGACCAAGTGGTATATATCGCTGGAAAGGTGCTGCCATTAGCTTTCTAGAATGGTAAGTTTCATCAACGCACTCAGACCATGGAGTGGGCAGTGGCCACTTCATCATGCCAGTGTAGGCTAACTAAAACTGCGCGTTTTCAGTGCCTTTTTGCGTAACTTTAGAAAAATATTCTGGCCAAGTGGCATATATCGCTGGACAGGTGCTGCCATTAGCTTTCCAGAATGGTAAGTTTCATCAACGCACTCGGACCATGGAGTGGGCAGTGTCCACTTCATCATGCCAGTGTAGGCTAACTAAAACTGCGCGTTTTCAGTGCCTTTTTTCGTAACTTTAGAAAAATATTCTGGCCAAGTGGTATATATCGCTGGAAAGGTGCTGCCATTAGCTTTCCAGAATGGTAAGTTTCATCAACGCACTCGGACCATGGAGTGGGCAGTGGCCACTTCATCATGCCAGTGTAGGCTAACTAAAACTGCGCGTTTTCAGTGCCTTTTTGCGTAACTTTAGAAAAATATTCTGGCCAAGTGGTATATATCGCTGGAAAGGTGCTGCCATTAGCTTTCCAGAATGGTAAGTTTCATCAACGCACTCGGACCATGGAGTGGGCAGTGGCCACTTCATCATGCCAGTGTAGGCTAACTAAAACTGCGCGTTTTCAGTGCCTTTTTTCGTAACTTTAGAAAAATATTCTGGCCAAGTGGTATATATCTCTGGAAAGGTGCTGCCATTAGCTTTCCAGAATGGTAAGTTTCATCAACGCACTCGGACCATGGAGTGGGCAGTGGCCACTTCATCATGCCAGTGTAGGCTAACTAAAACTGCGCGTTTTCAGTGCCTTTTTGCGTAACTTTAGAAAAATATTCTGGCCAAGTGGCATATATCGCTGGAAAGGTGCTGCCATTAGCTTTCCAGAATGGTAAGTTTCATCAACGCACTCGGACCATGGAGTGGGCAGTGGCCACTTCATCATGCCAGTGTAGGCTAACTAAAACTGCGCGTTTTCAGTGCCTTTTTGCGTAACTTTAGAAAAATATTCTGGCCAAGTGGCATATATCGCTGGACAGGTGCTGCCATTGGCTTTCCAGAATGGTAAGTTTCATCAACGCACTCGGACCATGGAGTGGGCAGTGTCCACTTCATCATGCCAGTGTAGGCTAACTAAAATTGCGCGTTTTCAGTGCCTTTTTTCGTAACTTTAGAAAAATATTCTGACCAAGTGGTATATATCGCTGGAAAGGTGCTGCCATTAGCTTTCTAGAATGGTAAGTTTCATCAACGCACTCAGACCATGGAGTGGGCAGTGGCCACTTCATCATGCCAGTGTAGGCTAACTAAAACTGCGCGTTTTCAGTGCCTTTTTGCGTAACTTTAGAAAAATATTCTGAACAAGTGGTATATATCGCTGGAAAGGTGCTGCCATTAGCTTTCCAGAATGGTAAGTTTCATCAACGCACTCGGACCATGGAGTGGGCAGTGGCCACTTCATCATGCCAGTGTAGGCTAACTAAAACTGCGCGTTTTCAGTGCCTTTTTGCGTAACTTTAGAAAAATATTCTGGCCAAGTGGCATATATCGCTGGACAGGTGCTGCCATTAGCTTTCCAGAATGGTAAGTTTCATCAACGCACTCGGACCATGGAGTGGGCAGTGGCCACTTCATCATGCCAGTGTAGGCTAACTAAAACTGCGCGTTTTCAGTGCCTTTTTTCGTAACTTTAGAAAAATATTCTGACCAAGTGGTATATATCGCTGGAAAGGTGCTGCCATTAGCTTTCTAGAATGGTAAGTTTCATCAACGCACTCAGACCATGGAGTGGGCAGTGGCCACTTCATCATGCCAGTGTAGGCTAACTAAAACTGCGCGTTTTCAGTGCCTTTTTTCGTAACTTTAGAAATATATTCTGACCAAGTGGTATATATCGCTGGAAAGGTGCTGCCATTAGATTTCTAGAATGGTAAGTTTCATCAACGCACTCAGACCATGGAGTGGGCAGTGGCCACTTCATCATGCCAGTGTAGGCTAACTAAAACTGCGCGTTTTCAGTGCCTTTTTGCGTAACTTTAGAAAAATATTCTGGCCAAGTGGTATATATCGCTGGAAAGGTGCTGCCATTAGCTTTCTAGAATGGCAAGTTTGATCAACGCACTCAGACCATGGAGTGGGCAGTGGCCACTTCATCATGCCAGTGTAGGCTAACTAAAACTGCGCGTTTTCAGCGCCTTTTTTCGTAACTTTAGAAAAATATTCTGGCCAAGTGGCATATATCGCTGGAAAGGTGCTGCCATTAGCTTTCCAGAATGGTAAGTTTCATCAACGCACTCTGACCATGGAGTGGGCAGTGGCCACATCATCATGCCAGTGTAGGCTAACTAAAACTGCGCGTTTTCAGTGCCTTTTTTCGTAACTTTAGAAAAATATTCTGGCCAAGTGGTATATATCGCTGGAAAGGTGCTGCCATTAGCTTTCCAGAATGGTAAGTTTCATCAACGCACTCGGACCATGGAGTGGGCAGTGGCCACTTCATCATGCCAGTGTAGGCTAACTAAAACTGCGAGTTTTCAGTGCCTTTTTGCGTAACTTTAGAAAAATATTCTGGCCAAGTGGCATATATCGCTAGAAAGGTGCGGCCATTAGCTTTCCAGAATGGTAAGTTTCATCAACGCACTCGGACCATGGACTGGGCAGTGGCCACTTCATCATGCCAGTGTAGGCTAACTAAAACTGCGCGTTTTCAGTGCCTTTTTTCGTAACTTTAGAAAAATATTCTGGCCAAGTGGTATATATCGCTGGAAAGGTGCTGCCATTAGCTTTCCAGGATGGTAAGTTTCATCAACGCACTCGGACCATGGAGTGGGCAGTGGCCACTTCATCATGCCAGTGTAGGCTAACTAAAACTGCGCGTTTTCAGTGCCTTTTTGCGTAACTTTAGAAAAATATTCTGGCCAAGTGGCATATATCGCTGGAAAGGTGCTGCCATTAGCTTTCCAGAATGGTAAGTTTCATCAACGCACTCGGACCATGGAGTGGGCAGTGGCCACTTCATCATGCCAGTGTAGGCTAACTAAAACTGCGCGTTTTCAGTGCCTTTTTGCGTAACTTTAGAAAAATATTCTGGCCAAGTGGCATATATCGCTGGAAAGGTGCTGCCATTAGGTTTCCAGAATGGTAAGTTTCATCAACGCACTCGGACCATGGAGTGGGCAGTGGCCACTTCATCATGCCAGTGTAGGCTAACTAAAACTGCGCGTTTTCAGTGCCTTTTTGCGTAACTTTAGAAAAATATTCTGGCCAAGTGGCATATATCGCTGGACAGGTGCTGCCATTAGCTTTCCAGAATGGTAAGTTTCATCAACGCACTCGGACCATGGAGTGGGCAGTGTCCACTTCGTCATGCCAGTGTAGGCTAACTAAAACTGCGCGTTTTCAGTGCCTTTTTTCGTAACTTTAGAAAAATATTCTGGCCAAGTGGTATATATCGCTGGAAAGGTGCTGCCATTAGCTTTCCAGAATGGTAAGTTTCATCAACGCACTCGGACCATGGAGTGGGCAGTGGCCACTTCATCATGCCAGTGTAGGCTAACTAAAACTGCGCGTTTTCAGTGCCTTTTTTCGTAACTTTAGAAAAATATTCTGACCAAGTGGTATATATCGCTGGAAAGGTGCTGCCATTAGCTTTCTAGAATGGTAAGTTTCATCAACGCACTCAGACCATGGAGTGGGCAGTGGCCACTTCATCATGCCAGTGTAGGCTAACTAAAACTGCGCGTTTTCAGTGCCTTTTTGCGTAACTTTAGAAAAATATTCTGGCCAAGTGGCATATATCGCTGGACAGGTGCTGCCATTAGCTTTCCAGAATGGTAAGTTTCATCAACGCACTCGGACCATGGAGTGGGCAGTGTCCACTTCATCATGCCAGTGTAGGCTAACTAAAACTGCGCGTTTTCAGTGCCTTTTTTCGTAACTTTAGAAAAATATTCTGGCCAAGTGGTATATATCGCTGGAAAGGTGCTGCCATTAGCTTTCCAGAATGGTAAGTTTCATCAACGCACTCGGACCATGGAGTGGGCAGTGGCCACTTCATCATGCCAGTGTAGGCTAACTAAAACTGCGCGTTTTCAGTGCCTTTTTGCGTAACTTTAGAAAAATATTCTGGCCAAGTGGTATATATCGCTGGAAAGGTGCTGCCATTAGCTTTCCAGAATGGTAAGTTTCATCAACGCACTCGGACCATGGAGTGGGCAGTGGCCACTTCATCATGCCAGTGTAGGCTAACTAAAACTGCGCGTTTTCAGTGCCTTTTTGCGTAACTTTAGAAAAATATTCTGGCCAAGTGGCATATATCGCTGGAAAGGTGCTGCCATTAGCTTTCCAGAATGGTAAGTTTCATCAACGCACTCGGACCATGGAGTGGGCAGTGGCCACTTCATCATGCCAGTGTAGGCTAACTAAAACTGCGCGTTTTCAGTGCCTTTTTGCGTAACTTTAGAAAAATATTCTGGCCAAGTGGCATATATCGCTGGACAGGTGCTGCCATTAGCTTTCCAGAATGGTAAGTTTCATCAACGCACTCGGACCATGGAGTGGGCAGTGTCCACTTCATCATGCCAGTGTAGGCTAACTAAAACTGCGCGTTTTCAGTGCCTTTTTTCGTAACTTTAGAAAAATATTCTGACCAAGTGGTATATATCGCTGGAAAGGTGCTGCCATTAGCTTTCTAGAATGGTAAGTTTCATCAACGCACTCAGACCATGGAGTGGGCAGTGGCCACTTCATCATGCCAGTGTAGGCTAACTAAAACTGCGCGTTTTCAGTGCCTTTTTGCGTAACTTTAGAAAAATATTCTGGCCAAGTGGTATATATCGCTGGAAAGGTGCTGCCATTAGCTTTCCAGAATGGTAAGTTTCATCAACGCACTCGGACCATGGAGTGGGCAGTGGCCACTTCATCATGCCAGTGTAGGCTAACTAAAACTGCGCGTTTTCAGTGCCTTTTTGCGTAACTTTAGAAAAATATTCTGGCCAAGTGGCATATATCGCTGGAAAGGTGCTGCCATTAGCTTTCCAGAATGGTAAGTTTCATCAACGCACTCGGACCATGGAGTGGGCAGTGGCCACTTCATCATGCCAGTGTAGGCTAACTAAAACTGCGCGTTTTCAGTGCCTTTTTGCGTAACTTTAGAAAAATATTCTGGCCAAGTGGTATATATCGCTGGAAAGGTGCTGCCATTAGCTTTCCAGAATGGTAAGTTTCATCAACGCACTCGGACCATGGAGTGGGCAGTGGCCACTTCATCATGCCAGTGTAGGCTAACTAAAACTGCGCGTTTTCAGTGCCTTTTTTCGTAACTTTAGAAAAATATTCTGGCCAAGTGGTATATATCGCTGGAAAGGTGCTGCCATTAGCTTTCCAGAATGGTAAGTTTCATCAACGCACTCGGACCATGGAGTGGGCAGTGGCCACTTCATCATGCCAGTGTAGGCTAACTAAAACTGCGCGTTTTCAGTGCCTTTTTGCGTAACTTTAGAAAAATATTCTGGCCAAGTGGCATATATCGCTGGAAAGGTGCTGCCATTAGCTTTCCAGAATGGTAAGTTTCATCAACGCACTCGGACCATGGAGTGGGCAGTGGCCACTTCATCATGCCAGTGTAGGCTAACTAAAACTGCGCGTTTTCAGTGCCTTTTTGCGTAACTTTAGAAAAATATTCTGGCCAAGTGGCATATATCGCTGGACAGGTGCTGCCATTAGCTTTCCAGAATGGTAAGTTTCATCAACGCACTCAGACCATGGAGTGGGCAGTGTCCACTTCATCATGCCAGTGTAGGCTAACTAAAACTGCGCGTTTTCAGTGCCTTTTTTCGTAACTTTAGAAAAATATTCTGACCAAGTGGTATATATCGCTGGAAAGGTGCTGCCATTAGCTTTCTAGAATGGTAAGTTTCATCAACGCACTCAGACCATGGAGTGGGCAGTGGCCACTTCATCATGCCAGTGTAGGCTAACTAAAACTGTGCGTTTTCAGTGCCTTTTTGCGTAACTTTAGAAAAATAATCTGACCAAGTGGTATATATCGCTGGAAAGGTGCTGCCATTAGCTTTCCAGAATGGTAAGTTTCATCAACGCACTCGGACCATGGAGTGGGCAGTGGCCACTTCATCATGCCAGTGTAGGCTAACTAAAACTGCGCGTTTTCAGTGCCTTTTTGCGTAACTTTAGAAAAATATTCTGGCCAAGTGGCATATATCGCTGGACAGGTGCTGCCATTAGCTTTCCAGAATGGTAAGTTTCATCAACGCACTCGGACCATGGAGTGGGCAGTGTCCACTTCATCATGCCAGTGTAGGCTAACTAAAACTGCGCGTTTTCAGTGCCTTTTTTCGTAACTTTAGAAATATATTCTGACCAAGTGGTATATATCGCTGGAAAGGTGCTGCCATTAGCTTTCTAGAATGGTAAGTTTCATCAACGCACTCAGACCATGGAGTGGGCAGTGGCCACTTCATCATGCCAGTGTAGGCTAACTAAAACTGCGCGTTTTCAGTGCCTTTTTGCGTAACTTTAGAAAAATATTCTGGCCAAGTGGTATATATCGCTGGAAAGGTGCTGCCATTAGCTTTCTAGAATGGCAAGTTTGATCAACGCACTCAGACCATGGAGTGGGCAGTGGCCACTTCATCATGCCAGTGTAGGCTAACTAAAACTGCGCGTTTTCAGCGCCTTTTTTCGTAACTTTAGAAAAATATTCTGGCCAAGTGGCATATATCGCTGGAAAGGTGCTGCCATTAGCTTTCCAGAATGGTAAGTTTCATCAACGCACTCGGACTATGGAGTGGGCAGTGGCCACATCATCATGCCAGTGTAGGCTAACTAAAACTGCGCGTTTTCAGTGCCTTTTTGCGTAACTTTAGAAAAATATTCTGGCCAAGTGGCATATATCGCTGGAAAGGTGCTGCCATTAGGTTTCCAGAATGGTAAGTTTCATCAACGCACTCGGACCATGGAGTGGGCAGTGGCCACTTCATCATGCCAGTGTAGGCTAACTAAAACTGCGCGTTTTCAGTGCCTTTTTTCGTAACTTTAGAAAAATATTCTGGCCAAGTGGCATATATCGCTGGAGAGGTGCTGCCATTAGCTTTCCAGAATGGTAAGTTTCATCAACGCACTCGGACCATGGAGTGGGCAGTGGCCACATCATCATGCCAGTGTAGGCTAACTAAAACTGCGCGTTTTCAGTGCCTTTTTGCGTAACTTTAGAAAAATATTCTGGCCAAGTGGCATATATCGCTGGAAAGGTGCTGCCATTAGGTTTCCAGAATGGTAAGTTTCATCAACGCACTCGGACCATGGAGTGGGCAGTGGCCACTTCATCATGCCAGTGTAGGCTAACTAAAACTGCGCGTTTTCAGTGCCTTTTTTCGTAACTTTAGAAAAATATTCTGGCCAAGTGGCATATATCGTTGGAGAGGTGCTGCCATTAGCTTTCCAGAATGGTAAGTTTCATCAACGCACTCGGACCATGGAGTGGGCAGTGGCCACTTCATCATGCCAGTGTAGGCTAACTAAAACTGGGCGTTTTCAGTGCCTTTTTGCGTAACTTTAGAAAAATATTCTGGCCAAGTGGCATATATCGCTGGAAAGGTGCTGCCATTAGGTTTCCAGAATGGTAAGTTTCATCAACGCACTCGGACCATGGAGTGGGCAGTGGCCACATCATCATGCCAGTGTAGGCTAACTAAAACTGCGCGTTTTCAGTGCCTTTTTGCGTAACTTTAGAAAAATATTCTGGCCAAGTGGCATATATCGCTGGAAAGGTGCTGCCATTAGGTTTCCAGAATGGTAAGTTTCATCAACGCACTCGGACCATGGAGTGGGCAGTGGCCACTTCATCATGCCAGTGTAGGCTAACTAAAACTGCGCGTTTTCAGTGCCTTTTTGCGTAACTTTAGAAAAATATTCTGGCCAAGTGGTATATATCGCTGGAAAGGTGCTGCCATTAGCTTTCTAGAATGGCAAGTTTGATCAACGCACTCAGACCATGGAGTGGGCAGTGGCCACTTCATCATGCCAGTGTAGGCTAACTAAAACTGCGCGTTTTCAGTGCCTTTTTGCGTAACTTTAGAAAAATATTCTGGCCAAGTGGCATATATCGCTGGACAGGTGCTGCCATTAGCTTTCCAGAATGGTAAGTTTCATCAACGCACTCGGACCATGGAGTGGGCAGTGTCCACTTCGTCATGCCAGTGTAGGCTAACTAAAACTGCGCGTTTTCAGTGCCTTTTTTCGTAACTTTAGAAAAATATTCTGGCCAAGTGGTATATATCGCTGGAAAGGTGCTGCCATTAGCTTTCCAGAATGGTAAGTTTCATCAACGCACTCGGACCATGGAGTGGGCAGTGGCCACTTCATCATGCCAGTGTAGGCTAACTAAAACTGCGCGTTTTCAGTGCCTTTTTTCGTAACTTTAGAAAAATATTCTGGCCAAGTGGTATATATCGCTGGAAAGGTGCTGCCATTAGCTTTCCAGAATGGTAAGTTTCATCAACGCACTCGGACCATGGAGTGGGCAGTGGCCACTTCATCATGCCAGTGTAGGCTAACTAAAACTGCGCGTTTTCAGTGCCTTTTTTCGTAACTTTAGAAAAATATTCTGGCCAAGTGGTATATATCGCTGGAAAGGTGCTGCCATTAGCTTTCCAGAATGGTAAGTTTCATCAACGCACTCGGACCATGGAGTGGGCAGTGGCCACTTCATCATGCCAGTGTAGGCTAACTAAAACTGCGAGTTTTCAGTGCCTTTTTGCGTAACTTTAGAAAAATATTCTGGCCAAGTGGCATATATCGCTGGAAAGGTGCGGCCATTAGCTTTCCAGAATGGTAAGTTTCATCAACGCACTCGGACCATGGAGTGGGCAGTGGCCACTTCATCATGCCAGTGTAGGCTAACTAAAACTGCGCGTTTTCAGTGCCTTTTTTCGTAACTTTAGAAAAATATTCTGGCCAAGTGGTATATATCGCTGGAAAGGTGCTGCCATTAGCTTTCTAGAATGGTAAGTTTCATCAACGCACTCGGACCATGGAGTGGGCAGTGGCCACTTCATCATGCCTGTGTAGGCTAACTAAAACTTCGCGTTTTCAGTGCCTTTTTGCGTAACTTTAGAAAAATATTCTGGCCAAGTGGCATATATCGCTGGAGAGGTGCTGCCATTAGCTTTCCAGAATGGTAAGTTTCATCAACGCACTCGGACCATGGAGTGGGCAGTGGCTACTTCATCATGCCAGTGTAGGCTAACTAAAACTGCGCGTTTTCAGTGCCTTTTTTCGTAACTTTAGAAAAATATTCTGGCCAAGTGGCATATATCGCTGGAGAGGTGCTGCCATTAGCTTTCTAGAATGGTAAGTTTCATCAACGCACTCGGACCATGGAGTGGGCAGTGGCCACTTCATCATGCCAGTGTAGGCTAACTAAAACTGCGCGTTTTCAGTGCCTTTTTTCGTAACTTTAGAAAAATATTCTGGCCAAGTGGCATATATCGCTGGAAAGGTGCTGCCATTAGCTTTCCAGAATGGTAAGTTTCATCAACGCACTCGGACCATGGAGTGGGCAGTGGCCACTTCATCATGCCAGTGTAGGCTAACTAAAACTGCGAGTTTTCAGTGCCTTTTTGCGTAACTTTAGAAAAATATTCTGGCCAAGTGGCATATATCGCTAGAAAGGTGCGGCCATTAGCTTTCCAGAATGGTAAGTTTCATCAACGCACTCGGACCATGGAGTGGGCAGTGGCCACTTCATCATGCCAGTGTAGGCTAACTAAAACTGCGCGTTTTCAGTGCCTTTTTTCGTAACTTTAGAAAAATATTCTGGCCAAGTGGTATATATCGCTGGAAAGGTGCTGCCATTAGCTTTCCAGAATGGTAAGTTTCATCAACGCACTCGGACCATGGAGTGGGCAGTGGCCACTTCATCATGCCAGTGTAGGCTAACTAAAACTGCGAGTTTTCAGTGCCTTTTTGCGTAACTTTAGAAAAATATTCTGGCCAAGTGGCATATATCGCTGGAAAGGTGCGGCCATTAGCTTTCCAGAATGGTAAGTTTCATCAACGCACTCGGACCATGGAGTGGGCAGTGGCCACTTCATCATGCCAGTGTAGGCTAACTAAAACTGCGCGTTTTCAGTGCCTTTTTTCGTAACTTTAGAAAAATATTCTGGCCAAGTGGTATATATCGCTGGAAAGGTGCTGCCATTAGCTTTCTAGAATGGTAAGTTTCATCAACGCACTCGGACCATGGAGTGGGCAGTGGCCACTTCATCATGCCTGTGTAGGCTAACTAAAACTTCGCGTTTTCAGTGCCTTTTTGCGTAACTTTAGAAAAATATTCTGGCCAAGTGGCATATATCGCTGGAGAGGTGCTGCCATTAGCTTTCCAGAATGGTAAGTTTCATCAACGCACTCGGACCATGGAGTGGGCAGTGGCTACTTCATCATGCCAGTGTAGGCTAACTAAAACTGCGCGTTTTCAGTGCCTTTTTGCGTAACTTTAGAAAAATATTCTGGCCAAGTGGCATATATCGCTGGAGAGGTGCTGCCATTAGCTTTCTAGAATGGTAAGTTTCATCAACGCACTCGGACCATGGAGTGGGCAGTGGCCACTTCATCATGCCAGTGTAGGCTAACTAAAACTGCGCGTTTTCAGTGCCTTTTTTCGTAACTTTAGAAAAATATTCTGGCCAAGTGGCATATATCGCTGGAAAGGTGCTGCCATTAGCTTTCCAGAATGGTAAGTTTCATCAACGCACTCGGACCATGGAGTGGGCAGTGGCCACTTCATCATGCCAGTGTAGGCTAACTAAAACTGCGAGTTTTCAGTGCCTTTTTGCGTAACTTTAGAAAAATATTCTGGCCAAGTGGCATATATCGCTAGAAAGGTGCGGCCATTAGCTTTCCAGAATGGTAAGTTTCATCAACGCACTCGGACCATGGAGTGGGCAGTGGCCACTTCATCATGCCAGTGTAGGCTAACTAAAACTGCGCGTTTTCAGTGCCTTTTTTCGTAACTTTAGAAAAATATTCTGGCCAAGTGGTATATATCGCTGGAAAGGTGCTGCCATTAGCTTTCCAGAATGGTAAGTTTCATCAACGCACTCGGACCATGGAGTGGGCAGTGGCCACTTCATCATGCCAGTGTAGGCTAACTAAAACTGCGCGTTTTCAGTGCCTTTTTGCGTAACTTTAGAAAAATATTCTGGCCAAGTGGCATATATCGCTGGAAAGGTGCTGCCATTAGCTTTCCAGAATGGTAAGTTTCATCAACGCACTCGGACCATGGAGTGGGCAGTGGCCACTTCATCATGCCAGTGTAGGCTAACTAAAACTGCGCGTTTTCAGTGCCTTTTTGCGTAACTTTAGAAAAATATTCTGGCCAAGTGGCATATATCGCTGGAAAGGTGCTGCCATTAGGTTTCCAGAATGGTAAGTTTCATCAACGCACTCGGACCATGGAGTGGGCAGTGGCCACTTCATCATGCCAGTGTAGGCTAACTAAAACTGCGCGTTTTCAGTGCCTTTTTTCGTAACTTTAGAAAAATATTCTGGCCAAGTGGCATATATCGCTGGAGAGGTGCTGCCATTAGCTTTCCAGAATGGTAAGTTTCATCAACGCACTCGGACCATGGAGTGGGCAGTGGCCACTTCATCATGCCAGTGTAGGCTAACTAAAACTGCGCGTTTTCAGTGCCTTTTTTCGTAACTTTAGAAATATATTCTGACCAAGTGGTATATATCGCTGGAAAGGTGCTGCCATTAGCTTTCTAGAATGGTAAGTTTCATCAACGCACTCAGACCATGGAGTGGGCAGTGGCCACTTCATCATGCCAGTGTAGGCTAACTAAAACTGCGCGTTTTCAGTGCCTTTTTGCGTAACTTTAGAAAAATATTCTGGCCAAGTGGTATATATCGCTGGAAAGGTGCTGCCATTAGCTTTCTAGAATGGCAAGTTTGATCAACGCACTCAGACCATGGAGTGGGCAGTGGCCACTTCATCATGCCAGTGTAGGCTAACTAAAACTGCGCGTTTTCAGCGCCTTTTTTCGTAACTTTAGAAAAATATTCTGGCCAAGTGGCATATATCGCTGGAAAGGTGCTGCCATTAGCTTTCCAGAATGGTAAGTTTCATCAACGCACTCGGACCATGGAGTGGGCAGTGGCCACATCATCATGCCAGTGTAGGCTAACTAAAACTGCGCGTTTTCAGTGCCTTTTTGCGTAACTTTAGAAAAATATTCTGGCCAAGTGGCATATATCGCTGGAAAGGTGCTGCCATTAGGTTTCCAGAATGGTAAGTTTCATCAACGCACTCGGACCATGGAGTGGGCAGTGGCCACTTCATCATGCCAGTGTAGGCTAACTAAAACTGCGCGTTTTCAGTGCCTTTTTTCGTAACTTTAGAAAAATATTCTGGCCAAGTGGCATATATCGCTGGAGAGGTGCTGCCATTAGCTTTCCAGAATGGTAAGTTTCATCAACGCACTCGGACCATGGAGTGGGCAGTGGCCACATCATCATGCCAGTGTAGGCTAACTAAAACTGCGCGTTTTCAGTGCCTTTTTGCGTAACTTTAGAAAAATATTCTGGCCAAGTGGCATATATCGCTGGAAAGGTGCTGCCATTAGGTTTCCAGAATGGTAAGTTTCATCAACGCACTCGGACCATGGAGTGGGCAGTGGCCACTTCATCATGCCAGTGTAGGCTAACTAAAACTGCGCGTTTTCAGTGCCTTTTTTCGTAACTTTAGAAAAATATTCTGGCCAAGTGGCATATATCGTTGGAGAGGTGCTGCCATTAGCTTTCCAGAATGGTAAGTTTCATCAACGCACTCGGACCATGGAGTGGGCAGTGGCCACTTCATCATGCCAGTGTAGGCTAACTAAAACTGGGCGTTTTCAGTGCCTTTTTGCGTAACTTTAGAAAAATATTCTGGCCAAGTGGCATATATCGCTGGAAAGGTGCTGCCATTAGGTTTCCAGAATGGTAAGTTTCATCAACGCACTCGGACCATGGAGTGGGCAGTGGCCACATCATCATGCCAGTGTAGGCTAACTAAAACTGCGCGTTTTCAGTGCCTTTTTGCGTAACTTTAGAAAAATATTCTGGCCAAGTGGCATATATCGCTGGAAAGGTGCTGCCATTAGGTTTCCAGAATGGTAAGTTTCATCAACGCACTCGGACCATGGAGTGGGCAGTGGCCACTTCATCATGCCAGTGTAGGCTAACTAAAACTGCGCGTTTTCAGTGCCTTTTTGCGTAACTTTAGAAAAATATTCTGGCCAAGTGGTATATATCGCTGGAAAGGTGCTGCCATTAGCTTTCTAGAATGGCAAGTTTGATCAACGCACTCAGACCATGGAGTGGGCAGTGGCCACTTCATCATGCCAGTGTAGGCTAACTAAAACTGCGCGTTTTCAGTGCCTTTTTGCGTAACTTTAGAAAAATATTCTGGCCAAGTGGCATATATCGCTGGACAGGTGCTGCCATTAGCTTTCCAGAATGGTAAGTTTCATCAACGCACTCGGACCATGGAGTGGGCAGTGTCCACTTCGTCATGCCAGTGTAGGCTAACTAAAACTGCGCGTTTTCAGTGCCTTTTTTCGTAACTTTAGAAAAATATTCTGGCCAAGTGGTATATATCGCTGGAAAGGTGCTGCCATTAGCTTTCCAGAATGGTAAGTTTCATCAACGCACTCGGACCATGGAGTGGGCAGTGGCCACTTCATCATGCCAGTGTAGGCTAACTAAAACTGCGCGTTTTCAGTGCCTTTTTTCGTAACTTTAGAAAAATATTCTGGCCAAGTGGTATATATCGCTGGAAAGGTGCTGCCATTAGCTTTCCAGAATGGTAAGTTTCATCAACGCACTCGGACCATGGAGTGGGCAGTGGCCACTTCATCATGCCAGTGTAGGCTAACTAAAACTGCGCGTTTTCAGTGCCTTTTTTCGTAACTTTAGAAAAATATTCTGGCCAAGTGGTATATATCGCTGGAAAGGTGCTGCCATTAGCTTTCCAGAATGGTAAGTTTCATCAACGCACTCGGACCATGGAGTGGGCAGTGGCCACTTCATCATGCCAGTGTAGGCTAACTAAAACTGCGAGTTTTCAGTGCCTTTTTGCGTAACTTTAGAAAAATATTCTGGCCAAGTGGCATATATCGCTGGAAAGGTGCGGCCATTAGCTTTCCAGAATGGTAAGTTTCATCAACGCACTCGGACCATGGAGTGGGCAGTGGCCACTTCATCATGCCAGTGTAGGCTAACTAAAACTGCGCGTTTTCAGTGCCTTTTTTCGTAACTTTAGAAAAATATTCTGGCCAAGTGGTATATATCGCTGGAAAGGTGCTGCCATTAGCTTTCTAGAATGGTAAGTTTCATCAACGCACTCGGACCATGGAGTGGGCAGTGGCCACTTCATCATGCCTGTGTAGGCTAACTAAAACTTCGCGTTTTCAGTGCCTTTTTGCGTAACTTTAGAAAAATATTCTGGCCAAGTGGCATATATCGCTGGAGAGGTGCTGCCATTAGCTTTCCAGAATGGTAAGTTTCATCAACGCACTCGGACCATGGAGTGGGCAGTGGCTACTTCATCATGCCAGTGTAGGCTAACTAAAACTGCGCGTTTTCAGTGCCTTTTTGCGTAACTTTAGAAAAATATTCTGGCCAAGTGGCATATATCGCTGGAGAGGTGCTGCCATTAGCTTTCTAGAATGGTAAGTTTCATCAACGCACTCGGACCATGGAGTGGGCAGTGGCCACTTCATCATGCCAGTGTAGGCTAACTAAAACTGCGCGTTTTCAGTGCCTTTTTTCGTAACTTTAGAAAAATATTCTGGCCAAGTGGCATATATCGCTGGAAAGGTGCTGCCATTAGCTTTCCAGAATGGTAAGTTTCATCAACGCACTCGGACCATGGAGTGGGCAGTGGCCACTTCATCATGCCAGTGTAGGCTAACTAAAACTGCGAGTTTTCAGTGCCTTTTTGCGTAACTTTAGAAAAATATTCTGGCCAAGTGGCATATATCGCTAGAAAGGTGCGGCCATTAGCTTTCCAGAATGGTAAGTTTCATCAACGCACTCGGACCATGGAGTGGGCAGTGGCCACTTCATCATGCCAGTGTAGGCTAACTAAAACTGCGCGTTTTCAGTGCCTTTTTTCGTAACTTTAGAAAAATATTCTGGCCAAGTGGTATATATCGCTGGAAAGGTGCTGCCATTAGCTTTCCAGAATGGTAAGTTTCATCAACGCACTCGGACCATGGAGTGGGCAGTGGCCACTTCATCATGCCAGTGTAGGCTAACTAAAACTGCGAGTTTTCAGTGCCTTTTTGCGTAACTTTAGAAAAATATTCTGGCCAAGTGGCATATATCGCTGGAAAGGTGCGGCCATTAGCTTTCCAGAATGGTAAGTTTCATCAACGCACTCGGACCATGGAGTGGGCAGTGGCCACTTCATCATGCCAGTGTAGGCTAACTAAAACTGCGCGTTTTCAGTGCCTTTTTTCGTAACTTTAGAAAAATATTCTGGCCAAGTGGTATATATCGCTGGAAAGGTGCTGCCATTAGCTTTCTAGAATGGTAAGTTTCATCAACGCACTCGGACCATGGAGTGGGCAGTGGCCACTTCATCATGCCTGTGTAGGCTAACTAAAACTTCGCGTTTTCAGTGCCTTTTTGCGTAACTTTAGAAAAATATTCTGGCCAAGTGGCATATATCGCTGGAGAGGTGCTGCCATTAGCTTTCCAGAATGGTAAGTTTCATCAACGCACTCGGACCATGGAGTGGGCAGTGGCTACTTCATCATGCCAGTGTAGGCTAACTAAAACTGCGCGTTTTCAGTGCCTTTTTGCGTAACTTTAGAAAAATATTCTGGCCAAGTGGCATATATCGCTGGAGAGGTGCTGCCATTAGCTTTCTAGAATGGTAAGTTTCATCAACGCACTCGGACCATGGAGTGGGCAGTGGCCACTTCATCATGCCAGTGTAGGCTAACTAAAACTGCGCGTTTTCAGTGCCTTTTTTCGTAACTTTAGAAAAATATTCTGGCCAAGTGGCATATATCGCTGGAAAGGTGCTGCCATTAGCTTTCCAGAATGGTAAGTTTCATCAACGCACTCGGACCATGGAGTGGGCAGTGGCCACTTCATCATGCCAGTGTAGGCTAACTAAAACTGCGAGTTTTCAGTGCCTTTTTGCGTAACTTTAGAAAAATATTCTGGCCAAGTGGCATATATCGCTAGAAAGGTGCGGCCATTAGCTTTCCAGAATGGTAAGTTTCATCAACGCACTCGGACCATGGAGTGGGCAGTGGCCACTTCATCATGCCAGTGTAGGCTAACTAAAACTGCGCGTTTTCAGTGCCTTTTTTCGTAACTTTAGAAAAATATTCTGGCCAAGTGGTATATATCGCTGGAAAGGTGCTGCCATTAGCTTTCCAGAATGGTAAGTTTCATCAACGCACTCGGACCATGGAGTGGGCAGTGGCCACTTCATCATGCCAGTGTAGGCTAACTAAAACTGCGCGTTTTCAGTGCCTTTTTGCGTAACTTTAGAAAAATATTCTGGCCAAGTGGCATATATCGCTGGAAAGGTGCTGCCATTAGCTTTCCAGAATGGTAAGTTTCATCAACGCACTCGGACCATGGAGTGGGCAGTGGCCACTTCATCATGCCAGTGTAGGCTAACTAAAACTGCGCGTTTTCAGTGCCTTTTTGCGTAACTTTAGAAAAATATTCTGGCCAAGTGGCATATATCGCTGGAAAGGTGCTGCCATTAGGTTTCCAGAATGGTAAGTTTCATCAACGCACTCGGACCATGGAGTGGGCAGTGGCCACTTCATCATGCCAGTGTAGGCTAACTAAAACTGCGCGTTTTCAGTGCCTTTTTGCGTAACTTTAGAAAAATATTCTGGCCAAGTGGCATATATCGCTGGACAGGTGCTGCCATTAGCTTTCCAGAATGGTAAGTTTCATCAACGCACTCGGACCATGGAGTGGGCAGTGTCCACTTCGTCATGCCAGTGTAGGCTAACTAAAACTGCGCGTTTTCAGTGCCTTTTTTCGTAACTTTAGAAAAATATTCTGGCCAAGTGGTATATATCGCTGGAAAGGTGCTGCCATTAGCTTTCCAGAATGGTAAGTTTCATCAACGCACTCGGACCATGGAGTGGGCAGTGGCCACTTCATCATGCCAGTGTAGGCTAACTAAAACTGCGCGTTTTCAGTGCCTTTTTTCGTAACTTTAGAAAAATATTCTGACCAAGTGGTATATATCGCTGGAAAGGTGCTGCCATTAGCTTTCTAGAATGGTAAGTTTCATCAACGCACTCAGACCATGGAGTGGGCAGTGGCCACTTCATCATGCCAGTGTAGGCTAACTAAAACTGCGCGTTTTCAGTGCCTTTTTGCGTAACTTTAGAAAAATATTCTGGCCAAGTGGCATATATCGCTGGACAGGTGCTGCCATTAGCTTTCCAGAATGGTAAGTTTCATCAACGCACTCGGACCATGGAGTGGGCAGTGGCCACTTCATCATGCCAGTGTAGGCTAACTAAAACTGCGCGTTTTCAGTGCCTTTTTTCGTAACTTTAGAAAAATATTCTGGCCAAGTGGTATATATCGCTGGAAAGGTGCTGCCATTAGCTTTCCAGAATGGTAAGTTTCATCAACGCACTCGGACCATGGAGTGGGCAGTGGCCACTTCATCATGCCAGTGTAGGCTAACTAAAACTGCGCGTTTTCAGTGCCTTTTTGCGTAACTTTAGAAAAATATTCTGGCCAAGTGGTATATATCGCTGGAAAGGTGCTGCCATTAGCTTTCCAGAATGGTAAGTTTCATCAACGCACTCGGACCATGGAGTGGGCAGTGGCCACTTCATCATGCCAGTGTAGGCTAACTAAAACTGCGCGTTTTCAGTGCCTTTTGGCGTAACTTTAGAAAAATATTCTGGCCAAGTGGCATATATCGCTGGAAAGGTGCTGCCATTAGCTTTCCAGAATGGTAAGTTTCATCAACGCACTCGGACCATGGAGTGGGCAGTGGCCACTTCATCATGCCAGTGTAGGCTAACTAAAACTGCGCGTTTTCAGTGCCTTTTTGCGTAACTTTAGAAAAATATTCTGGCCAAGTGGCATATATCGCTGGACAGGTGCTGCCATTAGCTTTCCAGAATGGTAAGTTTCATCAACGCACTCGGACCATGGAGTGGGCAGTGTCCACTTCATCATGCCAGTGTAGGCTAACTAAAACTGCGCGTTTTCAGTGCCTTTTTTCGTAACTTTAGAAAAATATTCTGACCAAGTGGTATATATCGCTGGAAAGGTGCTGCCATTAGCTTTCTAGAATGGTAAGTTTCATCAACGCACTCAGACCATGGAGTGGGCAGTGGCCACTTCATCATGCCAGTGTAGGCTAACTAAAACTGCGCGTTTTCAGTGCCTTTTTGCGTAACTTTAGAAAAATATTCTGGCCAAGTGGTATATATCGCTGGAAAGGTGCTGCCATTAGCTTTCCAGAATGGTAAGTTTCATCAACGCACTCGGACCATGGAGTGGGCAGTGGCCACTTCATCATGCCAGTGTAGGCTAACTAAAACTGCGCGTTTTCAGTGCCTTTTTGCGTAACTTTAGAAAAATATTCTGGCCAAGTGGCATATATCGCTGGAAAGGTGCTGCCATTAGCTTTCCAGAATGGTAAGTTTCATCAACGCACTCGGACCATGGAGTGGGCAGTGGCCACTTCATCATGCCAGTGTAGGCTAACTAAAACTGCGCGTTTTCAGTGCCTTTTTGCGTAACTTTAGAAAAATATTCTGGCCAAGTGGCATATATCGCTGGACAGGTGCTGCCATTAGCTTTCCAGAATGGTAAGTTTCATCAACGCACTCGGACCATGGAGTGGGCAGTGTCCACTTCATCATGCCAGTGTAGGCTAACTAAAACTGCGCGTTTTCAGTGCCTTTTTTCGTAACTTTAGAAAAATATTCTGACCAAGTGGTATATATCGCTGGAAAGGTGGTGCCATTAGCTTTCTAGAATGGTAAGTTTCATCAACGCACTCAGACCATGGAGTGGGCAGTGGCCACTTCATCATGCCAGTGTAGGCTAACTAAAACTGCGCGTTTTCAGTGCCTTTTTGCGTAACTTTAGAAAAATATTCTGACCAAGTGGTATATATCGCTGGAAAGGTGCTGCCATTAGCTTTCCAGAATGGTAAGTTTCATCAACGCACTCGGACCATGGAGTGGGCAGTGGCCACTTCATCATGCCAGTGTAGGCTAACTAAAACTGCGCGTTTTCAGTGCCTTTTTGCGTAACTTTAGAAAAATATTCTGGCCAAGTGGTATATATCGCTGGAAAGGTGCTGCCATTAGCTTTCCAGAATGGTAAGTTTCATCAACGCACTCGGACCATGGAGTGGGCAGTGGCCACTTCATCATGCCAGTGTAGGCTAACTAAAACTGCGCGTTTTCAGTGCCTTTTTTCGTAACTTTAGAAAAATATTCTGGCCAAGTGGTATATATCGCTGGAAAGGTGCTGCCATTAGCTTTCCAGAATGGTAAGTTTCATCAACGCACTCGGACCATGGAGTGGGCAGTGGCCACTTCATCATGCCAGTGTAGGCTAACTAAAACTGCGCGTTTTCAGTGCCTTTTTGCGTAACTTTAGAAAAATATTCTGGCCAAGTGGCATATATCGCTGGAAAGGTGCTGCCATTAGCTTTCCAGAATGGTAAGTTTCATCAACGCACTCGGACCATGGAGTGGGCAGTGGCCACTTCATCATGCCAGTGTAGGCTAACTAAAACTGCGCGTTTTCAGTGCCTTTTTGCGTAACTTTAGAAAAATATTCTGGCCAAGTGGCATATATCGCTGGACAGGTGCTGCCATTAGCTTTCCAGAATGGTAAGTTTCATCAACGCACTCGGACCATGGAGTGGGCAGTGTCCACTTCATCATGCCAGTGTAGGCTAACTAAAACTGCGCGTTTTCAGTGCCTTTTTTCGTAACTTTAGAAAAATATTCTGACCAAGTGGTATATATCGCTGGAAAGGTGCTGCCATTAGCTTTCTAGAATGGTAAGTTTCATCAACGCACTCAGACCATGGAGTGGGCAGTGGCCACTTCATCATGCCAGTGTAGGCTAACTAAAACTGCGCGTTTTCAGTGCCTTTTTGCGTAACTTTAGAAAAATAATCTGACCAAGTGGTATATATCGCTGGAAAGGTGCTGCCATTAGCTTTCCAGAATGGTAAGTTTCATCAACGCACTCGGACCATGGAGTGGGCAGTGGCCACTTCATCATGCCAGTGTAGGCTAACTAAAACTGCGCGTTTTCAGTGCCTTTTTGCGTAACTTTAGAAAAATATTCTGGCCAAGTGGCATATATCGCTGGACAGGTGCTGCCATTAGCTTTCCAGAATGGTAAGTTTCATCAACGCACTCGGACCATGGTGTGGGCAGTGTCCACTTCATCATGCCAGTGTAGGCTAACTAAAACTGCGCGTTTTCAGTGCCTTTTTTCGTAACTTTAGAAATATATTCTGACCAAGTGGTATATATCGCTGGAAAGGTGCTGCCATTAGCTTTCTAGAATGGTAAGTTTCATCAACGCACTCAGACCATGGAGTGGGCAGTGGCCACTTCATCATGCCAGTGTAGGCTAACTAAAACTGCGCGTTTTCAGTGCCTTTTTGCGTAACTTTAGAAAAATATTCTGGCCAAGTGGTATATATCGCTGGAAAGGTGCTGCCATTAGCTTTCTAGAATGGCAAGTTTGATCAACGCACTCAGACCATGGAGTGGGCAGTGGCCACTTCATCATGCCAGTGTAGGCTAACTAAAACTGCGCGTTTTCAGCGCCTTTTTTCGTAACTTTAGAAAAATATTCTGGCCAAGTGGCATATATCGCTGGAAAGGTGCTGCCATTAGCTTTCCAGAATGGTAAGTTTCATCAACGCACTCGGACCATGGAGTGGGCAGTGGCCACATCATCATGCCAGTGTAGGCTAACTAAAACTGCGCGTTTTCAGTGCCTTTTTGCGTAACTTTAGAAAAATATTCTGGCCAAGTGGCATATATCGCTGGAAAGGTGCTGCCATTAGGTTTCCAGAATGGTAAGTTTCATCAACGCACTCGGACCATGGAGTGGGCAGTGGCCACTTCATCATGCCAGTGTAGGCTAACTAAAACTGCGCGTTTTCAGTGCCTTTTTTCGTAACTTTAGAAAAATATTCTGGCCAAGTGGCATATATCGCTGGAGAGGTGCTGCCATTAGCTTTCCAGAATGGTAAGTTTCATCAACGCACTCGGACCATGGAGTGGGCAGTGGCCACATCATCATGCCAGTGTAGGCTAACTAAAACTGCGCGTTTTCAGTGCCTTTTTGCGTAACTTTAGAAAAATATTCTGGCCAAGTGGCATATATCGCTGGAAAGGTGCTGCCATTAGGTTTCCAGAATGGTAAGTTTCATCAACGCACTCGGACCATGGAGTGGGCAGTGGCCACTTCATCATGCCAGTGTAGGCTAACTAAAACTGCGCGTTTTCAGTGCCTTTTTTCGTAACTTTAGAAAAATATTCTGGCCAAGTGGCATATATCGTTGGAGAGGTGCTGCCATTAGCTTTCCAGAATGGTAAGTTTCATCAACGCACTCGGACCATGGAGTGGGCAGTGGCCACTTCATCATGCCAGTGTAGGCTAACTAAAACTGGGCGTTTTCAGTGCCTTTTTGCGTAACTTTAGAAAAATATTCTGGCCAAGTGGCATATATCGCTGGAAAGGTGCTGCCATTAGGTTTCCAGAATGGTAAGTTTCATCAACGCACTCGGACCATGGAGTGGGCAGTGGCCACATCATCATGCCAGTGTAGGCTAACTAAAACTGCGCGTTTTCAGTGCCTTTTTGCGTAACTTTAGAAAAATATTCTGGCCAAGTGGCATATATCGCTGGAAAGGTGCTGCCATTAGGTTTCCAGAATGGTAAGTTTCATCAACGCACTCGGACCATGGAGTGGGCAGTGGCCACTTCATCATGCCAGTGTAGGCTAACTAAAACTGCGCGTTTTCAGTGCCTTTTTGCGTAACTTTAGAAAAATATTCTGGCCAAGTGGTATATATCGCTGGAAAGGTGCTGCCATTAGCTTTCTAGAATGGCAAGTTTGATCAACGCACTCAGACCATGGAGTGGGCAGTGGCCACTTCATCATGCCAGTGTAGGCTAACTAAAACTGCGCGTTTTCAGTGCCTTTTTGCGTAACTTTAGAAAAATATTCTGGCCAAGTGGCATATATCGCTGGACAGGTGCTGCCATTAGCTTTCCAGAATGGTAAGTTTCATCAACGCACTCGGACCATGGAGTGGGCAGTGTCCACTTCGTCATGCCAGTGTAGGCTAACTAAAACTGCGCGTTTTCAGTGCCTTTTTTCGTAACTTTAAAAAAATATTCTGGCCAAGTGGTATATATCGCTGGAAAGGTGCTGCCATTAGCTTTCCAGAATGGTAAGTTTCATCAACGCACTCGGACCATGGAGTGGGCAGTGGCCACTTCATCATGCCAGTGTAGGCTAACTAAAACTGCGCGTTTTCAGTGCCTTTTTTCGTAACGTTAGAAAAATATTCTGGCCAAGTGGTATATATCGCTGGAAAGGTGCTGCCATTAGCTTTCCAGAATGGTAAGTTTCATCAACGCACTCGGACCATGGAGTGGGCAGTGGCCACTTCATCATGCCAGTGTAGGCTAACTAAAACTGCGCGTTTTCAGTGCCTTTTTTCGTAACTTTAGAAAAATATTCTGGCCAAGTGGTATATATCGCTGGAAAGGTGCTGCCATTAGCTTTCCAGAATGGTAAGTTTCATCAACGCACTCGGACCATGGAGTGGGCAGTGGCCACTTCATCATGCCAGTGTAGGCTAACTAAAACTGCGAGTTTTCAGTGCCTTTTTGCGTAACTTTAGAAAAATATTCTGGCGAAGTGGCATATATCGCTGGAAAGGTGCGGCCATTAGCTTTCCAGAATGGTAAGTTTCATCAACGCACTCGGACCATGGAGTGGGCAGTGGCCACTTCATCATGCCAGTGTAGGCTAACTAAAACTGCGCGTTTTCAGTGCCTTTTTTCGTAACTTTAGAAAAATATTCTGGCCAAGTGGTATATATCGCTGGAAAGGTGCTGCCATTAGCTTTCCAGAATGGTAAGTTTCATCAACGCACTCGGACCATGGAGTGGGCAGTGGCCACTTCATCATGCCAGTGTAGGCTAACTAAAACTGCGCGTTTTCAGTGCCTTTTTTCGTAACTTTAGAAAAATATTCTGGCCAAGTGGTATATATCGCTGGAAAGGTGCTGCCATTAGCTTTCTAGAATGGTAAGTTTCATCAACGCACTCGGACCATGGAGTGGGCAGTGGCCACTTCATCATGCCTGTGTAGGCTAACTAAAACTGCGCGTTTTCAGTGCCTTTTTGCGTAACTTTAGAAAAATATTCTGGCCAAGTGGCATATATCGCTGGAGAGGTGCTGCCATTAGCTTTCCAGAATGGTAAGTTTCATCAACGCACTCGGACCATGGAGTGGGCAGTGGCTACTTCATCATGCCAGTGTAGGCTAACTAAAACTGCGCGTTTTCAGTGCCTTTTTGCGTAACTTTAGAAAAATATTCTGGCCAAGTGGCATATATCGCTGGAGAGGTGCTGCCATTAGCTTTCTAGAATGGTAAGTTTCATCAACGCACTCGGACCATGGAGTGGGCAGTGGCCACTTCATCATGCCAGTGTAGGCTAACTAAAACTGCGCGTTTTCAGTGCCTTTTTTCGTAACTTTAGAAAAATATTCTGGCCAAGTGGCATATATCGCTGGAAAGGTGCTGCCATTAGCTTTCTAGAATGGTAAGTTTCATCAACGCACTCAGACCATGGAGTGGGCAGTGGCCACTTCATCATGCCAGTGTAGGCTAACTAAAACTGCGCGTTTTCAGTGCCTTTTTTCGTAACTTTAGAAAAATATTCTGGCCAAGTGGCATATATCGCTGGAAAGGTGCTGCCATTAGCTTTCTAGAATGGTAAGTTATCAACGCACTCAGACCATGGAGTGGGCAGTGGCCACTTCATCATGCCAGTGTAGGCTAACTAAAACTGCGCGTTTTCAGTGCCTTTTTTCGTAACTTTAGAAAAATATTCTGGCCAAGTGGCATATATCGCTGGAAAGGTGCTGCCATTAGCTTTCTAGAATGGTAAGTTTCATCAACGCACTCAGACCATGGAGTGGGCAGTGGCCACTTCATCATGCCAGTGTAGGCTAACTAAAACTGCGCGTTTTCAGTGCCTTTTTTCGTAACTTTAGAAAAATATTCTGGCCAAGTGGTATATATCGCTGGACAGGTGCTGCCATTAGCTTTCCAGAATGGTAAGTTTCATCAACGCACTCGGACCATGGAGTGGGCAGTGTCCACTTCATCATGCCAGTGTAGGCTAACTAAAACTGCGCGTTTTCAGTACCTTTTTTCGTAACTTTAGAAAAATATTCTGACCAAGTGGTATATATCGCTGGAAAGGTGCTGCCATTAGCTTTCTAGAATGGTAAGTTTCATCAACGCACTCAGACCATGGAGTGGGCAGTGGCCACTTCATCATGCCAGTGTAGGCTAAGTAAAACTGCGCGTTTTCAGTGCCTTTTTGCGTAACTTTAGAAAAATATTCTGGCCAAGTGGTATATATCGCTGGAAAGGTGCTGCCATTAGCTTTCCAGAATGGTAAGTTTCATCAACGCACTCGGACCATGGAGTGGGCAGTGGCCACTTCATCATGCCAGTGTAGGCTAACTAAAACTGCGCGTTTTCAGTGCCTTTTTTCGTAACTTTAGAAAAATATTCTGGCCAAGTGGTATATATCGCTGGAAAGGTGCTGCCATTACCTTTCCAGAATGGTAAGTTTCATCAACGCACTCAGACCATGGAGTGGGCAGTGGCCACTTCATCATGCCTGTGTAGGCTAACTAAAACTGCGCGTTTTCAATGCCTTTTTGCGTAACTTTAGAAAAATATTCTGGCCAAGTGGCATATATCGCTGGAAAGGTGCTGCCATTAGCTTTCCAGAATGGTAAGTTTCATCAACGCACTCGGACCATGGAGTGGGCAGTGGCCACTTCATCATGCCAGTGTAGGCTAACTAAAACTGCGCGTTTTCAGTGCCTTTTTGCGTAACTTTAGGAAAATATTCTGGCCAAGTGGCATATATCGCTGGAGAGGTGCTGCCATTTGCTTTCCAGAATGGTAAGTTTCATCAACGCACTCGGACCATGGAGTGGGCAGTGGCTACTTCATCATGCCAGTGTAGGCTAACTAAAACTGCGCGTTTTCAGTGCCTTTTTTCGTAACTTTAGAAAAATATTCTGGCCAAGTGGTATATATCGCTGGAAAGGTGCTGCCATTAGCTTTCCAGAATGGTAAGTTTCATCAACGCACTCAGACCATGGAGTGGGCAGTGGCCACTTCATCATGCCAGTGTAGGCTAACTAAAACTGCGCGTTTTCAGTGCCTTTTTTCGTAACTTTAGAAAAATATTCTGGCCAAGTGGCATATATCGCTGGAGAGGTGCTGCCATTAGCTTTCCAGAATGGTAAGTTTTATCAACGCACTCGGACCATGGAGTGGGCAGTGGCCACATCATTATGCCAGTGTAGGCTAACTAAAACTGCGCGTTTTCAGTGCCTTTTTGCGTAACTTTAGAAAAATATTCTGGCCAAGTGGCATATATCGCTGGAAAGGTGCTGCCATTAGGTTTCCAGAATGGTAAGTTTCATCAACGCACTCGGACCATGGAGTGGGCAGTGGCCACTTCATCATGCCAGTGTAGGCTAACTAAAACTGCGCGTTTTCAGTGCCTTTTTGCGTAACTTTAGAAAAATATTCTGGCCAAGTGGTATATATCGCTGGAAAGGTGCTGCCATTAGCTTTCTAGAATGGCAAGTTTGATCAACGCACTCAGACCATGGAGTGGGCAGTGGCCACTTCATCATGCCAGTGTAGGCTAACTAAAACTGCGCGTTTTCAGTGCCTTTTTGCGTAACTTTAGAAAAATATTCTGGCCAAGTGGCATATATCGCTGGACAGGTGCTGCCATTAGCTTTCCAGAATGGTAAGTTTCATCAACGCACTCGGACCATGGAGTGGGCAGTGTCCACTTCGTCATGCCAGTGTAGGCTAACTAAAACTGCGCGTTTTCAGTGCCTTTTTTCGTAACTTTAGAAAAATATTCTGGCCAAGTGGTATATATCGCTGGAAAGGTGCTGCCATTAGCTTTCCAGAATAGTAAGTTTCATCAACGCACTCGGACCATGGAGTGGGCAGTGGCCACTTCATCATGCCAGTGTAGGCTAACTAAAACTGCGCGTTTTCAGTGCCTTTTTTCGTAACTTTAGAAAAATATTCTGGCCAAGTGGTATATATCGCTGGAAAGGTGCTGCCATTAGCTTTCCAGAATGGTAAGTTTCATCAACGCACTCGGACCATGGAGTGGGTAGTGGCCACTTCATCATGCCAGTGTAGGCTAACTAAAACTGCGCGTTTTCAGTGCCTTTTTTCGTAACTTTAGAAAAATATTCTGGCCAAGTGGTATATATCGCTGGAAAGGTGCTGCCATTAGCTTTCCAGAATGGTAAGTTTCATCAACGCACTCGGACCATGGAGTGGGCAGTGGCCACTTCATCATGCCAGTGTAGGCTAACTAAAACTGCGAGTTTTCAGTGCCTTTTTGCGTAACTTTAGAAAAATATTCTGGCCAAGTGGCATATATCGCTGGAAAGGTGCGGCCATTAGCTTTCCAGAATGGTAAGTTTCATCAACGCACTCGGACCATGGAGTGGGCAGTGGCCACTTCATCATGCCAGTGTAGGCTAACTAAAACTGCGCGTTTTCAGTGCCTTTTTTCGTAACTTTAGAAAAATATTCTGGCCAAGTGGTATATATCGCTGGAAAGGTGCTGCCATTAGCTTTCCAGAATGGTAAGTTTCATCAACGCACTCGGACCATGGAGTGGGCAGTGGCCACTTCATCATGCCAGTGTAGGCTAACTAAAACTGCGCGTTTTCAGTGCCTTTTTTCGTAACTTTAGAAAAATATTCTGGCCAAGTGGTATATATCGCTGGAAAGGTGCTGCCATTAGCTTTCTAGAATGGTAAGTTTCATCAACGCACTCAGACCATGGAGTGGGCAGTGGCCACTTCATCATGCCAGTGTAGGCTAAGTAAAACTGCGCGTTTTCAGTGCCTTTTTGCGTAACTTTAGAAAAATATTCTGGCCAAGTGGTATATATCGCTGGAAAGGTGCTGCCATTAGCTTTCCAGAATGGTAAGTTTCATCAACGCACTCGGACCATGGAGTGGGCAGTGGCCACTTCATCATGCCAGTGTAGGCTAACTAAAACTGCGCGTTTTCAGTGCCTTTTTTCGTAACTTTAGAAAAATATTCTGGCCAAGTGGTATATATCGCTGGAAAGGTGCTGCCATTACCTTTCCAGAATGGTAAGTTTCATCAACGCACTCAGACCATGGAGTGGGCAGTGGCCACTTCATCATGCCTGTGTAGGCTAACTAAAACTGCGCGTTTTCAATGCCTTTTTGCGTAACTTTAGAAAAATATTCTGGCCAAGTGGCATATATCGCTGGAAAGGTGCTGCCATTAGCTTTCCAGAATGGTAAGTTTCATCAACGCACTCGGACCATGGAGTGGGCAGTGGCCACTTCATCATGCCAGTGTAGGCTAACTAAAACTGCGCGTTTTCAGTGCCTTTTTGCGTAACTTTAGGAAAATATTCTGGCCAAGTGGCATATATCGCTGGAGAGGTGCTGCCATTTGCTTTCCAGAATGGTAAGTTTCATCAACGCACACGGACCATGGAGTGGGCAGTGGCTACTTCATCATGCCAGTGTAGGCTAACTAAAACTGCGCGTTTTCAGTGCCTTTTTTCGTAACTTTAGAAAAATATTCTGGCCAAGTGGTATATATCGCTGGAAAGGTGCTGCCATTAGCTTTCCAGAATGGTAAGTTTCATCAACGCACTCAGACCATGGAGTGGGCAGTGGCCACTTCATCATGCCTGTGTAGGCTAACTAAAACTGCGCGTTTTCAATGCCTTTTTGCGTAACTTTAGAAAAATATTCTGGCCAAGTGGCATATATCGCTGGAAAGGTGCTGCCATTAGCTTTCTAGAATGGTAAGTTTCATCAACGCACTCAGACCATGGAGTGGGCAGTGGCCACTTCATCATGCCAGTGTAGGCTAACTAAAACTGCGCGTTTTCAGTGCCTTTTTTCGTAACTTTAGAAAAATATTCTGGCCAAGTGGCATATATCGCTGGAAAGGTGCTGCCATTAGCTTTCTAGAATGGTAAGTTTCATCAACGCACTCAGACCATGGAGTGGGCAGTGGCCACTTCATCATGCCAGTGTAGGCTAACTAAAACTGCGCGTTTTCAGTGCCTTTTTTCGTAACTTTAGAAAAATATTCTGGCCAAGTGGTATATATCGCTGGACAGGTGCTGCCATTAGCTTTCCAGAATGGTAAGTTTCATCAACGCACTCGGACCATGGAGTGGGCAGTGTCCACTTCATCATGCCAGTGTAGGCTAACTAAAACTGCGCGTTTTCAGTGCCTTTTTTCGTAACTTTAGAAAAATATTCTGACCAAGTGGTATATATCGCTGGAAAGGTGCTGCCATTAGCTTTCTAGAATGGTAAGTTTCATCAACGCACTCAGACCATGGAGTGGGCAGTGGCCACTTCATCATGCCAGTGTAGGCTAAGTAAAACTGCGCGTTTTCAGTGCCTTTTTGCGTAACTTTAGAAAAATATTCTGGCCAAGTGGTATATATCGCTGGAAAGGTGCTGCCATTAGCTTTCCAGAATGGTAAGTTTCATCAACGCACTCGGACCATGGAGTGGGCAGTGGCCACTTCATGATGCCAGTGTAGGCTAACTAAAACTGCGCGTTTTCAGTGCCTTTTTTCGTAACTTTAGAAAAATATTCTGGCCAAGTGGTATATATCGCTGGAAAGGTGCTGCCATTAGCTTTCCAGAATGGTAAGTTTCATCAACGCACTCGGACCATGGAGTGGGCAGTGGCCACTTCATCATGCCAGTGTAGGCTAACTAAAACTGCGCGTTTTCAGTGCCTTTTTTCGTAACTTTAGAAAAATATTCTGGCCAAGTGGTATATATCGCTGGAAAGGTGCTGCCATTAGCTTTTCAGAATGGTAAGTTTCATCAACGCACTCGGACCATGGAGTGGGCAGTGGCCACTTCATCATGCCAGTGTAGGCTAACTAAAACTGCGCGTTTTCAGTGCCTTTTTGCGTAACTTTAGAAAAATATTCTGGCCAAGTGGCATATATCGCTGGAAAGGTGCTGCCATTAGCTTTCCAGAATGGTAAGTTTCATCAACGCACTCGGACCATGGAGTGGGCAGTGGCCACTTCATCATGCCAGTGTAGGCTAATTAAACTGCGCGTTTTCAGTGCCTTTTTGCGTAACCTTAGAAAAATATTCTGGCCAAGTGGCATATATCGCTGGAGAGGTGCTGCCATTAGCTTTCCAGAATGGTAAGTTTCATCAACGCACTCGGACCATGGAGTGGGCAGTGGCCACTTCATCATGCCAGTGTAGGCTAATTAAAACTGCGCGTTTTCAGTGCCTTTTTTCGTAACTTTAGGAAAATATTCTGGCCAAGTGGTATATATCGCTGGAAAGGTGCTGCCATTAGCTTTCTAGAATGGTAAGTTTCATCAACGCACTCAGACCATGGAGTGGGCAGTGGCCACTTCATCATGCCTGTGTAGGCTAACTAAAACTGCGCGTTTTTAGTGCCTTTTTGCGTAACTTTAGAAAAATATTCTGGCCAAGTGGCATATATCGCTGGAAAGGTGCTGCCATTAGCTTTCCAGAATGGTAAGTTTCATCAACGCACTCGGACCATGGAGTGGGCAGTGGCTAATTCATCATGCCAGTGTAGGCTAACTAAAACTGCGCGTTTTCAGTGCCTTTTCTCGTAACTTTAGAAAAATATTCTGGCCAAGTGGTATATATCGCTGGAAAGGTGCTGCCATTAGCTTTCCAGAATGGTAAGTTTCATCAACGCACTCGGACCATGGAGTGGGCAGTGGCTACTTCATCATGCCAGTGTAGGCTAACTAAAACTGCGCGTTTTCAGTACCTTTTTGCGTAACTTTAGAAAAATATTCTGGCCAAGTGGCATATATCGCTGGAGAGGTGCTGCCATTAGCTTTCCAGAATGGTAAGTTTCATCAACGCACTCGGACCATGGAGTGGGCAGTGGCCACTTCATCATGCCAGTGTAGGCTAACTAAAACTGCGCGTTTTCAGTGCCTTTTTTCGTAACTTTAGAAAAATATGCTGGCCAAGTGGTATATATCGCTGGAAAGGTGCTGACATTAGCTTTCTAGAATGGTAAGTTTCATCAACGCACTCAGACCATGGAGTGGGCAGTGGCCACTTCATCATGCCTGTGTAGGCTAACTAAAACTGCGCGTTTTCAGTGCCTTTTTGCGTAACTTTAGAAAAATATTCTGGCCAAGTGGCATATACCGCTGGAGAGGTGCTGCCATTAGCTTTCTAGAATGGTAAGTTTCATCAACGCACTCGGACCATGGAGTGGGCAGTGGCCACTTCATCATGCCAGTGTAGGCTAACTAAAACTGCGCGTTTTCAGTGCCTTTTTTCGTAACTTTAGAAAAATATTCTGGCCAAGTGGCATATATCGCTGGAGAGGTGCTGCCATTAGCTTTCCAGAATGGTAAGTTTCATCAACGCACTCAGACCATGGAGTGGGCAGTGGCCACTTCATCATGCCAGTGTAGGCTAACTAAAACTGGGCGTTTTCAGTGCCTTTTTGCGTAACTTTAGAAAAATATTCTGGCCAAGTGGTATACATCGCTGGAAAGGTGCTGCCATTAGCTTTCCAGAATGGTAAGTTTCATCAACGCACTCGGACCATGGAGTGGGCAGTGGCCACTTCATCATGCCAGTGTAGGCTAACTAAAACTGCGCGTATTCAGTGCCTTTTTTCGTAACTTTAGAAAAATATTCTGGCCAAGTGGTATATATCACTGGAAAGGTGCTGCCATTAGCTTTCCAGAATGGTAAGTTCATCAACGCACTCGGACCATGGAGTGGGCAGTGGCCACTTCATCATGCCAGTGTAGGCTAACTAAAACTGCGCGTATTCAGTGCCTTTTTTCGTAACTTTAGAAAAATATTCTGGCCAAGTGGTATATATCACTGGAAAGGTGCTGCCTTTCACACACAATATTCCAAAAATCACACAATATTCCGAAGTTTTCTTGGTAAAATATTATGGTTTTTAAATCTATGTAAACTTAAACACAAAGACTATGAACTGAACAAAGACGTATTGAACTACTATGAACTGAGAGAGTTTACTTACAGATATGTTAATTATCGTCGAGCCACCGTTTTTTACATTATCTTTTTTTTATGGGATTTGTATATGCTAAATTTGTGTACAGAACCACTTTTGACTCGCGATTAATTTATTCGTTGCTCAATAAATTATTCATTATTGCTTAGATTATTCAATATATTATTATTGTATTTAGGTCATTCAATATATTCTATACTACATAACTTGAACATTTGAGTATTCTGTGAAATACATACTATTTAATTTTTACCTAACATATTCTAAATCTATTCTAGAAGAAACTGTCAAATCCATACTATAATTATTATTGTATTATTATTATTGTATTACAATTATTTTATTTTTAAGATTTTAAATACCAACATTTTGCTCTAAATTTTAACTTTTGTTGGAGGTAAATTTTCAAGATATATTTTATATTTGTAAAAAAATTGTGCTTTCTTTTGACTGTTTAGTTGTGTTGACTCTACCAAGGTTTAATAAACTCTTGTATTTTAGAACGAATTTCCGTCATCCCTTGTCAAATTTGGTCTGTAGACAAACCGGTTTCGGCGTTGTTCCATCACCAGTGTCGTTTTTCATTCTAAGTAGTTCCGCTGTCTCGTTCGTATTCAGGTTTAATAAACTATTTACAATTCAATTCGAATTTTGTTCAACAGTATGGAGTGAGATTAATTAATTCATTTGCAATATTTATATATTATGTATTTGTATGCAGGGTGGACGGGCATTGGGCAAAACAGGCGCTGGAGTGTTCGCCCAGTAAATTGGAACCGTGCCTGAAATGGATAATTTAAGAATGTATTTATATAATAAAAATTAAAAATATGGACGAAGAACAATTTTTCATATTGTAATTTATAGGACCTACAATGTATTACGTATATATTTTTTTGATTTCTATATCTCTTTATCTATATCCTTTAATACTGCACTCACTCTCCTTTAGAATACAAGAATAATCTCGCTCAGCCTTACCTTCTGAGTGAAGGTTGCTCTGTGCTTTCTTCTTTGGCCTTTCTTCGCTTTGTCCTTTCTGTCCTCTCTCTGTCCCTTGAAATCACGATAGCAAAAGATTGAGTAGAGGTATCGCGACAACACCCACAAATAACAAATTCGGTCTAATATACACGACTAAAGAGCTTGGACGTTGGGCTTGGATATTATGCCGCTCTCGTTTGAAATATTGTGTGCTAAAATACCGCTGCTCCACCCATTTTCACTTGTTGATCCCCGTTGAGATTTTCGAAAAATTAAAATTCTACCAGTGTGATATTGTTTCCAAGAAATTTCAAATTACGCAAAAATCTAGTCCGCTTTAAAATATATATTTCCTTCTTCTCTAGCTTTTCTACGATATTAATTGACACATGCAATCGAGAAATATATTATGTTGAAAGGCAATCATCTAAAGTGACTCGAAATTTCATTCAAACAGAATTAATTTTCAAGATTTGTTTGAATCGTCCTTGAAGTGTTTGAAGAGGGGCGACGCGGTCGCTCTTTGTGTTTGTGTGTGAGTGTGTGTCAAGCGTGTGTGTGTGTGTGTGTGTTTTCTAGTCCCACTGGACGCACACAAAAGCCGCAATTTATTTAAAACGAAACACAAAATAAGACTAACTAATGGCTGGAGTTGGGAAAGGCAGACGAGAAGAGGCAGGGAATCCTGAAATAAGGATATCCAGAAAGGAATTTGTCGCCATTGTCTGTCACAGCAGCAAACAGGACGAGAACGATTTAACAGGATAGCAAAACGAAGGAGACACACGCGATTTCGGCTTAAGGATATGAGAGACGTGTTAAGCAAACAAAGAGTTGGTAGAGAAGAGTTCGTATCCCTTAGAGGAAGAGAGAGAGAGAGAGAGAGAGAGAGAGAGAGAGAGAGAGAGATAAGCTAGCGGGAGAGGATGTAAGAAGGGACGATGAAGCTGCAGTTGATACTGACGTTGATGTTAATGATGACGACGATGAGTCGGCCAAGAACGAAGAGGACGTTTTGTGGAAGTAGCGGAAAAGCAACGAATGGGAAGGGTGGCGACTTCCAGTTTGGATTTTACTGTGCTCTGGGACTAATTCTGATTTATGCGGTATTCGAGATGACATGCAGATTTAGATAAGGAAACGCTGGTGGTGAAGCGGTGAGGTAGGAGAACGTGTGGTTGTGCCAGTATGTGTGGATATGCGTGTATGCCTCTCTGTCTCTCTGTTCAGAAAGCCGAAAGAGCAAAGTCCTCGAAGATAAACCTCAGTTGAGCGGCGCGTAATGAAAATCGCTTGAAATGGATTTGGTGTGCGCTGTATTTGCTTTACTCTACTGGAGTGGGAGCGGCAGATTTGTGGGTTTGTGGGTTTTCTGAGGGTTCAAATTATTTTTGCTGAATGAGACATAAACTCTGATTTACTGTTATAGAAAATTAAGTAAATTGGAAACGAAAGCAATGAGACGTTTGTAAGGATAACAACAACGAAACTGACAGCAAAAGCAACAACAGCGAGAACAAAGGGCACTTGAAGAAAGTGCGAGCTCGTGTAAGCAAAAGCGAGCAAACTAATTACAACTGCTCTTCCTTCTCTTTGGCTTTAGAAAACAGATCGGAATTTGAAAGAATTCCGGTGTTGATTACGCAAAACTAATTCAGATGAGCTGAATTTGAGCTTACATAAGGATTATATAATGGAGATGAAAAGAGCATCTTGAAAATATCATTAGGGTCGGTGTGAAACTGCAATTTAGAGTAATGAAAGGTTTGTAATTTATAAAAAAAACAGCTTAAAAAAGCTGACCGTATTCGCAGTGATGCTGAAAACTTGAAAACAACGTCATAATAACCACAGACATCACTCATTATGATCTCGCAGCCTCACATATAGTAAATGGCACCACTCATTCATCACCTACACCACGCAACCTCTTCCAAAGCAGCCACTTCATTCCGTCGCGGGCCACAAGGTTGACGCGCCGGGTTTACTGGACAGGCTGAAACAAAAATATTTACTGAATGCCGCCTGACTTGGGACGAGACACGTGAACCTGTAAACAACGATATCAATCAACAACCCATCAATCAAAACCCGTTCATAACAACAACTGACTCACTCCGAGCGCCCACAACAACTTCAGCTGACAATAATTTGTTATTTTTGTGGAAGCCTTTAAAAGGATGCCCAGAATGAAGGCAACTCTGATCAATCAAAATTTGTGGCAACAACCTGGCTGCTGTTAGCTGTTGTTGCCGCAGCAGCAACAGAAGCGCGAGTGTCATGACAGCAGCAATTGCCACCACTCGAAATACACCTATCAACGCATGTTTTGTGTTTTGACTGTCATTCAAAAGCACTAGCAACAAACCAACAATAATGAGAAGAAGAAATCATCCCATTATTGTTGGTTTGTTCTTGGAAAGAAGGAGAAGAAAGAAGAGAGGGAGGAAATAAGCAGGAGTGAGTAAAAACAATAATAGTAATGAGTATAGTTATAAGAAAATGGAGAAAGACATGAAATAAACGAAAAGGGAAGAGGGAAGAGAAGAGAAGCAAATAGGATGGATGGCTATAGGAGAAGGAAAAAGTATTATAGAAAAATAAGAAAGGACGGACCAGCTTCTGGACCGTATCGAAGGTCGTGCGATAAAACTTATAGGGGACAGCAGGGTATCTACATCTATAGCTCTATTGAAACCTTGGGGCGCCGTCGGGATGTAGGGTGTGCACCTTATTTTAGCGGTACTTGAATGGTAAGTGTTCCTCTGAAGTAGCCAGCCTGATTCCTTCGGTTAAGGTATTTAACAGATCTACTCGGCTTTTCAGAGTGGTGCACCCCTTCTACGTCTCCGTCTCGTCCCAACGCACCTCCCATTACCATGAGAACTTGTTTTTCGGTCGCGCTGTTAGATTGTGGAATAAAAGAAGGTGAAAATATTAAAAAAATTTAAGGAACTTCTTTATAACTTTATAAATAAAAATGTAAAGGTTATATATTTCGTCAATACGATACTATTAAAAATTTTAAAATTTTCAAAAACTCCCTTGGTAACCAGAACGATTATCCTGAAGGAATATTCTGCTCAATCGAAGCCGGATTTCGCAATTTCAATTCTACAGCGGAAATGTTCGAAAATTACAGGAAGTTTGCGCTAGTGTTTGCAGGCACAAAAAATGAAGAAAAAGAAGGTACTTTGAAAATTGAATGCATACAATGGCCGCCGGCACTTGTCACGGCGGCCACCCTGACACCAGCTGAGTGGCTCTGAAGCTTGCCACCTCAAAGTATGCAACGCTTCCTCGTTTGTACGCCGCCTCGATGCTGGGTGAATTATCGCGTTGCGAATGGCAGGCGCGCCCATTGCGGCCATGTTTTGGGACGCAGCCAAATGGAAGATCTGACTACGAACCGCGCTTCTCTTTCAATTTTCGCACTTTCGTCTGTCTTTCTTAAATATTTTGCTACACAACTTTTTTACGAAAAAGCGAATAACACGTAATGGCAGGTTCTGAAAGTTCGCAAGTCTTCGGAAGAAGTCGATTGGTTGGCGACTGATTATCGATTTACCCATCCCTGCAACTCGTGAAGGAGTTGGTGTGGGTGTTGGTTGTAGTGACTTTAATCCTGTTGTTGCCCTTGTTTTGGCTTAGCTATGTTGCTGTTGTTGTTGTTGTGTTTGTTATCTGAACATACAATCTCTTGGTATTTTGCTCGTTCTGCTGACGTTTTATTTGTTGTTCTTGTCAAAATGTAGTTTTGCGTAGATTATTTAATTGGCGAACATGGTTTCGCTTCGCTTTGAAGGCGTGCAACAGAATTCAATTTGCCGCTTGAAACACTTCATTAATACAAATTTTCAGTGCAGTAATTGCTTTGGTTATAAATGCAAATGCAATTAATTAAAGGATTTAATTTTAAGTCTAAATACAAACTCGTGCGTGAAGCGTTTTACGAGTGGGCGATGTGGATGGATATAAAGTAAAATATTCTGAAATGAATGAAAACCTTTGAGCAGCAAATCGAACGCGGTATTTAAAAGTGCTTTGACACTTTCACCGAATTCAATTCACTGCAAACACATTTCGTAGCTTGAACATATTGAACACAAAAATTTGAACACTCGTTTCAACAAAGTATAATATGATCTCTACATCTGATCCATTTATCGCAGGGAGAGTTTGTAGAGATCTTTTCTACACGAATATTCTGCACGCTGCAGAAGAACGGTTGTTGCAAAATAACAAAGACTTGCTACGCCTTTCCTATCACTTGCAGGCAGCAGCCAAAGCCTTCAATAAAGTAGAGAAAAGTGTTGCTGGAGGGACGAACAAATGCTGCCAAGTGTTTAAACTGAAAGCCGATGTGTGCACGTCGTGGCGTGCTCATCTCAGCTGAGCAAATTTATTAGCTGTCATATAAATCATGTGGCAACATTTTGTGCACTGCGATTTTTTACTCTTGTCTTCTTCGCATTTCACCTTTTTTAGTAGGAAGCTACTGAAGAAAGTAGCTTCTTTCAAACTCCTTCTTTAAAAGAGTCGCGAAACACTGTTTAAATCTGCTTAAAATTTTGCCTTCTTGCAACTAAAACGTTGTCTGCTCTTAGGCTGTCTTTTTTTTAATGCGCTTCAGTCTTTTGCTTCGTACTGTTGTGTGCATAACAAATGTGGTTAATTAGTGTTTTTGTCTGGGAATTCTTATGAAAAATGCCTGACTAACCCTGCTAGAGCTGCATGTATTAAGGCGATGTTTAGTTATGAGCAATTAATTAGAATTTTTTCAGATTAATGGCCTCATTGTGCAAAATGAAACGCAGAAGTGAACCAGACATTTTCACGAAATTTTCACAGCAGAATATACAGCTTTAAAAAAAAAATTCGGCCCAGAGACACACAATAAAGTTGTCCGGAATACGTTACGCTCACTCCAGTTCTCCGTATTGCCGGTCTCATATATAAATATCGACTACTTGCACTAACCAATGTAGTATTTCACTGAAGTCGGACTGCAGAATACAGAGCTGGGAAATCGCCAACTCCATTACACGTAGCGGACAGTAACTGTCCGCTGTCTCTTTCTCACAATGTGGTACACATTTGGTGCAGGATTTGTTAGTTCCTCCTTTAATTTTAACAGCGTAGTCTGTTGTCAGTGGTGTTCCGTTAACGACCCTACAAGTCGTCTACAATCGACCCTCGGTAATAATAACACGTACTTTCTCCGACTGTTCTCGTATGGGCGCCACATAATCTTTGAGAACCTACAGGAAATAGTTTTCCTCCATCTCCTGTCTGCCATCATAGGTATCCCAGCGTCTATTCAAAAGTAAGCCTAACTAGTAAGGCTAACTAGTCAAAAGTAAGCAAATAAATCGAGAACAAATGGCGATGATGATTGATAAATGTTTATGATTGATAATAGTTTTTGTGTAACAATTTTTGCTCCTCAGAGAAAAAGAAATTTTACGAGACACAATCCATATAAATTTATTTACTACACTATCCCGAATTCCATAAGAAAATACCGAATATCAATATTGATCCAATCTATAAGAACTGACCATATTTCAAAATAACGCACTATACTGGCAATTTATATTGGTTTGAACTTCATAAAATAAAATCATTTCGTAAACGAATTCAGAAAATGTTTCTGTAAATTTTGTTACTAAATTTATTATTTATGTTTATAATGTTTAGAACATTTTTCATGTTACTTTCTTGTTAGATACTGCTTAAATGTAATCTGATGTTTTTTTTAACATTTGCTTGAAATAATGTTAAAGGCTTTAAAATACATATTTTATATAAAATATTCCATTAAAACAGAACCTAAAAATGTGGCACTTTTTTAATTGGTATGTAATATTATAAATTCTAAAATTTCTCTTAAATTCGTTACAACTTAATCATTAACATAAGCTATCAATAAAAAGAATGGAGGTCTTAAAGTTTACCTTAACTTGACTCTTTTACATCGTTTATCACGATGAAAATGATATGAACTTAAAGATACATATATGGAAATGGGATTTGTTGAGGATTTCATCAGAGTATTTTTCTCTAATAGCATCAAAAGTTAAAACTCAGAAAAGCAGGAAGATTTTTTAGATTGGAGATTCTAGTGGTTCCAATTTGCGATGTTGATCGTTATTGCATTTGAATATTTGTATTCGCCTGTCTTGAGGCGACCTACCACAAAACGTCGATCTGACTACCAAATCCAATTTTAGGATCCAAATCCTCACTTATTCAAACCAGGACTTGACTTGACCATGTTTAGTCATCCGTTTTAAGTACGTTCGAGTTCAACGGTATGCCTTGATCATCTATTTCCACCGAGGGCACTAGTGGAGGCTTGAACCCGTATTCCATGTGCAGATTTCGCCCGAAGGCAGGGCTACGTTTGAGCGAATGACCACTACGCCAGCGTTGGAACTCTTCGCGGGCGTCGTGCGGTACCCGTCCCACATATGAACTCGCTGGATGTGCTGGTCCGGACATGGCTGAGGCAGCTGTTAGATCGGAAGGTAGTGTGTTGTAAATGTAACGCGCACCCTGGTTCCAGCTGGCACTCGAAGGCGGTGGCGGCTTCAGATCAAAGCGGATGTCTAATATTTTGACGGGTGACTTCGTGGTCTTCAGGAGAGCTGCTTTCGGTTTGGATTTCGGCATGCTGGCTACGATGTTGGAGGCGGCTGTGTGGGCGGATTTTTGAATATAGCTAATTGATTTTGGGTGCAACTTCTTCAGCATACGCGCGTAGTAGTTTTGCAGGACCTTCTCGGGAAGATTCATAACGGTTAAAGGCCTGTGCGGAGGACCGGGCCAACCCAAGGCATTGGGATGCTGCGACGGGAGATCGTGTAAATGCGATTGTGGGTGATATGGAGGCGCTTGAGCCAGCGCGTACTGACCGTGCATGGTCACTGGTATGCCGATGGGTACACGTATCGGCACAGCTACCGGACGGTCGATGATCTTCTCTACAATCTTCTCGACCGGTTTCTCCACAAATTTTTGCACTTCAATCGGGACATGCTTTTCGACAATTTTTTCAACAATTTTTTCCACCGGGTAGGGGACGGGTTTTTCTACAATTGTCTCCACGGGATAGGGACGGTCTATATAGCGGTCTACGGGTACTGGCACCCCGACTTGCTCTATCACTGGATATGGCATTGGGATGTGCCTCTCCACAATTTCTGGCACCGGGTAGGGACGATCTATGTAACGGTCGACCGGCACAGCGTAAGGAACTCCCACGGGATGGTCAACAATCTTCTCAACCGACACTGGACGTTCGACAGACTTTTCTACTACTTCGCGTACCGGATACCGTTCGAGTGCATGATCTGCGATGAGATGTGTTTGCGACGCAGAAGGTTCATTATTTCCCTCAACACCTACCGGATCGTGATCCGACTCCGCTCGATGTAGTTGCAATGCATAAGACACTGGTTGTTCCTTTACTTGCTCCGCATAAATATTTGCTTGACGTGGGTCTAGTCCTTGTAAAGAGGTTATATCTTGAGATGGGTTAGCTGCAATCAGATCATCCGGTGGGTGTGCCGCGGCTAGATCTTGTGGCAAGTGAGACGTAAAATGACTTTGTGAGGGGTAAAGCGCAGCCTGTTGTTCTAATGGGGAAACTTCCTGTGCGACAGTATCAGAAGTGGACATGGTTTCTTCACCATGCTGCTCGTATGAGTCGTATTGCTGAACATTAATGGGATGTACAGCTAAAGAGACATACTGAACCGGGGTGTCCGAGGTTTGAGCGACTCCTGAGTGAGCTGGTGCCGGCGTAACAGGGAGTTCCTGAGCGTATTGCGGCTGATAGTATGTGGTTTCTTGATGCTCCAGTAGCCGACCGTCTCGTTCTTTTATTAGTTTGTTGTGTATGTTGACGGACTTCTGAACCTCGACGAAAGTGAACGAGTTGGCAATTGGAGGCTTCCGTGCTATTTTGGCCTGCTTGAGAGAGGCAGCTGCTTCGGACACATACTCATGTGGCGAGCGGAACAGTTTATTAGGTTGATTTGAGAGCGGATTAACGGTAACAAACAGCATATTTTTAGGTGACGCCGTTGTGGTCTGATATCGGAACCTATCATTGGGTCCAGGTGGTGGCTGATGCTCCGACTGATAAGACGGTTGAGCAGAGCCTGTCCGCCAGTGGTTGATATTCGTGTGCAGTCTCCCAGCTGACTCTGACCTGCCTTGCTCTTCTTGGTGGAGCATTTGAGCTGGCGGCCGTAAAGGTTTTACCTTGTAGTCTTCCTGAAAACGCTGTTGTTGTCTTGGAAATGTGTAACCGTTTTGTTCCGCGGGCGCATTTACTTCATAATGAAAGCCTCCTTTGTGTACAGGAACGTTTGCACTCTCAGAAAGCGCTGGATTGAAGCTTTTTAAGAATTTACGAGAGGGAGCTTCTTGCAGGTGGTTCCTTTGCTGGAAACTCTTTTCTGCGTTTTCTTGAAAGTAATCGAGATCATGAGAAACACGTGGATGGCGTAATCTTCCATACTCTGTTCCTGTGTCTTCCACACGAAGCTCAGAGGCGGACGTTAATAATGGTTTCGTTGTTGGTCCCACATTTGATTGCTCTATGGTTTCGTCCTGAGCTCTCTTTACATCGCTTTCAGGTTGCTTTCGTGCGTACGGTGGATATGCATGGTAATCCTGTGGCAGTTGCTGGTAGATGTGCTGGCCAATGTACTGAGATTCCGCTATTAGGTTGTCTTCTTCAGTGCTGCGATCGATTTCGTCTTTCGCCTCGGCAGAGTTGTCCTTAAGGATGACTATCGGCCCGTTCATTGAGAGCAGAGTTTCCTCGGAGGTAGAGTTTGCGTCTTCAGGCTCCAAAAGCATACTGGGCAGAACGGATGCATCTTCAGCCGCCCGATTTATGCGCAGTAGAGTATCTTTTGAGAGAGTATTGAGACCATCCTGGAACTCGTTGCTGTGGTCTTTCGGGAAGTGAATCTTCTCGATGACGATTTCCGTGTGTCCAGGACTTAATTCGCGGCGGTATTCCTTCGAAATGCTCGTCTCAAAGCTGTAGAATGTTTTGTTGCCAGATTTAGGTTTAGGTTTGAGTTCCGGCTGCAGCATTTGAGTAGCGATGTTATGAAGTGGTGAGGGCTGAAGCTGCGGAGCAGAAGCCTTAGATGTGACTGCTTGAAAATTTCGTGAAACAGATGAAGAGTTCTGATCCGGATTGGTTTCAGATTGTATCGGGAGTTTAATTTTGCTTTGTGGAAGTGCGAAGGCTTGAGGTTGACTGACTCGGAGTGGATAAATTTGGGACTGAGATTGTGGTTGTTCTGTAAACTGAGTTTGGTAAAAGGAATGAAGGGAACTTTGGGAATCTGGGATTTTGTTGTTTTGCGTTTGATTAGGTTTGATGGGATCGGAGTCTTGAGGATTTTGGGAAATTTTAAGATTGTAAGGAATAGCTTCACTATCTGCATTAGAAGGACGAATTTCGGACGTCTTTTCAGATGACTTCTGTAGTTCGAATAGTGGAAATTCAGATTGAAAACTAGATTCACTTTGAGAATATTTAGATTGCTGAGATAAGATTTCTTCTTCTTTTTTCGAATCTGCGTTTGCGTATAAGCTGCGAGGATTATATAGTGTTTCAGAATCAAGTTTTAATTCAATCTGTCGGCTTAGTTGAGGTTTAACGGGAATCTTTAAAGTCGTTTTTCGGCTAGATTTACTCTTCTCTGTGGATGATGGTTCGGCGTCATAACTAAATCGGAATATATCCGAGAATCCTTCAGGAAAAAGGTTTGACAGCACCTCCTTCACCGTTTCAGCTTTACTTGGTTTATTCTCGGTCAAATTCTTTTCTTTTTCCTCAACCTCAAAGTGCAAATAGCCCTGTGAGTTATAGGGAGCTCCGTTCTTGAGTTGTTCGTTGTAGTTAGGGTTGATTTTATCTCCGAATTTCTCTCTATGACTGTTGAAATGTAAAATAAAATATATTAAAAAAGGACTAGCAAGAACTCTGAAATTAGGTCTACCTTAGTATCGAAGTTAATTCGCTCTCATTATTGGTGGAACCATCTTGGCTTTGTGGATTACTTTGGAGATGTTGAGGCTTTAGATTGTTGGGTGGCTTAGATCCGCCTTGGAGCTCATGGTTCTGAAAGAACCAATGGGGAAAAAGATACAGCCTAAACTTACTCTTAAATAAGGAAATTTGTTCTTACTCGCTTTGTTTCATTAATACTGGTATTTTCAATATTGCCCAAGGTAGTATCTTCAGCACTGCGGACATCAGTTAGGTCACTGGTTGTTGTCGGGATCTTCACGTTTACCGGCTCTTGCAATGGCTTTAATGACGTCGTCGTCGTCTCAAGACTCATTGTAATCGCTGTGTCAGCAACTGTCCTTGCGATGATACCGAATACAATGGCACCGATGACGGCTGGCAGGATCTTCGGTAACATTTCCAGGCTGCAACCGGAAATGAGAGCAAAATGCAAATCAGTACAGTTTGCCCTCCATAACTCATCCTCATTATTAACTCCAATGAAGTTGGTTAAACTGATAACAAATTGCTTTGTAGAAACGCTCTATCAGATAACTAAAAAGCGGCTAAATAAATGTGTTATCAACTCGTCTAATCACCGTGTTGTTGCAAGATCACTTGAACGAGTAAAAATATTGAAAAATCGCGTTTGCTTTGATGCATGCCTTTACCACAGCCAACTTGGTTCATCTGTCTGCTGAGATGTTGCCTGTGCTTGCGGTTTTTCTATTGAACTCGTCATAAGTTTAGCTCACGTCTGGCTTTTGCCTTCTGATTTTTGCCTTCCATGGCGCTGCGGTCGGTGGCTAAACTTGATATGGCTTTGTTTACTGCATCTGTAATTTTCCTTTGCTAACGCGGCTGACTTGTTCGTTCGCAGACATACCTATCAACGAATGGCATTTTAAGGCAATGATACGACGGTCGTCATTCCCATTGGGTGAGATGTCAATGAACTTGTCTTCACGAGCTACACAACACTGAGATGTAATGAGCTATTTGATGTGTAACGAATTATTCAATGTCAAGTACGAATATAGTAAATTCGAGTCGATTCAACTTTCTCAAATTATATAGCGGCTCCCGGACCACTGTTGAGTTCGACAAATGTAACCCTTGTTGCGTATCCCAAAATACTCTATGCATGCAAATTGTTAACGGATAAAATAAAGTTAATTAACCAAACAGTATAATTTGTAAGTTTTGTTTTAACTTTTCGAGTGGATTGGAAAGAAAAATATCCGGTTCTCTTGAATATTTGTGGAATTTATTGTTCAAAACTTTATCCATTCCATGTCTTTAAATTTTTACTCTGTTTATATTAAAACTCGAAATGGACGCTTGTTGCGTTTTTGTGTTGAAACTAATATTCAAAACGTTTGAGTTATAAGTGCATTTCAAAACGTGAAACACTCTAAATTTTCTGGTACTTAGAATTCTTATAATAAAAATCCTTCGTCATGAAGGATTAAGGAAACAATTTGAAAAAACACGGTTCGTGCCAAAGTTATACTAATTTTCAAAGTAGCTAAATTTTTATTATACACAAACGTTAATTTTAAAAGCGATGGTAAATTAAGCTCGTAGAAAGTTTAGAGAGGACGATTTGTTAATGAAATTTTGAACCTTTCCGTTTCTTTCAATTTTAAAAATAAAAATATGTTATGAGGATATTTTACGAAGCCCGACGGAGGTGCTCTAAATCGTGAAAGTTTGGAAAATAAAATTAATTTAATCCGAAAGTACACCCACTTTGCCAAGAGGATCACGATAAGAACGAAAACCTCAAGAATCCGCAGAATGAAGAAGAATATTTTCGATTTTGCTTATCTCTGATCTAACTGTAGTATCGCTCTGAGCCAACCTTTTATTTCCATTAAATTTTCCTAGGAATGATGAAGCCAAGTCACTCAGCAACGCGTTTGTCTCAACTCGTTATGATTCACTCTTGATTCACTTTTTGTTCACTTCGAAATTCACTTTCAATTTATTTCTCAAAGGAATTGAGAGTGATTTAAATAGTAAATTATCCTTTCTTAATCCTTCACAGCATTTAAGCAATGTGCGGGTCTCACACGCGATTACAAGAGTATCTTTGAATCGAAAAACGGTGCGCATGCGCGGCTCGTTTGCGCCCGCGAACTGAATTAAGCAGCCTAGCCAAACAGCGACTGATGCCGAGCGCGTTTCCTGAGCGAATGAAAGTGAAACTGCAGCGTTTTCAATCAAGACGCACGCGCAACATGCACCATGTGGCGTTGATGTCAACAAAAAGCAAGAAGAAAATAACGAGCCAGTAACTAGCTGGCAAAAACGCTTCAACCGAAATTTAATCCTTCAAGTGTAGCAGTAACATCGATGTTCGTTTTTCTCCCCTTGTTGATATTTTTATTGATTTTTTACGACCGCTTCCTCTACGTTTTCCTCTTCGCCTCCCAGTGCAGCCGCGAAACAAGATCAAAATCAGCGTGAAATGCTGCGGTGTCGACACTGAACTGATTCGCAAATCCGGCCTTACGCGAAATTATAAAGACGCTTTCATTTAGTCGCCAGCAACTACTGCAACAACGAACGTAAGGAAAAAACCAGCATAATATCGAAAGCAACAAAAGCAGCCTCGACGTAACAACGAAAACAGAGTCGTGAGTCGTGGGAGCTCGCAAAGTGTTTTTAATAAGAGAAAGAAAAGAGAGTGAAGCAGAGTGAGAGTGACAGAGTGAATGCTCATTTCCACGCGTTTGCCAGTGCAGATTTTTACGTCTGCGGCTCACGTCTGCACCGCGGCTGAACTCAGACGTCTCTCTCGATCAGCAGCGGCTGCTGGTGACCTTAGCGGCCTGCAGATGGAATGTTGTTGCTCAGACGAGCGCTGTTGCTCACTGTTGGTGGCGATGTTTGCGGACCATTCGTGTGCATCTGTCCCTCCCCTTCCATTCCTTTCCACCTGCATTCATTACTTTTCCGGTTGAATAAAATTACAAGTTTTCATGTTTCTCCTGTTTTGTGGTTTATTTACGGTTGCAGTTATCGGTGGTTGCGACTCAGTTTTTACTGCTGATGCAGCTTGAGTGTTGGTTGCATCAACAAGCCTTCTCATTAATGTCATCGTTGGTTATTTACATACATATCAAAGTTATTTGCATACGCCTATTTATTATCATTATCTAAAATTTTAAAGAAGTTAGCTAATTTAATACTAATAGACGATGCCGGCAGGATTCCATCCCAAGACAAGGTCATGTGAGCGAATTCCTCGGGGTCAACCGGAGTGATTACTGGTCCTTGTCTCATAAGTACATTCGCGTTCGGTACATCTGTGGTCCGACGTGGGTCCAGATCGTTCTTACTGAACGAGTTTTATACTTCCAAATATTTCTCTATTGGTTTTCATTTGTATACCAGACCAATTTGTGAATGGAAATCTACACACCATAATTGAAAATCCACACGACGCCACTAAATTCTGCACTGGTATATCGAATCAATCAATTCCAGCAACACTCTTGGCAAGTTTCAGTCTTTGCCGACGTCCCTCGAAGAGTAATATTTTTCCTATTTACAATTTTCCTATTTACAATTTTGATGAATTGATTTTTTTATTTCAAGAGAAAAAAGTTATTATTAAAATACTTTCGTACTCTTCCTGATAGCGAAAGAAAATCGCAACAATGCGATTTTAATCCGGTCAACAATCGGAAGCTGCCGCAGCTCGACAACAACAAGTGAGTCGGCAGAAATACCATCTGCAACCGCACTGATTGCCGCGAGTGGATTCCGATGTGCCGCATGAAGGTGGCTGGAATCCGCATTAAAGAGAAACGGAAATGAATGAATTTTTCCGAACTCTGGCAAGCGCAATAAAATCGCAAACCTGTTGAAAGCCTTTAATTACAGCTTGCGTAAGCGGGTATTTTCCGCAAACAGTTTTTTGCGCCCCAGTCGGCTGAGAGGCAGACATAATGGAAGATTTCATTAAACGCAGTTATGAGTCCATATAATTGCACACAATCCGCTCCCAGCGGACTGAAGAAGTTTTAATCGAATTCTGCAGGTTTTTCGAGCACGTTTCGCTACAAAAATTATTTACCACTCATTTGTTTGCTGGCGCGCGCACAAAGGATGGATTGACGCTGAGTGGGTGGCGGGGAGAGCTGAAGGGGCGACCCATCCCACTCAGCGATTGGGGGTGGAGAGAGTGGAGAGCTTCTCTTATTATGCAATTCATTGCGATAAAAATAAAAAACACGGTTGTTTTTATTGTGATTCCATAAGGAATCACAATTAATGCAAGCAATCAAAAACACAACGAGGATAATAAAAGACAATAAAAAATAAATACAGATGTATCGTCATTAAGCGTAAAACCGCTTTTAAGTTTGGAAATCCAATTTAAATATTATTTTAGCGAAAAGATTGGTTAAGTTTAATGGTGGAATATGAAAGTGAAAGAAAAGAAATCAAATTGCAATAATAAAAATTAATTTACTGAAGAGTTTTTATTGAAACCCGACTGAGTTTGACGAGTGTTTACTGAGAGCTTAGCAAACTGAAAATGCGTTTCACCTAATGATTTTGTAAGATCGTGATGATCACAACCAGTGAGGAGCACGAGATGAGCCAATTCGAATTCGAGATGAGAGTCGAGATCAAGACGGCCAAGGGACAACTTCACTGAAGAATCTGAAAAGTCAGAATGGTACGAAAAAAAGCAACACGTGGATCCATTTAGGTGCGTTATTGTTCTGTAATCCATTCGTCCATTTTGTAGGCCATTCACACTGCAAATCGTCAGTAGAGGTATTATGATGAATTTTCTTTTTATCAGGAAACACTTTCAATGACTGGTTAGGAAGCTATTTCAAGAAATTGCTTTCAAATGACATATTTTATTTCCAAAAAAGGGTAACCATCAGTTATATAGCACTGCATCTGGAATTTCGGGATGCTTTTCAACATACTTATTATATTATTGCAAGTAAGAGCCTCGCAATGAAACGTTTTATTTTCGCTTATTAGTGACTGGATTGGCAAGGCGCGAAAGTAATAAAAAAGGAAGGATTGAGGAACTTTCGAAAGTAGTGAAATTGAATTTTATTACAGGCTTTGTGTAGGAGTTTCTTTAGCGCTCCTGTTTTTCGTACTTCTGGCGTCGTAGTGTGAGTTTATCTCTCGTAAAGTTTGACTGGTTTAATTTTAAGTTTCTGCCTCACGCTGGATTTGAAATTGAGTTTTTACTGTAAACTTTGTTTTGCAATGTGAACGAGCGGGAAAAACAACCTGTAAAAAAGTTAAACTTGTTTCAGAAAATTAAAGTAAAAATCGTTTAATATAATAACAATTTTAAATTATCAGTACAAAACGAAAACTGGGTAGTAAAAAGCGGGAGATGAAAACATGATTAAACGAAATGAATCGAGTAATCGCGAAAAATTCGAGCATCTAAGTCAGAGTGAAAAATTAATGGATTCGCTGTAAAACCGAAAAAAACGCTTCTACAGCAACAGCAGCGGCGAACGAGAGCAGCAACAATTGCTGTACAAGAAACACAACCACAACAAAAACAACAGTAACATCTACATCAACAACAACAACAACTACCCAGTACACTGCAAAAATATAAACTTCAAAGTCAATGTTGCTGATAAACGCAATGATGTTGCTTTCTCCGTTGGCTGGCAACATTGTCAGCAACATTACGGCAGCCATGAGTGAGGCTTTTTATTTCTTCAGAGGTGTGTGTGTGTGTGTGCGTGTGTGTGTGCGCTCGGCCACAAGGCCGTTGAAAGGGAAAGGCATTCATCCAGCTTGAGGGGCAGAGCAGAGCGGCCTCCCAGCAGGCTGCGGGCCGAATCAGCCAGCAACCGTCCTTACTAACAACGTAAAAATCCAGTTTTCGTTGTTGTTGTTGTTGTTGTTGTTGCTGTCTTGGGCCTGTTGGCGGGTGCGTTGGCCCAACGTTTTCACAGTTTGCGTCCAGTTGATGTTGTTTTCTGTTTGTTGTTGTCGTTTTGCTCGTCTCTCGGTTCAAGTTGTCGGCGTTATTTTATTGTGCTGTCGTTGTTGTTGTTGTTGTTGTTGTTGTTGTTGTTGTTGTTGTTGCTGTTGCCATTGCACTTATGCCCAAATTTGTATCGCTCCGTTTCCAAGTGCGACGACTCCAGACGAACTCACTGCTGACGACGTTGTTGCTGCTGCATTTTTGGTCCAAAGATTTCATTGCCAGTTGCTATGATAAGCGGTAAACGTTGCAGTCACCTTGTTGTCATTTGATGTCGTTGCATTTGTTGTTTGGCTGTCCGCATCCACAGGACAGCCGGTGGTTTTGCGACTTCGCTCTCAGCGTTTAGTAAATTGATATTCAATCGTTTAACATTCAATCAGTTAATTAAATTGCTGACTTTAGTGTACCTAGTTTGAATATTCGGCACAGGTGTATGACCTCCACATATTCACGTGTGACGATATCCCGACACTGGTCGTCCGGCACTGCTTTGCACCCAAAGAAAATCTGATGCGTTCGAAATGGTTGAATGACTGACTTCTAAGAACGCAAAGCATTATTTCTATTTTAGTTCTTGTCACGCAGTCCACTGGATTCTTCGATGGCTACAAAGAAAACGCGAATTTCGTCGGCACAATAGTTCCTCGGCAACTAGGGCCGCGTTGGACCATCTGTCGGCCGACGCAAACCTCTATCTTGCCGCCCGTAAAGTGTAATAAAACGAAGCGAAAGACAATAAATCGTTCCGATGTCTTACGGAAGTTGTTTGTGAAGGTTATTCGGGCCCCATTCGGAAGGGATCCACCGTCCGAATAGGCTCTCCAAAAGGCAGGATTGTTTGACAATCATCTTAATTGGGTTAGTTTTTTGCTGCAAGCAATTTTAATACTCGGATAATTTCGTGATGTTTAAAACCAGCAGAGACTGTAATTGTAATCATTATAAGACACCACAAGGATGTCCACGGATGTTTTTATCGGTCGTTGTTAAATAATTTGCTATATTGTCCACATCATGGTTCAGATCTTAATGAGCGAATTTCAAATATTTATTCCGACTAAATAATTTTAAATTGAATAAATACATTTTTTATTGTTATTATTTTGTTAATTGTATTGGTTTTCCTTTTCTTAGGCCTTTCGTGAAAATTTCGCTGGTATGTAGTTGTTGTTGTTGTTGTTGTTGTTGTTGTGTGTGATTACCTTACGTTGGTTTAGTGAACTAAAGTCGCAGTCGCTGTTAACAACGACAACAAGGATAGCAGAAACCTGCTCCAGATATTTTACCAATTTTCACAGCTACTGCGGCAGGTCGTCGCACGCGCCGGAGAAACTCCGCTTCATTCGGCTGGTCGTGAAGTCAGATAAAACTTCGTTAAATCGTTAACTACATTTTAACTTGCTAGACGGTATTTTTCTTTATGGAAAATTGGCTAAAAGAGCGTTCGGAATTGGTAAAGAAATGAATTATTTAAATGAAGATTTTGTCTATCTATTGAATTTTTCGTTGCTATTTTCAACGTCTGCAATTCCGAGGCTCTCTCGAGGCATACAACTTCAATACGTGCCGCGTTCACAGCTTCATGTCTTGCCAGTTCAGGTTCGTCGTTTAAACTTCTGAACTCAGCCTGGGAGGAACTTGGCAATAGATTTCCTTCACCCTTGCGACATGTTTGCGACAGGTTTCTTCGACATTCAACGACCTCAGAACACGGAAACAACTTTCAGTCAAGCGAAAAATCCTCTTAACTCAAAGCGAGCGCAGAAGCAACAACAAGGGAGAACTTCCACGCTTTACTGTACTCAGAGATCAGAGCCGCGTGTTCCACGAAAAGCGCATCGCTACCCACCTCCATCCAGCCGGATCCCACTACTTAGTTCGCCTCCAGTGTTTCCTACATGCATTTCAATTTCCTCATATTTTTCAGTTTTCTTTCACTAACTAAATTGTTGAAATAACTGTCAAAGCAATGAGCTTGTCTGAGACGTCAGTTTTCTTCATTCATGCAGTTCAACTGCACTCCACTCCACTCCACGCAGCTCACTCAATTCATTGCAATTCAATTTAATCGCGGAGTTGAAAGCGAAGCTTTGACAAAACTATTTATTTGCTTTTCCATTGACGTCGTTTTATTTGGATTTCCTCTTTTTAAATGGCAGAAAGTGGCGTTTTCTTTCGTTTTCACTCACGAAATGCAAGGTTTCGGGAAAATGTTTTCATCTGAGGAGCTCTTTGTGGTGCCGCGGTGGGGTGGAAGGATAGAAGGGGGTTTCTTTCGCAGGAAGAACATGTTTTGAATTTAAAGAAAGAGTGTGATTAGTGTGTATATTCGAAAAAAGTTGACTTTTAGCGCTTTCAAATGGTAACTTAAGTTGATAACATAAACTAGTCACAATTCTTCGTTTTATTAACTCGATATTTATCTAAAATTACCCAATTTCGGATCAAGCAACAGTACTGCACAGTTCAACATGGAAACCCTCGTGAGGGAAAAGTCATCTCCGTGGCTTTGACTGGCTGATTCCGAATTTAAGCTTAGAAGTCAAAGTCAGCTTTAGTTTTCAAAACATCACAAAATTGAGGATACTTGAACAGAAACACGTGCTACGCTTTCATAAATTCGGTTTACGGAATGAATTCTACATCGCAAACTTACCATTCTTTTGAATTCTAGAGCACGAGTACGCTAGCAACATGCATTATGTGCGAAAAACGTAGAGTGCGTCGCTCCCAGCCCACAGAAAACCGGTAGAAGTCCTTGAATAAAACACCCACAACTTCTGTTTTTAATTAAATCTATATTTCGGTATTTGGTTTTGTTTGAAATTGGCTATTTGTGGTTCTTGTCCTGCGTTTCATTTGCAGTTTCATGTCACCGAGTGCTCGTCTTGCTCGTTTTGTCTCCGTGATGTTTGCGGACGAAGCACGCACACTTCGATGTACTCGTTTACATGTTCGGTGTACACTTCGGTGTTCGGTGTACATGTTTTACAGTATAGCGTACATTTTTTGTGTTTTTAATACTTAAACTAATTTAATGTTGCTGCAGATGTTGGCTTCGTTCACAAGCATGAAACTTTTGTTGATTTTGTTGCTTCTTCAATTCGCGAACATTTGTCACAAAAAGTACCCGAGTACCTTTCGACGTTTGGTAGTTCACACTGAATAATTCATTACTTAATTATTTGCCACTTCTTTTGCTGGTTTTGTATTTTTCTTTTTTACTTCTCTTGTGTTGTGTTTAAATTTTCTGTAATTAGTTGCTTAGCTTGGTTTGGTAAATACATAACTACATGTTAGCTGTTTTGTTCATCGTGTGTTTAATCTGTTCATTAACGTTAACATTTATAGTCAAAGTAAACTCAGTTACTTCGTCTAGCTGCGAATTAACGTGTGTCAAGCAGTTTGCGGCACGACTGCGCAGAAATAAGTTACAAAAGCGGTTCCTCTTTATACAAGACCGTTACATCGTCGCGAGACCGTTACAAGTTGTTCGGACCTCTTCTAACCTCTAATTCGTTATTTTCCTAAGAAATACTTTACAAAAGCGCGAAGGTTGGCTAGTTGGCTTGGATCTCGTGGTTTCCCTCTGGCGATATCTCAGATATCTCTACTAAATATAAAATTGTAATGCAAGTACTTATAAATGTTGCCGCGAGCACTACAGTACTTCTATTTTAAGTACCTTCCTCGTCTTCCGGGAATGTATTGGTGTATATTTGGGACTGCATGCGTCACATGGTCTTCTATTTACAGTTGTGTGGTTGTTTCTCTGGAGGGCTTTAGCAACTCATGGCAAGCATGAGGTTTTCTTCCGTTATTGAAATAAAACCAAACTGAGAAACGAATCAAATGTCAAATAATCCGAATGCAAAGTGAAGATATTTCATCAATTTCATCACTTTGCAATCGCATGTCTTCGAAATGCTTTTCATTCCTCGTGTTTTGTAAATTTCAATGAAGGAGTTGTAAGTAAACCTTTAATTCGATTTAATTGGTTCCACCCTAGACCTAAAACTGTTATTAAATTCATAAGAACTCTTTACAATGAACTCGTCGTGTAAAATTAGTTTAAAAATAATCTCTATTCTAGATTTAGCATGCAAATGGAAGGACTTGGTTGTTCCTAATGCTTACAAATTCTCCTATTTTACAAAAACAAGCACGAATTGGCACAAATAGCTTAGCTTGTTCAATTTCATAACAACTACTTATTACGAGCTACAATAATCCAGTTTTACAACTAATAGTTCGCATTAACTCACACATACATTTTGTTTTTCAATACACCGCCTAAGAATCGCTTAATTTTTAATCCCTTTTTGTCTTCTTTCTCTTTTGTCCTGCTGTTCAGTAGAAAACAGTCTATCAAACTATAAACATTGAAAAAGCAACAGCTTCACAGTAACATAGAGAGAGTTATTTGCACGATTTATACACTTGTGTTGCCCACTTTTAGGCTGCCAACTTGCAAGGCTTTCCCAGCACGGACAAATAGTCAGCCTCCTCAATTCACACCTAAATGAAATCAATAATCTTAGTGAGTGACTTCCAGCCCGCTAGTCATTGGAGACGTTAGTGGGTTTCCGGGGTCGCTAGAGTAGGTCGAAGCATGACATATAGAGACGCTTATAGAGTACCGCTGAAAATACTTAGAAGTAAATCTAGGAATCGCTCCACTGGCTCTACACGCGGCGCATCCATGGTTGCGAGAGCAACAGCAGCAGCAACAACCACCGAATCCACGGCAGCAACCACGGGCCGTTGATACTCGCACGCGATCCGAAGACCGGAAAGTGTATTTCCTCGGGCTCGCTCAGCTCCTCCTCCTCGTCGTCCAGAGTGTTCGTCATCGTGCGGTAGCGCATTGTGAAGTTGACTTTGAAAACCGCCTCTGCCACGCCTCCCGGCGACGAGACGATGAAGTAGAAAGTGCGCGGCACTCGCTCGTGCATGCTGACGTAGGTGAGGCGGGCCTCCTTGCAGTAGGGCGTCGGCAGGTCCTGAAACAGAGCGATCAGGTTTCCATGTAGAGGATTCGTCAACCAAATCTTGACACCGTCATTGGTGTCGTTTATTTTGTCATTACTTACCGTAACAGCGTAAGCGAGCACAGTGCTGCCGTACTGATTGCCCGGTGTGAAGACCCGGTCGCCGTGTAGCCAGCGCGCCGCGTGGGCCGGCGGATTGGCGCAGAACTCGACGGCGAGGTGCAGCGGCGAGCCGGGGTAGGCTACGGGGGTGGCGTTGCGTGCCGTCACAGTGGGCGCCCCTGAAAAGAAGAACGGAGTTGTATTTTCACTGTATGAAACTTAGTTTCAGTTTGAATTTGTTTCATTCCGTTTTATTTAATTTCCCTCTTCGGCAACATTTTGCTCTGTGAGCACTCAAAAATTGGAACTAATTATAGAAACTTCTGGTAATTGTGCGAAATTCCGCAAAACTTCGCTCTCCTCCACTAGGGAGAGCGTTGCCAGCTGGTGCGTTTTCGTCGCTTCCCTGTTGCTTTCCGCCTTTGTTTTCGTTTCCCTAGTTTCAGCGGCAAAATAGGTTCACCGCAAATACGGGAAAAACCACCCACAATTATATGCCTTCGTTTGGATGCGGGCGAATCCATGTATAGTAGACGGCGGATGTTTTAGGATTGAACAATTAAATTCAAGCATGTGGTTGCACGAGAACAAACTAATTTTGAAAGTTAATTCCTGTAGCGTGCTTCGCGGTTCCTCTTCTCAATTAAGAGATGAACGCAGATGCCAGCAAAGAAAGCAAGAAGTGGAAAGGATTAAAACATTCCAGAGATGACGATTATAGATAACGATTTCTTCCGTTTTAGGTGAACACGCGGCTCAACACAATATTCGGGCAGATATTTTTGATTTGCCGTCGCTAGAAATCACGCAAATTTCAAAGCAGAGTCAAACTAAATATCTATCGATAATCCATCAATAATTCATCGCATTCAATTTGCTTACAAACCTCTTTTTCGTACCCTTCAAACTATTCAAATAAGCTGCTTTGGCACCCTCTTTTCGCACTCATCTCTGCAAGGCGAGCACGCAACCATTTTCAGCGTTTTCAACCAATTGGCAACACTGGCCTGCGGCCGCCCCAGCTATACCATCACATGCCTCGTTGAACATGCACGCCAGCCGAGTGAGAAGCTGAAAAATAAATTAATTTGGCTGCACTGCCTCGGATCCCGCGTACCCGCTGCCTCCGTACGCTTCTCACCAACCGCCCCTCGTTCAACCAAACGTTCTCTTCAACTTGTACACCCCCCCCAGTGTTTAATTATTTATTTATCCACACCTGACGCAAATGGGGGACCGAACATTTTAGCAGCCACGTATCTAATTCAATTTTAAGCAACGTGGCTGCCAAGATGGCTGCCAAAAATTGTTGCGATTTGAAGTGGTGAGGCGAGGGCTGTCTTTGGCCCAGCCGAACTCTGGACACCCTACTCGTGTCAAGTTTCGAGAAATTGGATTTCAAATACCTAAGATTGGTTAGAGCTCGGACTAAAAGGATATTTGTACTTCACGCCGAATATTATCCACAGATTTCAATTCAATAATGCCACACCCACTTGTGGCGAGGAATGACGAGGAAGTTACACAGTACTCAGACTTAAATTTTTATCTATATCCTGAAATGGGTCCAGGTAGCGTTACAACGTTAGAGAAAAAAGGTGGTTTCATGTCAGCGGCGCTATTGATGTATGTTCAGATGTGAGCGTAGATTTTACATTAAACCCCAAATTAGAAACCAGGAGATCTAATCTATGAAAAGTCGGGTATAGTAAAGATAATATAATATGTTCCGGAATGGTGTGCAATTCAGATATGGAGGATCCCAGGATCTGTAGAATGTCATTCCATTATAATATCTCAAAGTCTACATGAGATATTCTTGCCTCTACAAAGGCTGTGGTATTTAAGAAAGCCGCGAAAAGGATTCCAAAGTTTCAAGATTTCATAGAAAAAGGTGAAAATCTCTATTAGGTTTTCCGTAATCATGATAGAAATAAATAGGGAGACAGAAGACGTATGAGTCGAAATCGAGTCCAATTGGCGCTACTTCGCCCTCTTCTCTGCGTTACAAGAACGAGAGCTAATTTAACATGCGTTTCGCAGCTGTAGCGCGCGAGAACGCTGTTGTATTCTAACTTGAATGAAAATTCAACACTTTTTTGCACTCAAGTTATTTTTGGTTGGGAAAACATTCCTGCTGTTCTTGTTGTTCTTGTTTTTCGCCAGCCAAGATGATCTGGTTGGGCTGGTTATTTCTTTGAGGGGTTGGTTGGTGGTTTGATGAGTTGGTTGGTATGACGGTGGGTTGCTTTGCTGGTTAGTGGAATCTGAGCTGGTTGCCTCTAGCGTAGGTCTGCTGAAAACGTGGTTGGCTGGTTAGTTGGCTGGTTGGTTCGCTGGAGGTGGTGTGTGGGTTGGTTTGTTGTTTGGTTGGATGATTTGTTTGTTAGGTGGGTGCAAAGAAGCGTGGTAGGGTTAGTTGGTTGGTTGCTTGTTCATCCGATTGTTAGTTTTGTTTTGGGGGAAATGAAGTTTTCAAGTCATCGGAAATTCTGCTGGAACAAATGATGGGTACGAGTACATGAAGGCGCATATATGAGGGGGACAATAAGGGGCCGACGAGAAAAGACGGCGATGAACAGATCCAGTGAAATTCCTCGGATTTGTATGTTGTTGGGAGCGAAAGCATCAGTAGCAGTGGTTGGCATGTAATTTTTTTCCTAGACATGTAAGTAATTAGATTTTGTAAGCAATTATCACGGGGAACATATAACGGGCTGGTCTGAGGCTACAATCTGGAGAGTGAGCGACAGGCTGGCTTTAGAGGGACTCTTGACTGAGTGACTTGCAAGGATGTGTAGGTGTGAAACCTCTAAGGAGGCATAGAACTGACGTATGCAACTATAAATATGTCTGATGTGTTTTCTGACAAGACCTGTAATTAGGCATGGATTTTAGTTGAGAAGAGTATAAAATATTCATCGCGTTGTGGGATGGAGTACTTAAAACCCAGAACAACCTGAAATCAACGTTTCCTCAAAGTATTAGTTTCCAGTTCTAATTACGAGTAATAGCAACAGAGGACAAATGTGTTCAAATTTATGTAAACTGAACAAATATTTACAAATAAAGCGATGTCTTCAGTAAAGTTTTCTATGTTCCTGGTTTCGAAATCACGGCTATATAATTACATTGAGTTTGTGAGGAGCATCACAATTGCAAGATTACAATAATGGAAGTACTTTGAAGTATCATTTGAAGAACAGAGTAGTTGTTTAATGCAAGAATCTTAAAAAAAGGATTGATATATCGCGAAGATTTTTCGAAGTATGAAGAAATTCTGAACAGTTTCACCTCTTATAGTTTTCTAACCCAATTCCAATGTTAAGTTTGCAAATTGCGACAAAATGTCAATTTTAGAAAAGTAGTTCTGCTTGCTTTGGAAGCAATTAAGTTATAAAGTGATAACCTAATAAAATTTCACACGGAATTGCAACTAGAAGACTCTCGTCTTCTTTAAGGATATAATAAAATAAGCAGAAACAGTGGAAAAACAAGCAGAAAGCGTCAACAAGGACATTCAGAACAACAAGAAGGAACTCATTTGCAGAAATTCTCCAGTCGTCCATTGGGGTGTGTCAACAACAACAAATAGAGACAACAAAAGCAGCAACAACAACAATGTAGCTGGCATAATAATGGCAAATCCAGAAACCGAACACAACGCTTTGCTCCCGCAGCGTTCCCAGTTTCCTTACGCTCTCCGGGAACAACAGCAACAGCAACAGCAGCAGCAACGAGAGCAACAACTGCAGCAGCCGCATCAACAGCATCAGCAGAGCAACAATAATGCAAAGAAGTAATAATAGCCAGCAATAATTGAATTGTGCATGCAGCTGAACAATTATTCCTCTGTTGTTGCCGTCGTTGTTCTATTGGTTCGTTGTTGTTGTTGTTGTTGTTGTTGTTGTTGTTGCCGCTTGCGTTGCTGCTGCATAAGTTCGGCGCGTGTTCTGGCATTTGAAGGAGAGTTAAAAGCTGGCAATAAGTAGGAATTCCTTGCTGCAAATTTAATTTCGACGAAGTTCTTGCTGCTGAAGTTGTTTCTTGTTATTTTAATTGTAATTTTTGCTTGTATTTCTATTTTTGCTCAACATTTTGAGCGAAAAACACGTTAATTGTTTCACGAGAGCGTCCAACAGATCCGTAACTCTCTCAGCTAACGGACGCAGTTGCATTTTTTATTATTCAAAATTTTAACGTTCTTTCTGTACCGTGCTGTTGGTAGAGAATTTCGTTCGCGAAATTTGGCAGTAAATTTCTACTACTTTTCCACAGCTACTTTCAAGGTTTATTTCGCTTTGAAGTGTGCAGCACTTGCAGTTTATTGCGATTTATTCGCTTTTCATGTGGCCAAATGTTGCGAAAAGTTGAAGGCAAGAGTTCAAGTGGGTTGCCAGGGAAGGCGAAGGTAGTTGCAGCGATGACGATGCCTTCATTTATTTTCATTGCAGAGCTATTGTGAGGGAGGAGTAGAAAAACGAGGGTATTACCTGGAATGGCAACAGTTTTTAAAAAATAAACGCTAACAATTTTGTAATGTTATTATAAAAATAAAGATTATCTTTGAATTAAGTCTTCCTAGTTTCTTATTAACCAATTAATAAATTTGTTTGGTTTTGAAAGTTTGAACGAAACTGTATGCGACGTCCTTCGAAACGTGTTGAGTTGTCTGGTAATTATTATCGAAGCTTAAGTTTCTCAAGTTCTCTTTGAGTTTCTTAAGCTTTTCAAAGCACAGCAAAAAGTTTCGGCACGACCTTCAGTCGTAGACACTCGTAGTTGTGCTCTGCCTTCCCTCTTGCAGCTTCTATTAAGTTCCACGTCATCGTCACCGTCCTCGCCATCTGCGTAACGACAGTTTTACCGAGTTGAAAATGCTGCTCGCGATGTTGGTGGAACTTCGAAACCTGGCGATGTCTTGTCATCATAATTAACAGCAGCAACTTCGGCACCGTCTACCGAAACATCGTGAATCGACTGCCACCAACAGGCAAGAAGAAAAACACCAACATTTAAACTGATCATCAACTGAAGTTCATCAGTTGAGCGAAGCTTTCTGAGAATTTCAAACACGAATTCTAACAATTAATCTCATAAAATGCTGTTTAAAAATAACTTTAAGTTTTTAATTATATTGTGCGAGTCATCCCTGAGGTTCGCTTCTCCGTTTCTAGAATCCACTCTTGTCGCGGAGAAGCGTTAGTGGTGCGAAACCTCATTGCGGATGCTAAGTTACGCCATCTTCATTACTTACGCTCCAAATTAACTCTGCACTGCAAGTAGCTGCCGAATGGCAACCGTAATCCGCTGTACGGATTTCGCCGCTGAGACGGACGCACCTCAGCTTTGAATTTAGAAACAAGTCTTTTCCGTGAAGCTACTCGCATTTTCCTTAATTGGACCGCATCAAGTTGTTGAGAGAGGTTGAACTTCCTTCCTTAACGCTTTTTGGAAGATTTTTAATTGTCTGATTGGTATTGCGAGTTTTAAAGAGGACAAACACGGCAAAACAGGGCAGATTCATGCAAACTGAAAGCGTGAAGTACGCATATAAAAAGCGTGGACATTTGTTTTTCAAGACGGGAGTTAAATTAATTACATTTGACATTAGGGAAATTCTCTAATGAGGCGGGAAGTCAAATTTGAAAATATCTATAAAATGTTATAACCCAATTTCCACAATTTATTTACCCTTTGTGCTAGAAATCAAATTTATAAGTAACATTTTTTAAGGATCATCATTTCTAAATAAAAGAAAGATGATACTGAAAGATTTCATCTTTCTACTTTCCAATCACGTAAAAATCACTTCAGCAAAGCTTTAGAAATGGCATTAAAAAGCACTGAATCAGGAAACAGAGGAAGGTAGGGTTGAGGATGAAGGGATCCAGAGGGGTTGTGAGGGGACGGAAGGGACATTTGCAGCTGACTTCATAGCAAGTAAGCTTGCCGAAGCCACGTCAATAGCTGCACGCGCGGAGTTTATAACGCCTTATTATCTACACTCACATACACACACACACACACACACACACATACACACACACACACTCACACACACGCCTACGTGCACAGCCATAAACTTGATGATGGTTTCTTTTGCTACATTAGCACGTGGTCGAGGTTGCAGTAGAATTTTATCTACATCTGCTTCTTCCTTCCTTCCTTCCTCACTTTGCCACTGCACGCTGAGGGATGAATAGGGATGCCAACGTGGTGGAGGAGAAGAAGGAGGAGGAGGAGGAGGAGGAATCGAGATGCGTTAATATTTCTCTCACTCTCAGCGACGTGATTTTAAACTAAAATCTAATGAATGACTTTTACGGAGCTGATTTAGAGCTGCAGTAAATCTCTTGGCTGCTGTAGCAGTAAATCAGCTTTTCTGTCGAGTTGCTTTCATCGCTGTCCCTTCTTGAAGATACCTGAGGTGATACAGCGGTGTCTACTTCGATTTGGCTTGAAGAAAATTGCCACGCGCAGGTGACGAACGATTTATCGGGCCGGCAATAAACTTGCTATCGCTAGAAGAACTTATCGGAGATTAAAACTTAAAGATTTCCTTATCCTTTCGTTTATTATGAGGCAGGAGAGGCATTTGCAAATAAAATCAAGGAAAACCGATTATCCCACAAACACAATTTCTCAAGATCAGTGGAAAAGTTCAGCTTCTGAAGCCAACTGCGTGTAATTTGCAATTATCTGGTAATTCGGTATTTGGGGACTTCGAGATTCGTGCAAGTGGACCCTGAAGCGACTGCGAATGGAGAGGGAAAATCATCAGAATTTTAATTAGTTTTAAATTTAATTTTCATCGCAATTAATTCGAATTTTGTAACAACAGCTTAACAGCGTTTTAATTTAATTTCCTTTAGTTAAATCGAAATTCATAAATTGACTGTATAAGAAAATAATTATTACAAAAAAAATAAATTTTTAAATACCACATTTTTAAGGCGGACTAAAGTTTAAACAAGACTACAAGTTTAAAATAATTTTTCCTAGCTCCGAGACAGATTCTAGAGAGACAAGAAAGCGACATAATAAAAGCGTTTTAAAAATGAAAATATCTTGTAAAAATTATGATTTTCTTAAGCTTTTCTTGATTGAATATCACAGTAACTGAGCAATCCAGGAATAATATTAATAAGCATTTATCTGATTAATGAAACTCAAAGAAAAGAAAATTATATGATTTTCTGGTAATAATTGGAAGTAATTACAGCATACAAGATTTTGATTTTTGCTAATTAAAGCAGACTGTGTTAAATACGATGAAACGAAAATAATTGAAGATAAACAGAGTCAAAAATTAATTGGTTACCAAATAAATGTTGTTAAATATGTAAATGTGATGATTTATACGAGGTGGAAACCGCTTAAAATCATTTCACAGTTAGTCAAGCCCGTCGTGCCGTGCTTGCAGCCAGATAACTGAGCCAAAAAATTACGCACCATGAAGCGCACAGCAATTAAGTGGGGCGTGGCAGGATGTGATTATTATTGGTCGCTGCTTCTGAAATCGCCGAAAGAACAAAGTGAAATTTAATTGCATTAGAAAAGCTTGGCGATGCGATGCGTTGGCAGTAGCAACAGCGACAGCGACAGCAACAGCGACAGCGACAGCGACAGCAACAGCAACAGCAACAGCGACAGCGGCAGCGACAATGAAAATAAATACCTTGAAATGTGGTTGCAGCACGGAACCGCAAGTGGAACGAGGGCGTTGAATGCAGCTCTTGTTGCCGTGCAGCAGAGTGGCAGTGGCAGTGGCAGTTCGACGGCGCAGCACTTGAATAATGTCAGCCGCAAAAGCTAATAAAAGTGTCAGTGAAAAGCGCAGCATTCAAATGTCAAGCGAGCACGCACGCACACAAATGCACTCAACGCATACGTGAAATTCTCATCAGGGAGACTGAGTAACTCAACGCAGTGGGAAAAACGTAATGCGCGACAAGGGAAGCGGTAATCCATAGTGAAATTGGAAAGCGCGTATTACGGTCCACAACGGGCCCGCTGGGATTGCTATACACACGCACATTGGGCTCCATTTTCCAAATTTAGCACTGCTTTTCTAGTATGCACGTCCGCCCTCAAAGACATTTACGACAACACACGGGAAGATAACGAACTTAACTCGACATTGGATCTCTCAATCGAAGCGACAATCGAGATCGAGACAAATTTCTTAGACGAGACGATCACTAAGATCCAGGCAGTCTTTTTAGTCGAGCTGAGAATCGTAACAGAAACTCCAAAATATCGATACAATAACATTCGCTCTAGTCAATCGCTATAAAGTTTCCATGGAGTGGAGGAAATGTGAAACAAAAACAGACTCTTGGAATTTAATTTCCAATGGATTTCTTGTATAGCAACCAACAGAAAGCGACATTGACCTGAATTATTCAGGCCTGAGCAGATCTTACATTTTCTACTGGGTGCACACATACACAGAATCCCGTTTCGGCGTGTGCGTGCGTTTCTATTTGTTTCCTGCTCGTGTTGGCCGATTACACGCGGATTTATGATGTCTCGCTGCCACGTACGCTTCGTGCTTCGCCTAAATGACACTAAATGTCGCAACTATCTTCTGACAGCCTAAAAGGCCTCCGCAATCATTTTACGCATTTTTGGCTGCCCGCTTTTAGGCGCCAAATTGACGCTTTTAGCTTTGCTGTCCAGCGCGAGTGCGTACATGATAACAAATCTTGTTTGTGTGCGCCGCAATGACGGTCGAAACGAGTTACTAAATTGTAAATATCGCGGTGTTTATGTGTGTGGCTGCGTTATGTGTGTTACACACACACACACACACATGTGAGCGCACACAGAAGCACGCCCACATTTGAGCCGGAAATTGCGATTTATACGAAATTGATGACATATTTTGTGACCGTCATAAAGTTGTGCGATGCCTGTGCTCTCGTCCAGCTATCGTTCTCCTCCTCTAAAACCACGCTTGCCTCTCTCTACCGCATCCTTTCCACTTTTTCGAAACACTGCGTTGCGTGTTGAATCGTGACAGTGCTGACAGGAAGATTTTTAAAATTTGCCGATTGCTTTTAATGCATGTCACTGTTTTCGCAACATAGAGTCACTGGTGTGCTATAACTGCATCACTGACATCGCAAATGGGATTGTTTCACCTAGCAGGACACGCCAATCATGGCGACATGGAAGGCATCCCCTGAGCTTGGTTTCATCTGCCATAAAAAAAAAAACATCAAGAACCCGATAAAGGAAAATAAGGAAGAAACATTTTAAATTTGAAATTTAACTAGAAAGGTTTAACACTTGAGATCTCTAAGAATTCTGCTAATGAATGTGCGCACGAAGATGTTGAAGCCAACGTTGTTCTGTCAGAAATACGAAGATTTCACGGATTTACTGCTGTTGGAAAAACTGTGCTTGCTAACGTGGTTTTAGTCGTCACCGCTAATAATCAAGGAATCACAGAAGCTATTATTTCCCTCCCGCAAGTACCTCAGTCGGAGTTGTAGCCATAATTTGCACCAAAGTACTTTTAATTATGGGGAACCGTTCAGAAGAGACAGAGAGAGAGAGAGAGAGAGAGAGAGAGAGAGAGAGACAGAGAGACAGAGAGAGACAGGCAGCAAAGGAATGGAAAACCAACAGTTTGCGGTTCGCTTTAATAGAAGTTGGCAACTTCGATCAACGCTTTTGCTGTGCAAGTAGAAGTTGGCGAACAAATAATTAGAACCTGAAAGAAAAAGATTATAAAGGTAGGAGAAAAAAGCAAAATATATCGCTTGTTACGTTGGAGCGAAAATCTACGAGCTGCATTAAGAGCAACCAAAGCTTGATTATGAACTGGAATATCATTTGGGCTCTCTGTGAAATTTCGGATTCAAGCAAAGCTTTTAATTAGAGAAAATTACTGTTTGTTCCTGCGTGAAGTTTGGATTATTAAAATACACTGCTATCAGAATTCACTACAATGTTATCTGCTTTTTGGTTTGAATTAAAAATAACGTGCGTTCTTTGGCTCATTTTGCATGCATTTTTATTTCCGTGTCCTCGCCCTTGAAGCTAACTAGTTCTCCTCGAAAGCACTTTGCTCTGCTCACGAAGTAAGCGCTAAGTTCACCACTTGAATGCCAATTTAACACTTTACCGCACCTGCCCGACCTCCACAGAACGCAAACGTTTACACGTTTCAAGTATATTCGGGCGGGAAGGACACATGCAGTCGCCCGCTGAGTCCTTGCAATAGTGTAATTTGCTTAATAAGATTCTTAACTTTAAGATTTTCTTTAACTTAAAACGACCCAACTTTTGCGGGCAAGGAATCTGCATGGAGCGCGTTTAAAGCAGCAATTAAAATAATTGCATCCACTAAGGAGCGGCGCGGAGCCGCTCCAGGTTATGAAGACGTAACAGCCATTAATGTGCACCGGAGGAGGGGCGAGAGAAAGTGCAAATTCGAAAGATAAAGGACTCCCCTGAGTTCTTTTTCGAAGGATTTCAAACTGGAATTTGCGCATGTTATGAATGCATTAATTTTTCAAACGGCGACCGTAGCGATAATTTTTCCGTGCGACTTCACGCCCCCCACGCTGACGCTCTGAAGGAAGCGCTAAACACTCGCCGTTTACGCTAATGATTTTGCGGAATTTTCATTAGATTTCCACTCATTCCACGCACGTAGTGAGTCTCGCAAGGACACCCTTGTGGGTCTGTGGCGAGAAAGTGCGCAACTCACCCACTTCCTTCTCGGCAGAAACAACTTAATCTAAATGTAGACCGAGTATTTAGTAGCTTATCTAACACTGGGTCTGAATGCGTGCTTATTTTGTGCCGGAATATAATTCGCGTTCCCTTATCAGCGCTCATTATGGAGACTTCGAAATTCATTTAACTCTAGTTGAAATTCTTATTTGGTATTTTCTGCAACTTGCAGAGCTGTTATCGGGAATGGCGAAATTAACACGTGTCCTCTCCGCGGCCACAAACGCGACGTGGTTGTCGTACTAATCGGAATTAATTATTAGACTACTGTGTAAAATTTTTAGCGGAATATCCACCTTCGGGTGCAGGGTATAGAAGGGAAACAGAAAAGTCGAAGGGAAACATAAAAGTCGAAGGCTTTAACACGTTCAAATTCAGCTTTAAATTTTTCTTAAGTTGAATATTAACTCAATATTATGACTGGATTCAGTGCAGTTCTTCTTAAATAGCAATTTGTTGTTTTTCACAATTTGGCTTTTCTTTTGTTTTTTCTATTCCTCGTCATTTTTTAGGTGTTCTTGGCAGCAGCTGTTTTCTTATATTTTATTTCATCTGCTTCACTTCCCATTCCAATCTTTAAATCATTTATAAAAAGTGAATTCTTACTTGTCATCTTCGTGTTATTTTCGTTTTTCTGAATCTCTATTCTTCTTCTTCTTCTTATTATTGACTTCTGTCAAATGTCATTCGCCAACGTCGCCATCTTTTTCGATGATTTATGATATTTCTCGGAATTGCACTCAGCAGAAGCTTCATTTATCCGGATTAAATGGATTTTGAATAAAATATATCTCTGAAGCTGATGAAAAATAAAAAAGCAAGCCTTTTTTTTAATGTAAGGAGAGGAAGGGTCCTCAGTTGTCAAAAATATAATGTTCTCTGGTTCAATAAGAAACTGAAGATTGTTAAACTGCCCTCGCAGTATCAACCGGGATTATTGCAATATCACGGTGATGTGCGATCGCTGATGGTTTGCAAGTGAAATTAGAATTATTATAGAACTGGGATTATTAAGAATTGTCTATAATAACCCTACTATAATAATACAGTAGCTCTCAATAGCGGACACCGTAACAAATCTTTCTATTTCTTAATCTTTCTATTCTAAGATGTTTTAGAAGTTAAGTGGTTAATAAATTTTTTAGTGGATGGGAGGTTAGTTTTTATGAACTTATGACATTACAATGAGAATCAGAATTCAATTACGATTGTAAGGATCGTAAAGATGGTTATCCTGAAAAGTTTTTCAATCGTCCTTCGTGTTTCAAGGATAAGAAGCAGGCAATTGTTTCGCCTGAATTTTGGACCATCATACGTACAAAATCACTATTTGCCTCAAGTAGGTTTCTGGAAAAACGAATATTTTCCTGTGATTCTATAGCATTTTCTAAGCACCGCAAGGAACTTCATCAGAATAACCTCTTCGCTTTATCCACAAAATGCAAAACCAACGACGTCCTTAGTTATTCTTGCCACTTGAGTTCGCAATAGGAACGCGTAAACACGCTCTAACTGAGTTGACGTGAACAGCGAGTTAAAAAAGCAAAACTATTAAAGTAGAAAATTCCACGCAAAGTTAATAATGATAAAAATTTATACCACTAACAATGGGGTCGCGAACAGAACGGGATTTCTGCATCGCAAAGCTGGGGAAGCTCGAGAGCTTCAGCTATTTCAAATATTTTGCCATTTTTGAAATAACAAAATTTACTATGGTTAACAGACTGTAAATAAAAGAATTGAATGCTGTTTCCGAGCGAAACACGATAAAGGCAAGGAACACACACACGCGTATGTGTGCGTGGAATGATCGCCTCAGCGTAAAACGTGATTATTTTCATTGTTGTTGTTAGTTTTACTATATTAGCACTAACAAGTCTCACTTAAACCCTCGGCATGGTGCTGAGGTACTGAAGCCGCGCTTTGTTGGCGAGGTCGTCCTTTGTAAGTTCAAACTCACACACGCTCTTACACACCCAGGCATACAAACACACGCGCAAATTGAATTTTGCATTCTTCTGGAAATGTGTGCGCCAGCGAGACCCGCAAACCGCGAACCGGTTAACCCGGTTCTATTTATACCGACCGAACCCGGTTTCATTACCGAACCCGGTTTTCATCAGTTGTCATTCAAGGCAGTTATTATTCAAACTGTTCGACAACCACACGAGGCGAGTCAATTCGTCAATCGTCTCGATGAGAACGGAGATGGCAGCATCCTTTTGCAGTCGAGATGAGAATCGAAATCGAGATAGTTCTTCAGTCGAGACGGGAACGAAGACTGATACTGCGTTCTGATACAGTGTAAGACTAATACAGTGTGAAAGTAGGCGTGTTTCTGATCATCGTGAATCATCTGATTAAACCTATCCAACACAACTGTACTTGTACCTCGTCTAATTCCAAAATTTTGTAGAATCCAACGAATTAAACGGGTTCTTAGAGGTTAGAATGACTCGAAACCCGGTTTCCTCTCTGGAATACCTCATCGCCTTGAGTATCCCTTCCTGTTGTGTCCCCGTGCCACCACCAGCCATCACTCAACTGTGGCAACACAGTGGTTGCAACAACACCAACAACAGCAACAACAGGGCTACCACAGAGCAGCCCCGAGGCCACCACATGTACTGGTCGTTAGCACTGATTGGATTACTTGAAGTTCTCGTACTTAAGCGTTACCTCGGCGAGGGAGCGGCGAGGGGGAGCGAGTGCGAGTCCAGCCAGGCACCGCGACGACAGCCAGCCAATTTTTTTCATGTTCCCGCTCGCAGAAGAGAGCCAATACATATACACGTGTGCGTGTGTGTGCGTGCCGGGATGTCGTCTATCGATAATGCAATTTGTTGTTAAAAACACCCTTAATTTTTACCACTCTTGTGTTCGTTCAACTTCTGCCCCTTGCATTCCTCTTCTTCCACTTTACGGTCCCCGCTATTTATCCTCCTTCATTCTCCCTCGTTTTTTAAATAACTATATAATTTTTGCACAGCACGTCGGCGAGTTTGAAAAACCTATTTAAGGCGAATTATCTCGTTTTGTTATACAGGGTGATTAAGTGAATCGACTGAAATGCCCTTTATTCGCTGCTTATTATTCTCTGCGAAAGAGCGTGTGAGGGCTGGAGTGGGGTGGACTGAGGGGTTGGTGAGCGCGCAAAACACTTCGAAGGTACCGCGGAAAAGAGGCTTTTAAAACGGGTTGGAGTGACTGGATGAGGATGGGGAGAAGGTTGTGTAAGAAAACTTATTTTAATTTATTAGATTTAGCTTTTTTTAGTTTTGTTGTGCCTTATAATCCTAAATAAAAAACTAAATTAGGATCTCCACGACTGAAGTTAAATCATAAATAACGCGAAAAACTTACTCGTTGTTCTTGTATCACTTTGCAAGTCTGACATAAACGCAGACGCATACACACGCACTTGGCGACAGGATTTTCATCTACAACTAGACTGCAGTTATTAAAAACTTACCTTGACTTAGAAGCAAACAGTCGGGTTTGCAGAAGGGAACGCAAGGGTAGCTGCTGGCAATGAGTGTCTGGCTCAAGTTGTTGTTAAAAAAGGCGACGAGAGGTTGAAGAATCAAGGAAGGCACCAGAAGAAACCGGTGAAGGAGCGCCAGACATGCGAAGGAGAAGAAGAACGCTGCAAGGCCAAGTAGAAGTAGAACAGCTGGAAGACTGCGAAGACTGCGAAGACCAGAGGGCACAGGAAGCATGGTGGAGCTGGCTGAAGCTGGACGAGTACACTAACAAGCTCTACAAACACAGCTTAGCAAGTAAATACAAATACAAAGTTATAACACACACTGGCGCACATCAACATCCACCACACACTGTGACAGTTGAGAGAGCGGTTGTCGGCTCAGGTAACAGAATCCATTTGTCTCAAACAGTAGAGACCGACACCGAGGTAGTAGAGACCGACATACAAGGTCGGCAGCTCCACAGATGAGAAGGTAGAGAAGTCAGGCAAGCAGAAGGACTTTATGAAGGACTTGTAAGAAGCACCCAGTCGGTCCAGCCTGACTGTGAGACACACGTCTGCACATGAGCACTCTGAGGACTTCTTATGCCGTCCGAATGCGCCCAACTGTCCTATACAAAAGTAGGTGCTTCCTCTGTTAGATTGCACCTATTTTCAGCACAGTGTAAAACTTACATAAGTTTCTCAGCATAAGAGAAATTTACTTCTCGATTAATTTTCTGAAGAGTATATGTGAGTTTTTCAAACTCAAAGTTGTGTGAATGTTACGGCCGTAAGACGGGAAATGTTCCACGGTGTTCTTTTCCCGTTTCTTTTCTACGAATTTAAAACTGCACTCTAGAATATGTAACACACTTGAGTGTGTATGTTAGCCTCCGTTGGATTTTACAGAATTTCCAAGATTTTTGGTAGTTTGGTCCGATAGTCGAGAAGTCTTACAGATGTGACAGCTGTTAAGTTTTCGAAGGATGGCAGCAACGTATGTTTTAAACAGATTATCTTGCAATGTATCTGTATGACGAGTATGATCGTTTTAAAAAAATTAATTCTCTGTTTTTTACTATGCTTGAAGGGGGACGGTACACTTTGTTCTGACGTTTGTATTGCAGAGAATGAGAGAAGATAAATATACAAACTATATGTATGCGTATATTTTTGTTCAAAGTCCGTGAGCGTCTGTCAGTCTACCGAACTATCAGTCCTTCTTTCTCTCTGTTCGTCTGTTCGCTTGTCTATCTGCCCGCTTGTCTGCGTGTCTCTCTGTGTGCATGTCTGTCTGCCTGTCAGTTTGTCAGTCTGTCTGCGTTTCAGTTTGTCCGTCTGTCTGCCTTTTAGTTTATCAGCCTGTCTGTTTGTCTGCTTGTCCATCGGACCAAGAAACCAGGAGTGCAGGAGAACGAATTGTGGTATCGCGATAAATTTTACGCAAATATAGTTCGTTATATAGTATAGAGCAGTTCGGGATTGACGAAATGGGTTAATAACATCGCCTCGTTATATCTCACAGATAGTATGGGACATAAAGACCGGATCTCAAATTATTCTGGGACACTATTATCAAAATTCTTGATATATCCGAATATTTATATTTATATTTATATATTTTAATTAATTTAATTAAATACTTCTATGAATTTCAATTGTTTGGAGAATTGCTCTTTTCACGTTTGAAACTGATGAAATTTCGTCACATGACTTTATAAATCTCAGAGATATGCAACTCCAGGAAGGGGCGTGAAGGTTAACACCCAAAATTTGCAATCCCATAACCGGAAAGCTAGAAAATGGTTCCCTGATCCACTCTGCACTCACCTTTCACCGCTATGCCCACCGTTTGCAACACCTCCAGCTTCTTTTTATTCGTCGGCGACTGACCGATACACTTGTACGAGCCCGCATCCTGGTAGACGACGTCTTTCAGCGAGAACTGCCCCGTGGGCGTGAACAAGCCGTGGCCGAGGCCACGTAAACGTGCCGTCACCGGATCCAAATGTGACCAGCAGCCCAAGGAACCTGCGGAAATCATCAAAAAAGAATCGAAAAGCAATATGAAAATCGGATTCGTTTCCTGGTAGAAGAGGGGAAAGAAGAGGCGGCGTTGGAGATATTCAGGGTTGTCAGGCACACAGACAGATAGACAGACAGAGAAATAAAACTCGACTGCTATTAATTTAGCTGATGCCTGTAAACGCCGCCAAGGTGTTTCGAACAGCAAAATAATTTAATTAACTGAGTTGGAAGTACGAAACTTTAATTTCGTTAATTGATTTGCAATTTTCAGACATCAATTAAATTGCGACGAAACGAGCGAAAAAACAAATCGAAAAGAAATTCGGATGCTGTCAGGCTGGTTTTACTGTTTATGTTGTTGTAATTGAAAAATACTTAGTCTGAGTGTCCAGGAGGGCAGTTCTGCCGCTCGAGCCCACTCCGTGTACCTTCGATTGTTAATTTTGTAAATACAAATCGAATTTGTGCCGCTTGCTTTTATTCAAATTTATAACTTTAAATGTTGTTTGGAGCGTATTGTGGTGGAGGAAAACAACAACAACCACCTAGAATACAACACAAGTACAAAGCTACTACAACAACGCCTTTAATGAACCCAAAAGTGAGTAGAATTCGCGCATAATTAGTTTTCAATTGCGCTAATTAATAATGTTTCAGTTTCAAGTAGGACGCTGAGTCAGTCAAGAGGTAGAGGAAGAGCAAGACGAGCGGGAGGATCGAGCCTACAATTTGCCAGATGGCTGGCTAACTGCTTTTCTCTGCTACATTGACATTGCTGGACGTCGCAATTAATTACTTAAATTATTCACAAATGAAGGAACTTCAACAAAGTGAAAATCATTTGCATACTTTTAGGCGATAAAATTTGCTGCATACTTTTAGGCAGTGCAATTTTCCACTCGCTTTTAGTTTAGTCGTCCCTCTTCTCGTAGTAGTGAATAGCTTGGAATTTTCTGTAAACTCACCTTGTGGACACTGCAGAGTCACGGCGCCGCCCAGCTGAACTTCGAGTTGTCCTTTGTTTGGATTGTGTGAAGCGGCTGCCACCGAGATGTCCTGGTCGTCGGGTTCCGAGGTGACATCCACAGAGTCGTCTGTAACGACGAGAAAATACACAGTTTGTTAAGTTGCAACATAATCTGGACAGAACTTGCAACAAATTTTCGGAAAAAAGAAGTTAAAAAGGGATGCACTGCACATTTTTCACTTAAATGCACTTTCTGCAAAACTTCAAGTCGATTTATTCAACTTTGCGGTATTACGCGAAGTGCATCTCGTATATGTTATTTTTTCACTTATTCTACTTACAAAGAAGGTAAGAAATCTTGAAGGTTTTCATGTGAGCCGATTTCAAAAGATACTTAAAATGACACGGAGGAACACCTGAGCCAGTGTTGGCGGTATTAAGTTCCAGCCAAAAATAGAAGAGAAAGCGAGAGATGTTCCAAAAAGAAGGAACGCAAAGTTACGTCTTTAGGCGTGAACATTACAAAAACAAAAGGCGGTACAGCAGAAGGGAGAATTTGTGGCGAACTTCGTAAAAGCCACAGAAGGCAGAACGAGGTGATGAAGTGGTGTAATAAGAGGATTAAAGAGGAGGAAGACGTACCTCACCAGAGGGTGAGACCTGAGCTCACGCGAGGGGAAGGCGATGCTACAATAGATAAGAATTTATTGTAGGAAAACCTAAAAAATGAAGTCTCTTAATCATCATTACTGAAAACCTCGCATGAAGGTGACTTTCCTCGGAAAACTGGAAGAGAATTCAGCTCGAAAAATTGGCTTTTAAAATAGATACATTTTACTTGACTGAAAAAATTAAAAAGATAAAGCAGAAGGTAAAGAAAAGATATTAATGCAATTTATTATTCCCCTTTTCTGCGTAAAAAAGGAGTTTTCGGGGTATTTGAAGGTGCAGCCAAAAACCAAACTGAAATTAATGCTGAACAGCACTGTTCTCTCTAAATGATTGCAAAAAGTAAACCAATATGAGGTGTAATCGAATTTGCATAACTTTCTAAAAGAACTCCTTCATTTCCAGCATTTTCCACCATTCATTTCTTTACAAATTCGCACATTTTTGAATAAAGTAGGAAATGCTTTTTTGCTCTTTTAGCAAGTGCTTTTTGCTGCTATGAGTGAAAATTTGTTTTGTTCCTTTTCTACATTTTTGGATGCGGAAACTCCACGCATTTATCTTAGCAAATAATTCCACCTCAAGTATTTATTACGCATAAATTTAAATTATGCCGACAAGCGTTGCTCTAGAGCTTTAAAAATACTAAAGACGTCGTTTTTTACAGTTTCCGGAGGTTGCTGGAAGCGTAAAATGAGCAGGAAAAATATTTTGCATGAAAATTGTAGGAAAGCGAGCTCTAAGCGAAATGTTTCGAGATCGGCTTTGGAAATTTGACATTTCGTTACCATTTGCGGTCGTTCTTAGTTGAGAAAGTTCGGATCGATAGTTTTTGTCAAAGGGATTTTCCCTTTGTTCGAAGCATAACAAACAAAATAGAGAAACTTTTATATTAGACTCTTTACGATAATAAATTCCTTCTATTGAAAGTTCCTATACAATTTGGATTTCTATCTGCCCGCGCCTCTTCCCTTGCGTATTTCTGAAGTGAGTACACTGTATTCTCAATATTCACCCTGTTAAAGTTTAATGCTGCTGACTTGTGACATGTTTTAATTTTCTGAATTAAAGACACCGGACGCCGCAGAAAAGATGACGTAGGCAGGCGTCTATTGGCCGCTACATCGGTTAGAGGGGTCATAAAAGTTTAACCACGACAACGTGACGGAATAAAGTGGCAAGCAAGCAATGACAGTAAAAAGTTGAAAGAGTGGGTCGTAAAAAATGTTCCATTAAACATGTCTATAAAAATGCAACGCAAGTACAGACGATAAAATAGCGTTTTATAGTTGTGTGGAGCGGCTTTTATTGAAAGCTGCCTTTAATAAAAGTCGAAATTTTAATGATTGGGAGAAATACGTAGAATGAGGGAGGCACTGCATCCTTGATAAGTAGTAACTGGCAGTACATCCGCAATAATCGTTCGAGCACGATTGTCCGTGTAAAATCGGCTAAAGTTCCTCCGAAAACGCCACGAATCGTCTGCAGCGATAGAAGGTCTCTATAGTTGGTTTTATATATGTTTTCTTTACATTGCAACATGTTCAATGACATTTGTAGTCTCTGCAACTGCTCGGTCTCCGAAAGTTTTCAATTCCCTTATCAATTCAATTCCCTAATAGCAATTACATGCTATAATCGGATAAGCTATTTCAGGAACACTGCGAAATCTTCTTCTTTTCCCAATTTATCAAAATAATCAGTTCTTCTCAAATATTTCAGCGGATGTTCGGTTGTATAGTATGTCAAAAATTTAAACAGTTCTGTCAAATCCACGTACCTCAGATGTCTGACACAATACCACTAACAACAGCAATAACATCGCATTACACAGCAATCGTGCTATTACAGGTATTGAAAACATGATTCCACTCAGCGGACCCATAAAAAGGCTTTTCAATCAAGTGCCAACTCCGAAACTACCACAGAAAACACAAACTCACCCTAATAAGGAAGAAAATCAAGAAAAATACAGCGACCGGACGGGGAAAGTGCAAAATGATGGTGGAAATCTATCGCCGAAAAGTATTTCTGTACGAGTAGAAATACAGACGCAACCTTCCTTGATGGGAGTGTCTATTATGTGTGTGAACATGTGGTGTGTACGTGTGCTGAGTTTATGATTAATGAATGGAGATTCAGGAAAATTGTAGGGTAGTCCGAGTCCACATCCTTCCAGTTTCGTCCTTCGGGCGTCCACGTCCGTCAGGCTGTGACTGATTTGAAGTTTATTAACTCTGATGCGCTTCATATTGGCCGATCTGAAGTCCACTCTTCACGTAGAACGAAGTATTGATTGCTTATATTGTATCGAATGTCGAGGGTAAGAGATGAGTATGTAATTGTTGGCCAAAACTTTCTGAAAGTTGGTTCCGTTTTCGAAGAACTTCATACCAGAGCTGAAAAGTGGCGATTTACTGAAGAAGGACCGGTGAAAATGCCATACTACGAGTATTTCACTTTAGTTGCCCTTCAGTTACCGTTTTTAGAATTCCTTGATGTCAGTTTTATTACATTCTTCTGTCACTCTTTAGCTCTCTCGTGCTGCACTTTGCTCTTTTAGTCTTTTTCTCTTTTCTTTCAGTATCTTTTTGTGTATTTTCGATAACTTATGTCGCGGGAGTTTTTGGGACGAATTTCGGACGCCTTAGTGACCTTCGCGTACACTTATGGAACTATTTTCGTTGTGTACGTAAGACTCTCTTCATTATTTTAGCACTAAATTGCAGTCGTTCTGCTGCCTTTTGTCTTTTAGTACTTTCCGAACCCATTTAGTATTCGAAAAATATGAAAACTTTCCTTTTAAAGTTTTCCATTTGATGCTTCTGTTGTTTTCGAATTGTTTACTCGAACGTGCTTGAGCTTCCTTTCGCTCGAAAACATATTTCTCTGATTGTCTTCTTTCCTCAATTATTTTCTTTGCTCATAAATTAAACGCAAAATTCTGGTGGAATCTTTTTGACGAAAGAGGCGAGGAAGGAGATGATCGAGAATTGAGTAAAAATTCTCGTATAATACTCGAATCTTTCAAATATTCAGGGATTACAGCATTCCCTCCTCCTGTCCCGTCCTTCTATCAATCACTGCTAACCCACTAATTCCTCATCGTCCTTGCTGCTTCTTTCGAAGGCGTACCGTTATAGCAGGTACCGTTATACCGCATTGTTGTTGTACAGCCTGCATTGCAGGTTTATTGGAAGGCACTGTGAATTTTCTTTGCATACTTTTTACCCTGGCAAATTGTGAAAGGTAAAAGCATTTTTCTGTACTCTGAACATAATGAAAGACAGAAAAAATAAGCGAAATAAGATCTTCATAGACTGATTGAAAAATAATATTTTTGTTGTTCACAACTTTAATAGAAAAAACTGGGTTTTTTATTCGTTTTCTTCGCTTTTTCGTTTGCCTTTCTTGTTCGCTTTTTTGCAAACCGCCATTATGGCTGTAAATTGCAATATTGGCTGCTTACGTTACCACAAAAGCGAGGAAAACAACAAAACGACAACAACAAAAATGGCCACTGAAATGAAAAACAAATTAACTCTTCAAACAATTTCTTTTCAAATGCAAGAACACAATCTGAAGTCTAAGAAATTTCTATTTATTTTGATGTTTTGATATTTTTCAAGATTTTCAAATTTATTAGCAGATATTTTATTGGTAAATAGACTGAAATAACTACAATAAAGTCCTACAATCTCAACTACTGAAGGTTGAAAAGTGCAGTAGTTGAAATTTCAACAAAATTCAAAAACTCAAATCTCACCGAGTTTCCCTGAAAGTTTATTATTTTCATCTTTGCCCCAAATCTTTTCAAAAGTCTTTCAACGTAATGCAAACTTTTGCGGTCGGCCATTTGAATGCGTGTCAAACTCGACTGAAACGTTGCACTCTTTTCAACGAAGAGGCATTTTTTCCTGCAATTCACGCAGGTCGTTTGCCAGTGTAAGTGTGGCGTACAAATGTTGAAAAGAAAATTTCAGTTGCAATTTTTCCGCGCAATGTAAAAACACAAAAGCAAAAATGCATAAATGGAGGAGATGGATAGTAGAAGAAAGTTGTAATAAAAATACCCAGCAAACAGTGTCGTCAGTCTTGCGAATTTTCTCCTAAAAATACTCGTAAATGTAGTTCTCACGGACGAAGTTGAGCAGAACATGCACGCTCCTGAAGACGAAGAGACAAACTAAAAAAAATACTCTGTATTTCGTTTAAAAAATACATTGTGTGAAAGCTGGAATTGTTTGAATTTTAGCACAGAAAAATATTAAAAATTGTATTAGATTTATAAATAACAGAGAAATGTTCAAGAGTTTTGTGATTAAGTTAATTTGTAATAAAAAATACTATCTGTATTTGTAGAAATTAATTGCGATTACCAAGCTCAGACTAGCGAAACTAGGAGTCTCCAAATTCCAACCTAGAAAGAAGCTTACGATCAATTAATGAAAGTGAGCTATTGTTTTGTTAGAAAGCTTATTTACAGGAATAAATTATACTTAAAATTTTATGTTTTCAGTCGTAAGCCTATATTTGAATTACAGAAAGAAACGCTATTTTGTCCGCTGGGTTTACAGTGCCCGAGTGTCAGCCCAATAAAAAATCCTAAGTACAAAAACGTGTTGAGCTCAATTGTATTGCATTAAAATTTCTATGAAGTGTTGAACGAGTTGCCCGCATCCTTCGCGACCGAAGGTTGCAATGAAGGGAAGCACAGGAGGTGCGAGTGTTGACGTTGCTTAAGCTGAAGCGCTTTCGGAGCAGAAATTTTACTTGAGCAACGAAAAATTTAACCGAACTTGCAGCAAAATTGCGAAAAGCGTGAATGTCGACCAGCTGCAGACAGCATTTATATTCCATCCTGCAAATTAGTTCGTTCCTCGTTTTCAAAATATCCTTAATATGATGCGACGTAAATTTCATAAATTTAATGAGGCCGAAAAATTTCGCAGCACCCAGCCAATCATCGAAAAAACGGTGCGGATGAGTTAAAGAGCAAAAAACGCGTGTCGTCAGCACACTTCAAGTACAAGTGCATTGCTACAGATGCCTGTTAGGGTAGTTTTTACGCACCCCCAACACCCTGGCGCACCACGAGTACTTAACTTGGTCACCCTTCACTTAAGCGGCAGAGGTGTTGATCACTGCAGGGTGTTGAAATGTTGTCGGACGCCTGAACCTGAGTGGCACTGAAACCGTTCCAAATTCGATGAGGATTTGCTAGGACTTCTTCGCTGAGTGCTGCGTAAATATGAGGGGAGCGAATGAGAGTCGTCGAATTACAATCCCCCAGAGGGTGTTCGAAAATCGAAACACTTGCTGCGTAAAATTGGTTGCTCAAAAAAAGTTCCTCACGCCACGTAATTGCAGGGAGTCGCTCTCGATTTACATGTTTGGTTACGTTGATTACACAACACAAATGTGCAAAAAACGCACAAATCATGAGTGAAGAGCTGATAATTCCACACAGTATTCGAAAAGCTCATTTGTAATCTTATTCTCTCCCCTCTTTCCATCTCTCTCTCTCTCTATGTCTCTTCTTACACATCTTGTTTGATTTTTCAAGATATTCTTAGATGTAATCAGTGCTGCCAGAGTTGTCCACATTTTCCAGTCTCATCTAATAATTATGGAATTCCACGCCTTTCGAGAAAACTTTGCCCTTGTTTCTCTCATACGTAACTTGAATTTTCTTAACATCTTCTTAAGAATTGAATTACCTATTTGTAAACAACAATCAATTTTGTGTTTTTTTTATTTCACGATAAGAAGTAACTTTTTGATCCAAGGACGCGGGTTTATCTGTGAAAACTCTTTGTCGTCGAAGTCTTGCTGGCGCTTGCAACAATTAATTTCGTCGATAAATGCTTCACAAATCGTCTGTCCTCAACTTTTCGAACGCAACATCAGCTCAATTCAGCTAATTGATTGATGTCTGTGGAACGAGACTTTTGTGTGTTCGCAAACAGGTCAGTGACAATTACTTGGCAGAGGAGATCGAACGGAAGGGGAATTTCTGCCAGCGGATTTTCCACTTGTCCATTAATCACGACGAACGTCAATTTGATTGTTTTATTTCTTAACTCAAAGTCACGCCCACTTAGCTTGTTGTATGAGTTTGACTCGTTTTCGTTTTTAGTTGGTGTTGATTGTTTTTCACTTTTTCGGAGTTGAAATGTTTTTGTCCAATTAATAAGCAGCAACGGCCTTCTAGTAACCATTCTAGTGTTCCAAAACGTTTCTTTTATAAGAAGTTTTTTTATTTTCTCTCATTTTATTTTTATTTCAATGTTGCTGCGAGTATTCTGCGGGCGTGGCAGCACTTTGTCAGCGTTATTGTAACTGATTTGTTTAGAGAATAACGTCCATTTTTCAACGCCGAGATAATAAAGCAAAAAAGATAAACGAGCTTCTTTGCCGTTTCTTGTTTTTTACACTGGCAGCTGTAGTTTTTTCTAAGAATGCTTCCTTTCTCATGATTTGTAAAGGTCCTGCTGAGTAGATTTCAGTTCCTGCTGCTGGACTGCCTGATGACTATGATTGATGAGTTCCATAAATTTATTGGCAACTCTGTTCGGAAGACGTTTCGTATTTTCTCGAGGAAATTGAAGAACTATTCACGTTTATGCTGCTGGAGAAAAATCCACTGTAGTTGTATGAACAGCGCTGAAGTTATGGATGCACGAAGACAGTATAAAATAAGATATTCAAACATTTTTCAAGAGTTTCCTTATTGCTTATGCTGGTACCCGCATATCTTGTATTGAAAGCACTATTTTAATATTGTATATATTAATAAATATTGTACAAAACGTTAAAATGAGAATCAAATGCGAAATCTCAGTTGTGCTCATCAAGAACAGAATTTGCAAACTTGTAATTCTCCTCTCATGAGGTCCATAATTGCCCCCAAAAGTCAAACTATGAAAAAATGGCAAATGGGTTTATAAAAAATAAATGGGCCCTTGTAGCTTCTCAAAATATCAAAATATTCGTAACAATGAGTCATAGAATTTTAAATTTGACAGTTAAAGCCCTCTGTCAGCTTATTAAGTGCTTATTGCGTAATACGAAGTATTTCTGGCAAGGTGGACCACTTCGATTGGGGCACAAAAAATTGCTCCATAACTTACCAATCTGTGAGGTCTAGAAATTATCTCTTTGACCGTAGATTTCTACCGAGAGAGAACTTTTGAGTTAGTTCAACCCTCCATGAATAGGCTACCAAAAAACTCTATGATAAACTGCTGTACATAACAAAATCTAAGGACTATAAGGCGTAGGAAATTAGAATTCGACGGTTCTCCCTCTTCCCAGACACGCTGAAGTGCAATTTTTGAACTAGATAAACGCGAGGAAGTGCAAAGACTCCCTAATTGCAGAATTATCTAAACGGGTACTTCGGCCTTTTATGCTTATCGAGTTGAATATACCGCAGAAGCCTTGACTGGGAAATGCTTACAGAATAGAAATATCAAAAGCAGCCAAGTTAAACTAAATATTGATAAGATTTGAGGCTGACATAGAAATAGGTTCGCTAGCCTCGCTTGTACAGGTAGGCCGCGCAGTTAACATTCTCCACGGACGGGGAATAATTTGGAAGTTAGAAGGTAGAAAATAGTTGTAGTTATATTACTATAAATTAAGGAGAGGCTATTAATTTGAGCACGAGTGTTCACAAGTATTTAGAGCTAACAAATTGTTGGAATACTTATAGCTTCTCTTGTCGCCGACATATAAAAACTGAAAAACGAGACGGTGTCCGGTTACCTCCTCAGCCCGTTCAGGGTTAAAATTATGGCGACGAAATGGAAGGGAAAAAACTGTGTAATCATTTAATGACTAAAAGGTATTACAGCTTAAAAATGCGCCATGATGGTTGGTTGCCACGTAGCGCCCGAAGACTTCGAGTTGCAGGCATCCGTGTGAGCCAACAACGTCACGTAACATCGCACTCCCCCAAAACCCCACGCTCGAGCACACATCTTGGCAGACAACATGATATTGACAACCATTAACGCCAACATGGGGCTGCCTGAGCTCGCACGACACAACTCGCCGCCGACTCTCTGAATCCGTCGGCTGACTGAAGTCGGTGGGTTGAGTGGCGCCGCCACAGCTCATCGCTTAGCAAGTGAGCGCCGCACACACCCTCCGCGACAGCCAAGACAGCGTGGTGCCAGTGCTGCCACCCCGCTACAGCGAAAATCATTAAGCGCGCACACACACACAGCCAACAGCGTCAAATGCAAATTCAATAAAAATATTTACAGGCATTTCGAACATGCGTTCCGAGCGCTGTAAATAAGCAAATAACATCAGCCGCATCAACAGCACTCAACGACTTTTCAATACGGAGGGAAAACCGGGGGAATGGCCGGAAAACGGGGGAATGGCGACGGGGGACCTGAAATCAGCGTCAGCTTCGGAAAAGTTGCTGGGGGAAGAAGGGAATATTTGTTTTTTTATAGAGTTTTGGCAATTTTTGTTCAGCCAAACTTGCCATTTTGTCTGGCAGGCAGAATGTGGTGTCTGCGTTGGCTGCTGTTGTCATCGCGTTCGCGAGGGTGCGTCTGAAAGCTGTGTGTATGTGTGTATGTGCGTGTGTGCGTGGGTGTGGGTGTGGATCTCGCCGCCATTTTGTCACTTATTTCGATTTGATGACTCGAAAATTTATAGCCAATTTCACGCTTTTTGGCTAATTGATTTACGCCGACTAATGGCGGCGAACGCGGCTGTCGTTTCTAATATTCTCAGCAAATGTTTGTACTTACATCGCACGCTCAAGTAGTAACCGATCGACGAGTACTGGAAATTCAGATGCCGCGAGGTGCACTTGTACCAGCCTGAGTGTTCGCGTCGGATGGAGCTGAAGTTGAGATAGCCGTCGCCAGTCTGCGGCACCTGAAAGTGGGCAACGACGTTGAGAATGAAATCGCTAGTTGAGTGTTGAGTCTACTCACCGGTGTGTCGCCGTCGTCCTTCTGCCAGCGCGGCGTGCTCGGTGGGTTGGAGTCGACGTCGCATTTCAAAGACACCTCGATGCCTTCACGCAGAGGATAGCCGAAGCCGGGCGTTCGCGAGATGGCGAAGGAGGGCGTGTCTGCAAGTTAATGTAGAACTTACTTTACTTCGTTTGCCTACTATATTGGAATATATTGAACTTCTGTCTGCAAAACCTCGATAACACCGAAGCTCGATAACGAACACCGCAGCTTTATTTCGCTAAATCGGATGTCTAACTCTGTGTGCGTCTAAATCTACTCGTAGCCGCATAAAAAAAAGGCAACTGAGCGCGACCATTCGGCTGCTCGGCTCGCATAGACACGCTCCACTCTCTCCCACACTCTCCCCCTCAGAAAGTCCACTGCCGTCACTACGGTGCAAAAAGGGTTTCATCAACGCCGCACGTGAGCTGCGATTTTATTTATTTTGCGTGAAGCCTAAGCATGGAGTTCAGTTCTCGTTATTAGTAGTGAACAAGGACGAAGTGGTTTCAGTCAGTTGTTTCTGTATTTGTATTTGCTGAACAATCTGTCTGCGCTGATTTTTGTACAAAATGCTCGACTGACCGCCTCACCGTGGCATTCAAATTGATTTGCTTCTATTTGTCCAAATGCCGCTACTTGAAAAAGGTACAACTTTCGGCCACTCAGACAGATGGACACAAAGGCAAGCAGACAACACTTGTAAGTTCGTAATTTTTGAATGCAAATTGCTGTCTGCCAGTCCGGTCTGTTTGCAGTGGCAAACGCAAGTTTTGCGCTTCACACCGACTTCCCCTCTCCCCGAAATTACCACTTGATTTTTTGTGCTTATATTCACTCATATTCAAGCCCTCCTCGCACAGTATTAAATTTGTATTTTTCGAAACTTGGCGGCTAGACATCTACTTGGTCTCTGACCTCATCGAGGATCGGAACGGAGGATCATCTCAGTTTTTTTAGCCTCTTTGTTGTGTCACATTTGCCGCTCGATGAAACAGCATTCGTTTGCGGTTTCAATTCTACGTTTCCTCGTTTCGAGTTAGTTGTTCTCTTGTTCCAATTAACAGTTTTCGCCGAGCTGTATTTTCAGCATTCAGAGAATAGAACTGCGTCGTCCTTCCCGCCGCACTACATCACGTTATCAGTCAGGATTAACTGCGATTGCTTTAGTTGTGCGGCGATCTGGTTTTTGTCGTTGTTGCCGTTGTTGCCGTTGTTGTCGGCTGCTGCGGCTGCCAGCAATTAGTGCGGACTTTTCATTCAATCTCGTTGCTCGGCGTTTAATTTGTTTTGCGGTCGTCGTAGTTTACGCGCCGAAGAGGAGCAGCGCTTGGTGCAGAAATAAAAGCGTGCGTAATTAAGTGGCGATTCATTAAACACAGACATTCAAATATACAATCAATTCCCGCTTCGGAGTGCAAGTATTTTTGAAATTTATTTCTGTTTCAGCGCACTTTTAAAATAGAACAAAAATTATAGCCGTCTCCTCCCCGCACCCAGTCAATTTCATCACAAGAGCTTTCATGCGTGCAAACAAAAGCGTGCAACATTTTCTGAGCGCTTCAAAGAAAAACAACAAGACGTAACACAACAGCGGCATCCAAAAGTCTGTCGCCAACTTGAGTCAGAAATCGATGGCAACTCTGACTGCGGAATTTATGCATACGCGACGAACTGGCTTGGAGAAAAGTTTCAGCTCGAAGTCAAAGTCGTCAAAGTGTCGTTAAAAGAAAAACAGCTACGTTCGTGCAAATACTCGTAGTAGCAGAAAGAAGAAACAGCAAGGAAAACGTCGAGCAGAAGAGGCACGGGGAAGAGAAAAGCAACTAGCAAGACGTTGCCAGACCAAAAACTAGGGTACTCTAGACCCGTTGGGAGGAGAGGAGATGATGTGAGAGCAGATCTGATCAGATCATGTGATGTGAGATGAAATTAGATGGGACAAGCGAGAAAGAGAGAGAGAGAGAGAGAGAGAGAGAGAGAGAGAGAGAGAGAGAGAGAGGGAGATAGAGAGAGTTGATGGGGTCAGATGACACGAGATGAGAACAGAGGAGTTGCTATCAGATGGGATAATTTGAGATGAAATGGCATGGACACTTTTCGACCCAATAAAAATTTGTGACGGGTTGGGAAGAGAAGTTGACGAGTATTCCAGGCGATTATTGGGCGAGTGTTGCTTTCGTAATGGTGATCCTCTTTTAAGAAACATCCTTTGTAATACGCGGAATGTTAGAAGAAAAATGCCCTTTCACGACGAGTTGTGGACGCTATTGAAAAAGTTCCCCCGTGGAATCGTCAAAAAGGATTTCAGAGGATTGTCCAGTGACGAATAGTTCCCACTATTCCGGGAATCGCCTTACCGGAGGGATGTGCTGTCAGGGAAGGGTAATACGCTAGAGTTGCCAGCACTCGTCTATCGTCCAGCGGAGTGCGATGAATAGTCTTTGTAGCGGTCACTCTAAGCTCAACTACAGGAACTGAAATGCAAAACAATCCCCACTAACCTTATTTTGAAGTAACCACTTTCCTTATATTTTCAGACATTTTCAACATTTATACTGCTGGCGAGTTCTTCCATTTCGACTTCCTTGCATCTCAGCCACCGCTCGCAGTTAAAGTCTGTTATTTTTGCATTCCTTCTTCATTCAATACATTGTTTCGTTTAATTTTTGTGCAGGAAAAGTTGTTCCTGGTCTCGTACTGCCAACTTGCAGTTGGTAGTTGCTTCGGCCGGCGTGTAGTTCTGCATTTCGTAACAAAGTCAGTGGGCGAGAGCGAAATAATATTATTTCGACCTTAAAACGGAAACGACTTCTGCACTCTGGACGTGCGGCAGCGGCTGGCAAGGGGGAGCGGCAGCTCAGCTGAAGTACCAGCAGCACAAGTGCTGGAAAACTTCTTCAAATGTAGAACAAGTGGAAAATCATAATAATAATAATTTATTTAAAAATCAGGAAGAGGCAGGAAAGCGGAGAAACAACTTTGTGGCAAAGTTTGGCGGCAGCGCGCTAAATCGTCGGGGGAACTTTTGAGTTCGCGCGTTAAAGGCCGAGCGGGCTGCCTGGTCTCTGTTGTTGAATAACAATTGAATTTTTACTAAAAATATCATCCTTAAAGGTTAATTAATAAGGCTGCGGTGCTTTTTCCTTCCTCGCTTTAACATGTAAATGCTAGCAGGGATATTAATAGAGCTTTCGGATCCATTAAATTAAGCAAAATCGGTTTTTGTTGATCCTCGCTCTTCTCGACTTAATTTAATTAATATTTTAACGCGGCATTGAAGTGTTTGCAGCTTCATTCACGGCGGAGAGTGTGGGGAGTTTCCTCTCGCAACTACTCACATTGCACATCCAACAACAACGACGCATTCTGCCTCATCTTCAGCGTCGGATGCTCCATGACGCAGAGAATCCTCGCGTTGTGATGCGCGCGGTAGACGGCAGGCAGACGAGCCTCGCTTTTGGCTCCTCCGTTTATTTTGTACGGCTGCTTCTCCTGTGAGTGGAGGAAAGAGAGAAAGGAGAGGAAGAAGAAGAAGAGAAAACGAGGAGATTAGTAGATGAGAAAGGAAGTTTGTCGTGTTTTGAATTTAAAAATTGACTAAAACTAAATTTAGATCGATAACATTAAAAAGTTTCTGCTGAACAATTTTATAAAAGTTGTTCTCACATATCTTCGAAAATGCTGAGTAAAACTTTCGCTCAGTTTTGTTAACACAACTAAAAGCTTTCAGAGGTTCAGCCAAATTGGAAGTTCGAGTTTTAATTTAAAGAAATTAACCAGAAAGCAAAGAAATTCCTGTTTGTGTGCAGAAATCCTAACATGTATTTTAAATACTCGGTTTTAAATTGCATTCTGTTGCTTCTCTAAATCGTTTACTGCTTACGCAGCTTCATCATCACCTCTGCTGAATCCCATATCATTTTCAGTTCCCCTTCAAAAACAAGAAATCCGAAAAAAGCTTTCCAAAAAAATACACTTTCGCAAACTGTAACACAAAGTGAAAGATATGCGAATAAACGTCAGTTAAGCGGGCAAGCGCGAGTGTAATTTATGCAAATCGAAAGATTTACATTTTAATTTGCGTAAGTGTGGCAGCGCCACAGACACGTATTCGGGACGCTTTAAAATTCAATGTTTTTTCACGGCTGTCTTACCGCCCGCTTTACACATTCGCACACGTAAACCATTTCAATTTACGAGTGCAACCGCATACGCTGCCAGCCGCATGTACCACACACACACACACACACACACACACACACACATCCACCCTCCCTCATCCACTCTCTATCAACCACCCGCACACACACGCACATTACTCAACGACACCTGAAAGTATGCAGGGAATGTTGAAATTACAACGAAACGAGTTTTTCGAAACTATTACAGTTTTTAAATAACAACAACAGCAACAACAACAACAACGACACTGCACCACTACCACCGACATTCTGAGCGTTTGCAGTGCGTGGGTGTTCGCGTGAATGCTGTGGGCGTAGGTGGAATTTTTTCCGAGGTTACGAAGAACTCTTTAGCGAAAAGTCATCGGTGTGCGCGAAAATCGTATTAACGCGTTTCGTAATGAAATCTTCAGAAGTTTCTCTTGCACCCCTTCGGTTCCCCTCAGTCCCCCTCGGTTCCCCTCAGTCCCCCTCGGTCCCCTCGGTCCCCTCGGTCCCTCGCTCCTCTCCCCGTGTACCGCACGCCTGTGTTGCGTGTGCATGCGATTGCGAGGAGCTGTTGTTTGCTCCTTGCTTCACTCAAAGCCGAAAATTGCATGTTTAGATGGAATTTAAATTCTGAATGACTCCCCACACTTGCAGTCTGCATGCATTTTACATTTTTGTAGATTTGCATATGTGTGCGTGTGTGAGAGAGCGTTTCCGCTGAGCTGTCCACTCCAGTGTGCGGCACCGAGAGCGAAAGCAGAAGTAAAGCAAAACAACGCATTGTTTGCTTTGTATTTGCAAGTTTCTCTATTTCGGCTTCGTTTTGTGTTCGTTTTGACAGAGAAACAAAATGTTGTGTTGCATTTTTCTCATTTCGTTGCAGGTGCGACGCCACCGTGTCGGTCAGCAGCCCACACTGACAGAAGTGGAGTTGGTGAGTAAAATTAAGGGTGGAGTAAACTGTTGAGTTGCTGTCGTGGAAATTAAAAACTTTACTTATTGTTTTCTAGAATAGAAATTCGGTTTTAAATTGTCTAAATTGAAAACTTAAAACCGAAGAGAAATCGGTTGCTTTCTAGAATTGAATTCCTTAATTAAATCATTTAATGGGCCTCGAATCACTTGCCAGTTTGTCATTGCAAATGATTTCACAAAAGCCGTCAACAACAACAGCAATCCAAACTCATCAACTGACGAATCACAACAGAGAAACATAATTAATTTGCAGTTAGCAGAGGACATCAAAGCCACAGGAAACGCTGGTGAGTTCGGATGGACGAAGAAGGTGACAACCGTCAGAAGCCTGCAGAGTACAGAGTGCTTCACAGCAGAAGAATTGCACTGATCGTGTCCGCAGCGGATTATAGTGAAAAGTATGTGGAAAACGCACTTTATTACATGGCAAAACCTTTATTTTCGATTCAAGGGGTTTTTTAAAAGAATGAAACATGTGATTTCACCAAATTATTTCCAGAAAAAGCTTAAAGTTTTCATTCGCTCTTGATTCAAAGCATCAAATGCTGTCGGATGGTACGCAACACCCTGTATACTGAGATTCCCCAACTCTGTTGCGACTTGTAACCGCCGACGTTTGCCGTAGACGGAGACGGGCAACATTTTGTCACTTAATCAGTTTGTTGCCGTGTCTACTGACGCAGGTTGTGTGTTGCACTGACCGCATGGTGGTCACCACGAGCACGCGCACGCACACCCGAACACTCGACACCCAAACACCCGAACACTCGACCACCCAAACACCCGAACACTCGAACACCCAAACATCCGAACACTTCAAATGTATGCATGAATACCACTAAATTGTTGTTGTTGTTTCTGTGGCAAGTGCGAAGAGGGTGTTGTTGTTGTTGTTACAAATATCTGTGGCCGAGTTTGTTTTGTGTGGGTTCTACACTTAAAAATATTGCTCGCCATATTAACAATCGGTGATAGTTAAGTGAAGATTTGTAGTAATTCACGATAACATTTGATAGAAAGTTTTGATCAAATAAAAGTTAGTTTCGCACTGACAAACTTATTGATTAGTAACTGATAATTTAGAACAAACTTAACTAAATCAGTTTCAAATCGACAAACTTATCTGTAAAGTTTACAACTTCTTCTCTTGAAGCAACGCTCGGCATTTGTCATCTCAACGAAAAAGCGGTTTCATTAAATGAAATGATGAAACAGATCGCAATTAATTAAAAACTGACATCTGCCAATCCACGGAAATCGAGAGCCCAATTTTTAAAACTGAAAATCTGTTTGATTAATATGACGGACTTCTTCTTCAAAACGGCGCGTCCTTTCGGTTGGGTGTATGTGTGACTCTTTAACTGTACATTCAGAGTTCGAAGTCTTGCAACGGTAGCGTAAAAATGTTAAAATTATTGAAAGTTGAGCTAAAACTTGACAATTTTCTTTAATCAAAACGATGTTTTCAAATTTAGTTGCTATTTTCGAAATTAAGCTCTTTATGGAGTTTTAATTAGACTTTTAGATTCCTTTTAATAAGCTTTACATGCATAAAAGTTAAGATATTTCTGATTTGTTAAAAAAAACTGGCGAAAATACAGAGTTTCCATTTAAAAATGCTCACCTTGTCACTTTTAACCTCTTCCAGTTCCAGCACCTCGGCGGAAACCTTCTGCGCGTGGCGATCGACGCCGGGACTCAGCAGCACCTCCCAGGTCAGAGTCGGCTTAGGGTTTCCGCCCTCGCTGATGCACGCCAGGTTGAGTTCCGAGTTCTCCTTGACAGGCACGAAAATGTTGCCCGCATCGAGGCGCCGAGAATCGATGAGCAAGTAGGGTGGTTTTGGCCGATCTGAGGGAGAGGGAGTGGAAAACAGAGGATCAATATTAAATTAGAATTGGTGCTTGAAAAAAGTTTGCAATGAAGAAACGCGAGTGATAATTTTTATTTATAACTTTTTTTTAACAGCTTTTATTCGCAATGAAGTAACGCGAGTGATAATTTTTTTTTTGTTTTTTTTAACAGCTTTTATAAAAGAAAAGGGAATTATAATTTATAATTTTGCTTAAATTACTTCGCTTTAGCGTTTCAGTTAATTGCCGACTGAATTTAATTTCGCAGATACTTTTAATGTTACTTAATCCCCACTTCACACTTGGCCAGCCTTTCTGCTCCCCGCCTCTCTTCCTGCAAGAACTTCCCGCGCGCAAAACTTTTCATGTCGTCGCTTGTCTTTACAGTGTCGTGATTGTAATGCTCCGTGGAACTTCGTTCACTCCCTGCACCCCTCCCGACTACTCGGCGCTACCACGCACCGCCGCCCCACACCGCCGCCCCACACCGCCGCCCCACACCGTGCTGACCCATCTAATTTCAAAATGACGCACTTTCAAAATAGTTCTCCGCTACAACTTTGCGTTTAACTAGAAAACTTTCAAATTGCATCCTCTTGTCCTTGATGATTTCTCGCGACGTCCCCTTGTCTGTGTGTGTCTGTCTGTGTGTGTGTGTGTGTGTGTGCGAGTGTTTTTGCTGCGCGCGTCTGGCGTTTGCGTCAAATTTTACTACTTTCGGGTTAAAGTCAACGTTTGTTATGCTTAACTTGGGCGTTTGCACTCATCGCGCTCTTAAAATCACAAAACTCTCGACGTCAGTTTCGCGGCCCGCTTGCAGGACGCGAGGGGTAATCGCGCTACTCACCCAGCACCACCAGCCGCACCGGCCGCGCGTTCTCCACGTAGGCACGCGCGTTCTCCGCCTCGCACAGCCACTTGCCGTCGTCCTCGAGCATCACATTGGTGATGGTGAGGCCGCCGTTGGCCTCCTTGATGAAGCGGTAGTCGGTGACACGCGAGGTGCGATCCATGGCGTGCACCACCTGGAATTAGAGAGGAATTTCTGTCATTTCATCTCGGATATAATTGAAATTCAAGAAAAGTATGCCATAAATTTGATATCATTAAAATTATATCATTAACTATTTTCGCTGTTAAGTTAGAGAAATTATAGGAAATTTATGGATATTTCGCATATTTTCGATATTTCATGTGTGCTAATTTAAATTTATGTGTGTAGCTGCTGTGAATTGTAGTGTTTTAACACCGTTAAAATATACGAAACATTGTAGAGTTTTCTTTGCTGTAGCTTAAATTACGACAAAAGATGCAACATTAAATCAGCGCGGTTTTTGATTCATTTAACTGATAATGTAAGCCAACTTTATTGCTAATGGAAGCCTTCAAACGCACACACTCACACACGTACCTCTCTCACCCCCACCCTCGTTATTGCAAGCATCGAGAGCGAGCAGCTGCAGCGGCTGCCTCGGTTGTTTCAGCTGCGCAAGTTAAAGCCGCGCTTTTTGCTGTTTTTCAAAGAGTTCGCGCTTTTGTGCTGCCGCTCTATTTTAAATTTGATTTATTTTAATGCACTCCGAGGACCGGGGAACTAAATAATAAAAAAGCGCGAGTCTGAAGCTGTTGCTTCTCGCATTATTTTACGCTTCTGCCTTTTATTACTCGTTGTCATTCATTTTCGTTCACGGATTTTTATAAATCCCAGTTTACGCTTTTCCATACTCATTTAAAAAATTAAAAGATCCGTTTGCAGGCATTCGTATGCCGCGAGTCGTGCTAGAGGATTACAATTTCATTTATTTAACATAACTAGGGATTTTTCATTATTTCATGAGTGAATATTAACTGGTCTGACACGACGCAAACGTAGAACGCTGTGGATTTAAAAAGGCAACTTTAATCGAAAACATTCAATTTCCACTTGGAAACGCCTGGAAACGTGCAATAAATTGAAATAATTTCACATAAAATCGTTTCGCGCTAATATTGAGCGTGGAAACCAACACCGGAGCGATCATAAACACAACAACAACAACAACAACAACAAACCAGACACAAGAGTCAGAAATTACAGGGCGTGCAAGTGGCTTGGATGGAGTTGTGCGAATCCGTGCGACCCCAAGGGCATCCGGGGATACCTGGTGGGCATGCATGCGATTAAGAGTGTGCGAATGCATGGGTGTGGTGAGTAGCTGTAGGTGTGCGTGTGTGTGTGTGCCAAGCAGCGGATGGCATTCGGACGGTCAATCAATGCTTTTGTGCAGCCCACCACACGGCGTGCGGCTGTAGAGGCAGCGACAACAACCCGGTGCACGGTGCACTCATACATGCGCACCCCTCCACGTCCCCACAAACGCGGCAGCGGCACGCACACAATCGCACTTTCGACTCCAATGCAGAGGAACTAATAAATTGTTGAGAGCGAACACGCTGCAGCTCATAAATTTCCAGCTCGTTGCGTTCATTAAGCGCGCGCGTTGGTTGCCGTTGCAACGCCTTGTCGGCGGTCAGTAAAAAGCGCTCACTGGAAACCCTACTATAAATGTGTGTGTGTGTGCGTGTGTGCGTGTGTGCGTGCGTGTGCGTGTTTGTATGCATGCGTGGGCTGCTCAACCAAAATACATTTTGTCTGCTTGCTCAGCTGATTCTCTGAAGTGTTAAATTTTTGGCCCGAAAACTGCATTTAGCGAGTTTGCCGCAATCGAATTGAAATTTACGCATCTCTACAAATGCGTTTATTTCCTCTTATTGTGTGTGTGTGTGCACGCAAATGGGTGTTCTTGTGCGATAAGCCACAAAATTTAGAAAATCGAGTGCATCTCGTTTTACTGCGGCAGAAGCGATTTTTATGTGTGTTTTTCCTTTTTCATCAACGAAATTTGTTTCTACGCGCAATTTTAGAGTGTAAACAGCTTTTCAAACCTCCTGTGGACGCGTATTTTACTGGTCTGAAGACCCTCGCTATATTTACACCGCACCACCGTAGAAGAGGTGAATTCATGCGAATTTCTTGAACTCGTACGACGCTCCTGGTGTTGTCCAGCAATTCCCAAATTTATTGTTATTGCGAATTACAGCAACAACCAGGGAAGTGAGTTGGCTGCTGGCAGCGCAGAACTGGTCCTGAATTTACTACAAAACTAATTGAATGTTCTCATTGCTTGCCCTTCTAGAAGCTGCTGAAGAAATACGAAAGAATGGGAGGCAAATGATTAGGTTTGCAAGTTCTTTCACTGATTTCTCGGTTTGCTTTTCCTTCGTTTTTCTTGGCCGACTTTCGATCGCATTCCCGTCGAATCAGCACTTCTGCACCCACATAACCGACTCTGACCTCCTCCACTAACCACGAACACGAGGTCTCGTAATGGGTGCAAATAAAAATCAGAGTTTAATGATGTCATTGTAAGGACGCCACATTAAGGACGAGAAGTGCAGCAAATTGGAAAACAGTGTCGAGACGCGGACGTTGCTGACATTTTCCTTCTACGTTTACATGATTTTCTGTCATTAGAAGTACAGAACTCTAGAGAAAAATAGAAGAACGTTTATTAATTTCTATATTAAGCTGCTTCCGTTGAAGACCGAAAATAATACTAGAGGTGGCTACACGAGGAAAACTTAGTTTCAGATGAGCAAATTAACTTAGGATACGAAAACGAGAAAATAAAGCAGGAATTCAATGCACGAACACAATTGAATCACACTACAAATTATGAAGAATAGAGTACGAAATACCTAACAAATATAAAACGCGTATCACGAAGTGATACAGAACAAGGAAAACAAAGCAGAAAACGCCGAGAACGAAAGTGAGGTGTGCGATATAGAAGACGAAATACTGATTAAGTGACTGGCGTGGAACGCGGGAATACGGAGTACTAAATACGGAACGAGGAATACGGGATACGGTACGTGGAATGTGGAATGTGAAATGCAATGCTGAATGCTGAACGAAGTTCTCTTAGATGCTCGCTAAAGGCATTAGAAAACACAAGTGCAGACCGAAAAAATATAAAATTTAAATAATTTTCAATCACCCAAAATTAAAGGCAGGAAAAATTCAGAGTTTGGGCAGGAATGCCGTAGAACAACAACAACAATGAGGACAACATAATCGCCAGCTTATCCACAGCAATCATCGGTAACGAAACAATTTACCGTGAAACAGCAGCAGCAACAGTAGCAATTTTCGATGAAATACACGTTATCAGCAGCAGCCGTCAGCTTAGACGCACACTCACACTCGCACACACACACACACACACACACACACAGAAAGAACGCCCACATCCTGTCTGGAGGATGGTTGTGAAGGTTGCAGCAGCTGCTGCTACGACTGCAAGGACTGATATGGCTGCTGTTTTTTTTTTGTTATTATCGTGGATTGTCGTCAACGAAGCACCACCACCACAACAACAACAACAACAACGAGAACAACAACAACGACAACCACAGTGCACACAACCATTATTTTTGAAATAAATCGCTTGTAAAATCCTGCAACGCTTATCAGCGCATCATTGAAGTCAACAGTGCTGCGGCGGATATCACTCGATATGATTTTCTCTGTTTTCAAATCTTCCGAATTGTCGCCAAAATTAGAAAGTAATTTTCTACATTATATTCTTCGCAATTTCGGTGGAATTGTCTTCATGTTCGTTGTGTAGCAGGGACCGTTGTAGGGGTTGCCATTCCTCGTGATTGGTTAGCAAATCTGTAATTGAATTCCGAGTGTGCAGGAAGCGGGAGCGTTTTTGGCTCTGATTGTTCGATCTGTCAATCTTATTCGTCTGCTCAAACGAACAATTTTCAAGTGCGAAATGAAACAATTTTCAGCAAGAAGAAGAAAGATTGCTGCTGATGTAAAGTAGCTGCGATAATGACATTTTTGGCACTGAAGTTTTATTCTTATTGCTTCATTGTGTGACAGATCTCGAAATGCTGTTGCCGATTTGGAAGAACACGACGAGGAAGGCGAAGGAATTATTCTTCAATTCAATGCTTAAGCGTTACCCGCACAGTGTTCTCGCATTTTCAAATGTCACTTGTGGGCAATTTCGAGTATTATATGAACAGCGTTCAATTTCAAATGAACACGATCGAGATTCTTACGATTTGGTGTAATTTTGAGTCTACTTTAGATGGGAAAATGCTGGCTCGATTTCGGTTCTCGTCTCGACCGCGAGTTTTTGATCGCATAAACTCCAAAAGCATTTGCAGAAGAACTGCTAGAGTTCTCAGAACCCCACCGATCATCAGAGGACTCAAAACTATGCGCAGACCCAGACAAGTACGAGTGCGTACGTTCATGCAACTGCAACTGCGTGTCAAGTACACGGAGTGACATTCCCCGCGGAACAATTATGTGCAACACGAGAACACGAGGAGGCGAAACTCAGCTGTTTCCTGGTTCTGTCTGCGGCAGCACGAGCAGCAGAAAGTCCTGCAAAAATGCTGCAACCACTCAGTTGAAAATGCAATTTCTTCGCCCGTCTCCGGGGAGCGTTTGAGCAAGCGAAGCGTATATCATGAGAACTCCATCACTTCGGTCGTCGAGGGGAGGTAAGGGGAACTCAGAGTGCCAGCGCCAGTGTTGTGCTGCTGCCAGACAGGCGAATAAATGACAGTCGACAATGCTGGCAGTGACAGAAGCAGCACAGGATTGAGTAAACTTGTAAGGGCGACTCGTTGTTCCGCAAGCTGTGCTGCTCACCCAGACGCAGGGTGTGGGGATGAAATGAAGGAAACTGTTTGGAAGACAGACAAGTTAAGGCTGTTTGTGTCTGAAAGTCTAGTTGTGTCTAGGGATCCAAGGTCTGGGATTTCGCACAACTCTCGGGTTATTGAGTGCGAATTATCCTTGAAATCCAGAAAATTTCTTCTTCTCATTATTTCCGTGGGTTTTCGGTACGAAAGTAGCCGGGATCCAAAAACCCGGCAATCGGAAATACGGAACTGGGACCCCAGGATCGGCACCAAAGTATTTGAGGTTGTTTAAGCCGTCGCGAGATTCTGTTTCTCTGCTCATTTCATTTTTCCAACTTACAAGCTTACGGAAGAATTTTACGCTTGCACGCATTTTACGACCGCCTTGCGCGATGATTGCTTAGCTTGAGCGGGAAGCTTTCTTTGTCGAGAGCTGATGAGATGTTGCAAGCTGATGCGTCTCACTTGAATGACTTCGATGACGACGGCGACCTCTTCGCAGTTTCTTTTCAATTAATTAGAAAGTGCAACACGTGCACTTCCACTGTGAGCTGGAGCGCTGATTAATCACGCTTTGCCCGCTTGAAAAAGCATTATTTTACTTTTACTGTGTGCGAAAAAAGCACTTTTAATTAATATGTTTGTCGACATTTAAGTAAATTTAATGTTAATTTCCTGACTCAGTTCGTGTAGTAGAAAATTCTGAGAAATTAACAGCTGAGTTAAAATTGCTCACAAGCCACAAAATTAAAGCGATATTTTATTGAGAACTTCTCAAACTTCATTTCATATTTGCATCAGCTGAAACTTTGATTATTAAATGGAAAAATACATTCAAACCGACGAGAATGAAATGTGAAGCAAATTAAAACAAACTGAAAAAATGGAACAAGAACTTCGCAGCGGAAATAAATAACGTGCGAGTAAACACATTTTGTCAGAATAACTATATTTTAATTGTGGCTTCCAATTTGATTCATAAAACTTCCTCTGTAAAAAAGAAGCATTTTGAGCAAAAAGGTGGCAACGTGCAAACAGTAATTGAAACTGTAGTTGCAGGAAGCAGGAACCGTTTCCCCATTATAACCGTTTCAACAGCAATCGTCCGCATGCAGGACGCACACAACAATTCCACAGAAACGTAGCCACATCAATACAAACGCAAACCTGGAAAAACACCACCGCTACGCGCAAACAACACAACTATTCAGCAGCAACATCGTCATCCTCTGGCAGCGTAACCTCTGAAGATAAACAGCGACCAGCAAGGCTACCGACGCCCGCGCCGTACTTGTTAACACTCCGCACAACTCAGTGGTGTGGCTGCACCATTTAAACTCTGCCATTTCCACCGACTACATGGACGCCGTGAGTGCATGAGGACGAATGAGGCGGCGGCCTGAGTGTGCGGCGTGCGGAATTCCAGACGAAAGTTTGGCATTTTATATTGCATATTTTTCGGTAGATGTTCTGCAAATAGTTGCGTTGAAATTCGTTGTCTAACCCTTCTATCGACGAATAGGTCTGCGTGAACCTTTTGGTTTTTACGCATTCCGGTTAAACTCTGAGCATTTCTGACGGCGTTAAAACTTGGATAGCGTTATCGAGGAGGACTTTCCCAAGTACCTTCTTTCCCAATTGCTCTCCCAATTACTTTGCTCCATCGCGCGTAGTGGTAACACGAAGTAACACGAACTGTTGGCCTCAACAGACCCACGGAACTCTGCGAGAGAACGTATCTGCTCACAGAAGGGTTAAGTTCGGGATGCAAGTGCACAAATTCAGTGCGTTTAAAATTCATGTATGCAGTATTCACGATGAAATTCGTTTCACGCTCTGTTAATGCTAAATTTTAAAAAAACTATTGAAGGAGTGGAGCTATCAACGAAGTTTATTATGGTTGTTTTTTTTTTAGAACGGAGTTTTATACAGCAGATCCTTAATTTTTCAAACTTCTAAAATAAATTAAAGTATTTTGACGCGCAGAATAACAACTCCCCCACTCACTTCACTATTGAAAAAGGGCGGAATCGACAAAGGACACGCCCCTTTTCACTCGTAAATTATAACGATTCCATCGGTTGGAGATGTGGAATAAATTATACAGTTTAGCGTCTTGTATTCGTATTGAATGCTGCGCTGATAATGGGCGCAACCTAGCAAAATACACGCCCACTCTTTATATATCAATTTATATATTTTTATGTTTCAGTTATCGTTTGGCTAAAATGTCACCAAAAGCCGATTGACTTGGATAACGAATGGTTCAGCTGCGTGAGGGTTAAAAGTGTAGTTAGAGAAAATATAACACAGCGGAGGAGCTGAAAGGTAGTGGAAGGAGGAAAGGGCGTTAATAAGCTTCTTTTTGTTAGCCGTTTTCATCTGCTTTTTGCACAAACTTGCAGCTATTATGAAATTTCCGCACACGGATTAAAGGTAATCGCGTTGATGGGATTCACGTTTACTTTGTTGTTTTGCGTTGGAATTAACAATGTAGAGTACTGGTAACTTTATTGCCGTTATTATTACTTGCTTTTCACTGACTGGTTTCCGCTCGTCAGTTCCTCGCTCGTAATCCGGTGCTTTTTGTGGCACACAGCATTTTAGAATTAAAATGCATTATTTGCATTATTTTACACACTACAGGCAGCACTACAGTGATTTAGTGCACGCGGCGTATGAGTGAAATGCTGGATTAAAAGAAGAAAATTATATGAATTGCTTTAAATTCCAATACACAGGAAGTTTCGTATTTAGTTCATTTTTAAACAGAGTCGTGTCACGACGACGTCCAATTTTTGGTGTGCATGGGCGCAAAAGTAATAAAATTCACGACCAATCGAAACAGCTTCAGGAAATTACGGCCGTGTTGGCGGAGTTGAATAATTGGAAAAGCGGCGAACAACAGAAAACTACAGAAGTAAGAACGACGAAACAGCAGAGGCGTGCAGACCGCCAAGTGATATAAATTGTCGCATCATTTTCGCCCGCAAAAAACTGCAACAACCAACACCAAGCGCAACAACAACCTCCAAATTTTTTGCAGTTTCCGCTCGCTCACATCGCGGCTCGCGATTTCCTGCCAATTGTGCTGCAAGAGACGCGGAAGCAACGGCGGACAAACGACAAACACAGCCGACTTCCGTTGCGCACCAGAAAACCGGATGTGATTTTTGCTGCTAGTGTTGTGTCGGTGTCGGTGTCGTAGTGCGTGTGTGTGTGTGTGTTTGTGTGTGTGTTAAACGTGTACGTGCGCGCGCGAGTGCAGCAGGAAACCGCTGCATGTGCCTCCGTCGCAGATGCTGACCGCGCATTAATAATTTTTCACTGCCTGCTTACATTTCTCTCGAGGGTTAAACCTTAACACTCAAGTAGATTTTTCTCCCTTGTCCAAATAACTGAAAAGAATTGCTATTCTGAGGCGCTGAATGCATTTTCACTCTCTGTGACTGAAAGCGCACTGAGGTTGTTCTGTGTTTTCTGCTTTTATAAGCGGATTTGTTGAGTTCACTGCAATTTATTGCGCCTAATTTCCGGCATTCAATTTTATCAGCTCCAATTACTTTCAAAATTCTCTTTATTTAAATTTAAACTCTTTATTTCAGTCATTTTCTTTGGTTGGCAAGTACAAGTTCGTCTTGCTTTACATTGCATTTTGAATTACCTTCTCAGTAATCTGATTCTGTAGCCTTCATGAAACTTCTTATTGTCCTTCTCATCCTGCACTTCTTAACCTTCCCAGTGGAATTCTTGATCAACTAAGTAAATTTGAATGCATTTATAGTAGATTCTGAGCATCGAATTTCTTCGGTTTCGCTTTTACTTTTATTTGCTTTTTATTTATTTGTAATCTAATAAATTTTTCACATCTACAGATGACAACTTGGAAAACTCGGGTTATATATTGTACAATCCTTTCTACAGGATATTTACTGCGTAACAAGTGGAAGAAAAACTCAATATAAGAAAAACACAAAACAAAGATTCTGCGCGGAGTGCGAATAACCTTCGAGAAATTCAGTGAATTCCCAGGCGACGAGGATGTTCGAGGCCCTTCGAGCTGAAAACAATAATAATCCCCGGCAGAGATATCGAGGGTTTTGCTTATCGGTGGGTTGGCATCTCGCTGCTTTCTGTGCATCTTTTGTTCTTTAAATTTAATTTCGCTCTGCTTCAATCGACAGGAATTTTAATTTGTTTTCAATCGAGCTCACGAACTCTCAAAAACGTGGAGGAAAATCTGCCAAGCAATCAATAAACCAGAAGTCTGTGCAGGGTGACTGGCGCTTACTAGATTTAGAGGCTTCGCTACTTCGAAGGTGGAGGAACCACTAGAATTCAGACATCTTGTAAAGCTGGTTTAGCATTGAGTCCCCGACCACGCCTCCCCACCCCACCACCAGGGACATCGAAAATAAAATCTGCGAACAAAAACGCTATAAAAACTTAATTTCGCTTACCAGTCCATTTTTGTACCACACGCTCGTCGCGATGTCCAGATCGACTTCGCACATCAGCCGAATCTCCGTGTGCTGCTCCGCGTACACCACCGACATCTCCTCGGCGTGCCCCTCGTCGTAGGGGTTCGGCAGCAGGGGGCGCAGTGGCAGGACGCGAGGTTCGTCGTGCGCGTAGTCCTCGCTCTTGTCGTTCGCAAGGCGGTCGGTGCCGCTGTCAAACTCTTCCACGTCATCGATAATGATGATGGGTTCGTGCGTTCGCGACGAGAGTTGCGGAGTGGCGGTCTGTACGGCGCGAGTGCGCTTTTCGGCAACATCGCCAGGTCGAGGTTCGTCCCGAGGGTCTGCTGCAGAGCTGGTGTTGCAACGCGTTGTTCGCAGGAAGCTTTCATTGTAGTAGGAAGTCGGTAGTAGGAGCTGATCTTCCTGGGGCACCTGCGCGGCCTGCAGGTCCTCCAGGGAGTCGGAAATATCTTGAGGGCCAAGAATTAAAACGTCTACGCCACTCAATTGCGAAGCAGAACGCGGTGTAGTTTCAGGGGCAACCTGAGCTTTAGTCGCGTTCGCAGAGCTTTTCGCGAAATGCAGAGACGAGTCTTCTTTGCTGTTGGCAACCCTGTCTTTGTCTGTTGCTGTTGCGTCTGGTTGTGGTGGCGCTTTCAGTTTTGACTGATGGGCGGCATCCGAGCTTTTCAGGCCTCTTTTACTGGGCGGGTAGATGAGCTTTAGATGTTCCTTCGCTTCACCCTCTTCGCTGGAGTCGGTCTCCTCGTCGAGTTCGTTTGCACTGCGCGCTTTCCGACCCAAGTCTCGCCGTGGGCGTGTTGCCAGCTTAAAAGCTTCTTGCAGCTTTAAGCTCCGTAAGCCGGAAGTGCGCTTCGTAGTTGCCGATGATCTCCCGAAAGTGTGCACGGAATAATGTGGCCTCCTCGCGTCCTTGTGTTGCAGTCGGTGGGCGACGTGAAACTTCTGGCGCTGGTTTTGGCGCCGTTGCGTTGTTCCTTTCGCGAAGTCTTGTGGCTGCTGGTGTAGTCGTTGGCGCTTGGCAGGCGTATTCGTCCGGGATGTCAGCTGCTGAGACATCGAAGGCATTTGCGAGGGTTTCTTGTGCGGCTTGTGGGACCGCCCATCCGAAGGCTGATACCCGAGTAGCTGCGCAAGCGCATGGAACGTAAGATTAGAGGTTGTGACAGCAGTAGGTGTGGCAGTTGTTGTGATATTGGAAAGTGGCGACGGCAGTAAGGAGCTTCCCTCGGAGCGCTGCTTGCTTTTTATGCAGTGGACTGAATTTCTATTATTTTTGGCACATTTTTCTAAATTTACACTTCTTGTCTGCTGCTCGTAATGACTATCAAAGAAGCGGGCTGTTCTACTGTCGGCAGCATGTTCGTTGTCACCTGCGGACCGCAGACTGCTCGTTGCTGAAGGCGGTCCCGCGACGAAGGTCCCGTCTGCGCGTGCTTTTGTGGTTTCGTTCCATTTGTCGGCGGGTTCCCGTAGATGGGTGGATTTCTGTGGTGTGATATTTTGTTGCTTGGCTGTGTGTATACCTGAAATAAAAAAAATAGGATTTTAAGTCTTTGCATTTTTGAAGTTTCGTCAAGCTTAAGTAAAATTAGCGTCAGTGAAGTGACCTGCAAATATTCTCGGAGGAGACCTGAATAGAGTTAATTTAAGGTTTCTTTCTGAACGAGCCGTAATTTCGAAGGAAAACCCACTCCCGGTCATAACTGTGCATCCTGAGGCTCCTTTAGTTTAGTGCTTGTCGAAGAAGCAGTCATTAGTTCGAAGTATGCCCGAGGGGCTGCTCGGCCCAGCGCAATAAGGACTGCGGCGCACATGGCCGGCCAGTTCGTGGCAGGCACTCAATATTTAAATTGCAGTCATAAATCGTCCTCACAAGAGTCACTGTGCCGCCTCGTCGATGCCCGGAAGCCCGCCACAGAATATATTAGCTGGGACCGAAGTACAATAAATTCACCTCCCGCAAACCCGTCGCCCGTCGCACGTGCAGCCGCGGTCACGTTTTAGCAGTGAAGTCTCCCTACTCGTGTGCGATACTTCTTCGTTCAGACACTTTAGAAGACACATAAATTTGTAGCGTCAATGAAGGTCACTCGCATTACAGCTTGCTTTTCAAAACTTGTAGATTGTAAAATTTGTCCTGTTTTCCTGACAACAACGAGGACAACATGTTCCTTCGAGGACAGCAATGGCTGCTCGTCCTGCCTCATAAAATGCGACTTACATTCGCTTATTCCTCCTATTTTTCCCTTTTGCACACATTTGCTGTTTATTGCTACCTGATTTTTCACTTTTATTTTTAAATTAGTGTCTGCAAGGAGAACAACAATCACATAAAGGGAAGAGAAAGCTAAACAAAAAAAAAAATAGAAGTTCGAGAGAATCGTTCGCCACTCACTAAAACCGCGAATCAGGAACTTCTTTCAATAAAACCCGGTAATGACAGAAATAATATGAGGAAAAGAAGGACGAGAACAAGGACAAGGACAAGAAGGAGCATGAGGAGAAGAAAAAGGTTCATCATCTTCAGAAGAAGAATAAGAACAAGATCGAAAACGAGAGTGGACAGCATACAGATTTCATCGAAGGACGGATTTCTTTATATTTGCAGGTTGACAGAGAGTTCAAATGAAATTAAACTGAAATGCACGATGAGAACACAAGTGAACGTACAAGAAAGAAGGCAAAATTGCTTTTAATTGCTACAACACATTAAACGCAATTCATCACGGCGTCGTTGGCATTTAATTTGACACGTGGACGACACGGACGTACCCACGAAGGACACACACACGAGGGCACAACGACGTACATTAGCACACGCGCACACATATACAGGTGGACGGAATACTAACGGGTTGGAGTTGCATTGAGGACGCTCGCTTGCAAGTATGGAACGGCATGCTTGTGCGTGCGAGTGTGAGAGTTTCCGGTTATAAAACAACTTTTCAACACATGTCCTCAATTAATTCTCTTTTTGCCTTCCCGTTGTTGGCTTTTTCTAGTGAAAGCAAAACGTCGTTCGTAAAGGAATGGAAAAAATAACAAGCTGAGAGGAAGTGAGACAGGAAAGCAGATGAAATATCTGCGCAACTACACAGCAATAAACAGTAAAGAGTAAAATAAGGAGTTCTCTTACTTATTTTACTTATTTATTATATTTTTTTATTATATTATTTTACGTATTTTACTTTTTATTTATTTTAAAATAAGTGTTAGAGCAACTTGACGCCAGCACTGTGGCAGCAAACGTAACTCTGGTTATCCGCTTTATTTCTTCTATTTCGTGTGGCAAAAGTACTCCGAAATTACAAAAAATAAACTTTAATAAAACAATTATAACGTCGATATTTTTACTGCAAACTTGTGTCTGCTTTCACACTTTTATTACAGTTTTATTACTTTCGATCGGACTTTTTTATGGCAGCAACGGTTTTCGTCAGTCAATTTTAATATTTTTCTGCTTTTTTTAGATGTTTTAATATTTGTCTGCTTTTTTTTAGACATTTTTCACAGATCTGATTGCGGGGAAAGCAGAAATTGCAGATTTTAATAAATCTTTAAATAAAAAAAATTTAAGAATTTCATTCTCAATTATTTGACTGCCATTAAAATGCTGTGAGAAGTTGATTTGATGTCGTTAAAATATTTTACATTACTTGTGCTATCCGCACACATTGAAATAGTTTTAATTAAAAAGTCTGATGCTTTAAAATGAAAAACGTAATAATTTAAGGTAAGTAGTTGTCTGATGATTTTTGTGAATTTCACAGCGAGTCCTGTAAAGAGTCCTTTTACGTATTCATGCTTTTTGGTTTTGATTCCATCCACTCGCTGCTCAGGAAGCAACTCTCTGAAGAGCTTGCAACGAACTCCACTCCTTCCTAATTCAGCAAGTCAATAACTTTCACTAACGATGTAATGAATGGAAGTCGAGCCTCGTATCCTGCCACTCGAACACGCACGCAATAAAGGCGATTTGAAAGGCTTGACACGATTACAACACGACGAATTCAGTTAATTTTGAAGCACACAGAATTCACATGTGGAACATCAACGCAGCTCTCAGCATATTACGTCACATAATCAGTGCTTAGCAGGCTCCAATACACACACACAACTCCGTGGATGTCTGCATGTTTACATTGTAGATTTAGCTAATTAAACACTTTCGCTAATGAATTAAGTTCTCCAAATGAAATGAGGAAGGCAACGCTTTGAAAACTAAAGAGTTTCGGAGTTCAGTTGGAATTTACAATAAAAATACCAAACTTCGGAAAGAACTCGAACTTTAAACTCTTCCAAACTCCAAGAACTTTCCCTGGAATTTCCGAATAACCAACTTGTGCGGCTTAAAGAATGCAGTTGATGTTTAGAAAAAAGAGTTTCTTCTGCATCAACACGTCGCAACGCAACGTCAAGTTCGAATTCAACGGATGTCGCGATGCTCAGAAGTTGTGAAGGCGTCTGCAGCGGGTTAAGTCGCTTGATTGTCCATTATCAGTTCATTATGCAGCCGAGTAAGCGAGTAACAAACGCGCAAACACCACAAGGGAACACAAGCTCACGTGGCCCTACATCCGCCAGTACATCGACGCAATTCCTTCGCCGATTGCCGCCCATTTAAATGCAAATCTCAACACAATAATTTCGCAATCATTCACGATCGCTTAAAGCCCGTGGAGGACAAGGGCGAATCCCTCGCCGAAGGACTCCCCGCAACCTCAACGCACACCTATTTAACCAAGTTAATGACACGAGAATCTTAACACGCTGCACTGCAGCGTAAGCGAGCTGAACAAGTGCCTCGTTCAATCGAGAAAGCCGCAGACTCGGAGGCGGTGCGTGTCTGTGTGTGTGTGTGTGCCTCTCTAACGCACACTTGTGCAGCTGTGAAGCTGTGTGCATTAAGCGCGGGGAGTGCGAAGAACGCATTCAGCAATGCAACTCCATTGCACTGCAGTACAATGTGAAGCATGCAGCGCGCAGAGCTAATAAACCGATGAAACAAAGTAGATGTGTGCATGCGTGCGTGTGCGTGTACGTGTACGTGTGTGAGTGCATAAGTGAGCTGGTGTAAATGACTTGTTACCGGGAAAGATGCTGGCTGGGAAGTAAGAGGGTGGCGGGGGCGACGGGAAGTGGGAGTGGCTCAAGCAGTTGTTGTCCGATGAGTAGCTTACACTGTCTATTGGATGAATTACTCCTCGTGGGGGGAGAGGGTGAGGCTGGGGTTTAGAAAACAGTTTCACACATCTGTTCTGACCCTTGTATTGGATACAAATAGACTTTCAAGTGTATTTTGGTGCGTTGAATCCTGAATTGTTAAAAGAATTTTCTATCCCTTCCGCATTTTCGAGGTACTCCGCGAGAAACATCGAAAAACGCAATTCTGGCAATACAATTTTGTTGTTATTGAAGATAAGGAAGAATCATTAATTTCGCCACAGCTGAGTCACGGCTTTGTCGTTTGCTCTGATTGATTTGAGTGATGAACTTGTTTGTAAATACTTACATGAAAGATTCAGTAGAAGCATCAAAAAGTAACAAACAAGACAAACAAGAAGACAAACAAGAAGACAAACAAGAAAAACAAACCTACAATTTAATAGGTAAATTTTAAAAAAAAATCAAAATCTTAAAAATTTTAAAAATTAAAAACAAATTTAAAAAATTTTAAATTTTAAAATTTTTTTTTAAATGTTCCGAATAAGTGAAGATTTTGTACACCACGATGTAGAACAACACACAGGAAAGTTACACACACATGTTTGTGTATGTGTTTGAGAAGGAGAATACTGTCTTCTAAATTATTTGCTCTTCTCTGCTTCCCCACTTCGTCTGCTCGTCGTGTATCGTCCTTGCTTTCACCTCATCGTCTTCTTCTTCGTCCTCAGCTTGTTCCTGATAAGTTCGCACTGCAGCATAACAGGTTTTCAAATGGTAATTAATATTCATCTGAGACCGAGAAGAGCGGTATCATCCAGGCAGGAGTGCCAAACACGGTGTGTATCTGCTGAATATTTTCTGTGTATCTCATGTTTGCTGAATCCTTGTTTTTCTTTCCTTGGTTGTGTTATGGTAGGTATGTTTGTGTGGGTGTGTGTGTGTGGGTGGGTGTGTGTCTGTGGGTGTGTGTGGGTGTGTGTGTGTGTTTCTGACAAACCCTTTTCAAGTTCCTTCAGGATGTTGTTTGCGCACAGTGAAGATACCACTACATCAGCAATAACAACAAAAACAGCAGTAACAACAACAACAAAAACAACAACAACAACAGCAATGAAAATATAGCAACGAGCAGCAACAACAGCAAGGACAACAACCACGTGAACAAAAATAGCGAGTAAGCAAACCAACGTCACTTCCTCTCGAATGGTATTCGTCAGAGCCACTCGTTTCTATGCGCCACTTGTGAAATTCATTGGCTTCACTCAAAATAGGAATAATGAAGTCACCTTAAAATGTTCATAATTATTGTGAATAATTATATATTAAAATGTTCACAATATTGCAAACTGCAATAAAGAATTTACGCTTTCTTTGAAATATTAATAGTGTATAGAGGTGACATTAACTGTGGACCATCGCTAAACAGGCCACAGCTGAACTGCCCCTCCCTTTTTCTACTTGATCTGCTGTTTTTCTTCTCTCAAAATGCATGAACTCTGCACATTCGTTTCGCACCAACATATTCTTTTCAAATGGCATGAAATTGTTGAATACACGCTGAACCTGTAAGCATCCACTTATCCCTCCTTGGCAACTAATGAAGAAACCCTCTTAGCGCCGTCTACAGCTGAGTGAAAGGTAGTGCGTGAGTGCGACAGAGAAATGAGAACGAAGAAGAGATAATGTGTCAGGAAATAAGTGCGAAAAACAGAAGTAGTGAAGAGCATTTCGTAATCGCTCTTCTCATCTTCTCCTGACAAAGAAATATGAAATAAAAGCTTCCATTTTCACACATCAGCACGGCGTTGACGTGCTTCGCGTAATACTGAGTGAGATACGTTGACCTGAGTGACAGAAAGTCTTGCAGATTTTGTTGCTTCAGTTGTCAGGAATTGTTACGTGAAGATGAGGACACCAGAATACGAGACGCCTTTTTCACTTAACAGACAGACGCATTTAGTGAGCGCTTTTTGTGCGTGTAAAAGGGTTTGAATGGAAAGAATGCAAGTATGTTGGGGTTTGAATGCAAAGCTTAATGCATTAGTAAGAATTCCGGAAACTGTGTCTCAAATCGGTGCCTCACAACGCAGGTTAATGCGAAATTCCACCTCTGAAGTGGGGAGGAACTTTCAGAGCTCAGATTATTACGCGATATGGAAACACTTTCTCCCAGATAGGGTGCCAGAGTGGTGTTGGCGGAGGGGGCAGGATTGCCATGTCCTCTCAAAACTCCAAAGATTTAAAATAAAAGTGCAAAAAGCTAAACTTTATTTTTTATTTTAGCGAAACTAACTAAAACTGAGAAACTAGGGTATCTTCATAGAGTAATTTAATTAGTTTAGTTTTATTATTTGAGGGAATTTAAACACTAAATTAATCAGCACAGAAATCGGGGAATCTATTTTAAGTTCGGCTTCACTATTTCGATTTCGCGACATTCGCTAAGAGCGCTAAAATGTTATCGCAGTCTTCTGGAAGACCGTTTTCGATTTGTTGCCCCTGCAAGCAGCAACGATTGCTTAGTGTGTTCCTGACGTCAGAGCTTCAATAGAGCTTCTATTGAAAAGGAATTTATTTATCCAGAGAACGAACTTCCTTCAATTTCCGTTTGCCACCAAATTAAATATCCTTTTTCCGCAATGAAATTCTTTTGAAGCAACTGACGAAGAAGTTTTCAAAAGTTTAATCGCTCTCATCTGTTCTGCAAGGATGTGCACTCGAAGCTCTTGAGTTGACGTACTGAATCGTTTGAGTTGTCAGAACGTTGTGAGCATCATTGAATTTGCTGCCGCTACTTCCCCCCCCCCCCCCAATATACTGGCTGAGACACATCAGGTAGTCGAGCAATCGGCAGTGCCAAATCCTCAAGTTCCCCAAGTAGGTGGGCAGAACTGACAGAACTGCACTGCGCCCAACTCTATCGCTGCTGGTCCAACTATAACTGCCACTTCGGCTTGTGTTGACACACGATTTTCTGCCTGCTCGAGTGCGTTATTAAGTTGATTGCAAACAATCTCGATGCCATGGCAGTAACCATTGTCGACAGCAGCATCGAGAGCATTGTCGTCACTGTCAAAGTCCGAAGAAACGCCGGTAACAATGAAAGGAGGTTCAGTTGCAATGCCGTCAGAAGCATTTTCGAGGACTGGTGCGCGAACACAGGAATAGAGCAATTTTTCCGAAAGTTCTAAGAATTTTTGCAAGTTTCTCAACTCTGTTCTGAAATCAAAGTAAATTCAATTTATACAGCAACAATTAAGTAAAAAAAGAGCTAAAAATTTGTAAAAATTTCACTTATTCCGCTTTATCTGTAAATAATTCTAACAAATACTTAGTAATCCTCTAAATTCCTCTTATTTGAAAAGTTCCACCTCGCCCACTACTGGGATTCCGACCTTGGACTCCGCCATCAGAGGCGAACGCATACACCAGTCAGCAGTGTTTTCAAAGAATATGTGAAGAACTGCGAAATCCAATACAGCGAAGCAACTAATGAACCGAAAAGACGTCAAAAATGTTCTTCTGCACAACGCAAACGTGTGAAAGGACAAAGAACGCGAAAGATAAAGCGACTCCTCTCGCCACCGGCCAGCGTGGCGAACACGGGCAGCTTGTCACCCATAATTGATGGCCGCAGTACCAGTCGACGGTGACCCAGTTCGGATGGCCGCGTTCGGATGCGCGTCGCAGGCGAAAATATTATCTGCGGTCCCACCGTCGCGTGTGTGTAGAAACAAGGACATTCGCGTTTGTATGGGTAATGAAAACAATAAAAACAACTGAAGGCAGTCAACTGTGAAGTGACGAAATCTCTCTTTTTTAACGCAAGTCATGCGTGTGCAGTTCGATTGATTGTGTAGCGTGTGCGGACGCGTGTGTGTTCATGTGTGTGCATCAGCGTGAGTGTGAGTGAGCGAGTGTTTGCGTTTGTGTGTGTGCGACGTGTGCTAAGAAGGGTTTTTCTACGAGTATATTAAGGAGAAAAAAAACAAACAAAAACGGAGGTCGAAATAAATGGTTATTTAATTTTATTTTATTTTACTTTCATGGCATCTAATGTAATTTTTCACAGCGTATTCGCAGCCGATTCTACGTAGAAAAGAACGCACGGAGCTCCAAGCGCTCAGCTACACGCTCACGCATGCGGACAGAGCCATGAAGGATGACCAATGACACGGAAGGATATCAGCGAGCATGTTAATGCAATTTGATTGAGCTTCTCATGCTGGCACACGCACGGCTGCATTCAAGCACAAATTTACGCGGCAGGCCTCGCAGCATCGATTACAGCCGCATCGATTACTCACGCTCGATGTGTGTTGTTTACGTGGAGCTATAAAACTCAGAATATCGATATCTGAGTGCGAAAATGATTGAACAACTTGCCCTGTTAAGGTGATTTTACTGAACCTATTTTATTTTGATCGTTCATTTATATTTACATTACTTAGTGAATCAGCGAAGCCTTTTATGGCTTCAAAGTCTCGTATAAAAATAGTAAAAATGCTTAAACTGCAAATAATATAATATTATAATTTACGTGATAATTAAGACAATTCAATGATTCATTAGAAGATTAAGAATCTTAAATCTTGTAACATGAATCGAGTAAAATTAAATTTTTAAATCTTAATTTAGGTTTTGAAAATACGTTCGCATTTTTCTTATTGCTGCTGAACTGATTGCTGAAAACAAATTAGCGAGAATCAGACTTCTGCGATTCATGCTATTAAAAAATACGCATATGTAATAAAAACTGAAATAAAAAATATATTTGTATTCATGTATTTGTGGACACAAGTGACTATCCTGCAGTGAATGAATGTGTTCGTGAAATGTAATTTCATGCTTTCAGATGCTTATTTTGGTCGAATTTTCACTGTAAACACTTGCAACGATATCGAATATTTCATTCATTTTTTGTACGAATATTGAGTTGCTTTAAAATGTTTGCTTTCGAAATGTTTTTTACATCAAAAGGCAATTCTTGCCTTTTATTTGGAATGGCAGAATTGGGGAAAAAATATTGGATTTCAGCCGAAGGATGAGGATGAGGGTATTAAATAACATTCAGATTTTCGAGCTCGAGTTAAACATGTCCTGGCGTCATCAGTGTGGAAGGGGAAGGAGGTGGGTGGGGAAGTATGTTTGTGTTTCACTAGCTGTGACTTGTTATTTCAGAGAATCTCATTTTGATTATTTTTATTTGTATGCGAATTCAAAAATGATGCCCTGAAATTGTAGCGACTGCGCCACACGGCGTATGATTAACACTGATTTGCCTCTATGAAAGGCTGGCCAACTGAGCTGCCCGCGAATTTCTTGAGTAGATAGTTAATTTCTCCGTCGGTGATGGGAAAATGGGACGAGATCAAGTTGGCGAGTTCAAGGCGACGGATTCAAATGGACGGATTGAAGTGGACGGATTCAAGGGTCGGATTCATGCGGACGGATTCAGGGGACGGATTCAGAGGAGCGGATTCAGAGGAGCGGATTCAAGAAATGGATTCAAGGGGACGAATTTAAAGGGACGGATTCAAGAGAAGAGTTCAGGGCGACGAGTTCAAGGTGACGAGTTCATGTTTACGACTTCATGATGACGAGTTAAAGTTGGCAAGTTCATGTTGACGAGTTCGAGTTGACAAATTTAAGGTGACGAGTTCATGTTGACGAGTTCAAGTTGACAAGTTCGAGGTGACGAGTTCAAGCTGACGAGTTCAAGGCGACGAATTCAAGGTGACGAATTCAAGGTGACGAGTTCAAGGTGACGAGTTCAAGGTGACGAGTACAAGGCGACGAATTTAAGGCGACGAATTCAAGGTGACGAGTTCAAGGTGACGAGTACAAGGCGACGAATTTAAGGCGACGAATTCAAGGTGACGAGTTCATGGTGAGGCGGTCAAGGGGAGGGATTCTAGGGCACGGATTCAAGTTAAAATTGTGGGACAGCGCCGCTTACAATGATAGTCTAATATAAATAACAGAGATTGTTTCCAGAAGAAACACTTTCGTAATTTTTACCGAAATTATGTTTGAAATTCATGTATCTTTTGTCGACGTAAACCTTTATGGAAAATTTAGCTGTGAAATAAATCAACCCTCTATCAATAATTCAAAGATAACCTGAAATATATATGGAATGGAAATATGTTACCTAATTACATTTAACAAATGTTTGATTACATGGCCATTCTAAAGAAAATGTGATTGTTTGAAGTTTCAGTTGTTGAATTGTTAAGAACTCTTCAAAGAAGAAAAGCCCGGTGAACACGTTTGTCCGACGCTCTTCTTATTAATATTGAAATGAAGTATTTAACCCGATGAAATGAATTTTGTTTACTTTTAAATGTAATCGGTTCGCATGGAGGACAGCATCCTGGAGGTTTTGTTTTATTAGGACGCAGGTTTGGCTGTGCACGGCATGTGTGTCCGCTTACGTGTGTGCGAATTCGGGGCAGATTAATTGCTGCACCTGCACGGCTGACAGGCAAACCGCCATGCGATCCCCACGCAGGCGATGATTGGTTGTGTGACGCGTTGAAGGCTTGCTAATGAAATTACTTTTTCGCAATTACGGGGCGAGCGAGATGGACATGAGATGTATTCGGCTTTTAGGGACCGAACGGAGGGGTCGGGGAAGAAGCAGATACATTTCCAACAGAATGAATTTAATTCATTTAAGTGGCAAACATTTCCGCAAAGAATCTAAATAACATTTTGGATTTCTAAGAATGAAGAGCTGCTGTCACTGGGAAAATGGAATCGCGCAAATTTTTCGCTGTCCAGGCTTTCCGAAGGAACGAAGGGAATCAAATTTAAATAAAACTCGTTATCCTGTCGTCAGATCGGTTTAGCAGTGACATCGTTGCCAGCAAACTTCGCTGGTTTCTGTCACTGCTTCGCTTTTTGCTTTGTCTCGACACAGCAGGCGGAGGAGGGTGTGGAAGGGTGGGCGGAGGGGCGTGGTGTGGGGTGGGAGGGGCGTAGAAAGCTGTCATAATTCAAACCCAACGCATTCTCGGTGTGCGTGCAAACCCAACGTACAGCAAAAACGATTGCCGCACGCTTCACTGACCTCGCACGGAGTGTCGACCGCGCGCGCTATTTCGGGCTTCTTTTTGCGATTCCCCATTCCCCTTTCTGGCTCGCTTCCTCCTAAACACGGAGCGCGCTTTCTGGCACAGCAGAATTGCAGAAATTGAGTTCTGACCGACTTTGCGAGCGCCGAGCGCCGCGCTGATTTGCATGTTCGAGCGGAGGCGATGCCAGAAAGCAGCTTTTCTGCGCCTCGAAGTGTGCAGCGGGACATGCAAAGCACGAAAAACCATCAAAAGCGAGCCAGTGATTTCCTGCATATTTCACGACTTTGTTGCGCAGCGCGTTCCGCATGCATTTGCATGCAGCTGAGCGCATAAATTTCGGTCCACGCCCGTCCGTAGTTGCCGCCCCGTCCGCGCACTCCTTTCATTCATTAAACATTTTTTGCGCTCGCCTACGTCGAGATTTCTTTCGGCTTTTCGTGTTTAGTCAGTTTTTCGGACGGCACGCTGAGAAGGCAGAAATCGGTCAGCGTAGAAACCGATTCGCCGGTTTTGTGCGAACGCATTCGCCCGGATCAGCTTCCGCTTCTCTGCGGACGCTTTTAATGGACGTGCGAACAAGCCGGAGTAGCTTGGGAGGGGCAGCTCGGCTCCTTGGCCGGCCCCACCGAATCGCTTGTCTATTGCAAAGTCCGATTTTTCTATCTCAAATGAATGCCAATTTTTTCAGAACTTTTCGAGCCTTCTAAAACGAAACTGAATGAATAAACTTTCGGCCACTATTCGATTTTTTGCAGTCGTTAGTTGAAGTCAATGACGAAAAAGCGCAGCGAGATGAAAAATATGCGGCACACCAGCACCAACCTTCAGAAGATGGAAATTTCTGAAATAAAGCGAATGCTCGAGGCGACACAATTTTCGTTTCTGACTCGAGTGCGAAGCAGGAATCGCGAAGAAGGCGATTCGTTTGCAGTCGGGACGAGACATTAACTTCTTCTATCTAGAATTTGAAGCGATCTCTTTCTTCTAGCTTCGAATTTAAAGAGATAATCGAGACCAAACAGCTTCTTCAATGACGAGAAAAGACGAGAGTCGAAATAATATGGATTTTTGTAGTAGAGACGATAATCGAGAACACTGAGTAAGAAGTGAGCGCTGGGTTAAAAGCGTGCAGTTCAGGAGTTATTGAAGAATCCTCTAGAATTATAAGCGACGCAATATATACTCGTAAACACCATAAAAACCACAAAATTCGTTATCCAATCATCACACATTTTGGATCTTCAGGTACTTTTAGTCGCCAATTTTGGCATTTATTTGCTGGTAGAAATAAAAAGGTCGGCAACAACGAGAATTAGGATAATAAAAAATACCCATCAGTGTAAGGGGTCCCCCAGCATTCAATAAACACAAATTAAAAACACAGCCAACTACAACAAAAACCCAGCCACGGACGCACAGCCAAGCCGCACAGAGCAAACACTTGTAACCCCGCGAGGAAAATAAGGACTGGATGGATTTTTCCGCCGTAGAGTTCTACGGTGAGAAGAGTTCTGAGCAAATTCTGCGACCCCGAGGTGAACCAAGAGAGGTTAACTAACTGCGAGTAGATGAATTTCTTTTCGAATATGCGAAGCATGAAAACCTTTTCACCCACGAAAGTTTTCTAAATGGAGAAGCAGTGCTTCGGAACCAATTATTTCGTCGATCCATTAAAATAGCTCTTCCAAGTGTTCCCACTGGAGCGCTACAGATTCACACATCGTTTCCAGACATTCCTAGTGGGTTGCTACACATCCGTAGGAATGTTATTACGTGGGAAAAGGAACAAGAAAACATTAACGCACAACGCTTGGAGGTTTTAATAGTTTTTCTCTTGCTGGCGGCAGTCAGACTACAGTATAAAAAAGCTGTACACAAACACACGCGAGTAGAACTGCGTTTACGCATGTGTGTGTACGAGGTATCCGTGTGGCGTTGTTTCCCAAAAGTCGTGATTAGCCTTGAGTCGAATTCTCTTTGCCACCGCCGATGTTTTCCCTGCGGCGCTGCAATCCCGTCCTGCTTCCGACGACGACCAGAGTGGTTTAGGGTTTCATTACTCGATTGATTTAATGACGGCATGAAGTGGAATCCCTGCAATGGCTGCTGTTTTGCAGAACATGGATTTCTTTCCATTTTTCGTCTGTTTCTGGTTTTGTTTGGTTGGAAATACATTTCAATGCAGCGCGATTTTGTTTCTCCGTATTATATTATTTGCCTGCGAATATCATTGAAAGGAAATACAGGAGTTGTAAAGGAATTTTAAATAAAATATTATAATTTTGTGTTCTTCGAACCAGACACATGAAGTTTTTTATACATCTCTTCTCCTCTCTCCGGGTTAACACACAACGATTTGTTTGCAAAGACAACCAGTCGTCTGTCACGTTTATTTTGCTTTCTGTGACTTTTCAATTAATATCGGTTCGACCTCCGATGACACTACGAATCACAGTTCGGACATGAAGCGCAGAGGCTCTCAGAATTGCGAAGTCTTCAGAAAAAATGCATTTTATTTATTAACGAACGCGTGTGCTTGTAAATTGTACGTGTACTTTGTAAATTTGTGCTCTTGTTTTGGTCCTTCCAGCTGGAATCGATTCGTTAATTTGAACGAATAAATCGTTACTACTTTAAACAAGCCAACTTGTAATATCAGGGCTGTAAAAATGCTCTTTAAACTCAGTTCTCAATTTTTATCACTTCTTTATCGATTCGTAGATTTAACATCAAGTTACATGATGATCTATTTATTTATACATTTGATTTCATTCATTTATTTAAGTATAACATTCATTTATTTATTTGTCCCCTCGTTCATTCACTTATTTATAATTCAGTGGCAATGGCCTTATTTTAAGCTTGAAGCTCCTTAATATTAGACCATTTCTAAAATTTATTTAATAATTACAACTTCTTAATCTCTTGCTATAACTATTAATAGGTATTTTTTTCATTTCGGTTTTTAGCAATTGGTTTTTATAGATTCTCAGTTATCTTTTTCGTATGCTTTCGCAAATATTGTCTTCCGACAAAATGTCTCCATTGTGATTTCATTGCAGCTATTATAGAAATACACAGAGTCGCGCTGAGGTCGCATAAGTCCTGTTTTATGTATTCTGTGCTGCTCTTTTTTGTTCTGTTTTATACCCACAGCCACACATGGGTCCACACATACATAAATTGATAACAACTATAAAGATCCCCATGAAATACGATGTTTGTAGAAATAAAAGCAAAAGTTATTGCAGAAGTTAAGTTGGACTTGGAAAAGATAAAATTTAATGGCAAGACTAATTTATTCCAGGGATTTATACGAGTATATCTGACAAAATATTAGATTATTTTGGTAAGTAGGATTCACTCATAGCAAAGGGCGTGTGAAGATAAAATGTTACTCATACTCATTGATATACCGAAGGGTTTGTAATTAATTCAACATTTATAAGTAGTTGGATGTATCCGTCATATATTTTGTGAATGAAGTTACGTTTGTTAAAAGAAATTGTCTATATTTTTTGGTTGTATAAACGAATAGAAATCTTTAACAACACGTCGTGGCGTTCTGCAACCATTGAATGCACCTGTTTTAAAAATTCATTCATGGGATTCCTTTTTTGCTTATCCTTCCTCTTTTCTCTGCTTCTGGTTTCTATATTTTCCCGCTGATACGGTAACAAATTGCTCTGCTTACGACTTCGTGTGGGACTCTTTCAACTGCGTTGTGCTCAGTGAAGTTTAAATGAAAGAAAAAATAATTTACTCAACGTTACTAGCCGCTGCTGCACACGCACACACATACGTGCACACACCCACACTTAGGCACTCAACTTTATTGCTTGCATTATCTTCAGAGAATCGCATGGCTTTGCTTCGTTCTGTCTTCCGAACGGCATCGTCATCTTCGCCATTCACTTCGTGGCTTAAACAGCTTAAGGCGATATTTTTTGAACCTGATTGCATTTTTGAGCAAACCTTCAAGCGGGATTCCTCTCCTCTCTTCTCCTCTCTTCTCTACTCTCCTCCGCCACCAACCCGCAGCCAAAATGCACTTAAAATTTATCGCTTCGATTTCCTTAAAAACCAGCTTGTTTTTTTCCTTCTGTCCATCCCACCTCCTTCTTGTCCTTCTGATTTTCCCTGTATTCCTCATGCTTTCTTCCCGTTTTAAAGAATTTTTCGTTCATCATCGCGTTATAAATTTGCATTTATCGTTGCTCGTTGCAACTCGATGCCCCTCTTGTCGCCTCTCGCGTTTCCACATTTTGATGAAAGCTTCTCAGTTCTTTGCTTTGTTGTTGCTGCTGCAGTTCGGCGCCAATAGCGACTCCTTTGTGTGGCTGCTACTCCTGCACTGCTATAAAAACCACAACCTGGAGAACTTCGCCGGGAATTTAAAGCGAAAAAAGCATAAATTAAAATGTAACAAAATAAATGGGGAAATTATAGTGGTTGAAGAGGAGAGGTTGGTGGGCAGAAGCAACCGCATTAATTGCAGGGGTAACAGACAAAATTAAAAAATAAGAAAGCATTTCTGAACAGGGTTTACCAACCCGTGGTCGACGGACCACCAGTGGTCTACAGAAGAGGTTCGTAAAACTTTGTTTAGTTGTTACTTGACAGTTGTTCCGATTATATAAAATCTGTATGAAGTGTCAAAGTTTCAGCCGATTTCGTGGACCGTGATATTCAATTCATCGATTTGCGAAAAGTCGTTATAGTTTTTCCAGATTCAAATAAAATCGGATTGGAATTCTGTCATGAATAGAAACGAGGTAGAAAGAGGATCTGCGTTTTTTGTCTCCTCCACCACTGCGATGGCACACGAATATTCGAGTGCTTACACACACCTGTTTATTTTTCAATTTCGTTTGACAATCGAGGACACGGAGGTTGTGAAAGTAGAACGAGGGAAAATAACCCGCGAAAGTTAAGACACGCTTAAAAATCACGATTACATTGCGATTCGATTGGAGTTCCTTTTTTGTCTCTTTACACGTTGATGTCAAAGTGGTGCGAAAAGTGAGGATTGCAGTTTTTCCTGGAAGAAACTATTTACAGTTAATGTAACTGAGTCAGGTTTTCTCACCTTCTCACCTTCTCTTTATATAAATTTTAACGAAACTTCAGTTCGCAAAAAAAAGAAAAGAAAATCGAAGGCGCTGAAGGAAATATGGGATAATTTTCTATTTCTTGCTGTCCGTAAATATTCTCTCTGTGAGATCATGCTTCCTCCCCTATTCCCCTCTTAATCTCTGGTTTCCCTTCTCTCTCCTTCCCTTCCCTCATCCACCACCCCCTCCACACCACGTTACTATCTAACTTCGAAATTGAATTGATAGCATCATCGTCATCATCTCCAGCAGCTTCGTCAACAGCAGCCGTTGGAGGACGTCATTGCTGACGAAAGTCCTTGTATCACCTGGTATTTATCTTAATCCTGTTTGGCAGAAACTTTCGAGGGGTGCAGGAACGTGTGAGGATTATTAGCGACGGAGAGAAGGAAGCAGTTTATTGAAATTGCCTCGACGAAGTTAGCACGTAACTAAATATCAGAGGATAAAATCAGGAACGAAGTCTCTGTGAGCAACTTCGAATCAAATTTGTTTTTTTATCATGTATGATTTCTTACATTCGAAAAATCGCCCTGAATTTTGGCTTGAATTTCCACTTAAATTTATGTTTCATTGTAAAAATAAAAATAAATTTATTGTTTATTTATTTTTTTTTATTTTTATTTTTAATTTTTATTTTTTATTTTAATTTTTTTATTGTTTTGTAAATAAAGAACTTGTAATATAAGAGAGAGAGAGAGAGATGGGAGAGAGAGAGAGAGAGAAAACGCTGTTCTTTCCCTCCATTCTTCTCTCGCGCCATAACGTGCAATCTTCTTGATTTCTGAGAATGTCATTTTAGAAAAACCTAGTAAAACTTCAAGTGTAGTTTCATGTGAGTGTGTTTGGCTTTCTCAGAGTTCGTATATGCGCTGTATGTGTGTGCATTTGTGTCATGCAACCCACACCCTTCCTGGAGTTCTGTAGTTGTTATCCTCACACGTACAAATTCATTCAATTGAAGTTTCTACGTCTTGTACGTGTAGTGTGTCTGATGCTGATTTTTATCAATTTACGTAAATTGAATATTGGCGACAATCCGTGTGTGCCATTTAATTACGAAGCTTGTGAATTCTCTCATTTTTTTCTTGTGTTTATCCTCACAAGCTTCGTTTTCCTTGACTGCACTGATTGTCTGCTGTTCTTTTACTCAATCAGATACTCAGCTCACTGCAAAAGAAAATGTTTGGCTTCCCAATCAACTTGGTATCAGTAAAAATCGCTTTATATATCCCCACTTGGGAATACTAGAGGCGGTAACCTTGTCTACGCGGGTGTGTTGATGCCCTGATCCCCTTAAAATGGATTGCCTCAGAATCAAGAAGAAAAGACTGAATATATTGTGTATTAAGAACCACAGAAGGCTATATTGGCGACCTTATCTGCGAATTATAGAAGTGCAATTGTCAGTCGATTGTTATGTTGTGGACAATGAGCAGCATGATGGATCCTGATCAACAGTACGATTTCCGCCATCAGAAGCATGTGATGGCACTCCTTGAAATCAAGAAGCTGATTTCTTGAAAAGCACTCGATTTCGCAGCGACTCCCTCCAATGGCCCGTATTTCCCGTATTAATTGCAAGTAGCATTCAAAGACTTTCTAGTTTGCATGCAGTTTTACATCCACTTGCCTCACGTACAGTTTTTACTCCTAAAAATTGCCTTTTTAGTTCGCTTTCCGAGTGCATCCTGGCCCTTCCTGTCTCACAGGATGCTTGTCGAGCAAACTCAATTGATTTCGTTCGCAAACAGAGCTGCAAGGCTGCAGTAAATCCATCGAGTGCTTATTTGCAAGCAGGGAGGGCATCCTGTCGCTGTCCTCAATGCAGTCTTGACTTGCTGTGGCCTACTTGGACGCTGATGCACTTGTTTGTACTCCACTTCGGAAGTCTTCAAGGGAGCTCGTGCACCATGCATTCGCCGAGGATACCCATCATCTTCTGGGTGGCCTGCGACGCTCGGTCGGATTGGCGCCGCCCGAAGGATATCCTGCACTTAGTCGTGCAATTTCTACATTCGTGGTATCAGATGCTTGTGCGGCGGTGCAGTGGCGTCCGGCCGGAGTAGATGAAGCGAAGGACTTCTTTCTTTCTGTGCAGGTGCAGCGCATTTTTCCCATTTTGATTCCTGTCCTTCTGCTTGTCGGGGCGCTGAAGAGGCGTGCGAGCCAGAGAAGGATTCACTTTACAAGTGGCTCACACACACAGCGAGTGTGTACGAAGTGATATCGCATTTCTGGATTGCAAATTGAAGTATCCGTTATATTAACTCTGAGAGGAAGGCGATTATTTAAGGGTTCGAGAGAAATTTTAGACAAAACGACCGCAAAATTCAGACTCGTACAACTTGGGATCGTCTAACAAAGTATTTCCTCTAAATGTTCCTCTTCGTTGAGCTTTAAAAAGTCGATATCCTGCCTGCGTTGCTCCGCTTTAACTCTAAATCGGAAATGTTTTCTTGGCTGCGTTGCAATTTCACTTGCAGTGAGTTCACTTTGGCTCTTGTATTTCAAACTTTCGGCCAATTTTGCTGCTCGTGTGCACCGCACGCTGCGTCGCACAGCATCCCTGCCAAATCTGAGCGCCATTGTGTGCCTCTTTTTTGGCGAAATTCCATGCCCTTCGTGTTGAAATATCTTAGCAACTTCAAAAAATGGCTCAAAATTTAAAACGATCGTCATCGCGTCTGTTTCTGTCGGTTGCTGTGTCCGTGTGCGATGCATTTGGTTCGGATACACAGGAATCCCCGGAGATTCGGTGTTGCTCTGCGTGCGATTGTGTTTCGGGTTTTTTTTTTGTCGTGCAACCGAGCAGCGAACCGACGAAAAAGGAGCCAAAATTTATGTTGAAGGGTTATCGGGACATAACTCATGACCCACTAGCTCGGCTTCCTGTTGGCTGGGAGCGGAGTTCAGTGCACCGTCTAGCATTTGCGGTTGAAAGCGTCTACCGAGTTTGTTTCCGCTTTTTTTACACTTCAGTGTTACACAGATTAAATAATTTAAGTGGGAAAGTTTAAAGAACTTGCGAAGAAGGAAGAAAAAAGAGGGCTGAGACGAAAATGTCCATTCATTTAATCATTTACACTTTCTTGCAAGGACTGCAGAGCAGAAAGTGAAGCATTAAAAGCGGTAAACAGCATTCAAGAAACGCTTTGTTTGATAATCTTGAGCGTTTCCCACTACACTGTCGCGTTTTGCTTACAAACTCGACCCCGCAATCTGCCGAGAACTCCATTCCTTGAGATAAATCGGCGCTGTAGTGACGCGGACTTCGTTAAAAATGTGCAGACTCGAACGAAAGGACGAATGCGCCCTCCTTCTCCTCGTTTTCTCAGCAAACTTTGTTTGTACGCAGTTTTTGCTCTATGTTTTCTTTTATTAACTTTTTCGGCTTCTCTTCGACGTTTTCACTTCCTTTATTTTTCCTCTTTTTCCTGTTTCTCTCGCAACTCAAAGTCACGAACGCGTTTCGCTGGTTTCGCGTATGGTTTGGTCTGGAAGAGGAAGCGACAAGTCTGCTGCTTTCTATAGCTTCTCAGCTGATATACTATATAATGATACTGCCACGCTTCACTCCCACCCCCTCGATTTTTACCCTCCGGTTTTCCACACTGTCGCGCCGTGGCTTTGAAGTTGTTGCAAATGTTTGCATTTTCCAAAAAAGCTCACTTTGCGAAAAAGTGGTACTTCGCGAAAACTCATCGTGAAAAGTGTATAGAAAGTGTATTTGTATTCCCCGCACGCCCACCCACCCCTTGCCGACAGGGAAACGAAGTTGTCAAGTAAATCCATCAGAGGGCGCTTCTGGCTTTTGACACACACGCAGCGTTGCCAAGTATTGCCACGAACCCGATCTCTCCACAGCTTCCCTGGCTGCCACATCACTCTCCACCCCACTTGACTGCTAACCTATCCCATTTTACCCCAGTATTCTCAACGCTTTTGGTTTGTCTCTCCGAGTTAAATTAAATTTATAAAGTTATTACTAATTTCAAAAATTTAATGTCTATAGAGAGTGAAATACTTCAGTATGGTGAAATAATTGTGTAATTGCAGTTGGATGCTTCTAGTTGACGCTTAAAGCGGAGGAGCGGAGAGCAACTCAGCTTTAGCTACACGGCAACTGCTGACAGTTTTGTGCGACACACAGATACGGCTAATAAAGCAGAGAGATTAACACCGCACACACACACACGCGCAACTACAGCCGCAACAATAATTACGCTGGCAACAATGCGAAGGAAGTTCTGCCGCTAGCAGCAGATTTCCGTGCTTAAACACGGCAATCGGAATATTAATGCAGCGTGTAAATGTGTGCACGAGAATGCAAGTGTGCGTGTGTGTGTGTGTGGGTAACTTGTACGTGTACTGTTTGAAGCAAAGCGGGTTTCAGTTACACTCGTGAGTGTCAATAAGTAATTCACACTCGTGCAACTAATTAAGTGCGTTGAAAGCCAAGCGCTTCAAAAGTCGCACAAAAACTGTAGAATGCAAACGCAGAGTGAGAGAGAGGGAGTGATAGGAGAGAGAGAGTGAGAAGGAGAGAGAGAGAGAGAGAGAGAGAGAGAGAGAGAGGGAGAGGAGACAAATTCCATGAACTCATGTCAAATTATCGGCCGATAGAAGAAATGTTCACCAGTTTCAGCGCCACTCTTCATCATTGCAACGTCTAAGTGACGACCGGCTGCTGCTTAATGAACTCGCATTCATCATCGTCGCTCATTAACTCTCGCAGGCCAACTGCACTCACAGTTGCTGGCGAGCCAACGCTGTTGTAATTTAATTAGTTGCCTGACAAACAGTGACAAGCGCTGTCAGTGCGCACAGCTAATAATTGGCTCGCAACATGGGCGTCGCCAGATCTTTTTCGGGGGTGCAGAGCATTTTCTAGCGAGAAGTCAGCTCGACATGCGAGTTTGCGTTTTAAATTTATCAATTAAAAAGCTCCCACGAGTACAAGTAACGCCGCCCAATTTCGAGATTGATTTTCAAGTCATACGACTCACTTTGATTTCTGAGGGGGCAGCTCCCCCTCACCCCTTTCGCCTCTTGCCACAGCCGTCTCTACGTGCAGGTGATGACAGCATTTCATATTTCATAAACTCGCTCTCACGCAGAGAGCGCCGTCGTCGATTATTATTAACGATTATGCAAGCGAATACATTAGAAAATTAATTGACAGCTTTGTATGTGTGCACGTGTGCGTATGTATGCATTGTGTATGGATGCATGTATGTTGAAATGACCCCAATATTTCTCGGGCAGAAATTCAATACCCCAAAATGTGGGGTTTGAGTTTCAGTTTTCTTGAATTCTAGTTTAATGTTTTGTTTTTTTCATTATTAATATTGAACACGGGCGATAGCTGTCAAAGTCGGACGTGATTTCTTTCCTACTAAAAAAAAAATAAAAATTTTATATAAAAAAAATAAAAATATTAATTTCTTTGCCTTTGCATTGATTTTGCAAATAATTTTGACCACAAAAGTTCGCTCATAAGAGTGTAAAGTGGTTTACGGTTTTTAAATGGCTTCGCAAGCCAATCTCAAGGTTAAAAAAGTGCCACCGGATAAGTCTTTGTTGCCGTCATCAAAAAAGTCACTGGATCAGGATTTGGCGAATGCATGTTTTGATGCTACTCCTACTACAGATGGTCGAGGTTCAAGCGAGTCTCAGATGTTTCAATTTGGCGCTGTGTCTGCCGTCAACGTTCAACCGGCTTCTGATCGCCATAATGAATTTTCAACTACTTCAATGGAATGTACAGATGTCAACACTAAGGAATTTGAAAATGTGGTTAATAAACGCCGCAGAACAGGAAGTAATCATGAAATTGATCTGTCATCTTACGCTATGAGGAGTCAAGTGCAGCTTTCTCAATCGAAACAGATAAGTTCAGAAAATCGTTTTGCTATACTAGGTAAACTGGAAATTGAATCTGACCCGACTACCGTTAGACCTCGGCAACCTGCACATCAGAAAGCCAATGTTAAAAGTATTGATAATACCTTTTGTCCTCCAATTTTTCTATATCATGTAGATATCAAACATTTAGTTAAGCAATTAAATGAGAAAAATATTGTTTTTAAAATTGTAAACAAAAACAAAAATAAGAGTAAACTTTATCTTAAAAGTGCATCAGCTCATTCCGAAATGATGCAACTCTTAAATGATAAAAATGTGGAGTCGTACTCCTACACTCCCAAACAGCTAAAACATACTAAGTTGGTTTTACGGGGACTGTATCATAATACTGAAACTGACGAGATCAAGAGTGCAATCGATTTCTTAGTTCCAAACATAGTGTCGAACGTTTCAAAGTTTTCAACCATTTATTCGAAAAAAAACAACATTGACACAGGTTTATTTCTTATTACGTTGAATTTGGGAAAGTCAGCAAATGAGGTAACAGCTCTAAGGTTCCTTCTTAACCAAAGGATCACTTGGGAATCACCCAGAAATTCTAAGAAGGAGGTACAGTGTTGGAGATGCCAGAAATGGGGTCATATGTCCAATAATTGCAACAGACCCTTCTGTTGCGTTAAGTGTGATCAAAAGCATCTACCAGGGGCTTGTAAGTTTGTTTCGAATGCGAACAATTTGCCTTATTGTGTGAATTGCCAACAGTCTGGCCATCCGTCAAGTTTTAGAGGTTGCCCAGTGTTCAAGAAATTCGTTGAAGGCAAAAATAATCGTAAAAAAGAATCTATTGATAGAAAAATGTTGGCTTCAGCTAATGTGCGCACTTCAATTAACAATTCTAACTTCATATCTCCTAACAGGTCTTTTGCCAGTCTTTTTAAAGATTCTGTTCCGAAAAAATCCGCAAGGCCTGCTTTAATTAAGGAATTTTTAGAGATTGCAAACTCACTGTGTCAACCTGTGGAGCTTTCTTTAGAAGACAAAATTGTGTTATTTTTATCAGATTACAAATCACTGTCAAAAGTGGAAGCTAAGAAACGTTGCATGTCTCTTTTACAAGAAGTTAACGATGCCTATGGTCCGTGATTTTCTTAACGTTCTTTCATTTAATGTTAGGTCACTAATTGAAGTGAGCCGAAGACTAGATTTACTACAGTTGTTAAATTTAAATAACATTGACGTTGCGTTTGTTCAGGAAACTCACTTGAGGGCTAATCAAAAAGTTTACCTGGAGGATTTTACATTTCTTCGTGATAATAGTCAGCTTGGGGTTGGCATAGTATTAAGGAAGTCTTTGAAATTTTCGAAAATTAACGGTGTTGGAATAAGTTTTCCTAATTTATTTATATCAATTGACACTCTAGTTAATGGTGTCACCAAGAAATATTTATTTGGGTCGTTTTATATTCCATGTAACTCTCCACATTCTTTAGTCTATGATGGGCTATCAATCTTAGCGCGCTTGTCTCAAAATTTTGATGGAACCATTGTTGGAGGAGACTTCAATGCAAAAAACGTTGACTGGGGTGATTCCATTAATAATACCAATGGTAATGCACTCTTCAGTTGGTTACAGCACAATATTCTCAGCTTCACAAGGTTATCGGACTCAACACCTTCTTATCCTAACGGTTCGTCTTTTCTTGACCACTTCCTAATCAGCTCAAATCTTTTAAACTCCACAAATCCAAATTTTAAAATTTCCAGTCTTCCTACTTTTTCTGATCATTACCCTCTTAAATTGCATATTAAATTCACGGATTTTGAGTTTCTTCTCCATTCCCCCCATTTTTTCACCTCCTTCAGAAGAACCAATTGGGATACGTTTAGAAATGATTTCGTTAATGAAATAATAAATCATTTTCCTCCGTCTTGTAGAAATTTAAGTAATCACGAAATTGATGCTTTCATATCACTGTTTTCTAATTCTTTAAATTCATTGGTTACACTTCATTCTGAAAGAATTGTTAGAGAAAATAAAAAAATTATTATTTCTGACAATATAAAATATTTGTTTAAAATCAAGCATCGTTGGCAGAGGGATTTGAAGCGTATTTATCATTGTAATTTCAACCGTTCAAGTCCAAGTTACTTACTCCTGTCTAAGCAAATTCAACTGTTGAGCATTATTATTAAAAAACAAGTAGAAATTGAACAGTCCAAAATTTTTAGCGTTAAACTGAGCAAAATTGTGCCAGGCCCAAGGGCTCATAAACAAATCTATAGTTTAATAGGAGCTAAAAAAAAATCATTAGCAAAAAACCTTTCAGTTAACGGCGTCGATATTGAAAATAACGATGAAAAACTGCAACATCTGCTAGCTCATTTTTCCAATATTTACAAGGGTTCTCCTCCTGGCAGGGACATTTCTTATATAGAAAATTCGCTAACAAATATTTTTGCTCAATCTCCACAAAGCATCCATATTTTTAGTAATGTTTTAAGTGCACTCAATGAATGCCACCTTCCTAGGTTGACTTATTTGGATGAAGTTTTCTCTTGTGCTGTTAAACTGAATAGCAAAAGGTCTTCTGGTCTAGATGACGTCTCTAATTTCTTAATTAAAAGACTTCCTATGAAAGCTTTTGAATATATTGCAATTGTTTTTAATAATTGTTTAAATAATTCATATTTTCCTGACGCGTGGAAAGTCTCTAAGATTATTCCTATTCAAAAAAAGTCAAACAACTTTGAGGTAAATAATCTGAGACCAATTTCTTTGTTGTCTAATCTAGGAAAGCTTTTTGAAAACGTTATTCGCAGAATTATGGACGTCGGGCTGGATCCATCTTATATTCCAAATTTGCAGTTTGGTTTTAAAAAAGGTCACTCAACAGTTGATGCTTTATTGAAATTTCAAAATGATATAGTTTCTAACTTGCGTAATCGTCGTTGCACCGTTGCAATTTCTTTAGACATTGATAAGGCTTTTGATCGCGCATATCATAACGGAATTCTTTTTAAAATGTTTCAAATTGGTTTCGCTCCCTCAATTATTAAATTATTCAAGAGTTTCTTTGCAAACAGAAAGTTTTGCGTTCTTTTTAATGGATTGCTTTCGGATATTGGTGACATAAGTTGTGGAGTCCCTCAGGGTTCCATCTTAGCTCCTCATCTTTTCAATATTTTAATGTACGATTTCCCACACTTTGGGCCTAATTCGACGGGTCTTTTGTATGCTGACGACTCTCTTCTGTACTCTCACCATGAGTCCCCTAAGTTGGCGTTAGATCAGACTTTGCAACATCTGCAAATTGTACGACGTTTCTACGAGAAATGGGGTATTAAAGTTAATGCATCTAAAAGTGAAGCCATTTGCATCAGGAATGCTTCAGGGAAATGTAAGTCGTTTGTTGTGCCTGAAAGCAAAACTTTACAATTCGCTCTGAATGGGTCTGAGATTCCTTTCAAGGATTCCATTAAATATCTTGGCATTAATTTTTACAGTCTTCTGAAATTTAACAAACATGCAAGAATTGTACTGAAAAAAGCTTACAGAATTTTGGGCACTTTTTCAAGTATTTTTTGGAACAGAAACTTACCAAAAAGGACAAAACTTTTGTTGTATAAAACCTGTATTAGACCTGTTATCTTGTATGGATTTCCTATTTGGTTTAACGTTTCTCCAACTGTCATTAGAGAATTTGAAATTTTAGAACGCAAGGTCTTACGTCATTGCATTGGAAAGTATTTCCAATCGCCTACAAAACGTTTCTCGAATCGTTTCGTTTATTCGGAAGCTAAAGTTTGCCCAATTGGCCTTTACGTGTCAGATATTCTACATAGATTTATCAATAGAATTTCTTGCCATGTTAACGATTGCATTCTTGATATCTTCAACCAACAAAGAGTTTTTAGCTGGTCAAATTTAAGGTATTTATCACCCATTGGCTTCGCTAACGAAGCTCCCGCTAATTTTGATTTAAATGTGTCACTTTGTCACAATTTTTATAAAAATACAGTTCCTGATTCTCATAGAGGTTAGCACTCAAATGTGTCTAAAAGGTTTGTTTTCTCTTTTTTGGTTTTGTATTAATTTTTTATTATTTTTTTTTCTTTATTTTTCTTTTCTTAGAGCACTAAGTTAGCATTAAGTTAGCATTAAGATCTAATCTAGGTTAAGTGATCTATATATCTCAATCCATGTCAGCTCCGGGAGCAAGAGCGTTTAATGTTCATGTTATTGTTTTCTTCAATGTTCTCTTCTTATTAATAAGTTTGATACTGCTGTACATATATGTTTTTTAGATAATACATTATAGTCTTTAATTTTTATCCACAATTGTAATTTGAATTTTTGTAAACTTATAATGTTGTTGAAAAAAAGGCTCAATAAAATTTCAATTCAATTCAATTCAATTCATTATTAATATTATGCGAGATTTTTCTTTTACAGTTCGTTTCGATATTTTCTGTTATTGTATTCCTCCCTCCTTCCTGCGCTTGGTCTGCGCCCCTCTGTGCCCCTTCGTGCTTCTTCTTCATTGCAATTTCCTTCGTTTCCGCCTCCAAAGCGGCGCCCAAGCTGTCACAAAACAATTTGACAAAAGTTTAGAGCGCAAAATTGCCGGCATGCTTCTGGGAACAACTGTGTGAAACGCGTACCCTGCACCGCTGGTCCAGCTCGCAGCCGGTGTCGACGGTCGACGGTTCACCCATATGTGTGTGTTTGTGTGAGCGTGGATCTGTTGTAAGCGAGCGCGTGTGCGTGTGTGCGCTCCACGCTGGCACGTTCAGAGCCTGACTTCCGGGTGCGGCGGCAGTTGTGTGCATGTTTCGCTGGTTACCCGAGTTACGCTCCGGTGAATTTTGAACTCCTCCTCTGCGACACCCTCCCCCTAACCACAAACTCGCCCTCAATGTCACAGAGCATTCATAAAATTGTCAGCCGCACTCAGTCTGCGTCTGAGCCAGACAAAACATTGCCTTTCCTTCAAAATGTACTTCTCGCTCCCGACTCCGGTTACAACCCGACATAAGGCGGCAACCGTCTCTTCCGAAATATAACTGCATACTTAAAAATGCACAAAACACAAAGGGGGGTGGGGGCGACACGAGGAGAAGCGGAGAGATGATGCACGGAGAGAACTTATTTGCGAGTTGTAGTTACGTTGTCGTTGTTCAAAGCAGCTCTCATTATCTGCTAAAAGTCGACGAACATTTTGAAAAGGATGTAAAAAGTTGTCGATGCCACTTCCGTCATCCATTTAGCTGTTGGGTTTCTTTGCATGCAACCGAAAATTCAGCAATGATTGTGACTGCGGAGGAGTGAAAATACAGAAGAGAGAAGAGAGAAGAGTTGCCGTGTTCAATATTTCCAGAGAAATTACTAGTTCAGTTTATACTGGTTTGCAGTTCTTCGTGGTGTCAACTAGAGTGAGAAGTGACGACATATTTGTCGCCTTCGTTGATGAGCGAAGTTAATCGCATGCAGGGCGATTCTTTCGAAGTAATTTCTAAGATTGACAAGCGAAATGGTGGCAATAAATCGCTTGCTTGCATTGAAAAAAGGGCAGCGGGAGCAGTAGCATTGAAGAGCTTCGAACCAGTAGCGGATTCCCTCGGAATTGCACGAGTCCACACGAGGTGTGTGAACGCTCTCTTCCTCTGTTCGCTTGTGTGTCTGCGGACTGCAGCGCGTCGTTTGAATTCAAGCGTCTGCAGCCTGTAATTGGACGAGTTGTGGCAGTCGTGTCATCTGTCGTGTATGCGTGTGTCTGCCGCATGCCGCCTGCAGTTGCCGCTCGATCCACACTCGATCCACACGCGACCTCTGCTAATTGCTGTAGGACTCGTTGTAAACTTATTAAACTGCTTTTTCAGCTCTTCAGAGTACAACTTTTCACCGCCGGTGTCGGTGAACTTTTCGGTGGTTGCGCCGGTTGCTTGTTGGTGGGGGGAAAAGGCAATTTTTTTGGGGAAAACTTGGGAATGAAAAACAAAGTTAACATTTGCATACCAAAAGCTTGTCTTTCTGTATGGAAATATTTTAAATTTCGTTGTTTTTTATGTCACGATTTCCTGAAATATTTTCAGACTTCATATTTTTTGCGTTCACCTGCAAAAAAAAACCAAAATTTTTAAATCCTCTATTTTACATTTTCATCACTCAGAAAGTTTGAAATATTTTTACGCCTCCACTTCCTTGTTACAGAAATCCCCCTTCCCCTCGATCTTGGCCACGTTCCTGGCTCTGGTGATCCTCACGTCAGGATCTCAAATCAGCTGCATTGGATTTGCATTCGCGGAAACCTTTTTAAATGCAAGTTTAATACGTTGAAAATCTAAAAGTTGCATTTTGTAGACCTCAGCCTCGCCTCATCGCCGCCTAATTAAACGTCACTCAATTTTTCGCGCGCCCTTTCGGACACCAACGGGCACACAAACGCGAATAAATAATGCATTCGTGCGTGAATCGTTCGGCTGCAACACGTGCTTCCGCGTGACGCTGCGATTCCGTGTTGTTCGAGTGACACTCTGTGAGTGCGGCGAAAACGCACACGAGAACAAATCCACGAGTGGGGGAGCAACACGAAATGCAGGAGCGGAACATGCGACGCCCCTAATCAAGCTAATTTTATGCGCGAATAGTTTGCAACCCTTCGCAACGCGCACAAATTCTTAATTTTCTCGCTCTTCTACATTCGAGCTGACATTGTTGACACTGCGACAACAACAACAACGACAACAACAACGACAACAACAGCAAGCCGACGAGGGTTCCTCAACCCTTCCACGATTCATTCCTTGCAGTTCGTAATCCGAGGCACAAACATCCCGCTCGCCTCGTCCTGCACCAGAAATCCTTCATAAGTACGAATTTAACCGGCTTAAATGAGTCACGTGGCGCTCGCCGCTCGCTCTCAGTGTGAACTGTCAATTGGCGAATTCGCTGCGCGGCGATTAGTTGGTGCAGACGTCGGCCCACGTGTGCGGGAGGATTACTCGTCATCCTTCCGTGTTGGACAACAAATAAATCAAAGCAGGAAATCACTTGTTAAGCCGCCAGTCGCGGCCACGTCTCGTCGCCGTGTGAGTGAGTCTGCGAATATTCTGCGCTCCCCTTCTGCGTGGAGAATTTCAGTATTTTAATTAATTCGAATATAATTTAAAATTTTAATGCTTGTAATTGTAAGTGAGGAACAGAGGAAGGCGACTTTTTTAATACATTAATCACTCGGCATCCCGAGTTGTGTCACTCGACGTTCAGGAAGTCGTATTGCCATCCAAAGTGAGCGAAATCACTGGCATATTGAGATAAATTAATGACTTCGAACACAAGAAACGCGCTGAAAGCTCAACTAAACTGAGGAGCAGATGACAGCATTGAAAAGATGACAGCTTAGAAAGTTGAACTTCTAAAGTTTTCAGTTCTACTGTTGGTTGAGTAACGTGTAATTAAAAAAAAGGATTCGGCGAATTCTACAATTTGTTCTCAAGAAACGGCGGCGAGACGCGGACAGAAAAAACGAAAAAAACTCGCGAGGAACGAAGTAAACAATTTTAATAAACAAAAGAAAATAGTAACAGCAGAGAACAACAACAACACGAACAAATGCAACTCGACATTCAATTTTCAAGAGCAAAAACCAAGATGGCTGTCGGAGGAAATCCGTTTAATTTGCGCCGCGATGTTGTGACCAGTGAAGTTATTGTGATTCCGTTGTGAGAGTTTTTATTTGTTCGGCGCTGTTTTGTGCGGTCGGTGTTTGTTGTAGTTGTTGTTGTTGTTGGTTGGGTGGTTGTTATTGTTGATGTGTTGCAGTCGTCATCGTCGTCGTCATCGTCGTCGTCGTCGTATTTGTTGTCGTCGTCTTTGTTGTGAGCCGCTGATGTTTTATTCAAGTTTAGCGTGGCGCTCAAACGTCAATAATAACAACAACAACAACGACCCGATGAAAACAATGGCGCGCAATTACGAGTTTATAGTTTTCCGCTGTCATAATAAATGAAGAATTTCATGCAATTTTTTGTAGAGCTCTCCTGTCTGAGTCTTCTATTGAACTCAGTAATTCGCCGAAGAAGTAAACGGATTCGAGGATGAATGGCGACAGGGAAGTGAAATAAAGGAAGGCAAAAAATGTAGTGGAAGGGCTGCAGAAGGGTTGAGGGAGGGAGAGGAGAACAAAGGAGTTCATTGAACTCGTCTCAAGTTGATGGCGGTTCGAAGTGGTTCGAGGCTTCCCTGACTGGCATTGAAGCGAAGCGCAAATAAACATCGCAGCGCGCTTATAACGAGCGAATAAAACTACTCGAGTCGTAAGACGTTTTTAATGGGCCAAGAAAAATTAAATAGAAATCCAAAACTCTTCACGGCATTCGAGTGAAGTTCGCTTGAATGCTTCATCTGAAGTGGGTTGCAATTTGAGTGGATTTCGTTGTTTTAGTCGAAATGGAAGTACATAATTTCGAAAATGTCTTTATAAAAAAAGGGGAAAACTATATAATTGAGATGCATTCGAGAAAAGCTACCGCTACTGTGGTTTTTGTTGATATCATTTGATATATCGTTGCAATATACGTATTTCTTGTTATTATTCAATCGTTTTTAATGAAAATATCAAATGTTTTCGAGTTGAGTTGGAGACCGTAGCGTATTTTCTCCCCTTCCAAGGTTTCTCCGCCGTCTCCTCGTTTTTAAACACTTCAGTTTATATTTTTACAGTCCTTCGTTGTTTGTTTTCCTTAATATTTAAGTTATATAATTCCTCGAAAGTTCTTTAATAAGGCAACACGATAGTAAAAAAGTCCTTTTTCTGCAGCCGTAGTTTTTATCTCTCGTTTTAAAGCTGTTTTTCCCTTTAAACTCACTTTTATTCCACTATAATATGTGCAGCTTTTCATCTTCCGTGAGGATGCAGCCTTCTTTCCGTGGGTATCCGACTGCAATGTGCGACGCAGGATACGCCAGGAAGCGGCAACAAAACGATTCGCTTGCAAGCGCATAAAAATCAGACAAATAAGATTTTTTGTTGACGATGCGTTGCCGCTATAAAACGCGCACAGTGTTGCAGTGAGTCACGCCGAGTTGTGTGAGCATGAGTTACGAAGAGGGAAAGTGAGGGGGAGAGAGAGAAAGAGAGAACGTTTCTCTACAAAAGCCTGACGAAGAGACGGTGGGTGGGGAGAAAGTGGAGCAAAACGTCTTCTCTCCGTAGAGTTATTTCTACTTAAATAACAAATTGTTCTGAAAATGAATTGAAAAAATTTTTAATCTTTGAAATTTGACAAAAATTAAAACTTTCAAGTGCAAATTAAATTTAGTTTGGAACGAATAACACGAATTTGTGGTCGAAAATATTTTAAATTTTTTAATTTAAAATTAATATTATCGGTTTTTTGAGGTGCGAATGATTTTAAAACAAATTTAATAAAATTTTAGCACTGTGCTCGGTGCGAATAACAAAATCTCGCTGCTGCTTCAACTTCTGACACCGAAATGTTGCGTGTCTTCTTCATTTTTATGCGTAAAAATTACTCTTTTGTTGCTGTCGTTGTTGTTGTTGTCGTTGTTGTTGTTGCTACTGCTGTTGCTCGGCTTGTCACGTTATGTTGCCTTGTATTTCGTAATTTGTGCTCTCTTCGTTTGTTGTAATATAAATAAATGAGCGATAAATTAAGGACGCCCGACGACAAAATACGTGTTGTAGTTTTAAAGTTGTTGTTGTTGTTGCTTTAATGGCCGCTGTTGTCGTCGTTGTTGCTCGTTGCCATGGCCAACAATATTTTGCTGATGTTGATGCTGCTGCTGCTGCTGCTGCTACTGCGGCATCCATGCTCGACGCTGACAACAACAACAAAAACAACAACAACTGCAGCAACAATGTAGCTGCTGTGGTGGTCATTGTTTTTGTTATACAAGTAAAAGCGCAAAAAGTACAACAAAAAGAATTTTATATCTTCATTGTGCGCGAAATGAGGGAGAAAGAGACAGATAGAGAGAGAGAGAGAGGGAGGGAAGCGAGGTGGGACGAGACGAAACAACGGCAACAACAAAAACCACATAAACAACAACCGCGAAGTGTGGAGTTCGAGTCCTGCAAAACGCGGCAGGACCAAATTTAATGAAGCTCCGCAAATAGGAAATATAAATTCGATGTGAAAAGCGAGTGAAATAAATTAAAGCCGCCAATTAAAATCAAAAGCAGCAGCGAAAATCAGTAATTAGTTGTCAACAAACACCGACGCTGCGTTATAATAAACAGCTGGAATATAAAAAACGCATTACGGGGTGGTTTTTGCTTACTTTCCGCTTGTTTGTCGTCCACTTTTTTGCCATAAACAGTCAATAAATGAAAAAATAAATCGTGTTGTTTCTGTGTGAGTTATTGCGGGCGAAAACACAAAACAACACAAGAGCGACAATTAGTTTTCATGATTTTACTTTGTAACTTTTCACACTGCAATCGCGTTGATGCGCTTTATTGTGTTTTGGATGAAGTGGGCGACCTTTTCGTAGTTTTTCGCTGTAGCTGAAAATCGAAGAACCTTAAATTCGAACTAACAATCGCGAGAACAAGCGAACGGCTTCAATTGAAATAAGCAAATCAGTGATTTTCTCGTGAATCAGAGAATCGCAGAAACAATCGTCGTCGAGAGGAAGCCGACGACTGCAAGCGAGAAGGACGGACAATTGCATCTCGTTCGACTTCTGTTACAAATATTCGCTCCAAAATAACAAAGTTTCAAACATTTGTAAGCAGCTACCGTTAAAATCACCGCAAGGGCAGCGAAGTTTACCGAAGTACCGGTTATTAACAGCGAACTTCTAACGATTTTATTTGCCCTCATTTTATAAAATTATTGCAGTTCTGCCAGTCGGCACCGGCTTCGTTTTCCGCCTGCAAAACGCAAACAAAAAGGTTAACGAAATTCCAAATCGTTTAACCCTCGCGACCTGCAATGGCCTTCACCCGCCTCCACTTCGTTCGACTGCCCCTGTTCGGCTCCTCCTCCTCCTCCTCCTCCTCCTCCTTCTGCTGCTGTTGCTTGCGTTCAAAGCAGCGCGCAGCCTCATTAAAATATTGAATTTTAATGAAACAAACTTTGCATAATTCAGTTTTTACAAAGAGCGATGAGTGCGCTGGAATTTGCATGAAGATCCCTTCGCTCCTGCGACGAACTGCTTCCGTTTGAGCTTAAAATGTGATGTACTCGCAAGCAGCCGATGCTTAGAATTCGCTCAACAACAATCAAAAAGCAGTTTCTGCAGGATAATGAGGAGGAGCAGAGGCAGAGTAGCCTTGACGAGGAGGGGTGAGGGGGTTCCTAGCAAGAGATGCCGCGTGAAGTAGGGCGACAAGAAGTTCGACTTGCATTTGTGGGGAAGTTTAGTGTTCTCCTCCTCCGTAGCCTTCAAATCTGTTTATAAATTGTGATTCCATGAATGAGGGACACATAAATATTTCCATTCTACTTTTCTGTGTCGAGAAAACCTCGCTGAGGATGTTTGAATAGGGATCTCGGCATCAGGACTTCAAGAGTCACCGCAGATATTCGAATATCAAAACTATTATCCGATTTTCCATCGCTGAAGCATTTGAAACAATTTCACTCCTTTTTTTGACGATTTATTGAAACTCTGTGTAGAGTTGGAGGCGGAAATGCTATTGAGTGACTTCGTCTCGAATTCAAGACGATAAACGAGACCGAAAGAACTTCGTCAATATTTTATATCAATAATCTAAAGAACTGAAATTCACAAAAGTATAGAGATGATGAAAATATATTTCAAATAAAGAAATTCAACAGATTCCGCAAGAAGTGTAAAATTAAAGCAATCTAAAATAAAGAATGTTAGAAGTTCAATGAAAAAACTGCGCTTGTGTAGCCTACTTCGGCTCAAAACAGTCCATCGAGATCTTTATGGAAGTTCTTAATCATTTCTTGCAAAAGTTATTTCTTTTAAATATTGCAAACAAAGTAAAAAAAATATTTTGTTTGTCTTCGAGCTCAGCGTCGAGTAGCTGGTTGTCAGGCAGCGGGGACAACATAAAAAGGCTTCCTTTCACTTTCAAAGCTCCTCTCAACCAACTCGTCCCTGGCCAGCGCACTTCCCTTCTTTTTCGAAGGTCCTTCGGCCCGAACCTACTTCATGCAGCGCCCAGCAAACATCGTCATTCAGCGCATCCTTCTAATCAGAACGCGTCGAGGCGCGCACTCATTACTGAGAGCTCTTGACTCGTTACAGTTCTCAGTGTGACTTTTTGTGTGTGGGTAGAGGTGTAAGAATGTAACTGTATGTGTGTATATGTGTGTGTGTGTGTGTGCGTGTGCGTCTTTGTGTGTGGGCGTCTGTGTGTGGGGATGTAAGTGGAAAGCAAGTCTTTCAACTCTACTTGATTGTTTAATCAGCCTGACGGGGCTTCATTTTCATTTCAAAGAAATCCATTCTTTTCTAACGTTGCGAAATTATTACGAAGCAGCCTGTCAGCTCTTGACTTAGTACTAACCTCTCCCCGCCACACCCCTTCCAATCCCCTTCCCCTGCTCACGTCATCGTCCCTTATAATGACATCGTAACGATATTGACATCCAAGAATGAGCTCTGCATTGCAGCCCGCATTAAAGGAAGGATGGCTGGGATTCAACATCAGAGAGAGAAGGAAAACCCATAACAGACAAAGATGACGGAGCAGAGAGAGAGGTTTCCCCATTTCTAGTTCAATTCTAGTTCAACGGGGAGTAGAAGAGTTGCAAAGGCAGAAAGGTGAGAAGGTGAAGATCGTTATCGAAACTGCAGCGAAATTACAACGTTTGAAACGAGAAGAAGAACAGGAACGACAACAACTAAAAAGTTAACCAGAAACACGGCGGTAAGCAAAATTGCTGGGGATTCCGATCCCGGGATCCCGCGACCTTTTCAGGGGTCAACATTTTAAAAATCCACGCATTCTTCTTTACCGTTAAGATATTTGAAGTCATTTTCAATTAACTACTAGCAAAACTTTTACTTGAAAAGTATTAACTTCCACTTCGTTACTCATGGGATTCACTCGTGGGATTCACTCATGGGATTCACTCATGGGATTCACTCATGGGATTCGCACCTGTGTGAACCTGAGATCCGACATTTGAGGCGAAAAAGGCGCTGATAAATTTGATTAGAAAATGGAGATCGGAGCCTGAATTCGGTCTTTATTTCATTGCTGAATACAGGCATGAGAAGAGAAGGCGGCTACAGCTTTAGATTTCAGGCCAGAATTCATGAGGGAAAACAGAGATTATGAGCAAACCTGAATTTTGCCCACATTTTGACCTCAACTGTTTCTTGCTTGCATTTCATCACTGAATTCAAACGTCATAAAAAACGAGGACTGAACACATTCCAGGTATCATGCAAGAACTCGTGGAAGATTCAAGCTCCCCGAGTAATTTATTTTAAATCTCTAAAATACCGATTCTGTAGAAGTCCGGGATTTTGGAACCCTCGCCAGACGGCGCTGGCAAACACATGATTTGATTTACGTTCAGCGTAAATTTCTCGCAATTTCCCGTTTTTTATAAATGTATTTGTGTATTTGCACGTTCAAATGAATTGTTATGTTCGTGTGTGTGTGTGTGCGTCAGCTCGCAAGAAAGCGGAAATGAAGTCTAACGATGCAAGGAGCACAAGTTGTTTCCTTGAAAAACAAACACAAACAATACATTTCCATCTCACTCACGCACTTCACACATTAACAGCAACGTGTTTGCACAAATCCACACAATCAAATATTCCGCGCTTTGTTCAGGTGAATTCAATCAAATCCGTGGTTGCCTCGAATTTCGCCGCACACTTTCGCGCGAGTTGGCAACACTTGTTCGAGAAGAATTCATCGCACTCACAGACTTCCTTACCGTCATTAAAACTAGCAACAATTAAATAAAATACACTTATTTAAGTGAAAAATTGCGTTTCATGCGGTTTGTGGTTTTTAAAAGCTTCTTTCTCGTGGAATTTCTACTCTATTTTCTTCGTTCAAGGAACACCGAGGAGGAGAAACTCTCGCAACAGTTGTATTTTAACTAAAATAAAAAGGAAAAGTCTTTTTCACAATATAAACGAGAGAAATGACGAAAAACTTTGAGATCAAAAGAAACTTAATTGAATTTGAACTTAATATTTGCCTTAATTTCATACTTAATTCAGTACTTCGTTTTATGTTTACTCAGCACAAAAGCAAGCCAGCTAAAGCTGGTTGAATGAGTTGACGAAAGCAACGTTAAAGTTAACAAAGAAGACACATTTATTTGAAATTATCATTATTATTATATTTTTTCCTTCTAAAATTTTGTTGCAGCAAAATTAAATGCAGGAAATGCAACGTATTGCAGTGTTTCAATAAAAGGAAACGAAAGTTTCAACTTGTGGTGGAGGACAGAAACGTGTTTCCGATGATTTGGCAACATTTGAACTTCTGCTGAGAAATCAGATATTTTTTCCAGCAGCAGACAGACGATTTCCTTCAGTTGGCAATGATGTGCTTTTTCTCTCGCTGGCAGTGCAACATTTTATGCTGCGAATGCGGACATTTCAGCAAGCATCAGCCAGAACGTGACTTTCACTTAGAATTTCGTGGTTTGAATTAAAAGACTGCAACTGAAGGCATCAAAAAAGCTTTTTTATAGATACTTTGAAGTTTATTTAGATACTTTAATTTTGTGGAATACATCGCTAAATAACTGAAAACATGGACTTGCAGGCATTTAATTTCGAGATGAAGAAAGTAAATAATTTGCTGGACGATTTCAAAGCTTTAATTAAGCTTTTAGAAGAAACGTTCCTGCAAGCAAACCCTGGAGTATTTAATTCTCCAGCAAAGCACTGCTGCTTAGTTAATAAGCCTGCGGCTGAATTATGGCTCGTCACTTAGCATTGACTGCACATCACGCCTAATTGCATGCAATGATATGTGCGACTGACAGCTGCCGACATTGACGTCGGCGGCGGAATCGGCAACTCCACCCACTGAGCAGGTCGGTGATTAAACGCCATTTTCGCACGGCCAAAATGACATAAATGTGACATGCACACAAGGACAACTGCACACATACAGTCCTACACATGCTGAATGCATAATAGGCGATACAAACATGCATATGACATCCCGAACGCAGCCACAGACTGATACTTGTTATACTTTTGGCGGAACTTAATATCTCCCAAGCAAGGACATGATTATGAGTGTGAGAATGAATGAGAATGAGAATGAGAATGAGAATGAGAATGAGAATGAGAATGAGAATGAGAATGAGAATGAGACTGAGAATGAGAATGAGAATGAGAATGAGATTGAGAATGAGAATGAGAATGAGAATGAGAATGAGAATGAGAATGAGAATGAGAATGAGAATGAGAATGAGAATGAGAATGAGAATGAGAATGAGAATGAGAATGAGAATGAGAATGAGAATGAGAATGAGAATGAGAATGAGAATGAGAATGAGAATGAGAATGAGAATGAGAATGAGAATGAGAATGAGAATGAGTTTAGCAGTTTATCTACTGCTATTCAAGAAGTCCAATAATGTCTCATTTTAGTATTTCGTATTATGTCTCTATTTGTTTTCTTCTTCGACTTTTTCACTGTTGACTTTCGGAGGAAAATTACAACGAGCAAGTATTCCTCGCTCCTTTGTATTATTTTATTTTATTTAAATTTATTTTACTTTGTTTTCTCCTTTTTTGTGTCCCTTAAATTTCCATCTTTTCCCAAAATCTGTGTCATGTGGACGCCTTAAAGTCGACTAAAAATATTTGATGCTGGATTCCTTTTGCTTTGGTCTCTCTGGACTGAACACATGTAACACGATGATTTATTACGACTTGAAAAGGGTTTAGATAAGCAACCGACACATGAATGTATAGTATGTGGCATTTATATTTCAGTGGTAAATCCGAAGTTTACCCAGCTAATGTTTAATGTTAGTAGAACCCAGCAAAAGTTTGAAACCTAAGAGGTTCCCTCGAACACACCCCTCAATCTCTGTAACCGCGTTTTATCCTTTTAGTTCACTAAAATGGCTGCTTGACCTTAAAATTTCAAAGTAAAAACGAGCATTCTTCTATTTTTCGAAAATTTCTTAAAAATATTTTGTTGCTGCGATTGAAGAGCACTGATACACAGTGGGTGTTGTTGGCAGAGCTATCCGACGACAGCTTATAATATTATAAATCAACAGGAAACCTTAAATGGCCCAGAGAGCTTCGGATACGGAAACTATTTCCATATATTTTGCTACGGAAACAATTAAAATTCTGGCAAATTATTTCATACGCCCTCAGCAATGAAGGAAGAGAACACCTTCAACAAAACTTTTCAATACTTAATTAGAGAATCCTGTGAAACCGTCTTCTCGTGCCAGAAAATACCAAGAAGTATTTCAACTTTTGGTCGAATCAAACCGACTGACGCACCCAAATCATTTTCCAAGGACGCAGCAACGTGTTTGCTCCCGGGTCAACACATGTATCTGCCCCGTGATATAAAGTTTTGGCCAGGAAAAAAGCACGTGCGGCGAAGAGGCAGCGAGGACGACTGGACGAACAGCGCTCGTGCTTGATGAAGACATTTTCGATGCTGAAAGTGCGTCAACGAGGACGTCCATCTTAACGAGGAAGCAAACGATTGCATAGCGTGACCAGCGAAACTTTCGAGTGGTAATTCCCGCTCCAGCCCGCCCTCGCCGAACCTCTACGGACATCCTGAGCACATTCAAGCGAAAGAGTGCGTTGAAAATGTTTGACCAACATCGAGAAAAAGTTAAATAAAAGCAGCAGCCACAGCATGAGTTCGTCCAGCTCCAGCTCCAGCTCCAGCCTCACGTAGCGGTGGCTTGTTAAGCGTGTCAGATCAGCGGAGGAGTTGAAGTGGCTGCCAGATCCTGAACGAGGTAGAAGTCGTAGAAGGAGGAACTGAAAGGAGCGGCACGAAGACGTGGTGAGGGTTCTTCACTTCCCAAAAGAGGGAGTGAAGAAGCACCAAGTAAACTTCGGGTTGTATTATTCTGGCAACGAGAAATTTCCAGTTTTATTTCTTGACTTTTTAATTTAGTTGCCGGTTTTCTTATTTTAAACTTTTCTTCTGTTTCCTCTTTTTGGAAATTAGAATTTTCCCGTTTAAAGTTTGGTTTTAGTGGTTTTCTTGGGTTTATCCTGCGTTCTCGTCCTGTTTGTTGTCTTAGATGTTGGAATGCTGAATTCCAAATTGAAAATATGCAAATCTCTTGCAGTTCCTTGGCTGGAGTTGCTTGCATAGTTTCAATGACCAGCATAAATAAAACTATCGATAGCTGCAACCAGAAAAATGCGCTCAACAAACTGCTGAGAGCTTTGCACAGGATTAAGGATATTTTCTGTTTATACGATGCGCCTTTGTTGAGGTGAAGCTGTGAATAAACTGGATTTGATTTTAGTGTTTAGTTTTAACCGCCTTTTGATTTCCTGATTAAATTCCTTGGAAATCTCAGAGCCTTTTTAATGAATGTGTTGTTCGAAGATCTCAACTGAGGTAACCGGCGAGTTTTTAAAATTCAGTGGAACACCTATCGCCATCCATTTATATATATAAATGATCAACATAGAATATTAATGTTTGATTAAATGGACTAATTAAAAATCCAATAGTTCTGTGTGCAGCTTCCCACGTTAGAATGATTTCTCGTTCGCTCTAGTTATTTACGCCACCACGAATCCCCTTTTGATCTTTTGTGTGCACCAATTTTTCAGTTCAATAAATACGAACAACCTGCCAAAGCGCGGCAAGGACCTCATCTTCAATGAAGCGGCAGCAGCAAAAATCGCGGGTGCTGTTTAGCGAGCGTGCACACCGTGCAAGGACCAACACCAGTGCTTCCTCCTTGCTTACATTTATAATTCCAATTAATTGCTTTTACTGGGGATCGCAGGAAACTTTGATTTACAAGGTACGAGTTTTCTATCGCCCGATTTATTCTTGTTGGCGGTGTTCACAGCGGCACCAGGGTTGCCAACTATTTATGAGAATGTCCTTACCTCCTCTCTTCTCTCCTCTTCCCTTCCTTTCTCCTCTCTTCTCGTCTCTTCTTCTCTCTGCCCTTCTCGCCTCTTCAAACACCTCACGTGTGCCATTTGATTACGAACTCCTTCATCGCTCTCATTGCTGCTTCTGTTGTTGTTGTTGTTGTTTAATTTACTCCCTTACACGTTGATTACTCATTGAACTGAAAGTTCTGCCTTACAAAGCACGACATTAAATTCGGTTGATTTGCAGCGCGCCCAGCTGGTTCGAAGAGTTGGTTAACCCGATCCTTCCTCATCCACGAAACGTTTTTAGAAACCCTTTAACCCTGCAATCAGAGGCGTACGAAATGCGGGTAGCGGGAGCGGCTTCCCTCCCTAAGACTTTAAAAACACACTTTGAAAGAGAATTTCGATGAATATGATGAGCATTCTTGCTACTTAAATTTAGTTAAATCTAAATTTTAAATACCAACTGAAGTACTAATTTTTTATTTTACGGAACTTTCTTTCCGGAGAATTTCTTTGCAGAATTTCATCACAATAAGCTGGAGAAATAAATGTCTCCTCCCAAAAGAATCTTGCGTACACTCTTAATTTTAATGGAAGTGTTGTGGGAAAGAGAAGAACTCTTTCCTCTCACTCTCTCGCCCACTTTATTCATCGTTTTGTTGTATTTTTGGCGTGTTAGTACAGCGATTCCCAACCCTTTGAGATCGTCTAAATTTTATTTTTTTAAAATATATGCTCGAAAATTGTTCAAAATTTAGTTCATAGTTAGAAAAATAGTTGAAAAAAGTGTAAAAAGAAAACAAGGCAAAAATTCAAAAGAATATCGAAAATGAGTTCACATTTCACGGACAAAACTGGAAACTAAATTCTACATTAAATTTTAATAGATAAGTGAAAAGTTTATTCTAAGCTAAGAAATGCGAAGAAAAGCCGCGTCTAATTTTAGGCCGAGTTTAGGTTTTTATGTCGACCGCCGTTTGAGAGCAGCTGCGTTAGCGATTATCGCGCACAGTCATTGCGTCGCCAACTACTCGTCGCCTGCACACATTCGTTTGTTTTCGCTAATGTTTGCGTTGCCATGTTGTGGATGTGTGGATGCACTTTTGTTCGTTTTGCGAGTCTTGTGTTCTCTCTTGCTGCTGCAGTTCAACGACTTTAAGCTCTTTTCTTCATACTTTCAAAGGGAGCTGAAGAAAGACAAGAAAGCAGTTCTCAGGCCTGAAAGTATGCAATGGAATTTCTGTAAAACACGGAAAGTAAGACAACCTGCTGTATTTTCGAACGCGGAAAGGAAACTCACATTTAAAGTCATCAAATTTCATGGATTTTAAACTCTACAATGAAAGATTATCTAGTTTATAATGCAAATAATTTTGTATTTTATTTAAATCTTGAAATACGTGCGTGGCAGCCCCTCAATTACGCAAGAAAAATGTACAGCTCGTTCTACTAGCCGATTTTGCTGTACATGAAAAGGTTCCTTGCAACATTTGCAACACTTGCCAGCTCTAGAAAGACTTGCGGTAACAGATTATTAAAATTGTTGTAAAGAAATTAAGAAAAAGAGAGAAAAGGGAAGAGTCGCCAAGAAAAAGGTTACGAGAAGTGCTGAGTTTTGCAGGTGTGTGCGTGCGTGCTTGCTTATGGTATGTATGTGTGTGTGTGTGCCTGTTTGTGAATGTGGATTCATATATCTGCCACATAAATTTACTTCTATGCATCGACTTTCCTGCGAACGAAATTAATTTGCAACTGTGTCGCCGAAAAGTATGCAACAGTTTTCGGAATTTGCATCCCTGATGGAGAATTTTAATTTCTTCATACAGCAGAATAAAACTGAATATTTTTATGTAGATTTTCAGATTTATATGTTTAATATAAATATTTTGCCTTTGCTAAAGTTTCGTATTCCACAGACTTTCCAATGATGTTGAAGTAAACAAAGTTATACGAAGAAAAAGTTCTTATTTAGATGTATTAATGTGTTTTAAAGTTTATATAAAGGATATTTGTAGCGTAAAGTTTAATGATTATAAAGAAAATAATAATCTGCTTCCTCACCATCTCCACCATCGTGGTGGTCCTCCGCAACACCGTGTCCAGCGTCCTCACTAATCTCCTCTCCACTAATTTTCACCCTTCCATCATCACCACCGTCATTAGAATCATAAAGTTAATTAGAATTTTTAATAACTTTACAAAACTTTGTCTACTTCCCCGCCTTTTCCCCGCTTTGACGCTGTCGTACTGCGCTCTTTGATACCTTCTTCGAGTGTTTCTGCGTTTTTCTCAAACTTTTATTACAAATAAGATAGTTGAGAACAAGCGGCCAAAAATCTCCGCTCTTCTCTTGTGTCCTCACAGAAACACAAAATTACAGAAATTAAAATACTTGCAAAACTAATTAAAATTGTGTTGCATACTTCTGTGCGCGGTAGACTCTTTCAAGGGTTGCCATTGCCGGAATTTCCACTTCTGCTCCCCGAAACACGGCTTTCCTGAGCCAACACCACTAACTGGCTTCTCTATTGGCCGATTTACTTTGGGCGGAATCCGTTGCCACCACCCACCACTCCCTCCCATTAACTGCCAACTCACTCAACCCTCTTTCCCCACTTGCGGCCCTCATCGGTCCACTAAACCCACTCTTTTCATTTAAGCTCTCACTTCGATTATAGGTTTGTAGCAAATGTAGAAAAAAGAGACGACGAACTGGAAGGAAAAGCAGTAAAAGAGTGAAAAATCAGAATAACAAAAATGGCAAAAGTTTTTCCCATTTTCATTCCTTACTACTTTTTTCGGTGTCTTTTTTTTTGTCAGTTACGTTGTGTTGGCAACACTTTCCCGATGTTTTTCGCGTTGTGCACTGGTTATATTATTCAAAGTTTTTAAAGCATCTGAGCAGCAGCAACAGCAGCAAATGATGGCTAAGATCCACCCAGCTTTTTTCATAGCTGCTCTGCTATTGTGGACAAAGGAAAAAGAAAACTATTGAGAAAATAGAAGAAAACTATGGAAAATTGTGTAAAAACCGCAAGCAAAAAATGAAATCTATTTTAACAGGTTAAGCGCTGACTTAGCACCGAATGAAAACGAGATTGCAATTAATAAAGACGTTTTATGGTCGGAGAGAGTGGGAAAAAGAGGTAAAGAGAGAGAGAGAGAGAGAGAGAGAGAGAGAGAGAGCGGGAAATTGTAGATCGAATCCATAAGTAAAGAGAGGAGAAAAGAACAACAATTTAAATTTGTTTTCAAGACCCATTATAAATCCTCGTACGAAACCAAAAAAGGATAAAAGGGTGGGCCATTAGTTAGTTTCTTTCTGAACTACATGTTATTTTGTTACCATCAGAGCGAACACGTTTGACAAGTGGATAGAAATTCATAGTTATACCTCCACGGTGAGAAATGGATCGATTTATCGATCTTGAACAACACAGGAAAATATTAACAAATTACTTCCAAGTGAGTGCTTGGAAAAGCTGTTCGATAACTAAGAAGTTTCTTCTGTAATTTTACTGTAGCTGAAAGTGTGCGACAACCTCAACTCGGCAAAGATCTCGAACCTCAATATAAGCCTACAGAATATGTAGTTCATACAGAATATGAAGTACACATTTACAGCTAAAGATGTCCAAATAAGAAACTAGGAATCACAGAAAAACAAGCAAAGACTTCAAATAATATAGACGGACCAGTGAAGATACGAAGTACTGTTGCAGATAGACGAAATAAAGTCATTAAAGATGCACAAGGAAAGTTCGGTTAGCGACATTGAAAAAATCCTAATTAGAATAATGGAAGTCAAGGGGAGTGGAGAACAATTTTAATTGCATTGAAATCGAGAACAAAATGTAGAAAAGTTTCCTCATTCGAATTTTTATGGCAAAAGCAAGGCGTTCACTTGTCTGGATGAGAATAGATGAAGAAAGTTAAGATGAAGTAGAGCCAACGTAGACAAAAAAGAAAAAGCGAAACTTAAAAAACTAAACTAAAGAATAGTTTTTCTTCTTTTTTGCAGACAGAGCGTCTCGATTGCACTCGAAGCGCACAACCAGTAAAAAGTGGGCAAGGAGCAGCAGGAACAGCGATGGAAGGCGCCAAAGTGGCTGCTGATGAGTCGTGGAATGGATGTTGGCGGTGCGAGAGTCGGCAGCACGAATGCTTGGTTAGTTTCAAGTTCCGCTTGCGTGGCAAGCTGTTGCCATTGGAGTGAGGAGAGAAAATCATCACATACACGGAGAGAAAAACAGTTTCTTCAAATAAGATTAAAATACCCCAAATATTCTTATTTAGCACGTAATATGAAGTAAAAACGAATGCAAAATGGTAATAAAATGGTGGAGTACGATATCTTCCGCTACTTTTATTTCTGGAAGAGTTCTTTCCACTGAAGACGATAGTTGAGTTCAGTGATGCGTTCCTCACGAGACAATTCTCGGTTTCAAGATGGGAATCGAGATCGAAGCGGTCTGTTTCAGTGGGGACGATCGTCAAAATCGAAACAGCTCATCGAGACGTGAACGACGGCGAGTCGACGAGAAAGGACAGCATTTTTCTCGTCTCGAATTTGAGGCGACGTAGATCAAGATCGAGGCGGTCTTTTTCAGTTGAGACGGGAATCGGCATTGATAATCTCCGTCACATCAATAATCGCGGTTGATTTCTCTCTGAATTTTAGTTGATTCGTTGTGGAATTTGAGCAAGTTATTTCCTCAGTGTAAAGCAGAATTCGATCGATAGATTTCACAAAGAAAAAAAGGAATTTCATGAGTCTGTAGAGAACTGGAAGAATGGCTGAAATACCAGAATGGATTTTATAGACTCCTGGACGGGTTCAATTGTGTGGCTTCAAGCGGTGGCTGTCGATGCGATTGCTATGCGTTTGGAAGAACGAACAGAAAATTAAAAAGGAGAGATGAAGGAAGTCTAATGTTGGGTGAAAAGGCTCAGGTGAGACATTGGTGTGCCTCTCAACGCAACGGAGTTATAAAGAAGAGAGTCGAACAATTAATGTGGGTATGAAATACTTTTCCGAATACAAGGATTAATTGTTGAACTACGAGTATTTTCTTCGCTTTACAAAGTTCTCGAAGATCAGAGGAGTTTAGAGAATTTGGAGAGATTGAATTTACGGATCATGACGTCTTGGATCATGAAAAACTACCTTCGGAAGCTTGAAGGAACAACAGCATTAATTTCGCTAATTTTTCATGATAGAGTACAATTTTTCCACACAACAAATTGAAAACCATTGCCGTGATGAGGACTTTTTATCCCTCCAACTAAGCCTTAAATCCAAGCTTCCGTTTACTACCTCCAGCGTCTTCCACCTCCAGTATTATTGTCGTCCTCTCTGCTGTAATCCTTCCCTTCCCTACTTCACCACTTCACCAATTCAACTCTTACGTTATTTGATTGCGATCCGTCAGTCACCCAATGCCAAGAACTTCGTGATGCGGCCTTCGAGGAAAAATGCAGCCTTCGAAGACAAACCAAGCAACAATGGGGATCATGACTGGCTGTGTTTCTCGCTGATGCCGCTGTTTCCAGGGCTGCCACCTCGTCCCTGTCACGACAGCATACACTTTACGATGCTGACGCTGAAGATGCCGCCGCTGCTGACGACGGTTGTGGCGCTGGCTATGATGGAGATGTTGTTGATAATGGCGTGGGCGCTGTTGATGCTGAAGATTTTGCTGTTGATGATGACAACCATGCCGCTGCTGATGAGCGTGATGGTGACATTGATGACCACAGTGTAACAATGATAATGAGGACGCGGCGCTGCTTACAGCTTCTCTCCTTCTTCGTCATCTGTCACAAGATAAGATTTTTAATCTCCGCGGAAGAGCGGCGGTTATAAAAATTTGCTTCAGGGTGACGACATTGTGATGATACGACATCATCATCATCGCATGTTGAAATGTGTGGAAGGAATGATATTGCAGCTCTCATGCCAAGAGCACTAGAAGTGAATATCGACTCTGTAGCAACCGAAGTAACAATACTGTGGCCACTACTGTCGCGAAAACGGGAAAAGAAAAAAGCCAGTGAGGAACAATTAGGAAAAATGATATCTGAATAGCGACGAAAGGTGGAAAAAGTACTGTCTAGACCGTACAGAGGGCTATTATAGTCATATAAATAGTTACGCCAATCTAGAAATAGAGGAAAAAAAAAAGAAGAAGGAGATGAGAATACATAAAAATGAAATGAGAAATACTGAGAGAAGAAGCGAAGACAGGATTTAGTAGCAATAAAAGTAATTTGAGCCCTTCAATATCCCTGGAATAACAACTACTTCACCTCCATAGAAATACAATTACAACTAATGAAAAAATTAAAAGCATCGCAACGACGTCCGTCATGACGAGAAGAAAGAGAAAACGTTTGTCATGCACAGCGTGTGCTGTACAATTTTTTGTAGTTTCTACTGCGAGTGGAAGTGTGCGGCGGATGCTGCTGCTGATCCTGTTCTCTACTGCCGCCCTCGCCTCGCTGATACTTGACTTAATTTGACAATATAAGTGATACAGCAGAAGCGCAGGCGAACGGACGAATGACAAAAGGCGATGAGAATGACAAATAAAGCGCAGGAATGCTGCAGAGATGAATTATGAGATGAACGTGGAAGGCGCGCCAGGCAGCAGTTATTTATTATGAAAATTATTGCCAGGAGGGAGGGGGAAAAAGTAGAAGGAGAGATAGGTGGGGGCGGAGAGTGTTGGGAGGAGCAGGTGATTGCTGTGGAGGCAATATGAGGAGGCAATATGTATGATGAATGCTGCGGTAGACAGTTTCGCCCGGCATGGCGAACTCCAGCAGGAACAGCGGAATCAGAAAATGATAATCAGGAACACGCAAATTGTGGTGACTTCCGTTCCAGACAGCCGTGAGAGACTGATGAATGTCAGTTATTCGTTACTTGGGTGGCAAATGAGCGAAAAGGAAAAGCGGAAAACTCCGAGGATTCGAAAATTAGGAGAATATAAAAGAAGCTCAAGCAGACGTAAAAATTGTACAAACGCCGATAAATCGGAAGTAAAGTTAACGTAATTGTGAGCTGCAAAAGGATAAAAATTAGACGGAAATGAAAATTATAATAATATTTAGTAATGCTTGAATTCCGTCTATTTATGTGGGGGGTGGGCCGTCAGTTAGTTTCTCTTTAGAATTGCTGTAGAAGCAACACCGTTCGATATTTTGCAAGTTATTTTGCTTTAATAAAAAGAGTAAAAATTCGGTTTTTTTCAGTTAGCTGCCACGGCTAACTTGGCTGTATCCCGTCCTCTCAACCCAATTTTCAGGAGGTTGTCGATGATTTGTGGCTCTATTCCGCGAATAACCTTTTTTAAATAACTTCTTTAATTGACTGAATCATGTGTGGACTCTCAGTATAAAATCGGTCCTTACGTCGCCCCACAAGAAGTTCAACGGCTTCAAATTTCTTTCTAGCGCGAAGAATTTGCTATTTGCTACAAAACAAATATTAAATTTTATTTTCTTTTTCTAAAATATAAAATGCTGTTGTGGAAAAAAACTGAACTCAGTTTAACTCATTTGAAATGTTGCGTATGTAGCAATTAAAACTGTTAACACACCCAAGCAGGAAGACCTCAACACACTCGACTTGCACACATCTACAAAGCAAGTAGCAATCAACACTTACACGCTCATATTTTCACCTTTACACATTCATTTGTGAAACACAATGAAACAATAGAATTCCACACACTGCTGCAGCGTAATTAAAGCAATCACGGAAAAGCAACCCAGTTAGAGGCCGCAAACAACCTTCACACCTACCAAAACAAGCGGTAATAAGAAGAAAAAGTAGTTAAAACAAAGAGTGACTAACAGAAAGAGAGCGAGAGAGAGAAAGAGAGAGAGAGAGAGTGGGGGGGAAATGAATTGCAAACTATTTAATTACCGGCCGACGTCTTTTTCCCTACAGTTGCGGTGTTTGGTTATAGTTTGAGCTCAAATTTAGAATATTTCCGGCCTTCGTAATTCAATCCTTACATTTTCTACTGGGTGCTGAAGGTATACACAAGTTTGAACGTGCACACACACGCAAATACGTATGCATTCACAGCCATTTACACGCAAAGCATACATAGAATCGCTCAGCGTCATGAAAACGCAGCGCCAACGAAGTTCTGAGAAGAGAATGCAATCAAAAGGTGCGAAAACTAATTCTTGGTTCTTCGTAATCTATATTTTTTGGAGTTTTCAATTTGAAAATGATTTCAGAAAAATAATCTTTTTTTGAAAAAAATAATCTCTTTTTGAAACAAAACAAATTTGTGTTTTTATAAAAGGAATTTAATTTTTTATTTTTCGAGTGTTTTCTAAATAAGAATAGCAATTCCTAAATTCTACGGGGCAGAGGAAACCCTAGGAAACGCTTAGCGTGTATCGCCGTTTTAAGTGAAACTAAGTTGTTCATTGTCAAGTGCGTTCTTGTTGATGTCTTTACTGTGTGTCAGGTATCTTTAAATTTAATTAAGTTATGCTGTGATTCTTGCTAGGCATTCGTAGTTCTCCTGATAATAATTTGAAATAATTTCTACTTTGCATTTTAGTTTAAAATCCCGCATGCGAAGATATTTCACAAGACAGTCTCATTTAGAGATGTGAAAATATTGAATGGCCGACCAGCTGGGAAATATTGAATGGGCGACCTCACTCCTGCGGATTTGTCTACTCGTAGCAAGGAATTTCAAAGCAATTAAAGGAATTGTCGTCAACTGACACATCTTCAGTTCCCGCAGAAGGGGTTGTAGGGCTGGTGGTGAGCGATTTCGCCGCCGGCGACGCCATTTTCTAATCTCTCTGCGAGTCTGGCGCATTTTGCTAATTAAATGCCATCCGTCGCGTCTCTTCATGGATCCGCGTTCGACATCAGCGTTTAAATTCGAGCGAAATTCGCTCTGAAGAAGTGGAGGAAACGTGCTCTGAACTTTTCAGAATGATGTAGGATGGTAACGAGATTCTTTTGCTTGGATGCATGAACTCAAAGATGAAAAGAAAGGAAACAATTTAAGAATTAAGGCAAATATAAAACAAAATTGTAATTATATGGCAGTCTTTCGAAAGCAGCCGCGTTTCCACAGCTATTTCGGACAACTTTCATACTCGTATCTTAGAAATCTTCGAAAAAAAGCTTCCTTCTTCAACACCAACCACTGTAGCCTCCTTAAATCTGCTTGTGTTTTATAGATGAGGAGGTCCACCTAAAAGTTTGCTTGTAATTTTATGCAAACGAACTGCTTGTCCGATGGACGGACCCTAAAGCGGAGAGAAGCTACAGCAGAGCGCCGTGAGACACGCCAAATGCAAGCAGTTTCATTTAAAAACATAAACCTGCAGCAAATGGAGTCATAAAAGTCGTAAGATAAAACGAATTCAGCACAGATACAAAGTGCGGCAGCGCGGGAGGAGGGAAACACAGAGCAGACAACAAATATTGACAGCACCTCTGAGTCTGCTTACGTGGAAGGCAAGGTAATGACAGCGACCGCTTTGAGAGCAGACGATGTAGTTCAGTTCTGTGCAGAGATAAGTTTTCTGCGAGGTGTTCAACACCAAACTACTCTTCCTCCTCGGAAGCCACACGCGCACCTTCATGTTGCTTCACACGACTGTCGACGTCACGAATGCAAGGATAATGACAAGAAGGTGTCAGCAACGACAACGCAACCCAGCCAGCTCGCAACTCGAAACACTCCGGCGGAACGGCAGGTTGCTGTCGCTTAAACTGTTTTGGCGCTGCTGTTGTAAGGATGGCACCTACACACTGGAAACAGGACGAAGCAGTGAGTTAACGTGAGGAAGCGGCAGCCAGTCGTGATACTCAAAGCCAGCAAATGAAGCAACCAAACTCGATGAGGTGTGATGCGGCACGAGAGGGAAGGCAGACAAAAGAGCGAAAGGCAGCCAAAGTGAAAAGATTTCCCAGTGAAAATAGCACGAAAGTGAAAGTGAAGCACTTAAATTAAATGAGACGAAGCACGCTAATGAGACGTCGACGCTAAAGAAGGTGCAGGCGTACTGTTGACGTGGGCGTAGGAGAGGGAGGGGAGAGGAAGGGGGGGGAGGGCGCCAGCATAATTGGAAGTTGAAACGTACTTAGAAATTCTTCAAGTTTGTGCTGAAAATCAATTACAAAACTATGGAAAACAACAATTTGATGCCATACTTCTGAAGCTCTTTATAGTCAAACTCCATGGAGTTTATAGTTTGTGTAAAATAAGCAATTATTTGTTGCGAATAAGTTTAGCTGAAATGAATAAACTTTTTAAATCCCTTCAACTTGGCACAAGGATTGCAAATTCGTGCTTTAATTTTGTACGCTTGTCGTGCGTTGACTTTTTCCATAACTGCAATCAATTTCCTTACAAAAATATCAAAATTCTAATTTTAGCACAATTTTCCCGCCAAAATAAAAGAAATATTCGTGCAAAAGTGAAGAACTCTTATTACAAAAGCGTAAATCTCACAAATCCTTCCTAAAATATTTTTATAAGATTTGCTCAATTCATTAAATGAGTTCACGAAAAATTTTATCTAATATAAATCTGTTTTTAAAATAATAAGTTGTAATAAATATTTTTTGCTCCTCCCCCTCCGTGACGAACATCCTGCGTACGCCCACGTTGGTTGTTGTCATTGTTCTTGTTGCTTGTTGTTCTTGTCATTGGATGGGCGACACCAGCAACGCGGTAATCGGCGAGTGCACGACATCAAGAGGAAGACGTGTTGGCGTGGAAGCCGGAAGATTAAGTCAGCGCATTCCATTTAAGAGACACGGAACCCAGCACGGCGGCGTAGCATTAACGCTATCTTACGCCGGATAGCGGAAGCCTCAGCTCTAGAAACCTGGCTTAAGTGGACGCGTCAGCGAGGAAATTGCCATTGAAAGCGAGATTATAATGAAATGATAGCCGACCAGCCAGCGCTGAGCAGTAACTGGGAGCTGAAGCGATGAGTACACAAGGACAGCGATGTTAAGTCATTAAGAATATTTAGCGCAAATAGCAACGAAGCGCACTGAAAGCGTTGAGGCAGCAGGTTGAGGGAGGAGATATAGAAGGTTTTCCTATTTTCAGGTGCAGCAGTTAAACTCAGCAGATAAAAAAAACAAATTGGTAGCGTTGGAGGGTGGGAGCAAAAACACAAAAACATAATGGAACAAGGAAAACTACTTATTACTTCGTTAAATTCCCCTCAGTTATTTTCACTTTTCATACCCACTTCATCAATCCTTTAAATACCTTTGCGTGACCGTCCAAAAGCTACGGACGGAATGCGGGAAGGCCGAGATGAGATCGAAGAAGAAGTAGCTAAAAAGATGTCCGCAAATGGTAAACGAAAGACGCCTTAAATTTTCGTCTAGCGCTGAACGCTCTGTAGGTTCAGATAAATGATGGCTACGGGGTGCTGAGCATTGAGAGCAGTACAAACAGCAGAAGATACAACAATAACAATATCTTGGGAGCAACAACCACACTAACAATGGACACCATCAACGGCGGCGCCAGCCACACCTACAAAAACACCGGCAACATCCATTCCCGGCCACTCAACCTCTTCTCTGCGTAACCGGGAGAGTTTTCGGTGATTTTCTGGCATAATTTTTACTGAATGATATGACAGTGATGTGACGTCATGAAAACAAAATGTAATTTTCCAAATCACCAGCGAGAGAATTCCTATCCCACTAAATCGGTGTTTCTTATACCAAAAAAAAAGAAAAACACATTTGTGTGGATGAACGCTGTAAAGTGAAAGACGACAAAAGATACAATTTTCCACATTTGAGGATTTGTCAATTCATAAAGGTCTCTTCTACTCCTGCTTATAGCTCATCCTCGCTCCTTACAATCTTCACTTAAACTATCGTCCACATGAGACATTTTTAGGCTCCTCTTTCCCAGCTACTTTACATCATTATCTCGAGTACTCTTTACGTTTACGTGATTGCAATAAAAATACCCTAAGAGCAAAAGAACTAAGCAAAATAGTCGCTATGCGAACAAAACTCGACTGATGAGAGGAGTCGCTGTTTGCCAAGACAAACGAAAACTTTGAACGTTCTTAAGAGGAATAAAAGATTCTGTCCACAGAATAGGGAAAAGTGAGCGGGGAGAACGTATCTTGTTTAGTCAAACTTTAGTACGCAATGAAAGCCCACATGGATTATCAGGGTATTCATGTGGGATGGGCTTCGTACATGCAGTGGAAGCTCCTGCCACACGGTACGTGATCGCGTTACATAAGAAAAGAATGATAGCGCGTGACAAACAGCAAGCAACGGGTAAGATAAAGTGAAGCAAATAATATAGGATAAAAAGAATCAAAAGAATCCCACAAACTCAAAGAAGAGAGGAGCGAGTTAACAAATTTAACTCTGAAGAAAAGTATATAAATTTGTAGGTACTGTCTGAAGTTTTAAATAACAAATCCTAATAGAAAATAAATTTGTCGAGTGTTATAATATCATCAGCAGAGACTCCCTGAAACTAATATGTAAGAAACCTTTCGGTTACCTTTGGGGTTTAATATCTCTCAAAATTACAATTCTTTTTTAAGTTTTCCGTAGGTTTCTAGAAGCCATTCCTTCTTTTCATATGCTTCAAATAACTTTATTATCAGCAAGACCGTTGAAACAGTTTTCCAGCTCCATTTTTGCTCTGCAACTTCTATTTTAATGCGAATTACTGAAAACTACAAGAGAAATCCTTTTTTCCGGAACAGCCGAAAGCATTCATCATCTTCCTTATTTACCATCCTAACCAAACTCTTCCACCGTCCCCACCCTAACTGAATTTAAATGAAAAGCGAAAAGAAAAAACTTTGGCGCATTCCGAGCAAACAACATGTCGCCATGTGTGAGACGTTTATAAATTAAATTTGTTCTTATCCTGGACAGACGATGAACGGACGAAGCGTTTGTCCTCTCAGCATGCAGGAATGAATGCCTGATGTGAATACGAACGCTGAAACGAAGCTGCCTGAACCGCACTGAACAAACAGCAAAAAACGTGGATAGTATATGTGGAAGGTATGTATATTCACACACATACACACACACATACACACATACTCACACACACACACACACACACACACACACACTCTCTCACACACATATACACACACAGATAGAGGAAAGTAATACATGGCAGAAATAAGATTTCGGCAGGATGGCTTTGTAGGGAGCCGACGACGTATAAATAATGTGACCTGCCTGACTGCGATTATCTGAGAACAATTTTGCACACGCTAAGCGGACACAATTGCTGTGCGGAAAAAATTAAAAATATGGTACCACTTTTAAATGGCCAGAAAGAACAAATAGGGATCAGGAGAACGTGGGTGTCCTGCGTGTATGTAGAAGTCTTTGCGTTCCCATATCTTTTTTAGATTACGAGGAATAGAGAAATATCTGGTGAATTTTACTAGATTTCTAGAACACAAACGAACTCTCAACCGGCCGGGAAGTTTGAAACGTTTTCTTCAAAGCACAAAAGATATTCAAGATGAGGTTTTAAGTTTTCCTGCCTGATAGTTTGGGTGATTTCGGAACAAGATTTTCGGGAAGCCTTTGGGGATCGATTGGGAGAAAATTGTGAAGAATAATTAACCGGACACGATTACGGGCAGGGAGAGTAGGACTGACCTAACGTCATGGAGTGCATGGAGTTATATTTCCTTGTTATACTCGTATCACACAAGTAAACTTTTAGGTGTAACGAAATCTTTATATGGAACATGAAGAGGCACAGAAGGACGGGGTATTCCTGTCCAATATACAATAACATATATAAAATTTTGCATTCCTATCTGCAACATACACTAAAGTGTCTACGAGAAGCTGGATATAGTGCAGTTCTTATTATAGTACACGGGCCACACCCATTTTATAGAGTAACTTGTGCTACTGGTACAAGGGATTTGGAATCAGGACTTGATCTCAAGATCTCTTGCAGGCAGGATTTGTTGCGGCGAAAAAAATTTATTAAAAGAGAGAAAGAAACTAAACAAATAACTAGAAGGAAAACTTCCACTAAGAAATTAAACTGAACTGCAACTAAAAACCGAAAATGAAACCTAATAAAAGTGAAGCCAACGAGAAACGTCGAACTTTTTCGTTTTAATTTCTACTTTTATTTATTTTGTCGCTCTTCTCGCTCTTCTTTTAGCTGAAAGCTACGTTTTATTCCTTGTAGTTTTGCGTTGATCTCCTGTATGTAGTTCGAAAGACATCCTTGCAAGACAAAAAGGACATGACAATAATATAAAAGCAGAAGGGACGGGAGTAGGAGAAACACGACAAACCCAAAAAAGAGAAAACGATGTGGAGTCAGAAAGTAGTGAGAAGAAAGTTAGAAACACGAAGTACGTGGGGTGAAATACAAGGCACGCGACGACAATGTAGAGATGGTACAATACGAACCCTCAAGAACCATCCACAACCACTTGAGTCTTGAAATTTAAACCGATACTTATTTGAGTTTTCCTTCGTCGCGTATTTGATTTCGCAAGAAACTTTATTTTAGCGTTGTCCTGCCTCTGCCTTCTTAGTAACAACGATTTAGTAGGTATTCCGCTACATCTACAAAGTTTCTACACACTTTCGAACTTAATACTTTTAATTAAACTCCTACACTCACTAGTTGCGACTTCGGTGACACACTTAAGTCTGTCGAAGGAAGGGCTGCTAGATCCTTCTTCATTTCTGCTTTCGAAAAATCAATACAACATGTGAAGATTGCAACGGAGATGTGGGAAAGTAGCAACTTTCTAATAAGTACAGATAATCAGAACTGCGGAAAGTATTTGGTTAAAAAGCAAAACCTTTTCTAGGTTCCCATCAAATGAACATGAAGGACATGTATGTTCAACAACCAGTTGGAGATTTCTATAAAGATTAGTATAAAAAGTAACTTCCTTACTCGTTTATACTAATGTTATAGTTTCTCCAGGGGTATTCAAGTAAAAGCTTGAACTTTTGCTGGTTTCATGGATGAAGCTTTTCTTAACGTAAACGCGTTCGTTTCGCGTGTCAGAACGCGACTCACACAGAACTCGCACCACTTTATCAGAATTTCCCAACACATATATGTACACACATATGCACACAAGCCATTCAACACCAACAAACATTTGGCAGATGGTTGGAAGAGGAAATAATGTCTGGAAAATGTGTAGCGACGGAATCTGGAGGAGGAATGTGGGATTCGCCTTTAATTTGAACTGGAAAATACGTGAAGCTTAATTTCTCGCGACAGTAAAATGGAAGAGAAATCGTCCACGCGATAAGTTAGCGATTTATCTGTAAATTGTCTGTAACTTATTTGGTAACTTTTGTAACCCTTAAATCATTCTCATCACCGCTTTAGTCACTTAAAACTGACTGACATAATTATTATGGAGGAGAAAAAATAAAATTCAATATTAAATTAGAAAATTCGAATCCATTTCGACTCGTCCAGGTGAATCTCTGACGATTCCTTTAGTGAATAATTTCTTAATTTCTAATCCACACCAATTCTTAACTTTTTAAACTCTTCTCGAAAAATCGCACTGGTCAGAAATTTCTCTTTTATTTCTCTGAATCTCTTAAATGTGTATGTAGAGCACACGCGTTTCTGTGTGACGTTGATAAATCCAGTTAACTGAGCCAAGAACATGACATCGCGGCGAGTTGTGTGGTTGCCTTCCTTAGAAGTTACCGCGTTACAGTTGTTGTAGCTGTGGCTGACGTTGCTTTCCACTTCGCCACAACGGCAACAAACTGTAACAGTTACATGACACACTAACAATCTGTATGACAGTCTTGTGACGCAGTTGAGTGCCAGGATGCAGGTGTCCTTGGATTCTAAGTGCGATTGTGCATTTTAGCGTCGCGTCAGAAGTTATAAGGCGTTTCTGGCATTTCATTTGTAAAGAATCTGTAATCTTGATTTTTCTAAAAATTTGAATTCACTTTCATATGCCTTAAAATCGAAAGAGAAATCGATGAAATTCGTGCGTTATTACTTACATTGTATTAAAATAATGAGCAAAAATATCCAGAGGCGTCGGTCAAATGTCGATATCATGACGTCATAACTTCCCAGTATATTTTGACGTGGTAATCCTTCGTGTGGGTGTCCTTCAGTTGTGGTTGTTAAATTTAATTATCGCACGCAAATATATTTGATGAGATTTTTGGCACAGAATTAGAATGATTCGGACTTAAATTTAGATCGAAACTCAAAATGCGACCGTAAAGCGCACCTCGCGAAAGATTAGAGTTGAGGAAACTGCAAAGAGAAATGAAAACAGGAATTAATAATTTCTTATTTAATTTCCTATTTTAAATTACAACCTTTTGAAAGCCCTAATAAAAAGTTTTTACCAAAAATCATAAAATGAAGAAGTGAGTTAATTTTTCCTCTTTACTTCTGTTTTTCTGTCTTTTTCTTAATATTTGCTCTATTAATTTCTTTGTTTGCGCTGTTTTCGAAAAATGATATGCAAACAACAACGGTAATTACAGCAAAAACAAGGCTTCATCCTCGCAAAACGCAAAACACTCGGATGGACGAGCAAAAAACCTGCAAGCCAAACGGCCAACATGAGGACTTACATGAAAATCAACTGCAGGACACGATGTACGTTAGCATGATTGGCAGGATGACAGCACGAGCATCAACAGCACATCATCATCGTCGTCAGCGTCATCGTCGTCATCGTCGTCATCGTCGTCATCGTCGTCAGCGGCAAACACAGCAATAACAACAACAAGGGAATTCATAGCCCAGAAATTAGTGCTATTTGCAGTTTACAGAACGGACAACCGTATAAAAAGGCTGCCGGGTGTAACAAGCCGGCGGGAGCGACAGCCGTAGTGACGGACCAAAATACGAACTAGTCTGACGGTCGGTCGGAATGCCGGCCGGCAGAGCTGCTAGTCAGCAATATTTGTCGTCTGATATCACAACATTTGCATTCATTGCGTTGCCGGTTGGCCTGCTCGAATTCGATTTCGTCCCTGCGGCGCGGCTGCTCTTCCACGTGATCGATTTGTCAAACATGTTTGACATTGACGCTCGTCACAGGCACAGCTTCGCACCCAGCCGGAGCGAGCATGGGGTTGTCTGTCAGCAGCACAAAATCTGCGCCCCAAGTATCTCGGTGTCTGTAGCGTACGATGTTTGCAGTGAACTGCAGGCTGCAACTCCGCTGTGTGTGCAGTTATAGACTGTCGGCTGTCATTATGCGTCATGGAACTCACAGGTTTATGCAGACACGCCGGTGTGTGCGGGTGGCTTCTGGATGCCATTGGATTGTGTTGAGAGAAATGGTTCTGCAATATGAATGTCGTGCGGAATGGAATTCTGTGTGAAATATTTTGTAGGAGTCTTAAATGTTCGTACTGAACCGCATATCGACGCAAACGAGCCGCATAATAGGAGGGCAGACACGTTTCGACAATGGAAGGCGTGGGCTGTAATGCCACCGGGATATGGAACCGGAAGTCCTTGCATTAGTCGATGAAATCGAGCAACTTTGTGCAAATTTTTACTCCTTCTCTCTGGAAACTCAAACTACTTTTATATTAAATTTGAAAATAACTTCAAGTGAATAATGAAACTCTGATTTCAACGAAAATTAGATGATATTTGTCTGATGAATATTGCTTAAACGTAACTTTCATCTTGAAAATCGTGTTCAAAATCACTTTATTACATAAAAGGTAATATTTTCCCTCCGCTTACTTAACTTAATTTCCCGCCCACTACTTCAGCCCCCTTCAACTCATGACGCGTGCACAGCAGCTATTTGACTATCGCAGAGTGCTTGCTGTGATTTATGACACGCAGACTTTTACAAAACAAAGGAAATCAATCAATTCCTGAAAAAAATGGCACACATATCACAAGAGTATAACTTTTCACACACATGCACACACACACACGCACACACAGATACACCAACTCATACAGAGGAAAACAGATTTACGATTAAATTTATCGCAAACAGAAATCAATATTGAAAATAACATCAGCAATAAATCACAAAGAAGCAGATCAGAATAGAGAAAACCGATTTTGCGCTGCTTGAACTTTTGAATTCGTAAGTTTTTTAATGTCTATTTGAAACATCACATTTCGCAAGGAATATCTCTGATAAAATATGATAGAATGTTCATATAAATTAAGAATACTTCGTGTTGTTGAGTAGATGCTTTTTAAAAAGCTTTCAGCACTAATTTTGCTTTTGTATTGCAAAGTTTGTATAACTGAAATTGAAAAGTGCTGCTGCAATAGCAATAAATTTAATAATCCAAACTTTATTCCCCCAACTTCTCACGGGTTTTTTTAACTACTAGTTAACCGGGTTCAGTACAGTTTAGTTAGTTATTTAGCAGGCTTTTGAACAAAAGCTAAAGTTGTTGTGTACTTTATGCAGTCAACCATTAGATTTTGGACAAAATTTCTGAGTGAAACGCGAAATAGTCGTTCAAAATGTCAATGGGTTCCAGCAACCAACGCAACCGAACCACCGACCTTCAACTGACTGACCGATTTCGGGCATCAACAGTAACTCACTAGCTTTCTGCGCCTACACGCAGCTCTATAATGCGGCTGTAAAGCAATTAACGCGCCAGAAAGCGGGCCAAAATGCTAATTTAATGAAGTTCAAGTGGGCGAACTGCGGTCCGAAAACGGGCTCAATTTTAATTTATTTACTTCCGTGGTAATTAAAATGGGCAACGTTTAGCGTAAAGCGTCGCAGTCGTGTTTGGCATTTTAAAATCGACCGTTTTAATGTGAAATTTTATATAGATTTATAATTATTGATTTTGGCGAGAATGTTAAGTGCGTCGAAATATTATAAAAGCAAATAAAGGACAAAATATAATAAATTTTACAGCTGACATACAGTTTTTTTCTGTTAATGGATCCTAATAAATCCTGAATGGATGTTCATAAATCCTTAAAAAAAGTTTGTAGTTATTGTAAACAGTTTTAAAACTCCTTTATATTCAAATTTCATTAGAAATCTTCAGTGCGAACACCAAATTTGGTACGAGAAAATAATCTGGTTTGTGTTTTCATTATATTCATTCATCACGAGAGCTTTCCTAACGCATCGTCTGCTCCTAAAATTCTTTACTTTTTCACGCTCCTGATTTACGCTTCCAAACTTGCAGCAACTTCGTAGAAATGCAGCCGAGGGAATTTCAGCATGTGTGCACAGTTCGCAAGTTTTCCCCTCATTTCGTGATGTTTATGGTGCACCGATACGCGCTGCAACTCCGTCGTGCTCGGATTCTGTTGAATGTGCCGTGTGGTGGTGGAGGCGGGGCGATTTTTCGGGAATTCGTTCGTCGCGGGTGGGGATTAAAATGACTGATTTTTTGGGCAACAATCTCTGATTTAAACAACTTGTATTTAATTTTTGAGCGTACATTAATCGCAATGGGTATTATTAAAATAGCTAGGCGGTCGAAGGGTAGTTTGGATATTTAGCGCGGATGTATGCAGTCCGAACCCTGTATGCAGTCAAACTCTGGTGCAAAACTGTTTGCGGCAACTCGACACAAGTGGGGTAGAAGTAGCGTATTTTTAACTGGTTAAAATGGTCTCGAGTTACCGTTTTTCACATAATTTGCATCTTTAGTTTATGTAGCGTGCATATCGAGGAAGTGAGGAGAACGCCGCTGAGCACGGCTTTTCGAGTTTCAGCACAGTTTTTCCTCTTAACAGGAAATAAGGAAATTTAACAGAAATGCGGATAGCTTCTGAAATACGAAATAAGAATTAGCAATGTGATAATAATTAACGACAGTTAGTAGAAGAAAACTGAGTTGTTTTGAACTTTGTGATTCCGAGCTTTTTTAACAGAATTAATATAAGAAATCTAGAATTAATATAAGAATCTAATTAGATTGTTACATTTTTGATATGGACTTCAAATCCTGGCTGTACACGCAAATGTTTTCCCGACATGTTTGCCAATATTGGTTAACCGTAAAGTTACGCTTGTCCAGCTGCAACTGAAAATGTCAACTACAGTCTCGCATGTGATATGCGGCCCAGATAACCTAACTGCAACAACAACTACACAAAATGTCCCCTCTTTTCAAATACACTTGCATGCAAAAGCGAAATCAATACATTTTCTACTCGAATAAAACGAAACAAATGCTGAAGAAACACGTTTGTTTTCCATTTAACATTTCATGTTTTCCTGCTAAAATAAACTTTTCTGCATTTGAAATGCGTTGTCGGTGACCTGAAGCCGACGCAGTTGTAAATGGTTTTCGGAGGTTGCATTTCATTAATACAGAATTGAAAACCGCAAATGCATGAAGCAGAATGTGTTGTTTGTGCAAAATTGGAATAAAAAAATTCGAGCCGATGTAATGTAGAATTTTTTGAAATGTGGTCTGCAGCAAAACTGATTGTATGAACTCGTTGTGTGACAAGTGGGTGACAGTGTGTGACGAGGTGCAGTCGAGTTTTAAAAAATATGGAAATCTACAGAATAAAATTGTAGGCAAATATTAAGCCAATAATTGCTCTCTATACAGAAAAATTACAGAAGATTTTCAAAGCGAAGGAAGAATCAAGTCTACTTGAAGTAAACTTGTAAAATAAAATAAAATCTTGCATCTATCCGTCAATCTATATATCTGTCTCTATATCTGTCTAGTATCTAAATCCATATCTATCTGTCTATCTATCTATCTACCCATCGTTTTCAAGAATTACAAATTTTCAAGACGAATTCATATTTGTAAAAAAATCATACAAAAGGATTTAATTAAGTTTTCAAATTCAGAACATTTCACATAAATACTTTTAAAAAATCAAACAATTTGAGGATTTAATTTGTGTACTCGGGACTTTTGTTGATTTTTTTAAATATAGTTTTTTAAATGTCAACTTAGAAAACTGCAATAAATAAATATAAATTTATAAATTTACTAGATGACTACAATTTTATATAAAAACCCAAAATTAATTAAAAAAACTTGCGAAATTAAAATAAAATATTCGTTTAACTGAATATATGAACTTTTAATTGAAAAATGAGATTTTTAAATTAAAATAATAAAATTTAATGTAGCAGAAAATAAAAATTAATTGAAAATTTTGAGAAATAAAAGTGTGTGTGTATAATTTGCTAATTTTCAATTCCATTTCGCGCAACCGCTTCTGACATTCATTTGAAAGCAACATAAAATCAGCATGCTGTTGATTTCCGCCGTTTTTGCCGAAATTCAATTTAAATAAATAAAACGACGTTTCATGCCACAGCTCAGCCGCATAAAATTGGCCACAATTAAAACTTCGTACAGTTTGGTGTTATCAAAGTTGTTGTTTCTGTTGTTGCCTTTTAATTGTTGCGGATTGGCTGCAAAAATACTCGCGCTTAATATAATCAAAATATAGATGAACGAAAAACTTAACCATTTCTGATATAAGCGGATGCAAACTTTGAGAGGCCGAACCGTAAATGCAAAATATTAGCAATCTAATAACGCCTGCGGTGAAAAAACAATTTTAAGTTCTACGCTGAGAATTTTTCAGTGCATACTTTCAGGCGGACATGAATGAAATGTAAAAATGTTTGCATCGGATGTTTCTTCGCAATTTGGTTTTATTTAAAGAGAGAATAAACGTCATTTCCTAAACATCCCATTTTAGCTGCGATTCGCCGGAGAAATCGATCCTCCTACACCACCAAATCGAGTGCAACTGCTTCAATTTGTATTCCTTTTTCCCCACATTTCAGCGTGATTTGTACTTTAAGTGTGTGCGACAGGTGCGCCGCGAAGGTTGGCGGCTCGAAAGCAGGGCAACCCACTTGGCCGACTGCCAGTTGCATGTCGCGGAAATGTTAGTCGCGGAAGCCTTCAGTTTGGTGATAGCAATCGGGAGGGACACACCAGGTCAGACCTTGGCATCCTGTGCGAGTCCTTATGTAGGTCTGCGCAGTTTGAAGAAGGATATCGGTCGCAATTCTTTTCACTAACTGCTAAATATTACGAAAATTAGATAAGAAAAAAACCACTTAATTCTTCAAGCTTCTCAATTTGAAGGAAGAGTTTTTGAATAAGTTCTCATATTTAATTCAAAAAAGAAAATATGTGCAGCTAATTATACCAAATAATTACCTCCATTTTCTCTAGAAGTGGAGTTCCTTTCCCTTCACATACTCCTGCCTTGCCACACCTTGCCCATCCCTCTTTACACAGCTTACAAGCTATAAACGGAGTCGGAAACCGACGTTTATTGCCCACATTAAATTGTATTTAAGCTAAGAGAAACCAAAAAAGCAACAACTGAATCTGAAACTCGGTGGTGCCCTCGAAACCAAGCGGTAGCACGATTTGTGCCCTCTAACGCTCGGATTTTCTGGTGTTTCGACCCATCTAATCCCGGACAAGACCTTCATCAGTACGTATGGCTTAAAAGTGAGTAGGAGCGGCTCAAAAGTGAGTTCTTAACTTCAACTAAACTCGAAGGAACGCGTAACGAAAAAGAAGAAACGACGACGATTATAAAGGCGACGAAATGAAGGGAAATGTTAGGAAAACCAGCCTTAAAAGGTCGTGTAAAGCTTCAAAAATCAGCTCATCCGCTTTCAGTCATTACATCGTTCCACCGAAGAGCTGTAGACGTCAGAGCGTTTATAAGCATTTCCATGCTCGTAGTCAGAAGATGTTACCGGGGAGCGCATTTAGAATACCGAATTCTCTTAGAATAAATGAAAGCCGCAGCTAAAAATATCAGGAGCATTCATGAAGATTGAGATGAGTTGAAAAACAACCCCTCTCTGTACCCCTACACCTTCTACGCCCCTGTGTCAGTGCTGGCGGTTACTACTTTTCAACTCCGCGGCGAGCGTGGACGCTGGGGTTAAACGTTTGCTGGTTATTCAGTTGGCTTCGTTGGTTAGCCAGCTTTTCCTTTCAGCGATTATGTTGTTGTTGATGTTGTTGTTTCTGTTGATGTTGCTGTTGTTGTTGTTGCTGTTGTTGTTGCTGTTGTTGTTTCAATTTTAGTGTAAAACATGATGAAGCCAAGTTTCTGAGCTGACACGCAACTGTTACGGCTTCCGCTTTACAAAGTTTTCTATGGTTTCACCTTTTGAGGTGAGTTGATGCCATTGCTATAATTGTGTGTGTCTGTGTGTGTGTGTGTGTGTGTCTATCTGCTGTCTGTCTGTATGTGTTTATATGCATAAGTTGAGGTGTTTGTGTGGCGTGACCTGGCATGTTTCGTGTTTCCGAGTAGCGTTTACTGTTGTCGGTGTTGATTAGCGTGCTAAAAATTAAGCAAAAATGATTTGATTGCTTAATTTGATTGAGTTTGAATGCCTGGGATGGTATGTGTGTGTGCTTGCGTGTGTGTGTGCTTAGGTAATTCCGTATCGTGCCACAATCACGCACGTAATTTTTAAATAGGTTGAGGTTGTCAACAGGTGTGGCTGTAAAAAAAAAACAACTGATGAAATTATAAAGGCAAAATGAGTCAAAGCGAGTCTTTGCTACCCAGCAGCAGGTTTCGAACTCATTTCTATTAGCATTAGTTCTGCGAATAGTTATATGATAGTAAGAATAAATTGTTTCCTCGTTTACATCTGTGAATAAAGTAATTCATGCAATATCAGAAACAGCGCAAATATCACCAACCAGCAGGATGCCTCGATCTTTTATTTCAATTACATTAAAACGAAGAATACAAATTTTAAGAGGAGCAGCATCCCCACCAGACAGGAATCTACGCTTTCATCTCTACGAATCTAAGTGGAATTTTGTGAAAAACTAGAAACTTCATGTTATTTGTGTACGAAATCCCCTGACTATCCTTGCTAAACACTCAAAATCAAATCAAATCGACTTATGTATGTCAGAGATTAATAAAATCGTTGGTTTGCACATGATGTGGAAGCTGAGATCGAATGCCGTCGATTACGTGAGCCTTTTAATTCACATAAATTGCCAGAAAGAAATGTCAAAGTAGAGAACGAAATATTTCGGACCAAATAAGGGCGCCAGAAAGAGACGCAAACTAAAGCTTGAGCATGATTGACGTAACATTCGATCTGGATGGATTATTTCCTGCTTCCTCTTCTCTCTACCCTCCGCCAGCCTCGTCAGCCAACTTTCAGATTACACTGGTATTTCTGGGAAACACAGAGCTCCTGTTTGCATGTCAGGACCTTCTTTAGCCTGCCATGGCATTACGGCCGACGTTATCCTTCTTGCCTTCGAACTTCATCTCATGCAAACTCCGTGCTAAATTGTTTGGCGTCGGTAAGCTTTCTCGGTTAAATAATTACAAGCGCCAAAATCTTCTGTTTTTGCTTTCCTTTGCTATTTCTGCTGTCCTCATCTCGATGAATTTATTGCGTATTTATTTAAGTGATAACTTCAATTTAATTTATTAAATTTTTACTAAGTTATTTGCAGCAATTTAAGTAATAAAACCAAGTTATTCCAAGTTTGCTAGTGCGCCCAAATTTATGCAAAATATTCGTGTAAAGTGATAGCATGAATTTTCATAACCTTTCCGACATTTTTCCCCCTTTTTTTGGCCTAAGAAAACAATGTTGGCAGCCACAAACACTCCAGAAATCTGCTTGTTTAGAATATTTTTACACTTTGTTAAATTTATACATATTTGACCTTTTTGGCGAGCCATCGAAGAAAAAATGGAAACAATCAAGTAGAAGCAAGGAGAGAATTTACGGAATCTGGCCAAAAATTGCGAAACACGTGTGTCTCACGGCAACGAACTGCAGCAGGTGGCCGACAAAAGGGTCGGAGGTGGAGAGGAAGCAATGAAAAGCTGAGCAAGGAACTCATAACGAGCATAAACGCTCGGAAGTTGGCAGCACATTTTTGCCTCTTGGTCGCTGTTGTTGGTGTGGTGACAGATTGCAGAGGGTTGGCAGGAAGGACAACAAGGCAGCAGCAACGACGAGGTAACAACGAGGCAGCTACCACTGCCACGACAGAGAATCTGTCAAGCTTGTATCCGCTTTTATTACTGCTGTTGGTGAGAGACGATCGCTGTTGGTGAGACACGATGTGTAGCGGCATCTGCACGGGATGGCTGAGTGCTTTTAAGAGCTTTCGTGTTAAATTCAAGCCATTCTTGCACAGATATTTCTGTGTCATAAAATTCAATTTCTTAAGAAACAAATAAATACTACAAAATCGACGACGGAAGAGCGTTGATAATTCATTTGGATCATTTGTCGTGTCCTGTAACCTCGGGTGGGTTTAGGGTGGTGTGTTGGTAGCTTTCTCGGTCTTATTTCAGCCGTTTTCTAGTCAACCCTTGAGAAGTAAGGCGCGGAAGGGATGGAGGTTCACTCCAAAACCATTTATAACTTGAATTTTTCCCTGATTTAAGCTTCAAGTCGCTTTTTCTGTGATTTATGAAATGAAATTTAATTAACCTCATCATGTTAATGATAGAAATAATGCACATTTTTTCTTCACCACCCCCCCTTCTACTGGTGTTGTGACCTCATTCGCCACTTTAGACACCAATAAACACCCACACATGCACAACAATAAACACCCACACATGCAGACACACGGTGGGGAGTCACACAGCTGGCGCGCAACAATGACAGAAATGCATTCTCGCAATCTGCACCCCCTACTCGCGTCTCGTTAGCGGGCTTTGTGAAGCCGCCCACATATCCACGGGCGCACGCAAATGGGAAAATACTGGGACAGCTTCCCCTCCTAGCTGAACATTTTCCGCATTTTTCCAGTACTTTTGCAGATAACAGCAGGTTACAACTTTTCCAGTAACAAGAAAACATTAAGAGCAAATTTAAAATCGTTGGCTGAATTCTTGCCAACCCTCGCACCTCCCACTCCAACACTCATTCAACTAAAAAACTGACATTTTCTAGACCTACATGCAGAAAGAATGCTTCCATTTTCCCATCTCGTCCTCTTACTTTTCATTTAATTCATTTTTCTATGCTCTTTTTTTTTTTTTTTTTTTTTTTTTTTTTTTTTTTTTTTTGCCTTTACTATTTGTCCTCGTGCCATTGTTGGCGGCATCGGGACCTGATGTGTGCAACATGTTTTTGGTGAACGAACATTGTATGCTGTTGTGTCGTTGTTGTTGTTGTTGTTGGCACTGGCATCACAATAGGTTGCATCAATGAATTGAAGCGTGCAAAAAACTGCATGACAATGGAAATTAGAGAATGCATCCTAATTTTCAATCTTCCTATTTAGCTGATGCATTTTTCAGTTCGGAATAATTTCACCGGGCAACAGAGAAGGATGATGAGTACCTTCATTCGCTGCTGTTTTCAATAATTTTGTGTTAGTTGAGGAATTAAGAAGAAGAAAAGTGAAATTTAAGAAGAAATACTTGATTTTTAATGAAATTCTCAATAAAACTTGCAATTTACCTGACACTTTATCAGTTCCCCTCCGAGATATCGAGAAACAGGCGGTCGTCTCCCTAATTCCGTCGTGTAGTCATGTAAACCTTTCTTGCAAACCGTGGTCAACCTCAGATTCTTTGCAACAAATTATGGGCCAAAAAAGTGGCCAAAACATCTGCGCATATAAATTAAGTCTACAGTTGAGTGGAGTTTTGTGTACAACACGAGTCAGCTGGTAATCTATCGACAACAATTATTGCAGATCGTAGCTAATTCAGCCGGAAGGCAGATATAAAGCTAAAGATGGTCCATTAAGATTTAACACTCACACAGACGGAGACCTTTTTCCATTATTGTAATACAAAGAAAGACCCTTCCAGGCTTCATTCCTTCGCTCAACCATCGCGAAAATAACTGCAGACCACAAAGATATTAATAATAAGCAGCTAAATTTATTGTCCCAAGGACATTTATGAGGAAGCTTCCCTCGTCGTTCACTTCACTCATTTACTTTGCCGTCATTCACTCCGTCGTAGACGTCATTCATCGTTAATGTTGTAGTCCATCAAGAGGACAGATGGACGGGCCATCTTAAGGGTCAACGGCGAAGTGAATCTATCAAGTGTCTGAATGTGTAACGCACGCGATTAATACTGCAGCCTGCATGAGCGCTTGTGTATTTGTCAATGTAGGGAACGAAGATATTGTAGTACCATAATAGTTCCGTGTGCACGGTAACCCGAGGACACTGTAAGATATTTTGATGAAATTTAGTACGCACACACATAAGCACCTCAGTTATCGATCGGCCGCCAATAAACTTAATTCACTTTTAAGTCGTATTGGCAGGAATAGAGATTGCTTGACATAAAAGGATTTTCCCGATCTAATAAAACTTCATTATTTCTTAAGCGACTGTCGCGAGGTGACCGATTTTCGTTCCTGAAGCAACAGCTTCACAAGGCAAACACAAAATTAATTAATTAAAAGTTTCTGTCAGCAACATAAATTAAAGGCGGCGTTAAATTAAAGAAGAAAAACAAATCCTTATTTACTCAAGGAAAGCAACTCGCGGGAAAACAAATAGAAAATTAAGACACCAAAAAGCTCCATAAAATCAACACGCGAACTGCAGATGATGAATTCATTGGTTGGAGGGGTTTTTTGGGGGGAGGGAAAGATAAAATCAAATGCAACAGGTAGTGAAATTTGTAAGCAACCACACACACACCCACACCTCCACACACATACAGACACGGTGTCAATAACAGACAGCGGGCAGATTTAAAGCTGTCAAGACAACACGAGTTCCTTCAAGTGCAGACGCACGTCGTGCGCCGAAGATATTCTAGTTCTGCACATTAGAACTCGTCTTCCCCTCCCGCCGAAGAACGCACAACGAGGTGTGTGAGGGGAATGGCACGAGTCCACCTCGCGCGGTGTGTGAAATGAAGTGCGTGGATGACGGAGGAGGTGATAATGTGGCACCTGATAACTGCTGTTTCCACCTCAAGTGATGAGTTGTGGCTGCTTCGCTGTGTGAAGCGAGACGCGTTAATTACACGCGTTTATGCCTGCACACGCACGCAATAAAAGTTCCTCCCCACGGGAAAATCAGAACCCACCAGGCGGCATTCAAGCGTCTTTTATTGCTACCGTCCGTTGTTGTGTGTAAATAGATGTGTGTGTGTGTGTTTTCATTGTATTCTATTATTAAAACAAATTGCATATTTAAAATTTACTTTAATTCGAATATAAAATTATTGACACTAAATTTCACAAAATATCTCGAATGGAAGCGTAAATCGCAATCAATTCTGCGAAATACAACTGCAATAATTTCAGTTCGTTAGGTTAACCAATACATAGTAAAAATGATTTTTCCACCGCAGTGCTTTCGTTCTCTTGTGAGCTTGTGTGCGCTCTCATTCGCTTGTGTGTGTGTTTTTGAATGCCATTTTTCAACGCCTCTCAAGTGTAACCCGATTTGAATGCGCCGAGACGCGTGCGATAAAAACGAGAGTCGCTCGAATGAAGTGGAAAATGGCAACAACCTCCGCCGAGCTGGCAAAAACCACGAGAGTGGGCTACCGCTGCCGTGGGTGGGAGAGTGATATGTGAATGTGAGTGGCGGATTGTGAGAGTGATACGATGAACGAGATGATACGGCGAAGAGGGAGAGAGGAGGGGCAGAGCGGAAACGAGAGCGGTGTGAACAATGTTGCCAGATTTTAATTAACGAAATGCTTGAAGTTATGCACCAAAAATCGCCGAGATCGTAATACACTGAAAATGGTTCGAAATGTGTATAAAAAATGCAATAGAAATCATGAGCATTAAAAGAGCAGAAAATGCTCTCTTGCTTTTTTTGTACAATTTCTGTATGAAAATGTTAAATTTTTTAGATCCACAATTGCTAAAAATATCTTTAATTTACATAAATATCTTTCCGTGATACACTACTTTCGTAGAATTTTATTGGAAGACACATTTCCGTCACTGAAGCCGGGAATCATGAAGTCGCGCTGAAGTCGCCACTCTGGCAACATTGGCTGCGATGCCAGAGATACGCGGTGGAGTGCTGGTTTCTGCTTTTGTCATGAATGAATAAATGCAAAGCCGAATAAATGAAAAACTCTTGCCTGTGCTTTTCATGTGTGACATATTGGCTGCCAGGACTGACGATGATTGATGGACGAAAAATCCGCACGGAAACGATATATGAATGTATTAAAATACCTTCTTTGTTGAAATGAATGAATGGATTTTACAACTCTGAAGTTATTTGCGACGCTTGATGTTGCACTTGTGAAGCAGCTTAATGTTATCGTAAAATTAAATTGCAAATAAATCCAATAGCGTTCGGAAATCACACAATAAACTTGTGCAACGATATACATTGTGTGTGTTAGCTTTTCAAAATCATAACATTTTTAAATTTGGAAGAATATTTTGAATGAGAAAGTAAATAATTTCATTATTTTCGAATGAAAAATTTAATTTTGCTGAACAAGAAGTTGAGGAAGAAAACTTTGAAAGGTATTTCGTTGCCTACTTTCAGGCAGACGCAAGTTTTAAATGCCACACATCATCGGTGGCGTTTTTTGTTTTCTTCAGCTTTGGTTTAACTGAAAAAATGTCATTATAAATACTTGGCACACTACAAAACAACAAAAACAACAACAACAACAACAACAACAACAACAAATAATGAAAGCAATATCAAGCACGCGAATGAACACAATTCACAGCTTAACACGAGAAGCTTTTCACAACATTTTTTGTGAAATGGGAAAACCAGGAAAAACAGAAACAGAAACCAGCAAACACAACACAGAAAAACACAGGAACTGAAAATAAATCGCTGACTGTAATTGACAGTTTAACACAGATACACACATTCACAAAGAAGGGGAGAGAGAGAGAGAGAGAGGGAGAGAGAGAGAGAGAGAGGGAACAACAGCAATACTTTGTCATTTGACACGACGGCATTTTTATTAGAAAATTTAGCGCACCGGTTTTTGTGCGAGCTTCTCTTTGCGGAGCAAAACAGTGCAAAGCATTTTTTATAATCGCCCCGAGTTTATGCTGTGGCTCGGAATTATGCGATGCTGCTTGCAACAGAGTGGGTCGCCAGAGCGTCAGCAGCATCAGCTTACCTGCATATGAAGCTACGCGGCAAAATCAAATGCGCCTAAAAGCCTGCAACGATTTTTATCTCACGACACGACGACACCCTCGCGCAACCCAACCAACTCAAGGTTGCAAGAATATCGTTTACGACCTCTTTTAACCTCTTGAATCCTTTAAACTAAGTGGAAAATGTGCACAATTTTTTATTGTTGTGTGTTAAGAGTTTATTGCAGATTTTTAGGCGCTTCAATTATCCGCCACAATAATGAAGTTTCAACTTTAAAAGAATTTTATAGAGAGCGATAGGCAACCACAGACTTTTTTGGAGACAGGAAGGAAGCAAAAAGAAATGGTGGAAAAGAGAAACAGAGAGAGAGAGAGAGAGAGAAGGAGAGAGGGAGGGAGAGAAGGGAGAGGAATTTACCAGATTCTTAGATATAAACAAAACCCAACAACACGGAAACCCAACCTTACGGCGACCTACTTTAACTTCGACTTCCGCAGCGTCTGCTTCTTTTCCATTTTCGGCTTTTCCGTTTTCTGCCACGCGCCGCTCACAGCGATGTTCCAGCATCGACCGCCAACAGTTTGTCTGCTGCACGGTCAACGAATACGTATATTTTTCCCACAATTTATGGGCAACATCATCGTCTTGAATGGCGCGCGTTTATATTGCGCTCGGACGTGCAACTTCAGAATGGGTGGGCGTGACAACGCCCCAAAGCACACACACACACACACACACACACACACACACACACACACACTCAATGGTATTTTGACTGTCGTTCGGGAGGCAACTGAGCCAAGAAGAGGAGAAGGAAGGCTGATTCAAGGAAGTTGCTTCAAATGCTATAAAATACTTTTGTATTTCACGTATTTTGCTACGTTAGCGTTGTGAAGTGTGGCAGAAATACAAGCAACTCGGGAATCTTAGGGTTGTAGTTCCTCTCTCGGCTCCCTCACTCGCGCCCCCTGCTCGCCTTGCCGAGCAAACCAATACAGGGTGGCACACATCATCGATCTTCCGACTCGAAAGAAAGAATTAGGAATGTTTTGTGGGGCATTTTACGACTCACGATAGTCGCATTTGCAATGACTGCTTTATTGTCGCTAACAGCTGGCAGCGTTTCACTTCCCATAAATTGTTTTCCAAACTAAGTGATGAATTATGCATTCCTCTAATGTTGCAAATTTATTTTTGTTTTTCAGTTGACCTAAAAATTCAGCTCGAAATTGTATAAAATACGAGTACATTTTCGTGATAGTTCGCGTGTCTTAAAGGAAGTAATAGCTCCTCTCTCTCCTTCTCTCCCCCTCTCTCTTTCTCTCTCTCTCTTTATAGCACTCTCTATTTCACTCTTTATTTTCTATTCTCTCTTTCTCTTACAATAATCGAAAGTCCTGGAACTCAAAAGAGTCGCGAAAATGCACAATTCTCCAGCACAAAAACCATATTATGTACGAATATATCTCTTGTGGTATATCCGTACATAATATCGAAATGGTTTGCTTGCAAGGAAGCCGGGAGATATTTCTCTAGTATCCGCCAAGTTTCGTGAGGTCAGTTACTCGCTCACTCACTCATGGTGGCCACTCGTGAAGGCAACTGCTTCAGTTTCTTGTAATAAATCGCTTTGGATTCTCAACTTGAATGTTGTTTCAACAACGTGGTTGTTGCGTGCGGAATTACGCGGGTGGGAGGGGTAGATGGTTGCCTCGCAGTACTCCAGCAGAGGAGATGCAAGTCGAGGTCTGTGTAAGCAAGTTTAGTTAACTACGGACGAGGGGAGAGGCAGAAATAAACTTCCAACGGAAGTGACTGCGAAGTCATAAAAAAGCAGGAACTTGGAAATGGGGAGGAACGCGGAGGTCGGAAGACGCGGTTAGACTTGCCTCAGTTAGATTAGGCGAGCGAAAAGTCAGTGAGAAGCAGGAAGAAGTCTCCAGAAGTCATTAAACTCTGTTCGAGATTTGCCACTTATTAAATTTTAATATTAGAGAATATTAAGGAAGAAAAGAAACAAGTTTGAAAAAATATATTTTAAGAAACTCACTTTACAATTCTCTTCGAACGCTATGAACTAAATTGTTACTGCCAAATTCTATGGCAGAATATCAGGTTTGAATGTCTAATAGGTCTTCAAAGTATTTAAGATGGGAAAATATTATGAGAGAAATACGAGGCAACATTTTAAAGCATTAAAAGAGCAAACTTATGTTTTTAATTAATGACTGGCCATAATTAATGAGTGAAAAAATTACACTGGCAAGTGGAATTAACGCTTCAAATAAGTAGAGCGCAAAATTAAACGTACACATTAAAACACTATTAATTATTTTGTGATAAAAGAGCGATTGAAAACTGTGGCAACACAATGAAAAACTTGAAAATGAATGGACGAAAATGCCTGACAGGAGTTAAAACCGAAATTATTAACATTTATAGATTAATGTGCAGAGGATCAGAGATTGTTCTCGAAAATTATTGCAATTAGCATATTAAAGAATGTTTTCTGTTGCGTGTTGCGTAATTTACACTCAGCCTTTGTTAGGTCGTATAATTCGCGTGATGTTCCTCTTTGTGAGGCTATAAAAGCGAGCGGTGAGCTCGACGTATGAAACTTTCAAGCAGAGATACAGGATTCGAAGTTTCGCAGAGCTCATCGAACATTATATCAGTTGATTGCATATAATCTCGGGAGCAATTTGTGAGATCTTCAAGAGGTCTTCTTTAAATAAGAAACTAATTTCTTGTCAGAGTCGTGAAATATAAAATAGATAAAGTAATCTAACGAATTTTAGAAACATAATAAAAACATCAATATCTGGGTCACAAATCGAGTTCGTTTATTTCTTCACAAATTTCTCTCTACTTTAGTCGCTTAAAATAACACAATACTTGACTTTGCCAGTCCTAAAAGGAAATATAAATCCAAGTTGTGTCTGGTGACTCTAGTGTGGATTTCCCCCTCCTCCACCCATTTGTGTTGCCCGTTTGAAGTCATTCGCCCGTTTTAGTCTTCTTTCGTTTCATTGCTTTATTTTAATTTATTATATTTGCTCTTTCACGTATTTTCTCTCCTCTATTTCGGGCAAAACAAATTGCAGTCCGTACCAAAATTCAAGCCTTGGCAATCTCAAGAGTCTAATTTATTGTTGTCATTTGTTGTGCTAAAAGCAGCAGCAGCAGCAGGCAACCAGACTGAAGGAGACGAACCAAACGTCCGGCTGACCGGTTCGTGAGTGTGGAATGCACAGTGGAGCAGTTTATTTAAATCAAAGCTAAGGACTTGTTTACGTGCACACAATACAAATAAAGATACACATGTTTCAGTGTTATATGCGACGCTTGGATGACTGCAGCTATTTATTCTGTATGGGGATCAAATGGACGCTACAACACACAATTTTTTTACATGTTGTGGGATCACAGGCGCTGTAGAAAATAGTTGGTGATGGTGGAAAAAACAGGAACAGTTTTCTCTCTGTGAAGATGAATTAAAATGCCCCCGTTCACTTTCCACTTAAAACTCAGATTTTGGATTTAGTAAGCAAACTTTCTGCTTCGTTGATCACGTAGAAGCTGAAATAATCTGTGCCTCTGTATACATCAACTTCAACAGTTTTACTTCCCTTTAACTTGCATCGTTTTTGTTAAAACCCGATTAACTTGCAACGCAGCGAGAACACAGAAAGTGCTTCGCACTTAGAAGACGCTTAAGCTGGTGACGCCAATAATGTTTCATAGAAAGCCATTATTTTAAATAAGTGTGTCATCTGAGAGAGCAGATCTGAGAGAGCAGATGACACACACTCAACTATATACGCATACAGAGACAGAAGCACATTCCAACACATATGACACAGAAACCCTCGTGTGCGCCAACAGCACGAACCACAACCCGCAAATGCACTTTTGTTTAATTATGGAAGAAATTCCGATTTTAGCTGCGTCCCACTTAAAAGTTTGCTGCAAAATGGCGAGCGGAAGAGAGAGAAGGAGGAGGTTTGCTATTTCAGAGGTGAAAGCTGACTTGTTTTATAAAACGCGTGCATTTAACTGAAAGTTGAACGTGGAGACGTTAATACTGAAAGAAGGCTAAAAATTTCATTATATTTGAGGGAGAAAATAACGAGAACTGACACCGGGAGGGAGATTGATCGCTACGAGATTTGTGTGATCCGCACGACTACGTTTCGTCGGGATCACGCAGCTGAAGGAAGCTCGTTTCCGATTCTCGCTTCGAGTTGGAGTTTATTGGGCTTACTTACGATTTCCCACATGATTAGCTTTGCATGAAGCCGTGCATCTCAGCTTGAAGGTTCACAGAGAGCTCCTGGTAATAAAAACAGAAGACTTACGCTCGTGGTTTCCACACACACCCGAATTTAGGGTACAGCCAACTTGATGTATCTAGCGAGCGAACACGTAGCCTCTTCGGTGCATCTGCAGTGGAATGGATTTCCCTGCGGGCGCAGCTGATGGTGTTTTGGAAACAGCAAGGAAGCCAAGCATATTCATGATTTCTCATGAGAAACGTGAAAAGATTTTCGCCAGCTAACTTCTACGTGCCTCTGAATGTGTGTGTCAGTGTGTGTGGCTGCACGTGAAGAAGTGTGAGTATGAGATGGTACGCGTGTGGATGAACTGAGTGGTTGTGTGCGTGTGCTGCTGCTTTTTAGTGTCAGACTGCTTATGCGTTTCAATTTCCTTTCAGCGCTTTCGTAACTTCGAAACAAGCTGAACTCTGGCATGCACTGGAGTCGCCTTCCTCGCAGTGAGCAGCTGAGGTTATTGATTTTCTCGCTTTAATTTGTTGCTCGAACTTTCAGTGCTGGGAAGCGCGCACACACACACACACGCACGCACTTAAAATGCAAGATTTTGTTTTTATGGAAGTTTTATGTGTTTTTTAAGTAGCGAAAGACAAATAGAAGCAGAAAGTTTTTATTTACCGTTCTTTTCTTCTGCTCTGTTTATTTGAGAACAGAAAACTACATTAAAAGCCAGAATTACTCGTACTACGCTTTCCTCATTTCGGCAGCGAGGTGAAGACAAAGACACGAGTCGCCGTAAATATTTACATTCACGAACTCGAGGAATACTTGTACATCAGTACATCCACACGCACACACACACACACACACACACACACACACACACACACGAAGACATGGGTTATGCAAATATTTTGACATTTCTTAATAAGAAATTTTCGGTCGGTCCTCTCAAAGTCCCTGCGGGTATTTGTTGTTATTTGTTGCAGTTGTTGTTGCTCCCTCGTATTTTGCTTTTTATCTCAGTTGTATCGTTGTTTTTTTCTTATTGTTGCTGCGGTTAGTTAATTTGGTTGTTACCTCCGCTTCTTTTCTAGTCTTCGTTTTGAGGATATTCAACTTCTGCCTCCGACTTTAATAAAGAGGTCCTTGTGTAAATTTACGAGGATTTGTGACGCAGTGTTCACCAGTGTATGATGGACCATCGTGTATGTTTTTGTGTCGAATTTTTTTTTTTTTTGTTTTCCTGCCATAATAAAATTTTATTTCCTGTCCCTGATCTACTCAGTTTTCTTCTTTACAGGACTGATTTGGCTTTAACTTGTTTGGTTAGTTAGTTAGTTAGTTTTTTTTTTTTTTTTTTATCTACTCAGATCTACTCAGTTTTCTTCTTTACAGGACTGATTTGGCTTTAACTTGTTTGGTTAGTTGGTTAGTTAGTTTTTTTTTTTTTTTTTTTTTTTTTTTTAAACATTTCTCCATGTCTGATATTCAGTTCATCTTTACAGGACTTAGTTTGCTTTAACTTGTTTGGTTCCGTCATCTCTATGAGTTTTATTCAGATATTTCATACTGAGGTATGTATTGCTCAAATTAACTCCCAAAATTGTATACATTTTTTGAAACTATTTCGGGAACGTTTCATCAATCTGAAAAGCCCCTATAAACACTGTCTTCGTGATTCCCCCAAGTTACTGCTTTTGAAATTCTAACAAAATATATACTGGACTTCCTTTTTATATTTCCGAATGATTGCAGCGTTTTTCTAGCGATTTCCACTACGATTGCTAGAAGAAAAGCGTCGAAATACGTAGCAAACTTATAATTATCAAGATCGTTGATTACATACGAACATTGACCGACGTATATACGCATCTATATTTCGAATTGATTACCTCGCCCCTCCTCGCATCAGCATCATCATCGCTTTCTTCAAAAACGTGTATTTTTCTGAAGGTCCAATTCGTTTGTGTGTTTGTGTTGCAATGCTGCGATGTTGCTGTGGTTGCTGTGTTGGCAGAACTTCACCTACTTTTATTACCCACTATAAAAACGAATCACGAAAAATGGTTTCCCCTATTTTGTTTTCCTTTTGGCATTCTATTGTTATGAGTATCTTCTCGATGTGGAGCCCTTACAAGCTTTCAATTTTATTACTCTGCATTTACATGAGTCTGTGTGTGTCGGCGAGAGTGTATCTGTGCGCAGATGGGTGCGAGTAAATGTGGACAAGTGGGGTGAAATTGGCAACGAGGAAAAGAATCTGACTGGAAAGGTCGTCGTCTACATTCACGCGACTCCGCCCTTCCTTCCTCTCCACTCCGCGCTGCTGATGTGCTGTGGATTTCTAGTTAAAATTGGAGGTCGTATTTTTCTATTTCTTGCTTTTGTTTACTTCCTTCCTTTGGCTTTTATTTTCCCCCCACTTGCTCGTTCCTTTCACTCCATTTGACTGCCGAAATTGATGATGATTGAAAGCTTATCAAAAGCGCAGCTTCAAGTTATCTGTGTGTGCGTGTGTGTATCTGTGTGTGTGTGTGTTTGTGTGTGTGTTTGTGTGTGTTCGTCTATTGGCATGAGTGCTGAGCACGACATTAAATTTACGTCGGACACAACCTAACAAACCTGATTAAATCGGTTGCTCTTATCCTTCAAATAAAGCTGAAATCTGAATCAGGTTCGATTATTCGATGCATCAAAGGAATTCGGAAATAAACATTTTTATTTAAATCCAATTATTAGGAAATACCTTTAGCAGAAATATATTTTGTGCAGGAAAAAAAAACACGCGGTGATATAAAGAAAAAACTAAACTAAGAAGATGAAGAAACTGTGCGAAAATTATGTCTGTGGAGAAAGGTCGACGTCTGCATTCACACGGTCGAGTTAGTGCTGGCAAAACTCGCTGTCGTGTTAGTGCTGGCGAAACTCGAGAACCTGAGAAGAATATTGCACGATGATCTCGGATTATTCGCTTGCGAGGTCCAACTTACTCAGGGATTAAAGCAAAATGGCCACGTGCAACGTTATCGCTTCCCCGTGTTGCCTTCAAACCATTTTGGAAATTTAGAAAATTACGTCGATTAAGCTCGAAGCATCATCATGGTTATCGTCGAAGCTTTTCAAGAGGTGTAACCGACACTAAAACCTCGGAAATTTCCCCTTCCCAATACCCTATCGTCCTATCTGAACCAACGAATGCTTTGCATTGTACGGGGCGTCCCTGAAGTTTGTTTTTATCTGCCATAACGAGGTATTATTATCGCTATTTGCGAAGACGATGCTGGCAACCACGTCACGGTTAACGGAGTGCGCTACAGTAGCATGTTAACAGATATTTGAAGCCACAAATTGACGAACTGGACTTCGACGGTCTTTGATTTCGGCAGGATGGCGTAACGTGTCTACCAGCCGCCCAACAACCGACCGTTTTGAAGATTCTGACAATCCACAAACGATTCAGCCACTTTAGGAATCTATGCGTCGGATTATTCGCGCAATATCGCCACAATTCAAGGCAAATATCCTGCAGAATGGGGTTGACGGGCAGCCATTGAAATGAAATTGTTTTTCATAAATAAGCGTGCAATCTTTCCAATGAAGCAAAAGACCTTGAAAAATACTGAATAGTTTTGACAGCAATTTTGAAAAGAAACTAACTGATGGCCCTCACTTTATTAGTTACTATTATTTTTTATGTGAAACATTTTTATATACTTTCAAGCGATAACTAAAATCATCTTAAGTTAAAATAAGCACGAAAATTTGAATTAATTGCGAGAGATTTACAAAAATTTAATAACATAAAACTCGCATATGGCTTTTGTGTGTGCGTGCATGTGTGGGTGCATGTGTGGGTGCATGTGTGGGTGCATGTGTACCCATAACCTGAGGGACCGTGAGGAACAACCAGCAGCGATGCGCACACTTGCGTGCTGCATGTGGGGTCAGGCTACCCAAACTGACGCATTCTCGCCATTTAAAATGCTTAACGAGCGCGCTTTTGGGAAACCTGAAGTGGAAGAGAACAGCAACTTGACGGGATTTCATGCCACACTTCATACTTCATGTCACTGTTGCTGTTGTTGTTGTTGTTGTCGTTGCTGCTGCTGTTCACCTACTACGGCAGCTTCATTGTTGCTATTCCCGTTCTTCCATTTTAAATCACTCCGCTGCTGTTGTTGTTCGCGTTGTTGCTGCTGTTGTTCCAATTGTTCAACAGCAACTTCTTCCTGCATTTCGCTGAGGTGTAAAAAAGCGCTTAAAAAGAACGCATAAGAGCGCAGACTTGCGTAAAAAGTGGTGTAAAGTGGTGCCGCACTACAACCTGAAGAACTGTTTGCCCGCAAGCCTGAAAGTGTGCTCTGAAAGCGCAAAACTCCACCGTAGAATGGCGTTCTTGCTGCGTTCGTGCCACTGTTATTGCTGAGTGTGCAGTTGTGCGCGCAACTTTAACTTTTGCACTCTGAACGACATCGCTGTTTATTCAGCTGCAGCAGAACCACCCGCACGGCCCGGCCGGCCGCTGCATTGCAGGCCGCTATAAAATGCTGAATTTAGCAGCATCCGGAGTTTCGTTTCTGCTTTATTCTGCACGTTTCACTTTCCCTTTCCCGCGAGCTGAGCTCCACCGCGCGCGGCTGTTGTAGACGCGTTTTTATTGTTGCATACTTTCCGGCGTCCGCTTGCTTGTTCTTTATGCTCAGTCGTTCATGCAGCATCTTTTAATGCTGCTGTAAAAATTGTTAAAAAGGAGTTTAGCATAAATTTAGGCGTCCAACTGCGGACTGCAGGCCACTCTCACGGCGCCCTCCGAAGGGATCCATTTTCACTAAAGCAACAAGCAACAGCAACGGCAGCAAGAAACAAATGCAAGCAAGAAGGATTTCATTTCAAAACAACTGCGAAAATATAAATAACAAGAATTGAGACGACTTTAAAACGAAATCTGCTTTATTTGATTATCTAGTTCATGCTTCAGTTTAAAGAACAAGCTGTTAAATTCAAAATTAAATGCTTTTAATACAAATTATTAGGTTTTTTTGGCTTTAAGTAGAAACTATTTGAATGTCCACTTGTCCTTGTCCACTTTTGGAATAAATTTAAGTGAAAGTGCTTTCATTTCATGATTGCATAACCTTTTTTTCTGTTCTGTTCTGTTTTTTCCTTTTAAAAGAATAAATTTAAGAGATCTTCGTCTTTAAAAAAAGAGGCAAAATATCCTGAAACCTCAACTGACAGCCGAGCGGCAGCAGCACCAGTTGAGCCGCTTCACTCAGACTATTTATTGACAGATAAATGAATCCGGCACTCCAGCCCAGCTTAACCTACCTTCAGCAGCAGCAGCAGCTGCAGCTGCATCCGTAGCTAACCGAGGTGGAGCGCAGGCTGCTCGTGTGTGCCGCTTGCATTTCCTGCAGCCGCAGCGGGAAGCGGAGAGGCGAGTGAGGCGAGAGTGCGCTCGCGTGCAAACTCTCGTAGTTTTTACTGAGTGCGCGGAATGCAGCCGCACAGGAAGCGGGGATCAAATTACACCGAAAGCACTTGACTGTCTTTACACTTGCGATCTAACTTCGCATAATTGTGTCGAAAATGTGTTATTTTTATAAAATGTGTTGTATTTGCTTCATAATGCGCGTTGAGCAAACGTCGAGCAGAACGCGGAGTTATTTTAACCTTGAATTTTAATGCACAACTTGTGCTGTAATTGTGTTGAGTGGGGAAAAATAATCTATTTTCTTTATTACAACTTGACTTCGCTTCTGCTGTTGTTATTTGATTTTGACGGGTTTCACTGCAGCGTTAATTTTTCTACAGACGCGACGCGAAGTTGAAGCAGAAACGCTTTGCTGCAGACTTTTATTACAAATATTTTTCCATTTTTATGTGTTTCGTTACACTGTTGAATATCTTAACTTATTTTGATCACTTTTTTGAGAACTTTTTTGATCGCTTTTGTGGTCACTTTTTTGATCACTTTTTTGGTCACAATCAGTTTGCTAGTTTTGTTTATTCGCGTTTATTCATTTCTTCGCGTTTGTTGTTGTTTTACTCTGTTTTTACAGCTCTCGTCTCCTGTAAAAATCACTTTAAAACACCTGCACGCACCAGAGCGCCTTGAATTATGCAACGATTTCGAGCGCTCTTACACTCTGCAAATCCAAGTGTTCACGTTGTTCTGTGTAAATTACAAAATAAACAAACAAACATTTATCGGCGTTTTATGTTTATTTTTTCCAGCTGTACTGTAGTTGTTGGTGTTGTTGTGGTCTTGTTGTTGTTGTTTTTGTTGTTGTTGTTGGTGGTGTTGTTGTTGCCTGCCTGCCTTGCTGATATAGTTGAAATATTCGAACAGTTGGCGACACTTTTCACTTGCTTTTCTTTTTGTTTTGTTTCATTTAAATGCATTTAAGCGGGGACTTGAAATGCAATTAATTCTGATTTTCCATTGTGGTGTCGCCGGCTTTGGCTGGTGGTGGTGGTGGTTATTGTTGTTGTTATGTCCCACTGTTGTTGTTGTTGCCGTTGCTGTCAATTATGAACGCAATTAATTATTTTTGTTGATCTTTCATTTTAAATCAGCGACAGTGGAAAAATACATAAAAGCACGCACACACACACATTAAGAGGTCCGTGATAAATGCATGTGTGAGGAAGAACCCACCCACACACACAAGTACAGCTACACACACGCGCGCATACTGCATCAGAAGACGGCAGCAGTTTTGTTTGCTTAATTTGCAATTGATAGTGTTTGCGTAGCGTGTTTTTAGGCGCACATGGACGTCCTCAGCCTTCCCACACTACACACACACACACACACACACCTACACACACACACACACACACCTACACACACACCTACACACACACATTCTCGCCCGCTTGTATCGGTGAGCCTTTTCAAGTTCGTATATAAATAATTCTGTGTTTGTCTATTAATTTTGAAGTGTGCCTGTGCGCGCGTGTGTGTGTAACTCAGCTTGTATGTGTGTGGCTGTGCTACGTAAACACTAATTTTTCAAGTTTCAATTGCAGGCTGCCAAGCGTTGATGGCAGTTGATAATGAGTTGTTAAGTTTGCAAGAAAGTCCACAGTTGAGAATTTCTACCTTCGCTTTGTAAAGAACTTCAAGCCTGAAAATATGCTACAGTTTTTGTAAAACTTTTCACTTTCATTCGAATGAAAATTTTATAATCACTTTTCAGCGTGGGGTTTTCCTAACTAATTTCATTTTTAATATGTTATACAATATTTAAGCTAATTACTAAATTACTTCGAGTAATTAAAAACTTAACTCAAGTTTCAGTTTTCTTTTAATCGAAAAATCAGGACTGATTTCAGTTTTCCTCCAACATGTGAGACTGCCGCGATAAAGAGCTTCGAACTCTTCACTTCCTTCTTTGAAATATCAGTTTGTGGAGCAAACTCAGCTAACTTGAAGTCAGTTTTCTTCGAAAAGCTTGGACGATGTGGCTTGAAAACAATAAATTTAGGAAAATCGGTATTTTCTCTTATATTATTGTAGATTTTATTGGCAGAGATTTAGTTGCTGTATTTTCAGTGCTCAATATTGTTGGCAGCCACGTGGATTCTTTAAATTGCTCGTGTTTAAGAACTGAATAATAAAAGGAGCGAGAGTAATATTTGAAAGCTAAAAAACCGAGAATCTTTGTGAAATGAGGTTCAATCTGTGGACCTTCATCTACTCAGAGAAGAGAAGTGAAAATCGTAAAGCTGAAAAGCTTATAAAGTTTTCATTGAAGTTTGTCACTGCAGTGTGTGACTTTTCGCAGTTTCAACAGGAAACTGCAGCCTCTGCTGAGATTTTAATGTTGCCCTTTTTCGGTTGCGTTGTTTGGTTGCAACAAGTCATGATTGCTTTGTTATTCCATTGCATTTCCTCGTTTTGACTCCACTATTGATTTATTTTCTGAGCTACAACTTCTAATAAATTCCAATTTGTATTATAAACGACACCAAAATATTAAAAATGTGCAGCTGTTAAAATAAATTAAATTCAGAGCCTGAAAATATGCAACAATTCGCACAGGCAACGAAATCTTTGCAATTTAATTGAATTGAAATGTCAACTGCGTAGCTCACAATTTTCTCTTGTAATTTTGCTTTCTTTTTAAGTGACTCGTGATGCAATGTTGCGCTCGAGTTGCCTGAATTTGCTGTAATCATGCATATATAACGGTACCTAAATTCGCACCTTCTTGATGCTCCCGTTGACCGGCTTCAATTTTTACGAAAAGAATCACTCGAACGTTAAATCGTCAGCCTAAAAGCATGCAACGATTTTTCTCACAAACTCCTCCTGACGCGTCTTTCACTGAAGTTTCGCGTTCTGAAGTTTCACAAGTCTCAATTAATCGCTCTAACTTGCACCGTCGTTTTCTTTTCTATTGTATTTTATTGCTTCCCACTGCTTTGTAAAATTTCACTTTTAATTCTGTAAGCAGAAATTCGCGAACGCGACGTGCAGAGACCGCACCACGAACACATCCGCTACGCCCGACAGTCGCTCGTAAACTGTTTGCACGCCTCTTTGCCAGTTCATACTGGCAACGACGGACGACGGGGCATCCATGGAACTCTCGGAAGTCGCGTGTCGCGTCATCATCGCCATCGCCATCGAATTATCATCCTCTCCAGCAACAAAGTTGCCCTCCACAGAAGCGAGAGAATGTCTACGCTTTCCATGGATTCATGTTGCCAGCAACAATCGTTCAAGTGATGCAATTGACATACAACAACAGCAACAGCAACAACAACAACAACAACAACAACAACAACAACAACAACAACAACAACAACAACAACAACAACAACAACAACAACAACAACAGAAAGAGAGAAAGCAATAACACTCACAACAACAACAACAAATAACAGTTTCAGTCATCCAAGTTTTTTTATCGATCTCGTTCACAAGAATTTATTTCATTGTTGCTGTTGCTGTTGAACTGTTGTTGTTGTTGTTGTTGTCGCTTTCCTGCACATTTTTCTTTCAGCTGTTTTACTTCGTTTGTTGTTATATTTTACATTGTTTCCACCCTTCTTAGCACGGCTTCATAAATTCAAACCCCTCTGTCTCGTCTCGCCGCGCCGTGTGAGGTAAACGCACTTTCCAGTCTCAAGCGAAACCAACAACAGCAACGCGAGAACATTCAACGAACCTTGAAGCAGAACAACAACAACAAGAAGGTTCGTTGTTGATTGATGCTGTTATCAATACTGCCGGCGCGACTTTTCCAGCATTTGCTCTCAATGTCGTTGTCGTTGTCGTCGTTTTTGTTTTACACGTCGTTCCACAACACTTCCGCTTTCCATTGGAAAGAAGACATTCCAGCGTTTGCGCGAAACTTTGATACGAGAGAAGAAGAGAGAAGAGATAATGAAAAGGAAGGAGAAAGAGACATAGAGAAAGAGAGGGAGATATATATATATACAACATATAAAAAGAGAGAGAGAATGAGAGAGAGAGAAGGAGAAAGAGAGCGAAAGAGATAAGCAGAGAGAGGGAGGGAGATAGAGAAAGAGAGAGAGAGAGAGAGGGAGAAAATAAGAGGAGAGAGAGAGTGGAAGGGTGTGACTGTTACAAAATTTTTGAAAATTGTCGTCGTTAAAATTCCCCGATATTTTGAAATCTGAAAAACAAAATCAAATAAAATTGTGTTTTCCTCTTCATTGGTTTATCTATTGAGATTCTTATCTCAAATGCTTCTCAGCTAATTTAGTAGAACTGAAATATTTCGAAAGAAGTCTCTTGAAAACAACGGGGGAAATCAGAGAGTCCGCACGAACCCCGTAATTAAGAAGCCCATAAAAGCAATCCTGTCAACTCGTTAGACGCGTCCTGCCCTCGAAGGCCTGCTGAATCCGAAACGAATGACAACCGAGTGCCGCGCAACGTTCGAGGACCCCGCACGAGTGACCCTCATCACTGCGAATGTGCGCGGCACGCAGCTGAGTTCAAACACCAGAAGTGGTTGTCGCCGGCCAGCGGGAGGTCGAGGAGTGCGCGGCAACGTCGCGGCGGACACAACGACGAAAAAACCAAAGCGAACAGCAAATAAATGGTTTCATTGTACAATAATTGCATGAGTGCGATTGGAAATCGTTTGGTTGCTTTAACGAGGCAGCACGGAGTTCAGAATCCATGCGTCGCAAAGGAAACAAGGACGAAAAAGCCACCCTAAAAAGGCTGCTGTCATAACAGCAACATCTGCAGTCCTGCCGCAGATCGCACAGCCACGGCATGGACGGGCGGGCTACGGCGACAAGTCGAGAATCCTGCTGCACGCCGGCAGGCAGCCCACCAACCTACCTGACTGTTTGTTGTGCGTGCAACTGCAACTTCAACTGCGATCCGAAACTGTTTTCCCTTCTAATCCCAGAGCTTCCCTGGTTTGCTGGTCCCGGCTTCAGAGGGGTTTTCGGTCCCGCACTGCGCTCGGTTGTTGCGCTTGTTTTCAGTGCTTTGCTGGATTCCATTGTTCGTCGTAAGTGCGAACACGTTGCAAGGGGCGACTGTTCATTATCTGCACCCAGAGCGAGCCAGGAAGGACTCATAAATATCTGTCACTTCGGCCCCTGTTTTGCCCCGCAGTCCCCCGCTGTTCCCGACCGTCAATTTCTGGAATTTCAAAAAACGTTAATTGATTTCGGGTTAAGTCGGCTTTGAATCTTTTTCTCTTTAAATGTCATCGTTTATTCTGAAATGATTGTCCTGTGTGACAATAATAAAAAAGATGCCCCTGGCAACGTCTAACCAAAGAGAACGCAAGAGATGAGCCTCGCTCTCTCAAATAAATAACACACTGCGCAGTGTGCGGCCAGGAATTCCAGGAGAGTTCATTCGGAGAGAGCGAACTCAGTAGCTCACACAGAGAGAAATATTCGGCTTCTTCCTGCTTTCCACGGCGCAAACGCATGCACTCGAAATCGGCGTATATTTTCCATGTAAACAAGAAAACACAGAAGACACGGAAATAAAGAAATAAAAGCCAAACGAGGAAACGAGAAAGAGGAACAGAAACCGAAGAAGCAAGAGAAGGATTTATGAAGTTAAAATGAAAAAAATTAGATGAGTTACGTGTTAAGAAGAGCGATTAGAAATAAATGTGAAAAGTATGCAATTTCTTCACATTTTGGAAAGCAGGCAAATTTGAAAAGTGTGAAAATTGAGAAGCTTGAATGGAAAAAAGGAGAAAAAACTTTCAAAACTTCGCTATATTTTAATACAAATGTTTTAATTTTTTATTCTATTTTTATTCTTTTTTCTTTTCTTCTCCTCCCCTTGAAATTAGAAACAATTTGCACGAATTTCTCACCCACGTCCAGTTTGTTGTACGAAACCGTATCGATTCGAGTTCTGGATTAAAAATCCTTCCGGAAACTCACGTCATTTCGCCGCCACACACACATCCGAGGAAACACAAGCAGCCTTCAAGGCGTTCGGCTGTGCGCTCCTCGAGTTTCCACAACTTGACTTGCGAGCAACTCGAGTTCCGCTCATCGGATGCCGTCTCCTCCAGCCGCCCGGCACACCGTCCCGCCGCATGCTTGCTCACTCTCGCCAGCCGCCAGCGTATGTGTGCGTGTCCCCCGTCGACGCCCACGCCCACGCCCGCTTTTAATTCTGTCCTTTCTGCCGCTTCATGCTGAGGCGCGATGACGACAAATTTCCGAGCAACCTGACACTAGCTGAGATTTTCGGAATTCCTTCTGAGTTGCACACAAAACTGGTGCAGGATCAGGACGCGGGCGCGGGCGCGGGAGAGCGAGAAAGAGGACAGTGGTGGAGCTCGGAGCGGGTTGTGGATGACGGGGGAAGGCGGGCGGCAGGAAGGTGGACAACCTCTACGTGAATGGATTTCCCTCTACTTGGAAATTCGGTCCACTCGTGCATGTGGAACATGCACGGGTTTCGTGTGTTTATTTGTGAACCAGTTGGAATTCCTCGGCTTGAAGAAAACCGTTGTGTTTGTCACTGCAAAGCGCCCACTTAACGGTACTTTGGCGGGTACCGATTACTTCGGTACTCAATACGCAGCTATTCGGCGCAGGTTATCCAAATAATTGGTCTTCGTTGTTAAAAGTAATTTTAATTTAAAGTTTGTTGAATCCTTAAGTTTCTTTATTTGTTGATTAATTTGGCTTGTGATATCAAATTTTGTAACTACAAAGAATTTTAATATATTTTAAAATTTATTCAAACTTCTCACTTCTACGTCAACACAACGAAAAGCTGATAAATAGAAAGGAACGATAATTGAACTGCTAACAACAGCATTAAAAAGATATATCAAAACAACAACAACAACAGCAACAACAGTAATAAAAAAGAAACGCAAAGCAAGAATGATATCAACACACATCACGACACATCGGAGAAAAAGGGTTTCCGACAGCAGAGGCGACATAAAACCACAAAACGAATTAAAAGCGGCGATGGCAAAAACGAAAAGATAAAATGAAACGAAGGCAGCCGACAATGAAAAGAAAAGCAGAGCTGGCGGGATTGACGGAAGGATTTTTAATCCAGCAGCCAGAGTGGGGAGAAATCAAAAAACATCGGAGAGGAACAATGCAAGGAAAAGAGATGGAAAACACCGGCTCGCGACATCAACAACAACGAAAACAACACCAATAATGCCGACAATAACTACAGAAAGAAAAGCTGCGATGTAAGCTAAAGAAATCTTTAAAAGGACTAAAAACGGGCTGCTGTAAGACTTTAAAACTGAGAGAAACTGTGAAAGTTCGAGGGAAGGAAATGATTTTCGAAGAATGGAAAGCAACAAAAGGATTTTCCTTGCAGTTGAGGGTAAAAGAAAGCAGATTGGAGGAAAAGCATTGAAAGTACGAAGTTGTTTTTAACGAAATGCAAAAAATTGCGTATCCACACGCAACTCGCGTCTCATCGCGTCGGGCGTCGACATCGCCGCTGACTCTGTGCCGCGCTTCACTTTGCTGGCAGCTGAGGGCAAAATTGCTGGCAATAACATCGAGCAGCAAACAATATTGAAATCCCCTCAGGATTTTTTTTTCAGCACAATTCTGTGTGCTTGCAACTTTGTGCGATTTATTGTTATTATTGTAGTTGCTGGTTAGCTGCCGTTGCAATGCTATTGAAGCGTTAAAGATAAATCTGAAATGTGATCTTCGAACTGAAAAGTGCTGCGGAGAGCACATTACTGCGATATTAATAACCGTTTCAGCAACTTTATTTGCTCACTCGGAAGACAGAAACTTTGTGGTGTCAATGATTTCGCCCACTTTGTTGCGAGAACTTCGTGGGTTGAATCACTCACTTATTTGCTGATTGCGCTTGACCTTCCTCTCCCGTTCCTCCTTCGTGTCGTTCTCTGCATTATCAACTCCGCATCGCGCGTCCCCCTCCATCAGAAGACTAGCTGAGAGTTATTTTAACCTCATTACAGTTGGAATAATTCAATTCCAGCAAGAGTCTCAACGGCAACCAGCAGCATCAGCTTCCATTTCACGCAACTATCTTTGACAATCGGGTGTTTTTACCTCCCATTTACCGACCATGCCACCCTCCACATTTTTACACGCTTCACCGAAATTATTTAGAGTTACGCTGACTAAAATGGACGCTGCGGTCGTTGCTGGTTGCATCAGAGGTCGTGCAACCTCTCGAAGATTTACTTAAGTCGCAACTGGAGTTTGATTAGAAATCAAAGCGTGCAGCAGATAAAATGATGCGGTTGAAACTTTTACTGGCTGGAAATAAAGAAGAAATCATTTCAACATACTAGAAGAAGCAATTAATTATTGGTTTTCTGTAGCTCTTCTCGTTCAGTTAAATAATTCGCGTTATTTCAACGTTTTCAGGGTGCGGTTTCAGTGACAAGGAATACTAAATTAAACGAGGTCTAATCTTTTTAAGTCTAAAAACTTCTTTGTACGTTTTGTCACCGTTTCGTCACAGAAAACCGGCCAACAATTTAAGCCTCGTAGCACACGAAGCAGCAAATATAAAGGTCAGAAGCATGGAAATCGTCTCCTTCCTTCCCTTCCCATCTCTTAGCTGAAATCGCTCCAGCATTACATCGCAGTCTCGGTCCAATGCTACCTAAATCGCAACCGTTGACTTTGCCCAGTCCTCCCTCCGAGTGCTTCGCTCGTTTGCTTCCTTCCACGATTATTCACCACCACTTTTCGCTGTTGTTTCGAGTAAAAGAACGCAATTTCATCCTCTGCTTTTCGTTGCTGTTGCTGTCGTGTTGCCCGAACTCAAACAAGTTCAATTGCTGTTCAACACTCAATTGCAATAATCGGTTTTTAGTGCCCTTGCTGAACGAAGGAGAAGCAAATAACGAAAACAATAACAACAACAACAACAACAACAACAATGACACAGCTACAGCAACTCGCACAACAACTGCAACAAGAACTTACTTTGCAAACATGGAAAGCAACAAAAATCCCTTTTGTTTTATATTCAAATGTTTCTTGTTTCTTAGCTGCTGACCTCGCCAAATGCCATCGGCCCTTGTTGTTGTTGTTGTTATTGTTGTGGCAGCAGGAAGCAGAAACAATTGCCATTTTATTGCAATGACAATGGCAACAACAACAACAACAACAACAACAAGATCAAAGCACGAGCGACAGCAGCTTCCAGCTCACAGGAGAAGTTTAAAATGTCCTTTGCTGATGTGTGCAAGGAGATGTGTTTTTGTTTATACGTGTTGTTGTTTTGCAGTTCTAAATTTTGCACATTCACACGCACACATACACACACACACAGACTTGCCCTGTGCGAACCCTGTGAGAAAACACGTGACGTAACAAGTAGTTATTTGACTGAATAGAAAAATTTGACTGTGGTAAAATATTGAGGAAGCAGCGACATTCATTAAAAGGATGAAAAGACAGACGTCGTGTGCGTCTAGCCACACCCCCAAGCGGCACGCCCACCACCATACAAATAAATCCGAGTAGAGAGGCGCACGAGCGAGATTTTCTGATGTACGAGTGTCCTCGATTTCGATTTCGGTTCTCTGCTCCACTCAAAACCACTGTCTCGCTCTTGGAACTCGTCTCGCCTGCAAAAATGACGTCGCGAGTGGGCTTCGCACGTGCGTTTCATTAATTCCGAGCCTTAACTAGGTGTGGCCAGAGTTAACAGCTGACTGGCGAAACCTCATGAGTTGCATAATCAATTACAAATTAGTTGAATTTCGCTCAGGGTTCGCAAACAAAATGTATGTGAAAAACCGAGCGTTTAGTTTTGCATATATTTGCACATGTGTTTCCGAGCTCCCGTACTTCTGTTCTTCCTTCGCTTTCTTTCCCCCCACCCCCGCCCACCGTTTTTCCCCTCCCGCAACCCTTTCATTCTGATTGCTGGCTCACTTTTATTGCCTTTTCTTCAGCTCTACTGCTCTGCGTTCTCCTCTGGTGGTGGTCAATCTGGTTTCTGCTACTCCGTCCCCTCCCCTGCTCACCCCCTCCAACAAACCCTTCCACACCGGAAGCGGATATGAGCTCAGGTTACGTCTACGTAATTCGCAGTGTCTTTAATTTAACGATAAAATCGTTTCTGCACCGCTTTGCTCTTCTTGTTCTTGTTGTTCTTGTTGTTCTTGTTGTTCTTGTCGTCCTTGTTGTTGTAATTGGTTTTTCGTCCGCTTGACTGAATTCGGATGAGCTGATCATTGTTTCGGTCGGCGGTGTACTAGCAAGCGAAGGAACGGGACCTGCAATCTGTGTGGGTGAGTGTAACGGTGTCTGGGGGCGTGTGTGTGTGTGGGCGTGTCGGCGTTTCGCTGCTAACGAATTGCTCAGTGAAGCCGAACCGTGTCGGGTTGGCCGTCGATCGGATTTATTTCGTCCGGCCAATCCGAAAAAAGCTGACCACGAAATTACTTGGAGTTAATTAGTTTTCCCGACGTAGTTGACAAAAATGATGACGCTCAGATTTCGAAGGATTTGTGGATTACGTCAAGGATTTCTGTAGTTACGTTAAGTGTGTAATGATTGCCTTTACACTCGTACAGGAAGATGAAGTTCTTGACACGAAAATAATAAATCAACGACTTATTGAAATTGTAAAATCTCGGGAGAAAGATTTCTGAATACAACTCGACTAAAGCCAACCCGCTCTTCATTCCTGAAACAGCACGCCAGCAGAATCCTGTGACGGCCTCTAGAAATCCTTGAATTTCCTAGCACTGGCAGAGATTTTCCAATTTCCTTGGTTTTTGCTAATAACTCAGCAAATACGCCTCCAGGTGGCCTCAAATAAATTTCCTCACAAAGCACAACAAATATGAAGGAACAAAAACAGCAAACAACTTCAAAACACATCCGCAACACCGGTTTCACGCCCCTTTGGCTGCCACCCTCTCTCTGATTTCAGCCGAAAACGCTTAGCCCGCGGGCATGATGACAATTACAGCCCGTCTGCTGCTCTGTGCTCGGCGTCCCCTTGCAGCAACCCCTTCCAGCAGCCGCTTGATTGTGGTTTCCGCTATGCAAGACGGATCATTCCCCTGCCCTTCCCTGCCCTTCTCTGCCACTCCACCAGCCGTCTTTATTACGAGTGTATTTACACTCAATCTGCACTGAGTACGGGACAGAATAAGCAACTCAACTCAGTTCGTAACTCCATACTAACGCTCTCTCCCTCCCTCCCTTATGCAGGGACAGACACTCGCCTTTTTCCCTTTTCTGTTTCCTTTCCCCCCTTTCACCCCTCATTCGTGAAACCATGGAAAAGAAATTCATCTTTTCAGAAAATGCGTCAAACCGTAGCAAAAACAATTTAAATCGAGCGCCAGCAACGAGAACCGCAATAAAATGTTAACGTATAGAAAACGCATTTCCAGACCGGAAACGGAAGCCGAGCTGTCATGTTTGCAGTTACAATAGCGACGGCAGGATGGTTGGTTGGTGGGCAGGCGGAACGACGGAAAATGTAGCAGCAAGAAAGCGGAGAGGGGAAGCGAAGAAGATCAGAAAGCGGAAACCAAAAAGCCGCAAAAATCATAAAAAGACAATTTTAAAGCAAAAGAAGTGAGAATGGGTTTTTCCTTATTGCTCGGGACTTCGATGCTAAATATATTGCTGGTTACGCTGGTTTGGTCAAAGATACATTCAGTTTTACTACAGAAAAAAGGGAAAGCACATTCCGAAGACTTGGTTTCGGAAACTGCAGAAAAGTTTATCGTCGAAGTCTCGAGACAAATTTTACCATTCCTAAGGTATGCAAATTTCCAAAAACTTCAAAGAGGATACCCTTGAACGGTTTCTCTTGGTGTACAGACAGACGGAACTTGGGAATGTGCGGACGGCTCACGTGAGGAAAACCTCTCACAAGCGACCGGCATCCGCTGGCCAAGGACCGTCATCATCAGACAGTCATAAGAGACACTCTGCTGCAGCTGTTGTGGGGGCGAATTTTTGGTTGGGGTTACGAACCTGTCACTGGGGGGTCCACTTGAGGAACGCCATTTGTCGGACTTCAAGGCCTCGCTCCTCAGAGCATTGGACGCGGAGGGACGAAAGTGGATCTACTGGTTCTGGTCTGCTTCGGTATCCCCGACAGAGAGGTGGAATTAGTGGGCAGGTCCGCCCACACTACCGGGTGGACCTTTGTTCGACAATAAGTTGGAGGGTCTGTAACCAATGCTAATGTTTATCTCCGGGAAATCTCATTAATCTGTCACTCCATGTGCCAAAATGTGGCACATTTTAAAGGTAAAAACGAAAGAGGGGTAGCAATCATAAAGTAGCTGCAACCCAGAAGAGCACGACATCGAATATCGTTGTAGGAATGCTGGAGGTACGAGTATCACAGTTTTATAGTCCTTTTGGGCTGCACATTGAAGTTTCGAAAGATTTATGAGCTTCACTCATGCAGGGATCTAAAATTCAAGCACGAGGACCCAGCATACGTAGTTTACAGCATTCTGAAGGACCTCAACATGTTCACACCCACAACCACCCATTCATGAAATCATGTAATTCTGGCGTGACGTGTAAACAAAGTCACAGCTTCCACCAGACGACCTGAAAAAGCCATCAAAACATCGATATTCTAACTTTGGTACGAGGAAGGGAGCAAAAATACCGAAGCGAAATCTGAAAGCAAATAAGGGAGAGAAAATGAGATGCTGTATAGATGATTATGTGACAATGTTGAGCAGAAAATCCTTCTGCTTCGGTATTTCGGAGCGCGTGAACTTCGCGCAATGCTTCACATCATCTCCGGAATAGACAACCATCGGGCGAAGATACAATATTTCACAGCGAAACGTGCGAAACAGGCAGGGAATAACAAAAGAAAATTCTTCGAATTATGAAACCAAATATCTACAAATTGTTTATTTTCTAAGATTTAGTTTCGAGAAAACACCGAAGTAGCGTGCGATATCGCGCAGGATTATATAGTTCTTGGGGAAAATCACAGAGTTTCATTGCCAAACTTACAATTAAGATACAGTTAAATTTTGCTTTCAAACTTCGTCGAACTTCGTTTTGACTTTGGATTTAAATAAATTAAAAACCTCAACACGTGCACTTAATTCTCATCTCCCTCTCTTGTAGCCAAAAGAAAGAGAATTCCTAGATACGTCGCACTACGAGCTGTGTGACCAGAGGAGGAGACGTTTGGGCACGCAGCGGAAATGGGTGGCAGGAATGCCGGCTGTGGTGCGCAGGAGAAGCGTATATAAGACATGAAGCAGCAGAGATGGCAGATAAGACGTGGTGGCTGCTGCGAGTGCCGGATATCCGCGTTCAAGCAAAAGTTTTCATGTCAAAGTATGCAAATTAATGCAAACTTGACACTCCACGCGCACTCGTACACGTTTTTCACTCGCAGCGCGATAGCAAGCGGCTTACAAGCACAACTACAACAAGAAAAACCGTGAAGTAAATAAGATTTTGATCGAAAAGCATTCACATTTACTAAAATTAAGCAGTAATTTTGAGCTTTATAAAATAATATTGAATTACTGAAATAGTGGGTAAAACTAAACTAATAAAACGGCTAAATTAGTTAAAATTAAATGAGGAATTAACTGCCAAAATTATTTACAGTCACTGAAGCGCACTGAAGTTTGATCTGTAGATTTCCTATATCTGCAGATTCTTTTATAATCGGACGCCCTTGATACGATGTTGGATAACGTCACGAGTTGTTGACAAGTTTGAAAGAACGAGGGTAGTCAAGAGTCGGAGGATTCAAGGAGAAAAGCTTAGAGAAGCAAGGGAGCTCAGAAAATAAAACAAGAATTCATGGAGAACAAGATTGAGCTCTTCGGTCAACAAGGACAACAGAAGGGGAAATATTTATTGCGAGTATGTAAAGCAATAACAGGACAACTTTTATCATGAAGAATTATTTGAATACAGCAAAATGTTGATATTCATTTAGCAGAAAAAGAACGAAGATAAATATTGTCAACGAAGAAGGAAGGAAGAGAAAACGAAGGCGTGAGTAGCCAAGTGTCAACTGTGACAACTTTTCACCTTAATATCTAGAAAGGATATCCCGCTGTAACGTATGAGTTCACGTACATCAGTTGCTGTTCCCCAAAAAGGTAGAGGAATCAATAGAATAAAAGTGCAATCTCTTCGTATTCTGGTTGAAATCTCGTTCCAGGCGCCACAACTTCAGTTCTTCGTTTTAAATGGTCCCATGCGTTCCCTCACTATATTTTCATAAATTCTCAATAGGAATTCAATCCGCTGGTTGTGCTGGACGCATCATAACGCCTTTTTCAGGATACCAAAAGTATGTCTTTACTGGACACAAAACTTTCTCTCGAGATAAGCAAGTTTTTCTTAAACTTTTAATAGGCTCCATGTTGACTTCTCTCTTTTAGATCTTCTCCTTCTTTCCTCTTCATATTATTGATTGCTAGACTGCCAGAGCATTAGGCGTCGTTGCTTGTAGGGAACTCTTATGGAGTTCCAACGAAAAGAAGCTGGAGAATATGCAGAAATTGTAGCATAAAACTCATTCATAACAAGTAGAAAACGGAGAAAAGCCAACTTTACTGTATAACGAGGAATGCTTTGACTTTATTGAGGTCAAGGTTATTGTAAATTCTGCTGCCACGCTGTCATTGCTGCTGTAGTTGCTGATGCAACTTCTACTATCCCATCAATCACTCTTAAGTTGACTGGCATCGCGGCTGACGGATGGAGGACTACTCGCCCCCACAGGGAGTTGATTTGAAGGACTTTAATGCACAACTCAATAATCCTCAAATTGACTGGAAGTGAAAACGTTAGAGAAAAACATAGAAAAACATTTATTTGCAGCAAAACTCCAAGATTGTTTAACGCTTTAAATATTTCTTCTCTGTATAAGTTTTACATCTAAAAATTAACTGGAATCCTTGCGAGCTTATAAAAAAACAAAAAATCAATAATATTTGAATGAATTCAGAAATTCAATAAAAACAGTTGGGTTGCAATGGCTTCTCACGTCACGCTTCATTGAACGAGTAGAAGCAGCGCGATGCAGCCGTCAGGATAAACGCGGCTTATTTATGGACCTCCATTGTGACGGAGCGCTCAGTGTTGCCAATCGCACACACATACAGCCCCCGGACAACAATGAGTAAAATACTTTTTTACTTCGGCTTGTTATCTTTTTATATATTTTTTAAATATCCGCGCATTTAAAACGCACAAAAAAGCGCCAGCAAAAATATTCGGCACAAAAGTCGAAAGCAGCGAGAGCAAAAGAGAATAAAAATAGCCGCGCGATACAGCATCACAGACGATTAATTTCATTATCCTTCAACAGAAATCAGAAACAGCTTCATCGTCGGCGTCTCACAGCGCTGGGCGCACAAACGACGGCGGCTCGGCCGCGGTATTGTTAGGACGTCCGACAGTGCAGCGGTCGACCGCAACGCCGAATGTCCTGTATTTTGGTTTTCTGTTCCTTTTCCTGTGCCGCTGTACCTCGAATACGTGGGTCGGCGCGCTTTTTTTGACAAAACTCACTGAAATTCATTGCGGCAATTTCTCTCCCGTCTTTTCCCAGCGAACATTTTGCCCGGAGCAACGAGCTTCCGCGGTGAATTGGCGTTGCGCTTTCCGATCGTCCGAAGACGTTTGGAAGAAGTCTCGCGGGACACACTTGTCGCTGGTGGCTTGTAGACGGTTGTCAGTCGAATCGGCAGTTCTATGGCGCGCCAGCGAACGTCCAGGCGTTTCTTCCGCAAAAGCTCGGCTACTCACAGCGCACAGGAGCCGCTCCGGAGTGAAAATAAATGTGCGCTGGGTTGGCACGTCACAGCGTGACGTGGAAATTGATTTCTTGATTTACTTAATGATAAGCAAACAATTTATTGCAGGACGCCAATTTTGACAAATGGCGTCCGGCCTAGCGGAAGCACGCCCACAACCGTTTTGGGGAACGAAATGCAAATACTGAAAAACGTTCCTTCTGAGCCGAAATAAAGCCAAATAAAATTAACTAAACCAAATAAAATAAATAAAAATAATATTACATTAAAATAGGAATTTGCAGAACTACTAAATCGGTGACAACTGCAACGAAAGCTAAAAACGTTCCTCTTTATTTTATATCGATAACTTCCTTCGACTGTCAATTAAATTTATTTTCAATGATCAGTCAGGCGTGTTTTAATAGCCGCAAAATTGTTGATTAATTGCTACAAAGATAAACAAAGCCAACACAAGCAAACTTGCAGCCGAGTCACGAGCAGAAAAAAAAACTCGCGCACATAAAACAATCAGCAGCAACTCCGTTCCCGTTGCTATCTGAGTCGAGGCAATAAAATTTTTATTTACTGCCGGTGTCATTATTGCTGTAGCAGACAGCAACAGCAACAGCAACAGGAGCACAACGCGACTGCAACAAAGAAAAAAATGCCACTCTGTGTGGCTAAAAGCGATAAATTAAAATTCGTTTGCAGTGGCAACAGACGACTGCGACCGAAGGCTGCTTGCAATTGTTGCTGTAGAAGTTGACGACGGAAATGCTGCTGATATATTTCAACAAATTAGTTTCGTCACATTGACAACAATCGGCGGCAAAGAATCGCTTTTATTCCAAATACAATTTGCAGCGCGTGCATAGTTGGTGTTTAGTGAAAACGAACTTTGTTTTCTGCAATACAATCGATATTTACTTGCTTCCATTACATTTCGGTGTGTCTCACTAAAATGCTAAATACGAACATCGTTGCTGCAGTTGCGCTCAAGAGCAGTCCACGCACGCTGCGCTGCAGTTCCGCGGCACGGTTGCAGGGCACGGAACCCACCTGCGACTGGCAAACACACACCTCCACTTCGAGACCCGAGATGTACTTCTGCCGATAGCAACCCGCCGTTGCGTTCACCTTGGCGCACAAATAAGTGATGTTCTGTACTAGAATTTCCAGTTATTTTATATAATTATAAATGCCGTCGCCGTGAAGGTATTAGAGAACAATAAATGTTACCACTTGCAGCGCTTTTCCATCACCCTGAAATACCCACTTTAGCATTTCAGAGTTTTCGCCATTTCTTTAGAAAGACAATAACTACGCAATAGTTTTTAAATTTCAAAACCGACCTGATTAAAGTCTGGGAAACCAAGGAAAATATGAACTTTAAAATTCTTTTCATTTGAAATCCAGTCTCTTTTTGTTGGGTAAACATTTTTTTGATTGACACTTTCAAATCTTATGACATGACATGAATTTCTCACGAATTCGCGAGGAGAATCGAGATCGAGTCGGCCTTTTCTAGTACAGATGAGAATCAAGATCAAGATGGGAACCGAGATCGAGGCAGTCATCTTCGGTTGAGTTATAAACACAGATCGATACAGTTTTCTCCTTGTCTCGAAGATGGTTTTCGAGATTTGAACGGTTTTTTCAATCAAGAGCGCTCATTAGTCGAAACGAGCATTGAGATCGAGAGTAACATTTTTATTCCCCAATACCTATTCTTGTATGTAGAAAACTCTCAGAGAGCTCTTGGTCTCTTTTCCCAAGTAGAGGGAGAGAGTTACAGATAGAGGGAGAGAAAGAGAGAAGGAGAGAAAGAGGAAGATACATACATATGTGAGAAAGAGAGAGAGAGATAGAGAGAGAGAGATAGAGGAAGAAAAAATAGAGATACAGATAGAGGGAGAGAGTGACGGATTGAGATTAGAAAAATTAATTTAATGAATGTTACTAACGAGTAACAAACGGCAATAAATTTTTCCTACCTCTCTGCCTGTTTGTCACTCTCTTCCTCTATCTTTCTCTCTCTCTCTCTCTCTCTCTCTCTAAATCTCTTTCTATCTGTATATCTTTCCCTCTACCTGTCTCTCTACCCACTTACCTTGCCCTCTATTCACCTATCTCCACAACACATCTCGTCTCTCCACTCTCACCATCTTCCTCTCCCTCTCTCTCTGTCCCTATCTGTCTCTCTCTACCCCTCTCTCTCTCTCTCTCTCTCTCTCTCTCTCTGTACCCCCTTTACGTCCCTCTCTGTATATCTGTCTCATTCTCTATCTATCTCCCCCACGCCCGTTCTCTCTCCCGATCCCTTTCCCGATCTCTCTCATTCATCACCTACTTACTTCCTTTGTTGAATATGAAAGTATATTTGACACACGACTCGCCGGGGAACATCGGGCAACCGAATGCCGTAGGTTCTTCATGTGTTCTTTGCCACAAATCCGAAGTATTAGGTGCGAGGTCGTTGTCAGTAGCCACCAGGGGCTGGCGGCACGGTACTGTGGTGAGATCCTCTCGAAGACCGTCGCATGTCAGGTCTGCAATATTCTCTTTATCCAAATAAGGACCCAGCCAAGTGAAGCGAAAGCAATATGGATCTGTGGTGGGTTGAGGGAAAAGTACGGGTATTTAACTGAAAGCACCTTAAAGAGTTAGTTGTAGTTGTAGAATTAAAATTACAATCGGCATGTGGTGATGCACCGAATAACGTCAGAGAGATGATGAACCACGACAACCGGTTAAACATTGCGATTTATTTGAATTAACTAAACGGCGAACAACAACTCCAGATTCCCTCACTGAATCTCAAGAAACTGGAATAGAAATTAATAGAAAATTCTTAATTAATTTGAGCTGCGATCGCAAAGTACGGAGATAATAATTTATGCTGATGATAATGGCAACAATGATGGAGGAGATGTCGATCAAGCGTTATAAAACGCTGTGAAATGCGACGATCGATATCTTATCTCCGCATGGGTGGTGTTTTGTATTGATTTTGTCGCTTTTTATAGGGCAGCTCGTGACTGCCGACTGTAAAGCGGGATGTAATGAGGACAGCTGACCTTCAACAACAAAGACAACAGACTTTAAAACTCACTGCCAACATCTTGCATTCATATATTTGATATCAAAATAAATTCAAAGTTCAATGAGTTGAAGCTGTACGATCAATGAAATATAACTTCATATATTTTATATTAACTCTCAGTCTCTCTTGCCAAAATTAGCCAAACGTATTTAGACCTCTCATTCATCTGTCCTTCGGTAATACAGTTTTTAAAGTAAAAAATCTTACCTGTTCTCCTTTTTATCCTTTAAACACTCCCATCCTCCCTCTCCATGAGTTTTCCTTCCTCCCAACATGTCAAACTTTTTCCCGCTGCTGCTCATCGTAAACCTGAATGGAATCCACTTAAGTGGTACGTCACTTCAGTCAAGAGTGACTCATTCATCATACCTGCATTACGTTTTTGAACCCAAATCCACGAGGACAGCTTCCCCATCCCCCTCTTGTATCACACGCGCCACACACACTTCGCACTTGACACTCATTACCTTCTTGCTAAAAACTCTTGACTTTCATGTCACTCGCGCTTTTGTTCAGGATTCGTATCAGTTTGTCACACTTTAAAAAGAGAAAATGGATTGCTTTTCTCAGGTAAAACAACATCGAAATTCCCCGACAAAAAATCGCTTCACTTCAGCAGACCGTCATGTGCTGATTGATCATTTATTGATATCCAGCAGTCATTCACTACGACATTCCTGAGCACTCGTGCGTGCGTAACAACGAATGAAATTTCACAAAATGAGAAATGATTTTATATAAGGAAATTTTAAATAGTTGAACTATGTAAGAATTTACAGATTGAAATCAGAGTATTTGTTTAGTTTTGGGGAAATTAATATTTATCTTCAATGTATGAATGGAATCAAAGTTTATTATCAGTGAAATTAGAGTTTCATTAACATAATTAAGGCAAAAGATAAGAAATTTGAAAATTTATACAAAAAATTTCGATAGCTCAAATTTTATCCAAAATTTTCAACGTTCGGCAACGGATTGTGAATTCAGTAATAAACTATATAAATCGATAATGTGTCCAATACTATATTTGCTACTACGATTGGTGTATCAAATTTTCAGCTCTAAACCACAAAGTTATATAATATTGATGGAAACGTTCCTTGATTTAGAATTGAATTGATTCGTTGTATCAGCGACGGCTCGGTTTTCTCCCAGTGCAATCTAAGCAGATTATGTGGTTATGCTTCCAAATAGAATGCAAGGACCGCTAATTGAAATGCAACAACCGCTGATTGTTACAGGGATCATTTCCAGTTGCTCATACCATCTCCGCGCCCTCTTCAGTCTCGTCAAATTTTCTTACTGCCGTCACTTGAAAAATTGCACATTTTCGTACCTCAGCCTTCACTTCCATCACAACTCCACGCTTAAGTTATCCTTGAGGACGTCAGTTTGTCGCATTTCGTGTGAAACGCAGTAAAAACACACACACAAGACATGCACGAGTGCCTTCGAGTTACTCCAAGTAGGTCACTCAAGGACATCCAACTCCCGAGTGTGCTTAACGGTGTCACTTCACCATCCTACACTTTACTGCCTCGCCGTGCGAGCGTGGAAATAAATTCTCAGCAATGTTCTCGAATTTGCTCTTAACTGCGAGCATTGACACACTCAATTTAACACTTTAACCTTGAGCTTCTAATTAAATATCTGACCTCAAGCTGAGCCTTCTTGTTCCTCTTCCCACTCAAGAAAATCGTGGTGGTTTTTGTTGAACTGCCTCAGTCACTGATGCAGTTTAATGTCGCACCTTTACCTACCTATCAACGGAGCTCATAAATTACGCGATAAGTAGCTGGTGTGAGTGGTCACGGTCGTGAGTGTGAGTTTTGGTATTCCATTGTTTATTGTTTCAAGTGTGCTTGATACAACTTTAATAAATTACCTACTTTAATAAGTTACTGAGAGAACTGCTAACCTTAAAGACTCAGTAGCTAATTCTTGGTGATCAAGAAAATTGCCCGTGTAGAGAAGAAAGGAAGAACCATGCTAGTGTAATCACATTTAATTATTCGCTCTTGGATCTCTCACATTGTTTGGATCTCTCTGGTTCAATCTTGCTCTTCTCTTATTGCTTGGTTCTCTCTTAGTGAGCTCTTATTTCTCTCATATTGCTGGTTCTCTCATATTGCCATCTGAAGCAATATTTCGCAGTTTAACGAAAATAGATTTAAATCAGAGTTTTTACTACTGCATACAGAATATTGAGGATTTTTAAAGAGGGGCGAATATTTCTCCAAAAAAATTACAAGATACTTGAGTTGATTACGGAACTATGTTAAAACAAAAGGGCGCTTCTTAACCTTTAGACATACAAAAACAACAAATAACAACAACAACAATAACAACAACAATTGATTCTAATATGAAGTCCTGCATAAAATTAGCATATAATTAAGAAGAAAATGGTACGCGACTTTGACTGAGGATTTAATTTATGTTCATCCTTGCAAATTCGCATGTTTTTGTGTTTCTGTTTCCGTGTGGATGTTCAATGTCTCTCAACAACTCAACCAACGTAACTCGTTACCGCACAGAGAAAATTTACTTGAATGGCGCCGAAATTTTGATGGCAAAAAATCCAGCGGAAGGAGGAAATGCTTTACTTTCAGAACTTCAGTAAGGCTGCTAATGTATGTGTGTGTGTGTTTCAGTATGTGTATTTTTGTGTATGCGTTTGTGTGTGTGTGTTTGTTTTTTGTGTGTATGTGTGTGGAATTAATAGTATTTGGTTGTGGAGGATGGTATTTCTTGAAGATTTCATCAACAAGAAGCCATATTTTCGAAACTAATACTACAATATAAAGAAATTACAATGAATAAAATAAAATGCCAACAAAAACAGCAGCAATAACTGTCGTCATTTTCAAATACAAAAAAAAAAACAAATACAAATTTTTAAATATTTCACAACATTTTCTCTAATTCAATTCTCACGAACGGAAAATTTGAAGCACGTGTAAAGTTTTGTGCTCAACCAGCTGCCAAGCCAACGTCGGGCAAAACCGACTGCGAACGTGCGACACCCCCACTTATTAAAGTGTGGCACACACACACACACACACACACACACACACACACATCTAAATCTTCTACCTTGTATGTGTGTCGTAGCTTGCGGTAACAAATGCAATTTCGGGTAAAATTTTAAGTGAGTGTCGACGACTGACCACGTCTGCACTCGCTTCAGCGGTTGTTTTTTGTCAAAATGGTGTGCGACAACAATAAAATGGCTCTGCTAACAGCGGGAAAGGAAAAACGGAAAACGTATGCATTGAGATTTTGGTAGAAAGTTACATTTTCCGGCTGTGGAGAGAGCGTAGGTTTTCATTAGATTACTCGTAAATGAAATTAAATTAGGAACTGAACATGTTGCACATGCGCGGATCAACGTATTGCAATCAGAGCGGCTGGTTGGACAGGCGTGGACAGGTGGAGCGGCGTCGTGTGCCGAGTCTGGCGAGCTGGTGGCACTCACTGGTTGCGGTCGCTGGCGGGACGGGCGGCATGGACGGTGCAGAGTTGTGGCCGCCTGAGAAAGTTTTTAATTAAAAGCAATTACTTGCCGCTGCACCGGCGAGAGCAGAACTTAGCATGCAGTCAAAGTGGTACACGTCAAAGCGCCGGAATTGTTCGCATACCAGCAGCAGGTAGTTGCAAGCAATAAAGCGAGAATTAATACAGAACTGAAAACAGTTGCAAATTCGTCACTTGACTTCCCAGAAGCGTTTTAGTTGGAGTTCAGAGTGCGTAATTAGTTTTGAATTAAGTTTTCATTTGATTTTAAAGCTACGTAAGCTTCAGTGTAGGACTTGAGCTTCATGGGATCAAAAAAAAAAAAAAAAAAAAAAAAAAAAAATTCAAATTTAATTTAAATCCAACTCAATATAAATCCAATTAAATATCAAAATATAGCTTATTAATTATCCACTCTCCAGCCTTACCATCAACTGCTTAACTCAATTGAACTGAACTTTAAGAAGGAACGAAGGAACGGCCAGAAGTCGGCTTAACTTCAATAGAGTTCTTAGTTCCCAAAGCCCTCCGCGCTGTCTAATAAAATGCCTCTAATTTATCAGCCACCATAAAACTGGAAGCAGCACTCGTCTATTAAAATGCTGTTACCTGGAGCAGCTTGAAGCGAGATTTACGCTGTGCTGGTCATTAAAATCACGCGAACCGCGAAGGCCATAAACTGACTGCGAGCTCAGATGTGCGCGTGGTTGCTGATGCTTGTGGTTGCCGCAGCTGTTGTCTTTGCCATTTAACACCAAGTGCAAGGAAACAAACCCTTTTTCCGCTCGCTTCGTCGTCCTGTTCATTCGCCTTCACGGTTTCCTCATTTAATCTACAGCTGCGGCCAATGAAAGTCTGGCGCCTGAAAGTATGCAACGCTTCCTTCGCCACTTTGTAGCTAATTTTGTGAACTGGCGGCAGCCGGTTAAAGAGGGAAGCTTAACTTTGGTGTTATTTACGCAGAAGAGATGTTGTTTGTTTGTTTCGTTGGCTCGTTGAATACGCAGAAGAAGTTGAAGGTCTTGTCTACGAATTGTCTTGTTTTGCTTTGAAAGTTAATGATGCGGATCCAAATTCTCAGATGCATTGCTAATAAGAAAGCAAGAGCGGTACTGCTTCAACTGCTGTTCTATATAATTGCACCACCGCCTGGTTTTCGTTTACAAGCCACTCTTCGACCCACTCAGCTAATCTAAGTTGAGCTGTGCACAGTTTTACCGCCCATCCACGCACGTAGAGAGAATGTTTTTCCAAAGGCGCACCAGCAGGACGATTCTCTCTATTCGCTACTCTTCAGCTCTCGCTGTGCCGAGCTAACGAAAGCCCTCTTTCACTTGTCATCCTGCTTGAACCACAAAATCTCAGCGTTAAACTTCGTCGTGTCCTGAACTGGGTGAAGTTAATAAATGTTTCTGTTGTTGTAGATTTAGTGTCTGTGGAGAGTGGGGAGGCGGAGAGAGGGGAGGTGGAGAGGGGATGAAAATCGTCCTCGCGCACAACCTTTACTTCGTTCCACGTCTTTCACTTGTGGTAACAACAATAGTCATTCAACAACAACAGCAGTCATACAACAACAACAACAACAACCACCACCAACAACTACTACCACCACCACCACCAAAAACAACAACAACAACAACAACGCAAATTGCCCAGTTAACTAAATGTCACTATTTGACTCTTTAACGAAGCTGAAATAAACGAGCGGATCCGGCAGTCGACCGACCTCACCACCTCACGTCCGCACACACACACACACGCACGCACACACACACACACACACACACACACACACACACACACACACACAGACACACATCGGCAGTCTAAACCCAGCGCCCGTAAACGTGGCTTAAGCTGCTGATACCTTCTTGCTTTGGTCGCGCGCCGCCCCTCCCGCCGCCACTCCATTTTCGGCTTTTGTCTCTGCTTCCTCCACCGCGCCCCTCGCTGGCGTTGCGTAGAAAATCCAGCCGAAGAGTCGCCGCCATTAAAAGTTTTCCGCACACTCTGCTGAGGTGTGAGCCGAGTTTTATAATTGCTTTTGTTTCGCGTTGCGACGGGTCGCGCGTCTGCTTGCAAGGCGGTTGTCGTCGTCGTCCTCCGTCGTCCGTCGTGGAAACCACTGAAATCCCGTGAGCTCGGAAGTGCCTGTAATTCCTTTGGTGAGCTGCTGGTTGCGTCATTTTCTGCAACTGTTGTCTTTGGTTGGCTTAAACGCTTACGGCAGGAAGGAGGTCTGAATTTTTGCAGGCTTCAAACCTGAGCTGGGTTGGAGTTGCGTTGGAATTACGCGTGGAAAACGTAATGTTTAACTCGGAGTGAATTTAGGGACTCCTCTAGAATTGGTTGGTGTAACATTATTTCTAAAGGATTCTGATATTCTCTTCTTCTGGCGTCCTCCTGAATATTCATTTGTATTCAAATAAATCTACACAACTTTCTCGTTTATGGTTGCAACTCGCAATTTAACTTCAATTAAATCCACCGTGGAATGTTGTAAGCATAAAAATCTACTTACATCATATTTACAAGCAAATTTACACCGCCAAACTTCCCAGTATTTCAGAGTTTCTCGCTTTATCTTTTTCGCTTCAGCTCTCTGTGTTTCTCCTCTCGCACTTTCGATCTTGCAGCGCTTAATCGGGACCGCGTGTTACAGAGATGAAACGACGAAATGCAAGTTGGTTCCTTCGTAGTGGGAAGGGAAGCCTTTGATAGCAATAATTATGACAATTTCAAATAAATATTTTTTTAACTTTTGCGAAAATCCAGCTTAACCTGGTTTCTTTTTTTATTGAAACCGATTCGTTTAAACTTTACATTACGAGGGCAGTTTGAAGACTTCTCGGCCTAAAACAACATTTTAGGAATGAACATTTTTTCTTTTTTTTTCGAAAGAAAAACAATTTTCTATCATTGTTGCTGAAAGAAAAAAAAATTCTATCATTGTTGTGGCGAGAACTTTCCAGACTGCCCTCGTATTTGGTTGCAAAACACAGCTACACATTTAGGAATTTTTCTCCATGAGTAAACACTACGCACACCTACACACGACATGTATTTGCTTGTATATATTTGTATAAATATTGTAGAAACACACATACATACATGGAACAACCGGGTAAGCCAGCACTTCATAAAAATAGAGAACCTCAGGGACCAGAAAATATTGGCAACACATATAAACACATTGTGTGAAGACACACAGCTGCGCACACACTCGCACACATTCGGTTTCACACGTGCGTTGCAGGCGTTACCACGATATGAAAATCACAACGATAACCACACCGAGTGGCACAATTTTCAAACCAAATTGTTAGCCATGTGGCAGCAACAACTGGCAATCCACTACTGGCATGTTGACGTTGGCAACTCTGGAGCTTCATTGCGCGCGAGTGTGTATGTGTGTGTGTAGAAAATAGAGATTTTCCCTGGTAACCCAAAGTAAAACTTTGCTATACTGATAATATTACACAAAAGTACTGAAGAACCTGTGAAAAATATTCGATTTATGCGAAAACTTGAGCTTGGGCATAAAAAATCGAAATTACGTATCACAGGAATCGTTAATCGTTTTAACCGTTAGTTAGTCATCAATTAACTTGAAAAAACGGTTATTATATTGGCGTTCATTACACTGGAAATGCCGTACTTCGTAAAAAATGGGTTATAATTAAATTAATTAATTAAATAATTAAATTAAATTAATTAAACTTGAATACTTCGATATTAGAAAGGAAATTCGGCCGCAACACGGTTATGATTTTCAAGAACCGACATTGTTTACGTGGTCGGTAGGCGTGGTCATTAACAGTTGGTATTTCCATTCCCAAACTGCTCTACATAATAAAGAATATTTGTGTCAAATTTTATCGCGATAAATCGATTCGTTCTCCAGTATCCGTGACAGCGGAAAGACAATGAAAAAAAGTCGTGAATGCAACGGTAACAAGAGTTGAACACGGATGGAGTTTTAATCCATTATCTTCATTATCCTTAGAAAGTTGTCGATGATCACCCTTCTTCAACAAGAAGGGGGTATTCAGTAAGAAGAAGGAGGACGCTTTATTTAAACCCTAATAACACTCCTCAGAAGTTTCCAGTGTTCAACAAACTATAGGATTTACAAACTCTGACAGATAATATTGAATAATGAATAGTTTTAATTTGCCTTCAAATCTCAGTTAATTGCATTCCGCACCAAACAACCGCCTCAGCTGGCCTCGCTTGTATATCATATTCCGCTGTCATCGTGCTTCTTGCTGATGTACTTAATTCTCCGCCCCCGTTTCTCGCGTTCCCCCCCGACAACCCTTCGTCTCGCATGTGCATCGCTGCTCCCAGTTTCACATGCTTGTCTTCGAATTAACCCAAATCTCTCTGCAACATGAGCTGACAGGACTACTTTTCCATCATGGTGACGAAGTTGTGCAGGCTGCGGATGGCACACGCAACAACAACAGCAATTATGATTGCAGCCGTAACTGGAACTGAACGACGAGGACGTAGTTGTAGCGCCTTCAACTGCACTCATGTTTGCGTGAGCGAAGGAGGAGGGGAAGGAAGAGAGAGCTCTGTGTTTATAATATTAAAAACTATCGCTGCAAAGCACTTTGCATGTTCAGCATACAAGAAACTTTGAATACATGTTTGCTGTAAAAGCTGGCTGCGCAAGACGCACGGCAAAATCATGTTGGCTCAAATGCAGTCAGTCAGGCGAGCGGGTGACAAACACATTGACGCGTATTTCCATGCACGCCCTGGAAGTAGACTTTCATTATTGCAAGGGTCATCATCTGGTGTTTGTGTGTGCGTGCGCGCTAGAAGGGCTTAAACGACTTTATTAGCAACAGAAGCAGTGGCAACAAAACACATGACGGCAACAACAAATGGGCGACAGCGACATGCATCGATATTAATGACAACAATGAACATGAATGCGTTTCTTCTTCTTTCCATCCAATTTCATATACTCGTCTGAGAAGTATAGTTTTGTTTATTTCAATTTTAAATTACTCTAAATTTTAAATTTATCTACTTTAGTTACAATTTTGTCACAATTAATTGAAATCTCATCGGAATGTCTGAGGAGAAATTCATCCATTAGAATTTGTAAAAGTTTCGAATTAATCTTTTTTTGTTATAAAATTTGTTTGAAAACTTCTCATAATACCTTTTGTCTCTTTTCATATACATTTTTCCAACTTTCTTTCATCTTGCAACATTTTTACGAATAAATAATTCATGTTTGCAAACTCAATCCTGTAAAATTCTATTTTTCACAGTCTCTCGCTCTCGTTCTTCCGCTACCCCTTCAGAGACACATGTATGAGTGTGTATTCGTGTGTGTGTGTGTGTGTGTGTGTGTGTGTGCGTGCGTGTGTGTGTGTGTGTGCGTGTGTTTGTGCGCCTTCCCGAAATATGCGCCTTCTTTTATATGCTCCGTCGAACAATGGACGCAAATTTTAGCTTCGGCTGCCGGTTTTATGACCGCACGTCGCTGTGGAAAATGCGGCCGCCACATTGTTTTAATACAAATGTAAATTTTTCAGAAAGACTTTCAAAAACTGCGAGTTCGAAATGAATTTTTAGAGCAGCCAGCAACAACATCAGCGGAAACAACAACAACTTTGCGAACACACAGCTACAGAGGAAGCAAGAAAAAAAAACAATCCATGATGGCAGCTTATCGCGTATGCGTTCTAATGTGTTCAAGCCAACAGCTTTTGAAGCGAGGGATTCTCTGTTGTTGCACGATATTCTGCCGTACAAGTATTCGCTTCAGATGCCGGAGTCCCAGGTTCGAATCGCAAGAGTGACGAAGTGGAACTTGATAATTCGCAGTAAAAAGTGGTTAATTACAAACTCATTAAAGTAACTTAAAGATCAAGAAAATCGAGTGAATTTTACTAATTTTTATCACTGAATAACAACCCTCCGATTCCACTGCAGGCTGGTGTCGCACATGAGTGAGAGGACTGCGAAAGAGAGAAGCATTCGTAGTAATTCTACTCTGTGATCCTGGGATGAACATTTTCCTTCACTTTATTTCAAATGTTACGGTCGCCTAAAAGTATGCAGCGAACTTTCCGTGAAATTGCCTCTCTCTCTTGACTTTACTCTAAAATTTAGAGACTAAATCGTGGAAAGCTTTCAAGCTTCTTTCTTTAGATGAGCGATCACAGAAGCTGAGGACGAAGATAGAGCTTCGTGCAATTATTATTTCAAAAGAACTTTTAATCCTCGTCGTGCTTATATAATTTACAGAAGCTTCGAGAAGCATTTCAAAGTATAAAAACATTTCTAAAGCATTTTAAAATCGATGAATAAGATATTTGGTAAACTTCGGTTGGCAACCCTGCCAGTGAGAAGATCGCTGGTTGTTTCGTCGGCTGGCGGAGTGGAAGAGAGATCGGGACTCGAGTTTTCGCATTCGACTCGTGCAGCAGTGGAATTTTACAGTTCAGTACTTTTTTCCTCTTTTTTTTGAAGCTTCCCAGTGTAAATGAAATTAACTTCAAATCTCTGTTTACTTTATGAGAATTAAGAACTCCTGTGTGAGTTAAATGAATTTAAATATTTGCAACTGTGGATAAGTTTAAACGTGAAAAAATTAAATTAGTAAAGATTTTAAGAAACTTTAGTGCTTTAAACAATATTTTTAAACTTTAAAGAAACCAAAAAATTTTAAAGTTTGGCATCTCCTCTCACAGCAGCTGAAAAATACATTCAGATCGAGCGGTTGGACATCCAACGTTCTCTCCTCCTCTTCTACGCTTCCTCCCTTCACCACTCCACCCCTTCACCCCTTCATCGACTACGCCACACAATATTTGTGTGAAATTTTATCTTGCTGTGCAGTCCACTTTGTTGCATTTGCACCAACAGCAACAGCAACAGCAACAGCAGCAGCAACATCAGCAACAACAAAAGCCAAGGTAACACCGTCAGCATGCAATCACGCCAACAACAACAACAGCAACAAAAAGAATAGCAACAACACACCAGTTAGTTCATTAACACTAAATATTGTGTGTTGACCGATATCAACTCGCCCGGCCCAGCAGGGTGTCGGCGCGGCGAGCCCGTTGTAATCGTAGCCGGTCTGCTCGGGCTGCCAAAAGCGACAGAATTAAAACATTTATCTTCGCACCAGATAAGATCTTCGCCGGCGCTGTGCGGCGTAGTCATCATTTTGGCGCTTGTTGGCTGTTGTTGCCGTCTAATTTTCAACACGAACGCTTTGTCGAAACCAAACGGGGGGTGGGGGGGCAACGCAACGAGCAGCCACAACTTTTCATCGTTCGTTCGCCTCTGGTTGCCCGATTTAGGCCCACTTCTCGCCTCCCGCCCAACGATGTGTTGCTGGAGGCGGTTCGTTCGCTCGTTCGTTGGTCGAGCCAGCAACATTGAGGAGCCTCATGATTTCGGTCTGATGCCGCAGTGGTCCCCAGTGGAAGCCCATCGGTTAAAGTTCCACTTGCAACTTTTCCCCAATTCAACCAGCTAAACTGGGGTATCACAAGAAAACAGGTCCGTATTGAATTTGGGAACGAGGGAACCGGATATGTGTGGAGCCGTAAAAATCTAGAAATGGGCGCCCATTATTACCGAACAACTATTTTAAGCGTGTGGAAATTGCGAGTGTATTGCAAATTCTGTGAATTCGGTTTAGTTGAAGTTTTCGTATTTTCATTTTATGGGAGGGGGGAGGGGCGTGGTTGATGTTAATTTTTAACCCTTTGTTAATCCATGCGATAGCTGTCTACGTGCCGGATTTTACCGTTTTAGTACGGGGCGAAGTAATCCTGGCCACTTGCGGTATAAAAACGTTCCACGGTGCGTCGCCGCGTGTTCACGCTTATCAGCGACAAAATGTTTGCTTGCCTTCGTGTCGAGGTGTCTGCGGGTGCCACTCACACTCATGCCTTCGCTGCAGTTGTACCGCACACTTCCGTTCCGTTTCCGTTCTGGTTTTTGGTTTTTCTTTTTCCGTTCTTTTTTTGTCTTGTGGTTGCTGCTGATGCCGATGCTGATTATCAAGAGGATGGCAATGAGTTTTCGCCGTTAGTGCTGTTGTTGGTGTTATTGTTCTTGTAGTTGTAGTTGTTGTTGTTGTTATTGTTGTTGTTGTTGTAGTTGTAGTTGTTTCTGTTTCTGCATTACTATTATTGTCGCGCTGCCTGGTAGTGCGGCTTCTGCAGATGATGAGCCAAATATTTGCTTAATATGAGCGCCTCCATCCCTTGATCCCCCTCGATCCTCCACCCACTGACACAACCGCTCTTCGCTAAAACGAGTAATTTGACCGAAGCAGAAGCCACACTAGACAGCAGTCGAGACCGTGAGTTTCTTAAGGACACGAAAGAGACGGAACACTTCGGTTGATGGACGAGCGTGACGTGCGGTTGAGGGGGGAAGATTTGCACGCGGAAGGAGGACGTTGTGTGTATTCTTTTGTTTTAAATATTTTTGGTGCTGTTAAGTGTGTTCTGTTGTTGTTGTTGTTTATGTCATTGCCATTGTTTATTGTTGCAGTTTGGCGTGTCATTGTGTTGCTTGATGTTTATTATGGACTGCGTTGTTGTTGTTGTTGTTGCTTTTGTTGTAGTGGTATTATTACAATGAATATTATTATTGTTGTTGCGGCCGTTGTAGTAGCAGTTGTTGTTATTGTTGTTCTTATTGTGTATTTTGCTCCATGCACATCAGAATCGCGGCTGAGCTTCCCATGAGATGATAAAATCTAATTTGGAATTAATTTTATGAGTCTGCCGTAGTCAGGAAGGACTCCGTGTGGGATATCGAAATTCACGGTGTGGGGGTGGGGGAAGAGGGAGAGGGGGAAGTGCACATATATTTGTATGAAGTATGTTTACATGGCGCCGCCTAGTGTGTGTCGTGTTCAAGGGAGGAATGACGACAGAAGGCTTGTAACAGGATCGAATCCAGGAAAATAGAGCGAAACGAATGAAAAAATGGAAAACCGTTAATCTTTTTAGGGTGGGAGTGCGCGTTTATGTGCGTAATTCAGTGTGGATTTTGCAAATTTGGCAAATTTAAAGCGAGGCGGCCAAACAAACGCACTCAAACACTGACAGAGAGAGAGAGAGAGAGGACAAATATGTCGCTTCGTTATGTTTTCGACTGCGATTGGCATTAGTAACGGTAATTTGAGTTGCCCTTTTTATTATTCTACTATCTTTGCTTTTAGTCTGTCAAATTTCGCTTTTGGTGCGAAAGAATCAACGACATTTTCTTTCCACGTAATGAGTTACGTCATTGCTGTTGTTGTTGTTGTTTTCAGGTCACCATACAGTGAGACGTAATGCAACAACAATTATTGACCAGCAGTAAAGCGCTGAGATTTTTCTTGCACTGCAAACGTGTGTGAAAAAAGCGTTCAAGATTTCAGTAAAATGCTTTGCTATTGCGAAAATCTGTGAAAACCAGCATCCGCAGGTTTGGCATTCAGAACCAGCCAACCACACGCACACACACACACACACATACACACGCACACACACACACACTTCCATTCACACTCGCACCTAAAACTCGGGTGAACAATGAGATTCGGTAGAAAAGCCAGCAAGATTTCCAAACTGAAAGAAATTTAATAAACTCTCCACGTTGAAACTAAATCATCCAGGAATCCTTTTTTAATCTCCGCTCTTCTGTTTGTACTTTCTCGTTGCTTCCTTCCCCAAATAATGCTCGAATGATTAATGCTTGCGGTCCTTCAGGGTAAGCGGGTACCTCGAACCCGACGTTCTGGTCGAGAGACGGCCGGTCGCCGGTGCGGTTATCGTGAAACGTGGCAATGAATTCAGTTGCCAGAGAGAAGCAAGCCAGGGACTTTTGGTTTAATTTTTTCATCGAACTCTTTAGTTGTCCTTACGCTGGGGCGTTGGATGAAATGTGGATGCAATTAAAAATTATCGCCTGTATTGTTGCACGACTTCAGTCTCGAATCGAGTTGTAATTCGGATTTGCGGGAAGCGTTTCAGAAAAATCAAACAACTTCGCTTTTATATGCAATATAATCCCCTCGATAGAGTTTGCTTGTAATATAAATGCGTTTGTATTCGATATTTTGTCTAGAAATTATCGCACTTAGCAGGAAATGCACTAATTTAGACAACAACAGCAACCGAACTCACCCGGGAGACCTCAGCGTAACGTGCTGCTCAATTTGAGGAATTTAATTGCAAATCCTGAAGCTGCATTAATAATGAAATCACAGCAACAACAGCAGATGATTTGCGGGGGGTTGGATGGTTCCAAGCTGGTAGGAAATCGCAGCACATCAGGAGCGTCAAAGAGGCGGAATGATTGTGGTACCGAAGGCAATCTTCAAGAATCTGCAGTTGTGGCTGCGAGCTTAAAGCGAAGGCGCAGTCGAAAGTTGCAACAGAAGAGAGCAACGAGAGACAACCAGACTTCATTTGAGAACTAAATAAGAAACTGCAAATGCTGTCAACTCTTGACAAATTGCCGGTGTGGGGGTGTGAGGAAGGGGCAGGACTGTGACTGAGGCTGTGAAACTGCATTCATTAGGAAAACTAAACTTAAGCCACTCGAACGTTTTACGCTGCCTCACGATGTTGCTCGGCAACGGCAGCCGCGTTGTGATGAAGTCAAGTCGTAGTTGCCAGTTAATTTCTCGAAAATTTCACACAAAATCTCATCGTGTCGGAAAAAATCCCTTCCAAACTTCCACGGTGATTAAGAAATCTCAAAAAAAATCTTGCAAACTCGTGAAACGCATACAAATTACAACTTCCCAGGAAATACCGAGAGAATTCTGATGTGCAGCTCTCTGACTGCGACTTTCGAATTTAAAAATCCCACAGCAATTGAAACCTCTCACACAAGAGACTCTGTCATCATAGAAAGATCCCGCGATATTTCTCCTTTCTCAAGGAAATTCAAAAGTGGCAACCTCGCACCAAGTGGAAGGACAGTGGATTCAAAAAGTTTCGCACGGTATTACGAAATTGTGTTGAAATTAGGAACTACTATGTTCGTTGTTGTTGTAGTAGTAGTTGTTGTTGTTGTTGTTGTTGTTGTTGTCATCGCTCCTTTTATTTGTTCCCCATTGTAGGGATCAATTATTACGTTGTCTCCCTCCGTGTGGAATCCACTGTAAATTACGATTTCGTCGCTATTTATGTTGCTCTTGCCTGAGTTACGTAAACCCTTTGAAAGTTGCGACTCGGGATTCTGCGAAATGGTGGGTGGCTGAAGTATCCGTATCTGTGTGACGTCGCCTCAGATGCTGCGGATGCCTTGATGCTCGTTACGGCTGAATGGGTCGGCGTTGTTGGTTGTGGCTTGCTGGCAAATTGTAATAATAACAGTGGTAATAATAGCAAACTAACGAAGACTTTTGTTTATCGGGCGTTCATTTCTGAATGCCGCACTTCTTCTTTCTTCATTACGTTCCGGCCAACCCCTCCCGACTTCATTTAGAGTACCATCGTCAACGTTTCCATCAGTCAACTTATGAGTTTGAAGTTGGCAATATTTGTGCCGGAATTCGGAAAATTTCTTCGAGGAAACGCGCTGTAGACTCCTCTCAAGGAAATGAGGCGGCAGTAACTAGTGAAGACTTCATTGAGTTTCGGCGCCGAAGCAGCGGAAGGAGGGAAGCAGCAAAATTAATTCAAGTAGAGGCACAGTAAATTTACCGAATGAGTATCTCGAGCACCACTGAAAGCGTTCAACAACCGCACTCATTAACGAATAATCTCAGCATTCGCTTCGATCTAAGTGAGCGTGAAGGAAAGTATTATAAATTAATTCAATAAACAAATTAAATTAAATAAATAAATTAAATAAATAACTTGCAACACGTGCAGAAATACGTTTGATGCTCAGTTTGAAGCTGCCTTTCGCCTCGATTTCACTGAATTAGTGAAATTGAAGGCCGGTCGCGGCATCACTCGGCTTTCTAAGCACACCGACTTCATTGCTTTAATTTGTCTCATTATTCGGCGACCACTAAGTTACCGCAGCGCGCTTGATTACCGCGGCGATCTACATCCCCGCAACCCCACACTTCGAAGCAAGAAGATTACAGTTGCTTGTCTTGCCACAGCGTGCGGCGCCTCCTTAGGCCGCTCTGACGGCTTCATTATTGCAGTTTAAATTACATTTTAAGCCGGACCCATTCAATTCAAAGCACTCATTATCGCCGTTAATACAGCCAACGCATTAACCCAGTTTATTAAATCGATGTCATAATTCATTCGGAGGCGCCGCCGAGGATGAAAGCGTCGTCGCAGTGGTGTGTTGAATGGAGCCCAACAACGAGTTGTATCATCAAAGAAAATCCTATCGGAAGCCCTCCCCTCCCTCAAAACAACCCGCTGAGCTTTTCGTTGAATTAATTTCTGCTGCATACTTTTAGGCGTCGCAAATGAGAGGAAACACCTCTCTCGTCAACCCCTGTAAGCTTTTGCACGCTGCTTTCTTATTAAAGGCAATTAGCTTGATTACACCAATTCGTGCCACACTTTCGTTCCTTTGAGTGGCCGAAAACTTATTGCGTTGACGCACCAAAATGCAGAGAACAACACGATTCAAAGCAGCAGCCGAACGCATTTAATCTGGGTCACTTTAATTTCCTCACTCGAGTGAATTACCAAATAACTTCAGAACGCGTACACAAAAAACCCTTCGTCCTGTCACGACGAAGGTTTACGCTTTTCGAAATCATCTTCTGCGGTCTGGAAAAGAAACTTTCTAAAATGAAAAATGATTGATTTGGCGCCGTACTTCTCCGTGAATAATTTCGGCTGATTGTTACTCTCAGTTCCAGATTGTGAAACTAATTTTGTTATTCCATTAGAAGCGGTGTATTTGCAACCAGTAGTAAAACTAGTAGATTAAACTGGTCCCTCTGCACACTACAGGGGCATTCAGTTCAAATCAAATCCAAACAATTGGCGCTGCTGTGAGGCGGAGAAAAGAGTTGACGGAGTTGCCACAGTCGTTGTTTGGCAACGAAAATCGTGCTGCAGCCAGTGTTGCCAGCCTCTTAAGTAGTAATTAAAAGTTTATGGTTTCGTACACGTTGTACTTAACACGTTACCTTCATTTACTTGTTTTGTTATTTTCCACTTCCTTCCTACCTCTTACAGGAAAAACATTCTTGCCAGCATGTTTTCCAACACTTCTTCTTCGTCTTTTACTTTCTGACTTGTTGTTATATGGTGACCTGATTTTATGGTTATCCATTCTGGAAAAATCACAGCAACACCGAGAATCCAAGACTTTTTCAGACTTAATTTCATGGGGAAAAAGAAACTGAAATTCTATAACATTTTTAAATAAAATAAATCACTGAATAAAGATAATTAGTGATTTATTTTATATACATTTATTAAAAGATATTCAGTGATTTTATATTTATTTAAAGATATTCAGTGATTTATTTATTTATTTTATTTAAAATCATTTGTCAGTAAATATGGCAGAGAAAATAATAATTAGGGGAATTACTTACCTCTAATTTTTTCCTGTTTCCTGTTAAAGTAATTGTAGAATTGAATTTTTTTTTAATTGTTTTTTAAATTTCTACATATATTATCTGTGTATCAACATATCTTGAAACCAAATTTTTCAACTGATGCCGCTGATAAAGACAAGGATGTTGCTTTGTAAGGGTTCAATGCACTCAGGAAATTCCGATATTCATGCAAGCAAAACAGTTCACACACACGCACACACACACACACACACAGACGTTTTGTGTATGTGTAGATATGCAAACATGTCGGTGCGAGCAGCAGACAGCAATTGGAATATTTTTGCATTCGAATATGTAAATAAACTAATTTAATACCAAATATTGTCGCCACATCACGAAGAGAGCTTTTTGTCATGAATCTCCGTGTTGCAGACGGTGCCGTCGTAAGCCGAAAAAGGCCATCAGTGGTCGAAGGGCCTCGAAGGGGTTAATAAATAATGACGATCGTTGACTTCCTCCATCAAAAGTAAAATGGACAATGAGTTTTTTTTTAATAACTAACACGTAATGGAATTTTTAGATTTAATTATCTTTCAACTTTTCATTTAATGTTCTTATTTTGACTTCATTTGGCGTTTTCATTTGAAGTCATTTTTTTATATTGTACTTCACTGAAGCCCTCTTTTGAGAACCTTTCTTAAAATGCATCTTATTTAAGGAAGCTCTCAAGTGTTCTTTATCGGAAGAACCATGAAAGTTCCCAAGTATCGTGAGTTCTCGGGCTCCACTTTCTCAAAACCGTCCCCGCACCGGCCGAGGAATCGTCGTTCGTGCACAAAACTGAGTTCGCAAATACAAAATATTTAACCGAATACGTTAAAAATTGCACTGTATTTTTTGAACAGGATACGCAAAACGGATACGCCGACCTGTTTGCTTCCTTTGTCGGCCTGCTGGGATTCGAAGCTGCGGTGCGTAGAATAAAAATGCAACTTTTTTGTTGTTGATTATTGTTCGAATACCCTGCTCGCGTTTATACATTGCACGCCTGCACCCTGTACGCTGTCGCTGAATGTATTTAATCCCTTTATGGGAGAAATATTTTAATAACCGTGTTTATAGAGCGCGGCATCAAAATTCGATTGTGTATTTTTTAAATCGTGTCCAGTGAGTGGCTGCGGACGAACGCGAGCTCCGTGCATGAGTTTCTCGACTTCGGAGTACACTGTAAAAATACAGAATTAAAATTTTTCTACACTTTCGTTTTGTATTTATTTAAATTAATATTATTTATAATTTTTCTCATTTTAGGTATTTTTCTGAGTGTTTAATTTGGATTACACAGTTTTAACTATTAGCATTTTTATTTGGTGGTCGTCATGGCTTATCAACACTTTGTGGCTTCGCTTGCTGAATATCTAACAACTACGGACACATTAGCCAGTTACATTTTGCTGGCCTTGTTGTTGTCTGCCCATTCGAGTCATAATCTGTTCGCAGTCCTGGCTACTCGGCGGTTGAAGTCACAGATCCACAGGAACGCAGAGCTTCCAAGCCCACGGCAACACTTAAATGAATCCCATGTATTTGGCTTTAATTGCATTTGATAAAATATTTAAATTAAATGCGTTAATTGCGAAATGAACAACTGCAAGCATGACAGCGGGGTGGCAGGAAGGTGTGTGTGTGCGCTCTGGCGGTTCGATGCTCAGAATGGTGTGGAAATGGGGATGCCTTTCCCGTTGTATTCGTTGTTGTTGTTGGTGGTTGTGTTGTTGTTGTTAAGCGGCAATGATCTGGCAGATAAACAGCTTGAATTATGAATGCAGCCGACAACAGGCAAGCAAAATAAAAATAAATCAATTTTAATATTTTGTTTTATTTGACTTTTAATTAAAGCACAAAAGGGAGAACATGAACAAATATACTTAATTAGAAATAATTTAAAATGCGAAATAAGCAAACAATTAATGTTGCATTCCTTTTACTATTTTATTATTAACTCATTTGAATTTTTTTGCATGCATAAATTAAAAGCTTTTCACATGCTTAATTTTATTGTCAACTGATAACTATTACAAAACCAGTAAATCAATTAATTTTTACTACTTTAACAACACCGATTGCTCGTTTACACAGTTTGACTCCGACATTTTTAGAGAAATTCCAAAATACTTTATGAACTTAAGGTTACTAGCTTCAGCTTTAATTATCCAATTTTGAAGCTGAGACAATGCGGTGGAGTCCCGAAGGTTGAAGTGAACCGAGCAATTCTGTCCCAATACGCAAAACGAATTCGTTTCGAATTCGAGACGATGCCGAACTCTCGGACTATTTGTTCGAGGAAGATTTCGTTAGAGATTCGAGAACGAAGCCGAGGGCGGATGAAAGTCACACTTCGTTCTTCAATTCGTTTATGATTCGTTAACGATCCGCCAACTAGTTCGTCCTCGAATTCATTTAAGATTCGTTAACGATCCGCAGACGAGTTCTTTAACGAAGTGTGGCTTTCGTGAGCCCTCGGCTTCGTTCGCGAATTGTTAACGAATTTTAAAACTAATTCGAAAAATTTGTTCGAAACGAGTTTGTTACGAAGCGGATAAAACGGACTCATTTTGCTAAAATGGCAAAAAACCACACATTTTTTTTCGGTTGTTTTTCTTTAGCTGTTTTTAATGGTGGAATTAATTTTTGTCGGCCATATTGGGATTTCATATTTGTCTAACTAAGCAGATAATTTCTAATCAATTAAAACTGACGGAAACTCGTTCCAAAATGCATCAATTAAAACTCAATTATTTTAACAACTCAACAAATTACATTTACACTTGTCATTTAGAAGAAAGAAATGAAAACTTGTATTTATGCCGATCTGCACTCGAGCCCATCATCTTTCGCTGGCAAGCTTTCGAGCTGCGCTACAGATGATGAATTCAAGCTTGATTTTATTTGCTTTTAAATGCGAGTTCGAAGCCCAGTTGTGGTCGAGACTTATTCTTTATTTTTTAACATTTTTCTTTATTTGTTTTAATGTATATAATACAAATATTTAAATAAAAATAATTTGATTAAAAACAATTCACAAGCTTTAAAAATTTATTTAAGGTGGATCCGAAATGAGTTGCCGAGAGAGCAAAAAATATGCGGATAAATTTGTGACACTCTCAAAACTTACAAAACATATCTGTGCAAAAGTTGAATAGTTTATTTTCATCCGGACCGTGTCTGCGGAATTCTGAGAGGTCCGGGTACACCATTTATTCTTTCACAAATAAGATTACTTTACAAATATTCACTTCATCAGTTCTTGTTGCTCTCGGACTAATTGGGAGCGTTTGCTAAAATCTCCACCCAAAAGCAACTTTTCCTTCTTAGCGGAAATTTAGAACTTTTGGTTGAAAGTAAAACTAAAATAAGATTTCATTACCGATTGGTTCAAGTTTTGTGCCAAAATTTACTATTTTGCAGTGAATAAAAGACAAGGTTGTGAATTTTGTGAATAAAAGACAAGATTGGGTGGCTTCCATGTGTTTGGTAAACGAGAGTACAATGGATGACAGGCCCTCCAAAAGCAACAATTAAATAAAAGAATAACGGCTTAATATCAAGTTTTCCGTTGCTACTGACTTGTGATACAAACTTCCAATATTTACTTCATTGCTTTATAAAACACTTCAAGGTCAGACTGCACAATTTACTAATTTTCCTGATTTCAGTTCTCATCGTCGTCGCCCTCGACGTCACCTTCGTCGTCACCATCGTCGTCACATTCGTCTTCAGTTACATTTTTGGCGAACTTCTTCAAGCCGCCGAAAACTTTCGCGGGTACGGCCTTCTGTTCGATGCGTATCTTCTTTCTGACGGGATCGTCAGCGCCGTCGTTCGCGTCACCGACGACAGCCTCCTCAGCGTCTTCGTCGCTATCACCGATATCAATCTCATCGGGGTTGACGACTTTATCGGTGCCGTTTGCGTTGCCTCCTTGCGTTTCGCCACGCACAAACATAATGTTGGAGGTGGCTTGTGGTTTGATTGCTTGTTGTTTGTCTTTAAGGGCGGCTTCCACAGCCTTGGCGTCCAACATGCGCATCGCATCGCCGGCTGCGTCAGCGGCACCCGTACCACCTGCGGCGGAGCTGAGGAACTGCGCTGCCATCATGTTGACTTGTGTGTTGTAGGTGGCTTGCACCGATCGCTTAATGCGTAGCATTTCACGCATTGTGTCCTCGTTGCCATGACGCACCTCAAACTCCTTCCAGGTTTGCCAGAAGTCAGCAGTGGTGCGTGGGTCGCATACCTGCAAATGATGAGGAATGACGGTAGGAGGCGGTTAGTAAGGAGACAATTATAAAAATTCAAACAGAAGTTTTTTTAAGAATTAAATTTAAAACTTGTCCTCTAATTTAAAAAGGTAAAAACTCAAAGTTTGCTTAATTTTAATAAAAATAAAGGAACAACAAAACTGAAATAGAAGACTTTTTTACCTGCGAACAATGCGCGTAAATGGCCCGCGCACGATCCACCTCTCCGAGCTTGGTCTCCATTTCCGCAAAGCGCACGCACATCGGACGCATGTGCTCTTCCGGCAGGGTTTCGATGGCCTTCTCGTATATCTCGCGAGTACGCGGCAACCCATAGATCTCGGCTGCCTTCTTAATGAAGATGTTGTACATGTCGAACATCTCCTCGGGCTTCACGGCCCTTGTGGCGCGATCGTAGACCGCCATGGCGTGTCGCGCCAAGCCGTGCTCCTCTTCCAGCTTAGCGTACAGCAGATAAAAGCACTTGGCGTGCTCGGGCGGGCAGCCGTCGAGGCATTGCTCGAAGAGGTCACGTGCGCGCTCCAGCTTCGAGCCGCCGTAGCGCTTCAGAAACTTGGTCAGGTAGGAATTCCAGATGTCGTACACGTTGGGCCACTTAAAGAGCGCGATGCCCTTCTCGTAGGCGCGGAAGGCCTCCTCGAAGTAGTTGTGCTCCTCGAGGAAAAGCCCGTAGTTGATGATGATCTGTGGCGTGCAGATCTTAAGGTCGATGATGCGGTCGTAGACCGCCTTGCAGGTCTTGAAGGTGCCGAAGGACTCCTCGAGGTCGGCATACATGGACCAAATTTTAAGCGATTTGTAGAGACGCATTTGCACCGTCTCCGTGTCGTCGTAGTACGCGACCTTGCGGCTCGGCATTGCAGTAGCCCTGTGCATAAGCTTCAATGCACCGTCGAAGTTGTCATGCCTGTTTGTAGAGAGAAAAGATGTCGCTATTCCGCGATTTTGAGCACTTCGAACATACCTGATTTCCATCTCGGCCCACTCACACCACACCGAAGCCAAGTCGTCTACCTTCACGTACTCCACAGTCGTGCCGCGCTCGAAAACTACTCGAGCGTCCTCCAGCTGCTCGTTAGCCTCGTAGAACTTGGCAAACTCCACCCACAGCGTATGCAGCTTGCCTACGGCTAGCTTGGGCTGCACTGTCTGCACCGCCTCCGTGTAAGTGTTGATGATCTCGTGTGGTTTGCCCTCGTAAAGCTTGACGCGCTTATGCCACTCGTGTACGTTGTGTGGATTTTGCCGCAGCAGCACACTATTTAGAAGCAGCAGCCGGCGCTCCATCAAGTATTCGAATCGCGCCAGACGCAACTCTATGTCGATATCGTCCTCTTCGGTGGAGTCCGGGTCGTTGGCCACCATTTCCATGCGCTTGCTGAGCGAGACCTCTTCGAACTGAGCGTACTCGTCGAAGACTTGCGTGAAGTCGCGTACCGTGTTGACCGTCTGTATGGCTTCCTCGTAGATGTCGCGTGCGCGATCGAAGAGACCTGAACGCACGTAGTAGTCGGCCAAAGAGTTCCAGAGATGTCCCAGCTGATCTGTATATCTACGAAGGGGCGAGAGACAGAAGTCACCTTCACTACAGTCAAGTACAGCACATCGTACTGTACAGAACATCGACGAAGCTCTCACCTTCTGAGCCCTCCTCTGATGATCGCGTCCACGTTCAAGGAATGCACTTTGTTTGGATTCTTCGAAATCAGCTCGCACAGTTCGTTCCATAGCTGATGGTTCGACTTGCCATGCTTGGACACGAATGACTCGTTGTCCACTATGGTGGCCAGCTGCTGGGCCGCCTCATCCAACTTGCCCACCTCGGTGAGGTACTCGATATATTTCTCGGCGTCGTCGGGGCACAGCTTTAAGTACCGCCTGTACACGCGCAGCGCCGTCTCGGGGATGTCGAATCTCCCCAGGAACTTCAAGTACAGGGGCCAAATGCGGTGATGCTGCGTGATGGGCAACGCGCGCAGCGCGCGGTCGAATACGTGGCGAGTGCGAGTAATCTTGCACTGCTGCGTCATAAAGGTTCCGTAGTCCATCCAGATGCGTGGCATCTTATGCATAAAGACCAGGGCGCGTTCGAAGGTGTTGTTGATCTCCTCGTACATGGGATCGGTGGGTATCTTGCCGCGCACCTGCTTGCGGCGCGTCCGCAGGTAGTTGTACCAGATCTTGTAGCTACCTGGGAGCTCCTTAAGTGCGCGCTCGTAAACAAAGTTGACGCTGTTATCGGACGCCTTAGCCTTGTGATCGATGTAACGCAGCCAGTGCTTTACGGAGTACGCGTTGCGTAGTATTTCCTCCTCATAGGCAACATCCTCCTCAGGCTGTTGGAAGGGGCAACAATGATGAGAATTTTTGGAAGGCTGTTGACTGTCGCCGGCTTTTACTTACGAAATCGATTTCCATGCTGAAAGGAGCTTCAATAGTCGGCATTTTGAGTCTGTAAGTTCCCTTTAGTTAACTTAGAGTTGTCCCGAAGCAAAATGGAAAAGGTAAAAATTTCTACAAGAACGGGATGAATACGTTCGAACGTTAAACATGCGTGAATTCGATCCAGCACAATTGGGTTTACATAGTAGTCTTGGCGTACTTTTATCAAAATTCGTTGAGATGTTGACGTGCGTTGTAATAATTGACATTTTGTGTATATAAACCCACCTAGTACCATAAATAGTGGATCGCATCTTTTTCATTGCAACCTTTATAATGTTATTAAAGGAGTCGCATGTTGTTTTGTTGACGTTGAAAAATGGTTTGTCGGTGCGGACGTTTGGGTTTGTCATAAAAAGATACACTTTTCAACAGTGTATATGGAATTGATGTAAAAATCTATATTCGACTATTCAAGGAATGTTACTTAGATTTTACAAAATATTGAGCCATTTTGCATACCGTTCCCAGTGCATTTCAAACCTATCAACAACATGGTGTAACAAGGTGCGCTTAAGAATATTAAAGCACAATTCTTTCAAATGATTTACGTTATATTAACCGGTGAAAAGAAAAGCAAAATTACATTTTCGCACATAACTTACACGGAAAATTAAATATATAATATATAAAATTTTTTTCGAAGGTTGTAGAATCCCCACAAATATGGCAGCTATTATCGAAAGCGTAAATGCCAGTTTCGCCCGATAAATTCCTTTTCAGTTTTTTTAAGCACTTTGGAAAATTAGAATTTAAATTAGAAATCCTGTTCCAATAATTATGCGGTTTTCTGTCAACAAAAATTTTCTTAATCTCAACTCATGTGGGACTTCTCTACTAAAAAGTTTACACAGCAGTTATAAAATTCCACCATAATTTAACGATACCCAGAGTAACAAAATATTTCACACAAACTTGTTTAATATAAAAACTCATGTGAATTAAAATCTAATGAGAATATTAATTTCTCAAGGCAATGAAAATCCATTTTGATATTGTTTGGTAATTTTTAAATCCCCGGGTATAAATTATTTACTGTGAGATTTTGTTTGAAGAAGATTTTTTGGGTTTTTAAATACTGAGAAATTTTTAAGGAAAGATCTTCTGGAAATTTTTAGCTCGCGTGAGATTTTTCGGTTTTTATTTAAACACCGTATATTTTTCTGTGGGATTTCCTAATTTATTTTAATTTATTTTAAATTTATGGAGGAATTTTAAATTGCTGTAGGTTGTTTAGAAAGAAATTACCAATTGACTTTTTTTGAAATCTGTTATCGGAATTTTATAATAAGAATTTTAGTGGGAAATTCATCTGGCAACTATAGTCATTTGGAAGATTTAAACGAAACATTCTCTTTATCCTGCTCGCACTTATATGAATGCATTCTTATATATTTCCAAACGCGGTGCGGAAAATTTTCACTCGAACAAGTTCTTTTTAGCAACGAGGTGTAGTTTTGTGAAAATATACGGGGTACTTAATAAAGTCGATTTAAAATAGCAAATAAATTCAATTTGCAAAAGTTGAAATATTTCGTTTGACTTCAAAGTCAATAACAACCGAATTCCTACGATCACGCAATTTACGCAATCATTCAGTGTGAAGGAGGCTGAGAAAAAACCGAAGATATCTTCTCGCAGTCTTCCTATGGTTCGATTTCCTCTAGGAAAAATTGATTTAAAAAACGGAAAACATTTTCCAGTGCGTGGAAAACACTTCAGTCCAAATTTTGAACTAACTAAAATATACCATAAAAATTATAAATGATTCCCTTCAAACACTTGCGAAAATCTTAATCGTCATTGTTTACCGTGTGCGTGCATTTGTAAACGCAAAGTAAATAAATTCGGTTTTCTAAAAGGTGAGTTTCCAAATTTTTGGAACAGTTTAAGGGCTATTTAAAAATAATTAATTTAATAACTTAATTTCTGATGCAGATTCCTTCGTTCTTTCTCTTGTCAATAGTATTTCCTTCTTTCCTTGCAGGTCGGCACCAACAAATTCTATGTTCAGCTTTGAGCGTTTCCTTCAAGATATATTTATATATCCCTTCACCTGATTAAAGTCTTTTTCTACCCTCTTCCAATTCTTGTTTTCCAGCTGTTGATATTGTAGTTGTTGCATTTCTACTTTTAGCCACCAGTTGGAAAATCGATTTTCCTGAAATTCTTCTTGCCGGCAGAATAATATTCCGTGAATGGGTGAAAATCTGATTGGTCTGTTGCAATTAACAGACGCGATGTGATTCATAAAATGCAGGTGTAGGAAGGCTGATTATTCAAGTATTAAGTTTTCGTTTTAACTCTTATTGGATCACCACAGATTTTAAGTTAAATCGTCTAAAACCCTTTTAAATCAGAAAACTTCCTGAACGTTTTCTATGTAATATATCTGCAATTGTCGAATAGTCTCCTCACTTTAACCTCTTGAATCCCTCATGGTTACTTATAACGCAATCTAGGCTAGACTTGGGTGGTGAATGAGGTTGTGATTCCGTCGTAAGGACATCGAAGTGTTCCAAAAGTTTGGGTTCTCAAATACAAAATAAGTAAAATATAGAAGAATATCACCGTTCTCCATAAAAGTCTCTTAGCCTTTGCATGTACTGAAATTCAAAGAAAAACTTGATCACCGACTCTGCAGAGTTACAGATTTAGTGCAGCTTTCGCCTTTAGTTTCTGTCAAAGGAAACACAAGTCTGTGGTTACGCTTTAGGTCTCACTTAACTCCAGTTCACCGGCTTCGTGGTAACCATTTCTTTCTGTAGTGATTTTTGGACTACAGGGAGAGAGATTACTTTTGCAGTGCTGGTTTACCCACCCTTTCTTCTTTTTTCCACCAAACCCCGTTCACATTTACTATACCAACTTCAATTTTTATCGTTCTAGATTGTTCCCGCAAATACGAGCAGGACTTGGAAGCCGCAACAACGACGGACAGCGAAGAATTCGTGGAAAGAATAACTTTTCTCCGTTAATATTCCACTTGTGTAACACCGACTTTAGAGAAAATCCCTCAAGATGGCTTGTTTAAGTAGTTCGCGTATTAATTTTTTGATTTCCTTGTTAAAGACTAAAAAGTTTATGTGATATTTTGTTGGCTTAGTGCGAGAAAGTAAATAAAGTTGTCATCATATAAAAATGTTATCATACAGTGTAATAACTATCTGATCTATTCTAAAAACGCTGCCGAAAACGTTTGCCGAGTTTAATTCAAAATGCTTTAAATCATGATTATGATTAGAACTTAATATAACTTGAGAAAGTAAAATACAAATAATCAATATTACATTCAGAATTGAATTACCATTAAGAGGAGTTAAAAAGAGTTTAACAATTGAGTATCGAATGATATTCACATTTTGACTTAGAATGAATCAAAGACAATAATATAAATTTATTATTTAATATGTTGAAAAAATCTTATTAATACTGAATAAATAAGAAAATTTAGTCTGAGAGTGCCAAAGTAGAGGAAAGACGAAAGTACGAGTAAACATTTCTTTTAAAAACATTGAAAGGCTATACAAAATTTTTAAAGCACAGACAAGTAAAATTAAAGTCAACTTGGAAGACATTCACCAGAAGCATTTCGCTAAAAACTCATCACTTTTTGAAATTGTCTTGAAAAATAACTTGTTTTCATTGTTCCCTTAAATAAGACAAAAGTTAGAAAACAATTATTCGCCAACAGCAATCATAATACTTTATAGTGACTTTAAGGAGTCACTTTACAGAGACAAAGGACTCTAAAGCAGAATTCGTATTACTCAAAAACAGCAACTACAAGTTGACCAGTTCCAAAAAGAACCCCCTCACTTTGTTACTGCCTCATGGCAAGTTCGCTCAACAAGACGAGACACAGGCGCAGATTGGCTGCGATCTCGTTTCTTTCGAACATTTCGTTAGATGGCACTCACAGAGATACTAAACTTGGAGCAACAATTGGCATCTGTGGCACAGGTGCAGCATACAACGCAACGGCAGCGGGACTACGCGCAGCATCGACCGGATCAGCACAAGGCTTTCATCAGTACCACCACCCTCACCAAAAGCATCAGCATCAACAAGGCAATCATCACTCTCAGCATCCTAATTATGGAAGTCATCAGTCAGCAGCAGCGCTGCTGCTCTGTGCCAGCATGGCAGCCGGATCCAGCGGCGAATCGCACATGGACCTCCTCGGCAGCAGTGACTGCTGCGGCGACAGTGGCAGCGGCAACGAAGCTGATGGGTATTTTAGTGAAACTGAAAATATGGGTCAGCACTTGATAAACGCACGGCGCGGTAACGCTAGCGGCGATGGTGGTATTAAAGCAGCAGCAACAGAAGCAAACGCGATTTCGAAAGCCAATTCGAAGGAATTAAGCAACGGCAGCGGTGTAGAGCGTCAGCGCAATGCTAAGCGTCCAACGTCGGGTGGTTGCTATCAGAGCAACAACATTTGCAAACACGCCTACGCAGGCTGCAGGACTGGTGGCAGCAACAACAGCAATCAACGCAAGGCCGTAGCCGGTGGCAGCGGCGGTTCCGGCGCTGAAAGCGGCAGCGATTCGGACAGCGTTAAGATACCAATGAAGATATCCAGCATGGGTGGAGGAATCATGATGCCGTTGAGAGAGCGGTGAGTGCGCAAGAATCACTTCACTTTAAATGCTTGATGAGATGACGCTCTCCTTAATAAGGAAGCATCCCTTCCCTTGTACCCTCTATGAATGGCGTGTAACTCCGAGTTCTATACATACCGCGTTTACTTCCTGACGCTCATCAGATGGTCCTCGACAAATCCAAACGTTTCTAAAAAGTCAACTGGTCCTCGTAGAGTCGATAACTTGAACAGATGTCAAGTAGTTTTTGACAGATGTTAGTGGGGTTTTCAGAAATGTTAGCGTATATTCAACATATATAACTTAAAATCGTTTGATGGTATCTTTCTATTATTTTATATAATCTATTGTATACCTTGTGCCTCGTATTGCACTTGAAAAATATTAACTAAGCGATGTTTGCAAAAAATTAAGTCATGTCTTACTCCATTTCTTTTTCCAGACCTCTCACAACGCATTTTTAGACCTCTACGGTTTGTGCAGTACATTCAATTAAACGAGTTTAATCTTATTTCAGTGTGAAATAATTGTATATCGTTGTCCATTCCTCTTATATTTCCACTCCTTTCGTAAATATATATGTTAATTTACGCAGTTTTAAGGAGAAACACTTCAATGTTTATTGCATGCAACAAGTACACCGAAATTCCCGACAAACCAACTACTTAAAATCATTGAAAACACTTGTTTTTTTAATAAAGAGAGCAAAGAGAAGTCTGAAGTACTGGACGGTAATTTTGCATTAAAGTGAGTTCTGAGTACAATTACACTTTTGCAAAAACGTTTAGCTAAACAGGAAATTAAATTAATGTAGAATTCAACTTTAATTTGGGGTTGTTGAAGAAAAAGTGTTTCAGTACACGATCCCTACATACGCGAAAAAATTATTAGATACAACTAAATAAGTCTTCAAATTATAAGTTTTTCTTGGGAAAAAATATCGTATTTTCAGTGTGTGTGCTGTTATTCGTTCATTTTAATGGGGCTGCAAAATGAATGTTTATATAACTAACTGACTAATTTAATTAAAGAACTTGTTGCAAATCTTGTGCGTGGCCTTTTTGCAACTGTGAAAGACACAGCGTACCCTCTGCTCTTTCGGGGACACTTAAAAGCTCGCAAATAATTTGATTGTGATTAATTGCAATAGGAAAGCAACTGTCGTTGTTGTTTGTGACGCCGTCCTTAATGTAGTTGTGCCATAAACATTAATTATTAAAAACGTTGAAATGATTTAGAAATTGCAGAATGTATCCGTACAGTAGGCTGTTTGGTAGATGATACAGTAGGCTGTTTGATAGCTGATTTATTAGTTTCAGGTGAATTCTTCGCAAACTAGCTTTTTGCCTGCCATCCAAAATTAATTTTGAAATTACCAATGTGTGTATTTCGTCTCTATTTAAATTCTTAGATATTAATCTCTATCAATTTTTGCATTTGCAGCTGCTTAGTGCAAACACAATACCTTAATCTACTATAATTAATGCATTTTCAACTACAGGGTGTGGTGGTCTCTTCATAATTTTTCTAGGCACACGTGAAAATTAGTGTCGAGTAATTAAAATTATATTGATTATTACTCGTACAATTAGATAGAATTGAATACCGACTGCTATGATCTCATTGACTAATTCAAGAACACATATCAAGTTTTATGGTTTCATAAAAAATAATCTGTTGTCGCTTTGCACGCTAAACATAACATCGAAAGGCGAAAACGAAAGTGTTTTATTGATTCAAAATCAAAGAACGTATTGTAGAACGGAGCACGCAATAAAAACAAGTACAGTCTGATACTACCTCCCGTACCTATAATGAGTGGGGTGGTCCTACCTCAATTTAGTGAGTTGGGTGGATAGCGTGCTGCAGCTACGCTTCAGTTAGTCGCTCTGTGTCTCGTCGCACGCTGACGTAACAACTGCTACTCAAAACCGAGAAGCGAAGTACCGAACTCCCCCGACAGAACAGAGCGGTATTTTTATTTGTGGGGTATTCGCTGCGCAGTCTGTGGCTTTAATTACTTAGTTAATTCAATTTAATGGTTATTGCGGTATTTTTAGCGCAGTTTTAAACTGCTTAGTGGTCCGCTTTGCGTAGAGCTTTGAAGTTGTTTTGCCTTTTCATAGCCCTAAATTAAATTGCATGATTAAATCTGTATGCGCCAAGTTCTGCTGTTCCATATTTTAGATAACACAATTTAATTGCAACTTTTATATAATTTCGCGACCTCTAAAAGACATAATTTTGTTATGATTTCATGAAATCATTTGAAATCATTTACTCACGCGTATAACTAAATCTGAGGTTTTCTTAAAGCTTTTGCAAAGCTTGCTAACAGCTTTTGCTTCTGTTGCTGTGGATTGAAGGTCGTTCAGGCTGACGCATGGACTTTTGTGTTCTCTATTCGAAGGATAAGAAAACACGAATGCATATTAAAAGAAAGACATAACGGTAGCTGGGTATTCCTATATCGCTGTAGTCCTCAACGTGCTTTTCGTGAAATGCCATGAGTTCCGCAAGAAAATTTCAGGATTCGAAAATTGGAACGTTCGAAAAACATTTTGATTTCATTAAGCATTTCTTAGTAAGATTTAGTGAATTCAAATACAGTTACTAAGAAATATCTAAAGCTAATTTAATTATTATTTTGCATTTATTATAATACAATATTTTAATATTTTAAAGCTAATTCATCTAAAATAAGATGAAAAAAAAATGCACATATAAACTTATAATTATTTAAGGACACGATCTAAAATTAGCTTTTTCTATTCACACTCACTTGTAACAAAGTCATTAATATTCTAATTCCTTATGATTTTCATTGAGTTCGCTTCTTGAATCAGTAGCAGCGTAACAGTATTTCATAAACGAAATAATTTATACTAGGTCACATTTCACTGCACACAACTTAGTTAATTAACATTCGTTGGCAGCAAACAAAAATAGTGCAATGACAGCAGCTACGACAGCAAAAATTAGCTAAGCGTTGAGGGTGAGGTGATTCTGAATCTCGTGCCAGCAGTATTTCGTGCGAGGGTCTTTAAACTTCCTTCAACTTTGTTTGCAACGCCTGCAAAATAAACAAATTGAACCAAAATAGAAAAAATGCACAGCGAAAAGCTTTCTATTCTAGCTACCAACTCAGCGCGACCAGAAAAAGCTCCGCGCCCAGCAGACTGCGACAAATCAAATTCTATTGAGGTAGGTTGGCTTGTGTTGCCAACATCTTGCAGGCAGTTTCGTGCAGCTTTTCTTTTAGCACTCCGTATGTATTTATGAACCTCATTGATTTGAAACTTTGGGGGGGGGGGGGGTGGCAGTCGCAGGTGTTATTTTTTAACTCTTCTGAAAGTACTGATCATCACTAGATTCCTTCACAGTGCTGTTGCCCCTAATAATACAAAAAACTTTTCTTGTTTTAGGCGATTTAGGTAAAGTGAAAATCTGGTACCAACACATCTTCTCTCGCGCCCCCCACTACCGCTTGAGTTTACGGATACAACTTTTTGTGTCACTCTCCCTGTCTCATTCTCATCCTATATCTCTCTCTCTTTCTCACCATATCTCTCTCTCTCTCTCTCTCTCTCTCTCTCCCTCTCTCTCTCTCTCTCTCTCCTTTTCCTTCTCTCTCACCCTTTCTATATTTCTCCTTTTCTCACTCCTACTCTCTTCCTCTCCTCTCTCCACCTCTCCTCCTTCTCTCTGCAACTCTCCTTCTCTCTCTCCCTCTCCTCCTTCTCACTCAGCCTCTCGACCTCCTCCTTCTCTCCCCCTCTCCGCCTCTCCAACTTATCTCTCTCTCTCTCTTTCTGCCTCTCCTTTTCTATCCCGCTCCTCTTCTCTCTCTCTCTCCGTCTGCTTCTCTTCGCTCTCTATCTCTCTCCCTCTCCTTCTCTTCTCTCTATCTCTCTCTCTCTCTCTCTCTCTCCATTTCACTCTTTTTCCTCCCTCCCTCCCTCCAAAGCTTATTTTGAACTCACGCTAATGGCGTGAAATACCGCACACTGTCATGGCTGAAACTACAACTGCTGCTGTTGGCTTCTTCCTATCCAACCGGCCGGCCGGCCTCTTTCGCTGGCTTGCAAGGGCTTCAATTGCAAGTGCATTGCAATGCAGCGTCGTCAGAATTATTTCTTAAAGTCAATGACATCAGTTTATAATGAGTTTGCAAAGTGTTGCCCCGTGAAGTTCTTAGACTGCAAACGGAAAAGAGATTGAAGGGGGTTTTGGCTCTCTTTTAATGCCGATTGGCTTGTTAATACCAAAGCGTGTAGAGTTACAACTACACGTAAATTTCTTAATTAATTTAGGTGCAGTTCCCCAAGTTATATCAAATATTAGTTTTAATTACACTTTTCTATATGCACCTCCAATTGTTTTTTGTAAGAAAGTTAAAAAAGAGCTTTACTTTTCTTTAAAAGAAAATTATGTTGTCCTCTCATTTCGTAGGGTGAAATTGTCACCAGGGCTGTCGTATATATCTAGTATTGAGAACTGTGTATGTATTTGACAGCACAATATGTTAGAACGCATTTTTAAAGAAAAGAAGTTTTATTGATAATTTCACAAACAGAAAGATCGAGGTAAATCAAAAGGATTTATGGCTGCCATCCAAGGAGAATGTCATATCGAAACTATGGATAAAATAACACATGTTATAACACATAAAAACTTTTATTTCAATGTTTCCTTACACAGACGACCTACAAATGATATACTTACTTCTCTCCAACGGATTAAAGACGTTCATAAGGGGTATATGAGGCTGATGTTTCCAAATTCGATCCTACTTTTTCACCCATGGCGATGGACTTTAAGATAGACGACGTTAAATCTTCGGCACTTTTATGCAATTTCTTTCTATAGTCTATAGAATCACATGTTGAAGGATTTAATTCCTAACTTGAACTTAAATTCCTCATTTTCGCTACCAAAATTCCAAGCTTAAAGTCATCGATCGCAAATTTGAGAGTTAATATATAACGATTTTATTCACATCTGTTGAATCTTTGTGCAATATCCTGAATTTTAACATCAATAATATCACGAATTAATATTGTTATTTATGAGAAAAGTTATTGCATTCATTTGTATACAAAAACAGAGCTTGAAGATGCCGAGTTTTTTCCAGTATCCAGAGAAACCCTTTAAGACAGCAGAACCACTTCAACAGTGCATGGGAACACTAAAAGGAATAAATAAAAAAGCATGAAGGCAGTCAAGCAGGGCAAAATGTGTCAAGTTCATGGCGAAGGAAACCACAGACGGCGCCTCTGTAACATCAGCTCGGCAAGGACTAAATTACGAATGCACAAGAGGCACCACACCTGCTGCATCCATTCATACCGGCTGCAAGCAGTACAACGCGCTTGCACGCACTACACTGTGCGAGGACCGGCTGCAAAGCATTTTCAAGGTTACCCAATTTCCAGATGGCTTGCCTAAGAACCCTACGGCAATGTGTAGCTTCTTATGTGATGATTCGTCGTACATAATAAAACGATTGCCCTCTTCAGGACGCTTCGTAAGCGTGACATTGAGAAATGTTGAAGCGAAATAATGTTCCAAGAACAGGCGAAAAGGGTTAAAAGACGTCATCCCTCTTCTCATTGTTTGAACATCTCAAGGCCTCCTTTAGATTTGCTTCGTTTATATTCTGCAGAGAAATCCTCAAAGAGCTGGCACAACAGAAAAAAACCTATTTATAAAGTTTCCTGTCTACATGTGAGGGTTGTTTCTGGGGTGTCACACTATCAGTTAAATTACTGTCAGTCCATTTGCTGGTGGTCACTTGGCTGATAATGTAAAGCGAGTCTTTGAGCGTCTCGTGTATTTTGCGATGAATTACCAGGAAATATTTCTAGGAAAATTTTAAAACCCCCCAAAATGTTTGTGTAGAGGCGCCTCTACTGCATCTTGTATTGAATGATGTTTATTTCATATCGTGTTAGCCTTCTTTGCTTTTAATTTTGTAACTTTCCATTCAGAATTTTTATAGATCGCATTTCCGCTGGAAGTTCAGGCTTCCCTGAACTTTTTTCCTGTTACCCGTCTGCTGGTTTTGCGTCGTAGAATTTTTTGCCACGAATTGCTGACTGCTCTGAATTGTTGACGGTGGACGATGGATTTGCGGTTCTTCTTACATAATAAATAATAATTATGTTTTCCTGTTGATTTTTAGCCCTCTGGAAGCTGTTGTTTCTTATTTCAATTTGTTTACGCCTCCATTCATAATTGCGTTGCATTTGGAGAGCGTTTCTTTGTTGTTCTGCTGAATTTGTGTCAACTGCGTCTGTCGATCAACGACAAAGTAGTTACTGGAGCATCAAAACCCGCTGGAATTCTTCCGTCCTCTTGCAGTGGGTGGTTTCGTGTTTCAGAGAATTTGTTGTCATTGGTCGGTCACGTAGAAGGAATTATGAATGGATTTGTTTACATCAATGCCAACGGATGTGAGAAATTTTTTCGGAATTTTAGGAAGCTAATGAATGAATTCCTGAAGTTCAGTGTTTGTAAACATTTCCTGTGGAGATCGTATATATCTTGCGCTTTATAATTTTTAAATTTCAGAAGCTCTTTTGGGATTGTGTGATCAGTTTTATGAAGTAAGAGTCTCGCTAAAGTTATTGTATCTGAAATTATCAGTAAAAGTTCTAAAATCTCGTTTGTTAAAATAGTGAAAACTTTACAGCAGTGAGGAATTGAACCAAAAAATTGTATCGCAGTATGAACTTAGGAAGAAATACACTCAAACGGAACCAATTTTAATTAATGCACTCTAATCAAATCCGACAAGTTAGCCGAATATTGAAAATTAACAAAATTTCGCAAGAGCTCTAAGAGAAAAAACCAAACAATACAGATTGGTATTTATAGATTTGGCAATGAAAATATCTGAAACCGAATAGGAATATTCTGAAATAAAATTAGAATTTCCTGAACAAAAAAGGTGTTGAAGGGATTTCATGGAAAACAAAGGAAGAGAATTTGCTATGAGGTAATTTCTTTACCGCAGTTTTATTTCTATTTTCACAATAACATAACAACTGTAGAAATGTAGTATTAACTATAAAATACAATACAAAATCAAAAATAAAAACAAAATTGAATTCATATACTCGGCATGAATTACATTTTTAATAAATGTATTATGTTGTGCTCATATATGGTATGGCCGTCAGTTAGTTTCTTTTCCGCCATGATCACCGGACGCCATTAATGACAGATGTCCCACTCGGGACGCCACAGTCGATTCGAACGAAGAGTTGACAGGATTTAAATGAAATTTGTTTTTCGTAAATGATCGAAATATATATTCTTCTCAATAAAACCTTTTTTCAACAAACACCTCGAAAAATATTGAACCTTTTTTTATATCAATTTTAGAGAGAAACTCACAAGAGAAACTGCACTCATTTGGAAAGTAATTTTTTAATATTTTCCAGCGTTGTTCAAGCGTAAATCGGTTAATTCTGTAACGCGGAGATTTCCAAGCGTGTTCTGTTTGACGGTATTAAAATATTCCGTATTCCACAATGAAACTAACCGGTGGCCCACTCTATCATACAAAATATGTAATATAAAATGTATGAGTTCTGGCGCTTTTTACAGCTTTTCTACCGTATACAAGTTATATATTTACCCATTTTCGTTTGTTGTTCTGCTTTAATTTTATTGTTCTTTTTATTCTTATTCTTATATTTTACTGTCTTTGTATTCCTCAAATATACTTAATACGGAGAAATGTTTACCTCACGTTGTGTGACTCTACTAAACACTTATCTTTCCACCTTCAACTGCCGGCATCCAGCTTATTCAGTTCTAGTCAGACAGACCTTGTTACTAGTTTTTATAGACTAATGCTTAACTTTTTCTTTTTATTTTTGAGTTGCAAATATTTACCTAGTTGCTTCATTATTCTTAATTGCGATATTAGCTCCATATTCTGATTCCTCTAGTCTTTATACTAATTTCAGATATTTTATATAAGCTGCATTAGGAAAATGTTGCAAAAATGTTGGTAAAATATTGTCCAATATTTTATTTTGTACAGAACTGTGTTTAATTTTTTAGAAAACAAAACTGAATCTTATTGCTAATAGAAATTTTGCGATTATAAGAAAATTAAAGTATTTTATCGATAGAATTCCTTTCAGCGCGTATTTATTACTCAAAACGTGCGCTGTTTGAATAAAAATTACAAATAAATGAAAAAGAGTTTCAGTGACTGAAACAGTGACTAATATGAAAAATTTTATTTGTTAACATTTATGACTTTCCTCTTTCAAGAATAAATATAAGAAATTCATAATGGCAATCGTTTGCCAATCTACGCAAGCTGACTCAAGCAGTTTGCATATATTTTTATTGTTACCGCATTTCGATTTCTTCTTTTGATTGCTTCAGAAATACGTGTACAGCAATCAGAGCTCTTCAGGTGGGTGCATTTCTCAACTTTTTCCATTTTTATATTTATTCATCCTTTTATCTGCTTTTGTTTCGTGCAAATCATTTTCTGCATGTGTGTTCTGATAATTTTTTACTAGATAAAAGCAATTTAAGACAACACAAACAGATCTTTTCTTTTCTCTCTGTGTTTGCAATTAATTTCAACTGTCCCTTATCTGTTTAATTGCTTCAACAACGGCTTAAATATTATCTGGGTTGGTGTTAACCTAAGCTTCTTTGGCTTATTTAAATTGTTATTTATATAAAAACAGACAGTAATAATTTTTGCTTGTAACACTGATGATAATTTTAACGTTTTTACACGTGCGTTCAGAACATTACTTAAATATGAAGATCGAGATAACTTTATCAGTTCAAAATTGCTTCAAATCATACCTGTTTTTAATCTCTTTCTCGGAAGTTGAGTGTGAAGATAATTACTTCAAAATAAATGTTTCATAAGTAATTAAGTTGTAACTCGGAGACGGAGATCAACCTTTCAGTTCCTTTATAACACATCAAGGAACTGAAAAGCTGGCCGATGCCAACCGAAAACGGGTTTTCAATTATAGATCGTGAATACTAATACGACGAGTGTATATCCTTCTCCTCGGGTGTTGGGTGGCTATAAATCGAACACCAAACAACATCAAACAACTGACTGTCATTTAGAGTCATATAGTGACAAAATGAAGTATTTTTATTAATTAAATTATTAAGTACTGCTTGCTACTGCTTCAATGAAAGATAGAAAGATAGTAACGCTTATTAACCAATTTGTCATAAATTTTTTCTGAAGTGCGTTGTTTGTATAATGACGACAAAATTGATTATCTGAAGTTATGCCAATGATCACCTTCCATATTTCTTAAATTTCTGTAAGATTTGTATAAAAGGATATTAACAACACGTGCCGTATTCTACATACATTAAAATATCTGTGTATTTTTGTAAGATTTATGTTTCGTTATTTAATATATAAAACTTTACGAAGTCTAAAAGACAGAAGAAGATTTCAGACAGAAAAAGATTGTGAGCAACTTTTTATAATTACAATTTCCTTTTTTCTTTTAATGTTACATCATTATAAAAATATTTACGTAGATCAACAAATTTTCACCAGTCAGCGATCTGTTATTTAAGAAATTGAAAGAAACATTAAATTTTTAAAGGGTGTAAGGATGAAATATGCAAATAAACAATAATGTCTAAAAATACGAAAAAAGGAGAAAATTCAAAATCAACAAATATTAGCGGAAACGAGAAAATCGCGTAGTGATTTGTAAAGTCAGAAACAAATACGTCACATTAGAATATAAACAAATTTTAACCACGAAGTACGTTTTCCCTCGACTAAACAAGGTGGAAAAAACCAACAGTAAAGAGCTGCTAGTGAATGGCGAACTGTGATTGTATTAATCTTACAGAAGAGACGATTTCGTCGTTATCTTGCGAAGCGGATTATTTCTGATTTGATTTGTTATGTCTTTCTGGTGGTGTGTAAATTAGTTGCTAAAAATTACATCATCTGTTCGAAAAATGAATGTGTAATAGAAAATCGGAGGAAAGAGAGGTCAGAGTTGGTGAATTTTGGATAGTGATGCGCACGAGAGGAGACAACTTTTGATTTCGAGACTATAATCGAGATCAAGACAGGCCGTCGAATTACAGTCGAAGCGAAAGTCAGGATCCAGACAGCTTTTTCTAATCGCGGCGAGAACCGAGATCGATATACGATATAGCCCTAATTTCGGAAAATTCCACTCGTAGGCACCGCCACTGCAAAGTATTCAATGAATGTAATGATAATGCCTTACATTACATAAATAATAAACTTCCTCTACTTCTCAGTTTTCATTAAAAATCTTCAGTTTACCTGAAGTCAAGTCAACAAACTCACCTCGAGTGTAATTTCTCTGGAAATCAAGAAACTTACATTATGTTTAGTATAACAGCGACAATAAATAAATCCGAGTCACTCTTTTATTTTTTCTTCCTTGTTTAACGCGAAGCAACGTTTGCTTATAGAATAAAAGTAAGTAATATAAAATATAAAATAAATAATTTCAATTGAATGTTGTTCTCCACCGTCACAAATAGCGGTTGAAATCATATATTTCACCTTGTAATGTATTCTTCTATGTAGTCGGTCTTCAAACTCCTTTGTTGTCTAGGTTTTTATTGGGGTTTTCAGTATCTCGTCCGATTTGTTTACAGTTGCTTCCTTCAGAGTTATTCACCTTTAGTCCCATGATTTTCTTTCATTTCTGTACTAACCATTTCCCCATCATTATCTACGAACTGGATTGTGTCGGCAAAGCAAATTGTTTTTCGGTCCTAACCTAGTTTTTATTTGAGTAAAACGCAATACTGAAATGTTGGCTCTGACTTCCACTCTTTCGCTTCTATAAGATTGAATTTTTCGGCATTTTGTTTTGTGCTTCATATTTGTTTACGAGAAATTTTTAAGGTTCCCCAAACTAATAGCTAAGACGTTTTTACCAACTATGCGCTTCATATTTCAAGCTACCTGAGCAGTTCTTTGTTATTTTTGCCTCTTGTTATTTTTTTGTATTTTGTTATTTTCGTAAATCACACCCATCCCAACCAAATTTGAGGTTGCTCTTGCCCAGATACAATTTGATATCTTTTTTTAATTGTTTATTTTTTATGTGTTTCTTATTTTCACCTCTGAAGTTTGCTACCTCTTCATTTTTGCAAATAATTAATTCGTTTCTCCGACGTTTGTTAGGAAAACATAAAACAATTAGCAGTAATTCGTAGCTCAATTTCTAGTTTCGCATATTTCAAAAGAATGCACATTTTAGTCTTTGAAGGAAATTTTAAATGAGTGATTTTTTTAGTTCTCTAAGAGTGGAAACTTCGAAAATGTACTAAAAAAATTATTAATTGTAAATGAATGCGTTCTTCTTTGAGTTATTGAATGTATTGAAGCAAGGCGTGAAAGAACGCGTTCCTACAAAACAATTAATTAATTAATGAGCTAGCAAACTGTTCTAGTTTGCCTTCTTTTTAATTTAAACTCCTTATCAATCTTTAGTTTGTTATTCTTCCTACACACAGAAACAAGTGTACTCATCCAGCATATTTAATCATTTGCTTTACTTATTAAACAGACGGCTGCTGCTGTTTTGTTAGCTTTTGCAGTCCGCTTATCAGCCACTTTTAATAGTGCTCATTAAACTGATAACGTAAATTACATTGGCGACTGAGCAGAGCAAGATAAGTAACTGCAAATGAGGTGGCGGCTACTCAGTGTTGTGCTGGAGTGCAATATTTCAATGCTATTTTAAGCTCTTTCTCGTCACAACTTTTCACCTTTCGAAGTTACTTTTCAGGGCAGAGTAAACACACCTTGTTTAGAACTGTCCTTGCATTTCGGCTTCCCAACTTTCTTTATTAATTTTTAAGTAATTATTCCACTTAATTATTGTCATTTTAATTATTCTTCTCTCCATTGGTTTTCACTAATAGGCTTTCGTTTATGCACTGGATAACGCATAATTTCTCAATGGTTACATTTATTACTAAATCTCCCTTTTTATTTTTATAATTTTCATTTTTATAATTTTATACAATAGATAATAATGCCCTTTTTTATATTAACTCCTTTCTACGTTTCGTTGTTATGATCAGCTTGCGTAGACTTATCGACGTCGTTGCCGCAAAATACACAACAAATAATGTTGGTCTTATCTTGAAGAAAAATGTTTAATTTTATATTTTAAAAAGATCTTTCCGGAATTACTGCTTTCTAAAAATACCTTGACTTGGTTTCTTGGCTTATTTTTCAGATGTTTTTTATATCATGTAAGAGGTTGGTTTTTTATATAAGCGTAGAAAAAGAAATCATTGTATTTATGATATGGAGAATTTTTTAGTGATGTGCTATAAGTAAAGTGTAAGTGCGCTCAACTCAAACACGACGCCACCCGCATTCTTTAGAACTCCATGCGACGACTCTTTTAATTGAGCCAATGAAATTGCTGTAACAGTAAATTCAACAGTGTTGTCTTCGGCCAGGCCGAACTCTAAATACCCGAATACATCCGAGTAGCTAAAAAACTAACAATTTCGCCAGTTGACAATTTTTGCACAAGTAGACGGACATGCAATCTCCCATTTTTGGTAAACATTTTGGCATGTGATAGCTCGCCCCCCAAAATAGCTCGTGATAAAATTACTCCTTAATATCTCATAAAAGGTCTTGCAAACATTTTAGTAATGGCGCATCTACATCCATCTGTTGCCAAAGTCAGGCTACTTACCAACAGATGGCGCTTTATGGCTCTCTAAGGCGTTGCGGAAAACCAGTGAAATTAACCCAACTATTTTGGTTCTGTTGTTTTCTTATAAAAAGTTAATTTTTTATTTTCCCGATTATTATAAAATCGCAATTTTTTCACGTTTATCACATTTTGAAAGTGTGGTGAGAGTGTTGGGTTGCTCGCAGAGTTGTTGCATGCAGCATTCATTTTAGAAATCGCCTGAAAGGCGGTAAAAACCTTATACGTTTGAACTTCACCACAAGGTGACTCAGAAGTTTAAGTTGAACTTAGCCTGTGCCTTCTTATGAGAGGCCAACTGCCGGTTGAATTCAGCCTAAAAGTATGCCAAAGAATTTTGCAGTTGAATTATAACAGTTTTCAAATTTTTGAATAACGATGATAATGAGGATAATGAATTAATCGGAATGCTCTCTCCGCCGTTCCTACCTCTCTTACCCACCGACTCTCACAGGAAACTTCAAAACATTTCTGTTACCTCCAGTCTTATCCTTGAATGATTAGACTTCTGCTGAAGATCTGTTTGAAGATTTGATAAGATGATATTTTGTGCTTATGTGAAAAATGTGATGTGGCCATCGAACTTTTAGTCTTTTTCCGGGTTCAAACTGTGCAATTTATTGCAATTCGTGTGTGACAAAAAATGGCACAATAGCATTTTATTTAGTACGTAAAATACTTTCGTTAAGTGCTGAAATCTGCTCAAGCTACTGGTACTCATTTCAACATTTCGAGCGATTATAGAATGGCGATGATGACACAGTTTCTTTATTAAACTTTTTCCTCGATAATCCGTAGTACTCAACAACATTTTTGTCTTCTTTGTGGCCCAAATTTACCAGGCGTACATCGAATTTAGTTGGGGGTCAAAGAAAAGACCAAAAAAAACTACGTCATAGAGAAAAACAACAAAAACAACACCTCGGGTAATCTAGACACTCCAATGCTTCCACCAAATTCACTGCATGGGGCAGCCTACAGCAAATGCTGCGCGGTACAGCTACCTGTTGGCAGCTGTGGCGGCTTGGAAGTGTCCTCGGTCGCAGGTCTCTATATAATCGGTGCTCGCTGATAACGTTGCCTTCTCTGTCCATCAGTGTGTTTGTTCGGATATCTTTTTCTCCCTCTTTCTCTCCCCGTCTCTTTCTCTCTCTCTCTCTCTCACGATCTCTATCTCACTGTTAGCCATTCCGAAAACACACAACTTCTACACTTCGTTATCTTTAATTAATGTTCTAAAATAAAAAACGACCACACCACCACGCACAGCGTCTCTAATTAGTTGCTTCGCGCCGCCCCTCTGCGCGCATTCCCGCGCTCCCATCTCGCCGGGAATTCGCTGCCGCCGAGCATTTCCAGCAGTACATTTTCCCGTTACTTGCTGCCAACTGCTGGGCGCCTGGTGAAAACCTTCAACTAATTAAGCAGTTATGATTGCTCCGTTGACACTCGAGTGTCTCCGGCAGCAGCAGCAGCAGCAGCAGCAACAACAAGCCCGACTCCAGCCATTCATTCATTCATCCTTCTATTCAGCACTCTAATTAATCACAAAACGTGCACAATTCCGTACTAATTGGCATCCCTTTACGCATTCAACCATTCAGTTCGGCGCAGTGGATGAGGAGAAGCCGTCCAGATGAGCTGGAGGGGGCCAACTCGGCTGTAGTGTACTCGTATCACCACGGGGGCCTGACTAGCAAAGTTTTCAATGCCTAACTGTAGGCTGGATTTTGTCCATGTCGTTGTTGTTGCGGCTGCTTTAATTACTTCTGTTCACACGTGAATCCCGCCTTTTGTTGCCGTTGTTGCCGTTGTTGCCGCCAGATGTTGTTGCCAATTATTGTTGATGTTGGCGTTGCTTTCGTTATGGTTGCTGTAACTCTGTATAAATTAACTATGAAGGTTTCGGCCTCGACCTAGACCAATTAACTCACGGCTCTGTATTAGGCGCTCAGATGTTGCTGCCAGTTGGCTGGCCCGCTTTCCGTTTATTGCTTCTTTAATTAAGTTAGCGGCTCTTGGCTGTTGTCTGCGAGTGTGTATGCGTGCGTGTTTAAATGTGTTTCTCTTTTTCTAAAGCGGCTAACACAACCTTTCATATTTTTTTGAATTTCCATTTAAAAAGGAATGGAAATACTACTAATTTATGGTACACTGTAAAAAAAGAAAAAAGGTATTGACAATTTAAAGAAAAACTTCATATTGCTGAAAAAGTAGTGATTTTTACGATAGCAGCCACGTCTTTGAAATTGTTGAAAATAAATAGTTCTCACACAACATCACTAAAAACTTATACTTAAAAATTTATTAGTTGTCCACCAATATTTCTTTGAGGGTTGGTTCGACGTCTGCACCGATTACCAAACACACATGATAACAATTTTTGTTATCAGCTGAGTACATCTTTTGTTGCTTTCCTCCTAAATGTTGTCGAAATTGGGAGTGAAGCGCATGGTCGTCTAATGCGGAGGCGGAATTTGAAGTTTTTTAGATACGAAATTCGAGGAAAAAGAATGGAAAAACGGAACGTCGTGACTAACAGAAAAGACAGCCAGTTGTTCGGTTAATATGTCAGCCATACAATCACTCAGTCGGTCAGTCAGTCAGTCAGTCAACGGTGAACACCTGTAATAACACGGGTTTTACACCAGCTGCCGGTGCCCTTCAAAGAAATGCACGGAACACAAACCATCCACGCACGCCCGACTGGTTGTTGGCTGTGCCATGAATGGCGTTCGGTGCTGTTCACTGAAACTCACAAAGTATGCCGACATAGTGTGCTTGCGCTCTTGTTATACCCCTTCGGGAAAAAGAACCCGTTCGAAACACGTCGCATGACCTCTACTTGAAAGACTATCTTTACAGGGAAGGATGCGCTCATTTTACAAATGCATGGCGGGGTGAACAGAAGACACCTTTGGACTTATTTAGGAAACTGTCGAATAGCCATTGTTGCATTCCAATCAGGCCAATCTTTCGAGGAAAGACCTCAATTATTGCTTAGGGCGGCCTGCTCTATATCAGATTAAAAAAGAGTCTTTGTGTACATGAACTGAAAATAGGACAAATTTTATTGTTTTGCCTCTTCTGAATGTTAAGTTGTTAATGATATAAGATTCCGTATATTTAATACTATTGTACTAACATTACTCCTTTCTTATATTGATACAAGTAATGCTAGAGCGTCTACTATGATGAGGTGAATTTAAATTAAAAGCGCTGGGATCAATGATCAGGACCCACGTTTGGTGTAAACAAAACCTAAAGGTTCAAATAAAAACTCAGAAACTGTCGCCTAGCACCGTTTTCACCAGTCGCTAGAGTAAATTGACCTAATTTTTTCACAGGGTCATTCTTCTATCATGACACATATTGCTGCGGCGGTAGACTGTGTTATTTTTGAAAATAGCGCTGTGCTTCATGTGTGCCTTGAAATGAGTATCCGGACTGGCCTTCCGCTCCACTAAACACTAAACTCAGCTGTGCTAGACTTAGCTGTGCGCCTGGTGCCAGAGTTCGTTTCTCGATGATTCATTTTATGTCACGAATCATCGTTTGAAGAGAAGATCTTCGTGAGTGAGCTACAAATGGTAAGCGGAGTTATATTTTACAACAGAATTTCGTCGACTTTATGTTGAGTGGTTAAAATATCTATCGTTTCGATTTGAGAAATGTATCTATCGTTAGCCAAAATTTATTCCAAGCTGTAACTAAAGAAACCAATAAGAATTCTTGTACATTAAATATTACGACTGTTCTTTGTTTGCGTTTGTTTCGCTTTCCAACAAACACTAGCGTCTGATCACGGCTACAGATTGCTGGACTCCGGTTAAAAATTCATCAACCCAGGAGGGGTGCTCAGATCATCCTTGGGAAGCCAGTACAACAACAAGTAATGCTCACTCTACCGATCTCCCCATGTGTGTATGAAGCCGTCGTTGGCCTTCGTCTTTTCAGTCGGTTGACTGAATGACAGACCAAACGCCAAACTCAAATATATACAAACACGAGCGGAGGCAGTCACCACAATTCCGCTTAACTTTTCGGCTTTTCAAGGCTCTTTATTTCAGTGCTGCCTTATTTTCTGTATTTTTTAAATGTTTGAAGTGACCTTCCTTGCTTGAAATGCTGGCTGCCTTTGCTTCATACTCGCGTCTCGTTTTGTTGCTGCTGAATTTTGTGCGCCTGCTGCTATATTCTGATCCGATCTGACAGATAGCGTGCGGAACCAGAACTATTTCGCTGCCCTAATAATTCCTCTAATTGGAACGGGTATTCATTCAAACCTTGCTTATTGTGGCGCCTGTGAGTAGAAAATCATTTAGTATAAATTCCTACCATTTCTAAATTCCTTCTCTTCTCTACGTTTTATATTCTTAAGTCATTATCATTATTTTAAATGTTTATCAGTCGACAAAGTCATGCCGGTGTTTCGAGCTCTTGAAACTTTGTTAAAACACCGGCTGTCGTACGTGTTTTGAAGCCAACAAAACCAGTTTTGCAGAGCGATGTGCGGAACTTGCGGAATCCATATTATAATACAATTCGGTTAATAAAGAGGTGCGAATGAATTGGTTATTGTGGGTTATTTATTATAGACGCTTCGATAAGAGGTTCTAAGCTTGAAAATTCCCCCATTTAGCTCTACTTTTACATAAAAAGAACTTGAACTTGACAATACAAAAACGCTATTTTTTAAACCAAAAGTCAGTAAAAAAACTCAGTTTTTCGTTCGTTTGCAGTCGTTCTTTCAACAGCCGAACGAATTTTACGGTTGAATCCCTTTCAATCTCCGTGAATGATTAATTTTAACCACTTTTTTAAAAATAGTTCCACAGTCCCATTGAACGCCCAACTCTGTGCATGAATCCAGTTAGTATTTGTAATGCTATCGAAACTATTTTATTTGCGTTTACTATGTTTCAGAAAACACAAGCAAAAGATAAAAAATTCCGTCGCTTTGTTTTTGTCGCCTGTGCATTGTAGAATACAGTCTGTTTACACCGCCACACTTAAGTGGAGCTTCTCACAGCTCCTCACTCACAGCTGTCTACTCCTCAGCGCTTCAGACATTTCAGCAAAACTCTGTTATAAGGAATTTAAGCAAATGTTTTTCTTGAACTCGTTGTGTTTAAATTGAAATACGGCTGCTGCTGACACTGTTGATGCTGTACAAATATTTCAAGCACAGAACACACTTGACAAGATACAACAACACAAAGTCTTTGTTATGTTAGCAGTTTCCACATTGTTGTTCGTGTAATCATCTTTTATCAGGGACCGCATCAGTTGTAACTTCTGTTGTATAAGATTATTTTATATAAGAAATCAGTTTATATACCTTGGCTCGTCCGGATGTTTTTTGCTTCTACTGTTTATAAATAAAAATTGTATTCTTCTGCTCGTTCGTTTGTAAACCGCGTCCAAATCTAATCTCCTGTTTAAAAGTTACATTCAGAACGGAAAAGTTGGTCGTTCAGGGCGGCTAAGAACCTCCTTGCAATCATTTTCGAGTCTACGTCATTGCAGTGAGCTCAAAGTTACAGTTTTATTCTAAACGAAATATAAATCGTTAAAAACATTTTAGTCTTTATTTGTTGACCGGAGAAGCTGTCCCAAATTCCACGTTTATAACTCAAGAAGTGTGCTGAGTACGGCGCTATTATAAGAAGAACTCGTGCATCAGAATAACCTGTTGAATATACTGTATTCTTCATTACCCCGAAACTCGTGTCGCTTCATTTCTCTTAGGAACTAATGTGTCAAATACCACCCTTGCAGTTTAAATCCACTGTTTACTCTTGAAAAGTGCCGTCACATACGAACGTCCTGTAAGCATCTTTCATTGATTTGAGCCTCTTTCTCCGCAGCACTTTCAGCAACGGTGCGTGCGATGTGAACAACATCGTGCCCGAGCGGCGTGCACGCCTCAACACCGCACCAGGCATGCGTGGCAGCGTCATGCCGTACGGCGTCGGCGCCAACAAGCGTCCTTACGCTGTCGCAACGGATGACAGCAGCACGGAGAGTTTGGCACCGACCGGCTTTTCTGTGGCCGCCGGAGGAGCGCGTGGCAGCGTCTGCAGGGGAGTGCAGATCAACGGAACGAAGGATTTGAGATTTTTAAGTGGTCAAGAGCTGAGGCAGCAACAACTGAAGGACGAACGTTTGGTGCTGACATCGCGCAAGACGCCCTTCTTTATATTCTCAGCGTTGCCATATTACAAGGGCAAGAATGGCAGGTGAGTGAAGAACGCGTGGCGTTTCGAAAAAAAGTTTCAATCAGATGTTCACCATTTTCTCGTAACTATTGCAGGTCTGATCTTCGTAAGGAGGGACGACGACGCAACCCCTCGACATCCAGGCCTCTGTCGGCTATCAATGATGTGCCAATCGATCCGTTCGATTTACTGGGAATCGAAAAGGGGGAAAGTGGTCAGGTTAGCTGGAAAAGCTGAAACTTCAAAGCTCGGAGCACTAACTGATGTTGTTTTTTCCACAGGAAATTTCCTACGGTCACCTGCTCCACCCGTCACGTTATTTCGGCAAGGACAGCAAGAAGCATGGCAATACTTGTGTCCACGAAAATTTCGAAATTACAAGCGCAGCAGCACTCAAAAACCATGGAGTAGCCAGGTAACCAAACAGAAGCAAACAAATTGTAGCTAAGATATGCACTTCGCTGAAAACGTCGTAAATAAGCTCGGTAAACAGCTGAGGCTCAAATGTTTTGTAGTGCTAAATAAACAGTACTGCATGTATTGTTATTCGTTAACGGGTAGATAATGAAAAGGACGTATGATTGCTTTAAAAATCATCAAATTGTTAGCTAAGAAAATGGGTTGACGCCGTAGGTGTATATAATCCTACATATGTGAAGTAGACATTTTGTATGGGATTTTATGAATATGTTCTCGAGAGCTTTATAATATTGCTCTAGGGCTTTTGAAGCAGAAGGAAAAAGGAAAGAGAGAAAAACAGGATTGTAGATTCCCAATACCAATATCTGAGATATCGAATCGGATCCTCTGTTTTAAAATTGCACATACGGTGGTATTCGCATTAATTAAAGCCGGCCTTTTCAATCCCCACTGATGAATTTCAGTACGATATCTCTACTTCTCCCGGAATTTTCATTTAAAAGAGTGAAGTGAGTGATGAGTCCCACTGCATCGTTTCTCTTCCATACTCAGTACACCAATACCTCACTTTGCGTCGCAGTTACGTTCCAAAAAAACACGACGCAAATTGAAACGACGCAAAGTGAATTAAGATTTTACATAGCAAACCATGTAAAGACCGAAGATAGGTTCCAGTGTTATGAAAATAGTACTTTTTAAAAAGAAAATTGAACAAACTAAACATTTAAAAAACAAAAATAAAATTTTATTACGTACATACAAAAAACAAAACAACGTATTCAATTACTAAAACCATATAAAATATTCAATTAATTTATGAAAAACAAAATTTAAATTAATCACTTTCAGGGACTGTAATCGTAAGTCAGCCTTTTTTCACCAAAAATTGGTCCAATGTTTGCTGAACAGTTTTTTTTTTCAGCGTCAAATAAATTTCCTTGTAGCAATTGATATTCGTAGCAACCGCCTGAGACACTTTAAAGCTCCTTCCGCTGTCAAGATCGTTTTTTAAAAAAATCTCCATAGCTTCGTCAATTAAACCCAACGCTTTGGAAATTTGTTTGGAGGTTAAATTTTGTTCTTCGGAGATTTCTATTGAACGGTCACTGTCATCTTCTTCATTAGCAAATTGCAATTCCAGTTGCAATAGTTCTTCATTAGAGAATTCTTGGTTGTACGAGGTTAGCAATTCATTTATGTCAGTCTCCTCCATACCTTCAAAATTAGACTCTCTTGCTAAATTAGAAATTTCATGACGAACAGCTGGTGTACAATCAACTTCTGCATCGCATTTTTTGTGAACACATTCAGGCCATATTTTGCGCCAAGCACCGTTCATGCAAGATAATTTAACTTCGTTCCACGAATCGGAAATAATTTCTATGGCTTTCATAATGTTGAACTTTTCCAAAACTCCAGCATGGTAGGCTTATCTTGTCCATCAGTCTGACTTATAAGAAGTTTAAATGTTTGTCGAAGGTAATAACTTTTAAAAGTCGATATTACTCCCTGATCCATCGGCTGAATAACTGGTGTCGTATTAGGTGGCAAAAATACAAATTTCACGTTTTCAGACAACTCATCAACATAAACTGGGTGGCCAGGAGCATTGTCTACTAGAACCAAAGCCTTGAAGTTTAAGTTTTCTTTATTGCAATAAGCTTTAATTTCTGGAATAGCACAAGTTGAAACCCAGTTTTGAAATAATGATGATGTCATCCATGCTTTTTTGTTTGCTCGCCAGTGGACAGGAAGAAGATTCTTTGAACAACCTTTCATTGCTCTTGGATTTTCCGACTCATAAATAAGAAATGGTTTAAATTTGAAATCACCATTTGCATTACCACCAAGAAGAAGAGTTAGTCTATCCTTGCTAGCTTTAAACCCTGGCGCAGATTTTTCTGTTTTAGATATGTAAGTTCTGTTAGGTAGACGTTTCCAAAATAACCCAGTCTCATCAACATTAAATACTTGTTTCGCATCATAGCCACCCTCCAGAATCAATGCTCTTAGCTCTGTCGGGTAGCGTTCTGCAGCAGTTATATCAGCGCTAGCTGCTTCGCCTTTAAGAGCAATGCTGTGCAGATTTGCTCTGACCTTGAATCTTTCAAACCAGCCCTGACTAGCTTCAAATGTTTCATTCTTGTCAGTATTACTACAACTAGCATTATCGTTGGACACTGTTTTACTTTTTATATCATCAAACAAGCTTTTTGCTTTCGCCTGAATTGCCATTTTACTTAATGGTATTCTCTGCGCAACTTGATTTTCAATCCAAATAGCAAGCAAGGACTCCATTTTAATCATAAAAGCACTCCTAGTACGGGTCATCGTTTTAGCATTAAATGATATTGCAGATTTTGCAGCCTCTCTTATTTTATCCCCATCTCGAACTCTAATAGTTCTTACAGTTGTTGCAGCCAGACCAACAGCCTTTGCTATCTCCACAGCCTTCTCTCCCTTATCAAATCGTCGCAGAATGTCTAATTTTGTCTCCAAACTTATAGCTTTTTTTTTATTTTTGATAATTTTATCAGCAGCGCCCTTTCCACTCATTTCGCTAAAAAATTACAAGTGAATGTAAAAATATAATTTAACTCTGCCAATAAATAAATTCCAAAAATATTTACCTTTTTTGTAACCAGAAACAACCCGTAAAAATTTATTATTCTCTTTTAAAAAAGGCGGAACACACTAAATAAACGTTACAAAAACCACAGCACACTGCACAATTGAAATTGAACTGCGATTGGCAAAACAAAGTGAAATGAAACGGTATTAGAATTGCGTTGATTTTTCGTTAGAAAGGGAATCCCCGAGTTTTGGGCGCAATTAGAAACAAATGGTGCTTTTGGAAACAAAGATGACAAAAAACTTCAAAATATAAAAAAACTAAACACTCCAACCCAAAACAACGCAACTTCGAAAATCTAACGACGCACAGTGAAAATTAGTACTAATTAAGCAGCGACGCAACTTCGAAAAAACGCAAAACGAAACGACGCAAAGCGAGGTATTGGTGTATTGCTAAAATTTGCAGTTCGATTAGAATTTCGCCAGCTGACAATTACTGTGTAAGTGGATGAACCCCGTCAATTTTTTGCAAATCTTCTTGCTAATGGCGTTATATCCTCCAGATAAAATGTTCACTTTCACTTCTAAATATTTTTCACGAAGGGATTTTAATTCAATTTGGAGGCTTGTAAATTGTATTCTTTGTTGACGAAGGGTATTTAATTCAATTTGGAGGCTTGTAAATTGTATTCTTTGTTGTCTGTAAGTTCTGCCTGAGAGCGGAATCTACATGTATTTATGATTGTTTTGACTATTTTGAATTCTTTAAGATTTTTAAACTGACTTTTCACCGAAGTATTTCTTCCAAAATTGCTTTCAGGACCAAAAGAATAACTTGGCATAAAGGCAAATGGTAAATTTTATATCTAATATCGTCTCTTTCAATAAAATAATTAGTTTAGTTTAGAAACTTGTTAGAAAATTAACAGTAGCAGTTTAAAAAATCTCTTCATGTTTTATTCTATTGGTTGGTTTAGTTAAGAAGGTTTTCGGAGAAAAATTATAAATAAATTCCCTACTTTAAAACAGTTTTATTTTGAAGGTTCATTTGAATTTTTTCCTCTGTTCTAGTTTCGAACTAACAATTCAGAAGTAGCAAATATCAAAATTAAGGTGTGTGTCTCTTTTTTCGAATCGATTATCTGCACTTTTAAGTAAAATGAGTATCCCTTTTCTTTTTTACAACATTTGCAATTCTTACTTCTGTTCTGTAACACAATTTGTTTGACGTAACTTTTGCTGGACTTCTAAATTTATTGTTCTTCAATGCTGAAGCTTAATCATCATAATACATTATTTTTGTCCTCTGCCGCAGGTGTTTCACCTACGATCCTCACAACAACAATCGCAACAGTGCCGCAAGTCCTTTGCCGGACATAAAGTTGGATCTGGAAGATAATCTGGTGTGCATCGAGACGGGTGCACGCAACTTTCAGGTGAATACTGGACTTCGGATCATTTCGGCCAGCGCAACTCATTCTGTTTCTCTCCCAGTTTCAGCACTACTCAGCCAATATATTGGATGATCCCGAACTCGTGGCGGGCAAACATCGAACGTTACTCACGTTCACCTCCTACATGACTTCTGTCATCGATTACGTGCGTCCCTCAGACTTGAAAAAGGAACTCAATGATAAATTCAAGGAGAAGTTTCCACACATACAGCTAACTTTGAGCAAATTGAGAAGGTGCGTTTTCGAAACTTATCTCTGTTAATCATTTGATTGTATTTCTGCAACTAATAATTCGTTTTCGCTGCAGCATCAAACGTGAAATACGTCGCATCAACAAGCTGGACAGCCGCATTGATTTGGTCACCATTTCACAGGCTTACGTGTACTTCGAGAAACTTATACTGGCCTCCTTGATCAACAAAGGCAATCGCAAACTGTGCGCCGGCGCTTGTTTATTACTCAGCGCCAAAATGAACGACGTCAGAGGCGATTCACTCAAAAGCCTCATTGAGGTGGGTGTGAGAATAACTGAACTCATTTCAGTTCGCTTCCTTCAGCTGTGCTCTACGTTTCCTTTTACTTTTCCAGAAAATTGAGAGTGTTTTTCGTGTCAACCGCAAGGAGCTGGTCGCTTCGGAGTTCGCGGTTCTGGTCGCTCTGGAGTTCAGTCTGTACGTGCCGATGCATGAGGTTCTACCGCACTATCAGCGTTTGCTTTACGAGTCATAAAAGGAAAGACCAACATTTTTAGCTTCTGTAAAGCTAATTTATGGGCGCGAGCGGAAAAAATAAGTCTTAAGTAGTTAAAGCAAAATGTTTAGTGTGCTTTGTACGTCTAAAGAACTTAATCAGCGTATGTGTGTATTTTCAGAAAAGCATAAGTTAGGAAACAACCTTATCCTAAAAGTTTAAAGTGGGAAACATGATAAAACGAAACTAAAAAAGTACTAAACAATCTTCAAATGATGGAGATATTTATACGAAATCAAGCAACACAAGAAATTAGATTTTTAAATATTTAGCTTCAGCAATAAGAGTCTTTATTCCGAGGAAATTATCAGATTTCACCATATTCATTGATAATTAACTTCCTACGCCTTCTTTATGCAAACTTCAATGGCAAAACTTGTGGGTTAATTCGAACCAATGGCGTTCGCTTGGTAAGACCGCTTTACTTATAATTAAAATATACTTGAAGACTTTAAGTCTGTCGGTCAGTTTTTCTTGCCATAAAATCTATCGATGGAGATCTAGTTTTCGAGAGTTCGAAAAACGAAGTTAAACAATTTTTAAACACCACAAAGAGTCGTGTTTTTACTTTTGAGGAAGAAAATAATTCTGATAATAATTTTTATACATGCAATTTGTGCAAAGAGTTTCTCAGGTCGTGTGGCGGCTTTGTTCAGCACTGCCACCCATATCCATTATTCATTTATTACTCTGAGGAGACTTCTTCGAATTAAGAAAAGAGTATAATGTATTAATTTCAGATGTCACTGCTGATCTGAACGATTTAAAATTACTGTAACTTGTCAGAATTCTTGCAACTTAAAGTAAATACGAGTACTTTGACTCATTCAGTGTACTTACAGCCGAAATCTCATTTTGGTTCTGCAATTTGTTTCCAGCAAAATGCTGTTTTAAAAGAAAAAGACTCAAAATAAATATTTTTCGGTTTAATTTGCAAATTTATATTTGTCTGATGTTGCTGAAAGTGTTTATTTTTATATCTTTATTACTTTTGTAACTGAAACATTGAAAGATTTGCAAAATTTTTGGAGGTAATGTAAATTTATAGTAATAAAAAGTTCAAACGTTCTTTATAATATTTTTGTATTCAGACAACAAACAAGAAAAAGCAAACGTCGAAAAATCAGCAGATTTAATCTATAACAATTAAATAATAGTTTATAAGCATAAAGGAAACCCGAATGGTTTAAATGGTAGAGGAGAAGTAATAATAAATTGATGGGAAAGATGTTGTAAATGCATGTATTTCTGTAGATATATCTATAAGCACACGTACTTATTTCTCTTTCACTTGCTTCGACGACTTACAAAGTTATACGTTTGCATTTTTAATTCGTTTTTATAAAAGAGAACAATTTCTTCAAATATTCTTATACATCTGTGAAACTTCCAAAGTTTATAGAATTTGTGAGAAAATATACATTATAATGTTCCACATTCTTGTGTTTTAAGCTTCGATGTACTTAAAATGTATGATGTTTGTACTTCATAAGAGTTAACATAACAGTTGAAATAAAATATAAACGTTGAAAAGACGACTTTTTAATACCACCATTTTTTTTTTGACATATGAAGGATGTATTGCTGATTTTCTAGACTAGAATTAGAAAATTTAAGTCGTGGAAATTAGATATCATCAATGATCAGAATAAAGGAAATAAAATTGTAATTTATTTCTACTGCTTAACGAGACCGTTACCGACTGTGACAATTTAGCAATTAGTAGAGATTCGGAAACAAGAATTGCAAAACAATTTCCAAAATGAAAATGATCCCAAATTGCCTTAAATATTTCCGCAAGAATTCATAATAAAATGAAACATTAAACCTAAAGTTTGAAGTTGAATTTTTGCAAAACATCTCGCAAAAATTTCAGAACTTCGTTTCAATTAAATTTTTATTATGTTCTTTATTTAAAAATTGCAAAGATACCCTGTGAGGACTTGGCTTACTATTTTCTCTTTCAAGAATCATTCCTTTATTAAGCAAGCTATGGTAAATTAAACAAAGAAAAGGGTCAGTCGGGTTCACAACTCAAAAAAGCCAAATCAAAGCACCGGCAGCCACATGCAGCCTCGACAGATGGCTGGACAGGTAAAGAAACCGAATCGAAAACAAATCAAAGCGACCACATGCTGACTGAGCACCGAAAACGCGGTCCCTCATTCCAATTAATTAGCATACCAAGCACGTTTTTCGGTTGAGTTGGTTGGAAAAAAAGCGAAAACCAAATGATGTCCGCGGCCACGGCTGGAATTTTTTGTCGTTCTCCGAGACCCCCAAAAATGTTTGAAATGGAACACATTTCTAACACGCTGCTTTGCTAGCTGCAAATGCTGTTGGCCGCGTCTTTAAAGCTAACTAATCCGCCCCAACGAAGTGCTGACCTGCCCGAATGGTTGAGGTAGGCAACAAATTGGTTCCAGTCGTTTTTTAAAGTTTTGAAAATGCTTAAGCTTTCAATGGATGGGAAATCGAGTTTGTAGACAATTTTAACATATTTCCGAAGACATTTTAACATTTAACATATTTTATATCAACTTGATGATGGTGGGACGCTTTTAGCGTTGATGCTAATGACTCGCTGCAATACAAACTAACAACCCTCATCAATCAAAAATCAATATTGTATCGATCGATTATTTTGATTTTTACCAGGCGCTCAGGAAGAATGAAGAGACTCGCTCGCAGTCAGCTGAAGCTGAAACCGGTCGGTCGATGCCCGTTTACCGGTCGGCGGTCGATGCGGGACAAGAGAGCCCCGATAGTGTGGTTGTTGCGCTGACTGAGTTTGTTTTGTTTAAATTTCTTCATGCGGTGAGGAAAAAATTGAAATTTGAGCTGTTTCCATTGTGGTTGGGATTGGAATAGCATATGCGTGCCACGTTTTCTACACGGAAGGGAGTTTAAGTGTGCTCAGGTACCGGCATTATCTGTACTACATTTGAAAGAAAAATTTCCTTAAGGTTTTCCCAAGTTGTAGGAGTTCGGAGAGCACAAGTAGTGATCGCAACTCGGCCCTCTCAGTGACGTTCAATGCCTTTAATGTTTCCTCTCCCTGTGTGGATAGGAACAGAAGATGCATAGAATAATTTCTTGTGAAACTCGATCACTACGCACCGTGAAAGAAGGATGGATTAGCTAAGCATTTCTGTTATTTGCTTATGTATTTTTATTACAAAAGTGCCTTGATAGATAAAACGCACAAAAAGTATGACAAAAAGAATTTATAAAACATTTAATAAGGAAAAGTATGAAGGTTTCCGGGCACATATTTGGAAGGAATTTGGAATTTCAAGTGAAAAGAATTTTCTTTCCATTGTTTTCCTCAAATTTTACCAGGATAACAGCTTGGACAGGAAGAAAATGAAAATGCATCTTAAGAGGAAATCGGGAACGTGCCTGACTTGACAAAGAAGAACGAGTAGAAGGGGGAAAACCAGAACATTACATCCCTAAAAACTACTTCAGGGAACTTGCTGTAACTTGGTTGTTAGATTTCGCAGGAGAGACATGACTCACTTTCCCTGAATTTGATCTGCATTCAATGATGCATTCGGGAAATCCCTTGCAACCGAAAGAAGAATTTCTCTGTTTTTCATCAGGCCAACAGCCATGATAGCAAGTAAAAAGAAAGTTTTAAAACTAGCCTGGGATCTTCCCAAGAAACCCAAGAGAGAAACGTGGAAAACCCTTGAAAATCTAAGTGGAAATTCTTGTATCGGTTGCTAGCTGAGATTTCCTGAATGCATTACTGAATGCAGAGCAACAAACTCTGAGAAAGGGCGATCATGTCTTGCCTGTCATGTAACATTCGGTTGTAAGGGCTGTTCATGTGAGGATGGGAGGATCACGGCAGATTCCCTGAAGTAGGTAGTTTTTATGGAGGTTGTAATATTAAGAGTTTGTTTTCCCCTTTCTTCTTTTCTTTCCTTGTCTCGCCAGGCATTTTCTTTTTACTTGCTGTGTGAGCTGTTATCCTGGTAAAATTTGGGAAAAGTAGACAAATTATTCCACTCAGCATTTCCTTTCACTTAAAGTGCGAATGACTTTCTCTTCCTCTGAAAATAATAGTAGATTTGGCCCGGCTTCCATAACCATAAACGCTGAAAGAGAGTTTCATTTTCGACTTTCTTACGAAATATTAATTAAATAAAAGCCGCAGATTTCTTCCATTCACTTCCCGGTGAATGGTCCTTAAACATCCATCATCACCTTTATTTAGGATACATCAAATCATCAAAAATTTTTATGACCCATATGGCTTCACAACGCTGACATGTGTTTCCAAACGCAAACTGCATACAGATTTGGAACACCAGTCAAAATATTATAGTTAGTAGCTTCAAAGTGATGCTACTATCTATCGATTCATTAGTTTTTCAATAGCGTGAGACACAAGAGCCCCGTCAGAGGTTCATCTAACTGATCATGGACTAAATAAATAAGTGATTAAGTTAACAATTTGTACACATGTGGTTAGGAGACTCCCAACCAATACCTCTACTTTTAGGGGGAGGTTCTCACGCCTTCAGCCCCTTTTCACCTATCTGTGGATGCATTGAATTATCACCAATTAAAAGTAAACACGAGACGAAAACGCGTCTTCTGATGATGATGATGATGATGATGGTGATGGTGATGGGTTGGTTGCAGCATGGGTGGTATATGCCTTCCCCATGGGTGGTATATACCCACACGCACTTCTATCTCTACCCACGTTATTGTCCTGCCCCGAACTGGAAGTAGCAGCAGCGGTCCTAATTAATTACACGCTAACGTCGGATTACTAATGTGAACGATGGGAAGGAAGGGGGACCGTAGTCAGTCGTCGACTTCTTGCTTCAAAGAAGGCATTCATTGCCACATCCTGCCTACGCTAGAGGGCGGGGACAGTCTCCTGACGCTGTGCGAAGCGCAAGCGGAAATGCCTCAGACACGGAAAGGTCGCGCCATCTACCATCCCACAGACAGAACGATGTCCGTCTGTTCGACCGTCAGATTGAACTGAGCTTCATTTATATGCAGCACGCACGGTCCTCCTCTGCTTCGGTCTCTTTTCCACCAATCGAGGCTGCAGCGTTCTAGTTTTTTCGCCCGTAGCCTCTCTCTCCAATCCGCTCTCCCTCCGTTACCATCAAAAATACCGCTCCCAACAAAATTTGACGTTTTCCAAGCGCATCGCCTGCTGAAATTTCTGAGCGCCTGTTGCCCAGAGCCGCGTTAATTGGTTTTTAAACAAATTAAAGTGGGCGTGCGTGTGTGTGTCTCCATGTGTGTTCGTGGGGCTGTGCATTGCCGCGTCTCCTAATTAGCACTGTCGTAATTAAATGCGCCCGCACACACACCCGAAACCTCAGTGCAGCACACACCGCCACACACACACGTGAGTAGCAGCAGAGGAGCGCTTGAATGAAATGCATTTAATTGGATTTTCCCCCAAGAGATGGCCAGAGAGCGACAAGGAACGGAAACCACGACTTGGCAGTGAGTGCGGCGCCGCTCCGTTGAGCCGGCTTCTCACTATCATTCATTAGCAGGGACAGGGTTCACGCTGGACAACGACAGCAGTTTTTTACTACTTTCGGAATTTTCCGATGTTGTATGATTTTCGTGGCCGCCATTTATTTTGAATTGTAAAAAATCTGCTAGCCGATTTCAACACTTTATTTTTTAATAGATTATGCCGAAGACTTTCTGCTCTAGGACGAGTTCACTGAGAAGCCGGAGTTTTGTTCGGTTGTCCCTTAACTTTTGTCGTTACCAAGATCCGTATTGCGTCTGCACACCTTCCACATGACACGCCCTTTCCGCCCATTCTCTAGAACATGGTGAGGTTCGTAGTTAGTAGAACGTGGTTAGTTCGTAGAACGTTGTTAGTTCGTAGAACGTTGTTAGTTAGATATAATCCGAGCTCCTGTTCCCTGGTGGACCAACGAGCTAAATTTCCTTGGAATGGATTTTCTAGTTAGTATCAGTTGATCATGAGAAGCTTTGGGGGAGAAGTTTTAGGATCTCTATATTGATCCAAATTGAGTGGATATATGAGCGATAATTTCCTTTTAAAAATGTCTTCTTTTATATCTGTGGAGACTTCATCTCTACCGAGAAGGACACTGAGACTTTGTCTCTTCTAAGACGAAGACCGAGACGAAGACCGAGACGAAGACTGTCGTTGAAGGACGCATTTTCCCGGTAATTGCGCAACTCGCCCGCTGGTGGTCAATCGAGATATGTCTGGTACGTAAATAAGGCTATTGTCGCCGAGGAAGTCGTAAGATGGGCTATCACGCTTTCGACATCCTAGTTCTGATTGCACTTCAAGGTTGTGAAAAAGACTCCTCAAAATTCTAACATCTACTACTTTTTACGTACTAAAAATGCAACTGTGCTGAATTTTACAACCCTGCTGCCACCCATTGAAAACTTACTGGAAAACTGTTTTCGAAACAACGGCAACAGTAGCAACAACAACAACAACAAGAACAGTAACAACAATTGCACCGAAGCCGGAACAAAAACAACAATTACCAACAAAGCAAGTTAGTTAAGTTCGACATTAGTTAGAATAGCGAAGTTAATTTGCTGCTCTTCTTGTTGTTATCCTTGTTGTTGTTGTGTTGCTGCTGCCTTCATTGTTGTTGGTGTGTTGCTGCTGCCTTCATTGTTGTTGCCGTTGCCGTTGTCGTTGTCGTCGTTGTTTTCCATCATTTAAGACCTTTTTGCCCAATTAGTGCTGCGGCGCGGCGCACTCTACGTTTCAAATAAACAATTAATTGGAAGTTTTGAACAGGCGCTCAGAAGCGAGCAGCAAGCTACCAGCTGCAGATGCGGCAGCAGCAGGTCGGGCGCTGGTAGTCCGAAAGATAGCGAGCGCATGCCGGCAGCGGCTGGAGCAGCAGTGGCAGCCAGCTACAGGAAACTTTGTTGGCTCTTAATTGCAGCACCAACACGTCAGATTCGTTCGCCCGTTCGTCGGCCGCCCTCCGGGGGAAGCAGAGGTTAAGGCTGGCAGTCATGGCAGACTCTAGTATTTTTGAATATTAATTAACTGAATTGCGTTATTTAAAGGCCTTAATTAGAGCCACTGAATGTTTCTGTTTTTTTCTCTCGTTTTTTCCTGTTGATAATGAAGCGATAGCAGCAACAGCGATGGCAGTGGCGACACTTGCGACAGTAGCAACAGTGGCGACGACGGCAGCAGTACAAACGCGGCGACAGTTGCGAGACCGGCGGCACCGACTTTTAGCATTGGTGTCAAGTGCTTTAGCAACACCAACAACAATTCAAAGAATCTAATACTTTTCTCGATACCATTTAGCACCTTTTTTATTTAGAAACACTATTTTCTTGAGATATTGAGGTTTATCTGCGTAGCTGGATACAACATATATAGTTTTCTATAATCTCGATTATAAGATATTCAATATGCAAATATAAAATGTTTTTAAGAATAAATTGTAATGATTTCTTATAATAAAAGCCGGTCAAATTTTTGGAATTAGCAGACCAAAATCAATTTTTAAAAGCCATAATTACGGTTGCTTTGCAAGAAACTGCGAATATTAAGAAACCCTTTATGTAAAGTTTTTAATTTTCCCTAACAACATGCAACAAGTTGAGTGGACACACAACACACAACAAGGATGGACGAATATTTTTTCGAACAGAGACAATTTTCCTATTTCTGAGTACTTGCGGACAAGTCAATGAATCCCGGGATCAAACATCAACACTCCTGAGAATGAAAAACCTTAAAAATGGAAAACGCTTTCACCTAGAAAAGAAAAACAATTTTCTTTCCCTAGTTTTCCCGAATTTTGCCAGGATAACAGCTTAGGCAGTAAGTAAAAAAGAAAGCAGGAAAACTAAACTGCATCACAAGGATTAGGCTGCACAAAATAGAAAAGAAGGAAGGCAGGGAAACGATATCGTCAAAACTACCCTAAAACCCACTTTAAGAACCTGTAATCATTACAAGGCCGCCTGCTAGGCATTGTAACACCCGACAATGAGGTTTGGCAGGGAAGAACGGCCAGGTCACAGGCAAGACACGATCGGACCTTCTCAGAATTTACTGCTCTGTGTTCAGTAACGTATTCACGAAATCTCACCTAGCAACCGAAAAAGAAATTCCCTACTTTCATCAGGACAGAAGGGGGAACAACAAGCAACAAAAGTAATTAGAAAATGTTTTTCATTTGTTATCTTACGAAATTGCATAGCGTACAAGTGAAAATTCAGGAAACTTGTAGTGAAGAACATAAACTTTATTATGGGAAAATCTAAAAACGTGAAGGTCAAGGAGTTTTCCTGCGACGATCATTTTCAACGAAGGAAATGGTTTTGTTATTTTAGGAAAAATAACCTACTTTCTAAATAACAAGAGATCATAACAAACAGCTCAAGGGAAATTGGGAAAGTCCAAGTAAATGAATGGTTCGGAAGTAAAAACCCGGAATGACAAGTTTTGAATTTGAATTTACTTTTGAAGCGAAGAAGTAGAGCGATTCAGCAGGTTGTAATGTAATCCTAATGATCTGTTGGAAAGATGGCTGAACTAGGCTTCTTCTCTAACCCTTTTGTGGCTGCAAATGGTGACAGGAGACCAGAATTTCTAACTGATAAGGATTTTTCCTCATAAATCTCATTGTATCTATTGTATCTCACTCTCTATATGTACGTCACTACAATGATGGGCTATACACGACCTGAAAAAGAAACTGAGTGAAGAAGTAGACAGGGAAAACACATGTTAAAGTCAAATAGATTTTAACCTGAAGAACTTGGTTGTTCTATGTGGAAACATTGAAAAGTCTTATGTGAGGAAAATTCCAAAAATATTGAAAGATTTCCTTAAGTTAGTAAATAAAAATCGTATACATTTAGGTGCGCGTGGGAATCGGTTTCCCAACACGAAGCTTGGTCAAATGAAGCTACAACATTCTGAGGGAGGCAAGAAGACATGGGTTCAGGTAGTAACGTATGTGAGTTCCCTTGTGTTCCCAATAGAATTAATTGGAAAGTAATTTTCTACTTACTTCTCCTGAGTTTTGAAGATCTCCTTCTGAGTTATGAAGATCATTTGTGCTTCTCGAAGTAGCTATTTTACCTAACATGTGATCAATGATTGACGGGGGGATTAGAGGAGGCCTGAGAAAATTTAGCCACGATCAATTAATTTCTAATATTGAGGCGTAGGATAGAAGAAGAAGTTCTAGTAAAAGGAAGGATTCTCGGAATCTTAAATGAAATTTAAATTAGCTAGATCTAATCCATTCATGGTTGTAAATGGTGACAGGAGAACAGGATTTCCAACTGCTAGGAAAACTGTTCAACTCAAGGTCATTCGAGATAAGGACGCTGATGGAAAATAAACGGTTTGTTGTTGAAGCCGTTAATAAGCGACAAAAACTCATTGAAAACTCTTATTTTCATGTAAAAGATTTTCCATTTAACATCACAAAAACATTTTCTTAGGATGAAATGAAGATTCTTGACCGGAAAAGGAAGAAATGATTGCTTAACATTGTTATTGCTTCCACATTGATTATATTTACAGACCGGTTCAATGTTTCCCACTGCTGATCCTAGCCTTGACCTTGACTCGTGACGACTTAAATTGTAACAGGAGAACATATTCATGTACAATTTCTACAAACGGAAGTTTGGCAGGCTAAAAGTTAAAGGTCACAATGTCTTCCTTAACCTTCGTTCTCATGAGAGCGTGCTCGTGAGAGCGTTCTCAGGAGGCGATGAATATTGATGCTGTTGGTAACAGGAGACCATCAATTAATAGGGCATTTGAGCTCGTAAGGCATTGCATCTAAAAAATTAAAACTACTTTCCTATACAATATACTAGCAGAACAATAAATTATTTGCTTTCCTTGAAAAAAATTCTTTCAAATATAAGTTAAACAAGGACGCCGACAAAAAGACAGGACAATTTTTTCACCTTCCTTGGAACCTCGGGAATTTTGCAACTGTTGCAAAAATTAATTTGCAAGGATTAAAACCTTGCTCGCTCACCAGGAGCTCAAAATACACAGAATGTATTTGCTGCTTCTACTGTAAGACCGTCTGAGGGTTTGCCGGCTTGGTTGGTGAAAATATAAATGGTATCCTGGTTCACTTGCTTGATCACAATTGAGCATATAAACACAAAGATATGAAGGACAATAAAGAAACAAAAACAACAATCTATGAATCCAAAGAAAACACACAGCGAGGAATACGAGGAATCACGGCACGACGTTACAAGGTTGCGCGACCTTTTCTAGATCTCCTTCAAATGTGAAGTATTGTTGTGTGGAGAACAATAAAGTCTGCGGAAGTATTGGTTAAGACGATCCGAAAAACATTTCAGAGAGAGAAAAGAAGCGAAAACAAAATTTGTATGATATCACGCTCACATTCTTATTGTTTACGAAAGTATGTACTACTTTTCGGTAAGGAAGAAATAGAGACGATCTAAGGACAATAATTTCAAAAAGATTAAAAAGTATACCGCAAAGATTCTTCATTAAAACATATTTCCAATATAGCAAAATATAGAAATTCGTTAAATATACATCTAAAAACAGATTACAGTCTGAAAGTCCGTGAAAAATTCTTAAAAAACCTATTTTAACCTGAAATCAGTGATCTTCAGAATGTCGCGCCTCATAAACTGCATGGGAGAAAATGTTGCACTTTTATTTCGATGGCTTTGGGTTTCTACAAAATTTTATCAGAAGCCGTGAAGAGTGAGTACAAGAATCCGTCTTCGACCCATTTGTGGAATGACTCAACAATAATTGAAAATGTTATAAAAAATAAAAAAACAAGAAAACAAAAATCTTTGTTTTAAAACTTAGTTTCAAGACTTTTAATAATTGAACTCTTTAATTTAGGAATTTTCCGATTTCTCGCAGCATTACATTACGCCGTGACTGCGATAAAATTGTTACCCGCCCTTAAACAGGTCAGAAGAACCATCTACCTACTTTTCGTTTGTCTCATTTTCCATTTCAAAATAGACTCAAAAATATTTTACAAAATCTTTATGCTCAACGAAAAATCCCTAACCCTAGATATAGTGTGGGAAAATAGACTTGAATTAAATTTCATGCAACCCGAATTGCTCTAAAATCGTGGGAATTCAAAAATAGTCATTACGCTGTCAAAGGTTATCAGCGACCGAAAAGGCAAAACTGTCTTGCGGGGAATACACGACCTGAGAAGATGCGTGGGAATTTCGGGTGAATTTCTCGATATTAGATACTGTTTGGAACAGGCTAACAGAGTTGGTAGTTAGTGTGTAGGCAAAGAAGTTGTGGAATTGAAAGGAAAACTGAAAAAGCAATCAGCCCGAGCACCACCAAATCGTATCTACCTGCGTCCACATGCTTCAGTCGCCAGGAGAAATTCCTTAAAAACCGTATAGTTTCCTGGATGCTTCCCTTGAATTTTAATTTTTCACACGCTGCAATCGTAGCCGTTACGACAATGTTGACTCCTTAAAAATTCTCACGCCTTTCAACTCAGACGTTGGAAATATGTCGGAGGTTATAGAAAAATCTCTCACGCTTGGAAGGCAATGCGTGAGAAATTTTAGCCACGATCGATGAATTTCTCATACTAAGCAACAGGGCAGCAGAAAAAAGCAATAGCTAACAAAACGATTACGTAGGTAGGTTTCCATTTGGTAGCTTATATTTCAGGAAAATATTGTACCAAAGATTCTTCTTATATGACTTAAAAAATCGGGAAGCTAATAATGAAGGTCACAAAATTATTGTGAGAAATCCTGGAAGCAATTCGTTGTTCTCCTAGACAAATCGGGTCATCGGGTGAAAGTAGTTTGATAAGAAGGCTGATAAAGTTAGTGCTATCGTATCTGATTAGGTGGCATTTCAATTTTCGAAATTTGGAATATGTGGATAAATTTGTGGCGTGAGAAGAAATCCCGAAATCCCGAGTGTGTTTGTTACACACTGAAAACCATAAATATCGTTACTACCTGCTTTGACAGAGTTGAGTTTGAGTCCGGCAAACCCAGGAAACATTTCTCTGAAGCCGTAGATCGCAAATACATTCTTGAATCTTAGTCGTTACAACAAAGTTGACTCCAAAAAAATTCTCACGCCTCAAAACTCAGACGTTAGGAATTTATTACAGTTTATTGAAAAAATTTCTCACGCCTTGAAGGCAACACGTGAGAAATTTTAGCCACGATCAATAAATTTCACATATTAAGGAATAGGATAGCAGAAGTTAGAGTAGAGAGAGGAATTTCTGGAGTTAGTTTTTATTTGGTATTGTAGACGAATTTTCACCAAAAGTCTTCTTGTATAGAGAAAAGATGAAAATAGGAAAGTGATATTGAAATTCTATTTATACACAGACGTCGGAATCTTGAAAAATTATCAATGAAATTCTAATATTGAGGAGTGGGGTGAAATGAAAATAAAGAAAGCCGGAAAATAGGTTTCATTTAATATTTCAGAAATCTTTCTTTTAATGGAAAACAAAGCAAAATGAGAAAATATCCGTAGATGGTGAAGAGCATACAAATTGTTATGGGAAAATCTGAATGCAATTTTTGGTTTCTAAGAAATACATTGTACAGGAAATGAGAAATTCCTTCTCAGGTTAGTGGATTCTGTACTGCTAAGGTAGGAGAATCCTGTGCAGCACAGGAATAAGGAAAGAAAACAGAAAGACATGTATTTGAAATAATTACGGCACATTTTGTTAAATGACTTACAATGTAATCGGGCGGCAAAATCATCTTTTGGAGATCTGAGCTGCTTTAACCCCTTCGCGGTTGTGAATAGTGACAGGAGACCAGGATTTACAGCTACTTGGAAAATGGTTCAACTCAAGGACATTCAGGGCAGAAATACTAGTGGAAAATAAACGACTTCAGGTTATAACGACCCGAAAATATTTTCGGCATACATCACCCCTGGTTGGTATTTGTCACTTCTTAGTTTTATACCAGCGTGGGAAACTTTCCGTGGGAACAGCGATTAAAGAATCTCGTATGGGAAAATTTCATAATTTTTCGAACAAATTAATGAAAATCGAAATTGGCGAGAGGTGCGTGAGAGCCGATTCCCCAAAGTTAGAAATTCGTCTTCTGTAAAATAGCAGGAGCACAGAATTCATCACTAAGTCACTAAGAATCGCACTTCACATAAAGCGGATACATGAGCGAAGCAAGTTGCTGGATTATGAGGGTGTGAAGAAAACAAAGGGCGAGGTAGCAGGCATATAACTTTTACAGCACAAGTGGAATTAATACTCTTCAAGAGTTGTAAAAATTTATGGGAAAACTGAATGCGGTCCAAACTCAAGAACACTACCTGTACATGCAGCACTTGCATTCTCGACTAATTTCAATTCTGTAAGTGTCCTCGATCCCTTCAATAAATTTTTCCTATTCTTTTTTCTCTGCCTTCCTGTAGTTTTCAGCCTACTTGAGAATGTTTTACGGATTTTCTTGTTCATTGTTTCTGTTCTCCTATTACGAAGAAGTCATTTGGCGGGTTTTTTGCTAATTATCAGGAGACTTCTTCAGCAGAAAGGGTTAACTGGTAACAAGACCGCGAAAATACTTCTACGTAGTAGGAGAACAGAACGTTGTAGGAAGAAAGTCAGAAAAAAGTATTTTAAATTTCTTTACTGTTCTCATTTCATAAGCCTACAAAATGTGTACGCAGCATCCCGTGAGGATAAAAAGAAATATACGAGCAATATGAACTAAGAAATCCAGGCAATTCGTTTAAATAACGTGATCTCGGAAGTCTCTCGCAGGCTCCTTGATATTTTCGGTTATATCTTCTAAATTACAAACAGAGCTGGAAAAGTGTTTCCAGATGTAAACGCAAAATTGTGCGCATTCATATTACATCCCGCTTCTTCAAGATCGAGTGCTTCGTACGCAAATATCAACTCTTCATTTTTCCTACTAAAGGCCTACAAGGATTTTTAAAAATATTCCCAGAGGCCAGGGAATCCCATCATATCTCAGGCTCAGTATTTATTGGCATATTTTGAATTTCTCTTTCAGAATTGATTCTGTTTCGGAACTTCTTTCATTAATTATTATTTGAACGTATGTTTCCTTACATTTCATATAGAGTCATTGTAGTTTAGCCACCGTTAAACGGAACAGAAATTCAAGCTCAAATGAGGTCATATTTCGTCAACTAGCCACCAAATAAATCAACTTCTTTAATAAAATTACTGCATCGTCGTCAGTTTTGCCAATGCAACGCGCTCTTGGCATTGAATCTGATATCCACCGCTGAGGACGCCCGTACATTCACCTTGATTCACCGAATTGGCTATTCAGCAGACTGAAAAAAGAAAAAATCAATTTTAAATAAAACTGACTAAAAAAAAATAAAAAATCAATTTTATTCAGTCATAACATTTATTCAACATAACAACAAGCCTTTTTAGCAAAAAGTCACACTAACTACGTTTTCCAGTCAATATGTAAAAATTTACTTTTACGTAACAGGCGAACAGAATGGCAAATAGGCAGAATCTTGTGAGTACAAGATCGCGTTCTTTGGAAAAATATACCTGTCCTTTTACTTTACCCAGACTAAAATACAACCTCTCAATCGTGGGAAAGTAGTAATAAAAATGATGATTTTAAAACCGTAGAAGAATGTATAGACAGCAAACGCATGTAGACAAGATGATTCCATTCAAGGATCGTGAGAAAAGTGGTGGCAACAAATGTCAATTTGATAATTAATAAAAGAAAATTCCTTTTTACATGAGAATATGTTGCAATTTGCCCCGAAAATTGACTTCAAGGTAAGAGGTAAGCAGCAACGGTAGTAGGTCCAGTTATGAGTCGTTAAAGGATCGGCAATGAACTCCAGGTAGATTCAAACCAGTGGCAGCATATTCGATACGCTTCTACCAATCATTGAAATCTTGAATGAAAAAGCGACGGAGGTTTCTTTGTCGAAACTGCTTGTGATCCGTGGGAATCTCAGAAAAAATACATAAAAAAGTAACGACCTGTTGTTAAAAAAGAAAAGAAAATAAAAAATAATGCGTGGGAATTTATCTTCATGGAAAAAAATATGTCTACAAATCTACTAAGGAAACAGAATTTAGAGGTAGTAAGAAGAAGTTACTGAGAAAATAAGACAAGGCAAGGCAAGGAATTTTCATTTTCTGATGTGTCTGACTCAGATTTTAAGTGGAAGTCACACATTTCCTGTAAATTGACACGTGTTGTAAACACTCTTGATGTTTTCAATAAACAACGACCATTCTGCTATTTTTCTCCATATATATTAGGCAATGCACTAAAAACCGAACTCATTGAAAGAAACTTCGGCTGTTGTTTTTTTCTCGTCAATTTGAGACCGATATTCGATGGTAATATGAAGAGTTACGTGAGACAATCATTCAAAAGTATGGATTTCCTGTTCCAGAATGAATAGAATCCCAGTAAGGAAAAGAAGGTTGATGCTCTACCAGAATTCGAGGATACCCTGTTTCATTCATTTGTCAGAGGCTCTCGCAGTAATGTTTCGTATTTTATTTTATCTCACTTTCTTGGAGCATTTTGATTACGAACTCCTTACAACTTACTGCAGACTTCTGTGCGCCGAGTGACAACCGAGACGTTGGTGAAACTCGAATTTCCCCACATTACTCAACCTCAAAGAGGAAAAAATAATTAAGAAACTACTTATCGGTTACTAAATGCCGTTGCCAAGCTATTTTTAAAGGAAAAAATACTACCACACATTTGTCGCGCCAATTTATGAAACCTTTCAATATTTGTAACTCGATCCTACAAAGAGATCAACAGGAAGTCATACGAATTCTTTACTTTGCCTTGTTACCACATTCTTTGAAATTTCTGCTCTCCTGTTATTTTACAAACTGAATAAAGAGTTTGTTCTTGTTCTCGTCACGTGTTGGTTTGTTTGTTTATTGATTTGTAAACAATGTGTAAGCCGGTTTGTAAATTTAGTATTTGTCACGATAGTATCGAGTTTTTCATGAGGAGCCCAGAAGCACTTAGCACGATTGCTCAAATATGGCCCACTGGAATTCACAGGCGGAAGAAAAAAGGTGGGTGATTTTTATCATATTTAGGTATTCAATAAAATCATATAGAATGGGATTTTTGTTGATACAAAGGTTTTAAATTTTCCGATCAGAAATAAACTCTTGATGACAGTATTCGTTTTTTATTTCTCCTTCAAGAATCTTTCAAAATTTTCCAACATGTAATTGTACAGAACTTCTGTAACAAATGTGGCCGGTGAAATACCCGAAGAAAACTTTATTTAATGTGCTTGCAAACTACTTATTCAATAAGTAGTTGTCAATTTTTCTCGTTAATTGTATATAGAAATTAATTTATTGTGCAAAAACTTAATAAAGGACATGAAGGAGGAAATCGCAATTTGTGAAAGTGAGAAGCTTGAAGAAAAGTGATAATAAAACTTTATTTTTCTATGTCAGCAATTGCTTGGTGGTCATAATATCTTGCTCTCCGCTCCTAAAAATGCCCAAAAACCGGGAAAAATTTCCGGCTTATTTAGTTTGATTATAATCGATATAAATAGGCCGAAAATAAAATTATTTCGAATATTTTGGTATTCAAATATTGGAAATATGAAATGCCAGTTTAGTATGTGGTGAAGGTTGTACGGCTGTAGCTGTGTAGGATTGTGGCAGCGAATGAAGCCAACTCGCATTCTTTGGAAAAATATAGCTGTCCTTTTACTTTACCGAGACTGAAATACAACCTCTCAATCGTGGGAAAGTAGTAAAAATTATAATTTTAAAACCGTGGAAGAATTAATAGACAACAAACGCATGCAGACAAGATGATCATTCGGTTCAAGGATCGTGAGAAAAATGGCGGCAACAAATGTTTCATAAGTAATAAAAGAAAATTTGTTTGCACGTGAGAACATGTCACAATTTACGCTGAAAATTGACTTCAAGGTATGAGGTAAACAGCAATAGTAGTAGGTCCAGTTATGAGTCCTTACTTGCTAAAGGATCGTCAACGAACTCCGAGTAGATTCAAGCCAGTGGCAGACAATACATACCAATATTCATTTTTGTGGAAAACGAATATCACTGAGATCTTGAATGAAAAGGCCATGAAGGCTTCTTCGCTAAAATTGCTTGTGATGGGTGCAAATCTCAGAAAATGTACCTAAAAAAGTAACAGCCTATTATTGTTCATATAAGAAAATAAAAAATAATGCGTGGGAATTTATCTCCATGGTAAAAAACATGTTTATAAATCTACCAGGGAAATAGAATTTACAGATAGTAAGAAAAGGTTAATGAGAAAATAACACAAGGCAAGGGATTTTCATTTTCTGATGCGTCTGTCTGGGATTTTAGCTGGAAGTCACACATTTCCTGTAAATTGACACGTGTTGTAAACACTCTTTAGTATTGTTGATGTTTTCAATAAACAACGACCATTCATCTTTTTTTTCCCTCAATATATAATAGGTAACCCAATAAAAACCGAACTCACTCAGACAAACTTCGGTCGGCTGATTCCAGCTGAGTTTATTTATTTTATGCCTGAGGAAGTTTCACTCATCTCGAATAACCATTCCCGTAGAAATGTTTGCCTTTAGAAGTAGAGAAGAAGAATCGAAACCTAGAATGAAACTGAGGAGAAATAAAATGAGATGTTAGCAATAAATATTAATACGATAAAATATTTTGAAGTGTATACAATAAATTACACAAATACAATAACTCAGAACATGAATTGTAACATAATACAATGTAATAAAATAAGGCAAGGCAGAATAAAATAGAATAAACTAAATTAAAAAGGTTATTGAAGGTACCTCAAATGTTATGTATTTATTCAATATTTTTCTTAGAAGATTTCTAAAAGGGAAACCCATTGCGAACAATCATTCCAGCCATTATAAGTAGTATAATTCCTGGAATCTGAAATCGATAGTTCATCATATTTCAAAAATATGGACCGCGTTTTCAAAATTGAACAGAATCGCAGTAAGGAAAAGAAGGTTGATGCTCTACAAGAATTCGAGGATACCCTGTTTCATACATTTGTCAGAGGCTCTCGCAGTAAAGTTTCGTATTTTATTTTATCGCACTTTCTTCCAGCATTTTGCTTAAGAACTCCCTACAACTTACTGCAGATTTCTGTGCGCCGAGTGATACCTGAGACGTTGACGAAACTCAAATTTCAAGTGTTCCTCCCCACGTTACTCAATCTAAGAGAGGAAAGAATATTTAAGAAACCACTTATGGGTTACTAAATGCCGTTGCCAACCTATTTTTAGGGGAAAAATACTACCACACATTTGTCACGATACTTCATGGAATCTTCCAGTCTGTAACTCGATCCTACGAAGAGTACAACAAGGGAGCATACGAATTCTTTGTTTTGTTTTGTTACCACATCCTCTGAAATTTCTGCTCTCCTGTTATTTTTCAAAGCATGAACCGATCTTAAGCGTTTTTCTTTTGAGGCTGTTTTAGATCTAAATGTCAATAGCAACAATATTCATGGTAATAAAAGGATCTGAAATAAGTTTACTGCGGGTTAGTATGTGTGAACAACCCCTGTGCGGAATCAGTAATATAAAAGAGAAGAAAGAGCCTAACAATTAAGTTCTTAACATTACCTTGCACACCCTACAAGAGAATGGAAGTCATTCTTGTTTTTTATGAGCTCATTAATGAGAAAATCTGTCTATTCTCCGAACATAATAAATACGAATAATTTTATGTGATACTTTTAACTTATTTTTCATATTTCTACTGAAAAACGCAGAACTGTTTCATTTAAATTTAACTATTGTAAGATAGACTTACAGATTTTTGTTACCTAACCTACTCTGAATTACTTTAAAACGTAAAATCGAACTAGATTTAAGAACTACAATATGGTATTTTTCCGAGAAAATTATGAAGGCAAGCGATATCTCAAAGTCGGATGATGCCGACTGTTTTCTTATCATTACACTTTAATGACGTGCTTCGTTCTCATTCAAATAAATGAGAGTGACCTTGTTTTTTTATTATAAACTGACTGACAATGTGAATCAGCTACCATCAGAACCATCAGCTACCATGAATAACAGCTGAATAAAAAATTTTCTCTTGTTATCGACACGTGTTAAGGAAAAAATGATGACTGTCTTTATACAAAACACCCTCGCTGAGGCCGCACTGGTTTTTTACTGAACGTAATACGATCTGCTGGTTTGTTTGCTTGTAAACAATTAGTAAGTCGGGTTGGGTTGGTTGTTTTGTCACGAAAGGATCGAGTTTTTCATGAGGGGCCCAGAAGCACGTAGCACGATTGCTCAAGTTCAAGCCAGAAAGGGAGAACGCAATATGACACAATTGAAGTCTTGCCTAGTATATTATATCGAAACTATAAGCCACTGAAATGAATAGCCGGAGGAAAAAATATACCTGAGTGCTTTCTGTCATATTTAGGTATTCAATAAAATCATTTAAAATGTGATGTTTGTTGATAAAAATGTTTTAAATTTTCCGAATAGAAACAAACTCTTGATGACAGCGGTCGTTTTTTATTTCTCCTCCGAAAATCTTAAGATTTCCTAATATTTTTTCTTCATTGTATAGAAGTTCTGTAAGAAATGTGCCGGCGAAATACACGAAGGCTTTTTTACCGTAATAAATGAAGGATTTTCTACCGTAAGAAACAACTCAACTCTTTAATAGTAAAAACACAAGGATTCGCAATAAGTAATTCCGTAATATGTTTTAAAAACATCGTTCATAGACCGAACAGGGAGATCCGCCACCCATCAGCCAGATCATATAAGCACAGGTGTACCCAGCCACACAGCAGACTAACGACTCTGCTTGCATTGCTCAAAGTCAAATAGTTGTTTATAATTTTTAAAGAACCACAATAAAGTTCATATTAAAATGACAAGAAGTCTACAAATTAGAAATTTTCTGCAAGCGAACCTTGGACAGCCGGCGAGCGAAGCCGCGCTTAAAACCGGAATACCGGAAATTCGATACAGCGAAGTACTGCTTCACTCAGCAACCCTTCGCTTGCGCATATTGCAATCTAACCTTCTGCATGAAGCAAAACCTGAAGGTTCACTAATTCAAGTGTCACGTAACCAGCCAAGCGAGCAATAGTCACGTAACCAGTGTTATTAGCCACAAAACATGAGCTCCTGTTGCACATCCAAGCACGTGGACTGTATCCACTTACTTAGCGATAGCAATACTGGTTCGGTGGGTGACACGCAAATCCTCTACACAGCGACTGCAAATATGTATGGTAAAATACGATACCAGACGAGTGATAAAGTATGAGCTTCTGTTACACATCCAGAGGATCTGAACTGTGTCCGGCCCCACAGTGCGATTAACTTAGCGATAGCAATAATGATTCGGTGGGTGGGAAACTGATCAGCCAGAACACTGAGGTGCAAAAATACTAAATTTGCAAAGTGCTAATCGCCATCAAATATGAGCTTCTGTTACACATCCAGAGGATCTGAATTGTGTCCGGCCCCACAGTGCGATTAACTTACTAAGCGATAGCAATAATGATTGGGTAGGTGACAGGCAAATCCTCGACACAGCGATTGCAAATATATCCGATTTCTCACGAGCAAGGAAGTATCAATGCCGCAAGTGCTTTAGTGGCAAAAAATCGGTGCTGCGCCACGTGATAACACGCGATATCGACGCCTCGTAGTTGCTTCAGTGCGAGAACTGCTATGATATTTTTGACACAAACACTGTATTGCGTGAGCGCAAAATTGGATTATGGGAGAACGAAAAGTGATATCGCAATGAAATTTGGCACAAATATTCTTGGGGCAGCTTGGGATTAAAATGGGTGAAATCAGAAAAATTTTAGTAATGACGCTATATGTTCCGGAATAGAATTAAGACTCAATATCTCGCACAATTTTATATTAAATATATATTATATTATATAAGATATTAACCTTATAAAATTGTTTTTGACTCTAGGTGCATTTATTTTCCGTTTGTAAAGTAGGCGTGGTAACAGCCACTTAAGGTGAATATCTCATAAACCATGTGAGATATTGAGGCATAATTCTATTCCGGAACATATAGCGCCATTATGGAAGTTTTTACAAGAAATGGTCGTGGTCCGTCCACTCATAAAAAATTGTCAATATCTCATGAATGGTATAAGATATTAAGACGTAATTTTATCTGTTGCCAAAAATGTGACGTGGCCCGCCCACTTATACAAAAGTTGTTATATGGCGAAATTATTATTTTGTTTAGCTACTTGGGTGTAGGGTATTTAGACTGCGGCCTGGCCGAAGACTACTTTAACTTGTTTCTATTATTTTTTCTGTGCCTTCGTGTAGGTTTTGAGTCTACTTGCAAATCTTTTCCGGATTTTCTTCCTCATTGGTTCTGTTCTCCTATTACGAAAAGGTCATGTAGCAGTTTTATTATTTTTTATATTCCTATCTGCTTTATAGAATTTAAATTAAAATCTCAGCAGAAAGCCCGAACTAGTAACAATAGTTATTTCAAAGATTCCAACATTCCATATCCATCCATTTTAGTTTACACTACATTTGCGGTCAAATGTAAAAATTGACTTCTGCGTGACAGCCAAACAGAATGAAAAATAGGAAGAATCATGTGAGTACAAGATCACATTCTTTGAAGAAATGTCCATTTACTTTATCGAAATTGTGAATAGAGGATTTCGGTGTGAAAACTCCAATGTAACCTCTCGATCGTGGGAAAGCAGTAAAAATTATGATCTTAAAACCGTGGAAAAATTTATATACAGCAAACGCAAGATGACGCATATAGAGACAAGAAGTGTAATACATGATGTGTAATACATGAGAAAAATGGTAGCAACTGATAAATGTCAATTGGATAACTAATCAAAGAATATCGTTTGTACGTGAGAAAATGTTGTATTCACTCTGAAAATTGACTTCAAGGTATGAGGTAAACAGTAACATCAGTAGGTCTAGTTGTGAGTCGTTACCTGTTAAAGGATCGTCAAGGAACTCGAGGTAGATTCAAACCAATGCCACGTCATATACAGGAATATTAGTTTTTAGTTTTTATGTGATATTCGATATTATGTGATATGTGATATTCGAGTTTTTTTTATGTGATATTCGATAATCTTGAATAGACCACTGAGAACTTGGATGAAAAAGCGACGAAGGCTTCTTCGCTGAAACTTCTTGTAATGCGTGGGAATTTCAGAAAATATACCTTAAAAAAGTTACAGCCTATTGTTGATAACCAAAAAGGAGTGCGTGGGAATTTATCACCATGGTAAAATATATGTCTATAAATCTACCAAGGAAACAGAATTCAAAGATAGTATAAAGAAGTTACAGAGAAAATAAGGCAAGGCGGGGGATTTCATTTTCTAATGCGTATGTCTCGGATTTTAGCTGTATAAAATACACCGGAGGTCATATAAAATCTTGCAAAAGTATGAATTGCGTATTCCAGAAAGAACAGAATCGCAGTAAGGAAAAGAAGGTTGATACCCAATAAGATTTCGAGGATACCCTGTTTTATTCAGTGTATTTGTTAAAGGCTCTCGCAGTAATGTATTGTGTTGCATTTTATCTCACTTTCTTCGAGCATTTTGCTTAAGAACTCCTTACAACTTACTGCAGACTTCTGTGCGCCGAGTGGCAATCGAGACGTTGACGAAACTCGTATTTCAAGGGTTCACACGTTGATCAATCTCAGAGAGGAAAAAAGAATTAAGAAACTACTTACCTGTTACTACCGTACATTTCTCACGTCACTTTATGAAACCTTTCCATATTTGTAGCTCGATTCTACAAAGAGAGCAAGAAGAAAGCAATCGAGATATTTATTTTTTCTTCTTACCACATTCTTTAAAAATTCTGCTTTCCTGTTATTTTACAAGACATGAATCGATCTTATGCAGGGTTTTCTTTTGTGACTTTTTCGATTTAAAAGTCAACAACAATAATAATGGCATATTTAAGCTCTGAATCTAAAATGTTTATCTCTATTTCAATGAAAATCTCTGAGTTCAATGAAAAAAAAATTATCCCTACCCCTAAAATTAGCTTAAAGGACAGAAGTCGATTTTTGATTTTTATGGGTCGCTACTTGCACGATGTTTGAAATATGTGCGAGGTATTTATTATTCCAGCAAGAATCGAGATCGAAGCGATCAATATCAGTCGAGACGGGAACCAAAATCGACTCCTTCTAGCCTCGAATGAGGTGTGGATAATCGAGGTCGAGGCAGATATTTTTAGTGAAGACGATAGTCAATATTAGAAGTGAATCAGGCTAGGAAAAATTAGTTTAAACTTTTTAGTCCGTCTTAAAAACGTGGTATTAAAAAATTTATTTTTGTTTAAATAATAATTTTCTGCTTCTTAGCAGCGTATGTGAAGTTTTTCAATGGATTTTAAGCGTTTTGATGAGATAATAATAACAATATAACAGAGACATGTGTTAAATTTCATGTTTGTTTCAGTTTCTCTTCGTATGAATTCTTAATTGCGAAGCAATACAAAAATCGAAATGCTCCGAACTTTGTGTGTAAATGCTATGAAGCCTATTTTTAGGCTCAAATTTTCATTTCAAAATTTCCTGCCTCAAAGTGGGCGTCGGTGGTCAGTATATACCTAATATTGCATTGTCATTCAGTTTTGATGTGTTTAAACTTTCAAGGCTCCAGCTCGGGAGCTTGAAAACAAAATTTGTACCCGAACACACAGACAAGAAAGCGACCTAAGAAAAACGTTTTAGAATGAATGTTTCTTTCTTTATTCCGTACGCTGATACCATTTATCTGATTGCGATGAAACTTTGGTGAGTTGTTATTGATTTGCCAGTCATTCCGCGGCAGGAAGTGGTGTTGATTGTGAAATTCCAATTGCTGGTCGAAATTAGATAATAGACGATCAACGAGAAACAAGACTGGACTACGACTACGCAATGTGCTCGAGCCCTTCATCTGAAATAGTCGAGCAAGGGGAAGCAAAACTGGAGTAGCAATTCAACGCACATTGGATACTGGTACTAAATATATTACATCATTAAATTGAAGACCATGCGAACAAAGTCGCTGGTAATAGTTACTTTAATATAAAAAGTAGCCGTGATTGCCAGGTCCATTTACTATCACAAACTTCTGTAAAAAACGAAGAGTATTTGTCAGTGCGATAGCTCTACACGTTCTCCAGTAATCTTGATTTAGAGAGATAGGCCGACGGCCATCAACTCAGAAGGTAAAGCTGAGCAATACACAGTTAGAGAGAAGAATTATATTACCGCACTACGTTGCCTTCGAGTTGTGGGGTATATCAGTCAGAAACTCTACATAAAGAATATTCGTGTAAATATTTACTGCGATAACTCTATTTGTTCTCCCGCAATTGTGATAACAGACAAACAGGTGATCGCACAGGCCTGAATCGAGTCAAGAGGTGAGTGACGCTGAGCACGAACATATACATATACACTTTTCCATATCTATCTTGTCTCCCCCTACTCTGCGTTACAAACGGAAGAGCAAACATCTAAAAATACGAGACATGGAAAACCGATCCAGCATTTAAAAGTGTGTTATAAATACTCTGTCTGCTCAACAATAAAACTCCTTCATTATAAAAGAAGCGTGGACGATGTTTTTCAAAATCCACCCCCAAAAGTAACAGGTTAGCAGAAATCAATGTAAGAAGGGGCGACAAGAAACACAAAAACAATGTAGTAAGAATTTTTACTTGGAATAAAAAGAACACCAAGAAAAGAAACACATACATCCAAACTACAACTGACACTAGGCATCAGAACGGACAGAAGAAGCACACATTTGTTTCTTTCTTTTTTTGACACATGCGTCTTATGTGAAAGAAATACTGAAATGTTCTTGTTAACTTAGCACTGTGAAATCGGGGGTAAACACTTTTATATCGATATGAAATTAGTAAGAAAATACGAATTTATGTATTTGATTAAAACTGATTCAATCTATTTAAGTTTAATAATTTAAGTTAATGGAATGAAAGTAATTTACGAGTATAGCGGATACTTACTTCGCAAATTCCAAGGTTTCTGGTGCAACTATATAGTAGAATATTTCCGAATCTAGATTCTTTAATACGAATAGTAATGGACTACGCGATTTATGTTATAACAATGTAACTAAATTGGAAATTATTCTTAACTGAAATTCTAATAGGAGAGCGATAAATATCTACCAACAGCATCGAAGTCTAAACTGATTGCATAAACTAATTGTGAATAGATTTCTTCCTCTTACATAGTTAATTTAATGGTAGAATACAAAAACATCCCACACAGAGTTGGTGTGAGATGTTTTCGAACACAAAAAAGAGTTGGTGTCGGATTCTCAACGATCGCCAGTAATTTTGGCCATTGATCGCATGGAAGCGTACGCTCTGCGACGTAAAGTGTAGAGAAAGAAGAAAAAAAGAAGTAGAGAGAGAAGCGAAGGAGATGGAAAAAATTATACAGCATTGCTATGATCTAAAATAGAACTTCTTTGTTGTAAAAAGAGAAGTGGATTTCAGTAATGTCTTTCAAAAACCACCCCCAAAAGTAACAGGTTAGCAGAAGTCGAAGGAAATGCTTACAAAACACCAGAACAATATAGCCGTAGCAACAATTTTAATTTAGAATAAAAGGGAAATGAGGTTTGGTGTTCCAAAAACAAAGCGTGAAGCACACCAATTGAAGCATATTTTGAAGCGTGTCGAACTAAAGTCTAAATATAGTCCATTATTTATACCGTATAATTTTAAATTGCAACATGATAATTACAATATTATAATTTTAATTTGGATTTTTTCCAGTTTATTAAGTATATCTAAGCATTTGCAACACCAGCGTGAAACTAGAATGTATGCCCGCTTTTTTTTCGATCTTACGAGCCTCAACGTCCTTCACATTTACGAACATTTATTTTGTAAAGAGTTGAATTCCAGCACCATGAGTATAGCATTTTGAAAGACCCCGACGAAGACAGACAGGTGGATTAATATAGACGACGACATATGCTGAATCCAATCTCGCGTGTACGGATTCATTAATACGATGAAAATCAGTGACGCATGAGTGTTCAACATAATTGCAAACTGTGTAGGAGAGGAACATTTCGAAAACTGTCTGCGTGATCCTCAGAAAGGATATCCGATTCTGAGAAAAGATGCAGTTAATGTAGAAAGCCTGCTTGCCTCTTATGATTCCTTGGTAAAAGTCCTGTAGTTAATTTTTGTTTATGGCTATATTAACTAATTAAATTAATTTTCGAAAATTCTGGGGTAAATTTCTTTTTTAGTAGAAAGTTATACGTTCAACAAATGATACTTTAGAGAAATAATTTCTATGCTTGCATTTCTGTTTTCTAATTATAAGAACTAAGTGTGGGATTCCTTCTTTTAGATTCCTAAGTAGCAAGTTTCAGAATAGAACGTGCCTGGAAATAAATAACTTAAGTGATTTTTATTAGGAGTTCAGCAAATTAAGAAGGGATTATTAGGAGACTTGCGGGGTTGACGTCATACTTCAAACAGGGACACCCGCTCTTTAAAATCTTCACAGCATTCATTTCGACTACAGCAAATATGAGATTCTATTCAAATTACACACTTAATTGATTTTGAGTTAAGGATGTGATAATGGGATGGCGAAATCTAGATTTATTTTGAAATTTGATTAATAATGACATCCTGCCTTTAAAATTTTGAAAGCATTTGTGGGCGTATCGAGGGCGTGATCGAGGCACCGTAAAGTGTTTTTCAGCAGGAGCTCAGTTTTGTTAATAAGATGATTTTCATGATTGCATTCAAGACATCCCTTCTTTCAGATTATAAATGTTTATCCCCAGCAGGTACACGATAGTTGGATACTAATATCTAGGATCTTAGTCGAGGGTAAAAAAATGCGTAAACAAAAAGAAATGAAAAAAAAAATTCTTAAACAGGTACTGAGAAAAAATGCAAGAAGTTTTGCAGCTTAGTTCACATCTGCCAAAAACGATTTTGGCCATTTCCTTGCTCAGCCGATCCTTCTTTCTAATCGGCTGTTCTCCTATTCAATTTTTATGCAATATAAACTCATTTAATTCTGTCCAAATGATATTAAAATCGATTATATTAATGGCAAAATTTAACAAAATTTTTGGGAAATTAATTTGATCAGTGAAAGTAGAGCATTACAATTTAATTACGCGGTTTTTACCAAGGAATCATAAAAATTAAGTAGGCTTCCTCCCTAAACAAAATTCTATTTAAGGATCAGGCAGGTAGTTTCGAAAATTTTTTTCCTCCATGTGCTACACAGTCTGGAGTTCTATTTTAAACTCTTGTTTCACTGACTTTCAGTGAAAAATAGAAAGATGCTGGTAGTTCAATAAAATGGCTCTTTCTTCCGTAGATCTTTTTTCAAGCTATACTTTTGACACACTTCAAACACTGCTTCACTGGATTGTTTTGCTCTGTGTCCGGCTATGTTGTCCCAATGGAAATTTACCCCCCGCTGCGTTTTCGTATAATGCATTTTTCAGATGTACCCAACTACCAACTGTCTGTCGTCTCTGTGAGTCTGTTAAAATGTTACGCTTTGTTATGATGCAATTTAACTCTTTACTTCCTTAAATGTGAAGGATGTTGAGGTTTCCCACATAAGATCGAAATTAAGTGCTGCCATGCGTTCCAATTCCATTGAGCTCTGGTCTCGTATGCGTGCAGTGGCTGCAATATATTTAAGATAATTATCAGCACATAATGAAGAAAACGTATTTGATCTCCCAGATGGTAATATCAAAGATAGCAACAAAATACAACGTTATACCAGGTCCTCAATTCTTCACTTGAGTTGTTTACTCTAATTCTTTCTGTTTCTTTTTTCTGTCCTTTCTTTCATTTTTCCTTTCATTTTTCTTCCATTTTTCTTTCATTTTTTCTTTAATTTTTTTCTTACTTTAATCTCTGCTAACCTGTTACTTTTGGGGGTGGTTTTTGAGAAACATGTGGGTGCGGGTGCTATTAAACCCAAGAAACGTGATTTCTAAAAATGATAGAGTTCTCGATCTTTGTTTTGCTTTAATTTCCTCTTTTCTCTCTAATATCTGACTATGGTCAGTGTTGTGCATTTACAAATATCTTATGTTCTTTTTCTACTTTTTATAGTTCCACACCGTCATACATTTCAAATGCCACTTATATAGGATTTAGATAGGAATCCTCAGTCACGTTAAATTTGTTGGTGTTAGTTGAAAATCACCAGAGCGGTGATCATTCAGAATATCGTGTAGTCGCATACTTTTCTGTTGGCCTGGTTATTTCTTGCTTAAGCCTGTGAAAACTAGATTATTTAATAATTTTTGGTGATTTCCAGCAGTACCAATTCGTCGTTAGAGCACACCAATTACAACTTATTTCTGTGAGAAAACAAATGCTTAGATTTATAAAGTGGGCTTAAAGTAATTGAGCCATTAAATTTTTAATCCCGATCTTCTGAATATTGTGCTCGGTTTCTGTTGTAATAATGCAGTAACTCTCTAAAAAATTAGTTCAATGACTCTTGATCATTCAGATCAACACTGAGTTTCTTCTTTGTCCATAGATAGATTTATGGGAACTCTTTTCGCACAAGTCTAATTTGAATAAACTGTAGCATTTTAACAGGATAACATCTTAGCTAAGCAATCAAAACTCACGAAAACAGAGACCGTAAGATACAAAATTCTTCAGAACTCACGAAAACAGAGACCGTAAGATACAAAATTCTTCAGAACTCACAGGTAGTCGAGGAAACGTTGCCTTTTCTTACAATTATCGAAATTCTAACGAATTTTCTCGTCTATGTCTTCTTTTATTTCAGGTTTCATTCTGTTGATTCTAATATTAGATCCTTGTTCCTTTCACTTTTGTACGATAGTTTCTCCTGAAAAATGTGTACCATACCCTCTGCTATCCCAGCATATTCGTGTCATGTCGTGAAAGATCGGATTACATCGGTGAGTTGCGTACAAAAAAATTTTGGAAAGCGTTTTTCCGCATACTTTTCTTGGAAACTGTAAGCAAATATGAAGAAATTCACTTGACCCTTTCTCTGAAAGTGTTTTATGTTACCCTCTGCTATCCCAGCATATTCGTGTCATGTCGTGAAAGATCGGATTACATCGGTGAGTTGCGTACAAAAAAATGTTGGAAAGCGTTTTTCCGCATACTTTTCTTGGAAACTATAATCAAATATGAAGAAATTCACTTGACCCTTTCTCTGAAAGTGTTTTATTTTACTTGAAAAACTTATATCGCTAAAATTCCTGTCCGCCTGTTGATTTGATACAATTTTTCAGTAATTGCCACAATCCTTTCATTAATTTTTTCCAATTACAGTCACAATTTCCGGCGCCTCTTGGAATTTACTGCAATTTAAGAACGAATTGTAGAAATTCTTACTAATTTTTCGTTTGATTTTTCCGTGATTTGAATAAACCGTAACATTTCAACAGGGCCGCATGAATCCTTAGCAGGTTGAAATGATATATAAAGAAAAAACAAACTGGAAAGTCTCCTCCGCCTACAATATTCTCGGGAGGCAGGTAGTTGAAAACGTTGAAGGAAACTACTAAAGAGAAATGGAGTGAATAAGAAGTCAATGACATTTTACTGATAGCAAAGAGGAAAATCTGAGTGCATCTCAAGGTTTCTTTCTCCGGAATTCTTGTGATCAATTGTGACCCTCTTGTGGTATTTCTTTCGGTTTTTTATAACAAACAATCTGGTCAATCTCGTTCCATTTGTGACTGCTGAAATCTGTACTCCTAATTTGTATTTATGTACAATTTCGTCATTTTAATGCATGTTTATCAAAATTATTCTGCCCGTTGAAAGAGTTGAAAGAAAGGGTTGTCCTCAACATAATAAAGTGTAGCATTTCAACAGGGCCGCAGAATTGGATGGAAGGTTAATCGCATTTTCCCGGCGTCATAAGCGTGCTCTGGCACCCGCTGGTACCGCGTATGTTTTGTATACTCAAACACACGATCGGCTCGGGTATTGCTGGTATGCATGTATGTGTCGTTTGTTTTGTTTGTGTGTGTATGATTCTTCTTTGTTTGTTTGAATGCGTTTATCGGCTGTGTACGGAATTTTTCAATAGAGAATTCCAGTGTTTTTTATCTGCTATAAATGTGGTGTCAGCGTATCTGTTTTGTGCGTCATTCAAATGTTTTTCGTTTTTGTAATATACAATATATACACAATAGCTTCTGTGTGCCTATCGGTTTTTCTTAGTTTCAGGTTTTCTTAGTGTTTTCTCGAGCATTGCTAGGAATTACCCTAGGTCAGCACCTTGGTTCAGTGCTTCCTATATTGCTTGCACGCCTGTTACAGAATAATGAAATTATATACTTATCCGATTATAATACTGAGAAGACGAATTATAATATTCAAATTTATTATTATTTATACAACCGTTTATACGTTTTCTGATTGCTATTTTCTCTAATAGTCTTCTGTTTTTTGGGGGAGAACAGGTTTCAGCATACCGACGCCTTCTAATAGGCTTCCAACAGTTTGTCAGCATATTTTCTTTAGCATTTTTGAACTCACGTTATTTGTTATCTATGGTTTTGTCAGTGAAGTCGCCGGAAAATATGTTCAAAATGTAAATTGGCTATTTGTTAAACACTTATTAGAAGTACAAATGGGAGGTAAATAGAAGAAAAATCGAAATAAAACTATAAAAGGACTTCTATTAATAATCTAGGAAAACAAATTTTCTTCATTTTTGGTTTCTCTTAGTAAATATCGGAAATTATTTCTTATCTAACCTGCCTTTCTCTCCTACTCTTTCTCTCCTACTCTACTTTCTCGTTTACTCCTACAATAGGATGAACCTGCTATTGTGGAAATCTGTGCATGTTATTCGGATTTGCTTCCTTGCCTACTTCTCGTCTCTTCGAACCTGTTACTTTTGGGGGTTGTTTTTGACAACATGTGGATGCTACCTTACTGAAGCCCCATATTTCTCACGACCACATGAGCCAACAAATTAGATCACCAATTTTTAAGGCTCGATCGGTGTCTTTTGTGTGGTCTTCTTTTTTCTTTTCTGCCTAACAAAGCGAAATGTACCTGTAGAGTGTCTTCAGAGTACCTACTGCATTTTATGCTGCCTGGTTATGGATTTCACACTTTCGTGCAATTTAACAAAAGATTTGCTGCGATCCATCCACATTTGTTCCAAAGTAGACAAGAGAAAAAGAGAAAAAATTAAAAAAAGAAGACTTCTCAATAATAGCTCTGTGATGGTGCCTTCAGCTCCGTAGTTAGCACTGTAAAATTCAACAGGGGAAAAAGATGAACCACAATTTCAGAAATCCGTGCGGTTGGGCTTCCTTTGAAAATTTCCAAATAATCTCTTTTAATGCCTTCAAGAATGTACGGCATATATAAGCGTATGTACGTATAATTATGGTGAAGTCTTTATTTTTTAATAATTGCGATTCCTTAAATATATAATTAATTCATTGTGAGAGGAAATGAACTGATTGTGAAATTTTCTTCTCAACAGAAAATTGCTCGCCGGTAAGAAGAAAAATTGAGTAATAAATGCTTACTTTCTAACCCATTTTTTGCTACATATAAGACAATTTTAAATAAGTTTGTGAAATAAATCACTGATAAAGCAAGAGTTAACGTCTATTAAGTAGACATTCTCCTAACAAAAAAACTCCATTTAGCATAAAAACAACTTTTATGAAAAAACTGCCTCATCCACATTTCCGAGTTTTTACTCCTAAGATTTGGGTTGACCTTGTATTATCTAATTAGCAGAGGTCAAAATAACAGGAGACAAGAAATCTCGCTGGAATCCTTAGGGCAGGAATGAGTGTCCTAAGTGATCATAAATCTCTCCGGAGAGCAATTAACTCTGTGGCGCGTGCCTTCACGAAAGACGCTCAGCAGGAGACCAATTAGTAGAAGTCATTTCAACAGGAGAACAGAAGCGGCAGGAAGTCGAGGAGGAACCTGGAATTTTGAAGCCAAGCACATGGTTTACAAATGCCAGCAATAAAAACAGAAGAGGGAAAATATGTGTCTTCAGGGCTGGTCAGGTAGCCAGCCTTTCTTCTTGAAGGGACTTTGAAGTAACTTGATTGTAAGATCGGAGTTGCAACGTATTTTCACTCGGTCTTGCTATACGAAGTTAATTCTCAAGGACTTCATGATGTGCCCACGCTGAAAAATGACTGAATTTAATAATTATTACGGCTTCATTCCTAGGAGACTCAGAAATTTCCACAGAATTCACAATTTGATTTTTATATTTCCTTCTTTGGACTTCATCCGTAGTTTGAGGTTAACGAACCGAAAGGCTTACAGTGCTGACTGTGCTGCGTGACTAGAAAAAATCTAGGGAACTCCTGCGAAGTGAAGAGAGGAAGTGGAGGGACCACTAAGTGGTGTCAGCATAGAAAGCAATGACAAATGGAAGCAGAGGGATGATGCACACAAAGAAATCCAGCTCAGATGAAGACAATGCTCGCCGTTGGCCAAACCGACGAAGTGACGATTCCATTGTGTCCTTCTTTCGCCGGCGACTGCTGGAGTGTTTGCTTTTTGTGCCAGCAATTTAAGTTTAAATGTTTTTGCTTTGTCATCTTCCTGTCAGTCGGTGCGGGTGTCGTTGAGTGGACGCTCGGCTCTCCCGGTCCGTTTGCCGTCCTGCCAAGTGTGTCCTTCTGCCGCTTTGTTGTGTTTCTGCGCTCACTGATTTTGTTGCTGCAGTCACCGAGCGTGTAAATGTGCCAGCAATGGAAACAATTGCTCGCCGAGCATAAGAAGAAGAATAGAATTGTTTTGAATTGTTAAACTTCGCTCCTTTGGCGAATGCGTAGGATTCAGCAATTAAATGCACTCTTTCTGCTGGATTAAATTAAATTAAAAGTCTTTTCACAGACGTTAAAGTGCGTTGTGATTAGTGAAATCAATACTGAACTTCAATTTATATTAATACACATTTACATTTATGAAATTTGCATTAATTTTGTGAAATGCCAAATGAGCTTTTCACTCTCGTGCCTGAAAAGAAATCTGTATGTGAACTTGACCGAAAATATAGTCAATATAGTCTTGTAAATCTAAACTCAGAGTCAGCGAGTCATTTTCACGAAATTTTTGCAAAATGAAGCCATTAAATATCACTGTGTAATGAAATAATTAGTCCTTAGCAACGGATTTTCTTCTGAGTGTAGAGGGAGCATTTCTAGATACTTGAAAACAAAGTCAAAGGAAATTATTTCAACATCAGGAGATTTTATCGGCGCAAGTGAAATGCCTGCGAGTTTCATTTAATGTTAGTCAGGAATTTAATAAGGAAAATATTGGCACAAAGTTGCAACCGGCGTAGCGACGAAGCGAAAGGGACAGCGGAGTAGAACAGCACAGAGAACTCAACAGAAAGCAATAAAAAGCTTCCTAGCGGCTGGAGAAAGAAGTGCGAGACGAAGAAAGAAATTTATGTCCTGTTGAGAAGCTGCATTTCTCGAACACACAGCACAGGCAAAAGTAAAATACAAACACTGGCAGGTCAAATAAACTACAAGTGCAAACTTTGTCACACTCTCAAGTGCAGAGCTACAGATTTGCAGCGGCATGTCTAGCGAGGGCGGGCGTTTCTAAGTGGCAGCGGAGGAGGCAACCAAACGCGGGGCGAAATGTTGTATGAGCGAAATGACGTTTTAATCGTTAATTTACAGCACGACTTTGACGTCTAAAAGCAAACACATCAGCGACGCACTTCTCGTCGATTCTGAGGTGAAGAAGTCGGGCGATTATGTTGCCCTGGGGCGGCAGAGCAGCTTGAAGCGGCCCTGGATGCCGTTGTGTTTGTTCGCTTGAGTGCTTGTTGCGTTTGTACGTTTGTATGTGATTTCCACTCCTTTTGATGAGGAAGCAAAACAAATAAAAACAAAAAATTCATTCCTGCATGGGATGTTCGAACGAAGGATTTTATTAAGTGACACCAGCTTGACGCGCAGAAACTTAGAAACAATGAAATTAAAAATAAAATATTTCAACACGGGATGAAGAGGACAAATCAAGTCCTACATTTTTGCACGAGCTCACAAACACGTACGATGTTCGGTGTTCTTAAACTCTTCAAAGGATGCTGATGGTTGTTCCAGCGTCGAAATCGAAAAAGTCCATTTCCGCCTTCTGGCAGATTGCGAGTTTATTCTTCTCGCCTTCGCTGTGCGAACGTGTACTTCCGCTGAAATGTAATCGCCAAATTGCAAACTTCCACTGCAAGTTTGCACTGGCAACATCAGCGCAGCAGATACGGCGGCAGCAACAACACGGGGCTCACTCTGGAAAAAAAATACTTATTGCAACGTCGCAAATATTGCATTTGATTTTATTATTGCGCTATGAAAATGGGACAACATCTACTCAGACACATTTTTCCTTGATTCGATGGCAGCGCGTAAAAGCTTCAGTCGAAAATTTAAGCGAATATTTTGCACTGCATAGAATTGCAGAGCAGCTGAAATTCCAATAAATTGGGATGAGAGAATGAGAGAGAGAGAGAGAGAGAGAGAGGAAAGTATAACAAAAACATTACTTTGTGATTTATGCACGCTTTTCGTCGCACAAAGTATTGAATTGTGAAAATTTGTAAAAATTACGTTGCTACGCTACAAACGTAACGCAATGAAAATCTATTCTCTTTGACAATATTAAACACTAAATAACGACACACACGCACACACACACACACACACACACACTCCCGCAGCCACAGCCACTGCTACCTGTTCACTTTCCCTCTTTTCAATTTCGGCGCGGCCGAAGTCTGAATACTCTACACCAGAGCAGCTAAAAAACAATAATTTCGCCAGTTGACAACTTTTGTATTACTAGGCGGACCACGCCCATTTTCGGCAAACATTTTGGTACTGATTTCAGATATCGCATGATAAAATTACGTCATAATATCTTATACCGTTCATGAGATATTGCTAACTTTTCTATGAGTGGGCGAATCATGTGCAAAAATTTTACTAATGTCACCATATGTTCCGGAATGGAATTATGCTTCAATATCTCGCACGGTTAATGAGACAGACGGACGGGCAGACAGGCAGACAGACGGACGGACAGGGCTAAATCGATTTAGGAGGTGACGCTGAGCAAGAACATATACTTTTCTATATCTATCTCGTCTCCTTCTCCGCGCTACAAACGAAAGAGCAAAGTCAACATACCGTCCCCCTTCGAGTGTAGGGTATAATAAAAGCAATTGCATTGCATACTTTTTGGCGTTCGCGTATTTAAGTGTTTCTATTACGTTGCATGCAAGTACGTTCCTGGGTGTCATATTTCCACGTATCTGTGGCTGTGTATATCTTGTTACACTTGGCAGAATTCCATTTCGTTTAGATTCCTGCAGGCGAGGTGCAAACTACGGACGCAATGGAATTTCGAAAGTTTGGCGTTATTTAAATGTGTGCGTTTCTATGGTCCTGGGCACGGCACACACCAGCTGCACCACCGTGCTGCCGTCCGCCGTGCTGGCCTACATGTGTGATTCTGGTGTGCTGACTGCCGAACTTTGCCTTCACGCTAATAAATAAATTTATGTTGCCCCTTGATATTTGCGAACGTCAGAGCGAATTTGTCGGGATTTGCCTGAAGAATTGCTGAATACTACTTTATGTCCCATCTTGCGTGACGGAAATTTATGGATGCAACTGTTATCGAGGCCAAAGAGTGAGGCTTCGACAAAACTTATTAAATTTTCCGAAACTACTTTTCAATTTCTGAAACGGTAGGCCAGCCGGCATTTATTTGTACCACAATTTTCCGAATTCAGAGACAGATTTCTAAATTTTGGTCTAATTATATTACGGCAAATGACCTCAAGATGCAAGATGACGCCAGATTTGGTGATACTTGAACACGATTGTCGTCTTAATTTTGATATACGCGTTTCAAATTCTAAACAAGAACACGGTTCTTCATCTCAGTCACCGCGTGGACTGAAAACCTGGAAACCTTTTCTTGTAAATATTAAAATCCACAATTTGGTTACTTGTTCGCAAATTCTTGACGAGCTTTCTCACTACAAACTCAAAGAACAACAACAACTGACCGCAAAATACAACAGCATGAGGAATTCTTTTGTTACAAAAATGCATTATGTGAAGTTTGTAAAGTATTTTCGACATCAACAAGCAGAACACGATTTGTCTTCTCAAATCCTGTTGTTGCTATAGATGTGGTTGTTGTTTTCTATTGTGTACTTTATGCTGTCGCAAATTCCTAATTTTTGTAATTCTTTTCCCTCGAGAGGAATGCTAAGAGTTTCAAGCGAAAAGGCAACGAGGTTTACAACAATAAAAGTTTGAGAATACTTGCTGCGCGGTAACATACGCAGTGCAAGTAAAAAGGATTCAGCGACGACAACGACGGAAATAAGGCAAATTGCATTTTGTAAAGCGGAAAAGCAGGTATTTGCAAGAAGAACGAGTTACGAGAGCTTCGCCTCTTCTGCCGGTGATGAGGACTCTGGCGCAAGGTAGAGCAGCTTCAAGCGGGTGCAGCACCGTCTGCGAGGAAGACACTCGCCAGAAGTCAACAAGTTCAGCCGGTCGCCACTGGCGTTTGTTAACACGTCGGCTGTGTTTTCTGCTGAAGGTATTTTTCCACCAGAGTAACATACAGAAAATTCTTAAGCTTCTCCTTCTTTCACACTGAATGTCGTTTTCCTTTTACGTACTTCCGGCAAAGAAAATTTCATCTTCGTAGCTTCTAACTTTCAGCTAAACAGAAAAGTATTGCAATGCAACCTACAAGTTTTTTATACTTTTTAAATGTGTATATAAATCTTATGTAATATTCTTAAAAAAAATCGTACAATCTAAAAATCTTATATAAAATTAAAATTGATTCTTTATTCGACTGTCGAAATCTATGCATTTCAGTGATTTTGGAACTAAATGGACGAAACAAATCCTAAGTTGGCTTTTCTGTTTAGACTCCGTTCAGGCTTCAGCCTTCTGGACATGTTGTACTCCGCGGGCACTTAAAAATGCCTTATTGATTTCCCCTCGAATTCCGTACTTCCTTCTTCTACTTCTGCACACTTCCATCCCTCCACCAGACATTCAGTGGTTCATCTTACTCATTCAGTCCATTGCCAACCGCACAAATATTGCAACTGCTTTCCAAATAAACTCCAACCAAATCACGTAGCAACCCACCGAGTAGAGCTCCAGAAGCGCAATTTATTTGCTTAACAACCAGTTGTTCGCTTTTATTGCATATCTGCAGGGCTGACAACGCGAAGTAGGGTTGCCAATACGAGAAGGAAAACCGAGAGCAAATATGGTAATTCACTGATGCCACATAGCAGCAATAAAACCCAAGAAACACAAAATGCTTCCGAATCCTCTACCGCACCAAGACCGAACTCAATGCAGAGTAAATTTTATTTTCGCATCATTTTGGGTAGCAAAGGAATGGAGGGGAGAAGCGGCGGCAGGGAGGGCGTGATAGATAAATGAAATAATGAATAATGATCAATAAAGTGCTCAGGCCAGCGATGGCAAGCGCAGAGGCGGTGACGGGGTTGACACAGCGTTACTCAGTTCAACTGCCGATCTTGAAGTATTTTTATCTGCGATGTCGTATTTGTACAGATTATGCACGGATGGTTTTCTCGCAGTGGTTTCCCTGTGGAGTGGAGGACTTCGACTCCAATAATAGGAAGGATTCATGATAAGAAATAAGGAGGACATCATTTAGAGGACATTTGATATCGCAGCTCGTAGTAAAACAAGAGCAAAAGCAGATGTAATATTTTAATAAAAGTACTTCAATTTAATTTTACGTGTATCTACGTGAAAATCCAACTGTACAAGTTTTCGGTAAGCGGATGGATGGACAGACGGATTGGAAACATACCTACTTTTCTATACCGCAGACGCCTCCTGAAAGTTGCAGTTGTTACTCACAATTAATATATTCTGTAGAGAATATTAACTTAATTCAAATAGGAGGTGCAATTTTCATAAAAATATGAAAACCAAAATGTAAAAGATTATTTGTAGTTTCAAGAAATTTTACTGAAATACTTAAAACCGATTAGAAGGTATTATGCTCTGCGATAATTCCTAAAATTCCTACTCCTCAGGTTGTGTAATTCTGAAAATTTACTCTCATGAGTAGCGCATAAATTCAGAGGCTTCCCTGCAGCTCCCCATTTCGAATGCCACAGAGCAATAAACGGCAAATGACCGCTTTTCTGTAGTAATTTACGGATGTCCTTGCCATCGAACGAACAGTCGGACTCCAGGTTATGAATCAACACGTGATTGAATGGCGCAAAACGTTTGCAGCTACATAAAAGCGTGTGCAACTGTATGTGCGTGCATCCATACTAGAGAGGACCCGTACATGTATGTGTGTACATACGCATGTATCGGCGAGAGGAAAGTATGTTAGAAGGACGCCATGTTTGTGACGAGCGGAGAGGCATTCGAGGAAGCGATGAAGGTGTGGTGATGAAGTTGACAGGTGGTGAGGATCATCATATAATTGATTTCAACTGGAAGTTATTACTGATTTTCTAAAATCTAAAGAGATATGAAAGACTATTTTGGTGGTTTTTGCGGAATTCATTCGTTCGTTCCAAAAAGTGACTGCAAGTCCAGGATACAGAAAAACGAAGAAATAACACGACAGTTGATCTCAATTCCTGCTTTTACATGCGTTCGTGGCCAACCGTGTAAACATCAGCTTCTTGTGGTTGTCACCATAAAATGTACCGTATAATTGCACCGCATTCTTTCCCACTTCTCCTCGTCTCCTCTCTTCCTCTTCCACATGTACACACCACGAAACTTAATCTAGTTGAAAGCAAAAACATGAAGTTTTTATCCTTCACGGATTCCGGTTTCCTTTTCTAGCCGTCACTGCAGCTTCTCACTGCTGTAAATGACATTTTGTCACGTCTGATTGTTTGTCAGCACTTTATTGTTCATCGCAGCGGTACGTCGGTGAGTTTCTCTTGCCGTTCTTCCGTTCTTGCTGCTTCAGTTTTCACTTCCTGCAGCAGACAAGTTCTGATATCTTCTTCGTTCCCATCAGCAGCTGGTTGTTAATGACACTTGGCAAGCTGCGAAAACACGCTTGTGTTCGTTCGTGTTGGTATGCAGGCAAGCGGACGTGTGCGCGTGTGTCTGTTTGTCGCACGTGTTGGCGTGCATGTGTCACAAGTAGACAAATGAGATGAACTGAGCTGACAAATGAATATTGTTTTCCTAGTTAATAGTTTGTGTCTTCTTCATGGTTTTCCTGTTTTTGTTTGTTGCGGTGTTCGGTGCTGCTGATGTGATGTTGTTGTGGTTGATGTTAAATTTTAGAACAATCATTCATTAAGTAATCTGAACAAACTTATCATTTTATTGGAAATAGAAATTTCAAGAGTGAAACTTCTGTTTTTCACACATTTTCCACATATAGTCAATTTTAAAGAAGCCAACCAATTTTGTTACGTGAGAAAATCAGAGAAGTTGGCAATGAACAGACAGAAAGCACACAAACGCAAAATTAAAATGGTTTTGGGAGAACCATAAAATCGAAAAAAATCCAAAGTGGAAACTTTGCTTGCGCAAAAACTGACGAAATTTATTAACTTTTGCTTTTGGCGCTGACTCGCTCCTAAACATGAAATCGATCTCCCGATTCTCGATTCAATTTCAAAACCTCTCTGGAGTTGCGTGCACTGAGTGTGTAAGGAAATCAGCGACAAACTTCGCTGTCGCACGCGCTGTTTCTTCCCTACCACGGAAACGAGTGGACGGCACACCAACAGCAACAGCAGCTCACGAGTATGCAAAGAATTAAAGCTTCCGTTGCCTCGAATCACGACTTCCGTGCGTGCGAATATATCTGCGTGAGTTGCGTGCGTGCTTCTGTTGAAATCTGCGGCAAGCGTGAGTTACTTTTTGCCAGAAGAAAACTTTCTGGTTTAAAGAGAGAGAGAGAGAGAGAGAGAGAGAGAGAGAGAGGAGAATGGCAAAATTTAAATTAAAAAACTCCCGTTTTTCATCCTCCCCACTTGACTCCACACATTGAAATGCTACTTCACAGGAATGGCAACAACTGGACGGACTGCAGCTGGGCCGGGAAACATAATTCTCGTAACATCACGCGATATCCGTAAATGCCTCGTATGTGTGTGCCTATCTCGTCTGTGTGTATTAGTGTACTCTATCATGCATAAAATGAATTAGATATTAAAAAATTTAATATCGTTTTTAAATAAGAAATTCGAATATCAAATTTTGAGCGTTCTTTAAAAAGCTTCGTTTTGTAAATTCCAAGTATGTTGTAGTAAAAACGACACGACAAGAGGAAAACGATAAATCGCAAACGACTGACAACTCCAGTAATAGACGTCAATATTAATAAATTTCTCTCAATCGAATTCTCTCCTTCCAGTCCTCATTCGAGGTTCTTCAGCTGTAGCACTTTTCACATCATCATCGCTAAAGTAGCGTAAAGTAAAGTCGTACAACTCCAGCCTTTGTATGCACGGTGCAAGAGTTGGCAATCATCGCGGTGAAGAGGCAATCAACTGCGACTGCCAATCACCACCGAAGAAATGCACTTTCTCGCCTCATCACATCAAATCGCAATCAATTTGATTTACGTGAGGCCGCGTTTTAATATCGCTGGCATTTCAATTTAGCGAATTTCAATTACGCTCTACAGAAATTGTTGAATTTTCGCAATTTCATTGCACGCCACATTCACTCGAAATCAACGGCAATCGCATTGAGTCAGACTGTCAGTTAGACAGTCAGAAAGTGAATCAGACGTGACAGTCAGACATCCAGTCAGTCAGTCAGTTATTCAGCTCGCGCTGATATCTTGTTGACCTGAAAATCTATTTGGATGGCGTTGCATCTTTCAGCGCGATTTTCGATTTTCCCTTCGATTTTCCCTTCGATTCGCTTTTATTTTCGAGTTGGACATTAAATGAAAATTATTCCGTTTATTTATCGTGCTTAAATCAAGTTCAGCTCAAGCGAGATAAAAGTCGAGAGCGTCCAAGGTAATAAAATATCGAAATCAATATCTCGGAATTGAGGAAGATTTCAATATCTCGAATTTGGTTGTCTGGTTTGTCTCGTAGGATTTTGCATAAAATTTCCGTGATGGAAAAGCGCTCACTTGTTGTGGTTGTTGCAAGGTGGAGTGAAGAAGGTATGAATTAATTTAACTGGCATTCGCACGACACAGGAAATCAAAAGGAAATCGCAAGCAAATTTACTGTAGTAAAATTGGCATAACTTATTGAATCATTTGATTCGGGTTCGAAGTCATTATAGCGATTTTTTTTCGTTGTCTAAGATAGTCGCAGTCATCCAGACGCCTGTTTGTGAGATCTCGAATGCGTGCACCGCCTCGTTTTCGTTATTATGAACGGAATATGAAAATATACAAGCTGTTCTATCATGAAACAACAGGAATTACAACAGAGAAAAATTGTTTTCATAAATAAGAAAAACAAAAAGGAAACGCAAATACAAATATTCGGAATCCGATGATTTTTCACGTGCATTGCATAATATTACATATATCTGTAAAATAAGTTTACTTTGCATATACAGATGAGCCTTGATAGATTGTTTAAACAAGCAGCAAAAGTCAGTTTAAACAATTTATTTGTGCGTGCGGACCACGAAAATAATTCACAAATGCACTGAGTTAATGTATTCCTTCCACGTTTACACACGCGATTGTGCATTCTTTTGCATTCGTAAATATTTACACGTGTTTATATTTATGTGAAATGTTTCGATAATCGCAATGATTTATGCTGTTTAAATAGCTGCAACTGCCAACGAAACATGTTGCTCTACAAGGCCAATAATGAGACAATATTTGCCTTATCATTTCAATAAATAATTTAATGTGGCAGCACGGAGCCATACAATGCGTGCAAGTAAATGCGACGCGTATTTAAATGCAGTAAATTGAAAAAGTTTTGATTCACCGTATGCGTTGATCGGCATCTTGATCAACGCATTCGGCGTTGGGCTTTTCAAGCGTGGGCTTTCAAGCCCAGACCACTCAGTCACCAAGTCAGATTTACAATTATTATTAACTTGGAGCTTTAAAATAAATATATTCCAAATCTTTGCAAAGAAATTCCTGTTTTTTTCAAGAAATCCCTGAATAACTGAAGATATTGGATTCCAAGATTTCATACTTACATTACAATTTCGTGAAATAACTTCTTACTTCCATGCCAATAAATCCATAATTTCATTCCGATTGCTTTCGAGAGCGCTTCATTCCATCACTGCATTCGTGACCGGAGCGGAAATGAAGAAGAAAATCACTTTCCTATCTGGGAAACCGCACTCGTTGGGCAGAAACCAAAGCAGAAAGTAGACGACGGACGACACTACGTTTTATCACCCTTTATATTCTCACTGCAGCATCTGCAGACAGATATGCAGACAAACAAACATTCATCGCCCTCTTCACTCCCTGTCACATAAATTCTCACCACAAATTCCAATCGAAGTGAGGATATCAGATTTCTGAATGCGAATTGAAAGGTAAATTCCTAAAATTCGTTGACTAGCTGAGAATGCGGTCTGACATTAAATTGAGTGGAAGCTAGTTGACCAAAAATCAGCCCAGGTTTTGAAACCGCAGGCAGAGTTGATTTATTTTGTAGGAATGCCTTGAATGCAGGGGATTCAATTTTTTTAATATGATTTCGAAACGATTTTTACTTCAAATGCCCGTCTTTCCTCAATTTTTCCACTTGTCTGTCATCCATTACTCAGTTTTCATTTAATCTACATTCGCGTAGCTTATTTCTTATTTTTCAATTAACCTCTAGTGGGACCTTTTCTCAAAAAATGCAAAGTTTAACACCTGTCAGCGACTCGTCATTGTTTGGCAGGGTTTTGGGTGTAAATTTTCGAATATTTCAACTACGAACTGTAACCTCAACATGCAAAATGGACTTTTGAAATTTCGTATTTTCAATAATGAATACTGACATCAGACCCTTGATTGCATTGTAAATTTTCGATCGATTTCTGCTGGAGTTATTCTAATTCCCAGCATTCTTCGCACAAATTTATAATGTTGCTCGTGATTTCTCGAAACTAAATTGAAATGAAAATGCTTTGTGTGTGACTCACATTTACAAGATCCACGTCATTCGACGCCACATCCTCGACAAGCTGGACAAGTCCTGAAGTCCTTCGGCGTGAAGTCTGTCTTCAGGCACGTGGTTGGAATGAGTTCTGCGGGAACTCTCGACATTCGTTCACTCAGCCAGATGGTGACGAGGCATATTGAAGGCATTTAATATTCTAACCATGAATATTAAATTAAATCCAAGAACGAAGACTTCAATGATTTCTGTGCATAATTAATAGAACGTGTGTATGTGAGATAAAACGACAACTGCAATCTTGATAATTTAAAGGTTTGTGTTCAAGATTTAAAGTGCGGAATTAAAGCGAAACCGAAACAATGCGACTCTACTTGGAGCTCCACGTGAGGAAGGCAACGGCTGAGCGGGCAGATGTTCGAATTGGTCAGAAATTTAAAATTAATGAGTTGTATTTTAAGTGGCGCAAAATTGTTGCTGTTCATTACGCGGCGCCACAAGTGAAATGCGAGGAAGGCTTGCACTTCGAGGAATGCATTAAATAAATTAAATACTTCGTTGCTGAGCAATAATAACAGTGAGGCAAAAGTGAGAAGCAGTTGGTGCGGAGGAATTAATATTAAAAGGAATTCGAAGAGCAGATGCAGCATAAACGCACACTTAATTGTTTTTAATTATACGATTGCAATTGTGGCGAACGCAATAACAGCAGCAGAACCGACGACAGCGACAACAACAATGCGCACGAAAGTACGACAGGAGTCAATGCAGATATTCTCTCGGATATAAATATTTGTAATAATCTCTTGTTGTTGTCGGTGGTTCTCTTAATTGCACTGTGTTGTTGTTGTAGCTGGTACTGCTGGTACCCACAAAAATTCGTTTCTTTTTTAATTAACAAAAATTACTTTACAATTCCAAATAATCTGATTTAACGTGAGCAAAAATTTAGCTTTGTGTTGGGGCTTCAATTAGTCGCGTATATTAAATTAAGATAAAACTTTATTAATTTTATAGTTATTTTTTAATTTAATTAAATATTTAAGTCGCGGAGAGGAAGGAATGAGCAACAAAAACAGCGAGAACTATCAGGAGCAGAAAAACTGCTTGTGTGAGACAAAAAATAAACAACTGAGCTGATGGATTCTAAATCCAAGCAGAGGCACGCATACGCACGTGACAAACAGCAAAAAGAACAAAGCAAACACAAACAAGCAAACACAACAAGCAAACACACACCAATGCAAACAAAGAAAAACGCAAACACAAACACACAGAATCACACGTGCAACGAGCAACGTGGCCACTAAATGGCTGCGTGTACAAAATCCATTTCAATCTGAACATTTTAGAGTCCTTTTCTGGGTTTTTTCTGTCACTACACTCGAGTTTGCCGCATCTTTATTGTCTTTATACTCGGCATCCTTTCGTGAGTCAAGCGTCAGCTAGAATGCTTTATCCTTGCCTGAGTGTCCTCCTTGCATCGAGCACTGGACTCTGAACGGCGCCAGAAGGGTAGATGGGAACCAGTTACCAAAATCAACATTTGGCAATCCAGTGACAGAGTGCAATAACAGCAAGTACACAACAACAACAACAATGACGTGCAGCAAGTGTTTTAGCCATGGCTCTGACTGCAGTCATATGTTCAGATACTTGAACCTGAACGTACAAAAATACAGACTCATGACTCGCACGTAAATATAGCGTGGACTGTAGTAATAATGGCAGCCCGTTGACTCATTGGCTGGTCTGAGTTTTAACCTTCCTATAGCATCATTCGCGGATATACGGCCTCCAGTTAGGGAAGGAACGCGTACATTTTTGGCATGTTGTTTGAGAGCTATTAAAGAGGACAAGATAGACACAGGAGTGTATTTTTATATATGTGTATTTATATGTCTGCTTGGTCAATCCCTAACTTGATTTCCTGAGTGCGTCCGTTTGTATCTAGACGATCCGTTTGTTTCAAAATACGATCCGCTGTATGAAGAGAGGAATATTAAGAGAGGAATACTAACAAAAAGAATTGATAGGCCATTCATTGGCAAACACAATGCGAATGTCAAAATTTTGAAATATACTCGCGATGCTGTTTTCCACTGATAACGCTGACTGATTGCGGAGGAGACGGGAAAGAGGTTAGGGATTTATTCGACTAGCTCGGCCAATCCATCCAGGCAAGATTCCTAATTCAACAACCAAAATTCGGTTTGCTGTTTGGAAAAATGGCTGCATCTCTAAATCAGCATCTGCAGCTACATATGCATGCATGTGTGTTTCATCGCTGCAACGACCAGTTTATAATTGGTACTCGCAGAACCACACTGAATATATTTCAGTCAAGAGGAGAGTCCAGTCATTTCTGGACGCGAACGTTGACGTTTTCCTCGCGAGAAAGCAAATCGTCATCAACGTTTTTTCCAAAAGAGTGACATTCCATTTTTTTTTCAAAGGAGTGAAATACAAACTGTCTGTCTGTTAGACAAACTGTCATCCAGCATGGAGAAGACGCGGACGACTACAAATGCAGAACGAGTACAGTCGCGTTAGCATCCGAATAGTCAGGATAAATGAATGCGCCAGCAGGAGAGCGTTGATATTTTGTGCACACAATTCCTGGCCAGAATGGTTGACTGACTGATTTTGGAAATACCAGTGACGTATGATCATCGCCAAATGAGAGACAGTATCACTAACCAACTTGGAATGATAGCCGATAGATAAGTTATTGACTACAAGTTTTATAATTATTTCAAATTATCTTTCTTTTAAAAGAAGAGATTATAAGTTGAAACAATTTTAAGAAGCGTCGTCAAATATGTCTGAATTTTTACCTGTATTATAATCCTGTGCAGCACACTAATGCTCTACTAACCCAATTTTTTCTAAAGCGCTTTTGTTGGTTCAGCTCCAAATCCGTCTACCAGTAAGAAGGAATTGTTGGCAACAAAGCCACTTTTGTATTTATTGTGTGCGATTTGTTGAGGTTACAAGTGGAAGCGACAAAGTTTATATTCGTGAGGCTGTGGATGCACACAAAAGACAGCCGAAACTTTTTACTGCTTCGAGCGAAGCTCGCACGATTCCTTACAATGAAGGACGGAAATGGGGGAAAAGGAATTCTGGTATTACAGTAAGTCCTTATCTTACGTGGCTCTGTGCAAGTTCTTTACTTTACTTTACTGTGAAGTCACATGTTCGTAAGTAGTTTGGCGTGTAAATCTTAATTTAAAAGTTGAGAATTTGAGAATCTAATAAATTTAATCTTCTATATATTATATATAAAAATGTATATAAAAACGAATGTTTGTTTGTTCTTGCCTTGATTCGTATGCATATTTTTTAGTTTGATTTTTTGACCCAAATGAATTCTTGAATTGAATTGATTTGGCAGTCATCCCGCGGCACGTTTAACATTGAAAAATGGCGTGCCTATCATTCTTTTCCGAAACATGAAACCAACATAAACTTGCCAGCGATACCAGGCTTTCAGTGAACAGTATGATGAACAATATCATCGAAACTACAAATTGGTCGCTCTACACCTCAAGACTGAAAAAAACGCCTCACGAACTTTAGAAGCAGACGAGCAACGGGAAGCAAGACTGAAAACCACTTGAGTACGCAGTGTTCAAGTTCGTTAGTCTGAAACAGATGAGCAACGGGAAGCAAGGCTGGAAACGCTCGAGTCTGGTCGTCTGAAACAGTCGAGTAACGGGAAGCGAGACTGGAATCCATTCGAAAATGCAATGCTCGATCCAAACGAACACTGATTTAAATCTTAAAATCATCGCATTCCATTACGATGTTAATTATGATTTGTGAAAACATTCTATTTTGTGAAAAAATTTCTGTATTAAATATTTTCCGTGTAATTGATAAATATTTTCTGTATAAGAGAACAACAGAAATTAAAGAATTAAATAAAATGTGTATTTATTGAAATTTAATAAGACATTAAAAATTTTCTGGAAAATTGTTCCGCATATTTTTCGCTTTCTGGGCAACGCTTTTCGCTTTCTCGGATACGTAAGGAACTCGTTTCGGATCCACAAATGCATGTTTTCATTTGTTTTCTGCCTAAATGACAAGTAAGTTTAAATAAAATTTGTTGGGTTTAAAATAATATAATATTGAGTTTAATTAATTAGAAAATTATCTGCTTAGTTAGACATAAATGTATATGAAATTTCAATACGGCCGACAGAAGTAAATACCAACATTAAAAACAGTTAAAGAAATACAACCGATAAAAAATGTTTGTGCTTTTTTTTACCAGAGGGCGGATGAAAGTCACACTTCGCTAAAGAACTCGTTTGCGAATCGTGTACGAATCTTTAGTGAATTCGAGGACGAACTCCAGAGATAACTCTGATAACTCCAGAGTTATCTCTGACGAACTCGCTGGCGGATCGTTAAAGAATCATAAACGAATTGCAGAAATGGAAGACCGCCTTCGTTATCGAATCTTTCACGAAATCTTTCTCGAACAAATATTCCGAGATCGCGGCATCGTCTCGAATTCGAAACGAATTCGAACCCTAAAGTCTTACAAACTTATAATACTCGAAAAACTATATACTTTCTATACTTGTAAAGCTTACAGATGCAAAGTAGGTTTTGTTATAATTTTTTTAATTTCAATCGAAGTATGCGAGGAACTTAAAAAATTTGTATTTTTATGCGAGAATATTCAAAAATTTAAATCTCAAAAAATATTTGGAGAAAATATTTCTGTCCTTAAAATTAACGCAAATTTTTGAAAATGGAAGAATTTGGAAACGACCAGAGCAGAGAGCAAGAAGAGTGTGATCCTCCGCTGCAGGCAAACCTTTTTCCGGAGCTCCGACGTGCGTCTCCCTCGGAAGAAAATGACTACATCTCGGCAGTACTTGGCGACTATTCGGTGGCGAAGCAATTCATCGGTTCGAGCACCCTCGGCATCGACCCTCCCGATACGATGCAGTTGAATAGCGGTTGGCTTCATTCGCTGCCACAATCCTACCCGCCGCCGCTACAGCCACACACGAAGCAAGAAACCTTCAACGAGCTCGAATATTGCCGTGGCGGTTACCCAGGGCAGCCAGAGAAGACATACTTCAGCTCGGCTGGAGGAATGGCGCCAACAAAGACGACGTGGTCATCACCTTCCAACATCATGGCCAACGCTTCGCACTCTTTTTTGCAACCGCCTGTAGCGAGTGGAGCGATTCCAGCAAAGAGAAAGGCGGAAGGCGGAAAAGCGATTCCGGCAAAGAGGAAGAGAATTTAAAGCCGCACAGGCAGTCCTCATTGCCAACTCAACCCCATCAAATTCTGGAGCACCTATTCACGATTCTCCAATTCAATCGTCCCCACACACACAACAATCGTGGCCACACTAGTCAATTCTTCTCGTCAATTATATATATATATATAAATTTATTTATTGTGCAACCTAATGAAGGAAATGGAGGAGGAAATCGCATTTTTATTAAATGAAAGTGAAAGTGAGAAGCTTGAAGAAAATTGAAAATAAATCTTTATTTTTCTTTGTCAGCAATTGCTTGCTGGCCATAATATCTCATTTTCCGCTACTAAAAAAATGTTCAGAAGCCTTGAAAAGATTTCCGGCCTATTTAATTTGATTATAATTGAATTAAATAGACCGAAAATGAAATAATTTCGAATATTTTAATTTTCAAAATTGGAAATATAAAATGTCAGTTGTTTAGTATGTAAACAAATCAAAAAATGGTGTCATTCAGAGGGTGGCTCAGAGGGTAAAAAGTATCTTAAAACTGGCAGCACTTTGGATCAAATTGGCATCTAATAACAAACTCCTCTATATAACAAAGAATATTTGGCTCATAATCTCTATGTTGTTAAATTTTTTCCTGAATTTTTTTACTTCTGCCTACCTAGTGTGTATATCTAAATTTCTGGCTGTGCGGTGTATGAGAATATCTGCCGTCATTGCTTCCTGATTCATCATGCACATTAAGTCATCGCAACCAAAATTATTTAGAGTCGGAACAAACAAACACCAAGTCCGACGTAATATTCGAACCCCCAACTACTCTACAGAAAGCAAAATACTAGAATAATTATAAGATACTAAACACAGGACCAATCCGTAAAAACCAGTAAAGGAAAAATCTCTGATATTTACCTATCTCTAGGCGCAAAACACAAAGTGGAACGCATAATGGACCCAAATACCCAGAACACAGAAAGGGATGCTTAAAATACCAATTAAGAACTATAAGCTACCTGTGCGCAACTTTCACCAAAACAACAGCAAAACAATAAATCTAACCCAGCATCAATTATTTATACCTTTAACTCTTTGATAGCTGCGATTCTGACACCACTGAACCTGATACGAGATCAGTTTTTTCATGCAAACTAATAACGACAAATTAGAACCAGCAAAATTTATGGTTATGATTTAATCCAAAAGTGCTGCCAGGTTTGAGATACATTTTGCCCTCTGAACCACCCTCTGAATGGCAGCATTTTTTTATTTGTTTACATACTAAGCAACTGACATTTCATATTTCCAATATTTGAAAATCAAAATTTTAAAGGTTCTCGCCTTCACTTTCATTTAAAAATAATGCGATCTCCTCATCCATTTCCAAGGACGATTGAATTGGAGCCAATCGTGGGTAGGTGCTCCAATATGTGATGGGCAATGAAAACTGCCTGTGCGGCTTTAATTCGCCTTCCTCGCTGCCAGATTCGATTGAGCTCGAGTGCGAGCTCTCGTTGCAACTGGAGGACGAGGCAAATTGCTCCTTGCGATCGTCGTCGATTCCGTCAGCTTCAAATCCTCTTTCAACGTTGACTTGGAAGGCTTCATTGCAGCATCTCTAGTTGTCTTACGCGTCTGCGTGCCATTTTTGGTGGGAAGCGGATTTTGGCGCATACATTTTATCGTCGCCTGCGAGACACGACCGCTGTGTGTGGGTGGCCCAGGTGGGACCAGGGAAAGTGACTCTAAGGATGAATCCAGTGTTGAGATAGCGAAACGTTTTTGTTCCAATAAATCCTGTTGTTTTTTCGGCAATGGCGACGTTGCAGGCGGTTGCAAAAGAGAATGCGAAGCGCTGGCCGCGATGTTGGAAGATGATGACCGCGTCTTCTTTGGTCGCGTCATTCCTCCAGCCGAGCTGAAGTATGTCCTCTCCGACTGCCGTCGACCGCCACGGCAATATTCGAGCGGCTCGTTGAAGGTTTCTTGCTTCGTGTGTGGCTGTAGCGGCGGCGGGTAGGATTGTGGCAGCGAATGAAGCCAACCGCTATTCAACTGCATCGTATCGGGAGGGTCGATGCCGAGGGTGCTCGAACCGATGAATTGCTTCGCCACCGAATAGTCGCCAAGTACTGCCGAGATGTAGTCATTTTCTTCCGAGGGAGACGCACGTCGGAGCTCCGGAAAAAGGTTTGCCTGCAGCGGCGAATCACTGTTTCCAAATTCCTCCATTTTCAAAAATTTTGCTTTAATTTTAAAGGCAGCAATATTTTTTCCAAATATTCTTTGACGTTTCAGTTTTTTAAAACTGAATTTTCCTCGCATACTTCGATTGAAAATAACAAAATCATAACAAAACCTACTTTGCATCTTTAAGCTTTACAGGTGCAAAGTAGGTTTATAGAAAGTATATAATTATTTTTTGGAGTATTAAAAGTTTTATAAGACTTATGGGTTCGCTATTGGGGTTGTGGTTGTAGTTGTTGTTTTTAGTTGGTGCTTCGGACTTGTTGACTGTTGTGTCCACTATCAGCTCAAAACTATTATGAGAGGAAAAGGCGTTGAATGGGATGTTGGGCTGTTGGATGTTGGATGGTGGAGTGTGTTAGTTGGAAAGGCGGTAGTGTGCAACTTGTAGGGGTTGTTGCAATGGAATGGCGCAGAGTGTGAAAGGGTTCAGGACGGAAAGCGGAATTGAAATGATTTACTTTGAACTTTTATAAAGTGATAGAATTTTAAAATTGAAACATGTGATTTAATTATTTAGTTATAAAATATCTAATTGAATCACATATGCGACTTCGTAAGCATTTTCTTTAATTTAGAGCGATAATATATTGTATTTATTTTTCAATTACATTTGTAAGAAAACTGTTCGAACTTACAAGAGTTCGGTGTTAGCAATGCTGGCTGCAGTCAGCGTTAGGTCGAGATGGTAACCCTGAAATTGAACAGCATCCGTTGCCATGACAACCACAAGAAAATAATTGTTACTTGGTGTAAACAAGAAGAAGAGCGTTTTCTATTCATTCTGTATTAATTTATGGAAGTTGATTGTGTAAGAATCATTGTGTAAGATTAAAACAGATCATTGTGTAAGATTAAACTCTCAATTGCAGAAAGGAATGCCTGGGAAGAGTTGAGTGGCCTCGTTCTCCTCTGTCAGCTGATACTTGAAGACCTGAAGAGAACTGAAGATTATAACGAGAGGTCACTCTTGCAGCGGGCTGATCTGTCCACAATGCAACGGCAGAGACTAAATAATTTTGGTTGCGGTGACTTAATGTGCAGGATGAATCAGGAGGCAATGACGACAGATATTCTCATACACCGCACAGCCAGAAATTTTGGCATACACACGAAGTATGTGACCCGATATCCCACTTTGCATGACACATCATTCGGATACTGGCTTGGTTCTTCTGAAAACAAGTCTGGAGAGCTAAACACACGGCCAACGCTGACTATATAGAACTACAATATATAGAATATGTAACTATCTTCCGTATGTATACATTATTATATAACATAGAATAATAGTTAATAAGGTTACCACTGAAGTTAGTAAACACTTCGGCAACAAAAGTGCGGAAACATAAGAGAAATAATTTCTTATTTTTCCGATGAAAATTTTTCTGTAAACGTTACCTCGATTCTAAGAAAATCTGTTTGAAAATACAAATACAGATAATAAAAATGCTCAATAAAAAGCAGTTTATATTTCAAAAGATGGTGAAATTGTTTTGCAATTTAAAAAATATAAACGAATGCAGTTAAAGCAAAAAATCGATTTTACTCCCGTGCATTTTTGAGAGTAAAAAAAATCATATTTCTCTCTGTTATGCATTGTGGAAAGAGCTGTAAGTATAAGAAAATCCGTATAAAAATGGACTGTTGAAGGACGCTATAGTAATGTAAGACATTTACGCCTCGGATCAAATATAAGGCTTGGAAGCATGCCAGTAAAAATTTTACGTTCTATAACATTTCAAAGGGTGAACTGATTATAGTAAGAGCGTCAAATATTTCGCACAAAGAAATTAACAAACCCCATTTTCTTTATATACACGCTCGTCCTTGGAACTCATTAACTAACAATTAGTTTGTGTACGCACTGGCGTGACAAAAACTAAAAAATAACACTTTTAGGCTGCATTAAAGTTAATATTCAAATAGGCTAACACAGAGTAAATGCGGTAATAAAGAATACCTTACGACTACCATATGAATTACTTCATGAATTTGTTCCTTAAACAGGCAAAGCGTCCTCTTTATCATGCAACAGTTTCGTGTGCATCTTAATTCAGAATTAAGATGCAATAAAACAAGATATCGTCTTATTATGATTTAGCAGGGGTACTGGAAGATCCTACAGGTGGTGGGTATCAGGTTTTGGCCTGGCCAAACACAGACTGCTTGTTATTATCTAATTATGATTTCTTTCGAAGGAGAGCGAAATAACCTGCTAATCTCGTGGATGAAATAAACTTCAAGGTAGTTTACAGCTGCCTAATTTCTTTTCTTCAAGTTCTCCAATAGAAAATGAAAATACTTGAATATTTTCACCACCACCTCTTTTGCGATTTATATTTCCCCACCTTGTCTGTGTATCTTTTTGGTTGTGCCGTGACTATGCGTAGCTGTAGTTAATTTTGCAATCTTAAAGAATCAACTCCTCTTGGTTGTGTATTTAAGTATCACAAAACTTTTCGTGTAAAATTTGCGCTAACAAAATTCACAGCAATTTGTACAGCGATATTCATTCTATAAACCTTTCTATGAAGTTCTTCAACGCGTAAAAGCGGTTTAAAAATTGCACAAGGAAAACTTTGTAAAACGTTTCGTTGCCACGGCTGCAATGAATGATAATGCCGCGCAAAGTAGAAATTTCCTCAGAAATATTTCCGGGAAGATTTTCAGTAAGAGAAACTTTCAGTAGAAAATCATTTGAACTAATTATTTTATGAAAGTCGTAACATTTGTTGCACTTTTTTGATGGGGAATTTGGAGCGATGGTTGTGCAGCAGGTGATAATAATGTTAAGGGAGATGATTGCCGCTTAAACTAATCTATTTAATGATCTCGTGCCAGTTAGCCGACTACATTCTCCGAAAACCCTTTACAAAAGAATGTTTTGAAAAAGCTTTTATTTTTTACTTTGCTTTTATGCAGCAATTTCATCAGCGACGTGGTAATTGTGTACGCCAAGCCTTCACAACCCTTTAAATGCGATTCTACTGCTCCAACTCTCCCGATCGAGTTCTCCTCCGCGTTGCTGTTCGTTCGAAAACAAACAGCCAGGAAACCTATTTATGCACGCTCGAATGCAAAAGCGCGACAAGCAAAGGAACCCCCAGAAGGCGTTGAAAGGGCGAGTCCGACGCTCTTATATTTATTTCCCTCATGCCTTTCAGTCTCGTGCTTCAGCGCCTCAAATGCGTTTTAGAATGAACGCAAATAAATTAAAGAAAATAAAAAACGCAACCGAAGTAAAATACGGACGATGCGCCAAAGGAAGGACTTTCGAGTAGATGATGACGGGGCAAACAGGGGGAAAGGAGAAGGATAAAATAATGCAAACGTACTTATATTTAAATGCAATCAAATAAGGAAGCAGTCCTGCAATTCCAGCCGCATTCGAGTAGAAGGAATCCAATTAAAGCCCCACACAGCCGGGGGAGGAAATACGAATAGAAAGATCGGTCGTCGGGTCGCTAGAATAGTCGGTCAGTAGGACCCGCCGGTGCTTCTTGTAGAGGGCGCTGCTATACCAGCAGGGGACGTAAAATCCTCTCTTCACTCTTCGCTCTGCTCTAATTGCAGTCTTCTCTAGATGACTTCACTCCTTTACTGTTCTTTTGTTCCTCGTGGAAGCGTAACGTGTTTGTACTTCATTTGGAGTCCTTTTCTGGTTTCTGCTGGTTTTCCCTCTGGTATTCGTGTACTTTTAAAAGCTTCCCTCTTGACTTGGTTTGTGGTGAAGCGCAGGGCCGTCCACAGATTACTTCTAACAAAATTTGTCTACTTTTCTCAATTTTTAGTCCTCTTACAACAGAACGGTTACAGGGCGAGTAACCCCCAATCCCCCTACAAGCAAGCGGACCTGATGCATTGAAGGAACTCTTGCAATCTCTGCCGGAGAAGCACATAACTTTAATCTATTTTTAATTTCAGTAATTGCATTTCGGCTGCGCCAGCAACATTTCTAATCCGTAAACCTAAAACTAGATTTCAATTGTAGACTTAAAACTAGACTCTTTAAATGCTCTTTAGTTTTTGTACGTGTTGAATTTCCTTAATTGCTTAAATTTTTTTGAAATAGTCCTACATTCCCCCTTAGTTTTCCTTCAGTAAAACCAAATCTGCGTTTACGCTCCCCTCACACACTGCAGTTTATTGAAAACAAAGGGACTTGCAAGACTGGACACAAACGGAAATATAATACGGAAATAATTCAGATGCCATACTTCAGCAATAGTTTTACAAACCTCCCCACCAAACCCATCCATCCAATAGTTTCTCCTCTTTAAATTTAAACTGGATTGTGTTTGTCGTACTATATACGCAAAATTGTATTTTCCACTAATTAGTAGAAAGAATGAACTACAGAACTCATCCTGCCATTATCCTCGCATCCATCATGACAAAGTTTTCGGGCCTCCGCTCCACCACTCCACCTCTTCACCCCACGCGTTCAACTGAAAAGACATAAAATCCAATTTTAATCCCGCTCCCAGCTTCACGGTGGAATCCCGACTGTATTTTTTCCATTGCAGCTCCAGTCTTTATTCGGCCCTCGAGATATTTGACTTCTGTGTTTCTGTCTTTCCGTTTTTCAACGTTTTTGTTCTAAAAATCTTCCCCCGTGGAAATTTTTATCCTGAACGGAAGGGCAGACGTCAACCAACCCCTTGTATTTGTAGGAAAAGTAAATTGAAGAGAAAAGTTTTTGCTCCTCTACTCAGTTGGCTTCATTTTCGATTCGTCCTCACGTTGAACGATCTGCTGCTGCGGTGTTTATTTTTAAATTTCCCTCCTTGGCAAGTTGGCTTTGTTTTCGACTCCGCAGGCTACACTTAACCTTCGCGCTGAAGCTTGTCAACACTTTCTTGGAAGAACGGAATTCGGTCGTTTAGCAGGAAGGGGATTTTTTGGCTGAAGCATTGCGCCCGCGGGTAGTTTACATTGTTTTTGATCTTAATTGCATTCGAAACAAGGAGCTTTAGTTCAAGTTGCTGTGGATAGGATTTAGTATTTGGAGGAAAAGCACACGAAAAACTAAAAACTGCAAGTTAAAGCGGGGGATCTGAAATTAAAGATTCGTTTATCTGGCGTTGTTTTAGTAGAAATCTTTAAAACAATTGTTTTCTCGGCTGCTCGTTGCTGGACTTCAAGAACCAGTTGAAAATTGTGCAAAAAAACTCGCATAAATTAAACAGGAAGTCTTCTGCAATCACTTATTCTCTATTACTTCTCTCATAATTTCTCCTTCTCTCTAACTTCAGATAAACTTTGGCTTCGGTTCTTAAAGTTGTTGCTTTTAATGGTTTTTGCGTAATTTTCACTTGAACAGCGGAGCGGAATTGAGCTCGTTGGTGTGCTCTTCGCTGTGTGTTTGTGTGGTCGTCGTGCTGGCGCGGAGAAGGAAGTTATAGCCGCTCTTTATTACGCCCGGAGAGCTGCAGCCAACAACTGCAGCAGAACTTTCGCTAATTATGAAGGACATCAATATTCATAAGCTTTCGTTTCCGGCGCAAGTTATGACAGCCGCACAGCTGCTGCCGGCGCCAGCAAGACCAACAGTCAACGTATCGCTTTTCTTGTGCGGCTTATTGTTCCTCCTTCTCACCTCTTATTTGCACCTTTTTTTACTACTTTAGTAGTGAAGTTTTTCACCAAACTTTCTTTCGCTTTACGTTTTCGACCGAGTTTTTTCGAGTTTTATTCTTTTTCCCCCACAGTTTTCCTCACATTTTATATGTTTTCTTTCTGAAGTTTTTTAATTAATTTACTGCTTTTTTCAAGGCGGTTTAAGAAGCTTCTTGAAGAACTTTCAGAAAAGTCCTTTTTTCCCTTTTTTGTGTAAACAAAACTAAAATTTGTGGTGCATTTTTCAAAGATTGGATGATCGCGTTCAACTTTGGTTTTCTTTGCAGACAAATACTTTCCTGCCACATATTCAGGTGCGAATTGTAGCGTTAAAAAGTAGCATTTCGAGGTTGCTTTCGCGTTGACGCTGTCGGTTTCAATGCTCCAGTAACTTTCGTTGTTTCCGTGAAGCTTTCATTGAAACAATAATTGCTCGCGGTTCACCTTTAATTAGGCACGAAGGAGAGCAACTCGAAGTCCTGGGGAAACCAGGGAGCAGCCGACAAAGTTTTAATGGATTTTCGGCTTGTCGTTCAGTGGCAGCGCGAAGGTTGGAAGCTAAACTTGCTGCGAGCTGCAATCTGCTCGCATTCACAGGTTTTCGAATCATGTTGGGGCGAATAAACACGGACGCACATCCCTCCACACAGCCACTCGCAGGTGCGCCAACACACACGCACGCTACCAGGATGCAAGACCGACGCAAGCTGTCCTGGCGCCGAATAAGCGGCTCATTTATTGTCGGCTGGAACCTCAAATGCGGCGCCCCATTTCGCTCGCGCCTCTCGGTGGCCGCTTTGGATTAGCAGACGCGGCTCTGTAGCTGGACCGCCCACCGCAACGTGGCGTTTGTAACAAGTTTAGAAGCACACGCACGCACACTCACACTACTAAATTCGAAGTTGCGGTTAGCTGAGGATGAAAAATGTTCCCGCAGAACCGCGTGCGGACTGACTTGGCGTGGAGTTCGTTCGGCGTGGAGTTCGTTCGACGCACGTCGCTTGTCAGGTCAATCCAAGGACGCGATGGATTTGCGGAGGAGTGCAGTGGGGAGACTGAAGTGCAGAGAAACCCGAGAGCAGCTTTTCGTGGCGTGCGGCACTCGCGGCTCGCGTTTCGAAGAAGGAGAAAAATGATTGCAGAAAAAGCAGCGGTGAGCGGTTTTGCTCAGCAACAATTTAACTTGAGCGTTAACTGTGCGGTGTAGAAACTCGCTAGTTGGAGTTGTTGGTTTGCGTGTTGCTTGAATTGTTGTTGGTGTGGCTTGTGTTGCTGTTGTAGTTGCCTTCGGCGCGCCATCAACTCGAATATCAATGCGAGGAAGTCAAGATTACATCATTCGTTTCATTAAATGTCAGCGTGAAGTGGTTGTTATTCTGCTGAAAATTAGCAAATATCAACTGAAAATGAGACTTTTTCCAGTTGAAAATGAGAGAAGAGAAATGAAAATCTAAGTTTTCAATTTTAGAACGAGAAGATATCAATTGAAATTGAGATTTTGCATGTGAAAACGAGAAAAGATTAAACAAAAATTAGAAATAAGTAGAAAAGCATTTTCCGAATGGATTAAAAGTTCATGAAATCGTTGAAAATGTATTAAAACGTGTTTTCTCCTCCCCATTGACATCCGCCTCGTGCGTTCTTCTCCTGAACAAAACATCGCATTAAGCTAACAAAACACATTAATAAAATTTATGATAATCATATTTCAGCTTGCTGCACGCGTGAGTTCTGCAGAAAGCAACGCCAACGAAGGCAACAAAGCAACGCCAAAGCAAAGCTTTCATGGTCGCTCATCACTCTTCATCAGCAGCACCGGCGGCCCCACAGGACTCGAGTAAATCATAAAATTCGAGTGAAACCCTTTGCCGAAAAATATGCTCAGCTTGGCTCTTCAACGCGAAGGATGCGCTCGAGCTACAGCGAGCGAGGAGGACGAGTGAAAAGCGTTTGCGTGTCGCTGCTTGAGGATGTTTGAGTCCCTTCGTGCTGCGGCACACAAAGCGGGAAATGGACTCCTCTTAATTTTCATCAGAGTTTCATGTGTTTTGTTGCGCAAATGAAGGCTTCAAAAACGAGCGCAGGGAAGTTGAGTTGTATTTGTTGTGTTTGTAAGGAAATAAATGAGGTCCATGTCACTCTCGAGCATTTCAGAAGCGAAAGGGGAAGAATTTTGCTAATTTCTGTCGAAGCTACACGCATTTTCAGCGATGTAATTCGCCCGCAGAGAGACTTCAAAATTGTGTGTTCACTGCAAGAACATAAAATCGCGTTCTCGTCCGCAGACGAAGCCGATGTTAATATTAATAAAAAGCTAATGACAGCGCTGCGGATGACGGGACTCCACGCTGCACGAAACCTGAAGCGAGGCGGCCGTAAACCAACTTAGTAGCAAAAAATACGAAATCCCGACTTCTGCAGTCACGCGATCCCATTAAATTTGAAGCGCAATTCGAAGATCTGAAATGAGGACACTAAAAACCGCTGAAGGCGAAGAAAGCAGTCGTCAGCCAACACGAGGCGTGATGCACGCCGAAATGCATCCGGAAGACAACACTGAACGGCGAGGAAGGAAGGATGGAAGGAAGGAAGGACAGCAAGGAAGGAAGTTTGGGGAAGCAAATCAAAATAAAATTAAGTCAAAAATAAAGACGCCTGCTGGTCGTAAAAAACTTATTGCCGAATTTGATGGCTCATAAATGGAAAAGTTTAACGAAACAACGCTGATTTGCCACAAGTGCAGTTATTTCCTCCTGCTTTGGTGACTCCAGGTGCACTTTGTATCTCCTCGTGGCAAAGGAATTCGGGTTTTACGAGGAAACAGGCAGCAGATTAAGGAAAATCCATAAAAACTTCAACAAAACGGTCTTTATTTTGATCAGTAAAAAGTGCGCCAGGACACGAAAAACGCAGGCAACTGCAGAGAATTGTGAGGCAGGTGCGGCTCAAAGGACACCGAATCTGTTGGAAGCTACGGATCAGGATGAGGAATACGAGAAAGAGGAAAGCACAGCAATGTGAGAAGAGGTGTTGAGAGGGCAGTCGCAGTCGGTGAAGAGGAATTTGATTCGTGAATATTAAGTTGCTTAAAAAGGCCGCGAAGGTTTTAGAAATGAGAGAACCAAGTTGTAGTTGCTGTTTCCACAGAAAGCCAACATTAAAGCCAGAGAAAGAAATGAATTCACCATCCGTCCCACTGACCGCCGCAGTTTGGCTTCATCTTTCTTTTCCACTTGAAGAAATCCCACTATGATTTCTTGAACTTGTATTTTCTACGCGAGAAAGGAGACTGGAGACCCCTGCGATTCGGCGTCGTTTATCTGTCGGCAGCAAAGAACGTTACGTAATCCGGTTTCCGTGATCGCGTCACTTGTCGAGGCACCCGAGAACTGACGAAAATCCTTCAGAGCTTCTGGAAATCATTGACATGTAGAGAGTTTTGGACTGTCGACAGCACATTCACATCGATGAGAAGACATCCAGCCACACAGGTGACTGACACACGATTACAACCTCCTGGTATGCGAGCTGCGTGGAAGCTCACTCTGAATTTCAGAAATACGACGCCTGAGCTTCTGCTGGACGGATTAGAAAGTCCCGGCAATCCTGGAGACCCCAAGCTGACTTCTCCAAGTTGAGTTTGATGGAGTCAGCGGGTCTCCAGGATTGCAGGGACTTTTCAATCCGCCTACCAGAAGCTCAGGCGGCGTCGTATTTCCGATTGACGGGGCTTTTTCTCCCCAAAAATAAATATTTAATAAATTGTGAGGATATCTAATACACGCGCTTTTGTGGTTGTATATGTGCGTGTGTGTATTTACAGTTAATCTTCCTGTGCGCGCAGATTGAACTGAAATTTTGTCACATCAAGCTGACGCGCTAAATCCAGATTTGAGTGACATGCTGCTGCGGAAAATCCTAAGAAGAGATAAAAAAACGCTTCTTCCCACTGAGCTTTCTCGTAGTTTTCGTTCCTCATACTCTTCCTCGCCATCTTCTCGCCTTCGCCTCGTTCGCTGCTGCGGTTATCTTGGGAAACCACGAGGCTTTCAATTAATTTTAGTGTTTCCACTTCGAACCCAAGCAGCAGCAGCAGCAAAAACAACAACAACAACAGCAACAACGACAAGTCATTTGAAGTAATTTTACGTGAATCGCATGATTGAAAGTCGCAGTCATCTCTTTGCTGCTTTTAATGCACTCGTTTGACGTTAGCAGTTAAAAGCGTGAAAAAGGAAGTTTGTGGCCGTCCACGTTTAAATAAATTAGAATTTTTACGCTGCGATACGTCATCCTACTCAGCTCGGCGTCTCTTTATTGTATTTCGCGTTGAACTGAAGCTTGCGACAGGAGGGAGGAGCAGAAAAGGTAGAAGAAAAGGTAGTGAAAATGTAGTGAAAAAAGTACTAGAAAAAGCAGTAGTGAAATTAGTGGAAAAGTAAGAAAAAAACAGCCTGTAGCCGAATTTACCTCAGTGCAGCAGAATTTTCAGCAAAATATGTTTGTTCGAATTGTTAAAAGTTGTTGTTTTGTAGAACAGAAGGATTTCAGAACTTTTACGAGCTTCTAAGTTAAAACTAACTTTCGGGATCTCGAGCGCTTATATTTCGTCCTGGCCACAGACAATCCTGTCCTTTTTTTCTGTTCTTAATTAATTCCTGAAGTTCTTGTAGTAATTAGGATTTCCCAGGAAAATAGAAGGAGTGGAACGAGGAGTCTAAGAAATTCGCATGCGGATAAAATTTTACTTAATAGGTTTCATTTTCAGACGCGCAAGCGTTTCCTCGATTTTCAGAGCTTCATGCGAGTATCGTTGCACGCAGCTGCTGCCACCAGCATTTAATTAAATTTCAGCTGGAAATGATTTTAATTTTCGTTTGCTTTGCCTAATTCAAGGCTTACATAAGATTTTCCATGAATTCGTCGACTGCATCCACTTCGTCTCTTCTTCATCGAATCTTTTAACTTCTCCGCTTTAGCGGCAGCTGTTGTCAGTATTAAATGGAGCTTCAGAGGTGCATTTGGCCCTTCAAAGTTTCTTACTTTTTGTTAAAATGTCCTCTCATAAAATTTCCTCGCAATCCAATTGATTAACTTATTCGGGATCTCGCTGAGTTTTTAATGTCCTTAAATGAAAAAGTCTTCCGTCTCCCGTGTTTTTTTGTCGCTCCTCTTTTATAAGCCGAAGTAGTTGTTGATATTTTTGCAGTCATTTTGCTGCAAACTTCTCTTTAATTTCAATTGCAGTTTACTTTATTTTTCATTTATTTTTTTATTTTTAATTTATTGTCTGAGCTTCAATTTGCGGTTGTAATTTGAATTCAATTGGTTCAGATTAATAGAGAAAACGGATTTCTATTGTTTTTTACTGTTTTTTCAAGTTCTTGTTGTTTTAGTAATTTTTTGCTACTCTTTATTTTCGAGTGGAAAGTTGTTTCAATATAAATTGAAGTTAAAGGTTGATCAGGCGACGTGGATGACGACGCACGCTTTTGTTGCAACCTGCAATTTAATTTAGGTCGAAATTTGTTTTGTCGAAAAGGTGGTCAGTTTTTTAAATATGCATTATTTTACATAATTAACGCTGCCAACAACGGCTTTCAGCTGTTATTGTTGTGACACAAAAGCGCGACAAATAATTGGGTGGAGCCGCACAGCTCACAACCAGTCATTACTTTCCTCTTCTTCTTCTTCTTCCTCTTCTTCCTCTTCTTCCTCGTCTTCTTCTCCCCTTCCTGACAGCCGCACGTCTCACTGGCAACATTAAATGCAGCTCAGCCGGTGTCAAACACGCGCGGTTTGACAGGGAAAAGCAGCCCCACCCGCCAGCAGCTTGAATGGATGCAAATAAATTATGATTATTAAAATGATTAGATGGATGTGTATGTGTGTGTGTGTGTGTGTGTGCCTGCGTTGCTACATCTGTGTGCGACACGCTACATTCTAATTAGCGGCGAGATGCATTTAATTTGTCCTCACTGACGACATCTTCGTCGCCTTCGTTGTCACGAGAACGTCTTGGCTTGGTTTGCTGCCTTCGCGTGTGTGAGTGAGTGTACGGGTGTGTGTGGGTGTTCGCGTGTGGGTGCACGCGTGTGTGTGCACGCGTGTGGGTGTGTATGTGTGTGTGTGTGTGATCTATTTGGTCCTTCTAGACACGCGCACAAAGGAAGATAATCGTCTCATAATTCATTTGGATGCACATGCAGGCGACGCCCTGCCAAGCGCGGCATGCTGTGCACTGTGTGCGTGTTAGTGCGCGTACGTGTGCATGTGTTGGTGCATCTCGGGGTTTTGAAATTTATCTGATTTAATTTTGCTGTAAGTTTAAGAATGCAATTCTTTACCTAATCTTCAGTTTAATGTTTATTCTGCTTTTCAGTGACATGCAATTCTGACCGAAATTGAAGGGATGAAAGGATGAGAAGGGGTTGTCGTCGTCGTCCCTTGTCAGTCGTTTTGTTTTCTCGAAACAGATTTCGCTGATATGCACGAGGAAGAGTGCGCTGGAACCGGCTGCCAATAAAGAACACGCCCACTTTTTATAGCTGCAACAAGAGTGTGCATTTTCAGACGTCACATTTTACTGAAAATGGACAAGGGACAACTGACACGCCCACTTTCATTAAACGACTTGAACTCTCAGTTAAAGTTTGAAGTCTCCAGCTCATCGGGAAGTTAGTTTGCAAATCAATCGCAAAATTTGCACCCGAATAGACAGACAAGGGTACAAAAAAAAAAAAAAAAAAAAAAAAATATTTTAAAATGAATAAAATTTGCACTTCACTCCATTACTATTAAACGATTCATCGACATCGCCCTTCTAACCTGCTGTACACCCCTCACTCCCAAATCATCCGTCACCACTCGCCCTCCCTGACGACCTTATAAAAATAATTGAAAATTCCTGGAGCTGCCAGTTGAATGCGAACAGCAGCAAATCGCATGCTACTCGCTAATGTGACAGTTAAACACAATTACATCACCCGCAGCAACAACGACACCGGCAAGCGAGTCGAACACAACGAGTCGAACACAACGAGCCGACCGCCGCCGCCGCAATCATCGAGCGGCACAACGGAAACTAGAAAGGAAACGAGGAACTCGATAGCAGGCGTCACGCTCTTCACGCTCTTCACGCTCCTCGGCCGTGCCGAACACAATCAACGCCGGCAAACGGAAAAGTTTTCTCTCCGCTAAATATGAAGGATTCGAGGAACTGCGGCGGAGTCGCATTAGACAAGCACTTGGAATGTAATGAAAATCATTTGAAATCAATCGAAAGGCAGCTCGCTGCGAGTGTGAGAGGCATGAACAATTTTGCTTTGGCAGAGAGAGAGAGAGAGAGAGAGAGAGAGAAATAAAAAACAAACAGGAAAAGAAGCAGAACGAGAATAAGAAGAACGGGACCTCAGACGAGGGGGTCAAGCGGTAAATAGCGGTAAAGGTTAAATGAAATGAAGAGGGAAATACGAAGAATTATTGATTTTTTTTGTCCAGAAAGAAGTCAAAGAATGAAACAAGAGAAGCAATTTAAAAGTTCGGCACAGAAGTGATTTATTAAAGTTATTAAAAAAGTTCAAAAATGAGACGGTTTTTCTTAGAAAATACTTTTTCAAAGTAAAGTTTTTTATATTATTGCCCAGCCGAATCCTTAACTACTTCAAATCTAAAGAAAAGATTGTAAAATTGAATTTAACAAAATAAATGTTATTTTATATTTTCTGGACAAAGATTTCAAGTTGCAAAAGCAGCTAAAAATTACAAAATGCGAAGTCTTACTTATCACTTTGTGTATTTAACAGATGCGAAAGTATCTGCAAAACAGCAAAACCGTGAAAAACCTCACCAGCCAAGTGAACAATTTAAAAAAAGAATAAACAGCTTCAATTTCTTGTAGTTATGATTGAAGAAAGACAACAATTATTAGAGTAAAAGAAGGAAAGAAGGAAAATATTAAGGCAAAGGAAGGACAAAAGGATGAAATAAGGAAGGAAAGAAGAAGCAAAGGATGGCGGAAGGAATGCAGGACGAAAGCAAGAGAGGGAGGAATTAAATAGGAAAAACATCTACACAGCTCACGATATCGTGTGAAAATATAGTGAAGAAGTAAACGCTGACTTGTACTCGTGGCTGTGAATCCACTCGTGGTCGAGGACTCGAAACCAAAAAGAAAGTGAAAGGGAAGAAGTGAGAAATAAAAAATCAAACTTCATTAATAGTTTAAAGTGTGCACAAGTTATAAATGCTGTAGTTCACTTTATTTTATCGCCTCCGTCCACGTCGCGTCTCCACTCGGCCAATCGCTGGAATGTCGGCTGGCGGTGCTGCACCCACCGCAGCTCGTTGTGGCGTCTCAATTAACGGAGAGCGATTCTGCACGCCGGCTCTTTATCACGCCACTTCCGCCAGACAAATCGCAGTCCTGCTAATAAACACGCGAAGAGGAGAGGGAATTTCACGCCCTGCGAATACCAAGGACGTGGATAGATAAAGAAATGAGAAGCTGAACAAACTGTTGTCGCGTCAGCAGTCTTAACGGGGAAGCAAGACGTTTGCCGTTGTATTTCTTTTCCATTGCTTCTCATTGCCTCTCCACGTGTTTTTTATTAAGGCTCGACTAGCGTTGGTCGTGTCGTTTCGTTAAATTTGCCGTCCTTTGACTCCTGCTTCGTTTCCATCCTTGTTGTTGCATTTGCTCTCTGTGTGTTAAAAACTTTCCTTCCTTATTATTAAGGAAATTGTTGTTGTGGTAGCCTTTTATTTGTAATATAAGTCGTGGTTAACGTTATGTTTTTCGCTTCTCATCCGTATTTATTACTGTAAATTATCAGTTTGGCTTCTCGCTACTTTGAATTCTGTATTCTGGAAAGCAATTGTTGTTCTTGCTTCATGAATTTCGTCGCAATTTAAACGAGTCATAAATTCGCCGTTATCTTGATTAAACGACATTTAAAATCGAGTCCAACCTCACTTAAATTCCCGCTCCACCGAGCGCTCTCACTCTTCGTTCCTCTCTTCAACGCCTCTCCCAATTTTCCTCTTCCGCTCTTAATAATATTTTTTAATTCTGTCCTGCTTTCCAGAAAATTTTCTCGCTTTCACAGCTTCAATAAAATAAATTAATTTTTAAAAGTTTTGTATTCATTTCACAATAGCGAGAAATTTGCGTTGGCGAGATGATTTTTTCTTTCTTTCTTTCTTTTAACGTAAAACGTTTGCTTTAATGGTTTCTTTTATTATTCTCCATAGTAATTATTTTCTCTTTCTGTGCTCAGCAATGCGCAGAACGTCTTTAAATTTCGCTTTAAAATTGTGGGGTTTTTACGAAGCTAGAGTAGTAAGAAGTTTTCCCGTTTGAATTTTCGGTATTTCGGCATAGAAAAAAATAACAATTAAGAGGAAATAAAGAAGCAAGAATAGACATGGTAATTCTAAGAATTTTCATTATAAATTTGTATATTAAATTTACTTGCAAGTGTTTTATTTAATTTTTAGTAAAGAAACATCAGGATCAAAGTAAAATTTAACTGAGTTACAGCAAAAAAATTCTTCTTCACCATTTTGTGCGATGGAAAATATATGCGATCCACTGTTCGGTGGGAGTGAGGAGAGTGTTTTCGATTTATAAGCACTCACTTCGGTTGAAAGGCACATCTCGTGTACACTTCGGGGGGAAGTCGTGTAATTGTTGTATTTAAGTGCTGGTGTTAGCAGTTGTTGTTGCTGCTTCTGCGGTTGTTGCTGTTAATGTGGCGCACAAACGCACACAAATATTACTTCAATTGCTGTAATGAAATTAGTCGCCGGAGTGTTTCAGATCGTTTGTTGATTAGTATTCAATTAGCGTGATGGTTGAAAATTAGCGCTTCGAAAGCTGGCGAACGCCGATGCAAAGAGGCGCGGCCGAGAAGAGAGGAGCAAATATTAACTTGTATTACGTATGTGTGAGTTCCATATATTTACACCCTACACCCGAAGGGAGAGGCTCTTCGGTTCACTTTGCTCTTCGGTTTGTAACGCATAAAACGAGAGACGAGAGAGATATAGAAAAGTAAATATATTCTCGCTCAGTGTCGCCTTCCGAATCTTTTTTATTTACCGACGAAAGGTCGGTCTGATTTATTTACCGTCCGTCCGTTCGTCCGTTCGTCCGTCTGTCTGTCCGTCCGTCTGTCCGTCCGTCTGTCCGTCCGTCTGTCCGTCTGTCTGTCTGTCTGTCTGTCTGTCCGTCTGTCTGTCCGTCTGTCCGTCTGTCTGTCCGTCTGTCTGTCCGTCTGTATGTACGTCTGTCTATCCGTCTGTCTGTCTGTCTGTGTGTTGATCATGATTACAGGAAAACGAGAAGAGATAACGTGGTGAAATTTGGCACAAATATTCCTTGTTATGTAGGGCTGTTTGGGATTGAAAATGGGAGAAATCGGTCAATAACCACGCCTACTTTACATACGGAACGTAGACACCTCGTTGTAGGGATTTTAGCTACTCGGGTGTAGGGTATCTGGACTTCGGCCTGGCCGACGTCAACAGTTTTACTTGTTTCCAGATAAATTTTAATAATGCATTACAATTAAAGGAATTTTGCCTTTTCAATGATTTCAGTAATAAAATAATAATTTGCTAACAATTCAAACAATTATTTTCGGCATTATTTGTGGAATTAAGAGATTATTAATAAAAATATTTGTATCTGTGAGCTGGTTAAGAGAGAGTGAGAGAGTGAGAGAGAGAGAGAGAGGGAGAGAGAGAGAGAAAGAATAAATGTTTGATTATCCATAGCAATTATTTTCATTTAATTCCCGCCTAATTTAGAATTATGGAATTCTGAATATTTCGGTTGAATTGCATTTAATAAGCAATGTGAAGCTGGTTTCCCAACTACAACTCCATACAGACAAACGCACACAAGTGCAGATACGAGTGTGAGTGTGGACTTCACGTAGATGCAAATATATTTGGTTGCATTATTGCACTTTAGTTCTCTAATGGCATGAAAAGTTCAGTTGTATTCCGAGTTGTGTGCGGAATATTCTATATATATTTGAAAGGCTTTGTGGTTGCAAATAGCTCAGTACCACAAATGCGCTTGAAACGAACACAAAAACCCAAGCGAACACAAATCGGCCAACAGGCCGATAACTACGTTAATGGAATTTTAAATGATTTGGCGTGCTGCTAAATATTTACTTGTAGATGCTGCCAGTAATGAAGAGGATTTCGAAGGCACTCAGCATCAAAACAAATAGCTTTCCAAGCGGTTTGTTGAATCCTCTTTTGCCATTTTAATTAACTCAATTTAAACTGTGAAATTCGGGTATTCGTATTAAATTTTAAAGTCCCTCCAAGAGTTTTTCATGCTACAATTTTTTAACTGAAACAGATTGCATATTTTAAACATTTTTCCCTTCTAAACTTTTACTGTATAAATTTACATTCCCTATTCTGGTTTGCGAACTTTCAGTAAATCGCTCGCTTTCGTATGAAATTCACAAAAAATTCGCACATGCAATAATATTGAGATTTGACGGCAATGAAATCTGCCAAACGTTGCCATACTGACGACGCCCGGTTGCAAATGGAAACATGATTGAATTTTGTGGTTTCAAATTTTTATTCCATTTATTTTCCACCGCGTTGCTTGCGTTGGGTGTGAGGAGCCTCCAGCTGCACTAAAATGCAGCGAAAAATTCCAGCAGTCAAGGTGAATTTGTCAAAATTGCCAAATAAATTGCATACCGAAATTCCTCAGTTAAGTAATAAATTGCGATGTGATTCATCGAAGGAATTTAAGTTCATACATGTGGATTTTCTGTTGCTCACTAAAATGAGGTAAAATGATTAGAAGTTAGGGTTTCCTTCCCCTGGATCCAATCTATAGCGGTGCCAACGAATTTTCGAGGTCTGCAAGATCCTCCTTCTCGTCTCTCCTGAAGAATGCCTGTGAACGCAAAATAGGCAACACGTGAATTACGAATAAAGTGGAACTGAATTACGGAGCACCAGGAAAGTCAAGCTCTACACTTTGTTTCCTTTCATTAAATGTTTTTCACTAAATATTTCTACCGAAGCAGCCGCAGTTATTATTTCAAATTTAAATTTTCCTCTATTTACATTTTAATTACCGCAATTATCGGTGTTGCTTAAATTACAGTTACGTGAAACGTAATCGAATATGTTTTTGCAAAGTAAACGTTAATCCGCTTTATAAAAACCGATAGATTTCGCTACTCATTATTGCAAATATTTGCACGCAAATAATTATTTGCAGATGGCTTAAATATTTAAAATGTTTTGTGTGTCACGGCGTCCTATCACTGTTATTATTATTCACGGAAACTTGGCTTAAAAACTGAGTTTCCTTTCGCTTTTCTTTTAATTTTTTTATTTTCATTTTCCAACGTAAAACTTTTATTTGTCAAACCGCATTATCAACTGTTTAATTAATGATCTCATTTCATTTTAGGCAGAAAGACTCGCAATCACAATTTCATCAAAAACTTTGACGCAGCAATTGTCGCCTAAAAGTATGCAATGAAATTTTCGACTTGCTCACTGCGTTTTAGTTGGCATTTTTCTCAACTTCTGTTTCAAAAGAAAGTTATATTCCCGGCAAATAATAATATTATATTCACATCATTAATGATATTATTGTATATAACATCATTAATAAAAAAATTACCACTAAGATTGAAGAAAAGAAATCTAAATAAACATATTTAAAAGAATTTATGAAGAGGCAGCCACTTGTAGGTGAAGTAAAAACTCTCTTGTGAAGTAAAAACGTGGCATGGGTTGCGCACTTGATTTACGAGACTAATTTTTCGTTCTCAGGACTTTTCACAGTTGGAAGAACGTAGAACAGATTACGCTGATTTATTCCAACAGCCTTTTCAGCGTTAAATAGCAAGTTGGAAGTTGATTTATAACAACTTTTAGCACAGCAAGTAAAATATATCTGGTTCAATGCTGAGATACACGATGACCTTTGACAGTGATAATGATTGAAGAGTCACCATTCGTTACCATTTTCCATTTATCTTTAATATTTTCTGCACAGAACGTTGCTGACTTCTCAACTCGACAAACTTCGGATGGCCGGAAATTCAGAAAAAATAATTATCACTACGTAAATGTGGTATTTTTTATATTAATTTATTAACTGAGATGTAATATTATGTGTTAAATTATCTCTGGTGAAGCTATTTCAACGTTCTACGTTCAACGCCAATAAATTGAGATTCTTGAATATGTTCAACATCAAGAAGCTTCACATTTTGAAAGCTCGCAATTCAGCGATGTCGTCTGCGAACCACCTGTCGATGACAAGCATTTTATCGCGGAGAGAACTGGAAATACCAGAAAAAGGAAAAATTAGAAAAAAGTAAAAATTGCGTGCTAAAAAGCCGTCCTTGATGAGACGAAGAGAAGAAGATAAAAACTCAAATGTCATTTCAATTCATCTTTAACTTTATTTGACGTTCGTTGCCGTTGTCAGAGTCGTGTAATTTCCGCTTCAATTTATTGTTCTCTGTTGCTTTCAATTGCAATTCCTCTCTTGCTTTCAATTCCATGGAAAATTGATGATGCAACTATCGTGCAAGATAAATAGAGGAAACTATACTGAAAAGAAGAAGGAGTGAATTTCCTTTAAACTGTAAGATTATATAAACACATAAAATTTCTGTTTTACAATAATCCGATCCACGTTTTGGAATTTTATGTAAGAAATTTTTGTAGTGCAAAAGATGTTCTTAATTTTGCTAAAAGTATTTCTACAGCAAGAATTTAGTTAAGCATAAAATAGAATTTTAGCTGCCTGCAGAGAGTTTCACTTAACTATTCTCGGCAACACACGCCGCTCGAACGTTCATGCATACAAGCAGAGTTGTTCGTAAAATAGTTGCATTCCTGTAAGGGTTGTGTGTGTGTGTGTGTGTGTTAAGTGTGGGGGAGTGTGACTGGGTGTGTGTGTACTCCTTCTTGCTTGTCTAGTACATTCTGAACGTTCACATTGCACGTCAGTTAGTTGCTGAAGCAAATTGAAAATATCCCTTCTCTCTACAGTTTTACAACCACAGAGAAGAGAGCAGAAGAGGCACTAACACAACATCACAAACACACAAATGCTCACTCGTACGAGCACCAATGCAAACAAGAGCGGCGCAAGAACAATTGGCCGATTTTGTCAGATCTACCTTCAAATTTAAGATACTTAGACAAAATTGTTTAAAGTGAATTGAATAAATTGTTGTTTCGTTCTAAGACATCAAATTCTTCAAAAGATGAGACTATTTTCGTAAGGAAGAAGATATGAGGGGGCGAACAGAGTTGCCTGATCGAGGGATTTTTTCATGGGATTTGGGGATTTTTCGAGGGATCTTTCCACGATGGAATTTGAGGCATTTTTGTGAGATTTTCAGGTTGCATCCCTTGCGGCTGGAAGTTGGATTTTCAGGTGGCAAACCAGACAGATGACAGTTTGACGAACGGGCGGACGGGCAGAAACCCATTTTTATATACTATCGCCCATATATAGTATATAAATCTCTATAAAAAGCGGATTTTTTGGTGTGGTTTTCCGAAATTTTATTCCGACAATTAAAGAAACTTTTGATAGAATTTTTAATCTTGAAAATTTTTGTTGAAACATGAAGAAAACGCGACTACTAATGTTTTCATTAAATGGATGAACTCACCAGCAGTATCAGTGTGAAAAAGGCTCCCAATGAAGCATCAAAGCCACGCATTGAAAAGTCAAATAACCGCATTTGGTACGGATGCAATAACTTTGTGCTTTCAAGCAGAAGCGTGGAAATATTTAATTATCCGCTTAAATATTAATTTACACAAAGCACACAATTTACACGAGAAATTTTTTAATTCTTTGCTTAAGTATAAATTTACACAAAAACCTCCTCCGGCACAAAGTCGTCCGTTGATGTTGTTGATGCTTTTAAATTAATTGAAACCGTAGAGCGTTGATGGGAAACAAAATAAATGCAAAAATACGCAAAGATGCGAGATACGTGCGTGAATAGGTGGGTGTGACTGTGTGTGTGTGTGTGTGTGCGTGTGTGTGTGGCTCTCTGCACACATTTGCACTGCATTGCAACGAAGCACGACGCGTCCTTCGGAAAGGAAAACACAATTTATTTCGAAACACCCAGCGAAGCATCAACGAAAGTGCGGAGTAACGATTAATTGCTGCGACAAACGTAACCAAATATTGATGAAGTTGTGAGATTTCAATGCTCTGTGCGCGGCGTTTGCGATGCAATGCGATTCATGGCACCCCGCGGGGAACCCAACCAGTTGGAAGTTGCGTTTGTCACCGGTTATTCTCGAGGAAGTCGATTTCCAGTAGAACTTCTCATTACGCAGCAAGATTCGAACTCAGGGTTTCCCAGATCTCCCAGGATCTTCCCAGCACTGATCCGAATTCGACTGCTCCGAATTCAATTAGTGAGTTTCGAGGGAACAAGAAGTGATTTGTCTCCCAATTTATTTGCAGCAATTCAGAAACCAGTCAATTGTTCGCCAACCAGTTGAAATCCGATTCTAAACCCTGAAGTTGCACTGAAGAGCGGGAAATCGTAAAGAAAGGAAGAAAGTTCCCGATGACAAGAACAACCTGGATCCACTTGAGATTGAGATCCACTCTGAGTGTCCTGGAAATTTTCAGTTTTGGTTCGCTTGGCGCACAGATTTTCTTAAAAGCGTGGATGAGTCTGTTTCGGTGCGAGGCGCCCCAGTTGCACTCCTTACTTCTTATGAAATTCAGGTGTCCAACTTGAGTTTTTCATCGAATTAATGGAAAAAGTTTCTCCGAAGAACTCTTCAGGTGGCGTCGGGGTCCAGTGGGGAAACAACTTCGCGTCCAAACACGATTTCTCCTCCTCGCTTTTATAGCCGTTTGGTGAGTTTCATTGCATTGCATGCAGCTGAGCAGCAGCAGTTGCTGCTTGTCGATTCCGCGCTCCGTGAACTTGGATGCAACAAATTGTTTGCGTCGCACTGCGTACGAGTGACGTTAAAGTGGAACAAAACAGAAAAGTTACTCACACGCCCAGATAACCGCTTTCACAACGTGTTTCTGTCCTTAAGTTCCACTTGCATGCTTGGCATTTCATACGTGAATACAATCCTCGCATTTATGAATAAGAAAAGAAAGGAAGGAAGCTATTTTAATGTTCCGATTGCAACAACTCTTCTCTCTTTCCGAAGCTTCCGAAACTTCCGAAACAGACTTGACTGCACTTAATAGAATTTCGCTGAGCATTTGAGCTGGAAGGCGATAAAATTAAGTGCTTCAACTTCTCGAGAGCACGACAAAAGCCAACTAAATCAGCGTTGAAACTTCTTATCTCTGCGCCTCCCGTTCGGTGCGCGCCGAGTGTGACGCGGCTTTCAAGCGCGTTTAAGCCGAACCCGGTCTGCAGTGCATTTCAAGTCAGCAATAAAAACGTTAGAGCTTCCAAATTAACGAAGAACTTGGAGGGTTTTGAACGAGTTCAAGCTGCAGAAGAGGCGAGGAGCTCAGAAGGAGGCGAGGCGAGTCTAGCTGCTCGAGAGGCACACGCGAAAGTTGCAGCGTTACAAAGTAGCGAAAAAGTAGCATGTTAACATTGTCATTGCATTGAATTTAATGCACTTTAGCTGTTCGAAAATGTATTCCATTCCATGCTTTTGGCGTTTTCGCCCCCTCAATTTCTGATTTTAGCGCTTTTCTGCTTCCGCTTTCTTTTTCTTTTCCTCATAGAGTCTCTACTTGGCCGTTCTAAGTTTGATTTTGCTCGCTGAAAACGCATTATAAGGCGGCTTCAAGTTTGCAGTGAGTGTGCGAGGGAGAATGGGAAAAATTGCATACTTTTAGGCGTTCATGTTTAAAGCTGAATTAATTGCTAGTGAGGAACTTTTGCATGAAACCTGCAAAAGTTTCAAGTTTCTCTTCAAGTTTCTCTTCGTGACTTCAGGCAGTTCTAGAAATCTGGCGAGTTTTAAAAGTTCCAAATCAATTTATGTGCTCTTTATTCTTCTTGATCACATCAATCTGTGTGTTTGAAGGCAACTTGAACACTGAATATAATTTTCGATTCTAATGCTCAAAGTATGACATAAAAAAATGAGCTTTTCTCTGTGAAAACGTGTCTAGTAAGGAAACGCGATCTCAACACGTCGCTGGTGCTGAGATCGCGCAAGTTGTTGTTGCTTTAGTACATCGCGAGAGTCTGTATACGGGAGAGGCTTAGTATTGTTGTTATTGTTGTTGCCAGTTTACTGCACATGAAGCTGGTGTGTGGTGTGTTTTGCCATGAAATTTCAACGCTGTTGTTTCAGAAAATATTTGTGCCACACACGCTGTGGTTGCACTTGGCCAAGCTGAAGAAGGCAAGAGGAAGAGAAGTGAATTAGCTTGCACGACGTATTTGTTCTGAATTTCTTCATTTTATTTGATTTCTTCGCTTTAACAAGAATGTCGCTGCGCTGCGAGGAAGTTGAGAGCAGGAAGGATTCGCGCAAGATAGAAATCACATCAGTCAGCACACGTTGGACGTGTCCTGTGTGCGCGCGTGTGTGTGTGGTGTGTTTGTGTCCCTACACATACCAATGCCTCACACACACACCCACATACATGCACGTGAGCACGCATACCTTGCACTCAGCAGCTCTTTAACGTGGTTCGGGAGCAGACTGCCTTCGTCTCTTTTAGAACTCGACGCGCTCTTGGAGCGAAATGGCTGGCTGCAGATTGCTGTCGCTCTTGTGCGATCGTGTTCGTGTGCATGTGTTCGGCCGCGTGTGTTGCTCGCACTTTGTTTTCAGCTAACTGTGTGGTTGTTGTTGTTTTTGTGTTTTAGTCTACATTCTAATTTAACCTGCCTTCCGTGCAAATTCAACTCACTTGCACGGCAACAAAGAGAGGAACTAAATACCGAAATAGTTTTCGAATTCTTGCTCTTCACTACAGTCACGCTTTTAATTTGTGTTGTTGTTGCTTGTGGAGATTTTGTTTTAATGGAATCTCGCCGTTGCGCTGGAATGAAGTTGAAAATGCTTTCAGTGGATGAAATGTTCGAAACTCATGCCAAGTATGACGTACGACGTGGAAGAAAAGATGAGCAGGAGTTTCATTTGCGAAATACAGGAAGCGACGTACATTGCGATGGAGCGAAAATCCCTTCCTTGATGAGCAAATTTAATGCAGTGCATTAACGGTATCACAGACCTCGTGCACTCACCGCTTGTTCCCTCAACAGCACCGCGCGGAGTCGCATCACCACACTGTTTCGTAATTGATTAACTTCACGTAGAAGAAAATTACTGTTGTGGCAACTGATTTGTTTTTTGAGAGCGAAAATAGAGGATTTCTGAATTCTCACCTTAATCACTCTTCTCAATCACCGTTAGCAACTCTTCATCTCACTGGTTGCTCTCCTCTTTTCCGCTCAAGCATCCGCAGCTTGAAATCTTCGTTGACTGTAGGAAAAACAGAAGACAAACAAGTCGAGCAGCAACACTACGAACAACGTTGCCACACCACAACCATCAACAACAACAACAACAACATCTACTACAACCGAAGCAACAACAACGCTTCCACTTTTAATGATTCCTCATAAATATTTATGCTCAACCCTTGCGTACGCAAAACAAACAACATTTCGCGTGTTGAGATGGATCGGAGCGCGTCCTTGCGAGACCAACCACCTGCACAAATCTAACCCCGCCACCCCCGGTACCACCTTCCCCACGCCGTCGTCGCCACCCCAGCCGAGGCTTTTCACGCGTTACGTGTCGTGCCTGCCATTAATCGAAACTGACTGCTGCTCTCACCTCACGGGCATGAGAATGTTTTCCACGTTTAAATTCCACGCCGAAGTACCAGGGATTCCACTTAAATGCGAAATTCGTGATCGTAGTGCGAGCTGGCGGAAAGCAGAGGCGGTTAAAGGAGGCTGCAGCCAGCGTACGTTCGTAAAATAAATCCTCGGAATGTTTATCAGAAGCCCGAGTGAGTCCAAGCGTCGCAGAGTGAAACAAAGGCGCTGCGAAATCACTGTGAGACGGTGTAGCGGTGAACCGTGGAAGAACCAACGAAGGTTGACGCATTTTACACGGAAGCAAGGAGCAGCCGAGCATTACGGCGCAGACACGAGGCCGGATCAGTCGACTTTAGGGCGGATAACGTGGAGCAAACCCGCCGAGCGAAAACCCGTAGAGCGAACCCACAGAGAGAGAGAGAAAGCAGAGTGTGATGAGAGTGGAGGAGCAAAGCTGAAATGAACCATGAGAGAGTTATGATGAGATTAAGCGAGTCAAAAGCGCAAGCAGAGAAGAAACGTGAAATAAAGAGAATTAAGGAAGAGAAGCGTGTTATGATACAGAGAAATTTGAAAAGCTGAAATTATGGGATGAGTAAAAAGGCAGAGGAGGCGGCGCAAGAAGCAGAAGAGAACTCCATTCTGATGGAGTTCTTCTCAACTCGTGCGTGTGTCTCTCCGTTCGAATTGTGCTAAAAAATGAGCATCAACAGAAATCAGATGGTACAGAAAAACGTATCACAGAAATTCCCCGATAACTTCAGAGGAAGAGTAAACTTCAGTCCTTGCGCGTCTCGCAACCAAGTGAAGGTCGCTCGCGTTGTTTTCTCCTTTTGCGTTACGCTTCGTGTGGTTCAAAGCAGCTGCTCTTCACGGCCTCGAAAGCGTGTCTGGCCAGCGGAAGCCATCACACGTCGCAGATAGACGAAGTGGGGGGAACGCGACCTCATCAAGGGAGACACACACACACACACACACTCTCCGGTCGACAATCTTTTGTCTCTTCTGCTGTGTCTTGAAAAAAAACGATGCTCTCATTTCCAGTGAAACACGAAAAATCAAGAAAAGCCGTTCAACAACTCGGCGGATTTGATTTCGCTAAAATGCGAGAGAGGCGCTCGTTGAAGCGTGTAAAAGGTCGCCGCGGAAATGTTTTCTCTTTGAAGTTCTTCATGCTGAGAGAGGAATTTCGGAAGAGTTTAGTTTTACTTGCAATATATGGAGGATCCCAAAATTACACTTAATAAAGCGACTTCAATCCTCCATCGAGGCTGACAACGCGTGAGGACATTAAAATGAGATTTCGTGGAGGCACTAAAGAGCAAATGAAGTCCAGGCAGCCACGAAAGGGCTGCGAGGGGCTAACAATTTCGGGCATTTTGCTCCCTGCACCGCTTTTATTACTCGTGTCTTGCAGCGTCCTTTCTCGCGTTTGCCTCTTCCTCGTACGCGTTCATGTTTTCCTTGAAACAGTCGAGCTGCGTTTTTATTTTATTCCTTTACGTCTTTTTTATCACTGTTTGCTTCCCTTACACGCTTCGTTTGCCTTCCCTTCCTCACTTCGAAGGTGTCCGCGAAGAGTTGTATATTTTTTTGACCTCCTGACCGCAAATCTCGGATCCCCTTTTTGCCATTCGCGTTGAGTTCAGCGAACAAGTGTGGAAATCCGTTGGGTGTCGTAATAACGACAGAAACAAGGACTGACGTTGTTGTTGCCGCTCGTATAGCAAGGAACTTTTATGATCTCGGAAACGTGCGAAGTGCGAAGGTGTTGCCGGAGTAATAAAACGCTGCTGCAGTGTAAATTAAGTGTGGCTTTCAATGGGTGTCTCAATGGGTGTTTCAATTAGAAAATTCAAAGACTTCAATACGGTAACTAACTGAAAATTATTAAATCTTCCTTCAGAAATCACATTCCGGTTGGCAGTTTCATGCGCCGCTCATTTGTAGCCGCTCATTCTAACATTCATTCTATTTAATTTCCAAATCATCAACTTAAATTGACCGAAAGCGCAATCGCACAAACCGCACAATTTGTGCAAAAACATCGAAAACACACGCAAACATTTAGATTTCTGCTACAAACAGTGAAAGTTGAGACTTGGAACGGTTTTAGTTTTAATTAAGTTGGAAATTACAAATGTCTGCGGCTGAACGTTGCCACCAAACGCAACTAAGCAGCGAAAACCACAAAAAGAATCAAATTGCGAACGACGTGCGATGTCTGACGCAGCTACAACGGGGATTGGAATGCCTCTGCGAGTGTGTATGTGTGTGTGTGTGAAACGGTATCAATTCCACTCTCTGTTAAATCCGCGAATTGTGAATTGGGTTTGGAATGGAAACCGAAGTTCGATTCACTTTCGATTTCGAGTCAGAGCTGGCAACGCTGCCCAGGATTGCCATTTGCCATCAAAGCCATGCTAGTGTAGGCTAACTAAAACTGCGCGTTTTCAGTGCCTTTTTTCGTAACTTTAGAAAAATATTCTGGCCAAGTGGTATATATCGCTGGAAAGGTGCTGCCATTACCTTTCTAGTATGGTAAGTTTCATCAACGCACTCGGACCATGGAGTGGGCAGTGGCCACTTCATCATGCCAGTGTAGGCTAACTAAAACTGCGCGTTTTTAGTGCCTTTTTTCGTAACTTTAGAAAAATATTCTGGCCAAGTGGTATATATCGCTGGAAAGGTGCTGCCATTAGCTTTCTAGTATGGTAAGTTTCATCAACGCACTCGGACCATGGAGTGGGCAGTGGCCACTTCATCATGCCAGTGTAGGCTAACTAAAACTGCGCGTTTTCAGTGCCTTTTTTCGTAACTTTAGAAAAATATTCTGGCCAAGTGGTATATATCGCTGGAAAGGTGCTGCCATTAGCTTTCTAGTATGGTAAGTTTCATCAACGCACTCGGACCATGGAGTGGGCAGTGGCCACTTCATCATGCCAGTGTAGGCTAACTAAAACTGCGCGTTTTCAGTGCCTTTTTTCGTAACTTTAGAAAAATATTCTGGCCAAGTGGTATATATCGCTGGAAAGGTGCTGCCATTAGCTTTCTAGAATAGTAAGTTTCATCAACGCACTCGGACCATGGAGTGGGCAGTGGCCACTTCATCATGCCAGTGTAGGCTAACTAAAACTGCGCGTTTTCAGTGCCTTTTTTCGTAACTTTAGAAAAATATTCTGGCCAAGTGGTATATATCGCTGGAAAGGTGCTGCCATTAGCTTTCTAGAATAGTAAGTTTCATCAACGCACTCGGACCATGGAGTGGGCAGTGGCCACTTCATCATGCCAGTGTAGGCTAACTAAAACTGCGCGTTTTCAGTGCCTTTTTTCGTAACTTTAGAAAAATATTCTGGCCAAGTGGTATATATCGCTGGAAAGGTGCTGCCATTAGCTTTCTAGAATAGTAAGTTTCATCAACGCACTCGGACCATGGAGTGGGCAGTGGCCACTTCATCATGCCAGTGTAGGCTAACTAAAACTGCGCGTTTTCAGTGCCTTTTTTCGTAACTTTAGAAAAATATTCTGGCCAAGTGGTATATATCGCTGGAAAGGTGCTGCCATTAGCTTTCTAGAATAGTAAGTTTCATCAACGCACTCGGACCATGGAGTGGGCAGTGGCCACTTCATCATGCCAGTGTAGGCTAACTAAAACTGCGCGTTTTCAGTGCCTTTTTTCGTAACTTTAGAAAAATATTCTGGCCAAGTGGTATATATCGCTGGAAAGGTGCTGCCATTAGCTTTCTAGAATAGTAAGTTTCATCAACGCACTCGGACCATGGAGTGGGCAGTGGCCACTTCATCATGCCAGTGTAGGCTAACTAAAACTGCGCGTTTTCAGTGCCTTTTTTCGTAACTTTAGAAAAATATTCTGGCCAAGTGGTATATATCGCTGGAAAGGTGCTGCCATTAGCTTTCTAGAATAGTAAGTTTCATCAACGCACTCGGACCATGGAGTGGGCAGTGGCCACTTCATCATGCCAGTGTAGGCTAACTAAAACTGCGCGTTTTCAGTGCCTTTTTTCGTAACTTTAGAAAAATATTCTGGCCAAGTGGTATATATCGCTGGAAAGGTGCTGCCATTAGCTTTCTAGAATAGTAAGTTTCATCAACGCACTCGGACCATGGAGTGGGCAGTGGCCACTTCATCATGCCAGTGTAGGCTAACTAAAACTGCGCGTTTTCAGTGCCTTTTTTCGTAACTTTAGAAAAATATTCTGGCCAAGTGGTATATATCGCTGGAAAGCTGATGCCATTACCTTTCTAGTATGGTAAGTTTCATCAACGCACTCGGACCATGGAGTGGGCAGTGGCCACTTCATCATGCCAGTGTAGGCTAACTAAAACTGCGCGTTTTCAGTGCCTTTTTTCGTAACTTTAGAAAAATATTCTGGCCAAGTGGTATATATCGCTGGAAAGGTGCTGCCATTAGCTTTCTAGTATGGTAAGTTTCATCAACGCACTCGGACCATGGAGTGGGCAGTGGCCACTTCATCATGCCAGTGTAGGCTAACTAAAACTGCGCGTTTTCAGTGCCTTTTTTCGTAACTTTAGAAAAATATTCTGGCCAAGTGGTATATATCGCTGGAAAGGTGCTGCCATTAGCTTTCTAGAATAGTAAGTTTCATCAACGCACTCGGACCATGGAGTGGGCAGTGGCCACTTCATCATGCCAGTGTAGGCTAACTAAAACTGCGCGTTTTCAGTGCCTTTTTTCGTAACTTTAGAAAAATATTCTGGCCAAGTGGTATATATCGCTGGAAAGGTGCTGCCATTACCTTTCTAGTATGGTAAGTTTCATCAACGCACTCGGACCATGGAGTGGGCAGTGGCCACTTCATCATGCCAGTGTAGGCTAACTAAAACTGCGCGTTTTCAGTGCCTTTTTTCGTAACTTTAGAAAAATATTCTGGCCAAGTGGTATATATCGCTGGAAAGGTGCTGCCATTAGCTTTCTAGAATAGTAAGTTTCATCAACGCACTCGGACCATGGAGTGGGCAGTGGCCACTTCATCATGCCAGTGTAGGCTAACTAAAACTGCGCGTTTTCAGTGCCTTTTTTCGTAACTTTAGAAAAATATTCTGGCCAAGTGGTATATATCGCTGGAAAGGTGCTGCCATTACCTTTCTAGTATGGTAAGTTTCATCAACGCACTCGGACCATGGAGTGGGCAGTGGCCACTTCATCATGCCAGTGTAGGCTAACTAAAACTGCGCGTTTTCAGTGCCTTTTTTCGTAACTTTAGAAAAATATTCTGGCCAAGTGGTATATATCGCTGGAAAGGTGCTGCCATTAGCTTTCTAGAATAGTAAGTTTCATCAACGCACTCGGACCATGGAGTGGGCAGTGGCCACTTCATCATGCCAGTGTAGGCTAACTAAAACTGCGCGTTTTCAGTGCCTTTTTTCGTAACTTTAGAAAAATATTCTGGCCAAGTGGTATATATCGCTGGAAAGGTGCTGCCATTAGCTTTCTAGTATGGTAAGTTTCATCAACGCACTCGGACCATGGAGTGGGCAGTGGCCACTTCATCATGCCAGTGTAGGCTAACTAAAACTGCGCGTTTTCAGTGCCTTTTTTCGTAACTTTAGAAAAATATTCTGGCCAAGTGGTATATATCGCTGGAAAGGTGCTGCCATTAGCTTTCTAGAATAGTAAGTTTCATCAACGCACTCGGACCATGGAGTGGGCAGTGGCCACTTCATCATGCCAGTGTAGGCTAACTAAAACTGCGCGTTTTCAGTGCCTTTTTTCGTAACTTTAGAAAAATATTCTGGCCAAGTGGTATATATCGCTGGAAAGGTGCTGCCATTACCTTTCTAGTATGGTAAGTTTCATCAACGCACTCGGACCATGGAGTGGGCAGTGGCCACTTCATCATGCCAGTGTAGGCTAACTAAAACTGCGCGTTTTCAGTGCCTTTTTTCGTAACTTTAGAAAAATATTCTGGCCAAGTGGTATATATCGCTGGAAAGGTGCTGCCATTAGCTTTCTAGAATGGTAAGTTTCATCAACGCACTCGGACCATGGAGTGGGCAGTGGCCACTTCATCATGCCAGTGTAGGCTAACTAAAACTGCGCGTTTTCAGTGCCTTTTTTCGTAACTTTAGAAAAATATTCTGGCCAAGTGGTATATATCGCTGGAAAGGTGCTGCCAGTACCTTTCTAGTATGGTAAGTTTCATCAACGCACTCGGACCATGGAGTGGGCAGTGGCCACTTCATCATGCCAGTGTAGGCTAACTAAAACTGCGCGTTTTCAGTGCCTTTTTTCGTAACTTTAGAAAAATATTCTGGCCAAGTGGTATATATCGCTGGAAAGGTGCTGCCATTACCTTTCTAGTATGGTAAGTTTCATCAACGCACTCGGACCATGGAGTGGGCAGTGGCCACTTCATCATGCCAGTGTAGGCTAACTAAAACTGCGCGTTTTCAGTGCCTTTTTTCGTAACTTTAGAAAAATATTCTGGCCAAGTGGTATATATCGCTGGAAAGGTGCTGCCATTAGCTTTCCAGTCTGGTAAGTTTCATCAACGCACTCGGACCATGGAGTGGGCAGTGGCCACTTCATCATGCCAGTGTAGGCTAACTAAAACTGCGCGTTTTCAGTGCCTTTTTTCGTAACTTTAGAAAAATATTCTGGCCAAGTGGTATATATCGCTGGAAAGGTGCTGCCATTAGCTTTCTAGAATAGTAAGTTTCATCAACGCACTCGGACCATGGAGTGGGCAGTGGCCACTTCATCATGCCAGTGTAGGCTAACTAAAACTGCGCGTTTTCAGTGCCTTTTTTCGTAACTTTAGAAAAATATTCTGGCCAAGTGGTATATATCGTTGGAAAGGTGCTGCCATTACCTTTCTAGTATGGTAAGTTTCATCAACGCACTCGGACCATGGAGTGGGCAGTGGCCACTTCATCATGCCAGTGTAGGCTAACTAAAACTGCGCGTTTTCAGTGCCTTTTTTCGTAACTTTAGAAAAATATTCTGGCCAAGTGGTATATATCGCTGGAAAGGTGCTGCCATTAGCTTTCTAGAATAGTAAGTTTCATCAACGCACTCGGACCATGGAGTGGGCAGTGGCCACTTCATCATGCCAGTGTAGGCTAACTAAAACTGCGCGTTTTCAGTGCCTTTTTTCGTAACTTTAGAAAAATATTCTGGCCAAGTGGTATATATCGCTGGAAAGGTGCTGCCATTACCTTTCTAGTATGGTAAGTTTCATCAACGCACTCGGACCATGGAGTGGGCAGTGGCCACTTCATCATGCCAGTGTAGGCTAACTAAAACTGCGCGTTTTCAGTGCCTTTTTTCGTAACTTTAGAAAAATATTCTGGCCAAGTGGTATATATCGCTGGAAAGGTGCTGCCATTAGCTTTCTAGAATAGTAAGTTTCATCAACGCACTCGGACCATGGAGTGGGCAGTGGCCACTTCATCATGCCAGTGTAGGCTAACTAAAACTGCGCGTTTTCAGTGCCTTTTTTCGTAACTTTAGAAAAATATTCTGGCCAAGTGGTATATATCGCTGGAAAGGTGCTGCCATTAGCTTTCTAGAATAGTAAGTTTCATCAACGCACTCGGACCATGGAGTGGGCAGTGGCCACTTCATCATGCCAGTGTAGGCTAACTAAAACTGCGCGTTTTCAGTGCCTTTTTTCGTAACTTTAGAAAAATATTCTGGCCAAGTGGGATATATCGCTGGAAAGGTGCTGCCATTACCTTTCTAGTATGGTAAGTTTCATCAACGCACTCGGACCATGGAGTGGGCAGTGGCCACTTCATCATGCCAGTGTAGGCTAACTAAAACTGCGCGTTTTCAGTGCCTTTTTTCGTAGCTTTAGAAAAATATTCTGGCCAAGTGGTATATATCGCTGGAAAGGTGCTGCCATTAGCTTTCTAGAATAGTAAGTTTCATCAACGCACTCGGACCATGGAGTGGGCAGTGGCCACTTCATCATGCCAGTGTAGGCTAACTAAAACTGCGCGTTTTTAGTGCCTTTTTTCGTAACTTTAGAAAAATATTCTGGCCAAGTGGTATATATCGCTGGAAAGGTGCTGCCATTAGCTTTCTAGTATGGTAAGTTTCATCAACGCACTCGGACCATGGAGTGGGCAGTGGCCACTTCATCATGCCAGTGTAGGCTAACTAAAACTGCGCGTTTTCAGTGCCTTTTTTCGTAACTTTAGAAAAATATTCTGGCCAAGTGGTATATATCGCTGGAAAGGTGCTGCCATTAGCTTTCTAGAATAGTAAGTTTCATCAACGCACTCGGACCATGGAGTGGGCAGTGGCCACTTCATCATGCCAGTGTAGGCTAACTAAAACTGCGCGTTTTCAGTGCCTTTTTTCGTAACTTTAGAAAAATATTCTGGCCAAGTGGCATATATCGCTGGAAAGGTGCTGCCATTAGCTTTCCAGAATGGTAAGTTTCATCAACGCACTCGGACCATGGAGTGGGCAGTGGCCACTTCATCATGCCAGTGTAGGCTAACTAAAACTGCGCGTTTTCAGTGCCTTTTTTCGTAACTTTAGAAAAATATTCTGGCCAAGTGGTATATATCGCTGGAAAGGTGCTGCCATTAGCTTTCTAGAATAGTAAGTTTCATCAACGCACTCGGACCATGGAGTGGGCAGTGGCCACTTCATCATGCCAGTGTAGGCTAACTAAAACTGCGCGTTTTCAGTGCCTTTTTTCGTAACTTTAGAAAAATATTCTGGCCAAGTGGTATATATCGCTGGAAAGGTGCTGCCATTAGCTTTCTAGAATAGTAAGTTTCATCAACGCACTCGGACCATGGAGTGGGCAGTGGCCACTTCATCATGCCAGTGTAGGCTAACTAAAACTGCGCGTTTTCAGTGCCTTTTTTCGTAACTTTAGAAAAATATTCTGGCCAAGTGGTATATATCGCTGGAAAGGTGCTGCCATTAGCTTTCTAGAATAGTAAGTTTCATCAACGCACTCGGACCATGGAGTGGGCAGTGGCCACTTCATCATGCCAGTGTAGGCTAACTAAAACTGCGCGTTTTCAGTGCCTTTTTTCGTAACTTTAGAAAAATATTCTGGCCAAGTGGTATATATCGCTGGAAAGGTGCTGCCATTAGCTTTCTAGAATAGTAAGTTTCATCAACGCACTCGGACCATGGAGTGGGCAGTGGCCACTTCATCATGCCAGTGTAGGCTAACTAAAACTGCGCGTTTTCAGTGCCTTTTTTCGTAACTTTAGAAAAATATTCTGGCCAAGTGGTATATATCGCTGGAAAGGTGCTGCCATTAGCTTTCTAGAATAGTAAGTTTCATCAACGCACTCGGACCATGGAGTGGGCAGTGGCCACTTCATCATGCCAGTGTAGGCTAACTAAAACTGCGCGTTTTCAGTGCCTTTTTTCGTAACTTTAGAAAAATATTCTGGCCAAGTGGTATATATCGCTGGAAAGGTGCTGCCATTAGCTTTCTAGAATAGTAAGTTTCATCAACGCACTCGGACCATGGAGTGGGCAGTGGCCACTTCATCTTGCCAGTGTAGGCTAACTAAAACTGCGCGTTTTCAGTGCCTTTTTTCGTAACTTTAGAAAAATATTCTGGCCAAGTGGTATATATCGCTGGAAAGGTGCTGCCATTAGCTTTCTAGAATAGTAAGTTTCATCAACGCACTCGGACCATGGAGTGGGCAGTGGCCACTTCATCATGCCAGTGTAGGCTAACTAAAACTGCGCGTTTTCAGTGCCTTTTTTCGTAACTTTAGAAAAATATTCTGGCCAAGTGGTATATATCGCTGGAAAGGTGCTGCCATTAGCTTTCTAGAATAGTAAGTTTCATCAACGCACTCGGACCATGGAGTGGGCAGTGGCCACTTCATCATGCCAGTGTAGGCTAACTAAAACTGCGCGTTTTCAGTGCCTTTTTTCGTAACTTTAGAAAAATATTCTGGCCAAGTGGTATATATCGCTGGAAAGGTGCTGCCATTAGCTTTCTAGAATAGTAAGTTTCATCAACGCACTCGGACCATGGAGTGGGCAGTGGCCACTTCATCATGCCAGTGTAGGCTAACTAAAACTGCGCGTTTTCAGTGCCTTTTTTCGTAACTTTAGAAAAATATTCTGGCCAAGTGGTATATATCGCTGGAAAGGTGCTGCCATTAGCTTTCTAGAATAGTAAGTTTCATCAACGCACTCGGACCATGGAGTGGGCAGTGGCCACTTCATCATGCCAGTGTAGGCTAACTAAAACTGCGCGTTTTCAGTGCCTTTTTTCGTAACTTTAGAAAAATATTCTGGCCAAGTGGTATATATCGCTGGAAAGGTGCTGCCATTAGCTTTCTAGAATAGTAAGTTTCATCAACGCACTCGGACCATGGAGTGGGCAGTGGCCACTTCATCATGCCAGTGTAGGCTAACTAAAACTGCGCGTTTTCAGTGCCTTTTTTCGTAACTTTAGAAAAATATTCTGGCCAAGTGGTATATATCGCTGGAAAGGTGCTGCCATTACCTTTCTAGTATGGTAAGTTTCATCAACGCACTCGGACCATGGAGTGGGCAGTGGCCACTTCATCATGCCAGTGTAGGCTAACTAAAACTGCGCGTTTTCAGTGCCTTTTTTCGTAACTTTAGAAAAATATTCTGGCCAAGTGGTATATATCGCTGGAAAGGTGCTGCCATTAGCTTTCTAGTATGGTAAGTTTCATCAACGCACTCGGACCATGGAGTGGGCAGTGGCCACTTCATCATGCCAGTGTAGGCTAACTAAAACTGCGCGTTTTCAGTGCCTTTTTTCGTAACTTTAGAAAAATATTCTGGCCAAGTGGTATATATCGCTGGAAAGGTGCTGCCATTAGCTTTCTAGAATAGTAAGTTTCATCAACGCACTCGGACCATGGAGTGGGCAGTGGCCACTTCATCATGCCAGTGTAGGCTAACTAAAACTGCGCGTTTTCAGTGCCTTTTTTCGTAACTTTAGAAAAATATTCTGGCCAAGTGGTATATATCGCTGGAAAGGTGCTGCCATTACCTTTCTAGTATGGTAAGTCTCATCAACGCACTCGGACCATGGAGTGGGCAGTGGCCACTTCATCATGCCAGTGTAGGCTAACTAAAACTGCGCGTTTTCAGTGCCTTTTTTCGTAACTTTAGAAAAATATTCTGGCCAAGTGGTATATATCGCTGGAAAGGTGCTGCCATTAGCTTTCTAGAATAGTAAGTTTCATCAACGCACTCGGACCATGGAGTGGGCAGTGGCCACTTCATCATGCCAGTGTAGGCTAACTAAAACTGCGCGTTTTCAGTGCCTTTTTTCGTAACTTTAGAAAAATATTCTGGCCAAGTGGTATATATCGCTGGAAAGGTGCTGCCATTACCTTTCTAGTATGGTAAGTTTCATCAACGCACTCGGACCATGGAGTGGGCAGTGGCCACTTCATCATGCCAGTGTAGGCTAACTAAAACTGCGCGTTTTCAGTGCCTTTTTTCGTAACTTTAGAAAAATATTCTGGCCAAGTGGTATATATCGCTGGAAAGGTGCTGCCATTAGCTTTCTAGAATAGTAAGTTTCATCAACGCACTCGGACCATGGAGTGGGCAGTGGCCACTTCATCATGCCAGTGTAGGCTAACTAAAACTGCGCGTTTTCAGTGCCTTTTTTCGTAACTTTAGAAAAATATTCTGGCCAAGTGGTATATATCGCTGGAAAGGTGCTGCCATTAGCTTTCTAGTATGGTAAGTTTCATCAACGCACTCGGACCATGGAGTGGGCAGTGGCCACTTCATCATGCCAGTGTAGGCTAACTAAAACTGCGCGTTTTCAGTGCCTTTTTTCGTAACTTTAGAAAAATATTCTGGCCAAGTGGTATATATCGCTGGAAAGGTGCTGCCATTAGCTTTCTAGAATAGTAAGTTTCATCAACGCACTCGGACCATGGAGTGGGCAGTGGCCACTTCATCATGCCAGTGTAGGCTAACTAAAACTGCGCGTTTTCAGTGCCTTTTTTCGTAACTTTAGAAAAATATTCTGGCCAAGTGGTATATATCGCTGGAAAGGTGCTGCCATTACCTTTCTAGTATGGTAAGTTTCATCAACGCACTCGGACCATGGAGTGGGCAGTGGCCACTTCATCATGCCAGTGTAGGCTAACTAAAACTGCGCGTTTTCAGTGCCTTTTTTCGTAACTTTAGAAAAATATTCTGGCCAAGTGGTATATATCGCTGGAAAGGTGCTGCCATTAGCTTTCTAGTATAGTAAGTTTCATCAACGCACTCGGACCATGGAGTGGGCAGTGGCCACTTCATCATGCCAGTGTAGGCTAACTAAAACTGCGCGTTTTCAGTGCCTTTTTTCGTAACTTTAGAAAAATATTCTGGCCAAGTGGTATATATCGCTGGAAAGGTGCTGCCATTACCTTTCTAGTATGGTAAGTTTCATCAACGCACTCGGACCATGGAGTGGGCAGTGGCCACTTCATCATGCCAGTGTAGGCTAACTAAAACTGCGCGTTTTCAGTGCCTTTTTTCGTAACTTTAGAAAAATATTCTGGCCAAGTGGTATATATCGCTGGAAAGGTGCTGCCATTACCTTTCTAGTATGGTAAGTTTCATCAACGCACTCGGACCATGGAGTGGGCAGTGGCCACTTCATCATGCCAGTGTAGGCTAACTAAAACTGCGCGTTTTCAGTGCCTTTTTTCGTAACTTTAGAAAAATATTCTGGCCAAGTGGTATATATCGCTGGAAAGGTGCTGCCATTAGCTTTCTAGTATGGTAAGTTTCATCAACGCACTCGGACCATGGAGTGGGCAGTGGCCACTTCATCATGCCAGTGTAGGCTAACTAAAACTGCGCGTTTTCAGTGCCTTTTTTCGTAACTTTAGAAAAATATTCTGGCCAAGTGGTATATATCGCTGGAAAGGTGCTGCCATTAGCTTTCTAGAATAGTAAGTTTCATCAACGCACTCGGACCATGGAGTGGGCAGTGGCCACTTCATCATGCCAGTGTAGGCTAACTAAAACTGCGCGTTTTCAGTGCCTTTTTTCGTAACTTTAGAAAAATATTCTGGCCAAGTGGTATATATCGTTGGAAAGGTGCTGCCATTACCTTTCTAGTATGGTAAGTTTCATCAACGCACTCGGACCATGGAGTGGGCAGTGGCCACTTCATCATGCCAGTGTAGGCTAACTAAAACTGCGCGTTTTCAGTGCCTTTTTTCGTAACTTTAGAAAAATATTCTGGCCAAGTGGTATATATCGCTGGAAAGGTGCTGCCATTAGCTTTCTAGAATAGTAAGTTTCATCAACGCACTCGGACCATGGAGTGGGCAGTGGCCACTTCATCATGCCAGTGTAGGCTAACTAAAACTGCGCGTTTTCAGTGCCTTTTTTCGTAACTTTAGAAAAATATTCTGGCCAAGTGGTATATATCGCTGGAAAGGTGCTGCCATTACCTTTCTAGTATGGTAAGTTTCATCAACGCACTCGGACCATGGAGTGGGCAGTGGCCACTTCATCATGCCAGTGTAGGCTAACTAAAACTGCGCGTTTTCAGTGCCTTTTTTCGTAACTTTAGAAAAATATTCTGGCCAAGTGGTATATATCGCTGGAAAGGTGCTGCCATTAGCTTTCTAGAATAGTAAGTTTCATCAACGCACTCGGACCATGGAGTGGGCAGTGGCCACTTCATCATGCCAGTGTAGGCTAACTAAAACTGCGCGTTTTCAGTGCCTTTTTTCGTAACTTTAGAAAAATATTCTGGCCAAGTGGTATATATCGCTGGAAAGGTGCTGCCATTAGCTTTCTAGAATAGTAAGTTTCATCAACGCACTCGGACCATGGAGTGGGCAGTGGCCACTTCATCATGCCAGTGTAGGCTAACTAAAACTGCGCGTTTTCAGTGCCTTTTTTCGTAACTTTAGAAAAATATTCTGGCCAAGTGGTATATATCGCTGGAAAGGTGCTGCCATTACCATTCTAGTATGGTAAGTTTCATCAACGCACTCGGACCATGGAGTGGGCAGTGGCCACTTCATCATGCCAGTGTAGGCTAACTAAAACTGCGCGTTTTCAGTGCCTTTTTTCGTAGCTTTAGAAAAATATTCTGGCCAAGTGGTATATATCGCTGGAAAGGTGCTGCCATTAGCTTTCTAGAATAGTAAGTTTCATCAACGCACTCGGACCATGGAGTGGGCAGTGGCCACTTCATCATGCCAGTGTAGGCTAACTAAAACTGCGCGTTTTTAGTGCCTTTTTTCGTAACTTTAGAAAAATATTCTGGCCAAGTGGTATATATCGCTGGAAAGGTGCTGCCATTAGCTTTCTAGTATGGTAAGTTTCATCAACGCACTCGGACCATGGAGTGGGCAGTGGCCACTTCATCATGCCAGTGTAGGCTAACTAAAACTGCGCGTTTTCAGTGCCTTTTTTCGTAACTTTAGAAAAATATTCTGGCCAAGTGGTATATATCGCTGGAAAGGTGCTGCCATTAGCTTTCTAGAATAGTAAGTTTCATCAACGCACTCGGACCATGGAGTGGGCAGTGGCCACTTCATCATGCCAGTGTAGGCTAACTAAAACTGCGCGTTTTCAGTGCCTTTTTTCGTAACTTTAGAAAAATATTCTGGCCAAGTGGCATATATCGCTGGAAAGGTGCTGCCATTAGCTTTCCAGAATGGTAAGTTTCATCAACGCACTCGGACCATGGAGTGGGCAGTGGCCACTTCATCATGCCAGTGTAGGCTAACTAAAACTGCGCGTTTTCAGTGCCTTTTTTCGTAACTTTAGAAAAATATTCTGGCCAAGTGGTATATATCGCTGGAAAGGTGCTGCCATTAGCTTTCTAGAATAGTAAGTTTCATCAACGCACTCGGACCATGGAGTGGGCAGTGGCCACTTCATCATGCCAGTGTAGGCTAACTAAAACTGCGCGTTTTCAGTGCCTTTTTTCGTAACTTTAGAAAAATATTCTGGCCAAGTGGTATATATCGCTGGAAAGGTGCTGCCATTAGCTTTCTAGAATAGTAAGTTTCATCAACGCACTCGGACCATGGAGTGGGCAGTGGCCACTTCATCATGCCAGTGTAGGCTAACTAAAACTGCGCGTTTTCAGTGCCTTTTTTCGTAACTTTAGAAAAATATTCTGGCCAAGTGGTATATATCGCTGGAAAGGTGCTGCCATTAGCTTTCTAGAATAGTAAGTTTCATCAACGCACTCGGACCATGGAGTGGGCAGTGGCCACTTCATCATGCCAGTGTAGGCTAACTAAAACTGCGCGTTTTCAGTGCCTTTTTTCGTAACTTTAGAAAAATATTCTGGCCAAGTGGTATATATCGCTGGAAAGGTGCTGCCATTAGCTTTCTAGAATAGTAAGTTTCATCAACGCACTCGGACCATGGAGTGGGCAGTGGCCACTTCATCATGCCAGTGTAGGCTAACAAAACATAAATAATCGTTATTGCGTTCGTTTTATTCTTTAATAGTTTTCTTTATTAGTTTCTCTTCTCTTTCTTAATTTTTATTGAAAATTTATTGTTTATACATACTTAAAATGAAAATTTTATAAATAATTACAGTTTGTGCGGAGATTTAAAGTAGCTTAGAAAAGAAATGTAAGACTGACTTAAGTATTAATCGAAAGTAATTCGGAAATACACGTGTTATTCACAGGTTTGGTAGTTTAAAAGAGTCAGTAAAATCGATATAGTCTTCGCAATGAATATGTTTCTCAGGTTTACATTAAATTCTACTTCATCTATACATTTCCTTCTTAAATAGTAGATTTGTAGTTTAAATTTACTGCGGTACACATTTTAGGCGGCCTCAAAATCACACTTAGAAAATTTACACAATTTTTAGATTACAGGTTTTTGTTATTTTTGTCTAGGTTAACGTTTTTCGTAGTTTATCGAGTTTTCGATGTTGGTATTTACATTTATATTTACACAATCCAATCAAACAAAGAAAAGCTTTACATAAAACAGAACAATTTCGAGTTGCTAAACCGCGTGCGCAGGTTGACTTCCCACGCACCCGACAAAGGGTCTCAATAAAAAACGTGTAGGAATGAAATGAACGTGAGCGTGAAACGAGTAGGAATGAAATGATCGTGAGCGAGTGCTAGCTGCAGCAGGTTTCACATGCGACGAACAGAAACTAAGGTGAGCGTTCTGCTACACAGGCATTTCAATTCAAAGGCTTTCTCTTCTCACTACCCGACAGTCAGAGAGAAATTATATGCTGGAATTAAGCTTCAATTTAAGCGTTTTTCAGTTACCATATATAGCGGCCTTAATTTTTACTTCCACTTTAACAGTTTTCAGTGTTCAATTCAATTCGTTTATTCTCGTGTTATACTCGGTGTTGTTCAATACAAAACAGAAACTGCGTTGAGAGAAGGAAACTCAATTTCTACACGATAGAAACTCTGATGGTATCAACTGAAACAGTGTAGAGTGCTTAAATTTAAAGCGATCAAATTCAGAACTTAATAAAACGTGTTAATTACTGCAGCTTTCTGTTCTGAAATCGGGATCTTGGCGTAAATCGCGTCATGGACGACTGAAGAGTGAAGATTTTTGTCATCTTATTTTTTATTATCTTCTCTTCTCTTTCCTTGTTATGCATTACATAACTTTTATTATATTATTATGTACATCGTAGTAAACGTTTTTACACGGATTTAGTTAGGTTAATTATTTTGTTGGTGTTCCATTCTATTTTTCGGCCCTAGTGGAACTTCGATGGCTTAATTTTAAGGGTCCTTTAATTTAATTTAATAGACTTACTGAGCTATTCTTCACTGACGTACATACACCGACTAAATACGTGCAAACATTTCACTGAAGTTTGTTCTTTACTTGTTCTAAATTATTCTAACTAGCTTTCCAATAAACGTTGTTTCGCTTTTACTTGCTAGCTTTCACAACTGGCAGGGGGAGCTCGTGGCGGTGTTAATCGTGATTACTTTAACCAGGTTCGTTTCTCTTCGTGATCAGCGCTCTCTTCGTGATCAGCGCTCTCTTCGTTTTAATTCTACGTTTAAATGCTTTGTTCGCTTTAGTTTTCTTGCTACAACTTTTGTTTCTTTATCTGGAGGATTTCAAGTTCTTAGCAGCGGAAGCCTTTTGTATTTGTTAGATTTTTCTAAAATTAGATATCTAAAATTTAAATAGCAATACGAACAGTAAGTCAAAAAGATGATTTGAAAATAATGGAATTAAATTATTTTCCAAATGAATTTCGAGTGAAATTTCAATAGAATTTTCAATTGTCATTAGAAAGTGAAGAAATGCACACCCATTTGATAGTTTTATACTTGCAAGTATACTTCTGTATTGTATTTGTGTTTGTTTTCTATACAGCGGAGAGCAGGAGGGGAGTTCCCACCTTGTCCAGCAAGGACGCCGCCCTGGAGCGCCACTAGACGATGGTGGTGCGCTCGGCCGAGCTCGTGCACGTGCTGCTGCCCCCCACGCACACGATCTGGCACTTGATGTTGTCCTTCGGTAACTCTCAGGAGGACACGGTCTCGTACGTGCCGCCGCCAGCGGCGAACATCGCGCTGGCCAGCAGTGGCGTCTGCGCTGAGCTCATGCGGCCGTCGAGAGCGTTGCTGCCGTAGGAGGCCGACGATTGTGCGCGCGGTGGGTTGAGCAGCGATTGCGCTGCGCCGACAGTTATGTTGCCGGACGTCACCGAGGAGGTCAGCGCCGGCGAGATGCCGTGGCTGCTGGCGGTGGCGAGGTGCGGCAACGTGTTGCAGCCACTGTTGCCGACACTGAGTCCGGCGCCCACGCCGCCCCCACCGCCGCCGCCACCGCCGCCGCCGCCGCCGTTGCTGCTGTTTGTCTGCAGCGAGCCGTTCGACTGGCCGCCTCCGAGCAGCGGCACCGTGCAGGTGGAGGTTGAGCCGTACGGCGAGGTGGGCGAGGCGCGCGTCTCGTACGCCGGCAGGTAGGAGCGGGCGGGGATGCGGGTGTAGATGTTGGGCGGGGTGTGGGTGGAGAGCAGTGGCGGCGGGGCGGTGTACACGGGGCGCTGGAGGGCGGGAGCGCGCTGAGGTGTGTTGTACAGACTGAAGGCGGGGTTGGTGGTGAGCGACAGTTCGCCGTACTGAAAGAGAGAAAGAACGGAGAGGAATTAGGAAATCTTATGAAATTCTTAGTAAGAAATTTGAAACATAAACTTCTTCTTATATAAATAAGATTCTCCATTATTGTTTAATTTTTTGCATCCTCTTGAATTTCCGGTGCTTTTTCCTCAACCTGATTTTTCTTAAACAATTAAATTAAATTTTCGTTTTCCACTATTTTATTTAATTTTTTGATTCTTTTTTCTACAGCTTTTCCCTTTTCTATTATTCCAGCTAAATGTTGCAGTTTTTAATTGTTGCTTTTTATTTTCTTTTTTTGGAAAATAAATGAAAACTTTGCGCGAACAAATGAAAGAGTAATTAAAAGTTTTCGCTCTTAATAAAAAAGAAATAATAGAATGACAGAGAAACAAGTAAGTGAGGTGAGAGCGGGACGGTAGATATTAATGTCAGTGCGAAAGTGTTGCAGAAAATAATTATAAGGGGAGGACAAAAATTGCAGTTTGTTTGTTCTGCGCTCCCCTTTTTCCACACTTCGAGTGGAGGAACAAATCCAATCTGACTCTCGAGACGTGATATTTGCTGTTGTTCTCGCAGTTGCTGCAGTCGCAGTTCAGAACTCATTATCGAAGTCGTTAAAAGTTTAAGAGAGAAGATCTCAGCATCTCAGTTGGGTGTTTTATTACCAGATTGCGAAGTCACCTTAAGCGGGTATTCATTAAAAGTTGCGTTTAATGCGCATCGACATCACTCCACTCCGGAGTGATATTTTACGAGCAAACAAAATGCTTGATGATAACAGATTTTATGCATTAAAGTTCGTGTTTTCCCCTCAGGGTGTAATTTTCAGCACTGTATAATAATTAACAGCGTCGGGATTTGCTAAAATCTAATAAAGACTAAAGACCAAAATTACAATTATTTATTGTGTTAGAAACAAAATACTAATTATTAACAACATCATTTCATATTTGAGTCTTCTGAGCTTAAAAAGTTCCGTCCAAAAAGAGTTGAATTTAGTTATCTTTAGTTTAATAAAACAGAAAACCATTTGAATAACAAACTCCTGATAGACATTTCTACGGAAGAAACAACAGCTTGGGATCAACAGTCTATTGAAGGTTGTTTGCCAACCAGAAGTCGCACTGAAGTTACCGCTAATTTAAAAAACCCCAGCCTCCTCATTACGCTACCTCGTCTTAATGGCCAATAGAATCTTAAAATCGCCAATACAATCGTCTAAGTGGCACACGGTTCCACCGTTCGAACTTCAAATATTAGCGAACGTTTTGTTGGCCATATATAGGGTGGGCCAGTAGTTAGTTTCTTTTTAAACGTGCTATAAAAACAATTCAGTGTTTTTCAAGACATTCGCTTTATTGAAAAGAGTGAACGTTCCGCTCATTTGTGAAAAACGAAATCTTTTAAATAGCAATAATAAAAATGTAACAATTATTCAGGACATATTCCACGATCTGTGTCTCTCTTCCCTCAATAACCTCATGAATATTTTCCTTAAGTGCCGGAATCAGTTGCAGACTGTCAGCATAACTTCGGTCCTTAAAAAAGAGCGTTTGTTTTTGCTTTAAACCAGAGTACGTGGAAGTCCTATTCGTCATTTTCTGATACTACAAAGTCCTACAACAAATTTCCACAAAATCTATTAACATACTTAGTTGCCGAGATCTTTGGCGAGACTAGGGTTCTCGGGTATTCACGCACATTCTCACTTTGAAAATAATTTCCCCGTATTTCTCAGCGTTGTTCGTAAGCGTAAATCGGTCCATTCGGTACCGTGGAGATACGACGACGAATTTCTATCCATTCTTCAAGCGTGTTCGTGTGAACGGTATCAAAATAACAGGTAGTTCGAAAACAAACTAACCGATGGATAGACAGACAGAGCGATAGGCATACAGACAGACATATGGATAGATAGACAGACAGACTCATTGACGGACAGAGTTCATGCCGCAAAATAATATCGACTTTTAAATTCTGCATTTCACTTTTCAATTCGGTTTGAAAGCACGTACGTGACAGATTTTAAATCGGAATTAAAAAAAAAAGGTATTTTCTAAAAATATTTCTATTGAATTTATTGTTAACAGCCACGCAATTCTCATTTAAAAATAGCACTTTCCTGATAATAAAATTTACTTTGTTTATTTTAATTTGTAAATGAAATATTTGACGTATTCTGGAAACGTTTAATTCAGAACTTAAAATTTAATTCAGTAACTTTTCATTTCCATAAATTATCATAAATAATTTTTATTAGGAATTCATACTTCAATCGCAGATTTTTAGTCCACTCTTATTTAAACAGAAACGCTAAAAATCTATCAAAGTTACAAAGCAAAAGTTCCTCACTAAATGGATGCAACAAAACGGAGCGGAAGGAAAAACATTTTCCAAAACTTTATTTCATTCCTCTGCAATATACGAGTAAATTAACCAAACTGCAACGGGGTGACAACAAAAAGTTTGCAGCTTAAAAGCCTTAATTAAAAATGTATGTTGCATGCAAACGCAGCGTCCTGCCAACAGGCAAACGTGAGGAGTTATTTCAGCAAAAACAGCGAAAAGAGAAGCGAAAGCTAAGTGAAAAAATATGCAAAATAAATCGCAGTAGCCGAGAAGTCCTCCTCTGCATCCTGACAAACCGAGCAAAACTTCCTGGCGCAAAATTAACTGCGAAAAGAGAAGCGGACGCGTCTGTCGTGATTTCACTCCCTTAACCGGTTAAGCGCAGCAGACAGACAGACGGAGGGAGGCACGTTTTTTCTCCACAACTGCGAGACACACATTTTAATGAGATGATTCACAGTGTTTTGGAGTGAATGACGGCAAGAAAACTTGGTAAACACCTGACAGTGTAGACGGATGCAACGTGTTGAACGTGGCCAACTACGGTGAAAATGGGGAGTAAAAAGATGTTTCGACAGTGAATTTCTCGTGTTTTAAGAAAAGGAATACTAAAATTTAGTAAAAAATTTTGATGAGAGTCCGTGATATCTTTGCAATTTTGACGACTTGAAATTACGTTTCTCATGTCTTGCAGTGTCTGAAAAATTTTCGGGCTCGCTGACCCACTCTGACAAAAAAACAAAAATAAATAAATCTACTAAAAAAAAATAAATAAATCTACTCAGCCGATTTTCGCTTATAAAAACGGAAAACTTTTCATTTAAGTTTTGTGCTCCTTCTTGACATTTCTGACGTTTAATAGCTATCGTTGTTGTTGCAGCCGTTTGGTTTACACGTTTTGACATGACAGTTTGACGTTATTGTTGCAGCCACAACAATTTTGAAAGAAATGCTTCGGATTGTAATGGCGGTTACTGTCAAATTTTTTGCTGGATTCACAAGTTTCCAGAAAAATTAAAACGCGTGATTATAGCAAAATGCAGCAGTGAATACGCTGGATTTTTCAACAGCAGTTTGTAAAGTACTCCTTTAAAAAACACTGAATTTAATTGTAAGTCTCATCTTACTTTGCTTTTTAATTAAAAAATTATTAAAGCAGTAAATATTTCTCATGGGTTTTATAATCTCGCTATCATAATGAATACCCTACACCCGCAAAGTTAAAAACTATCTTAGAAAGCACTTAAAGGCGTAAGTGAAACCCCTTAAAACCGTTTAAGTGGGAGAGCCACACCCATTCTTGGGGAAATTATACTAGTATCGGAATAAGATTTCGTCTGAAAAATACAGTATTCAAAATGTACTCGGAAAAGGTGAAGAACAATGTGAATTTTCCCTTCGAAATGTAGGGTATTTAAATGGGTGGAACACAACTATTTTTATATACTTTTCTATATCTATCTCGTCTCCTTCTCTTCGTTAGAAACGGAAGAACAGAGCGAATATACCTCCTCTCTTTGAGTGAAGGGTATAATAGCACCGCTTCCCTCGAAGTGCAGAGAAACCATTTAATATGCAAAATTATGCGGTCCTGGCAAAGGCGGCCACATTAAGAGGGCAACACTCTGCGAAAAGAGCAACTACGGCAACAGCAACGGAAACAACAACTACAACTACAAAATTCGCTGCACGGCTGTTGAATATTCAACGCTTAAAAACGGCTTACGTCGTCCTTTGCAGGAGTGACGGTTGATGGTTCCTTGAACACCGCTGGCGATTTCAGCAACAATAAAAGTACAAGAACAACGACTTAATTAATTTAAAAGCTCCACGAAGGAGCAGCAACACCTGGACTGGAGACTCCCTCCCTGGAGACTCCCTCCCTGTAGACCCTCCTTGTCTCGACTGGTTCGAATAGCGCTGCACATAATTTAAAGTCTCATTAAGTCTCATCTAAACCCATCTTCTTCTCAGGGGATTTTAGCTGCACTAACTGATATACCGCGGCCCAGTTTCCTCTCCCTTAGATGAGATTTTAAGGCTGTTATGTACCTGCTTGGCAAACGCTGGCGACAACGGCTGCGGTGCCGGTGATCCCGACGCGTCGATACGTGTCGTCGATGGCGTGTACATAATACGCTGCGAATCCATGTTAAGGCGATCGAATGCCTTCTCTTCCAAATGAAACTCGTCCTCGCTGTTCGCCTCCTGCGGCACCACGTCCGGGTTCTTCTCCTCCAGGCTGGAGTGGCTGCCCATGTTGCGTGACAATGGCTCCGCGCTGCCCTTGTCCGCCTCGGTGGTCGTGTGTGCTTCGCCGTTCGGGCGGTGCGTGCGCTTGCTGCGGAACTTGATGAAGATTACAATGCATATGGCCACCAGCACGAGGGTGGCGATCACGCCCACCAGAGCGCCCAGCAAAGGGGTCAGCTGCACCAAAACAGCGGTGGAGGAAGCTGGCGGAGAGGCGGGGAGAGAGAAGACGTTGCCATTATTGTCACCTTTCATCACTTTATCCCTGCGAGCGAATCCCTTAACGAGCATTTTTCGTTGCTTACCTGTTCGCAACAATGGCGCCGACAGGGTGCGCGCCCTCAGACGGTGCGCCATTTTGCTGGCTCCCTGCGCGTTCACGGACGTGACAAGTATCGTGAACACCGAGTCACTCGGCAGGCGCTTCACGGTGAAATCCGCGTACTTGTACGACGTGTTGTACAGCATCTGGCGGTTGAACTCGTCGTAAATCTGAACGTGGAAGTGCTGCGGGATGCCGCCGTCGTAGCCGGGGATGCATTGCACCTGCACCGAGTTGGCGGTGGCGTTGAAGGCTGTGCAATTCCTGACCGGATCGGGGAGGTCTGAAGTGTAAAGAGACGATGTTAATAAGGTTGTTTACATGTTTTTGTTTTCGTAACGCTTTAATGAAGGACTTAATTTTACTTCCAAGAAAAGAATAAAAGCGAAACACAAAACCAAGAACCTGCCTGGAACTTTCTTTTAATCAAAAGTCCAGTGGTGTCCCAGTTTTCGCTTTTCCTAACCATCGCACACGCGATGGACGAACAACATCAACAGCGACTTCGACAAGACATGCTGACTTTTTCACTTTTATATTATTTTACACTATTTATGTCGTTTTATTCTAGCTGGCACTCACCTGCTGGCTGAATGTGGTACCAACACGGCTGACTCTGGCCCATCGAGTTGCCGGCCACGCACGAAACCGCGCCGAACGAGTCGTACGTCTCGATGTGGTAGCTGTAGACGTTGTTCAGCGGCGGCGGAGCGCTGGGGGTTGTCGTCAGCGGCAGGCGGTGGAGCTGCTGATGGTGCACCAGCCGCTGCTGCTGTTTGTGCAGTGCAGCGAGGCGCTTGCGCTCCTGCAGCTGGAATTGGTTGGCCTGCAGAGCGGAAGTGGGCACGTGCACGCCCATCAGCCGCACATCGCCGCTCTGCTGTTGCCGCGGCGGCGGTGTGTGTGGATGCAACTTGCGCCCCGGTGGCTTGCCCTCCAGGTGATTCTTGTTGTAAATGACGTTCGAGTACACCATTTGCGTGTAGGGCGCCTCCGCTGCAGAATCGCCCGCGCCGTAGTCGTCCTCCTCGAGTGCATTCGCGTGTTCTTCGTACACAGCATGCGTGCCTTCAGTCAGGTCGGCATCATCGGTATCGTCGTCGTCGTCCTCGTCTTCGAAGTGAATGTGCGCCCAACCACCTCTGTTTGAGTTGTCACTGGACGCCACGCGTCCACGCATTCCTACGAGTTGCTGCTCGGGCGCGTGTTTCCGTTTGCTGCGCTGATATAATTCGGCGCCGCTAAATCTGGCACCGGCTATTCTGCCTGCCGCATCCGAGTGTAGCAGCGGCAGCGTGGAGGGCGCTGCTGCCACCGTGGCTGTCAGCTCGACGAGGCTCTCCAGCGAGTTGTTGAAGTGCCACTTGTAGTTGAGGTTGTCGAGTGGGTTCGAGTCCACCTCGCACGTGATGTTGATTGTTTGCTTGAGAGCCGCGCGTATGACGGTCGACTCGGACACGCAGGTGGGTGGATCTGAGAGGCAGGAAGACGAAAAATGACACAAAGTGAGTGAAATGCATGTATTCGCTAATTGCAACTATAAATCGAGATAAATAAAATAAATATTGACTCTAATAATTGAAAAAACTCCGAACTTCTAAGCGCAACATGAAATTATTGAAACCGAAAACTGCTCGTTTTTGTATCTCATTTCGTATCTCTTTTTCAGCCACAGAATAGTTATTTGAGGAGCAGTTTTTCATTCTTTCCGTACGAAATTTAAGTTAAATTGGAAAGCAAAACCTCAACTCGCTTCTAGTTATCTCAGCAAACCAAGTGCAACAACGTAAAATTCAAAGGAAAAGCCAAATCTGCAAAAGCAATCAGTTGCCACAAATCCTGGAAGGAAAACACGCCTGTAAAAGTTGCCAGGCGCAGGAGTTCATACTGAATTGTGTTGAAGTTTTTATTCAGCATTCTCTCAAAGTTAACCTCACAAACCCTCCATCTCACCCACGCGTTTAAAAACTCAACCCTTTCAATACGCCTTTCATGTGATTTTCATTGTGTTTCGAAAGGATCTCGAAGACTTTCCGCACAATAACAATGTCGCGTCAGAGTAGTTTCAATACCCGAGAGTTATATAACACTAAGTGACGAATAATATTCACATTGCACTCAAGTCAACTCGGAATTCGCTCGGGAAAACGGAAGCGGAAGCGTTAGTAGTTGTATATAAAAGCAAAAAAATCGTCGAAACAAAAGAAACTCCAAAGCAATGAAATTCAGCTCGACTTCTTTCACTTGAAGTGCTGCTTCCGCGGCTGAGTCTCTGCTCGGAGCTGAGAGGAGTTGAGTAGAGGAAAAACAAGGAGACCGAATTCGAGATGGGGAGTCCACTTGACTTGCTTCTCCAGGAGGCTGAATGTGCAGTGGAAGCTCACACAGCGACTACTTTAGATGCTTCAAAAGCAACAAACATAACTGCAACAATATAATAAAACCACAAAAATTCTAACAACAACAGCAGAAGCAAGCTCACGGCATGGAAAAAAGCGGAGTGAATTACGAAGCAAAACAGCTGCGTTGCGTCAGCGGAAGTGGGTGCCGGAAACGAATTCAGTTGAATATGAGCAGCAAGAATGTCTGAAATATGAAAAAAGGAGCAACGAAAGTCGGCGCCATGGAATGCGACAAAATAAGAGAAGAAATCGGACTGAAAATACAACACATTCTTCGTTCTTCATTGTTTCGCAGGCGAAAGGCAGGCGTGTTTTGTGTGCCGCCGACTTACGCCGCGGCTCGGAAGTGAGCCAGTTGAGGGTGCATTAGGAATGTTGGTGAAGTTTTTCCCTTTTTCTAGAGTTTATATTTACTCAGCTTAAAATGGACAGAAATTCTGACAATTACAGGAGAGTCTGCAGAGGTTTAAACTTTGGTTTTCATGAAATCAGTTGTATAAGAGAAAGAAAATATTGAAATATAATCCGAGTAGTATAAATGTGGGGTTTCTGGGCCAATGGCACCAGCCGTGTATTTCGCTGGTGCTTTCAAAATACAAAACGGCGAGATATTAACATCCGACAAACCGTTTGACACCTCATCCGCCACCTCTTTCAACCCTACACGTGGTCGCTTTCAGTTATTGTTCCACAAAACACCATCAAATTACAACGAAGTAGATCTACAAGTTTAAAAAAACTAGAACTCATGTGTGTAAAAAAAAAAACTAGAACTCGAAAAGCGTTATTTAGAAAATAGCTAATTTTGCTGCTCAGCATGTCATGAAAAAGTGTCAAGCATTAAAAACGTATCAAGCAACTCGGAAAACATCACAATCACTTAAATTCTAATTTATTCGAGTGAAGAAGGATTAAATAATTCGAGTGAAGAAAGTTAAGGAGCTCCGACACAACTGACTAGCCAATTGTGGTGACCATGCCGACCACTGCGCGCCTGTTGAGACCCAGCCGTGGCCAGCGCTTTAGATTCTGGGTGCGAGCGACGTTTCACGCCGGCATCGGCCTCTCCATCATCTCTGTCTGCTGGATTTGCCTCCGGTTACTCGAGGGCACCAACTTGCACACCTGGCTCTGCTTGTTTGGCGTAAGTGAAGGACGCGCCGCGCCGTCTGAGTTCCCTATTCTACTCCGCCTCTCCTGCAGATTTACTGCCTCATAGACTACGTGCGCCACATGATGGCCAGCGAGAACGAGCTCCCCACGCCGAGCAGCGCCTTTCAGCGCGAGCTGCAACGGTTCGGATGCGGGTTCGGACTCGCGGCCGCGATCCAGAAGTTGTCTCAGAGGAACTTGGAGGGAGACACGATACCGCTGGGAGGACTAGGCGAGTTGCAAATAAACGACGAAGGGGTTTTCGATCTCCATCTTCACCAAACGCCGTCCGCGTTTGTGCTCCAAATGTGCGTCGTCTTCTGCATCAGCCTGCTCGCCCTGCTCTGCATCGTGGTTGCCTTCTACGTCAAGCGGCTGGAGGGCGCGCTGGACCGGCGCATCAACATCATCGTGCACGCCTGCTTTGCAGTGGGTGTCCTCGCGCTGGCCCTGGTCGCGCGCTTCACCGACATCGACTTCTTCGAAACGGACGTCGGCGGCGACTGGTGGCGGGTGCAGAAGTGTGTCGCGGTGATCGAGCTGACGTTCTGCTGCGCCACTGGCCTGAAGGCGCTGTTCCACAGGATACGGCGTAGATACTCGGCTCCATCTGCAACTCAGTAATCTAATGCACTCTACACATGTAACTACAATATAATAAAAATTTGTGGCGAAAGCTTTAAGTTTTCCAAACGAAAGTGTGAAGACCTCCGGTCGCTCTTGTGTAGATTTTGGGGTGGATGGAATGGGACACCGTGCAATGAGCATCAAGGAGGGACGAGGGGAAAACCGACCAATGTTTGTGTGGGTTTCTCATCCATTTTCTGGTCGCCGCTCTACCTGACAGAGTCCGCTTTCGTCAAATGAGTACAGTCCACCCCCTAAATCGCCGATGACTGCTAGAGAACGCGGATCCCTAAATATTCTCCTTCGCGTCTCTACTTCGCAGAACCTCCGTGATCTCGACTATCGACTCGACTGAAAAGGCCACATCGATTCCTATCTCGCGCTCGAGCCGCTGTCGAGAATGGCGACTTCATCTCGTCCGCGTCACTATTTCCATGTCGAGCATCTTCTCCCTCTCCCCTCTCTCTCTCACACCCCCCTCTCTATCTCTCATATATACGTATCGACTAATACAGCGCGAGAGAACAGAATATAAGAGCAGATTTGCGTGAAGTAAACCAGGAGTTCGAACCCGAACGATTTCAGTTTTGGCTTGTGGAATTCGATTCCAGTTCCTCCTCGATGATTCCTAGACTCGTTTTAGGTTTGCAAAGCTCGTTATAACTTCTAGATTTTGGCATTTTTCGCGACACACACTTCATTTTCAGCGATAAGAAGTTCGCTGGTGTTCACGGTCTCGGAATCGGTCGTGTGCTTCACTGTGCGGATGCTGCACCGCATGAGGATGCTCGTGTCTCCAATGGCAAAATGCTGCTCAGTAGTCAGAGGCTTCTTGGTGATGCTGTCACACATCTGATATTGTTATTCTACATTCATTTCTACTTACATTTCACATCCAGGTAAACCTCGTTGCTGGAAACGCTGCCTTGGACATTCGTTGCTCGGCAGAAGTACTGACCGTGCGATGACTTCGAGATGCCCTGCAGCACCAGAGTCTGATTCGATATAATTATGCCACGTGATGAATGCAGTTGCTTGTCCTGCAAGAAGGAAGAAGAAGAAGTAAAGTAGTAAAAGGAAATTCTAAGAAAGCTTTACTGGAAGAAGAAGGAAACCCAATGTAAGGAAGGCAAATATTACAGGGATCCTCGGTCACCGCTGGATGGTCATACAGAGAGAGGGACGGGTGTAGATACCTGAATTCATCAGGAGACAAACAGGACGCGAACATTAGCTGTTAGTTTCCTTGCCGTAATGGAAATTGAAGACGAGGAGAAGCCGATGGAAATGGAATTTTTAATTAGATGCTTAGAAGCTTCAATGAAGTCACTGCCGGCTGTGACTCGTTAGTTGCGAGTAACAGGACGCTTTTTGCAACACGACACGTCATTGGGCGAAGGAAGGAGAAGCAGAGCGACCTTTTGTGGTTTCAACTTTCCTGTCAGCGCTCTGCAGAAAGGCGATGCAGCAGACCGACAGGTGAGAGATGGACGAATAGTTTATGTGGGACAGTGAAGAAGGAAACAGAATTCCTTCTTGCGCTTCGATACTTGTTTTCGTAGTGTTTTCATTTCTCTCCATTTTAAGTGGCTGCGTGGAAGCTTTTCATTGCCTCCCACTTTTTTCGTGCTCGCTACTCACAGCAATTTGTCACGACTAAATTAAAAGTGCTCACAACTGGATCTCGTTTATGTTGCTTTGTGAGAAAGTAGTTCTGAATTTTCTAGCCAGAGAGTTTGCTGCGCGCTCTGGCGCAGATACTCAGAACGCATCAACGCAAGAAGGTGCGTTCTGAGTTCCCTTTTCCAAATGAGTTCCAAGTAGGTCGACAGGTGTTGCGAACAATTTGTAAATGTTTGATGCGTTTTCAAAGTGCTTACAAGGGCTTCCTTTCATTTTTCAAGAGTGCTTTAATTTTGCTTCCATGGCTTTTTAGACACTCAAAGAGCTGTGAGGTGATTTCGAAATATTTCAGTATTCCGTTGGGTTTACATAAAAGCGAGCAGAAATGTTTATTCATGATCGTTAAAAGCTTTAATCAAACGCCACGAAGCGCTACGAGGTGCAAACAACAAAAATCCCCCATTATTAATTTCAACTTGTGTGGGTTTCGCTCGCAACGCACCGCATACGCAATTAACACGCGTACAAATATTGTAAACTCCTCTCCTGTAAATTCCTCATTCGTTTTCATTGCTTGGCGATCCGCTGCGCTGCAGCTGCCAACATAATGGAAATTAAACGAAAACTTTGCGCTGCTCTCATGCGAAAGAATTTTCAAACTCAGCTTCATTTTCGGCTAAATTAAAATTTAATGGAAATGCTGGGTGGTGGCGCGTATTTTCCGCTGCACCACTATATAAACAACAACAGCCACACAGTAACAAAGCGCGCTCGGCAGCAAAAATAGAGCGAGCTTCTGAGAGAGTAAAGCTCACGTGTAGGTGTTGGTGTGCGTGAAGCCGGGCGCTCTCTAAGCCACCGAAGGCTATTAAATTTCCTGCCATTTCCAACAAATTTATTTTGTGTACTGACACGCATCTGTGTATCTCGTTGAGGTTCTTCCTCAATTCCACAATTTCTATTTTTTTATATTGATATTCATGAATATTCCGAGCCCACGTGCTTTTATGTATTGCGTGTGTATGAATTCATTGGAAGAAATCCTCAAAATCCTCTTCGAATTCAAAAATTCCCAACGTTGCATTTAATTTCTATCTAATGGAATTTTGCAATATAGAAATTTAAACAAATGTCAGATATGCCTCAGGTGTGGCAATAAATAATAACAGCAAATCCCTGCAATAACATTTCAAACATTAATTTGGTTTCTGCAAATTTATTTCCCACAATTTCTCTCTTTTGGAAATCTTTTAAAAGATTAAACTAAATAACTTGAAAATAGCAGGCGTGTTGTTTTCTCTACAACGACCCATTATTTGAAATTATTGATGAATGAGTGCTTGACTTTTATTGCATTAAATGGTTTAATTTAACAGACTTCGCACACATCTGGTGGATGATGAGGATTTTATTAAGGATATTGCAGGCGAAGGCAAAATCCATCACTTGTTCTATCTTTTCGTTCTCTAAAATAACGACTTCTTCGAGCAATGAACAGATTTTTTAATATGTGAGCTAATTTTTTAATGAAAATTTTAAACAATTTTCGAATAGTCTACATTTGCAAGACTTTAAAGCAAAAACGTGGTCTACTTTTAGGATTGCAATTATTCCATTCTAGCGCTCAGCATCTCGTATACGTCTGCAACCCTGCTGAGCACTCCAGTTGAGTAAAGTGGAAATCCAAAAACGACTCGAAATGGCTTTAGTATGTTAAAAGTTTTTCCCATTTTCAACTGCTTATTTTCTGGTGTTCTTATTGAAATTGAAGCTCACAAATTTATTGGAATTGACACTGGCAGCTGGAAGCATTTTCGAATGATGTAATAAAAAACAGCGCAATAACGTGTCAGCAGAGATGAGGAAGAAACATTATTTCACTGACGGACAGACAGGAAACTGCAAATTGTATGTTTGTTTGTCGTGCTGCTTATTTGCTGCGCTCTGGAAGGCGGCGGACAGGAGAGGGTTTGCAGCTCCCACCGAGCGTACGTCGACGTACTTCGTCGTTTTCAGCCAGATGTGAGGCTTTCTCAACAAAAATTGAAACACGAGCGTGCTTCCAACTCTCCGGTTTACATCCGCCTCCGGACGAAGCACTTGGCGCGCTAAGAATTACATATGCAAACAGAAATGCGTTTTACGTTGAAGAATCCTTTTTCGTTATTTTTAAAAATAAGCACTTCAAGTGACTGACTAGCTAGTCAGGTTGGGTGGCTGCCTGACTGCTGGATGGCTTCCTGGGTTGACTGACTTGCTGTCTGTTTCGTAAAATAACGCTTCCGAATGTGCGGGAAGGAAAGAAGGAAGGACGTGTTGCAAGCTTGAGCTCGTGCATGCATAACGATGCACATTTTCAGAGAAAATTGCAGGCTGCAACAGGATATTTTACGTTAGAACGAATTTCTCAGACGTTTCTTATTTATAAAATTGCCAATAATCATTAGAAATGCGATTAGAAAATTTAGTCCATATCAAAATCTTCTTCTACAAGAAGTAACATTTTCAGTATTAATTTGCCAGCCTGGAAACAGACAACAGGAAGAAATATGTATTCCGCTGAAATATAACAGAGGATCGAGAGGGCAACCAAAGGGATAAACAATCAACTCGAGCGTCTTCGATCCTGCTTCAGACACTGAAGTGCCCTGCTAAGCTCTGCAATAAAAACGAAGCTGCTTCGAGACGTCCAGACGGGACGAGTCGTCGTCACTGCGCCCTCCTACTAAATGTTAATTCCACTCCGACAAAAAACGTAAACAAAGAACGTAAAAAACACAAACTGAAGTGTTTATTAAACACAACCAGCTGCGCAACATCATTTCCATGTCTCAAGTTGAGCGCTTGTTGGTGCAAAGGTAGTGAAAAAGGTGAACCGGTGCGCAGGAAGAAGGAAATTCAACAACGTCAGCAAAAATCTGTTGAAATGGAGGAGGAAATTTTCAACCCACCTTTCTAAGTTGCTTTGTGTTGTTAAAAAACAGTGTTATTGCCCTGCTGTGGTTTGTATTTGCCAACGTTGTTGGTCTAAGGACTTGCAGTGATTATTGCGAGGATTATTTTTTAGTATGTATTGACTACCGCGATAGACGTGGTTTGCCCTCCACTTCGATGGGTTGTACGTATCTGTTGCAACTCACACATGTATTTTTATATATAAAGCCACAATATTGTGCTAGGAAGGGAAAGGAAAGGAAAGGAAAGATTCAGTTGCTTGGCTCGGAAGTGGTATGCATTTGTTATTTTTGCTGTTGTAAAGGAAGGCGCGAAGCTCTTATGGGTAGAAAAAAACTGGAACGTGAAATTAAAAAGTTTCATGAGGTTTGTGTTGCACGCTAACGAGTTATTTAGAGTTTGCAAATTGGTTCGGATTTTTGCATGTTCGAAATGAAGCAGCAGCATGGATTCGCTCTAAGGGAGTCTTGAAAAGGGGCTGTGAGAATCAGGGAGTGGGTTGACGTCGCCCCGAAACGCATGTGGTTCGTGAAGAACTAGTTTCGAACTAATTTAAGGCAAGTGAGTCTCCTACAGGGTTTGCTATATCACGCAGAACAATTGCGAAACGAGAAACTCAGAGAGGATAACACAGCCAACAACAAAGACGAGGGATTTGTGTGTGTTTCAGTGTTTTGGCCGACTTACGTTGTGATACCACTCGACGCGCGTGATGCCCGGATTCGCCTTCACATCGCATTCCAGATAAACGTCGGAACCTTTCATTAAGTTGTTAGGATCCAACGGTGCGCCCAAATCCAACGAGACAATCGGTGCATCTGAGGGGAGAGTAGAGAATTTAGGAGCGCTTCCTACCTCGCACACAAGTGTTGCGCAAAAGCGAAGACATCGCCGACTTACGCGTCACATTCAGGGTGCGCGAGTCCTTGAGGTGGAGGCCGGTATTGCCGTTGCCCAAGTTGGTCACCACGGTGGTGTGTCCCTCGCGCAGCTGCTGCGATTTCGTGGCCGGATTCAAGGCTACTGAGCAAGTTACCTGGCGCTCGTTGTCTTCGGGAACGGGGATGAGCAGCAACTCGGAGATGGTGGTGTTGCCGTCCGAGGAAGTCTGGCAGAAATTTTCCGAAAATGATTACATTTCTAGTGTTCATCGACTCGCGGCAGCCTGGCTACCCGTCTCCACTTACCGACTGCGTTGCAGTTTGTATCAGCTGCCCGCCTTTGTACCAAGAAATCTGTGGCGGCGGTCTGGCGCCCACCGCGGTGCAGGTGACGGGGGTGCGCGTGCCGGCGACGACGGCGTGATTGAGTCCCTGCAGCAGCAGACTCAAGGGTGGCACTGAAATGAAGAGCATGAAAACCGTAAAATTATTCAGAGCATGAAGTAAAATGCAGCTTTTAGAGGAGGTAAGAGGGTGTAGGGGAAGGTTAAGCCTTGCATTGTACGCCTCTATAGAAAACATCTATTCGGCTTTCAATTCGGTAGATGCTGTGAACGATTCTAGTGGAAGACTGAAAAGTGTGCCGACTAAGAAGCCTGAAAAGTGTATCCGCAGACTTCTCTCTTGCTTACAACCCGTATATTTTAATATTAGTACGCGAATGGAGTGGTTTTCCACTTTTGCAGTGGAAAATCACTTTTCTGTATTACTAGTTAAATTCCCTCGATGTTGCTCGATGTTCCCTCGATAAATAATCGATGTTGCCTCAAAAAATAAAAAATAACTTTTTATTCCTGGACTCCCTTATAAACTCGGAGAAACGAATCACTCCGAAATAACATTCTGATTCTTTACGAATTCTTATATTGGCTACAATTTTTGTATTGGTCCTTCCTATGCTGGCTAGATCGACTTTGTGGTAGGTGGTAAATCAAATCCATGTCTAGGCACACCCTAAATAGCGGTGGTTCAACTACTTTTAGTATAACGAAGCAATCGCAAGTGCCTGTATATATTCGCCCTTAAATGGATTGCGAGCATTTCGTACGTGACTAAAATATTGTATGCGGATTTTAAATCCTAATTGTTTTTGCATCTGTGCAAACAACATATGCTGGTGAGTGTGCGAGTGTGTGTGTGTATGTGTGTGAGTGGGCGTGAGTGAAGTGTATCTTCGTACATCCAGCGCCCCTGAAGAAACAAGAACACTTGTAAAACAATTCTGGAATATTCGGACATTACAGAATCGGTTTCTACACACGCCAATGTCATTGCAAAGTAATGCATGACACATGCCTTCGTCTTGGTCACCTGTAGTTTGATTATCCCTTTCTGCAGTAATGGATTCGTAGCAACAAAAAAGGACCTGCAGTATCCTCCTGCACTGCCTTAGGACACACAACTTCTTCAATCCAGTTTTCACTGAAAAATACTACCATCAGAAGATTCTTTCGTTCCCCATTTTCCTGCTGGGATGTTGTATCGAATTTCCATAACTCAGTTGCCACTTCTAATCCGATATGAATGCGCCACCCACCACGGAACACACCAGCAATATAAATTTATAAATTTATGAACGGTTCTGCGGCTTCTGTTACGGCACAGCAGCCGTAAACCAACAACGAGCTGCAATAACTCCAAAAACCGAAGGTGAACACGAATGAGGCCGAAATACAGCAACACAAATTTAATTGAACTTTGCTGTTGTTGCAGCAGGATGGACATGAAAGCGTCTCCTGTGCTTCCTTTTGCCGAGCAGAAAATTGGGTTGAAATGGTGAGGGTGTGTGCGGCACGGACGCGGATGGAAGGACCGGATGTATTCTTGGCTCGGGGATTTTGGTCCGATGCCGTTGTTCTCAATTTATTACCGAAGTGTGTACGACGCGCACACCTAGTTTTCGACCAGTGGCAAGTATTTATTTTTATTTCAGAGTTCTTACGTATTTACTTCAGTAGAACCACTACAACTATTATGACAATAACTCTGGTATCTGGTAATAAGCTGCCGTACTCAGCTTTATCCACAATTTCTTTTAAATTTGCCTTAAAAATTAAAAAATTAAAAAGAAAACTTATATCATATTAAATAATATTAAGCATTCCAATGAGAAAGCTTAAAATTGGATCCAGGATTCACCGAAGATCTACAAGCGCTCGGATTCCACCAAGTTCCCCTCTCTTCCCTCTTTCTGTGACGAATGTTAGAAACATGTTGTGAATTATAAGTTGCGTTCGAAGAAGGAAAAAAATCCTTCTGTGAGAGTTTGCAGCTGTGTATAGTGTAAATAAGAATGAGAAGACCACCCGTGATTTGTACGTAACGAGGTTGTCACGCTACAGCTGTTTGTAAAAAAACCCAAAAAGTGCAATCAATTTTTTTACATGATCCCTTATTTAAGGAAAAGAGATAAAAATTTAAACTCACATTGACACCAATACATACACACAAACACACGCATACCCACTGAATCTCTCTTCATACCCACACACGTGGATTGCTTACGAAAATGTCCTGAAATCCCTAATAGCAACCAGTATCGCTCCATGGCACACATCTGAGTTGAGACCGGACCACAAGCCAGAAGCAACAACAACAACAATTTGAAGTCATAAAGCCTGATAGCACTCCATTCAACTTGTCATGTTTTATGGTCGAATACAAGCACTGAAACATCGAAGCCTGCATACATTTGCAGAACTTTGCGACTACAAAAATAACTTCAGCTATGAATTTGGTACAATAAAAATATCAAAAATGAAACCCAACTGGAGGGATGGAGCTGAACATACAACAAATATTGTCTGAATTACAACAGCAACAACAACAACAACCGACACACTCTATGCCGTCCGCAATAAAATAATAAAATTTTAAAGCCTGGATTATTTGAAGTTGTGTACATCATGGTTGACTATATGTGCGTGTGCATGTATGTATATATGTAACTGAGCCTGTACGAGTGTATATGTGTGACCGAATGGGAACACAACATCACAAATTGTTGCAACTTTGTGACCCGCATTCAATGCGAGGGACTGTTGGTCGACTTTGCATTTAAAACTCCGGACGAATGATGACACTGCGTTCGATGATTTGAGTGCGATGTATGTGTGTTCGGATGTATGTATGTTATTGCAAGGATAATGAGATGTAGTGTGTGTTAGAATTGTTGTTCCTGTTGTTATTGTTGCATAACTCCATAAGAAATGCAGGTACGTTCAGACCGCTTTTATCTCGTCACCTCCAGCAACCAGATTGTCGTGTGTAATTTTAACTTTGATGTATTTTTCGATTCCCAACCAACCGAGAATTCGTTCGTTAATTTGGATCCAAAAACTTTTTCACTGAGCCAATGAAATATTTCTGAGCCAGCAAACTGTTCATACTGACGAAGAAGTTTTTCGTTGTAGCAATGAATTAAAAAAAACGTACGTTTGTTGGCTCGCTTTGAATAAACTTTCTCTCCGAGTATTTAATTCCGTGCAGTTCACCGTTTGATAGAAAAAATAAGCAGAAACAAGAAGGACTTCAGATTAAATGTGGGACTTCAAAGCTGACCCAGAAAACCCTTTCCGTTTCGATTTGCCTTGCAAGCAGACAAACCGTGTTTTTTATTTCGAAACACTGGTTCAGTTGTTCAAAACCAAAAAGAGGTCTCAACTCGGCCCTTCTGACTTTTTAAAGTAAGCGCAACCTAAACACGTTGCTTCGCGCACATTCAGGGATTCCCCACCTATATTGTCCTGTTTTTCTCCAGTATTTATTCTGCGAAATTTCGCTTTCGCTGTGTTTCAGCGATTCACGTACATCAGAGAGCTGGAAAACCTGTGAACCAGCGAACAATAAATTGACTTGGATCAACTCTTCACATGGGCGAGCTGAGGATTGCTTATCAATTAATTCAGATCTGCTTCCATACGTTCGCTACCACAGACAGGCAATGTGAATGAATGACAGAAGCAATTTCTTTGCATCAGCTGACTTGGTAACAGTTTTACCAAGTTACCAAGTGTGGTAACTTGACACAGTTTTAGAAACCCGATTGTGGAGGGGTGGAAGTTAATTCCCAGAAGAAGCGTGGAGAGCCTTCGGAAGTAAATACGAGTATTTAATCGAAGAACAGGCGATATTCTGAAGCAGTAGCGGGGCTATTGAAACCTACAAATTAAAGACAAGCCCACACAAGACTGAATAAAAAGACTGGCGTACTGATTCGTCGACTGAATGAATGGAAATACAATACGCAGCACGGGTGACGCGCTCGTGTACGGGGAGCGGCACAGCCAGCGTAATTTATAACCTCCCGTCAATCCTGCAAAATCACTGAACACGGCTGCTTCCTCTTGCGGTGCCTGAGCGCTCTGCGCCGCTATTGTTGTAAAGTTGCTACTCCTCTCCACCCTCCGCCCAACATCTGCTCTCTCACATTAGCAAACAATTTTTCGCACCAATTACTGCGACACAAACGCATTATTAACCGAGCTTCGGCAAGTTGAAGGGCGGCCCTTCCGAGGCCGTTGTAATTGTTGCTGACGTGCCTGCTGCCTGTCTGACGACGTCTTTTGTGAAAGTAAGGCAATCTCGAAAATGCGTTCATCAGGGAAAACCAAACGCGCAGGGAAGCTGCTGGTGAGGCATGCGGCGCAGTGTGTGCGTTAACTCTGAGTTACTCAAAGACGGGAACTTGGAGGGGTGGAACAGGACTGAATTCTTCATTCAACTACAACTTTTAATTCGATTATTATTATTCCAAACGCGGTTGCGTTTGCAGTTTGAGTTAGAAACTTATAAACAGTTGAACAAAATCGATTAGAAATGAGCGGTTGAGCAAAATTAATCGTCTTTTAACAAAATTAACGCAACCGATTTTCGTACTCAACCAACCAACCTCAGTGTAGAGATTTCTTTTCATGCTTCAACGACTGATTAATAGAGTTTCTTAGCGGAGCTTAAATTATGCGAGAAAAGTTGCTACCGAAAATTATGTCGTTGCCTGCGTCCCGTTTAGTTATTCTGATTTTTTACGCACTTTTCGCTTTCGCTCCTCGTTAATGAGACTTTTAAGCATTTTTCCCGTCACATCTGAGGCAATTAATTCAGCACCATCATCAGCACTCAGCGGCATCAACAGCACCAGGAGCAGCGACATTATTATCCTCAACGACGTTTATAGCGACCGGCCTGTTGTCTGCCTCGTCTGCTGCAATGCGTGGTGGTTCCCCCTGTCTGCGGTGGCCATCATTAGGTTCATCATCACGCTTTGATGACCAGCTGGGGGGTGACAGCATTGTTGTTAATGTCGTCGATGTTGTTTGCTTACAGCTGCCACCGCCGGAGTGCTTATATTTGGCGACAGTGACCACCTAACGAGTTACTCTTCTCTCCATTACGTGGTCGTGGGCTTCGTCCCAGGACGCCGTCGTCACTTCTGCTGGAATCAACTTTAATTGGATTCTTTGGTGTCTCATAAAAAGCCTGTTGCTGGTGACCGCTTAATTAGAACAGAAGTGGGTGTTGTGAAAGTTCCCGAAACTCCAGTTTATATTGTTGTCGGCGATTTAATCTTGAGATTTAAGGAATGTTTTGTGAACAATATTAACTCACAGTATTAGAACATTTTTAAGCATTTAAGTCCACTTTGCGTTGATCATTGTTTTAAAGTTCCACAAGAGATTTAAGTCAAAATTTAGAAGTCAAGCTCTCTGCAAATCAATGATATTATTCTGTAGAAGCAACTCGGGTTTAATCAGTGAAATGGCATTCAAGATTTCAGATTATGAGGAATGACAACATTCAAGCAGACGCATGATTAATGTAGACTTTTCGACAGTTGACAGTTGAGTTCATTTGTGCAACTCAACATGATTTTGTGGTGCGTCAAACAGGGTCACCAAACTGGAATTATTCATTGAAAATGTAGGTCACGACGAACCCGTCATTGCAACAGAAAAGAATTCTCTGCGGCCATGAAATTTAATGAAACCGAGGACGAATCTGCATGATGACTTTGATTGAATTCTGACAGAGGCATAATATAGCGAAAGAAGGTCTTCCTACTCTCTCTCTCTCTCACTCACTCTCTCTCTCTCTAAGCTAATATGTTTTTCTCATTGAATTAATAACGTAATTCTTTTAAATTTTAAATTAACAGAGGAAAAATTCCTAAAAGTTGACATATATTTTCAAATAAATTTTCATATTTTTTAGCTATTATTGCCACATAGAACTCTTTTTATTGACTCTTAAACTCAGAAAAATATATAAAAAATGGAGTAATATTAGAGATGGTGAAAGCAGTTGACAGCAGCCACGATCAACTTCATAAAATTCGTGTTTTCCTCCAATTAAAACGAACACGTGCACGTGCAGTATGAGTAGAAGGAGGCTGATGAGACGTCGCCAGTTGAGCGACACACATTAACACGTGACATAATTAAAGAAAAGCGTGAGCGGCACGCCATGCAATCTTTTTATGTAAAAAAAAACAACACTAAGAATCCAGACACACGTTGGCTTCTTAAGTGCGACGACGTTAATAGAGTTGACATCGCAATGCAAACACGTTTGACTTCTGTCGACAAATGTTTGCATTGTTTTCGATCCATTGAGTTTTAAATAATACTAATTCAGGATGAAGACGAATGAATAAAAGAACTGAAGAGCGAGAAATCACCCCCCACTGAATGCTTTGCTGCAGCGTAACACAAAGCAATTCACAGATGTTGGTTGGGGTTGCCGTTGTTCTCGTGCCTGAATTATTTCATTTGTCTGCCTACCTTCTTTTCTCGCGCCTAAATGTATGCCAAGAAAATGACAATGCGGCGCTCTAATTAGAATGCACGGGTCTCGCAACACAATCAACGCCTCGCTGTTGCTTTTGATTGGAATTTTTGACGGTGGTTTGAAAAGCGCTCGTGAAGCGCAGAAACTCTGCTTATCGCAGGTTTTCATTGCTTTCACGCGTCTCTATTGTGCGTCTCTTTGTTTGCACCTTCCTTTCACGGCCACCCTGAACCAACCCCACGTCCTTCGGTCTCCCGTGGTGCGCAGCTTGGCAGATGCTGTCATTATTTTGACGTTTGCATCGTCATCGCAACAATGAACACAGCAACACGCCGCCTTGTTACGTAGAAACCTGCTGGGAACGTCTGTCATTCATGTTTTTAGTGACAACAAAGAAGAAGACAGAAATAAAGAGGGGAAAACAACAATTTCTGCGAACAAACATTTCGCGTTGTCAGACTTAGAATTTTGTTTATTGAAATCGTGAAATCTTTGATATTTTCATTGAAACAGAAAAGTGGGTATAAAAATTTAAAAACTGGCATTACGATCAGATGAACAAAGTGGATGTAACCGCTCGCTTCGGGTGCAGGGAGGGGGTGGAACCGTCTGAAAGTTAACAAAAGCCAAAGTGACGGCATCAGCAAACAACAACAACTTCAACCGCACATCCATTCACCTCATAATCTATTCATTCATTTCTGTAGAAAACCAGGAGCACGTGAAAATGAAGATAAAAAGGATTTATGGAAAATCCCTCCCACATATAAACGTGTGCACCACCAACAACGGAGCGTGCGTGTTTACACACACACACACGAACACATACACACATACACACAGAGAAATTCTTAGCAACTTCCTTTGATGAACGATTCAAGCTGCTTTTGAAATAGTCAAGAATGCAAAAGGTCAAAAATGCCATCTTAACTTATATCAATCATCGCGTGTAGTTATGTATGTCCACGTGCGTGTGTGTGTATGTTTACACACACCATTAGGAGTGTAAAAATTCCGGATTTTAACATTATGCTTTCACATTGACTCGTGAGACTCTCCTATTCAAATATTGTATCTGATAGTAATTTAAAAATCCCCCACAAATCTTATGTAAAATGAAAATTCCCAAGAAAACTCACGCGATTTATAAAAAATGTCATTAGAATTCTCATTTCTCCAGGTGATTAAAGGTCTTACAAAAATAAAATTCTATATTTTAAATTTTTCGAGTAAAACTGACAACTATGCGCGGTATTTAGTATTTTATACCGAATTGGATAGCAGAATTTTATAAAAAGCAGTCTTGCTATCCAATTTCGATCTTAGAACGACTAAAATTTAAAAGTTTCTCCCGTAGAATTTTTGCTTTTCGATATTAAGCGCTATAAATTCTGAGATTTTTCAGGTCTGTAATTGTGCGGGATTCCACGACGCCGTTATTGGGGAGCCCTTAATATGCATGGAGATTGCCGAGATGGTTTTCATGGGCACCAAAAGTGTCGTCCTTAAATTTTCCGACATCTGCTGGCGTGTTGTAGCAGAAAGTTGTAGTAGAATTTCAACGAAAGCTCTTTATTAAGAATACAAATGCGATTAGAAGGCCTAATTTTTCGGAGTGGAAGCGATGGATTGCGTGACGGTAAAAACAGGTGATGGATGACGTTATTTTCTCGGTTTCTTTATTTCTATTGAATGAAATAAGATTGATGATCTTCCAGGAAGGAGAGACCGGGAGGGTGACGAATCCGTGGCAAGTTTCGAGGTTTCAAAACCGCAATTTTAAGGGCTACAAGTTTTCTATGAATTCAAAAAAGTCTCTTTCTGATTTAAATTTCGAAAGAGGGATCAGTTCAACGGGGATCATTCTGGGAATTAATTAAAAGCCTGGCGGGCAATTTAGTTGTTCCAGGTTAATGTGACTCTTAATAGTGTATATTAAAAAAGTTCAGTTAATGTTTACCGGCGATAAAACAGTTAAAATGGGTTTTCAAGGCGCAGCGACTCAGCACTGCAATTAAGTTTTTTGTAAAAGTGGTTGCTAAATTTATTTTTAATTACAGTGAAGTTTTACAAGCTACACGTGGGCAAAATACAGCTTCGAATAGCGCGGAATACGAACACCTTCGTGAAACACATTTAAAACTCTGACATGGCAGGAGAAGATGGGAAAATTACAAGTTTGCATGCGTCGCTGGTCACCCACACCCACACCTACAATGGCTAGACGCCCACAAACATGTCCGTTGCATGTCCGGAACTCTACTGTTCCCGAAAAATAGCCCTTCACTCACTGCCACCCCGCCAAGTTGCACCACCGCTGGTCGCAAGTAACTCAACTAATTTTTCAACACTAACGCGAATTTACGTCGTCCCAGACGTCCCAGTTCTGGCTGTCTGAGAAGCGGGCATGGCAACCAATAACTCGCTGCAGAGCAAGGACAGCGGCATCGTGGTTGTTGTTGCTGCTGTTGGGTCTCACTTGCGAGAAATCAATAGCTGAATTTTTAAAGCCTTACATCGTGCAAGCAGAAATGAATTAATTAGTCTGGGACTGGAGGGTCGCAGTTCCACGCACTCGGACGCCTCGTCCTTGCTTGCTGGCGTCCCCTATTAAGTTATTCCGCTTTATAGCTCCACGTTTGCTTCGACGTTTATGCCTTGTTAGCTTCAAATTGCTGGCAAGCATGCAAGAAGGCCGCCCGTCCGCCCGTCCACCCGTCTGCCCACCCACCCGCCTGCCGAGTTGCATGTTTCACAGTTGTTTTGCACGGCAATCAGCGAGGCGGTGGTCTGAGGCGTGTTTGCATCCCACTGTATAATTTTTCGCCTGTTGAGTACTTCATTATAAATGCTATCTGCGTTTTTTCTTTATGTTCTAGAAGTATAGTAAAAAGTAAAATTTGGTTCTACTGCAGTTTTCTTCTGAAATAAAACTCTTTGGAACTATTAAATTGTTAAACAAACACGCGAAACCAGAAAATGTATTTCTTCAAAGCGCCTAAAAGTTCTTCAAGTTCACTTAAAGCTCGGAAGAGTGCAACGCAACCATTTGAAAAACGTCGAGAACTGACGCTCTCAACTGCTGCTAAAATGCAGAGAAGGATTTCAAACAAGCTGCCTCAGCGTTTTCTTGACAGAAGATGTTGTTGCTGTTCTTGCAGTTGTTGTTGTTGTTCGTGCTGTTGTTGTTGCCGACAGCCTGAAAGCGCACAGCAGAAATTTGTTAAAACAAGGCAACCACTACAAATATTGCAAGAATTAAGTTTTCTTACGCTCAAACACTCGAGCATTTACGCGTTGCCACGTGCTTGACACACATACACACAACGCTCACACACGCAACCACACATATGAACGCTTTAACATGCGCAGACAAAAACACTGGAAAATATGCTGGCTCGCCACGCACACTTGAAACACGACACACGACAAACTTTATAACGTAATAAAGTACAACTTTTTCGCGAAAGAGAAAAAATTTTCTGCTTTTGCGCCGCAAAGCATGCAGCAGAAATTTTACTGCGAACGCCTGAAAATATTAAAATAACTTTATTTTGTTTGCAGTCAACGCGAGGTTGACTACGAGTGTCGAGGACAGCGTGAAATGCAGCCACGCGTTGAACTGCGGTGCGGAAAAATTCATAAACACACCAGAGGACGCCACTTTCATGTAAATGAATAATAACGAATTTCCGCGCGAAAACTACCTGCATCACAAAAAGGGCAACAAAAAGACGGCATCTGTGTGTAAATCTGGAAACTCGGATTTGTGTTCGTGTGTGTGTGTTTGACCTTCAAATCACACCACACCTGCAGTCACCAAAACCAAAGCAAGCAACAGCCGCAGCAACACCGCCAGCAACTGCGGTGCCTTCAGCGAACGTAAAAAAGTAGTAGAAAAACGCCACCAGCAAAGAGTAGAACGAGGAAAGGCATCACCGAGTTGCTGTGAACGCGTCGAGTGTCAACAAAAATTATGCACGCGAAAGCTGTTTAAATGTTGGTCCTTGCAGCTCTTCTGCTCGCTGTTTTCCGAAAATAATGTAATGTGTTGCTCCCAAATGCAATTATTTGTCAAACCACGGATACACGGAATATTTCATTAGTTTTTCGTACTTACAGTTCATATCGAGTTTCACCCTCTTCGAAAGGGCTGCGACCACGTGACCGTTGCTGGCTTGGCATGTGTAAACCTGGAAAGAAATAAACGCTGCTTTATTAAATGTATCAAATCGGAGTTCGGGAAGTACGATTTCGTAAGGAAACTCAAATCTTACGACCTGATCACGGAAGTCTGCATATCGAACCCTCGGATGAGTGTTTGAAAAAATCATTGCATAGTTTTAGGCGCCGTTTTGCTGATGGAATTTTAAGTAGGGCTTTAAATATTCGTTGAAATTTTGGTGAAAAAAGTTATAGTTATCACGATTTGATATACACGCGATTTAATAACCAAAGTTGTACTCCAACTTTATACTCAAAACTTTAAAGCTTCGCCAAGAGCGAAAACAAATCAAATTTCTCGTTTTTCTTTCGATTTGTCTGCAACTCCCCAAAAATCATCCTACTCTGCTACCACTTCGATTGAACAACCAGCGAAAATATTGCGGCTGCTGTAAAACTGCAAAAATCATAAAAATTTATGGGAACGAGTACAGCCGTGCCAATGATTAGCACACAAAAGCAGCTTCGGAGCAGAGTAATATATTAAATGGTTAATTATTAACATATACACACAGTTTTCCGAATACTTTTCCAGCGGTAACTGCGGCACCCTGCAGGGATCACTTAAAGCTCGACCGCTCATAAATAGTTTGGAGTCTTCTGAGGTCAGCAAGGAAGCCGACGTTTTACCGATTTTCTTTGCTCGTTTGACGGTAACGAAGTTACGACGAAGCTCACCCACTCCGCGAGTGTGGGTGGGTTAACACTCGCACTGAGAAACCCTGCTAACATTTTATGCAGCCTCCATGTGAAGCTACAAAACTGTAAAAGAATGGCGGCTGCATCAAAGGATTTCTAATGACTTCACTTTTTCTCTTATTGTAAATATTGTCAATCTCTGAAGAGCTTCATAGGGTTATTTCTAAATTCCTGAAACCAGTAGAGCTTCGTAGAAAACCAATATTTGTTTGTTTTGTTTTCAAATCCAACCTAATCGAATCCAAGTTCAGTCGAAACCCTACAGAATTCTGTACCGAGAATGATGTAAAGGGAATTATCGTATTTAAAGACTTGTACTTCAGTACTGAAATAAGTACTGCAATAAGTACTTCTGTACTTCTGCGGATGAAAATTCATTGCAGGCGATTTTCGCGTTGGAAGAACGAGAATAACTTTCAATTGCAGTCTCTGATTTAAATACTGCATTAAGCGACATAAAATTGGTCCCTTTGGAGTTCCTCCAGGATGTGAAACGCTGCCAGCAGCTGAATGGAAATGCAGCTCGCCAGCGCCGTGGCACTCCATAAACTTTCAGCCAGCATCTACAGTCGCAGGACACTCGCAAATACTCCGCACTGCATAGCGGTTGATTTACTGGCGAAAACTTTTGGACATTTTGTTTATGGACTTTGGAACTGAAATTACAGCGCAAAATTTCATTAAATACCTGTACTGAATGCACAGAACAAAATAACTTGGCATTCTTTACGGAGCAGAAATAGCAAATTGCAAAAGTTTTCCATGTCAAATGAATGTAAATGAAGGAAGTCGAATGCCTTGCTAACCCTCGCTTCGTGGGACTGGAAATGGGCGAGGCAGAAGAAGGAGGATGCTGGAGCCATTTGGACTTATGGAGGACTTCACTTAACTGTACTTAACGTTTACCTTACATAAGGCGAAAAGTTGTTCACCACTTCATTCCTCTCGTACATCTGCGTGAAGCTGATTTTGTGTTTCAAAGTTATGGATTAGATTATCTGTAGATTACGGACAATAGATTACGGGACGGTTTTATTGCAACTTTAGCACAATTAAATGGATACTTCGATGAATAGCTTCTATTGATTACTGGCTTATTTAGTCGGCGTTGCTCTGGTTTATAATTTCTTATGAATGGCTCCCCAAAATTTAACGCTTTCTAGATCTCGTTGTTGATTCGAAATCGGTGAAAATTTCTACATTTTGGAAAAGATTTACGTATATTGAGGGAAAGATTCCACTCAAGTGGAAGATGGTCTGATTAATCAGTCTCAAGAAGTTGTTGAAGTTCAAATACCGAGCAATATAGCAGAGTTGTTGCATATTTTAAATCTCTCTTCAGTTTTCATACATTCTTCTCTTTTATGGTTTCCGTTCAAGTCCACTAAATCTCTCGTACTCGTAAAAAATGTTAGAATATTCTAAAATCGCTCCCTTCTACTTCCCTTTACCTGATTGTTCTTCTCTAAAATGAAGGAAGATTGAATTGCTGTGTGAATGAATGAAAAGTAGGTCAATCTACCACACCAGAGAAACCCAACCCTTGATGGGTGACTTTCATTTAAAGGTGGACCAGGAGAGGAAGGCACACCCGCAAATCTCAAGTAGAAGTCAAATTCACGTAAAATGCTCTAAATGATAAGAACAACTTTTTGCTACTCCACGAAAGTTAAGAGGAACTGCAAAATATGTTTATCTGACTACTGACTAAACGTCAGGAGTTTACAGTAGTTTACAAAAAGTTTGCTGTCCTGAGTGAGGTGAATGAAGGCGGTAAGGGGGCTCTACAGAAAATCCTTTACTACGCAGCAAAATTAGTTATCCTCTTTTATTCACACAAGTTCGAAAATGTAAGTTAATGAAATTTAATGAAATGTTTTGCTCCGTGCCAATTCGATATTCAAAAAACTTTACCCGAGGAATAATGAAACTATCTGAGTGAAGGAAATGGCAACTGGATTTTATGACACGACCTGCTCAAGCCAGAAGCTTAGAATTTATTTTCCAAAATTGTTATCCAAAGTTTTAAGCCGGGACGTTATTTTCGGAACTGAAGCTAACCTCTGTGGAGCCATCTGATCAGCTTACGAGCCGCCTGAGAGCTTCTTGTTAACTAGAGATAACACCAAGCGGCGTAACATTATTCTCGAGCCAGAATGTTTAACAAATCATGTCATGGTTAGATAGGATTACAAATTTCAACAAGAGTTTAAGTAGAATTTATAACACCTCCAAATGTTCACTAATTGGAACCATTTAACTAAGTCGAGGAATTAAGAAAAAGCCGACGATGGTGGGCTCAATACTTCGGCTGAACGAACGATTTTCGGATAAAGTATTTCCAAGACCGGATAGAAATAAACTCGAATTTTAAAATCAGTCTCTGTTAAATTCTATTGTGTTGTGATGGAATGTTAAATGATATGGATTCAAAATAACTTAGATTACCTAAAATTTATAAGGAAGAAAACTGCTGTTATGTATTCTTTTTAAATGAACTCAAATGTAATTTGCGCATTTCGGACTTAACTAGAGTTGACAGGCCACACTAAAAGCCACAACTTGAATCCGAAGAATTCCTTCTTCTAAACGAAATCCGTATAATTCAACCTACAATAAAAGCCTGGAGCGACAAAGAAAACTAAAACGACCGCCTGGATGTGCCATAAAATGTCATGGGTCTGCGTGTTGGAAGCCGTTAAGCTACCAAATAAATGAGATTTCTCAGAATTCTGTCATAAGCATGATTTTCCGTGTGGCCAGTTTTGATGGTTCTCGTAATTGTTGGATTTTTGAAGAGGATTTGAAATAAGAAAAGGGAAAATCTATGTTGAAAAATACTTTTTGGCATTGTGAAATAGAAACTTAAAGGGAGTTAAAGTTTTCTAAATATAATATATTGTAAAAGTTTACTGGAATTCCTAAAGAAATCAGGAAGAATTCTTCTAATTGAATTTAAGTAACAATAACTCTCGGATGCAGTTAGACATTTGACATGAAGGGCAGAATGGTAGAGGGAAAATATTTATAATTCGAATAGCCGAAATTTTACTTTCTTAAAAATTATACGGACAAAACGCTGGGACAAAAAGTGTAACTGTGCCAAATTCGCGGAAAAATTTTTCGAAGAGAAGAGGCGTTAGTTGTTTATAAAGAATTAAATAAAAATCAAATATAAAAAGTTTATAAAGAATTAAATAAAAATTAAATATAAGAAGTTTATAAAGAATTAATTATATTAATCTACAGCTAAGTAACGAGTGGATTATGATTGCAATATATCTGTACTGCATTTGTGCTCGAATATTATCATCCATTATGTTTTCTGGTTTTTATTGAAACCAGATTAATTGTACAACATTATGTATTGTTAAATTTCGTTTGAAGAAAATGTAAGTGTTATCGAACCCCTAGATTGGTAGGGAATATTTTTTCGCTGCTTATCGTTCACATATTATTACACTCATCTCATCACAAGAGCGAGGAGAAAGTAATGAGAACCAAAAGTTATATAGAGACTCCCCACTTCATAACGATACGATGTGTGAAGACCCGACGGAACTTGAAGCCCTAGTGAGCCACTCAATCAACAGGGTCTCCACGAAGGAGTCTGTAACACTCTACAGCTCGGATTTCTGTCACAATTCATTAATTTTTATGTTTATTCACTTTTGATGGTTTACTTTTAAATTTTTACGGATTTTCTCATCGAAGTTTCGTAAACTTAATCTTCGAAAATATACTGTGCGGCAATTCGAAAAGTTTTACCCTTCCTTTTTTCTCTCTTGCGTTTTTCCGCTTCATTCGGTGCCCTTGTCTCCTCAACACTTTTTATTATTTGCCTCTAATTTTCACTTGCACTTATTTGCTTTTATCGAATGGGTTTTTTTATTTTCTTGTGGCGGGATATTTCATAAATTTAATGAATTTTTTCTCCATGCAATAAAGTTTGAACTTAATTTCTTATTTTATCGTTATTGTCTGCTTTTGCTTTTCAGCTCTTGTAGCTCGCTCTCTCTCTGTGTTTGCTTCTTCTGAAGACATCCTTGGCTGAGTGCAGTCTCGAGGACGGTATAAAGAACGGTTTTTGTGTTGACAGGTAGCTCGTCGCTGCATGGGGAGCCTGCTAAGTTGACTCTGCACGAACTCTCATTGAAGTCATTGAAATCTTAGATGAGCAAGAAGGTTTAATGAGCTGGGAATAAGCGGATTGCTTTGCGAACACATTAAGTACTCGTATATCGTAATAACGAGGAGGTTTGCTGCTCAACTCAAATTGAGGAGATCATTTTTATAAATTTTGCAGATAGCTAAACTTATTTCGTAGTATGGGAAAACACCTCTGATAAATATTTGCATTTCAGTCCCTTCGCAAAACGCACTCCACTTTTCTGGTTTGCTTTCCACTTCCTTTTTTTTTGCCTCCTCCGTCCGAAACCCGAACACACGGCGCAGCTCGTACATCAATACGATGCTTTAAATAATATCTGCACACATGACGTATGAACGAATTACGTTACGATTTTATACCTTCCAAACAACGTTTCCCGACACATGTGTTGCAAGCGCAGTGTGCCACAAGTTATATAAAAAAGCAATAAAGAAAGACATAAAAACATTCAGGCAAAAATTAATGGGAAAAGTGCGAATATAAAAACAACCGCATTGCGTAATACATATTTCACTGATGTTTTCCTTCCTTTCAAATTCCTCATGTGAATTTCGAGTGCTTTCTACGCCCACAATAAAAAATATTCCAACATATTATTCCAACATAAGGTGTTCATGCCTCCGCACAAATTTTATCCTCCTAATGGCGGCAGCGATAAATCATCGTTGGGATCTCAAACCTCAAGCTTCAATTTTGCCAGTCTTTGACTGCGGGGAAGTACAATGTTAAAAATTCGAAAGGTTTCAATGGGCATCACTGATTGGAGTTTCTTTGCTCTGACTTCTTCTATATAAATGGATATATATTTAAATAAATTATATCATTGATTCATGCTTGAAATGATTGAAGTTGATGAAAAGAGAAAAATTTAAGGAATCGAAAGATATGATGAGTTTAATTGTGTAAATAAATGAAGAAGAAGAAAGAAGATCGATTTCAGTGTGTCAAATAGAGTTCGAGGCAACTCAACAAACTATTATTTATTAGACTACTTCACCGACTTCAAATGACTTCAATGAAGAGAAGACGAAGTGGTTGTAAGGAACTTCACATGACTTCACGATTTCAAAGACTTCAAACGTCTTCAACCAACTTCAATGAAGAAAAATACAACTAAGTGATTTTTATCAACTTCAAACGTCTTCAAACGACTGTAAATACGTCAACCGACTTCACCGACTTTAACTTTTTTTAAATTGATTTTTTGCCTTCCTGCAGACTTCAAGTACTTATTTTTATATCCACGTCTTCAAAAATTAACTTCATTCTTCTTCTTAATAAGAGGACTTCAGACTTCCACTCACAATCTGAATGCAAATAATCCAAATAAAAAATATCGAATGATATCAGTGGCATGCAGGTATGTTTCAAATTTTAGGGTATGCAAACCCTGAAATTTATAATGCCTCTCAGGCAACGTCAAAATAAAACTTTATTTCAAGTGTTATTATCCAAATTTTAAATAAAGGAATATATAAACATATAAACACAAGTGGCTTTTATAGGATCCAGCACGACACCCATCCTGACTAAAATCACCGCATAACCGTGAATGAATAAAGATAAATATTTTCTTCAAATACCTCAATACGATATGGGCGCGAAAATAAAAAACACCCTCTTCTGTACCCATAAAAATATTGTATTTATAACTCACCGTTAGCAAGTCGTGTCGTGCTATATTCTTCAGGTGCAGTATATTGCGAACTGTGCCGTCCGGCAGCACTTGAAACGAGTCGTCCACCAGCGCGTGCTCCTTCCACCAGGAGACGCGGGGCGGCGGGCTGCCGCCACTTGACAGGCACGTCAGGTTAATGCTGTCCCCCTCGAAGTACGGACCTGCCATCTGGTCCCGCACCGCAGCGCCGTGGTGATCGAGGATCGTCAATTGTGTGGGTGGAACTGAAATTTGGCGGAAGCGTGAAAAATGCGTCAGAGCAATTTTGGGAAGGAAAATTAAGGACACCACAAAAGGAAGGACTGAAAATTTATACAGAAAACAAGAAAAGTAGGTGCTGCTTCGTCGTCATGAAGCGGAAATAAAAAATGAGCGGGAAGCGGAAAGTTAAGGTCGATCCGGGAAGAAAAAGAAGAAGGAGAAGAAGGAGCTCGGAAAATAAATGAAATCAAATTTAATTTTAACCGATTGTGCGAATGTTAGCTGCACACTTGGCAGCTGCAGTTGAGGGACTCTAAAACGCCTCCCAGGAATCACGGGGGCGCGACCAACCAACACTCACCCAACACGGTCACGTTTATCCGCCAGTTCCGCGTCGGTGATTTATGGAAGTCGACGCGACACTTGTACAGTCCGGCGTCGCTGGTCTGGATGTTCTTGATGCGCAGCGCGGGCGGGTTGGTGTCGTAGTAGAAGTGCGCCTTGTTCTTGAAGACGTTCTCGTCGGCCCACGGGATGGCCTGCTGCAGAGGACGGCCGCGCGCGTCGAAGCTGGAGGGAGAAGAGAAATCATGGACTTAAATGGTTTATAAATTTTATAATACGGTTTTAACTTCAAAAAAAGACTTCAATCTTTTGAGGATCTTTCGAATTTAAGCGAAAGAATTTTGATTCATTGTTATGCATTTACGAGTGTGTAAATAAAATTATATCTGAGACACTGAGAATGTTTTCTTTAGAAGAACTAGTTCTACCAATACCGAAGAATTAATTCCACGTAAATATTTACATAATAATAAAGAATGAGTACTTTAAAATCTTTAAGTCTCTGCTGTAATTTCACAAGGTTATCCGTTTATTCTTCTCGAAATCCCTCAAATCCCGAGCTCACAGCAGTAAACAAATTGGAACATAAAAACGAATTTACCAACAGCCAGAATACAGCAAGAAGTCGTTCTCAATACTGCTGGTGGCGTTTAATTTTATCTCGGAACAACAATAATCCTAGCAGCATTCACAAGGGGAAATTGCAACAACAAATTGCAATTGCCCATCACAACCACAATTACAACAATAGCAACCAAGAACTTCAACGGCGATTTCCCATAAGTTGTGCCAGAGGGGGGCCTTCGCCCGCTCTCTTTCCCTCTTAAAGAACACCATCTGACCCTCACGAATCCACCGACCGAGAGCAACACTTTCCAACCCTCAGTGCTGGCATTCAATGGGGAAAAATACAGAAAAATTTAGGGCAATAAGTTTTCTAAAATATAAATTTTCATTTCTTTTCCTCATGTATTTTTTTATTGTTATTTTGCTATGAGAGCAAAAAACGCTGCTGATTGCGGTGCTGCTGATAATTGAAAGTCCTGAACACAATAGCAGTCCTCTGAGGCGACTAACAGCCTCCAGCAATAAGCAACAACAATAACAACAAGGTTGTACTTAAATAATTCAAGTTCAAGTGCGTGGATTGTGGCAGAGATTATGGGAAAATAAAGAGGGGGAAAATTTAATAGGGCATCTGTAGTGCAGCCAGTGTTGCTGAGTATTGAAAAACACTTGAAGGCAGACCAGTTTGATGTCCCGCTGCAACGGGCCAGTGGGGGCTCATAACGATGAGTGAGTGGGGGGAGTGAGTAAGAAGTGTTGTGTTTGAAGAGCTGTTTACTCAAATTATTACTTAAATTACGCGGTGCAATGATGGAAATATAGAATTACTCCAACCCGATTCCACTTTAAAGAGTGCAGAAAGTGTATCAAATTGTAGGAGGCAATAAGGGTAACTTGTAAAAATGGAAAACTTTGCTTTTTGCTTCTTTCGACCTTTTTCAAGTGCGTTACGATTTACTTCATTAATTATGCGTAAAGGCAAATTTTTATGTGAAAGAATGCCCGAGTATTTGATTCGTTCCGGTATCAGGAAGCCGGCAGTCACTCTGGAATGTGCAAACCCTACTCAGTCGGCCGCTAATAACCGCGAAAGCTTCGGTGTACATTCAAAACAAATGGGGTCACTTATTTGTTGTTATAACAGAAAATGCTACAGTAGCTTTTCCGAAAATTGTTTGGGTCTCTCCGCGTGTGAATATTTAATGGTCCGCACAGCGGCAAGAACAATTTCAAGACGCAAGACGCAGGTTTCAATTAATCAAGGGCATTAACTAACGTATTTTAAAATGAAATTGAAGAAGTTTCTTGGAAACGTAAAATTTTTTCTAGGACAGTTAAATTCAAGGGCTTCCAAGGGTTACTTCTAGGGATTGGAAGTAGGAGTTCTAGAAAAAGGCGTTTTAAATTTTTCCATTAAGTTTAAAATACAGAAAAATATACCTAAGAATTTCAAAATCTGTCGCTTGAGCACGAAATATTGTAAATTACTTTAAAACGTTAAGTTGCTAATTTGAACGAAGCTTACCTTTCACTCTGAAATTTTAACAGGGGTTCTACCGGAGTTACATACATTATTAACTACGTTACGCTTATATTGTCCTGCCTGTCCATTCACAAGAATACTGGATATATGTGGCACATGTTTATTTCAATTTTTATAACTGACTGCAATTCATATTGAATTGGTTTGTTTCTGTATTTCTGTAAAAATACAACTACCACATTTATTCATTTATAGTACACTCATCAGAACACTTCTACGAGATCCAATAAAACTCCGAGAGATCCCAAATTCAATGGCTTCAGTGGATATATAAACAACTTTGTTGCAACTCTGGTATTTCATTATGCTCATCTGACTGATAACCATGAATGGACAGACATGGAAGAAAACATGAAGAACTACATGAGCTCGGTGATTGAATTAATTAAAGTCCGCAAGAGCATCAGGGTGCATCAGGGAACATCAGGGTCCACAAGAACATCAGGGTGCATCATCGACGCAGAAAAGAAGTGGTACGGATCTAAAAACGCAATAAATTTAAGGAAGCCTTTGAACTGAATTACTGATTCTCTCTGTTGCGTGTCAAGAAGTGGAACTCTTATTGATGAGCCAGACAGCATGAAGCATTGAAGTATAAAATAATGCATGCCAGAAACAACAAATTTAGCTTTTCCAGCAATTAATTATAATGCTGAGGGTAGTTGCGTGAAGTGCAGAGGAAATCATTGGCAGTCCACGACCTGCGGGGCATAACAAAAGCTATGAGTCTCATTATTACAGAGTTATTTTACTAGCTTACAATAAGAAATAGAGAAGGACCTACCTACTTTGTCAAATGTATTTTTCTTAGTCATAATAAAGGGTAAGAGTGTCAGAATTAGACGTAAAGTGTTAACCTTGTACTGGTCACCTGTGGTTAGTGAGGCGCGTTGGAGTCACGTCAGTAGCACTATTTGTGGTCGCAGTTGGCCAGTCATAACGCCGAGTCATAAATCATTCCGAGGTGTTAAATTTTAAGCCTCTGACGTTACAATACTTTCCTGGAGTCATATTAGCAGCACAGAGACCCAACTCAGCCACAGAACCCCAAAGGTTTTGTCAGAGTCAGGCGTGCCAGGCTGAAAAAAGGAAGCTAGTTCGTATATATTATGAAGTTCTGCATTTTCCCCATAGCTAATCCTGCCCTTCGCTTTCCCCCAAATCGTTCAGCGACTGTAAAGCTGAGCACGTCACGTGTTCTGACAGATTTCCATGTGTCAAATAAGCGAGCAAATGAGCGCGTGTCTTTGTTCTCTTCTTTTTAATTTCATGGCTCCCTGAAGATTTATTTGACGCTCTGCTGCCGTAGCTGCTGTCAGAAGCAAGTCTTTCTGCTACTAATACGGATCCGCAAGATTTATCTGACAATTTTTTAAGGAATTTAATAGAATATTTGTGATTTCTTCTCCTCAACCACCTTCCCCCGAATACATTTTGCTGCTGTTTTCCATGTTGAGATCAAGCATTTGGAATTTCTAACCAAAGTATTACAGTTGAACATGAAAAACAGAGGGAGAGGAAAGTGTGGAGAGGATATAGAGAGCCTTCCTGAAATATTTCAACTGTCAAGAGCAAAATATGAGTGCATTTGCAAGCGTTCTCATGAATTCGGGTTAGTTGACAGGTTGTCTGTAAAGTAAAAATTAAAAAGTGGAAAAAGTTGCACAATCATAATAAGGATTTTAATAATTTACATGACCAGCCAAAGAACAGGAATATAAATGGGTTTACCATGGGTTTACCAACCATTCTTTAAAGTGAATTATTTCAGGAAAATATTTTGCTTTTTTACGTTAAATTCATTTTAAACTTCCTTAAATTGTAATGAGTGAGTTAATTTCGGTTCCCAGAAAACATATCAAACTTACGTGTAGATGGGTTTTACATTCCCCTGCCTGTACCAGATAACCAGCTGCACCTTATCGGCAATCATCGTGCCCGGCATTAAATCACACGGTAAGGCCACTTCGAGACCGACAGCGGTTTGTACCTCAGACAGAGGACCTGAAAACATGAAATGAAAAGCAATTCAATTAATAACAATTTAACGACAAAAATTTATTGGTCATAAAATCGAGAAATCTATCAGTTACAAACACATTAAAGATGTAGCTACTTGTAATTAATATTTCAATTAAATAAGTTCAATGAATTTTAATGAGCAGAAATCAGTAATTGGGTATCGGAAGAGTGCTTCAGAGCTGGATACGAACGGATAATCAACCATCAACATTTAACGACGTTTGTATGATGGCGCCATCCATATTTTGTACCGAGCACCACACACTGCATATAAATACTCAATTTTTATCGCTGCTGTTATATTAGGGAATCCGCTTCATCAAAGGAAAAAAATTGGAAACGTACTTCTTTCCCGTAAAGTTGATGGGTAGAGACCTTCGGCTCATCCACGTGAAGCCAAATAAGTTCAGTAAAGCAATTCGAATGGCTTAAATACAATTTCTTCTCACAAAATTGTACGTGACGACCAGTCAGCTTGTTATAGGAAAAAACAAACGGTAGCAAGAAATTCGACAAAACAAGTGGCTTGAATTTTTCTTCTAGATTTACACTGGAAGGGAGAATCCATATTCAATTTAGTATTCCGTTTGTAACGCAGGGAAGCATAGAAATAGATATAAAAGGTACCTTCGAAATCGATTTAATACGATATTCCCCGACCTTCCGAATATCTAATTATATGTATTTCGCTATTTTTTCGTAGTGATGACGATTCGGCACAAATATTCTTGATTCGTAGAGCGGTTTGTAGTTTGAAGTCAGCGAAACTGTGTAATAATCACGCCCAATTTCTTTAGCTGATATTAATTTCGTGCAAGAAACGACATAATTCTCACTCTCGTCTTGAATTCGAGGCGAGAATCGAGATAAAGATGTTATTTCTAGTCGAAACGGAAAGTGACATCGATGCACCCTAATCGTCTCGGATTCGAGGAGACAATCGAGATCCCTTCAGTCGTGACGAGAACCGAGATCAAGACAGTCATATACAGATATTTCTCATTCTTCGGACGAGACGAGAACGCAACATCATAATGTTGCGCAGCTTTATCTACACGACGACGAGAACGCAACATTATAATAATAGCGCAGCTTTATCTACAGATATTTCGATGGTATCAGTCTGTAGCCCAATTGTAAAATGAATTTCGAGATACAGGAATATGTACCCTTCACTATATAGTATCTATACACTACAACTTATGTATTTCGTATGAATGAGGTTTCGGTAGGCGTCTCGTCGTAACACCACCAGCACTATGGTACTCGTATTAATTGTTTTTTGGATCCCTCCCTCTTTATTTTATATGTTTACTTGACTGCCGTACAATATTGTTTATTAACACGCACAGCAAATTGGCTGAAATCGAACCAACTCGGTTAGGCAGTGCGAGTCGAACTGTCTAGGCGGTGTCGCCCCGTATGGAGGTCATGGCTTCGCCGATAGATTAAATGGAACCGCGACACAGCGCTGCAATATCATGTACCAAGAATTACGATATCAGATTGAAATTTAACCCTGACAAAAGAAAATTAGAGTATTTTTAACTCTGTTCTGAGTTTTCACAGAAAAACAAAACTCGATATCGATTTATGATAATTTTCATATTACTATAAACCCCAGATGTGTTATTTTTATTATACTCAGGCAGTTACTTATCCCGATAGTTGTTATTGTGTTATCAGGATTGAGTGAGTGATGATTGATGATGAATCGTACAAATGAATGGCTTAGCGAAATGCGACTTTAAGTAGTGATCATGTGCTTAATTACACATCACATAGACATTTTTCTCTTTACAATCCTAAACATATTCCAACGAATAAACATATTTAGTTGGCAACCTTTTAGTAGCCAGCCAATTTATTTCAATAATAAATAGCAAAGCTTGTCGCCAAGTGAATGACTCGAATTATGCGTCACTCATGGCAGCCACACAACTAGAAGTGGGGGAGAAATCCTTCTAAATAACTTTCCAGAACTACGCAATTTCGACTTCCTTTCATTTTATTTTATTTCCATCATGATTTGTAGCAACGGCGACAAGTGGCAGACGCCACTTGAGCAAAGAAAGGAAGGAAGTCGGTGTGTTGTAGAGGAAGCTGCAGAAGAATCACACTTCAGAGTTGTGGCAAAGTGGATTGCGATGGGTGAAGAATAGGGCAGAAATTGATGGAGGTGGACGGACAGATAGCAGACAGACAGATTGCCATGTCTTCCTGAATGATTTCAATTGAAATGCGTGGCGAGATGGTGAGGATGGTGATTGTGGCGAGATGTTATTGCGTGGTAATTATTATAACTGTTATGATAATGGAGCTGATAATGAGATTCTCGGTTGTAGGGAAGATAATGTCGCAAATGATAGCAACGGCAATGCCGATGATCACAATGCGAGACGATGGTGAGGAGGGTGAAGTCTACGATGCCAATGCCGATTTCAGCCTTCCAGCTCCTTCTGTCCTGAAACCTACACCCGAATGGGGATCGACTTTCCAGTATTATTTTCCCCTTCTGTATTTACAGCTGAAGTGATTTTCGCTGAAAACCGCTCCGGTCACGTTCGCGCACAAACCTCGTCACCATCATCAGGACTTCCATCACCATCAACATAAAAACTAATGAAAAATATTTGTACTCGCACGGCGCCTGAACTGGCGTCACTCTACACAAATAAATACATTGATAGAGAGGAAACACACACACACGCTCACAAACACACCCCCCTATACAGGCAAACACATGCACAGATACTGTTGCAAATAGCAGCCGTTAGGAAAAATTGATGAACAATACTTAACGGTAATTGAATGACAATAAAAACAAAAATGCATAGACGGACAGGACGACAGACAGAGACGACGTAGAAGGGCAGCCAGACCTACACGCCGACGTATCGTTTCGTCCGCAGCACGTATTGTTGGGCGGAAAGAGAAATAAAAACTGAGGGTCAGTTGGCGGGCGGTCCACGGGGCGAGAGTGCTTCGCAGTGAAGAACTGAAGTCAAATGACGCAAGTGATTGGATTTTGAATGCGCTGTTAAAGAAGCATTTATTTTATTGCGTTTGAGTGTGTGAGTGTCCATGTCCACGTTTGAGAGTCAGTGTCTTTTTTATGTTATTGTTATTTTCCGAGCGGTTTCCGCATATTTAACACGCGCATTTCAAATTGTTGATGATAATTGCCAACAATAACTGAATAGCTGGCAGGTGTGTCTTCATGCCTTTGGCGGTATCGTGGTCAGCTCGCCGAGATTGTGGAAAAATACGCAATTATATTGCAATTTTCCTATTATACGACTAAATGATATTTTTAAAACCTAAACAAACTACAAAAAGAGTATTTATTGTGAGATTTTTAATCACTCAGACATTTTGTGTGAGTTTTACTTGAATTGTGATTTAAGTGTGATTATGCGCGAGATTTCTTAATCGCAAATTAAGAAAAAACTAGCTTTCGCGACGGGTACGAGGGAAGCTCCTGCACTGCTGAAAATGTTAACAAATTGAAAACAATTCCAATTAATGTAAATCAATTTCTCGAAGCCAAGTGTGTCTCTGGCATCAGCCGCGCACACTTTTAATCCCCACCAACGCCAACTCAGCTGCGAGTAAAACTTCAAGATAAACATAATTTCTTCAATTTTAACCCAACTTATTAAGCTGTAGCTGGCGGCGATAAAATCGCGGCAGATTTTATGCGTCGAAGTGGAAGAAGAAACTGAAGTGTATGTTGTTGATGTTGTTGTTGTTATAATGAGATTGTCCTCAAAGTCTTGGCGACAACGTGAAAAAGCGAATCTTATTTTTAAAACTGCGGCTGGAACGAATGAGTTGTTGGTGTTGTCGTTGTTGTTGTGGTAATTGTTGCAAGTGGAGAGCGAATTGCAGCTGCAGTGTTTTCGCCGATGAGTTACAAAGCTCTCGTTTCTCACAGTTTTTAGCGGCCGATGCTGCTATTTTAGCTGTTCTTCTGTTGCTGCTGTCGCTGCTTTTGCTCAGTGTATGCAATTTTTTTCATTAGGTTGCAAAAGCCACGCACGCTGCTGCCGTGATTAAACCGTTCCGTTCCGCGCTGCGCCGCAACTTAACGCATCTGGTCACGCCTTGATAACTCCTTAAGTAGGTCTTCCGCACCCGCCTCCCTGTTCGTGGCAGCTTCCAAACCAAACCACAAAAGCGTGTGCAAGCGTCGCACGCCTGAGTGTGGTGAAGAAATGCAGCCACGTGTGTAGAACGCCAAAAGGAAGAACGAAACGAGGCCGAAAAACAACGTAAACTGAGAGGCAGAACGTGTTAAAAGGAATCTCGTGTTTTGTCAATCCAGATGGGAAATAACGGCCGTGACAATCGCACAAAAACCAACTCAGCAGCCTTGCTAAGGCAGAAATTCACTTGCTCATGCGCGCCACCAGAACCACTTCAGCGGCTTCGCATGCGTCGCGGCTGCACGTATTGAGTGACAAGAACGAAGTGGTTGCGCGCAACCGAAGGACAAGACAAAACAAGTGCTTCGGTGTTGTTCTTGTTGTATAATTCAATATCAGACCCCAGTGGCGCAGCGAGGGGAATTGCAAAGCCCTCCCAAATGATCCTGAAGTGGCAATTATTTGAAACAAATGTTAATAAAGCGATTCCAACGCAGATATGATTCGTCTAGCAGAGCAAAGCTGTAAATTTCAGATTACGATTGCATATCGAAGAAGATTAATTACTTGTAATTACCAAATAATTGCAGTTCAATATTTCAGATTACTCTTGGAAACATTAAAGAGTGTTTTGGTGACAATATTCATCTCACAAATCACGAAAGTTTACGGAATTCCCTGCTCAGACTTCCGCATCCACTTCGATTGTTTTCCGAAGTTCGCAAAGTGATTGAAGGGAGATTTTTGAAAAAAATAGGAATCATCTTCTGCTGCACTTCAGTTTCGTTCAACTGCTGCATAAATTAAAGTCAACAAGTCCGCAGATACCACTACCTGTCGTCTCTCTGAGCTACATTTCTGCGCATTATAATTTCGCGATATCGACTACGGAATCAACTTGCAGGAGCTCGAGCTTTATTCGCAATTAATTGCAATGCAAGTCCAACTTTTGTCTGCACACTCGGCAGGAAAACGCAACGCAAACCGCGAAAAGCACTCGCTGCGTGCATCTGTGAGTTTCTGCGATACGCAGCTCAGAGTTTGCCTTCTGCGGCGGAATACAATTGCCGCACATCGCTATCAATTCCAATTAAAAGCGAGTTTATTTGTGCAACGACGCAGCTACCGCGGCGGCATCCTCGACGCATCAGTCAGCCGGGCAGCAATTTTAACCCACTAGGGCACCCATACACGTACACACACACACACAAACAGACGCTGTACGCCACATACAGGTCCTCAGAAAAAAACAGACGCACCTCTTGGCCATTCTGCGAAAACAAGCCAACGACGGATGCTGAGTGAAGAAAACGAAAGCAAAAACTGCACTCGAGTCCGCCTGCATTAATTTCATTACAACTCCTGCCGCTTCCTTCCATTGCATCTGAACCGCGTTTATATTCGCGTTTTATTTCGCGTGGAAGCAAAACCCACCGGCCGTTGAAAGCGTATCTCGCAGAAACTCCACTCCACTCGCACGCAGGACTTCAGATGTTCCTACGTGCGCGAAAAACTGAACGTGTCTTCGCATTCAACCGGAGTGGCGATTAATTATTTTTAAATTATCAATTTAATGAATGGATGGATGCATGCGTACGTCGTTTACATCAACAACGAAATCAAATTAGTTCGAGTTGAATAATTGAACGATTTTCTAGTTGATAAGGGAGCACTTGAGCGAGAAGAACCTAAAATGTATTGAATTTTTCTGTTTACCGACTTCATAGAAGATTGAAAAATCGTCTACTGTCAGGTTTCGCTAACTAATTCCAAGAAATTATTGAAGAGTACGAAGTCCTTGAGATGAAGTGCTTAAAATAGCTTTTCGACTCATTTGTTATATTTATTTATTATTACAGTGAATGGTTTCGATATTGCTTCGTCAATGAATAAATTAGCGAAAATAAAAAACGACTCAGAGGATGTCAGACAACGCAATGACATTCGGATAACATAAAATTCAACCAATTTAACCCCAATCCATTCAGAGATCAAATCGCGCAATCAGAGTGTAATTGACATGCGACGAAAATGCAGATAAGAAGTGTAGCTGGAACATTGAAAAACACGGCTAACAACTCAACTTATCGAAAAAAGTTTCATACGAAAGATCAACTCATTTAAAACTAATTGAAGTCAAATACAGGGAGCAGAATTTAATGTACGATAAGGAAAACAACAACAACCAAACCCATAAAATGGAAAATTAGCACAGAATTATATAAGAAAGAGAAAATTTTAAAGAAAACGGAGGAAAAGATCCGATATGAGTTCAAGAAAATTAGAACCAACTACTTGGAAGCGACGAATTATATAGAATTTATTGTAATATATATTTGATATACAGAATATTTGCAATAACTGGAGAAATAAAAAACTTGTACAAGCAATCGACTCGTGAAAACCTGTTAAAAGACTCGCGTTCCAGTCTTTTCTTCATTACTACGCTGGCTCATTAGCAAGTCGTGTCTACATTCAGCATCTTAAAAGCGAAAATTTAATTTTGTTGTCATATAAAAACAACTCGCACACATCCACGCCTACTCATTTCAACAGCGTTGACATTCGTTGTCATTTTAAGTAGGCAATATTTGTCAACTTTTGTTTTAGTTAATTTTTGTGCTGTTTTTTTGATATTTTTTGTTGATTTTTTTACACATAAATGGTGTTGTCAGTAGTTGTCATTCAGTGACAACCCACTCAACGATGCTCGTCATTTGTGGGTTTAAAAGCAGGCGAACTTCTTGTCAAGCATATTCGACTTACTTTGGAAGATTCGGTTGTTATTTTTAAGCGGAAATTCTGTTTAATTATCTCATTTGTACTTAATTCGAACTCCTGCTTTTAATACGCATGCTACGCTCGACGTTGTTAACTACGAAAATTGCCAAGATATTGCGATTTGCGTTCCTTGCAAATTACAGGCAGTCACTCATGAAGTCTTGTTTCCTGCCTCTTCACCTGAATGGCCTTCCGACAGCTCGAAGCTAAGCAATTTTTTCACTTATCATTCAGCAGAAATCAGAGCTGCTGCCGGTTGTTGATCCAGTTTATCTGTGCGTTTATTATTGTGCAGCTTTGACTTGGTTTACAGCACCACCATCACCCTCCTCTCCCCATTCCCACACTCCGACCCTTTTCACCATAATCTCACTTTGCTCCTGAATGCCACTGTAGTTCTCCCCCTTTTTTATGTGTTCCTTTAAAAGTATTTTTAAATGCAAGAGATTTTTCTGTACTGAGATTCAAAGCCAAGCTGAGGAAGGCAAAACGAGTCTTTCGAAATCCTGCAACAGAATGATGATGTCTTTCCTTCCCACAGCTTGTGAATAAGTGAAGAGAAAAGTAGAGCAAAAAGGAGGCTAAGAAGGCTTTTTCAAAAGAGGTCCAGAGAATGCGACCAACCATCCGGGAAGATTAACTCTAGTTCGAGAAATAGATAAGAAAAGTCCATCTGTACGGTGGCCGGAGCAGCCTTCTCTCAGTTCAAGACTCTCTTCTACTTGATTGCAATTAATACTTAATTCGCATTGAGTGAGAGAACGGAAAATGTTTGAAAGGAAGAAGCAGCTCACGCAGCAGACAACACAACAAGACGTGCTCTCCACAACAAGACGTCCTCTCCACAACAAGACGTCACAATGTTCGCATGAATGAATCTGTTCTTGCCTCGCAATTCAACTTGTTTAGCAGCTTGTTAGTGAACAGCTTTCGCAATGAATCGCCTTTGAATTTTTAATCGGCAGCTCCGACTTGGCGGCGATCGAGACAAGAAGAAGGAAAAAGAAGGTTGCGGCGACGCATCTCTCACTCGCACACTGGCGAACGCAGATGATGTTCGGCAGGTGTCTTCACGACAACAAGTCGCCGGCAGCTAATCTGCAGCCCCATTAAGTGGAGCACGAGATGCAGAAGACACCCCATTCCAACTCTGAAGTCAGTTTTGAGAATAACTACCGACGAATCTCAGAAAAAGAACTGAGCTAATTTCAGAAAATAAATATAAATAAAATAAAAAATAAAATTAACATAAAATAAAAAATTTCCTTTGAATTTCGCTAGGCTTTTACTCGTGTTCGTTTTGTTTTTCGTTCAAAAAAATTCGCCACGCAAACTGCTTTAACTGTGGTTCCAAAAATGCTTCTCGACTTTCGCATTTAAAAATAGACTCCTTCATTACACTTACTTGCTTTATTTAAATAATTTTTACGTAAACAGCGCAGCCATCAGGAATATCAAGCAGCAGCTCGGCACTTCCGTCAACCTTCACAGCGAGGAACGAACAAAAATTCATCAAAAAATGGCAAACAAAATACGAAAAAACCTCAGAAATGTAAAAGGAAATAAATTCGAGGACGAGAACCAACACATCCGGCTGACAGAATTTCCTTCCTTCCCTCAGAATGAGATTTCGTCAGAAATGTCACGTTTTCCTTCCTTTTTCCAAGGTCCCTTCTTCCTTTTTTCCTTTACCACATTCACGCTATTTTTTAATTACTCTCTTCGTTCCCGTTCCTTCTTTATTTTATCCGCTTTTTGCTTTTTCTTTTCAAGTGCAGTAATAAATGAAAATGCAACAATGCATCCCCCACCACGTCGCCTTCGTCCTGCTGGCTTAAGTTGAATTTCAGCTGAAATGAAAACCATGTCGTCACTCGAGGTCCTGCTAGAGTGCATGAAGTTAATTTAATTTTTCTTGTTTAAATAATTTTTATTTTCCCCGTTGTCCCCGTTGTCCGTCTTCTGTTATTTCATTAATGGTATCACTGTTTACAGATGATGCTTACGAACAAACAATTTTTTTATTTATACACCGAGCGTATATTTCAACTAAAAAACTGAGAGGTCAAATGAGATTTAAGAGATGTTTATTTCACTGAAAATGTAGTAGACTGTATTTATAGCACCACCCTCCATCTCCTCCCCCATTCCACCCACCCATCCACCACTTCTGAGTGCCATTTTAGTCCCCCTTTTATGTCTTCCTTTAAACAGGTAAAAACGCACCAGATTTTTCTGTACTGAGATTCAAAGCCAAGCTAAGGAAAGCAAACGAGTCACGCGTTATGTTACAGTCGTCGTTACGTTATTTTATGTTATGTTATTTTATTTTGTATATTTTTATTTGTATATTTTATATATTTTTATATTTTGATTTCGTGTGTAGTTCATTCAAGTTGTGTAGTTCATTCAAGTTATATTTTGTTTATGTTTTAATTTTGTTTACATGCCTGAGGTTGTTCGCCCTTCATTGGCTTCCCTTTATTATGTTTTAATTGCCTTCCTTCGGAAGCACCGCAACTTCCGAAACTATTAATTAATCAAAGCCTTTAATCAATCAACAAACGATTCATTCTGGTTGTCTGTCCGAATGCTTTTCACAGCGCGCACTTTTTCCCCAAAGCGATGCTACACAAATATTCATTGGCTTTTGTGTAAAAATTCCTCTTGTTTTATTAATTGCTTTGTTTTGTTTTGATTTGTTGCAATAAAAACGTTTCAAATATTTTTTTTAACCAAGGGAAAGAATTGTTTTTTTTTTCTTCTTGCGTTTTAACACGATATATTCTGATTGTTTTAACACGATATATTCTGATTGTTTTAACGCTTTGTTTAGCGCTGCGTAGAGCGACGCAATAAATTCATTGAATTTGTTTCCTTGTTTCATATGTTGCTTTTTTTCATTTGAAGAAAATCATCGCCTTCCGATCGCTGTTGTGGTTTCAGTTCTTCTCACAGTGGGTGGCGTGGCGCCACCAATTCATTGGGTAAAATAGAATCGCTTATTTTACATTAAGCGAGAATATTTATTTCAAGGAAGTTTCAGTTCTTCTTTCTTATAAATCTGATAGTAATTCCTGTTATGTTCACTTTTTCCACTTCTTTTAAGAAGGCACGAGGTTTTCGTTTGTTTTCTTTAAATTCTTTATTTTGTACTAAAGAAAACTGAACTCTCCAGGGACGGATTTGGTTTTTGGGGTTCAAATCACCATAATGACTTAAATTTACCACTTTAAACTCGTGAATTAACCTGAATATATTTTTACTATTATAAGCGAAGCTGAGAAACGAAACACTTCCAGTGTTACAAACTTTCGTGTCGAATTGGTACCACTTGCCGTTTTTAATCTACATTGGGATCACATATCACGCTTTGCTTTGTAATCTATAATGCCGCTGCCTTGTAATCAACAATTGCATCATCCAATATCTTATCAATCAATTTATAGCAGCAGCAACAGCAGCTACAAAACGCTTCAATTTTCTTTTGAGCGAAGAAGAAACGCGATACAACACAAAAATCCCATGAAGCCATTCAAAGGAAGGAGAATAGTAAACACACTCGAAGCTGAAAACGCTGCAGGCTGAAAATAAACTCTGAACAACCTGAATAAATAAATGTAATAAAAAATACACTGAAATATCTAACTTTGGAAAAAGTAAATTTCGAAAAGTTAGATAAGGTTTCAAAACCCATCTTGTCTCGAATCGTCTGGCGCGCTCCTCTCGTCTCAAGTGTGCCAGGGAGTCAGTCAGTCGTCTGACTTTCAACAAATAAATAAATAAAAGTATTTGTTGTAAAGAGATAACAAATTGTACGAACCACGTACGCGTTTATTATCAATGTTTTATTATCTTTAAAATAATTAATCAAATTTTCTCTGCTCGTAAGTGTTCCAATTTTTCTTGCTTTGAGGAAAGTTTACTTGTTTCTTATTTTGTTTTAGATTTTATAAATGCTGCCGTATTCAGAGCAAGTAAACTTTAAAAGTTCCCGTCATGAAAACTTTAGTCGTCATATTTTAATATGAGCTGAATGTGCTCTAAAATTGAGACGTTTGTAGGGACTAAACTAAAAAAGGCCGTCAACGATTTCATATTGGCAGAAAACTATATAGAAATAATTCTCGAATTATACGTATTCTAAAAGTAGTTTATAATATTTATAGCACTTATTTAAAACTAATTAAGAATTAACTGCGATAAATAAATCACGAAAATCCGCATTGTAATTTTGCCTGTTTTTTTGTAGTTCACTCAAAACTACTTCTTAAAGTTTCATGTAATCGAAAATCAAAACTCAAAAGCTCAATTAAACCTGAACGTATCACTTCTTTATTGCACAGATTAATCGGATATCGAAGCTGCTAATAAAATCGCTCGTTAATTAAAAGTGCTACTTAAACTGATCGTAAACTGAGTTTATCAGAAAAATTGGATCCTCGGCATTTGAATTATAAAACTTGATTGAATTTCTGTTTGGATTCGACCGATTTAATCGCGGTTTTCAAGATACTGCCTAGAAGATACAAAGTAAAATACAGCAGAAGATGAAAGAGTTTTTGTTAATCGAGTAGCCTACTTATTTGAAAAGTCCCTAATTTAAGTGAAAATAAATTTAAAGAAAATTTGGTTTCTCGTACTTTTTAGTAAAGCTGAAGACATGAATGCAGGAATCTATACAAAAAAGGGAGGCGGTTAAAATTAACATTATTTATTTCAGTAGAATATGTTTTACCTGTATTAAAAAACAAAGGTTTCTCATTTCATTCTTGGAAATATCGATATGATACAATATCTTCTCTAATTAACTAGCAACTAAAATTTTTGACACCGAGAATGATTTCCACCCTATTCTGCCCTCACTAGAGAGTTAAATACGGGCACCCAATATGCTATAAGAATATCATGTCCTCACTTATAACGGCAAGAAGCAAGTTGATTTTTACGTAAACAACGCGTATGGTGTAGAAACCAATTTTCTGAGGATATCAAGCAAAGTTGTCTTTGATATCAAGTTTCCGCAAATAAAATTGTGGAAAAATTCGTGCTTACCTTCGATAATTTAAAGCTAGAATCCCCAATCTCTTGCCAACTTAGTTATCCAATCAATCTGTTTATTATTCCACCGTCCATCTTGTATATCAAGGTGTCACGTTTAGTTTATTGAAACAGGAGCCGTAGGCGGTTTTGCCCGACATTTTTGATTAGTCATTCCATTTCGCTTTTATTTTTTGTGTCTGGAATGACGCAACGCTGTACAAACAAGTGTCACTCTGGTAACACTCTCACCCAGGGTTTCATCAGTCCCCAGGGTTGCATGGAGACGAATGTTTACACGGAATAAGGATTACCATAACCCTGCGTAGGATTAGCAAACCAATAAGGTTGTCTGTCTGTCTTTTCACTCATAGATACGGTTTATTTGTTTATTCTGCCCTGTGGATTGAATTGAATGCGTCTACAATAACATTGAGTGTTATCGGATATCTATGCAGAGTATTTGTTTATCTCTCGATATATCCAACTGTCTGACTGCCCGCTACTGCTTTCAAGCACGCATGATGATTGATGATTCATTCATATTAATATGCAACAATTTGCGTCAGGCTCTCTTGAACGGATGGTTTCTTTTTACACATGCGAGTATATTTATTCACATATAAACATAAACAAAGTGTAAAAAATAGCATATTGTGAATAAAAAAGTTTTTACTGAGGAAAGACATTTACCTTTGTAAAATTTAATCAATATCAAATCTAAATTGTTCCTTCTGAACATTTGTATTTCTAAATTTAAAACATTTACTAGCTAAATGCTTGTTTTTAACTTACAAGTTAATCATTGCGTTCCATAAATGAAAGTTTATGATTTCTGACCTACAGGCAATAAAAGCATTAAAGTTCGATGTATGTTGAGAAAACTTTGCAGCTTTAATTTTAGTATTCTTAACTACAACAAGTATTAAAGCTTCCAAAACATTTAAAAACCCGGAGGCAAGAAAATGAATGCAATGCATGCACGCAAATGGCGCATGCAAGCGGTCGAGGACTAAAAATCTAAAAACCAGCATGTCCACCATGAGCTGCTGCAATGAGTAAAAAACTAACATTTTTTTTAGCAACAGCAAAATTATCTGACAAGAGCTGCACGCAATCTTCGTCGTACATTAAAATTTTTAATTAGCGTTCTGAGTCGAGCTGTGCGTGCGGCCGGCCACCCGAGGATAGCAAATATGAGAAGCACAACAAAACCTAAAAATCCACGACCTCCAACTCCAACCTCATTGTTTACACACGCGAGCGAGTCACCCAGTTTAGAGGGCAGGTCATCTGTAATTCTTGTTTTTGCTGTTGTTAACTTAATAATTTTTTTATATCCGACTCTACCGATATTGGCAAAAGTTTTCCTCGTCCACCATGATGACGTAGGCAACAAAAAGAAGGAAGAAAAAACAACAAAATCTATTGCCAGCAACCCTGCAGAAAGTCATTGTAAATGCGTTTTCCCTCAGGGAACAAAAATGTTCCATTACAGAAATAAATTCTGGTGAATATTATTGTATAGGGATCTCTTCTTTTTCTCCTTCCCACGAATACACGAGTACTGAATGGCCTTGTGTAGGAGGGTACAGTGGAGGACAACATAAATATTTTAATTACCCCAAAACCCTTTGCACGTAACAGAATAGAAATGAAAATATAATATAATGGAAAGATGTCATTCCAAATTAGTTCATCTGACAAATGACAATATTAATTGAGGACGACAGAATTTAATTTGTTAGTTTTCCATTAGATTAAATCAAGAAAGAAATGTCTAAGAAATTTTTGTATCTAATTAACTTAAAATGGAGAAATAAAATAGAATAATTACGGGATTGTTAATAAAAACTAATGTGTTCCATTACAGTTTTCTCACAATAGACCAATTTTTCTCTATTCCGAGTTTTCGAACTTTAACATAAAATTTCTAGAAATTAGAACCACAATGTGGAGGTACTACAATTACGTCTATAATGTTAATTTTCTTATCAATGTCGTTTTCTTTATCTTAATCTTGAACTTTTCATCGTTTAACTAAGACAGTTTCTAACTGAGAGGTTTATAAATGTAGTAGTCAATCTATTTTATTTAAAATAGCCTCTGACAACCTGAAAAATACAAGAGGTATTTACTGGATGTCTAATATCCTAATCTGTGCTATAAATTAAACCGGCAATTAAATTGCTTGTACCGTAAAGCGATATAAAGGTTTTAACTAAATAATTATAATTGGAACAAAATGCTACAAAACATCTGCAATATTCCCAAAAAACCTGAGTGACCGCTACGCTGTGAGCAAGCCGGTGAAACTTATCTGAAGTTGATACAAAACCTGGCACAAATTGGCCGCAATCATGCAACAATTTACAGTATAAATTTCCCTAACAAGTTTCTAACGAGCCAAACAAAATGCTTACAACCCGAATCGAAATTTTTATTGAGTCGTGAGAAAATGCAACTTCCCTCCTTACTTGAAGTGCTTTTATGCCTGAAAATGCCAAAAATATCTGCTTTACTTTTTTCTAGTTATAAAGGCAACATTGTGAAGGCGAGTTCTGCTTCTAAGAAAGCATTAATAACTAAGAATTATTAAGAATAGAGTAGGGCTATTTAATTACGTATAATTATATTAAACAAACTCTCTGTCCCTATAATTTCTCTCAAGTCCATTATAATACTTCTTCGTACTCCAATTAACCTTCAACCAAGCTGTAATGTCACCAAATGTCTCCACATCTGGCCGTCATGACTTAAAAGAATATCCTTGAACTGGACGGCTTGTGTGAGGTACATTGGTACATTCAGACCACCACTTAACTTAATTAAATTTCTCCAAATGCGTTAGGAAATTTTGTTAAACTGTCGTCAATTTACACATAAAAAGTGTAGAATAAATAAATTTTATGAAAATAGAGGGTGAAACTTTCAGACAGAAGAGTCTTAGGTGTTGAAAAGTATATTATATATTCTTGATCAGCAATTATTATCAAGAATATTATTCTCTTCGGTTATCCTACCTTCTGCTGTTTTTCTTACGCTTCCTCTTGCTAGACTTTCTTGTTGCGATGTGTGTGATAACTCAGTAAAAGGTTTTTTATTTTGTTTTAAAACTATTTCATTTTGTCCGAGAGTGTAAGCTCTCAGAGGACATTAGAGACGGTAGAGTAATAACGAAAATTGCAGTCAACCAAATCTACTTAAAGGATTCTCGTTTTCTTCAACCGCACAGGATTAGATTGTTGAGATTGTTGTTACTCGACGTAACACAAGAAGGGAGACAAAAAGTTACAAACACAATAGATGGTTGTTTCCGAAAAAAATGCTGTTTGCGCGGTCAGACAATTCTATTAAGGTAGAAATATGTAATCGTTTTTTCTTTTAGATTGTTCAAAACTTACATGAAAGCACAAGTTCACAAACTAATCCTTTCCTTAGTTACGATAACTTTCTTAAACGTAGAAAAACTTGGCCAAATACTTACAAAGGTTTTTATTAATCCTTGATTCTAATGATATAATTAATTTTTGATTGCAAACATTTATATGTATATAAACTACTACCGTCTACTCGTTTGCTGATGACAGCAGCATTTGTCATTCATATTCATTCTCCAGGCGTCCTTCTATTCTGGAGATCAATAGAGGGCGCAGAATTATGAATGACACACTCCAATCTGACCTCAATAAAATCCAGGAGTGGGGTCAAGCGAATCGGGTCGATTTTAATGCGCGGAAGACCCAATGCTGTTTGTTGACCCACAAGCGTCTGGCGGGCGACAACTTTCCACCTTTAAATATGGGTGGTGTGGATATTAATGAGTCGGAGGCTCTTGATGTTCTGGGCATGTCAATCCAATGCGATCTTCGCTGGAACGATCACATCTTTGACGTGTCGAAAGAAGCAGCCAAGTGCTTAGGCTTTCTTAAGCGGTGTAAGAAGTACTTCACCCCAACCGATCTTCGTTGTATCTACACCACTTATATCCGTCCGAAAATGGAGTACAATTCGCATATATGGTCGGGAGCTTCGCGGGCATATCTTCAGCTTCTCGACCGTGTCCAATGTCGTGCGTTAAAACTTATAGGGGACAGTAGGGTATCCAGCTCTATTGAAACCTTGGAGCGTCGTCGTGATGTGGGGTGTGTATCACTATTTTACCGCTACTTTCACGGTAAATGTTCTTCTGAAGTAGCCAGCCTGATTCCTCCGATTCAGGTATTTAGCAGAACTACTCGGCTTTCCAGAGCGGTGCACCCCTTTTATGTCGCGATTCCGTTCCAACGAACCACGCATTACCGTGAGAGTTCGTTTTTCGGTCGCGTCGTTAGATTGTGGAATAATCTCCCTGCGAATGTCTTCCCGCCCACTTACAGCGTCGAAACATTCAAGCGAAGTGTAAACCGTCACTACTCCCTCTTTCCCCCTTCCCACTAACCTGTCATCCCTTCGGAACCAACAAATGCTGTGCATGGATAGGGGGCATCCCCTGAGCTTGGTTTCATCTGTCATAAAAAAAAAAAAAAAAAAAAAAACTACAAATAAGATGTAAAATTCAAAGTATTTTAACGTGAACATTTTCATGTTTAAATGTTTTAATTAACGCATTCCATTTTTCTTTGTTTTCGTGTTTTTTTTTTGGTCTCATTAATTGAGAATATCACTTTGTGTTATCATGTTTGTTGAGGTGGCAACGCTCATACCAGCTGTCAAGCAGGCATCTTTCAAGTGTTCAACAAATTTCTCTCCCCTTTTCTGTTCCGGCGGCTGCAGTGAAACAACGTATCAACATAAATCTTATCAATCTTTGTTAATCCTTTTTAATCTTTATAATCAATATTAAACTATAAAAATACAACAGGTTATGGGCCCAGGTACATTCCTGAGGATTAGATTTCTTTTGGATTAAAATTAAAAGGTGCGAAATGAATTCGTTGTTTAATATCGATAAGCTCAGTGAAGCAAATTACGATACTTGGAGCTTGCAAATAAAAAGTGTGCTAATACACCAAAATCTATGGCGACATGCATGTGGTGAAGAAGTAATGCCAGGTCCCACATATGAAAAGTTTGCTGAATGGAAGCTCAAAGATGAGAAGAGCACAGCTACTATCATTCTTAGTGTAACGCCAACGCAACTCAACTACATAAAATCGTGTAAAACTTCCAAGGATGCATGGAATACATTGCGTGAGATTCACCGACCGAAAGGGCCAGTTAGAAAAATTACACTTTTTAAGCAGCTACTCAGAATGCGCATGTGTGACGGTGAATGCATGCAGGAATACGTAGGTAAATTCAATTCAGTGGCAGAAAAACTCGCTGAAACAGGAGTTAGTCTTCAGGAGGAGTTGCTTGTCATAATGATATTAGCAAGTCTGCCAAAATCGTATGAGAATTTAGTTGTCGCCCTGGAATCTCGTGATGATCTTCCAACACTGAATGCTATAAAGATAAAATTAGTTGAAGAAGGAGAGCGGCGTAAAGAATCGATAACTGAAGAAGATGCTTCTGTTGGTTCAGTGCAAGCGTTCATGACACGGGAGAAAAATGATTCTAGAAGGCTGTCGGTAAGCAATAAAACTAGTGAAATTGAAACCGGGAATACAGCGAGGAGCGTCAAGCCTAATATTAAGAAATCTTCCAACTTTAATTGTTTCAATTGTGGAAAGAAGGGGCACTATGCAGCGCAGTGCAGAGAAAAAAAGAAGCAGCCCAATAATACTAAAAACCGTACGGGCTTATTTGCAGCAGTTAGCAACTATACGTTGAATACCAGAGCTTGGTGCATAGACAGCGGAGCAACCTCGCATCTATGTTGCAACCGCGAAATGTTTAGCGAATTTGAAAACTTCAAAGATACTATCACTCTTGCTGGAAAAAATAATATACAGGCAACGGGCAGAGGAAAAGTGTTTTTGCAAACGTCAAACCTCATTGACCTAATCTTGACAAATGTTTTGTTTGTGCCTGACCTCCAATGTAATTTCATGTCGGTATCTAAGATCGTGCAAAATGGTTACACAGTTAAATTCAGAAGAGATGATGCAATTGTTGAAGACGATAATGGAGAGCTCCTAAGAGCAAAGAAGGTCAGTAATTTGTTTTTGGCTGATCTAAATACAAACATGCTTTTTCTTTCGAGGAAATTGAACGATGCAGTAATGTGGCATAGTCGCTATGGCCATTTGAGTGCATCCAGTTTACGTCAGTTGATAGATAAACAAATGGTACAAGGTTTAAAAAATGTCGAGATTCCATCAAACATACAGTGCTTGGTGTGCATGAAGAATAAGTGTACGCAGCAACCGTACAAAAGTGCAGATAGTCGAGCATCAGAGCTTCTTGGAATAGTACATACTGATGTATGTGGTCCAATGACAACTGAATCACTGGGTGGAGCCAAATATATATTGACATTCATCGATGACAAGTCACGCTACTCCTTTGTCTACATGCTAAAACATAAATCTGAAGTATTTGAAAAATTTAAAGAATTTAAATCCATGAGCGAACGCCAAACTGGAAATAAGTTAAAAATTCTCAGAAGTGATAATGGTAGAGAATTCTCAAATCGTGTTTTTGATGAATACCTAAAGTTAAACGGAATTATGCGACAGTTAACAGTGCCGTACACGCCTCAGCAGAACGGCGTAGCTGAAAGGTACAACCGCACTTTACTAGAAATGTCACGGTGCATGTTACTAGGTACCAACAATGATGAATCCCTATGGGCAGAGGCTATCAACTGTGCAAATTATATCCGGAACAGGGCGCCAACAAGGGCATTGATTGACGTAACCCCTTATGAAGCATGGCATGGTGTTAAGCCGAAGGTATCACATTTGAGAGTATTTGGTTCGATTGCAATAGCACTTGACAAACGACAACACAATAAATTTAAATCAAGAGGTAAGGAATACAGCCTGGTTGGATACTCTGAAACCTCTAAGGCATATCGCTTGTATGACAAATATTCCAAGAAATTAATTATTAGCAGAGATGTCGCATTTATTGAAGATGTAAATTTAAATCAAGATGCTATATGTGTACAAATACCAGCGACCACTGATCAACAGATAGAAAACGCTGTTGATAATGAATCAAGAAAAATTGATATTAGTGAATCGGACTCTCAAGTGCAAAGTGACGATTACAGGTCAGCAGATGATGATGTATCTTCAGATGATGATGCACTTTCAGATGGTGTTGTTAGAAGAGGACCAGGAAGACCGAAAATTATCCGTTCCGGCCGGCCTGGCAGACCAAAAAAACAATACAACGTTTTAGCTTTTATTTGTGCAGAAAGTGTTAAGATACCTATGACAGTCGATGAGGCACTATCAGGCGTATATGGCGAACAATGGGGTATTGCTATGAAAATTGAATATGACAGTCTGATAGAAAATGAAACTTGGGAAGTTGTGGCCCTTCCAGATAACCAAAAGACTGTAAAAAATAAATGGGTTTTTACAGTGAAAACAGATGCAAGCGGATATGTTGAGAGGTTCAAAGCCAGGTTAGTGGCGAAAGGTTGCTCTCAAGTATATGGTGTGAATTATACAGAAACGTTTTCACCGGTTGTACGCCATGAGACTATTAGAATGATTTTTGCTATGGCAGCAGAATATAAATTGCACCTTCACCAAATGGATGTATCCACCGCTTATCTGAACAGCGAATTAGATGAAGATATCTTCATGGTCCAACCAGAAGGATTCATAAATGAAAAGTCTCCCAAGCAGGTTTTGAAACTTAAAAAGGCCATTTATGGCTTAAAGCAATCAGGGCGCCAGTGGAACAAAACGTTAAGCAGCATCTTGGAAAATATTGGTTTTTGCCAATGCAAAAGTGAACCTTGTGTTTACACAAGACGTCGAAACAATAACATAGATATTATTGCTGTATATGTCGACGATCTGTTGATTGCCTGTTCAGATTTAGAGAACTTGAAAGAAATCAAAGACAAGATTGCACAACGAATAAAGGTGACCGATAAAGGCGCTGTGACAAATTTTTTAAATTTAGAAATAACGAGAGACAGCGAAACTGGAAGCATCTCGATCAACCAACGATCATATGTTAAGAAACTGCTGAAACAATACAACATGGAAGATTGTCGTCCTATATCGACACCGTTAGACCCTGGACACAAGATCTCGTGCGAAAATGAAGATTGCAAAAATATCGACACTATTGAATATCAGTCACTGATAGGATCACTAATGTATCTATCTGTTTCTACTAGGCCTGACATTCTTTTTTCTGTATGCAAGCTTTCTCAAAGAAATGTTAACCCACATAAAGAGCATATGGCAGCAGCAAAACGAATATTAAGATACGTAAGCGCTACCCAAGATAAAAGTTTAAATTATTATCATACGGGTAAACCTCTAGAAGGATTTGTTGATGCAGACTGGGGTGGCGATGAAGGTGACAGAAAATCGTATACTGGCTATACATTTTTTCTAGCTGGTGGAGTTTTTTCTTATCAATCGAAAAAACAGTCTTCAGTTGCACTCAGTAGCACCGAGGCGGAGTACATGGCGCTTTCGTCAGCAGTCAAAGAGGCGATTCACTTGAAGCAGTTGTTTAAGGAATTAGGAATTGAACGTGCGAATCAGATCACTATTAACGGAGACAATCTAAGCGCAATGAACCTGGTAAAGAATCCCATGTACCACTGTCGAACAAAGCACATCGACATTCGCTATCATCACGTTAGAGACGTTTATAGGAATGGAGAAATCGAGCTAAAGTATTGCTGTACCGGAGAAATGGTTGCTGATATTCTCACAAAAAACCTACCAAAGGCTGGCCACGAAAAGTTAACGAAAAAATTAGGACTTCAGTAAAACGCCAGCTAGTATGTTCCTTGAGGAGGAGTGTTGAGGTGGCAACGCTCATACCAGCTGTCAAGCAGGCATCTTTCAAGTGTTCAACAAATTTCTCTCCCCTTTTCTGTTCCGGCGGCTGCAGTGAAACAACGTATCAACATAAATCTTATCAATCTTTGTTAATCCTTTTTAATCTTTATAATCAATATTAAACTATAAAAATACAACAATGTTGATAATAAAATTAATGGGGAGCTGTGATTTTATTGCTTTCTGTTATTGCCAGTTAAACGAGGCCATAAAGTGGACATTTTAATGGTCTGCTTTTTATAATAAATATAAATTTTCTTCTGTCTTCAACAGGTTTTATGAAATAAGACTTGTTTAAATTAAAAGTTATTAGTTAAAAGATTGAGTAAATTTATATGTTTTTAAATAATATAATTAGTTTTTTTACATATTTGGAATCCCTGAGGTCACTCTGGACATCCTCTTTCATTCTCAATGTTTGATGAGATTGGTTTTGATTTTCTTTCCGATTTTTGATAAAAAGTCAGATTTAAATAATGTAGTTTTTATGTAATTTTATTTTTTCACATATACGTTTGGCCCTCCTGCTGAGTAGTAGAAATTTTACACTTTGTTTTCCGTAAGTTGGTTCATTATTAAGCCCAGTATGGGTTTGGCGCCATTCTCAGTAATAGACTTTGTCTAATTTTAGTTATTCTGAGGAAATTGATTACGTTGTAATCTGTTATGTTGGAATCTGTTCAGTTATATGAAAGAAAGAAAAATCTTTCGATCGATTCCGCTCACTTTCCATAGCGAGCAGAGTGAGATTTTTATCAATCTGCTACCGAAGAACTATTTTATACAATTCGAAATTCTAAAAAGTAGAAAGAGTTGAAATAAAATGACGGTGCAGCCATATGTATGTCATTCATTTACCCGTTTATTCATTCGGTCATTAATTTAAATTAGAGTGGCAGAGCCTTCTCAAAATTATTGTCATTGGGGGACAAAATTAAACGTTAAAAGAATTAATAAGAGAAAAAATGGGCTAGCGAGGGTGCGCTATTTGATTCGATGCTTAGCTAATTTTTGCGTTAAAAATAAAACGCAGAGAAAACTAAAACGCTAAATCGTCCACATTAATTACATCGTTGGGATAACAAAGCGCAGCGGAAAGCGATTGTCTGTGTGCGAGCTGCGACAATCAACAGGGAACAGAAAAGCTACAAACCCCACAAAATCCAATAACGAAGCACTCATAAAACTTTCTTCGTATACTGGAAGCGCTTTTATGAAGTGCTTACAGTGTCATTCATCGTGTGTTGCCTCCAGGCATTCAGATAGCGATACATAAAATGTGGATTTTCCTACTCTTGCAATGTCGTCCCCCGGCAAAAGCGTCTTCAATGGCTTCCAATAAAATTTTATGTCTAGTATTAAGGTTGGAATTTCCTCTTGTAAGCTTTAAAAACACGAAATTTACTAAATTTAGACGAAATTTAAATGTTAGAAAAGCCATTGTAGATGTAAAGTTGTCTCGCACGATTTTGATGTCACTGAAATCGTTTTCTTTAAAGGTAATTTTTGTCTGGAACTTGAATTTATTGTAAGAACAGCACGAATTTATTATATTCCCGGTTTTTAATGTTCTGCTCATAGTAGTCGACAGCCAATTCAATTCAATTGAGTCTGCATTTTACGTCATTAATAAAAAAGGAGGGTTATTAAAGCGAAGTTGCTTTTTATACACGATATACAGATATTAATTAACAGAGACTAATAATCTTCTTCGTATCTAAAATGGAGGGGAAATTACAGATAAAGGAAGAACGGAAAAATTCATTTGAAATGCGATTAAGGCACCAAAACTCTCTAAATTCTCGTGTTATAGAACAGGGTTCACATTAGAAGAGAATACAAGTCCATGCATACAAGCATACGTACATCCTATTCTTCCTTCCATCTCAAAGTAGGATCCGTCATTGTGAAAACGTCTTTCTATTTCAGCTGAAGCTATTTTTGCAAGAGAAAACAATCTGATCTGTCCTTCTTGTTGATAAATCCCTCTATAATCTTCTGTGTTATGAATCAGTTTTTCTACTCCGAGTCAAAATCCATAAACATTTTGCTTATGCAGCACGGATTTCCTCCAAACACTTCGCGCTTCCTTTGTTCTGCGGAACGCTGCTGTGCATTTGCATTTTTCACTTGTGCTCTTTGCATGTGCTTAGATACGGAATCCGGAATCTGTTACTGCATTCTTGCGATTTCATCTGTTTTCGGTTGGTATGTTTTTTGCTTTTTCTGCTTTAATCAATTCTTCACTTGCCGCACTGCAGCTGCCTCAATTGCTAACCTCAATCTTCTCCTTTGTTTGAATATCTGGTTGCTTTCGGATTTCTAGGTTTTTCGGATTTTTAGTTGTTTTTGGGGATTCATTACTACAACGCAGCATTTCTGCTGTTTGCATAATTTATAGCGATTATAAGCATCAGCATGTTTTCACGGATCTGTTTTAATTCGTGTTGTCTGATGAATAATTTGTCAGAAATACTGATGGATGGCTGTTTTTAATAGACGTTTTTATGGTTTGTGAGGGAGGAGGAAAGTTTTGTTAAGTCGGGAAATAGTCGGCGTTTACGAGCTCGATAAGTGAAAGGATTTAAAGACGAAGAAGAATAACGCGCAAGGTTCGAATATATAAAATGTAAATTTTTATTTAGGGATGCGTGCGAGCGTTTAATAAAATTTAAATTTCAAAAGCGCTTTCGAATAAAACAGATGCGTAAACTTCATTACAAAATAAATATTCGTTCATTACAAAACAAATATAACGAAGTGTTCTGTCCTCAGTTTCGCAGCAAGCAACAACAAATAATTGGCAATTTATAATTTAAAACACTTTCCGAAGGAACGGATAGCTAAGACAAAAGCATCATCATCTCCAAAAAACAATTAGCTGTGAATCCTTAAAATCCTTTCACCTAACAAAACAAAATCAAGAACGTCGTATGATGGTTTTCCTTCCAGGGAAATCCTGCAAAGATATTTGGCTCGCTATAATAAAAAAACTACAGAAGAGTATAAAATTCGAACTCTGAAGTTTCCAGAAGTAGAGCGAGAAAACAAACCAAACAAAATAAAGAAGACACCAGAAACGTTTGGATTGCCATCCAGTAACACAATCAGGACCAACTTGGAATAAGAAAATAAACGCCAGGAAGAACCAACAGAGAGCAGACAATAAGATTAAGTAAAATCGAGGCCACCGAAATTTAAGGCGGCTTACAGTGGATAAAGTTTTAGTTGTCAAGATGGAATTGAATCAGTTTTGAGCGAAGGCTGAGCGAATAACTGGGCGTGCCAAGTAGTACGAGAATATCGCTGGTACCATTTCAAAACTACAGAGTATCGCACAAAATGGTTCAATTCTAAAACTTAGACCACAAGAGAGAAGTAAGTTTAGAGGGAAAAATGGAAATATTTTTGATTAGGAAAAAGTTGGGAACAAAAGCATGCATTTTATTCGAAATTTCTAGGAAATTAAGGACTATACGAAGGAAATATAAAGGAATGATAAACTTATTAATGAAAACGTTTTGTAACTCGGATCCAAAGAACTTTTTTAAAGTTACCTCAAAATTACGCAGAACATATGCGAAAAATTTCGTTTAATTTTCTATATTTCTAATTTCGTTTTCGAACGACGAACTACACACGCGTTACTCTTTTTTTAACGCAAGAATTTTGTGTTTTTTACTTCAAGTAGAACAATAAAACTGACGAACAGTATGTTGTTCATCATTTAAAGCATTCAGAAGTATGTACGAGTTCGCAAAAATTGCTATTACTTGAGCGTGACTAACCTAGTAGAGTAAATTTTATATCTTTCATCTAAATTCTGGGAATTTTTGCTGGTAGAAGTGGACGGGTCTGTGAATCTCCTCAGTTGTGTTTTTCTCCTCAATGCAGTTTTTTATTACAGTAAAAATAGCTATTGCAAGATTTCACTGCAGACGTACAACTTTTACTAGGCTTTACATGATTGCGAGCGACTTATTTATGCTGTCAACTGTTTCGAATAATATTTTCTCCTGTCTTGACATTTTGTGGCAGTGTGATTTATCGCTTATTAAACCTTTTCTTAATACTTTGTTGTGACACTTTTCTCAAGTTATCAATATTTTGTTTTACGAAGAAAATAATTTCCTCGTTTCTGCAATAAATTTTCCGGCTTCGAAGTTTTCACAAACAATCCCGTAGCATTCAAGAGTTGATGAATGTTATGAATGGAGTGCAAAGTTGTATGAAACCCTCCGAAAATTACTCGTAAAATTATTTGTAGAACAGTTTCATTTGTCTTTCATTGCACAGAAAAATTGCCAGATCAAAGTTCAATTTTAAAGCAGTGCAAATGCTGTTTATGCACCCAAAGAAAAGTATTCGCCTACACCTCTGTCTCAATAAACGACAAAAGAATGGTTTTTCTGTGAGCCTTTTTGCTGGATGAACAGACGGACTTGGAAATTCGTTCGTCGCGCGAGTGCACCTCAAATACGCTAAACTGATGTTTATCTCGATGAAATATAATTTCACTGAATTGATTTTTCCTCGCTTTGACGTCGGTACGTGTTTGGAATAATAAATGGACAGGTTTAGTTTGCGGATATCGTTGTTTGATGACATGGCTTAATTTCTTCTCTCTGCTTTTCTTGTATTGGATTAAAGGCCGTGATGATTACAGGCGACCGAGCGCAGTTGTGGACGACAGCAATTGAAGGCGTGCTGAAGAAACGTGCTGGCGCGCGTTTTGAAAGATTTGGTTTTACTTATGGTTTCTTTTCAGCTTTTTTCGTTAGAAAAAGCAGTCGAAAGGAATTACAGATATAAAGCAGAAGCGCATTACATGCATTTACAATAATAATAACGATATTTTTCAGTGGAAAAGAAATGCTGGGAAGATTTTCTACACAGTTTGCTAAAGGAATTTATCGGCAAAATAGAGCATTTATAATATAGAAAAAATACTATATATTTTGTAGGCCTGACCGAATTAATAATTTTCATTCATCATGAAAGCGAATTAAATGTTTAAACGCAAACAAAAAGGTGAAATAATGACTTAAATTTGCAATAATTGCAATAGCTTTCATTTTGTAATTAAAACAGAAATTTAAATATAAGACATTAAAATGATAAACTATCGCTGAAATATTAAAATGAGAACATTAATTTCAGCAAGTTTTATCCTCTATTTAAATCAGTTTTAACTGCAATCACACAGCGAAGCTCCAAGCAACTTGATGACCCCATTTGGGGATGCCAGCGCGACTACAAAAACAGCAGCCAGCGTATTGCAGTGTCATCAGCTGTATTCGAGCGAAAATAATCCTTAAATACAATAGGAGTAAAAAATTTCAGCAGTGAATCTGGAAATATAAATTTGAAGAAAAAAGCCAAATAAAAAGGCGGAATTAAAAACAGAATAGAGAGAAAAATGGCAAAAAGCCAAACGATAAATGGAAAATTCTTCGCACTTGCTCTCGAAAGAAAGAAAAACCTCAGATTATTAAGCGAAAAGGCAGTTCGACCCCCCCCCATAAAAGAGGTTAGCAGACCCTTCCTCAGCAGATACTCGTATTTACACAGAGACAGTGGCCTTGAAATGTAGGGACTCGAGGGGATTTCATATTTGGCTGTGACTGCAGTCTTCTGATATCTTAAAGTGTTTTTAACTTGGTAAACGAGTGTAAATTGAGCACACATCAAAGTTCAGTCATCCATGACGAAGTGGTGCAGGCAGATAAGGTGTGTGTGTGTGTGTGTGTGTGTGTGTGTGTGTGTGTATGTGGTAGTTAGGAGCAAAGGATCAAGAGAAGAACAAGCAAAAGCCCAAGAAACGTCTTGACTGTACAGGGATATTGATAAATACTTAGATTAAGTTTGAATGCATGTGTGTGGGTGTATGTGTGGGAGCGTATGTGTGTGGGTATATGTGTGTGTGCATGTATATGTGTCGCTAAGTAAACGTACTCAATACGTGCGCAGATGCGCGAGAAAGCCAAAGGAAATCCTTTCACTTTTCCAACAAATCGATTTAACCACACCAACTAACACTTGCAAACACACACACACACATATGTATACACATAAAGTGATTCCTGTGAGTGAGCAAGTGTAAATAACTTACTATTTGCTTACAAGTTGTTTCGTTGTGGCAACTCCTTTCACGAGACTTCAACCCGTCTAACTTTCGGTCGGGGATCCTTGTAGTTAGCATACAAAAATTACTAAGTGGCTTACCAGGAACTTACCGAGCACTTGTGTGTGTATGTGTGTGATTGCGCCAGTGTGGCTGTTCGTGTGTAGAGTTGTATTTTATTTGGTTACTGAGTTGTATTTTATTTGGTTACTGGTTTTGTGGCAGTGAAACGCTTCAATTACATCTTTTTGTCTAGTTGTTGCAAATATCACGTCCTTACATTTTCGCTCCGAATGCTTTTGTGTCTCTCGCTCATGCTCTCTCTTTTCTACTCAAATGCATTGGTTCCAGAATACTTTTCCAAATAATCAAATGGGTGTTGAATAACGAAACAGTTTTAAAGTGTTTAACCAGTTGAGACTGATTTCTTCACGTTATATGTTTGTTTAACAAAGAAATGGTGGCTTTAAATTCTACAAAACTCCATTCAACTTTAATGCTCTCTGGAATCCCTTACAACCCACTGTTCAGACGTCGGAATTAAAGTCTCTCTTTCGTCTGTTGATTCCCCCTGCGTGTGTGAATTTCAGTGAGTCCTAGTTGATTTATGTAGAAATTCAGACAAGAAGAATACGCCGGGGCAGGAGGAAACGTCCTTAAAACAGCATTAACTCGTCTGCAACGAGTCGCCCGGATAAAACTTGCATTATCCTTGCCAAAATGAAACGAAGTATTTACGGAGAAAGCATATCAGACGGGAAGCTTTTAGGGATTTACATTCTGCCTACTCTTCAGCGACCGCTTTCCCTTTTGGCCGACTCGCCATATGACACGATTATCCCTGCCGTGATAGAGGAAAAAATGATAAATGTGTGACTGGGCGCTCTGCACTCCCTACAAGCAACAACTCCACGAGCAAAGTGTTAGCATAAATTTTGCGTTCTTTCTCTTTTCTTTCTGTTGGCGAGAGTATGCGTGTGTGTGTGTGCGTGTGTGTGTGCGTGTGTGTGTGTGTGTGTGTTAGTAAATGAAACACACTAGCGGTGCACTCATCTTTTATCCTGTGGCGCACTTAAGCAGCTGCAGCAGCGACATCAGAGGGCAAACAAGCTGTGATCGTATTATATTTCCCAGTAACCATCAGCAGTCGTCTTTATGGGTCAACACGTACCCCCTACCCACCCTCCTCCTCCTCCTCTGCCTCCACCTCCCCAACAACTCATTTTAACCCCTTGAAGCCGGTTTCACTTTTTCGCGTTTTTGATGACTGCCAAGATTTTTATATTTTTTATTGCATAATTTAAGGCGCTGCTACTCGTGTTCCATTTTCTGTTTCAGCCGCGGGTTGATCCAGCCTCCGCTGTTAGTTTCGTCAACAGTCAGTCCTCTTTGCTCCTGTTTATTTTTTATTTACCCTCTCGTGTAGCTCGTCTGTGGTCGGAGAGCCGTTAAATTCTCAACATATGTGTGTCTGGAGGAAAGAAAGATCGTTACGTCTGTTCGTGTTTATGTGTGAATGCATGGGTGTGAAGGTGGGTTTGTGATTAAATCTGCTATTTTTTGGGGGGGATTTAATGTCGCTACGCCTCCTTACTAAACGTGCTTCCAGCTAAAAACACAACAGCAACATGAAGAGTCCTTGCAGAGGCGTTTACCGTTGCCAAGCTGAGCAAGAATATAAATGAGGGAGTGTGTGTGGGTGTGTGTGGGTGTGTTTAGACGGGCGAAAATGTGTTTCCCTACCTGTACTGTGTCAATGTGTGTTTGTTTTTAATATTTTATGCTTTCGTTTATTTATTTTTAGCCTACTTGTAGACTTCCACGTTTTGTGTCTCTGCAAGTGTCTGCGTTACCGTCTGCGTGGTTTTGTAGAGACAGCTAATCAACATGCTGCTCGCAATTGTCTCGCACACCCTTTTCTACTTTTAGAACTTCCTTAAATTTATTTCATGAAAAATGCCGAGTCTTCTCTACTCGTGTTGTAATCGTTGCTTTAAGTGTATAAGTAGGCATGTATTTGTGTGTTGGGTGTGTATTCACATGTGTGTGTTGCCAGGCGTTAAAAACGGCTATCAGAAAAACTGCAATTATTCACGCTGTCACGCTTTTGTCCCCAATCTTTTAAGCCAACTATATTTTCACATGTTTACGTGCTACGATTTGCTACGATTTATTCTGACAAGCATTGTATGGCGTTTAAGATAAACAAGCAGAGATGCTAAATTCAGACTACGATTACATCTTGCTAATGATTACTCAGTAGGGATATTTTCATGTGGGGAGGAAGGACAGATTAGTAGGAAGGTTGAAAGAGGTGGTTTACACTCGCTGTAGAAGTTCTGCTGAAGGATTTCCAGCAGTAAAGCGTGAAGCCTGGGAGCGACATCGGGAAGTAGAAGGGGTGAATCACTCTGTAGAGCCGAGTTTGTCTTTAAATACCTGAACCGGAGGAACCAGATGGCTACTTCAATAAACTTGCCCACCCGTTTTCTTCTACGGAAGCAAAGAGAATGCAATTTGCAAGTCGTTCTGAGCACATAAAGAGACGTAATGATGCACACCCACGATGATGACCGCGAGCCAAGGCTTCAATAGAGCTCGATACCCTACCGTCGCTCAAGAGTCGGTTGGAGTGAAGTATTTCTTGCATCGGCTTAGAAAGCCGGCTGTTTCTTTCAACACATGAACACATCCAACAATATTGAAACCGCACTCAGAAAACAAATCAGTTGCCATAACCAGCAATTACCCGACTAAATGGAGTCTTCTACTGAAATTCAGTCACTGCAATCAAATATTTATGCAGTATATGTTGCAGTGAATGAAGTTCAGTAGGGAACTTGAATACTTAGAAATTCTTTAGTGGTAACTAAAGTGTGAAATCCCTCCTAAATATGTGAATCAATAAGTGTAATAAAAACAGGCAGAGATCGCGTCACACGTCACATTTTATTCGTACTTAGAAAACTTTTGTTTTTACTGTTTCCAAGATAAGCCGTCAACACTTACGAACACCCACGACGTTATGAATAGCAAAAGTTTAAGCGATTTATAACTCAATTTTGCAGACCGGTGCTAAAATATCGACTTAACATGTTATCGAGATTCGCATTTTATATTTACGACGCTTTAAAACAAAAACTTTTTATAGTGTGGCATAATTTATGTCACTACGATGACGCAAGCTATAATTTTCGTTTTTATTAAAACAAGAAAATTACTTGTTAACAACGGGGTGGCGATTCTGGGGAGGGAATATGCAAAACGAGGGTCGGTCCTTGTTGGTACTCGGGCTGCGTACTTGTTGCGGGTATGTGTGAGCGTGTGTGGGTGTGTGTGCGACTGATATAGATTTAGTTTGTACTGCAATTTGATTGCAGTTGATTCTAACGCACGACCAACTTCAATCGGGTATCCACGGCGTTGTTGGTTGGCTGCGTTGAACCGAGATGGACAGCCGACAGTCGCAGCAAGCGAACATGCAAACACGCAATATTGCAGCAGTGAATGGTGTGGTTGTTGTTGGGTGTACCGTATTAAAATTCAATAACGATCACCTCGGGTGGTAATGCAAACTGATTAAATCGGATTAAATCGGACGGGAGCATTAGGAGTGCGTGAATTGGATTTTTATGGCGGCAGTGAGTGCGAGTTTCAGCTTTTATTAGCAAGTAGGTATCCACTCGTACTTAATGCGAGGATATGTGCGATCAAAGTATCGTAATGTCATTTGAATAGCCTTCCCTAATACCAACTCACGAGCGGATGAAGTTCAGAAGAACCGAGTTTCAGCTTCAAAACTCTACCGAGTGTGAAAATGTTGAGAGGAGTTCTAATAATGTCATAAACGTAGATATGTATGACTCTGTCAGGATTAGTTCTGATTTTCTGAAATGTCCACTCCTCAGAACTCGGTATTGATAAGTATGACATCCGCAAAGTCATGCATTTCTACTCGTGTGGAGAGAAATAGGAAATCAATCATCTGCTCACACTATTGACAGCACGATATAACGATATCCGAAATAACCACGAAGTCGAAACATGAACACCCTCTTCATTCGTCTTGTAGTGTTCAATAACCATCAATGAAAACTCACTCACACACATCTGATCAGGTCGACAAATGGTGCCAGCAAAATCCAGGAAAAAGGGGTTCCATTCTCTGGGTAGTCCGAGCACTCGTCCAATAAAAGAGGCGAGAGTAAATTCAACAAAAGCCTATTTAAAGTGATTAAATGAGGAAATGCTTTTAGGGGCGGATTTTCCAAAATTCATTTTTTATAGGGAAAAAATCGTCATTGTGTGGTAAGTGGAAATTTGTGTTCTCATCGTAGTCGTTGTTACTGTTGTTGTTAGTGAGTGACATTTGTTGATGGTATTCCTGTTTTCGTTGTTTATTGTTGTTATTGCTGTTGTTGTTATTGTTGTTGTTGTTGTTGTTATTGTTGTTGTTTCTCATTCCGAGTACTGCTTACAGTCCATACATGACTTTTTGATTACTCGTATGCGTAACACGAAAGCGATTACGTTGATGATTACGAAAACAGGATGATAATGAGATTGAATTTCGATTATTTTCAATTATTATGTGTTGTACGATTTCTTGGTTCCTTACTGTCATGACGATTTCAATAGAGGAGTCCTTCCGGTGCTCCCTAAAGTATCTTTTCTGAGTGTCTTTTCAACTTTCGAAAATGGTTGGATGATTGATGTGAGTTCATTGGGTTTGGTTGTATCAAGAGTAAGGGTTGGTTTTGTTTCTTATATTTCCTTCTAATTAAACGAGTGTGGGTGTGAAATACGATCCGATAAGATAATCCGCTGAATCTGTCGTGCACTTACCTTCATCTGCTGTTGCAGGATGTTGCTCGGCATTCACCGCTGCGAGTATCAATAAAAATCCAAAGTGCAGCCACCACATTGTATCCGCACGATTGTATGTCACTATTAGTGCAAAATTATATTCTCAAAACTTAAAAATTAAAAGCGTTTTCACTTCAACTGCGACTCGAGTCTGCCATTTTACACTCGAACTCTAGCCTGAAATTACCTGAAATTAGAGAAATTAAAATTTATTAAGCTTTCATAGTATTGTTTTTTGATTTAACGGATTATTATTGTTGCTGTTGTTTTCGATGTTCATGTTGTTGTTATTTTCAATATAATCTTTTAAAGGATGTACGAATCTTCATTTAGTTTTATATTTAAGCAAACTTCTAATTAATATTGTGTAATTTTATTCTAATTTCAGTATTTTTCACATTTAATACATTATTGTGTATTATTTCTCTCTGCTTGTTAGTTATTTGAGTTTCAATAATTTGTGGCTCTTTTGCGTTTTAAGCCCAACAGGCTTCCTTACTTTCTAGGCAAACTGGGTCAGTCAACAGGGTCTGTCACGTAGCTCGCGTAAATAGCGCTAAAATTTAAGTAGGAAAGCAAGTAACACGACGATTCCAGCAAAGCGTTTGGGCAAACGAAAATTTGTCCTTGTCGGTTCGCCCAGCTGGCTCATCCAACCACCGCACGAAAACAGCACACGAATTGGCCAGAACAACCTTTTCGTTGCTTGTTAGCTTTCACTTTTTATATGCTTTTGCTTCCTTCCTCGTCCTCCATACAGAACACATGCTGCTGAAGCTCAGATAAACATAATCATTACAACTTTTGTTATTCGGTGTTTCGTTGGCCGGTGTTTCGTTAACTGCTTTGCGTGTCCTTTAATTGTATCCGGCAAAATTGGGTTAAAGGGCACCCATCGATGAAGCAAACGCACAGGAACAACTAAACACACAACAAACAACGACGAAATAGCGAAGCACGTGAAGCGTAGTTTTTAAGAAAACAACAAAATAAGCAACACGAAGGATGTACAATCGCAAAATACTTCAAAAATTTCGCTCGTTTCTCCTAAAACTCCTTGAATTTCTACTAGGTCAGAACCTACATAAAATTAATTTAGCTTTAACATTAATTTAAATATTGATATTCTTCCAATAGATGCAGCCTTGATTGTTATTGCAAACGTTGCCGTGAATTTAGGACTTCACTTCCATTACTAGCATCGTCGAGATTGTACTGTACTATCGTAATTTCAGAAAAACAAACCCTTTGGCCAGTGGTATAGAGGGTTGTAACATAAGAATATCTAAATATATTAGAAAATATTAGGGTTAGAAAACGTTGAGATACAGAATTGTGACCAACCAATTAGTAGAATGAGTCATTCTTCGTGAAGTTCGAAGAGTGAATATAAGTATTTATGCATATGTATGATGTGATATTTGTGCAATATTCTCTTTAAATTATATTAGTTCCAACCTTCTCTAGAAAACATTTTACATAATACCCAAAAACGCTGTATACGAAAAATGCTTCAGTCATGCGTAAAATAAGGAAGATATAAAAACTAGAGCAATAATTCCAACTCCACTGTTTCGAGAAATATCTTTGTTTGATCACATTGAGTGACTCTGGAAAAAGCAGAAAGCAGAGTCAGTCATACATTAAATACAACGAAAAAGCAGCCGGTTTTTCTAAAAGCCATTTACACCGGCTTCCCCCAGTCATACTTTATTACAGAGCATGAAAACCACACCCACAACATACACAAATTAACCAGATGTAGCAATCCAGGCATGAAAACACAACAATTAGCAGTCAAACAAGTGGCAGCCCAACCAAGTGGGAAACTTGGGGACGATATCAAGGGCAAAAAACACGTAACTAAACAAAAACAAGGAAACTGGCAAATTATAGTCAACAACCAAATTAGTCTAACCTCAAATAGGTCTTATAAACAACTGTTCGCAAATTCCCTAAATCACTAGTCGAACAATCTATAGTAAAGTAATTCAAAACGATTTGGAAATCTCCAAAATCTACTGCTAGTTGGCGTTGTTTCTCTTCAGAATTTCTTGCTCCAACAATATCAATGCGGGGTTTTCTACTAAACGAGGAAAGGACTATTTAAACTTTCTGAAAACAATCGATCTATTTTTTTCTAATGCTCTCCTTTATTTACCCGCTTTTTAAGAAGTTTCCTTTTTAAATGTTTCTTTTACATTTTCTAAATTTTTCTCTCATGCTCGCTTCATTTATTAACTTTCGTCATGCTTTCTTTAAAAGGAAAGTTTTCTCAAGATTTTCTTCTTTGTATTTTCAGAACGTCGAGTGATTTTCGCCAAAAACTCATTAAACTTGCACGCAGCTGTTTGCAACTTAAACAGTTTTTACGTTTTTTGCGTTAAATGGTTCTCTTTGCGTTCTTCAGAGAAGCAGCGAAAAGATTTTCAATTAGTTTTCTCAACCAATAACCCAGTTTTGCAAACTCATGATTTTAAATTTATATTGTTCAATGTACGCTCGGTGGCGAACAACCAAATCGGTCGTATCTTGTTTCCATAAAAGGTTTTCCAATTTTCTTTTTTTTGTAGGCGAAGATTAGCTTAAGCATTCATTACGCTTTTCATACAAGCCAACCTCCAGTTATTTCGGTGCCATGTGTGTCCTTATTCTGTCTTTTAGGGCAGCTTTTTTAATAACCTTCCTTATTCCTCATTAACGCTGGTTGTTTTTCAAATATCGAATCTGTTGTTGGCGCACCCTAACAACATTTCAGTGCAAAGTAACTAATAAAATGACGAATTTCTACTTTTAAACTCCCTTTTTCACCTCCTTTACGATGTTAGCTTCCAAGTCGTCATAATTTTGTTTGTGCTTCATAAATTTAATTATCCTCATTCCTGTCATGTAAACAAGTTGCTTATAGTAAAATTGTTGTTGTTGTTGTCGTTGTTGTTGTTGTTGTTACTATAACAATGAAAAAGCAAAACAAAACGTGACTTTAAAAAGTCATTCCATCCCAGTGCAGGGTTGGCTGTGGCCATTCGTTTCATTAGGTCGTCACTCGGATGGCCGCATGTGTAGGGAAAATTTATCACTTAAGGCATTTGTAAAAAATGCCCCGACAAATATAGAGAGTGAATGGTTGTGGGTCAAACACGAGTATTTCTGCTAGTATTCCTCTTGTCTATATTATTTTTATTGGCAGACTTCTGTTTGCCTATTACCGTTTTTAATTTTTATATATACTGCATGACTGCATTGACTTTATTCTTCCGTAACGCAGAGAAACTGACAAGATAGATATAGAAAAATATATATTTCTGCTCAATGTCTCCTCCTGAGTGATTTTCCAACTGTCCGTCTGTCATCCAAATACACGATGATTTACAAAGTCTAACCGAAGAAGGCGTCCACTTCTTGCATTACAAAAATATGCAGACTTGGTTACAACGTCATAGAAAGCCATTCGATTACGAGTTAATTATAATTAAATTTGATTATAGGACGAAATTATGGCAGGAATCGGCCGGAGGAAACGAGAATTATCTCATTACGAAGTTATGATTGTCAAAGCGTGATGAAAATCTGTTACATCGAGACGTGCATTTGTGTTTAATATTTTGCTCAAATACTACAATATATTATAATATTTTAGCCCACTTTAAAAAAAACAATGTGTGCATCACAGTATTAAAAAAGCCTTCCGAAAAAAGATAGAGTAACAAAATTTGTTAGTCAGATAATATAAACGAGGACAGTACATCTCATCAAAAATAGACGGAATCGGACAAAGACACGCCTTTTTTTTTGTAAAACAAAATTGTAAATTTGCAAACGTGGTGAAACGAGTTCAGCAGAGGGAGGTAAGGCGACCAAATTAGGCGTCGCAGTAAGGCCTTTGTTGTCATTTGCCGACCATAACTACCTTATCCAGTTTATTTTATTTCTTCATTTTATTTTATTATATCTTAATATTATTAATTTTATTTTATTTTGGTTTATTTTGCTTTTTTTTATTTCATTTTATTTTAGTTTACTTTATTTTATTTTATTTTATTTCGTTGTTTTGTTAAATTTTGTTTGGTTTTGTTTCAATTTATTTTTTTATTTTTTATTTATTTATATTATTTATTTAGGTTTACAATATTTTATTATATATTTTTTTTTAAGTTATTGTTCCAGTTTTTATGTTTATACCGAAAAAATATTACTACAATAAATAAAACCAAGACAAAAATTGCTTTACTTTTTTATTTAAGCCGTTGTAATCCTTAGGATCCTTGTTGTTTTTTTCCTTGTTGTTTTTCTTCGTGCTTGTTTTTTTAGATATTCTTCACTTTTTGTGGGCTTAATCCTGCCCGTATCTTTTATTATTTATTATCCTTCGTGTAGTGAACACATTAACACAAAACTTCCCTCACAGAAAGAGGATTGCAAGGACACTAAATAATTTTTTTTTCTAATTTACCCTTCAAACTTTTATTTTTATTGCACTTTTTTAATAAATTACACAGTGCCACGCCTCTCGTTCAGTACGAAGAGTGCCATTGATACAACTACCGTAAAATCCGTAAAATAGAGAATCTCGACTCCGGAAAACGCGAAACGACCACCCACGATATCGTTTGTGAACTTCTTTCGTAGCCTTCGGTTTGCTTTTATTTTGGTTTTGCCTGCTTTTCACTACCACGCAGCACGGAACACACAAAAACCCATACAACCAACTACTTTCAATATCCCGGCAACACTAAACTGACTGAATTCTCAAAATTTATGAATTCCTTGTGGTGAGTGGAACTCATCGTGGACCCAAGAGGGTGTGGATGGCGTTGACTCTTTGTTGGCTGCGCACTCGACCGAAGAGCGACATGAGCAAATGTTGCCTCAACAGTGGATTCTGAAACATTCAGCTAAGAGATTTTCGATGTTTTACGTGCTCTCTCGCTTGTATAACTCACAATTTTTTAGTTGTACGATAAATTTCTGTTCACTCTTAACAGTGGATTCTGAAACATTTAGCCAAGATATTTTCGATGTTTTTCGTGCTCTCTGGTATGTGTATCTCTTCATTTTTTAGTTTTACGATAAATTTTGGTATACTCTCAACAGTGGATTGTGTTACATTCACCTAAGAGATTTTCGATGTTTTACGTGCGCTCTCGCTTGTGTATCTCACTCTCTACTTTTTAGTTGTACGATAAACTTCCTTACACACTCTTGTAGGCCGAAAGAAAATCACGTAAATATTACTGACATCACGTAAACGAACAAACTCTTCCATAAAATATTTCGCTGTTTAAATTTTTTGTGTGGTTAAGGTTTTTTATTATAAATTCCTAAACAAATTGTGTGAAATTAAATTAGTATATGAAAACTAAAAAAGGGAAAAGAAAACTTTTAAATTTATTTAGTTATTTTTAATTATTTTATTACTTTAATTTTCATTTTAATTTAGGATTTTCAATTTTCTCTTCGTTACCTCATCATGTTATCGTGTATTTGTTAATTCTCTAGTTTGTCCTTTCCGAGTTTAACCGTGAATTGTGAAGGTCACTGACACCACAACAAAAGTTGGCTTGAGAAATGACGAACCTCGTAAAATAGAAAAAATCATTAGTGCGCTTGGCCAACTCGATTTTACCGTCCAGCCGTGGATTCAAAAGCGCAGGTTTCAGCCGCTCGCGAAGTAATCAAAAGTAAATTAAGTGAAAAATGGAAAGGAAAGTTCAAATTGACCAAAGAGATGCCGATAGCAACAACAACAACAACAACAACAACAACAACGACAAGAGCTCCTAATTAAAATTTCTTTTTTTTACAACAAAAAACACAAGAATTAATACGCGGACAGAAACAAAATCAAGGAAATTCATGGACATCAATTTTCAGTGGTTGCCGCTGATAACCGATGGAAAATATAAAAACTAATGAATGACTGGAACAGAATAATTTTATTGAAATTATTTAAGCCGCAGCATAGACAATCTTAATTTTGCCCTTCAATTTACATAATAATTTTCTAATTAAACACAAATTAGAAACACAAATACATTTTACATCCTCAGATGGTGCTTCTCTTCTCTCTGTGGACGTAGAGTGATTATCCTCGCAATCCTTTCAACTCCTGCTTGGCTGCTACCATTTTGCCGCTTTGTTGTGATGTTATTTTGCTCATCTCATTCCTACATTTTATTGAAATACTTGTTTTTCCAGCAATTTGCATTTAGAGTAGACGAGACAACGTTAGCATTCTGTTCATCTTCTTCTCACTCTGCATCACTAGAATGCTTCGCGAGCTCCGTCTGAAGCATTTTGCATTAGATTGTATTTAAGTATTTCCTTCCTCATCCTGCCGCGGTTTGCTCTCTTCTTGATCTGGTTGTTGTTGCTCTTTTGTAGTTGCAACACTCAGGTAGCTGCGGCTTCCTAACTTCTTACAATTCTTGAGCGGAGAAGAACGAAACTAATTGGAAACGAAATCCATCTTTAGCAGCAGAATGTTTCTGTTTTCTTTTTTTTAAATCAATTCTTAAAGATTTTTTGTTTAAACTTCTTTTGTTTGCTGTCTTGTTTATTCTTCTTTTGTTTTTATCGAACTCGGTAGCCGGAATAAATGCGTTGGTAATCGAAACAAATGACTCGAAAGATTCCTGTGCAGCAACATAATGAAATCCTTGATATTTCAGTCGAGATAAGCAAATCAGGCGACAGTTGATGCATCTTCTCGGAGGCAGCATTTTATGGTAATTAGCATTGTGAAGAAAGAAAAATAAGAGAGTGGAAGGGGGAAAAATGGGAAATCCAAATTAAGATTGATTCTGGAAGTGTCCGGCGAGGACCTTGATATTTATGACTCAGGAATGAGAGAGATAATTACAATTATTTAAGAAAAACTATTGGAGAGCATAAATTATGTTAATAAGTCCACAAAAACCCAATGAAATGTTAGAAGAGCTCGAGGTTCTTACGAGTTATATTTTTCTAATTATAATTTCCCTACACTACAAGGGAACTCGATACTTCCCGCAGTTTGCTTTCATCTCGTTTAACGCTTATTATACTCTCGAGACGTCTGAGTTTCGAATCGAACCCATTAACTTCGGAATTCGAAAACAAAATAAAACTTCAATGGGTTCGCTTTGTGAGTGATACGCTTCATCTCATTCCCGCATTTATTCCTGCGTTTATTGCGTGTTCAATAATTACACACAAGATCTCATCTTCAAATGAAGTCATAAAAACCCGTCTGCACCGCAATCCGTAACCAGGCTTCCTGCCTCTCAACAAATCTCTTCATTAAGTGAACCGACAGCGAATGGCAACTCTAATCTTTATTGAAGTCCCTCGGCTTTTTCCTGTATTGCATCTATAAAAGTAAAAATTATCTCAGTGCTTCACACACTGCGAGGATTGTAAAAAATGAACACTTTGTGCGAGAAGGCGGAGTAGAAGAATCAGAATTCACTGGCTGTCCCATGTTTCACGATCCATTTTACGACTTTTATTAATTTCTCAGTTATTTGCTCCGAGGCAATTTATGGAACCTGATTTCTGGTTCCTTCCTCTACTCACCGAAGTCTTATTTCAATTTTCCCTGACGCACTTTGAAGTTGAACGACAGCCGGTGCCTGATCTGCACACTGATTTGTTGAAATAGGATGAAACCGTCCTGTGTTTGACCAAACTATCAGGAAAAAGGAAAGGAAGATCGAAGTGCACACAACTATGTGTCGTTAAGCATGAATTAAAGAGCATTTAAACAGGTAACAGGAAAACCGAATTCAATTTTCATTGCATATTAATCTGGTCGTTTTTAGTCGAGACAGGAACCGTGATCGACGGATCATTCTTCTCTTCTTGAAATTGAGGCGATAAATGAGGTCGAGATAGCATTTTTCAGATAAGAGGAGAACCGAGGTCGAGATAGCCAAAATCTGGGAGAATCTCGCTCCCCTATATGTTCACCGCTGTATACACAAGGGACAGCAATGATCGATGGTATACCGGTCTACAGGTTATGAACTATGGTTCAGGGGCGAGCTTACTTGGCTTTGGAGTGAGATAATATTCCAGTCTGAGGTTGAGTTCTGCGCCATAGAAAGCACTGAGGTTGCCGACAAAGTAACCAAGCTAGAAGCACTATTGTGGACCCAACTGCGCTATTGTAGTGTGATTCCCTTGTTTTTAAAAGATGAAGAAGGGTACAGATAATCCAGGGACAATTAATGGACTGGAGAACTAGGGAACTTAACTAGATATGCAGATAAACTGAAGTTATTTTAGCATTTATGATGTACAGCGTTTTAGGAATTTAAATAAACTCGTAAAGAAATCTAGGCTGGAAATTACATTCCGATAATGGGTGTCCTGTTTTAATCCCAACGCTACGTTTATATTGTATATCATGAAAACCGACCAAGAAAGTTTGATTTTCAAATCTTTTTTATGACCTTTTAAACTCCATCAATATTTTCTCAAGCATACGAGTTTTACCAGTAACCGTATCGAGAAAGTCGGTTGACAATAATTTGAATACCGAAGACCTTAAGTACCGGGTTTGGCCAGTGGAAAGAGTAACCGGTTACCCGAGTTCCGCTTTAAGCACTTCAGTCCATTTGAAGTGAGTGAGTTCGTGAGAGTGGAAGGTGAGGACGATATCATCATGACAAATTCAAGGCGTTGAATTAATTTGTGTTGATTTCGAATGGCGTTGTTTGAAGTTGAATGCTTATCAGTTCCTTGCGTCCGAACTTGTTGCTCAAGAGGGGGCGAGGGGCTCACAAAGTGTCTGAGAAAAGACCGCATGGGATCCGAAATATGAGTTTATGAACGGTCAGCACTTATTAATGTTGTTGCTCCGCTACTGCTGTTGTTGTTGCTGATAAAAAGCTTAAACGTTTCCCTGATATCTGAAAATACCCGTCCCCCTCCCTACCAATCAACTTCGCTTGAATTCACCATGCCATCAACTGCAACAACAACGAAAGTGGTTTCCATTATTGATGATCGTTTGTCAGAAACCTCTTTGAGATGCAGATAAGAAAACTGCGGCCGACTCGCCAGCTCCTCCTGCGTCCTCCGGCCAGTCGAAACGAGTAGCTTAAACCGTCTCAAAAATGCACCCAAAAAGCAGATAAGATTAAAAAAATTAAAAAAGCCGACTGCACCGAAGTAGATTTAAAATAAAGGTTTTCTTTACCTCCGCTAGACGACTGGAAAGAGTTATTTTCTGGGGAGATTGAGCGCCCTGATTAAATTTAATGAGAAGCTTTGTTGGCTTAAGGAAGCTCGTGGACGAGTGCAGCAGGTAGCAGGCGTCCGAGCTGATTGTGGCACCCGAGTGAGGTGTGAGGTGTTGAAATGCTCAAGGAACGCATTGAATTGATAAGCGACGGATTAATTGAAAATTTAGCTGCCTTTCTCTCTCTGCGTTGTTGCTGTGGCTGATATATTTGTAATGAGCGGCGATATAAATCTGAGGCAAGTTTGGCTGCTGGCACCTCCTTCCTTGATAAGGACGAGCCTGCCTTTGAGACAACTGAAGTGTTTTTAATCAAGATTTCGTTGCATTTCGAGAAGCGGCCGGAAGAATTAATGTCGTAATCTGGAAGCCAATGTTGCGATTCACATGCCTTATTAGTGATTTTAATCGAATAGTGAATGGATGGATTGAGTGCTGCCTTCATTAAAAATTCATTTTCGTAGTACTGAGAAACTATTAACTCTTTATTTCACTCTTTACTCTTTATTTATTCACGGCGCATTTAATTTCCTCCCGAAATCATCTAAATTAATGATTCTCCTCAATCAGGAGCGATAACGCCCTAGACAACCCCGAAGTTATGCATACCTCGAGGTGAGCTTCGTCATCATCACCGTCATCATGAACAGCAGCAAAGTGCTGCGTTCATTTCTCAGGCGTATCCATGAAAGGCGTTCGGGCCGCGTCAGTCCAGCGTACGGGCGGCGATGCAGACCACATTAATTCGACCATTTAAATTCAGGCAACGCAGCTGATGTGTTGATTCGCTTTAATTTGGTTGCAACCAAGCTGTTCTCGTTGTTCGGCTACAATCTCGTCTGGACGGTATTCGATTTTTGATATTCCATAACAATTCTAAGCGAAAATGACGATTTCTGCTTCTGATTACAATACGATACGCGAAAGAGTTGATGCGATGGGTCACGCGGTTGATAGGAGGGCTGGACGTCCAGGTTGTCGGGCGGCAGCTGTCAGTGGCTCGTTGTTGATGGACAGATTATTGAGATCGAGTGCCGGAGGTGAGCAGAGTCGGCAGTTATCACGACTGCAGTAGTGGCCATCGCGAATTGTCTGGAGCCTAAAATTCTATTTGATTTCACGGCTCATGCTATTCAGGTCAGATGGTTGAGGATGGAGAGACCTATTGTAATTCTAGTTGAGTTCAGTTTTTGATTTCTGTTGACTCAGCGATATCGCATTGAAGAATTAAAAGCCTCTCGTGCTGATTGATTTTTGATTTAATTTTTTAGGAACGGAATATCGGTGGAAGAGATCGACATATAAATTATTCAAGTTGGTTCAAGTTGGTTTTTGATTTATTGCTTTATGAACGTGGTAATTTTTTACCAACAGAACGACAAACCTCTGGAGATAAAAAATACTTCTTACTTTCATTTTCCAAGAACAGTTTTGTCAGTTTCTTGTATGGAATATGAATTGTGAAAGTTCCTTCCTGCCAACATCTCTCCCTTACTCTCTTCCTTGGTCCTTCCTCCTCACCATTCGTCCAACATCCTACCTCCCCCTCCACCCAAACCCATTCCCATCCTACCTCCGTCCTTCCTACTCCTCCGTCCAACTCTTTCCTCATTCTCCCTCACCTTCCTCCACCATCTCCAACCACTCCCCCACCATCCCCTCTTCCTGCCCAATTAGCTTTTCAACGCTCCACAGTTTTGACAAATTGTTGTTCCTCCGCATTTCAGCTTTTTTGACACTTCGGGCATTAATTCAACTCTGCCAACCCTTCCCATATTTTCTGGTCTCCTTGAGGGATTTCTATTTTTTTTATTGCCATATGTTGTCATTGCTGTGGGTTGCATGGACCGAAAACCTCTCTTCTACGCAGCTCGCGTAAGTCGCATAAAAATGCACGCGATGTCGCGCTAATTCGTCGCCGACAGTTCGAGCTGCCAGTTGTGAGGATGTCGTGCGTTTCTACGTTGCGAATAATAAGCCATATTTTCCGCTGTCGAGATTTCATTACAAGAGTAATAAAACGCTTAACCAAAAAGCGATTTGAAGAAGGAAGGAACCAACGACAGCGCAGATCCAGATGCTGACAGCTTGCTTTGGCTCCATCATCACATCGGGTGGGATTCAATTTTGAATGCAGAGTCCGAAAGACTGCAATGGGGAGATTCAAGTTGGATGTATTCAGATTCCTTCCTACGATATTTGAACGCACCTGATGTTCGACGGTGGTACGTATTACAGAGAAAAAGGAGTTGCAGAAAGCCAAATGATTCTTACAATATCAAAATCGAAGTAATAAACTCTTTGATTTTTCATAAACAATATAATATCTTTATTGGAAGAAGCTCTTCAATCGACAGAATTAAAATTCCGATTACTGCCAATAATTGCAAAAACACTGCAAAAATAATAAAAAAATCAGATTTCTAGATAAATTCCCAATATCATCAAACAGACTCCAGCGGGTCAAAGCAGTCGCAGCGTTCAAAGGTCACGTTGGTGCGAACCAACCACCCAATTCGCGCTCGCACATCTCAACACGTCCGACTTTCCACACGTACGCCCTCGACTCCGGAAATCTAATCTACCCTCAACTGTTCGATCATTAAAAATCGAAGGGGGCGCTCATTTCGATCTGTTGTGCTGGGCACGCACGGCAAAGAGACGGACACGGTAATGAAGGACCATTCACGTGTGTACGTGTGACGCATCGCAGTACAGGTGGTGCCAGTTTTCGAGGTAAATGTGAACCGTGGTAAATCAGGGAGGGACTCGGAAAGCACGATCGGGCAGAACACACTCAGGAAAAACACCCCACGAAACGACGATAGTGCGAGTTTGTTACAACTGTTATTTTTATAGTGTAGAATTCAGATTAATTTAAGAGGATTTTCTCCGAGTGGACGATCACCTTCATCAGATGCTGGTAGGAGTGCGTTTTTCGGTAGGGGAGTTCATTCTCTGTCCTGCCAGAGTAGAACAGAAACCCCACAGTCGCTTGACATTAATTATGGCACAGCGTGCGTCTTTCCTGAGAAGTGTGTATATGTAAATTTGTTTTATTATTGCTTTAATCTGTGGATAACAACATGTTTCCCAATTTTTATGAGATATAATTCTTCGGATCGGCTTGGGTTGATGTGAGCCAGTGATTCTCAAACATACTCGCTTAATATTTTTGTGATTTTGGAAGGTTTTAATATTAGTATATTATTTAAAGAATGAAAACCCTAAAAATAAATGATAATAACGAAACTTAAATTAATTTAAGTCAAATAATCGAAGAGTAATCCAGAACTCGCAGCGACTGAATTAAATTTTATATTATTCGTAATCGAAGTTTGGATGCAATGCTTGCAAAAATTACCTTTATAAGTCTGGATTTAATTTGAGAGTTTTTGGATTTTCATATATTTGAAAACTTTTTAATATACGATTAAGACAAATTTAAAAAATCTTATATAAAATAAACTGCAAAGGAATTTTTTAAATTAAGAGTTCCCGCTATTTTAAGTAAATCCTCCGAGAAAAGTCAGTTCAGTTTGAGGAACCCTTGTTTCTAAATTAAAAGTTTACTTGCTTAAATCGATAAAGAAAAAGTTTCGACCAACAAATGCGGGCTGAACTCTTGAAGTTCTTTTATCTCATTCAATCCATTTACTGATTCACAGATTGGTTATCCGCCTCGGCTTCAAATTAATTGAATTGAAAAGTCATTTACAAAGGTAGATAAAAGAACACGAAGAAGAAATTAGTAACTTTTAGTCGCTGATGCGCATTGGTTATTCATTGAATTCTGTAACCTTTTCAATACCCTGTCTGAGCTGAGGGGACGAATAGAGCAGCCGCGGGCCACACAAGCTGTTGAAAGCGTTGTTGCCGAAAGAGTTATTGGGCTTTCCGAACTGAACCCAACTTCTACTTTAGACCGAGACTGCTTCCTTACACCGCAGTTTCCGTCGCTGTACTTCTTTGCGGCGCTGAATTCACAATAGAAATTTTGTATTTGAATTTTGGCCGAAGTTATGTCACGGTGTCGCTTCAGCTTTTTCCCTGGAAGCAATAAATTTTTCGCCGCATTTTCAATGAAGTCATCTGCTATAATATTCTCACGACCATCGACAGCAGCTAATTTATCGAGCATCTTAACGACTTTTTGGTGGCATCGTATTTAAATTAATTCTGATTAATTAACTGATCACTTTAAATAACCCGTCAGCCAGATAAAAGGAAGCTGAAAGAGAATTTCTGATTAGTAGAGAAACGTTTACAAATAGCTTGTTCGCTCAGCAGGTCTCTTGAATTATTAGTGGATTGGCTCCATCTGTAGAAAGGGTTTTAGCGTCTTAATTAATTAGATTTGTTTGGTTTCGTTGATGTCAACTGAAGATAAACAAAGTTTTATCTACACATTCATGTGGATCTAAGTTTAAAAAGAAAATTATCATAATAACGTCCTTCATTGATTTTCCCGAAATCCAGACTCAGATTGTGGACTTCAGCGTTTTGTTCAAAGCCCGACTATGGAATTGCGAAAAAATTATCATAATAACGTCCTTCATTGATTTTCCCGAAATCCAGACTCAGATTGTGGACTTCAGCGTTTTGTTCAAAGCCCGACTATGGAATTGCGAAGCCGTTTAAACGTCGCAAAATTTAACAAGTCTCACTTCTCTCAAGTCTATTTGCTGAGTGACGAGAACTTCCTGTACTTCAACTGTGAGGACACTGAATTTTGAACACTCTCACTGATAGAAATTCTGAAATTTATTCATGAATGAGATTCCGCATGCAACGATGTAGCATGTCATCGCTCTCTCTATTTAGTAGATTTTATTTTAACATTGAATAAACGTGTGAACTATACGTAGAATGGGAATGTCAATAACCGATGAATTTTGTTTACTTTCGCTCATGATGGCCTCAACCTTGAACCGGATATCGATTGCGCCACAAGGAAAAACATAAGCTGACACATTTTGTTTATCTACTTGCAGACGGATTTCCCCCCGAATTGAAGATTTGGTTTGTTTATTTGTGTGGTTTTGTTAAACCCCGCTGCAGTGCTAAGCTATTCCTTCCCTTTCTGGCAGGCTATTTGACATTTTATTGCTTTATGTTTCGTTTTGTTTTGGCCAATTTTTTCCCTGCTACTATTACTCGTTTATTATTATACTTTCTTCATACATTTGACGTATAATTTTAGTACTTCATGGTGAACCCTTTTCCATTCTTCTAGCATTTCCACCGCTGGTGAGGTCGGCAGCAGCTTCATAAATCTTTTTTGTCCTTTTATTCTTTCATTATTTTGCGTTTGCTTGGGCTTCTGTTGCCTCTCAGATCCGTACTTGTGATTTCCTACAGCACACGGTTTCTCTTACTTCATCCACCGCTGGTGGAGGCATTTCTGGAGTGACTCACTTGAGCGGCAGCTCGCAGACGCACTCCAAGTTCCTTCGTTTATTTCGTGGATGCATTTCTGGCTTTCGCCCCGTCTAATATTGCATTGAGAAGGACGGTTGTTTTGTTTATTTATTTATTTTTTCTTTTTCTTTTCATAATGTTTTTGTAGCCTTTTATCCTCTTTTCACTTCTTCCTTTCGGTTTTTTCATTGTTTTTTAAATCACATAATCACAAGATCTCAAGTATTAACGGTCGACAAACGGCTCCCTCTGTTGATGTGCCACATAATTAGTTGCAAACATGAGTTTCAAATTCCCTGTTTAAGTGTTTTTTCATCCTTTAGGTAGTTTAGTGGATTTCTTGCCTATTTTTGGGTTTTTTCCTTTCGGGGTCTTGTTACACTTTTTATGTGGGATTCTAGGTTTCAAATTAGGGTACCGTTTGCAGAGCATCAGGATATTTACGAGTATGTGGGATGGATAAATGTAAATGCCAGAAAATGCCTCGAAAAGCACTTGCCAAATCTGGATATCGTTCAAGGGATGGCGAGAATTCCTTTATCATCTGGACGATGGTAGAGCTATTTTCGCCCAGGGCGATTATCGGGATCGCGACAGTTGCTTCACGACAATTCAAACAGTTATATCCTCCCAAAATCAATTTCTAATGTACTATTGAGCATTTATATTTCAGATCAAATATGTGCAAGTAATATATATTTTCTATTACACACCTTTGTTTAAGGTACGCAATGTTTTATTCTGCAAGGAATATAATTGCAAATATCCTTCAGCCTACTTGAATATTTCTCAACTCTTTGCGTCCCTCTTCCTAAGTAAAATGTCGATAGCAGTGATATCTGCTGTGCCAGGATGCACTCCTGCGTGCCCGGAAGAAGTCATAAATAATCGGCTACCCTACGAGCACGTCACAGCTCATCCGTCACACTTTGAAGTATCGCCGGACCATAACACCAGTTGACGGCAATTAAGGACTGGGGTCACGGTCGTGCTGTTGCTGCCTGACCATGCAATATCCGACCCGAACGTAGCATTTCTCCCAAAACGCGTAGCACTGTTGTGCGGCGTATGGTCCCGAGCATCGCATGTGGCACACACGATGTTGCACTCGAAATATGATTTCCTAATGTACTGCGGTGATCTGACTTTTGAAGTGTCAAGGTTGTGTTTTTGCATCCATCTGGTTGCCAAAACTCTAACAATGACTGCGAAATGTGTGCAACAACCTGTGAGGTGCACGATATGAAGTTCAAACGGTTTGCACACACTTTTGAAATTAATCTCTCCTCCTTTTTACCTGCTGCAGACGCTATCAATCCCAATTAGACGGAAATCCAATTATTCCTTGCCTCCGCTGATGGTTGTCGTCAGGACGACCGACGATGACTTCTGTGTGGATGTTGTTGGTGCCGTTGCTGTTGTAATAACAGTTATTATGGCTTTTTGTAGCTTGCATTTGTCGGCTGCTTGCTCGAGTATCGTTCTTCCTGTTGGGAGCAGCTGTTCGTTTCCCATTCAAACTGAAGGGGTTTGAAGGGTTGTTGAAGCGTTTTTGTAGGTGTTTACTGAGGGCCATTCAGCTGGAAGCTTCATATTTTGCTTTCAATAGTCTACACAAAAGTTAGAAGGAAAATCCTCTTGAAGCAAAAAGATAAAAGTCAGTAAAAAATCAATCAATGAAATTAATGTGGAAATAAGTAGTAGTTGAGTTGAGATTATTTCAGGTGAGGCTTTTATATAAACAAACCCTCTCTTCATATTGTTCTTCATCCTTCTCTGGCTCCTGTAAATTTTTTTTAAAAACATTGCATTGAAAATCAACCGAGAGCTCTTCTTCAATTTTCACTTTAGCCAATTTAGATGTACATTTTTGCTGTAATTTATTATCGCGACGACAACTTGTTAGCAACATTATTTATGCAAAAAATATGCAAAGAATTCTCACGAACTGCCACCACCCGGTAGCGCTTCCGCGAAAATGTAGTGACAGCCGCGCGCCGTCAGCGTTTTCACTACGCCACACAGTAGAGAGATTTATATAGTATATAATAGAGTTTATATAGTATATAAATAGTTAGTTATTCTGCGAAATTATTTATTTTCTAATGTATATTTGCTACATATATCCGAATATATCTACGAGAGAAAGACTGTTTGCATTATTTAAATGGGACTTCAAACTGAAGTTGAGACCTGGTCGGAGTAATTTTTTAATTACCTCACCAGCAAACGGTCTCCACGCCCCTTTCGGTTTGGAAGGGCATTCCAGAAGTGTGCTGTAGAATTTCTCAGTGTAAAATGATGGCAAATAATAAAGTCGAATTGACATTTACAAGGTTGAAATCATAATACGATTGTTGAAGTAGATTTGAAATATTTGCTTTTAACTCCACTCAGGACAGTTTTTAATTAAGAATAAAATTTTTCACTATTTTTTACTTAAATTTATATTTTAAACGAGAGAAAATTTGAAAACATTGAGAATTTAATAGCAAGATATAAGAATCATATGACACACATTTAATTCTGTGGAGATCGTAATCAGTGATTCTCTTCTTCAGTTGCTGTCAACGTCGAACAATAGTTTCCTTCTGTCAAACAATCAGACGCGTGGACAGACAGTCGGTGTGATCGCGTGCAATCTTCTTGATAATTCATCAGGAATTCAATTGTCAAACGCTTAACCTGCATAAAATCCTTTCTGCTTGCTATTATGTGAGAACGCGTTCTCACCTTCACCCGAAGTGTACCCAGCAAGCAATCGGGTCATTTGAATGTATTGATAAAACTTTTATATATAATTTGTCTTCTAACAAGTTGTCACACGCTAAAGAATCGAAAATTGCTGGTTTTAGGTTTCAATGGCTCGGTTAAATGGCTCGGTTAAAATTCTCATTGCTAAAATGTGATATATTGGGTTCAGAGAACACGCTTCGCAATCACTACGAAAGAACGTGAATTCAAGTTGGGCAAATAAACAGCTAAAGCATAGCTGTTGCTGTCAATCCAGATGAAAACTATTTGCATTCCTTTTGAGGAATTCCGAGAGCTTACAAGCAAAAATATGTAAGATGACACTACAATACACTCACACAGACGAACGAGAGTGTGCGTGTGTGTGTGTTAATCATATGTGTTTGCATTTGTGGTGATTTGTGACAACCATTTTTGCTTCATTGTGTAAAATAATCCATCGCTGTTGTCGCCTTCAACCTGCATAATTCTCGGATTAACAGTGATGAATCGCTAATTCCTTGTAGTCTCGCATTCCTTACAGTAAAAGAGTTTTTGCGATGACATGTTGCGATGAAATGTGGATGAGAGCCCTCATGTCAGGCATTTTTGACATTCGACGCCTCACGAAGAGATGCACTTGACAAGATAAAGTGTAAGAGTGGAGGGGCGCATGAAAGCGACTTTGCAAACATTTCAAAGAGGGGTGAAAGATGCTCTAAAGCCCTTCTCAAGTATTTCTATCCAATCAGGTGACAACGATGCTGAAGAGAAATTAAGGGGTTTCTTATGTCAAGCTTGACTTTTATTCGTTTAGGTTTTAGAAGTTATTAAACTAGATTTCGCTCAACGAATTGTAACTGAAGAGGAAGATTTCGTAAATTAATAATAGATTTTGTTAGCCTGCGTAGTTTTTATTCTAAATAATCTTGGTAAGTCAACATGAGACACCAGAAATAAGAAGCTCTTCCAGCAACTTCTTCCAAACTTCGTTATCATTTTTAATATTGAAATTCAACGACGAAGGACTTACTCGTACCCCACAAACCCTAATCAATCCAAACTAAGTGTCCCAATTTGACGAAATACCATTTATTATATGTAACTCCTGTACATCACATCAGTTACCATTAGATTTATTTATTCAACTGGCTACCTGAAGGGTCGTCCTTTTCCACTTATCTTTCAATACCTTTACATCTCCCCTTTCCAGTACTTTTCCACGAGAGTCACCTCTCATTAAGGTGAATAAACTACTCTTAGATTAGAATTCTGCCGCTATGCAACCCCAAGTTATTGAAGTTCCCTTTATCGAAGGCAAAACTTAGGAATTGTCGCACAATGTGATTACAATTTCATTTAATCCTTGAAGCACACAGCTTACTTTCACTCCCCCAGTCTTGAATTCAGCATGAAGTTCGTTGTTATGAACGCATTTAACACATTTAACAACAAACTGTAATGCCTTGCTATAAAAAAGCGTCATATTACGGTAAGTGTAAACATGCGAACGTCATAAACTCACCGAATAAAAAGCACACATGAAGCAAATAAAATCAATCACGACATACTGAAGCACAAAAAGGGTGCAATTATAAGTTGATTGGTAACCACAGGAAGGGGAAAAGTCATACTTAGTGCGAAGCGAGAAGAATAGGGGAAGGAATTCTAGTGTAAAAAAGACCCTCTTGTCGAACAAGAAGAGCACAACGAGGGCATGCGAATGGAAGCGCTATTGAATAAACATCTGTTAACCGCATCGTTACAAATAACACTTAATTGAATTCGTTGTCATAAATTACCGCTAATGAATCAGTCGGTCACAAATCATAGTTTGAATTTACCATAGAAAATTATTGGAGCAAAGAATTGTGATTGAAGATGAAAGCAATGCCGCTGGGGCGAGAGGGTTGCGTACTTCGAACTCGGATTTTTGTAGGACTTAATTGACGTTTAATGACGGACACTTGGAAGTGTGATGAAATACTTATCATCGGGCACAATAGTTCAAATATCGCTCGTCAAATTAAGCTGCATTAAGTTGAGTGATGTGTCAGAGTGGCAATATCATGCAATTCAATTAAAACAAATGAAGAATTTCGTTGTATTCATGAAAAAAACTGTCGTTATGAATAAAACATCGCAGTTATCAATATTATGAAGATAAGATCACCTTAATAAAGGGGGGGGGGGGGGGGGTGGGGGGAAATATGTTTCTTATAAATGTAAACTTCTACTAACTATTATTTTAAATTTTTATTTCTTAAAAATTCTTTGAAAGCCACTTGTAGCTCGGAGAGCTCGAAGAGCTACAATCTGACAGACGCATGAACTGAAGACTGAACACACGATTGATGTTCTCACAGAAGTTGCATGCACACTTAAACGGACGAACTTTCAAGTGGCGGTACGGACGAACTTTCAAGTGGCGGTACCGTGCGTACCTTTCACGAAACCTTCTTGCGGTTCAGGCGAAATAAGGCAGCCTGACGGCCTCATTCTGCGTGGGTTGGGAGCCGTTTTCACCACTTGCTCTGCCCACGAGTACTTGAAGTTGTGTGGAGTCGGTACGACTGGTAGACTGGCTGTTGCCGCTATTTGCAACCTTAACTGTTCTTTGCAGCATTTCTAATTTATAAAACGGTCTGTTCTGCTCTTCCGTGTTCTACTCAACTGGTAGTGATTACTTGACTTCAAGTGGAAGCGACGGAGCAACAGAAGGCAGAAGTTTTTGCATTACAACTCATCAGAGTGAATGCGAACAAGTTATCGAGAATAAACGTAAGAGCAGCAACTGGAAACCGTAATATGACACAATTTCGCATGTAATCTTGAATCGTACTGATTTGTAACCTTCTAATCATGACAGCCATCCTTGTATTTCTTGTGTCCGCAAATAGTTGCTTTCTCGAGAATGCCACGACCCATCCTGACCCAAATTGAGAGGCGAAGCTGAGTTGACTTGTGTTGGACCTCTCAAGCTGTGTTTGCGTAGCACTTCAATAAATAAAATATGAACGTGCAAATGGTTAAAAGTGGAGCTTATAAAATAAGAGCGGAGAGAAAAGAAAACAGAGGAAGGAAGAAAAAGCCGCTTCGGTTGTATGAAACAAAATCATACTTTCTGGTGAAAGTAGTTCACTGTGTTGTTGGCGAAACCCATGAAAGTAAAAACAGAAAACAGCTCAAGATGAACCAACAGGAAGCAAAAATATGGGATGAACAAATATTGACGCATTGAGAGCACGCGGCGAACGAGCGAGCAGCCACACTCAGCCACAGCGACTCCGCAGTGGTGGAGACCGCTGAATGTCAACATCACGGAATGCTGACAACACAACGAGACACCGAAAATAAATCAAAACGAAAACACAAAACCTACTTTTTGGATTCAACCCCATTCGTTTTACCCTCTGACCTTCTGTTTACCTTGGTATGTCTCTTCGCTAAAAATTCTGGAGGGCTTTAGACGAACTTCAATCCTATCTAAAATTTATCTCCTGTAACCATATTTTTGGACCGAAGGCATGAGTGTTCCCACGACTGCTAATTGCCCTTAATCATTTCAGGTCAGGCTAGACCGACTGTGATTTCGCTACTTATTTTTAGATATTTAAATCTAAACCTACTTATTTTTAGATCTCAAAAGACCCCTAAGCCTGCTAAGATCAATTGGGTCTCCCATTCACAAGTCTGTCAACAAAGCAAACACTTCGCTGGTTTCGGTTTTGAGTTAAAATTAAAATTTAGCTAATTTATAGCTTCCCACTAACCGCAAATAACAAATAAGCGCCTGAAGTTTAAATTACAGCATTTTAGGATGCGAACAGATGGCGCAATCAGAGAAGGAGTCCGAACCAAGCAATAAAGCGAGAAAACAGAAGACAAGAAATAAGATTGAAGTCTGCCTCTGTACTGAAAAAGTCTGAAATTGTAGCTGCAGCTTTGCGATTCGGTGACGGGAGCGCTTCGGGGTCCCACTTAGTGTGGCGACCGATGCAGCATCCGCGGTGTAGCAACTTCATAGAGGAGTACGAGAAGCACTTCTCGGAAGCAGTGCAATTCAAGTTCAAGCTGCACACCAGGCGACAGGCAGTCGGCACCCCAATGAATGCGCCTGACATCCAAGATGTGTTGATGCATGCGTCTGTCGCGCGTCGGGCGTGGTGACGATGAGTATCCACCGACTGCCGATCAACCAACGACGACGGATGGCCGGATCGATGCGTATCTGGTGGAATAAAGGCCATGTGGCTGTGTTGTTGTTGTTGCCGCTGAAGCTCTTTAGATCGTTCCGACAGATGAACACAATTGAGTGAAGGAAGGCAGGCAGCTTCAAGCCGCCGACCGTCGGTTCCATGGTCGCCCTTTATTTTGTGCTCATCATAAATTATAATTTTACAGCCACGCATTCGTGGAAGCTCCGCGCTTTAGCTGCCTCCTCGACGCCGAACCTTGTTCGGAATAATTTGTTTCATACTCAGTGTATTCATCCGAGAACCCCGTCTTAGCCCCGCTTAGTTGTTGATTTCGGTTGCTCTTATTCCTTGTCGTACTTCGTCCTCTTTTCCTTCTTCTTTCTGTTATTTTTCCACCAGTAACTCGGTGGCGTAGAAACTTAAAGCGTCGTTCTCACTTCGTGCAACCATAAAATTAGCAGGAACCGTGAAGTGTCATCATTCGTGTTCCTCCTTTAATATTTACACTGATTAGAGTCACAGATAGTCATGCAGGAACGGATTGACATACCAAAACGCATTGAAGTCGTCATTGCAGGTCTTCACTAGACGTAGACACGAAGCATCTTTGTGATGAACGCAATTTTCTGTGGTTCGAAGTCTGTTCGGACCGGTTGTTTCGCCACAGGACCGCCATTCAGGCATTAAAATGCTTCATACACGCAAATCCTTCATTTTCCTTCCCTTCTACTGCCTTCTTTCCACCCGTTTGTCCCCGATCTTGTCATGCTACGCACTGAACGTGATCCAGTAAGTGATTTTCAAGTAGCTTGTTTGTTAAACCTTTTAAAAGTAATTTAAGAATATAATTAAAACTCATAAATCAATTAAAACAACTTCGACGTGTTTTATTTTTCCTCTACATCTTCCTTCGCTGTATTCGTTTTTATAAATAGTTTTTTTAATGCTAAAGTACATAATTTCGAATTACTTTTTTTGCCGAGGGCACTTTTTAGGAGGTTTCGTGTATCGGCGGAGGTTAACTATAACAGCAACAGCCATCGTTTCAAGAAAACGTGTTGAAGAATGTATCGGGATTTTTATGATGTGGTTATAAACATCCATGGCTATAATTGAGCTCCTATTTTTTGCCCTACATAGTTATCACGCTTCTTCGGTAAGCTGGGAAGTCTAATTAGTGTGTGTGTTTTTTAGGATCTTTATAGCACTATAAATTGTGGTAATTTATAGCACGGATGATTAATGTGAGAATCCGTTTGGAATGCGTGAATTCGTGGTAAGCAACTCACGAACAGCTATAAAAATCTATCAGGGTTAACGTAATAACAGCTTTCGACATAACGGGGTCTGAAAGGGCCATAACACACCTTCGTAAAAATACAAAAAGATAATGGAAGTGTTTTTTTTTCAGAAAAGCAACAAAGGCTCTGCCACTTTTTACATGGATCTGTATAATGAAACTTTCGTTTTTAACCGACATTTAATAAAGTAATTCCAATTACCGAAAATAAAGAGAATTTTCTGTTCTAGTAAATTCTCTTCCATGATATTCAAAAAAAGGTTGTCTCACAAACAATATTATGTAATCTAAATAGTAGTAAAAAGTGTGTAATTTCGTTAAATAGAATTTCCTACATTTTGTCAATCAAACTCGGCCTTTTATTTGATATACAGCTTGAAAAACCCTCAACATTGTTTTAAGTAGTAAAGAAATTTACAAATTCATTAACACGATGAATAATGCGTTGTAATTTATTTGAAAGATACTCAAGAAAAGATGAAGATTACAAAATTCGTGTGTAGGAAGCGCAGTTGCTTCCACGCATGCCTACGAGTGCCACTTGTTGAAACTCCGCTTACAGTAGTAGAAAAATACTTGAGAACAGAAGTACAAATACGAAAAAAAACTGAAATTCAAACAATACGCCCTTTTTTTGGTGGGGAAGGAGAGCTTTTTGTACCACAGAAATGCCAACGAAGATGATCAAAAATATTTGGTTGTTCATTAAGATAAATCGTGCGTGTTTTATAAATTCAATAACAAAATCACTGGAAAAAATTATGTAGCGGGACTCACTGAAGTTTCTTAAGTGAGTGGAAGAAAAAAAAATTAAGTGAAAATTAAGATGATTTCTTTTTAATTTTATGCAGCCGTTGCTACTGCCTGTCATTCTTCGTTTCTTTCTGTTATATCATTTCAACATCATTTTTTATCTTATCAGAAGACAGCAATGCGTGGTTCCCCCAACCACTGGTTGCAACGACATGAAGATATTTGACTTTATCAAGGCAAATGGTGAAGAGTATGTGTCTGTGTGGAAGAAAATATCTTTTAACCTACCACAGTTGGATGGGGAAGAATAACAGTATTTATACCCTACACATGGAGGGAGAGGGTATCTTAACTCTGTTCTTCTGTTTGTTACGCGGAGAAGGAGACGAAATAGATATAGAAAAGTGTATATTTTCTTGCTCAGCGTCGCCTTCTGGCTCGGTATAGCGCCGAGATATTAAGACGTAATTTTATTCTAAAGCCTCTAAAAAGATTAGCAAAATGTTAGCGAAAACTGGGTGTGATCTGACCATCCGTTCAAAAGTTGTCAACTGGCGAAATTCTGATCGAAGAGTTGATGCTCAATGTACTCGTATAGTAAAAGCAGGAGATTTTATATCTGTTTTTCACTCCAATATTTTGTTTGTTCACTCCACTTCCAGACGTTCTGATCGACATTGACAACACTGTCAAATGACACGGTCAAAAAACGTGGCTAACTCATTACATTTCGGTAATATTTGACTGATCAACATTATTAATAATATTACACTCATAACTACTGGAATATGTTCCGTGTGTGTTTCTGTTTTCACATATTTTATTTAATCATTAGTTGTATACGAATCATTAAGTTTATCCTTTGATCGCGTTTAACCGCTCTTAAATAATAAGATTGCCACTTGGCCCAGGTAGAAGTAAATGAAATGACGAGTTTCATGTGTGACGTATGAGCCGAAATTTCGGCCCACGATGCAATGCCATGTTGGGTTGTACTTCTTGTCGAATTCCTTCTTTATATAGGCGGCGATATCCTTCTCAGTGTTGTACTTTTCCAAAGCTTGTGTCGCACAATCAACAGCATCTTGTTGCATCTCCTCGCTCATATCAGCGTTCTTGATAACTGCTTTGCGGTCAGACATTTCTTGTTTCTTATATTATGTTTCAGTCGACAATAGAATTTTTGTTAATCCATAATTTTTAGGTATACTATATACAATAGTATATTTTTTCTCAAATAATTCTGAAACTTCCTTCAGTTCTAGACAAATTTCTCAATGAAAACTTCTTCGATTTTTCGTCAAATGTTTGCACAGAGAATGTTTGAGGTTTGCTTATTGGAAGTTCGACTTTATCACTTCTTTTACTTTTCCTTTGCGACGAATTGCACAATAACTCCACTGCAACACTTTTTTAACTCAGCACAGCATTCAAACGTAAGCTCTCACCAACAGCGTGTAAATTTTTGTACTCACATTACGTTTCCATCCTCGTTTCCGCGCTTTACTTCCACAGAAGTAAGTTTTCCTCCATTTTCCTCCCCCACCACAAACTTTTGTTCTTTTTGATGTTCACATTAAATGAAATTCCATTCCATTCAGCTGGATTTGTTATTGAAGGTTGCTTTGATGTTTTGTTTCTGAATTAAATGGGCGCCTCAGTCAATTGTTAGTAATTCCGAAGAGGGCTGGCAACGCGACAAAACCAGTTTTTATTGTGGATGGCGTCGCTATGGTGTGGCCAGCTAATTGATTGAGTTGTTGCTGTCGTTGTTGTTGTCGTTGTTGTTGTTACAAATACTTTAATTTTACCCTTAAAGGGAAACAACCGACATTAAAAAAATATATGCAGGTTATAAATACTCGCAACTTAGTTTAATTGCGATTAGCTGTTGCTGCCGTGGTTGGCTCGTGGTTTGGGGAGCCACAATTAAGCAAAGCTAACCGCAAGTGGTTGCGGTTGTGACGCAAAAACAGACGCGACAATAACAGCGAGTAACGCTGTCAACGTGATAACCGACACCGACATCACCACGTTCGTTGACTTTACTCACCTCGCGCTGCATAGTTTGAGGCAACATCAGGTTGCAACCAGAAGTTATTGCGTTACAACTGCAGAGAAGCTTGCGGCAGGAATCACGCCAGTAACAAAATAAACAAAACCAACGGAGGGGAGACAGATTTTAAAATGTTTTGGTAATTTTTATTTATTTTTAATACGTTCAATTTGTATACAATAAAGAAAAAAACCGGTCGAGTTCTCCTCAAAATGGCCAAAGCAAATCAAAACCAATTTGTTTTCGAAAGCATTTGCATGCAGATGGCCAACATGTCAGTTTGGCATACAAAAACAACAAAAACACCGTAAAACAGCAACGCGACAGATGCTCGTGGCGGAGAATTAATTAAAAACGCCCACTTTGGATCGATAAATCCACTGACGCAAACACATACATACTTCTTCCAACCAACGCATACACACACACACACACACACAAACATTTCAAAGCGAGACAATTTTCTCTTCCTTGCTGTCGATCCTGGAGTTCAGCAGCATCGAAATCGTCGTTGCAATTCTGTTGCCCGCTTAAGAATTTGAATCTGACTCGAGCGTCGCACTTCGCTACTCAGACACACTTTGGACGACGGCACGAAAACCGCACCGAATTTGTTACCCACTGTTTCCCGGGAATTCGCCGGCGACCTCCTTTTTCGACTTCCAGCATTCACAAATTGTTGTTTTTCCGCTAATAACCATTAAATGAGTTTTAAATTGATTTTTGGCGCTTTTAGTGCCAATTCGTCGATTCCGGTTGCCTTTTCATCCCTTTTCGGTGAGTTATTGTTCTGCCTCGCTATCCTGGCGCCAAAGCGAAACATTTATCATCTTTAATAAAAAGACAATCCGCGAAATTAATGAGGTGGACGGTCTTCAAATAAACCCATTCAGAGAGTGAAGATATTTTTTTAGGAATTCAAAGGATGCCAGTTCGTGGCGTGCGGGAATTTAATGAACTGAGCGTCAAATGCAACCAGTGATGATTAACTTACGACAAAATTCTTGTCGTGCCTTAATATTTTCTTCGGGTTCGCGAGGAAAAACATCTTCAGAAGGTTAAAACTCGGAGGGGAATACTGAGGAGTTTTAAACACGAACCACGTTTTGCTTTGCAGAAACGAAAAATTATTTATTAAATCATTTCAGGATTCACGCTGCGAAGCGATCAGACTTAACTAGGTGCAGCAGTCTTTCGATTTCGGCTTAGTGACCTTGACGGATGCACTCCTCGACTAAAGATGTGAACGAGTGAACGCATTTTTTGCAGTTTTTATCTCCCTCTGCAGTTATCAGAGTGTTAATAAACTTAATTAAAAAATTTAAAATTGAATAAAATTTACATTTTCCGCTTACTTGCACGAGCAACCACATCTTAATTAAGCGTGCTGAAATGCAATTAATTCTGTCACCACGCCATTAAGGGCAACAAAAACAGAAACACAATCCACATTAACGGCTGCAACTCACGCATGAAGAACAATTTCGCTCGCCCTCTTTCGCTCTTTCTGACGACACCCATGCCGGTCCTTAATTAACAACAGTTTTGGAGTCCGATTTTTATGGGACTTCGTATTAATACAGCTCGTTAAAAGAATTTTAATTGTGTCTTAATTTCGTTTGGAGAACAGAGCAGGTGGATCTACTGATTTTCTAGAATTTCACGGTATTTTTCACGAACGTCTTATACGCTATTTTGTGGTTGCCACTCCTACTTGAAATTATCAGGACTATTGAACAGAACCAAGCTAAGATTGCCGAGAATTTACGATAACATTAAACACTGACTGTAATAAGTACGAACTGGTGAACAAAGGACTCCAGAAGAGATTCAAGGATTCACGGAAAAGTTGGTGTAAATACCGAAATAGGCTGACCATATCATTGAGAAACCATCCTTCTTAACCCATTCGCTGTCAAGGACGAGTATACACGTCTTTTGTTGACGTCACGTCTTGAAAGTTGTGTTTTATTTTAATGCAGTTTTATTATTTCATCCTTCTGCGCGATTTCCGAATTGTTTTTCTACTTAAACGTTCGCAAATACGGAAAAGGATGTCGAAAATGAAAAGGATGTCGAAATAACTTCATATAATTTAGGCTCGGCAACGAATGGGTTAAATAATTATATGTAAAATGTATAGAAATATCAGAAAGTAAAGGTCCGAAAACAATAGCAACAACGGCTTTCTTACAACCAAAGAATACCATTTCACTCTCATTAACCAGCCCAGTGAAGATGAGGACAGATATTTCTAGACCATTTCGAAAGTTGCCGAGGAAATTTTATCAGAAATTTCCATGACATCAATAGCAAATATGGAAAATCAGTATGTCAAACTTCAGACATGAATTCCAACTCTTGAATCCCGCTCGTCATTTCAATTGAAATCTCGTCGGTCATTTAAAATAGGCTTTCGATCGGTAGGAAGAGTTGAATATTCCATTCACATGCATCAAATTTCAGTGCTATTTTTTGTTTTTTATGTTCCTCCAGATCTTTCGAGTGAAATTTGCCGGTGAAAATTGGAAACGAAAAAACTTAAAAAAATGTAAACTTGTGAATACAACGTAAAAAGAAAGTTATTTCACGTATCGTGTGTGCTCATTTTTAAAATAATTAGTGGATCCAACTGGCGTCCACACCTTCAGGGCAGCAAAACGGGTGGAAATCATAGGGGAGGCAAAGTTGTAACCTGAGCGGATATGAAACCGAAACTGCTGGCGATTGTTGAGTTTTCCAAACAATTTTAATTAACTGAAAAGCGCTGTCAACGCAGTGTCAACGGAGCAAGAGCACGAAAGTAGCAAAAGTGATGAATATAATTAATTCGACTTATATAAATAACCAGAGCAGGAAAAGCACAGAATAAATTAATGAATAAAAAAGTCATTTCGAGGAGTTTCGAACTGGTGCAGCCAAAAGTTCTCAGTTAATGAGGTTAAAATATCACACAGTGATCAATAATCACAGTGAGTAAAGGAGTTTCGTCTCAAAAGTCACAAATGGAAAAAATAAACCAACAATGAACTAAAAATAGGTCTGAAAACACGATCTCAGCGGTTATCGCTTCAGCTCAAACGGTTGTCGCTTCAATTATCGTTTCGTAATCCTGGTGACATCAAGAAATTACGTTGTCAGCTGAGTTTTAAAATGTAGCGAAGACTCTACGAGAAAACATGAAGTCATTGTAATCCTCCGAAAATTATGCTAATTCATTCAAATTTGTCAATTGAAAAGTAAATCAAGTGAAGCCTTCGACAAACTTTTCCAGACTTGAAGTCAATTAAAGTCTTTGGAAGAATTTTGAAGGCTCAGCGAGCTTTATTTGCGAAAGTCCCTAAAAAACTTTTTATTTAGCATAAAATGAGTTCTTCTGCTAAATTAACTCAACATTGCAACCAGCCACCACCGACAAAGTAGTCGTGACTGAAACGTATAAACAGCTCGAGCCTCGAGGTTACTTTAACGAAATTAATACTTTCAACAACAATAAAGGCGACATAGAAATTCGATAGCCATGAAAAAACAACCTGAGTACGATGAATCTCATTCAGATGTCAAGAAATGAATATTCAAATGAATGGAATTTAAGAGTTTATGGAAAACACAACTTGCTGTGCTTGAAAAGAAAAAGAAGAAGAGGCGAAATTCACCTTGTGGAGCTACCGACGAACTTGATCCACAAACATGTAGAGAGAAATACGATGCGCGGAATTGATCGCCTTTGAAAGAGCGAAACAAGTAGTGGAGGCAAATATTTGCAAGCAAGAACGGCTTCATGCAAAGACGCATTTACACGATAAAATTCCTCATGGCATCTGAACTCACTCACGGCTCACGTCTGCTTTTTAAGGTTTCGTTGCAAGTGGGCGAACTCGGAACACGGCGGCGACGGACGATCCATCCGCCGCTGATCGACACGAGCAGGCCGATCGACACTGAGGTTTGCGATTCTCCGATTTCAACCTCTAGCAAGAATGGAAAAAAGATGAAAGACAGTGTCGTGAAATCGTATTTCGAACAAATTTCAGGTTCGCTAACCTCCACACTGATTTCCTCCCAATTGTTCTGGCTTCACGTTTTTTTAAATGCCTCGCTAAATCGATTCAACACTCCGTTTCGTAGTGTTTTGACACTCAATCTTTTAATAACGATTTAAGCAGAAAAAGCTGAATTTCACGGAAATGACCAGTCATCAAAGTATTCTTGTCACTGCGATCGATAAAAATTAATTTGTCACCACGTATTTAATTACGTTAACGCATAACGCGATTGCCTGTAACAAAATTTTCTTATTTTGCTATGGAGATTTTTCATTATTTTGGCGTTAATTTCTCGTGCTTGTGAGAGAGAAGCCGCCACAAGCGTCCAATTACGTCAAAACCCAACCCTGAGTTTACTTCGTTCGAGTGTCTGCCACTATTTGCATCAATTTGCGACTCATTGAATTTTGAACTTCTACTAAGTTTCAGCTTTACTCATGAGGAAATATATTTGCCTCACCAACGTTTTCTCTGAAGATCCCCGTTTAGGATTTGTGAGAACTCAAACTTTGCCTGGTGTTTTAATAGGTTTTCCAGGTACAGCATTTAATTGCTGTAAACCATTGAGACTTCGGCCTGGACAAAGAGCCCCCCTCCAGAGTTCCTCTCTCTAGAAATTTACATCCTCGCTGCTGAGATCGGTATATCGTGCAGAGTTTTCATTGCTGCTGTTATGATTTTCCCTGACGTCGGTCAAATTGCTCGCCCAGTTACATGGTTTCGTCGACAGTTTTATGCCGTAGTTTCTGTCGTCATTCTTGTCACTGCGAACAACTCAATTGCGTGCTTTGTCGGCCTCAGTTGACGAAGGCTGGCGGAAACAGTGACATACCTTGAAATTTGATATCTTTGTACGGTTGATACGGGATGCGGGATAGAATTACAAATACGCATGTGGAATACGTGAACGCATGTAATGAGAAATCGGTGTTAATACAGTCAACTGTACGGATCAATAATTACGCAAAAATCTTATTAAGAGACGGACGAGTGGCTCTTGTGTACTGAGTTGCTGGATATTCATAAAAGATAAAGGTGATTCACATCCACATATTGCTGAATTTATCGCGAATCGGACGGATAGATGCAACAGGAGGTGCTACAGAATATCAATTCTTCTTCCCTCAATTTTACGTGTTCCAAATGCGCTTCTTCTCAGTTTAAATGTTGCTGAATTTAAAGTGCCTTCCAAAAGAGTTTTTTAATATTTCGACATTTCAATTCTCAAATATAAATTCTCGAACGTCGCCTGTCCGCACCTTGGAAGCCGCTTCTCTCATCGCGTTCTTCCAAATTCCATCTCTACCTGCAGCTGCTGCTGCAACATTTTTTTGCTGCTGTTGCGTGCGACAAACGTTTATAATAATATTTTCAACACCCCGTGCCAGCAGCACAAAGAACTTGAACCGTCGAATGTATTCATGTCGTCGCACCTGAGCCAGAAAAACGCATAAATTTAAGAAAAACCAAAGAAAAAACGAAAATCCGACAGGAGCGCACAGAAGAAATTTCGCCGAAAAATATGCGCAGTCCGTGCAAAAAAGGACGGCCGTCTGAAACGCTGGGCTGCCAAAATCGAAGTAAGATGTCACGATAAGTTTTGAGAGACTCGCTTGAAGTGCAAAAAATTCAATAAAATAATTTTGCATGCTTGAGTGTAAATCTCGAGGAGCCAAGTAAAAAAAGTTCGCGAAGAGTCAAACTTTGGCGTTGCAGGCAATTGATGAGGGCAAGGAATTCGGTTCACAGCGTGTCGCCTGTCGTCGGCCGCGGCGCACCCGGATGTCCTCCGCAGCGAAAGCAGACCACTAGCAGCCACGCCCACGGACCCAAGAAATAACACGCGCTGCTACACGGGAGCCGTCAAAGGGCACGAAGTACTGCAGAATGGAATTCCAAATGGGATTCCAAAAGATTCATTCATACTCGTATGTCGCTGACAACCGCACATTTATTTGTGTCACAGCGGACTGAAAAGGAGAAGGAAACTTGTGAGAACGGCCGTGAAGACGGTAGAAAAAGAAATGGAAGAAGAAAAATCAGGAACAATTGATTTGAAAGTTAGAGAAAGTTGAAATTTGGCAGAAAAAGTAGCAGAAAATTAGAAAATAACAAAGAGGGTAAAGCTACCAAAGACCAACAAAATGGACGATTCGGTTTCAACACACGAAACTAGTTCAAAATGGCGAGAATATGCGTCATCAAGAGAGCCGAAAGTGCGCTTCGCAAATTCCGAAAATGATTTCGAAAAACCAGTTTTATGTTATTCAAGGAATCTCATCATCATCATCACATATTTCAGCGCAGATTTCTGTATTTTCAAAACTTGCGGAGTGGTTAGCAGTTTTGATGTTATTGTGTTTTAATATGTGTTGTATTAATGTGTTTTGATATTAATGATCACAGCAACAACGACACCAGCAGCAGTTAGCGAAGGCAGCAAAAATGGCAGCAACATCACCAGCAACAAGGAGAACAAGCAACAGTTACACTGGGGATACCGAAAACGCGAACGTTAACGAAAACGACCGCAAAAAAATCAGCTACAGGGACATTAAAAGCATCACAAACAATGCGTTGCAGTTATCTGCCGACCCTCATCCCCGTCATTGCTAGAGATGCAGCCTTGCAGATGATAGAGAAGATCATCGACTTTCGATTTCGAAACTATAACGAGAATCGTGCGCAAGTTTTACTGGAAAAATCTCTGAAATGCCATAACGATCGCATGTGAAACAAGATTTTGTGAATGGTAATTCTATTTTTATATAGGATGGTCTTTTATAAAGTAATATATAAATATATGTAGGCACATCCTCGAATTTTTGCGTTTGTAACTCAGTTAAGGATGAAAATCAGATATAGAAAACGGTCGTCTTGCTCATTCCCCTTCCCTGTCCATCTACTCATCTGATTATCTACCTCCTGCCCGTTAAAGTGACGATTATTAGGATGAGAATACGTAAAATCGGATGATAACTTGTCAAGTTTAATTGCTCCCAATAAATGAAACAAGCAAAGAAGGCCTAGACTTTTATTTAATAGAAAACGTGAATCAGAAATTAAAGAATTCTCTCCGTAAAATTTTAAGTGTTAATTGAAAATTCCAGAAGTAATTGAAAAATTCAAAAAAAAAATTGCAAAGTTTCCAAAACCACTCAAATTATTGTATAATTCAACCCCGGATTTTCGCGATTTCATCCCTTCGAACAGCTGCAGCATGAGCGACTACTACGAAGAACACGACTGCACCGCCAACGGTGCCGAAGGACCCTACGACTTCGAAAAGCACTACGAGCGCCTGCAGGTCTTGGCCATCATGAACAACATCGACATGGAGATCGAAGTGCCGGAGGCCTCACAGCGCGCCGTGGCCAATCTGCCGGTGCACGAGATGGGCGAAGGTGACCCCGCGTTTGATTGCGCGGTGTGCAAGGAAGCCGCTGAGGTCGGCAGGAGGTACAAAGTGCTGCCCTGCAAGCACGAGTTCCACGAGGAATGCATTATGCTGTGGTTGAGAAAGACGAATTCCTGTCCCCGGTGTCGCTGCGAGCTGGAAATCGACGATTCCGACTACGAACAACTGCCTCGCAACCGACAGGAAGAAGCAGATAAAATCGCACGCAAGGAGGTTCTGAAGGCTTCAATGTATTTATAAAAATTTATTTCAGGTACTCAGAATTTTTACATTGATTTACATTGATTTGTGTTATGTAAGGGTAAACGTAAGCAATTGAGAGAGAAAGAAACCCACGTTGTAATACAATTTTAACTTCAGAGTAAAAATAAAGAAATAAACGCACCCACTTTTTATTCTACAATTTTATTGCTGATAACTTTCGTGAGTCCAATTTCTCTGCGAGAAGTATTGACATGGGATTTTATAGAAAATTCCCTCTTTGTGAGAGAAACGCTAAAGCGAAAGATCGATTACGTGAGTTAGCTTCACTCAGTCGCTCATCTCTAGTCAGCAGCCACATCTGCCGCGTTGGCAATGAATGAATGTGCGGCGTTTCCGTCCTCACCGCGCTGAAGGAGGCTAGAAAATGGAACAAAAACTTTAATGCGTGTGAAGGGCAGGCAAGGCAAGAGAGTTTCCAAGGACACGAAGAACAGAACCGCAACTGCGAACAGAGGGAGTCGCTGGCGTGTTTGCTACCTTCCGCTACTCGTGGCTGGTGTTGGCGACGAGATTATTATGTCATTCTGTGTTGTTTTTATCACTGTTTTTGCTGCTGCTGCTGCTGCTGTTGCTGCTTCTGTAGCCGCAACTAGTGAGATAGAAATCTCGACTTAACAGCACGCGTAAGTAATTCGAACCACTGGTTGGTTGGCACCGCAGCGTCGGATGTGCTGCGAGGGTACGCGAAGACGGCGAAAACGGCGATTGAAGGCAGCGTTTCGCCATCAGCGATCCGCTTACTTCTAGAAGTCTCAAGAATCATTTCAGAGATCCACATTTATATTACTGCCGCTAATATTGTGAGACGCGCTGCATAAGATGCGCATCACACATCCCACGCAGTTGGGAAGCACTGACGCAGAGAAGGAAGAAATAAAGGATTCATGAGGGACAGCATCTGCTGAAGGTTGCACTACGGCACGTTGAAAGCTTTAAAGGATTGAGTGCGGAACTTTATATCGCCCAGCGAACGAGTGCACGAAGGACAAGCATAAAATTATGGCTGGCACGGCTCGCACACACTCTCGAGGTGCCATTAATGGTCCTCATCTGTAATTATCCTCGCAGTGAATACACGCTGCGTTTACATTAACTTGTGGTACTTCGGAGGTACTAAAAAAAAGGAAATTAAAAGCCATGAAAGTAACATTTTTGCTTACTAGCTTCGATTCGCGTGTTGACTTAAAAACCTGTTAAAATCGGCGAAAAAATAAACCCACTGAGAGTAAGTAAGGAAGTTATAGTCGGTCAAACCCGACTGTGTAACTACGAGTTAGTCAAAGTAAGGGAAATGTGGCAGAAATTAAATAATCCGCAGTAAAGTTGCTGAATGGTTTGAAGTGAAGCGAAGGAGACGAATTTAATTAAAGGTTGTGAAAGATTAAAAGGATTAAAAACTTCTTGAAAATCTCCTTCTTGTATTGTATTTCAATTTTCCGTTTGGATTTTCTGTGCAAACACATTTAAAATTTAATCCTTTCTAATTTTCAGCGCTCTACTCTGTATTTTTGGTTGGTTTTCTCCTTCTTGTTATCCTTGCTTCTGCACTCGAAGTTGTTCGCGACGCGCATGTTGGCAATAAAGATTCTATTTATAGCGCCATAATGCGCCATAAACTCTGGATGACATTTGAATTCTTTATGAAATCGACAATACGCTTCATGAATGCACTTCAGCAGCGTGCTGAAGTCGTTCATGTGCACGGAATTCAACGTGGGAGCAACAGTGAAATCTGCAGCAGAAGCACGAAGCAGTGAAAGAATGAATGAGTGGCCATTAAAAGGAGTTGGAAGTCGAGAGGCACTGAGGGCGATGAGGTAGAGTAAAAAACAGGCGTCCCTCTCCTACCTTGCAATTCACGCGCTTTTAATACCTCGAGTTTTAATTTTGAGTTCATGTTAATGTAATTATTTCTGCATGGCTTCATTTAAAGACTATCAAAGCTGCAACTTACTATCAAAGCTGCAACTTACACTACAGACTTTCTAACAGAAGTCTCTTCGTTTTAATTCTGTTGTGGTATCCTACCGGCTGCGCCAAAATGTTGTGGTTACCTCCTGGAAATGATGATCCTCCCAAAGAAAAGACCGGAATGCCTTCTAGTGTTCTTTATTTTTCCTCTCAACTATGCAGCGGCAGTCTACGCGATATCGGCTCACAAACAGAACTCTACTTTTAAACATTAAATCATTTTTACTTAAGCTCGCCGACGTAGCCGTCGGCGAAACTAAAGTGGACCGGTATGTCGCAATTCCACTATTTTGCAATATTAAATTCTTAATATTAATATTTGCCAATATTAACGTCGGCAGAATTAAATTGGGAACGATTTAATTCTTCCGCGTTTGCTCTTTGCTTTTTATTTTAGCTAATTTTATTTATTCGGAAAGCTTCTTGGCTTGAGCTCGAGAAAAGCTATTTGGTGGCAATTAGCTTCCACACTTGCTACCATGCTGACGGTGCTGGTTACTATCTTGGCTTTCCAGAGCTTTGCCCGGAGTTTATAATTAGCTTCCACACTTGCTACCATGCAGAGTGCTGGTTGCTAGCTTGGCTTTCGAGCTTCCCAAAACAAAATGCTTGGCTTGCACTAAAAGCTGAACTTGACCTTGACTCACTAACTGAGTTATTAACAAGTGCCAATGTTCTCGCCTTGATAGTGTGAATGCGACATACAACATCCCTCCACCCTTAGGGAAAGAAAAAATTAATATCGTGAAGCGATATCGTGAAGCGATATTAATTTTTTCTGTACAATATGATACAGGAGTGGTTTATTCTAATTCTCTAATATTATGTAACTTAAATCCACTTTAAGTTCTACCTTAGTGTATCCTCGTTGTTCACGTGTGTTGTGGTTGTTGTGTGTGAAGTCACGCAGCTCCTGGACTTGTTCCCATGTACTCTCTAAGCTGTACCAAACGCTGTACTTATTGCAGTTGTAGATCCTGGTTCCTGGATTATCCTGTTACACTTAGCGAACCAACAGCACCATGAACTCAGACCACGAAAGTATCCCGTCCACCACAACCATCGGTTTGTACTTCCAACTGCATTCCAATCAGAGAAATTAAACTGCAGCCAACTTCGTCTTTCTTGCGTCTTTTCTAATTACTTAATTAGAAATTCGTCAAGTGCGATCAATGCACCTTCTTCAACGATTGTCTGCACGGAGTTTGTTTATAAACGTGCAATTAAATAGAATCATGCTCTGTAATGATGTAGTGTGATATCCGTAAGTATGACAGACTACAGCCTGGTTCGGTGTCAAAGACGACCTTTTGTCCCGAGATAAACTTCAGGTGTGGTGTGTTCATTGCCTCTCAGATTGGTGACGACATCCAGGAAATTGATTGGTACGTAGCGGCATTAAAATTTTAGAGTTTCCAGAAAAAAAAACGCGAATGACATCTCTGGATCAAGTCGGCAGCATAGCAGCGACATGCGAATTTTGGGGTTTTTGTCGCCGTTGTTGTTGCTGCTTGCTCGATGATATTATGGGTGTTGTTGTCTTAACTATATCTATTGAATACAAATTACTGTATTATACAAACAGTATATTTTCACTGTTTACATTCTATTGTATAATGCTGTATTAGCGAGTATATAATATTGAATTATAATTACATTTTTAATTTACTTTTACTAAACAATTTATTTAATTTTAGTAATTTCATTAAATATAATTGAATTGAATTGAATTGAAATTTACTGAGCCTTTTTTTTTTAGCAAAACTATAAGTTTACAAAAATTGAAATTACAATTGTGGACAACAATTAAAGACTATAATGTATTATCTAAACAACATAATGTATATGTACAGAAGCATCAAACTTGTTAATAAGAAGAGAACATTGAAGAAAACAATAACATGAACATTAAACGCTCTTGCTCCCGGAGCTGACACTTCATTAAATATAACTAATTAAAGTAACTACTAATTAATTTCTCCTTGAAAATACCATATTCTAATACATAACATAGTACATTATTTTTCAATTTATTCATAGTTTTCTTCTTCTTTTACTCATTTTAGCTTCGTTTTAATAAGCAAATTTTCTTGCTTGCTGAAACGATTTTTTTTCCTCTCTTCTTTTCCTTTTTAATTTTTACTTTTTCGTTATTAAACGTTCGCAATTAAACGCGTCGCAAGCATAAAGTGCTTGCGGAGTGCAATGCCCTAAAAACGGCTTGAAACAAATCTTCCTCATGTTTGTTTTTTTTTTTTTTTAGGTTTAGAATTTCTTTGCAAGCAGAATTTTAACTGCTAAGTGCAATGCCCTGAAGGTGGCTTGAAGCAATTCTTCCTCAGGTTTTTTTTTTTTTCTCTGGTTTTGAATTTCTTCAGTTTTCAAAAACCTGGGATGTTGCTGTTTTGGAGCAACTAGGTAATTTGTACCCTTTTTTGTACAAATGCTGTAATTTGCATTTAAGTAAGCAGGTCTTTGCTTACTGAAACGCAGGTAGTTAAAAGTTAGTGATTAGTTTCAATTAGTTGTGTTAGTAAAAATTTTGTTCTTTTTTTTATTTTCTTGTCGTTTGTTTTTTTTTTTTTAAAACTTCTCCTTTTTTTATATTTAATTTTTTTTCCCTTATCTTATTCTACATATTTTTCTCTTTCTGATTTTTTCTTTTTTTTTTTTAAAATCAATTTCTTTTATTAATTCTTAAAATATATTTTAATGTTTTTTTTTTTCTTTTGTATATTGTGTATATTTTTTTCTATTCTTTTCAATATTTAGGGTTAGTTTGTAAGTAAGATTTCGAATCGTTGGACATTGTTTTAGGCCATCTTTGCCAATGTCATATCCTTTGAATTGGTGAGGATTGCCTTCTTCTCGGCTCAATTTCCAGCGAATGAACTAAAGTTGAATTCGACTATCCTAAATTAGATATTTAACACATATAGAGTAAGACGAATGAAATACTCTAAAATGGAACGGGATTACTTTTACCTCGCGTCCAATATGTCTTACATATTGGTTTGAGTCTTTAAGTAATGTACTGTGTAATATGTATTGTGTAATGTAATGTGTTCCTTTGAATATGTATTCACATATTAGACGGATCTATTTTTCATATTTCCACATTGTTTCGACTAAATTGATATAGCTGAAAAATGCGTTTAGACTCTTAGTGACAAATTCTGATACACGATATTTAATTAACATTTTAAATTTATTATTATAGTTTTAATAAAATTTTTATTATTAACTCTACTATGTTAAGAGCAATAATATTTACAATTTTTTATTAATTAAGCTGCCCTTTTTTTTTTTTTTTTTTTTTTTGATTTAAATTCTAGTCTTCTACAAATTTGTCTTCTTCGATTTTTCATATGTATCGTCATGTAATTCATATTACCTTGTTTTCTTAACTACTGCAAGTTATTAATATGTGTGAAATCCGATGCGAAATTTTGGTTAAAGGCGAAATCATGTCCGCTTGATTCTAATACGAGTACAAAAATTTTACCATTTTTCAGATTAACCAGTTTTCCCTGGTATATTACTGGTGGAATTCTCTTCTTATGCACCACTGTTTGCATGTCACCTGTGTCTACGTTGAGAACTTCATTCAAAATATTATCTTTAAGTAAGCTATTGTTTGCGTCTGTATCAACTAGCAGAATGAGTTTTTTATTTCTGGCCTCTTCGCAAGGCAACTCAATAAACACGTCATTCATATTAGATTGCTCCCGGTTAGACACTTCTACCTCAACCTTTTTATTTTTATTATGCTTCACTATCAGTGACCCCTCAGTGGTCACACATCCACCAAATGCTCCGCTTAAACTCTTTGTATCCTCCTGGTTTACAACTGTACCCTCCTTTAACGAAACTTCCTTTACCAGGCTTGTATCCGCTCCCGTATCCACCAGTAAAACGAGTTTTCCATTTCTCGCCTCTACGCAAGGCATTTCAATGAACACATCACTTAACGTGGCTAAATTCCAGTTAAATACTTCCTTTATAGTATTTTTATCATCATTATTTAAATTATACGTTAACCATGAACATATTGTTTTCATGTCCTGTTTCCGTAAATTTGAAATGAAAATTCTAAATTTCGTTAATACTTTTGATTTTATATTACTTGCAAGTGCTTTTACATCTGTAATATATTCTGATATATTAAGACTAGTGCTCCTTGCTTTATATCGTTGAAAATTGAAAAACATTGCTTTTATAATCGATGTGCATGCTAACTGTGTAATTAGCAAGATGATTAGTAATAACTCTGTTCCCATTTCTATTAACATCTTTGCTTTATTGGTTAATTTATTCACTGTCTCATTTACTTTATCGTTTTGTGCTATAATTTTTACTATATTATTATTGTACCTAATGTTTCGATCTCTTTTAGGTTGCAGCATTTTTGAAGTTGGTAACGTATCCACAATCGCTTCCGATGTTGGACGTACGGTTACTGCTTCAGTTATTGAGGCTGGTAACGTATCGACAATCGCTTCCGATGTCGGAGTTACAGTTACTCCTTCACTCGACGAAATTGGTAACGTATCCACAATCGTTTCCGACGTCGGACTTACAGTTACTGTTTCGCTTGGTGAAGTTGGTAATGTATCCACAATCGTTTCCGATGTCTGACTTACCGTTATTACCTCATTTGGCCTCAAATTACTGTCATTATTGGGTTCCCAGATTACTGGCCTGTTCTGGGCCCTTGCCAGTTTCCCTGGCGATTGCCTTGGAATTTTTCCCAATTTCTTCTAGCCTCGCAATCTGCCATCATATGTCCTGGTCTGTTACACCAATGACATATTGTTTGTTTCGTTTCGTTTGGCATGTTCACAGGACTCCGATTCATCTGCGCCCCCTTGAAGGTAGTCGAATTTGGGTTCACTCGGTTATTTTGCTTTTGATTCCATTTCGTTTGGACTTGTTTTTGTTGCCAATTTTGCTGGGGTTGCTTTGGTTGCCAACTTCGTTGGTGTTGGTTCCATTGTTGACTCCCCTGGTTCCAGTTATTAGGCCCTTGATTTTTGTTGTTCGACCCACTTCTGTTGTTTTCATTGTTATTACACCTCCAGTTTGTCTCGTGTCCATATTTTAAACACTTTTGGCAATATGGTGTGTTTTCCCTAATTAAACACTTTTCTCGCGTATGCCCACGTTTATTACAAAATGAACAAACTATTTTCTCCTGTGGTGCTCTCGAAACGTTCTGCCTTTCTTCTAGTCTTTTATAAGCCACTGGATTATGTACAGGCGGTCCTGTGTAGGGTTCTACCGAATTCATATTAATTATGGGTGTAACCGTTGGTTGATGGAGGGAATTACTTCTTTGTATTTCAATCAGCGTGTTCACTGCTATTTCTATCATTTCCTCCATACTTTTCCCTGTAACACTTAGCATGTGAATTCGTAAAGTTGCATCTTTTAACCCTATTCTAAACGCCTTATTTGCTGACGTCTCTACCATAGATACAAGTGCGCTGTCGCCCTGTCCATTATAGGTATCTTTTATTACTTGTAGCGCCTGTGCTTTTTTGGTATTTAGGCGTCTTGCGTACTGCCGAATGTCCTCATTGTGCAATTGACTGCAATTCTGTAGTTCTGTTAACGTTGAGTCTAACGAAATCGTTGGTAGGTAGGCTCTTCTTAACACTAGGTATAATTCTTCTAGGCTGCTGAAACGTTGTGAGCCTACTAGATCATAAGCGTCTCCATACAATCTTTGTTTGATACAATCTATATACTCTTGTATATTTCCTGTAGTCGCTTCCCTTGTAGCTAACTCACACGCCTGTATAAACTTATACACCTCACCTCTTAAGTCTGGTGACTGTGTCCCTGAAAACAGTGGAACAAGACTGCTTGTTATCCTCGCGATTTCTGCTATACCCATCTTGATTTGATTTGCCCCTGATTGCTTAAACGTAGGAAATGAAACTGAGTTATATTCCTTTGGACTGACTATAGCAGCGGTAGCTTCTTTATGGTATAGTGTCTGATCGTTAGCTAATTCTATTTCTTGTTTCAGCCGTCTGTTTTCCTCTTTTAATTCTTGGACTCTTCTGTTCGCTTCTTCTAAAGAACTACAGTCTTCTCTTGATTTCTGTGCAAACCCCTGTTCTAGTGTTTTATTTAACGTTTCTTCGGTTAGCCCCTTTTCCTTTAATAATTCCCTTAGTTTTACGTTCTCGTCCTCTAAGTTCCTTAATATATCCTCCTGAAACACTTTATCTACTAAATAATTATCGTACCTATTCTTCAGTGCCTTAAATTCCGATTCCCATACCTTCGAATTTTCTGTCTTATTCTCTATTATCTGGTGTAGGAATTTAAGCAATTCCTCTACTATCGCGTCTGCTCTTTCTACACTTGAAAGGTCTCTTAGGTCCCCTACTCTAGACTTTATCAATTCTAAGTTTTCTTTGTTGCCCACTGTCTCTTTCAAAATTGCCCAAATTTTGGATATAAACTCCCCCAACTGACGTTTCAGATCCTTATGGGTTCTCTCTAATTCTATATATGTTTGTTCTTGCAACGACTCGGCCATTAATTACATTGCTTTTCGTTCGCTTTTAATTTTTTTTTCCCCTCTCATACATTTAATATTTTCAATTAAGTAGCATTTAACCTGACTAGTTAGCAAAACTGCAGCAGTCAGCAATCCTCTTGTTTGCTACTACTGACCTAATTTCCCTTTCGGAATAACAAAATCAAGGCCAGCGACAGTGGCTGCATTAAAACGAGCGTCGAATTTTTGACTTGCTCCTCAGAGTCGAACGAAATAAAACCCACAAAACAAAAACCCCACGTTTACAATTTTGCAAACGCTTCCGTTCTGACGCGCTAACAAGCAAAACAATAAAAAAAACACAGTAACTTTTGGCTGAAATGTGATCTCAAGCAGGCGCCGACGCCACTCTTGAGTTTCGCTTCACGTTCATATTCTACAACAAATATCCACTTATTTTCATTTCATTTAATAAAATGAATAAGCGGTCTGCTTCTTATGAGTTAGCTTTCGACTATATTAAAAAAAATGCATTCTTAACTTATTTATTGCATTTATTTATTTCATTAATTACTCATTACAACTGTCTCCATTCCTAAAGTATAATTTTTCTGCCCCCTGGAAGTTTTTACACCTGTTGTCGCGCTCTTCCTTCCGATCTACGTTGTTCCAGCCGTTCTTCTAGGCTCCCTATTTCTTCCCATGCTCTGCGTGATGCCTCCCATGGAACTGGATTAGTGGTCTCTCGTACCAGTGCCCTCAGGTATGTTAGGCGTTTCCTGTCCTGCGCTAGTTTACCGCCACGACGCTTCTTCGGTGTTTTCGGTGTCGCAGTTGCCATTCGCTCTCTTTGCTCCAGCTGCCGCTTACGATATTCCTCTATCGTTAATTTTGCTGGTTCTTGTTTCTTTATTTCCGTCGGAATATCCTTCGGTGCCTGTGCCGTACTCTCTGTGGCACGTATTCCATTGAGTCTTCTCAGTACTGGATATGTTCCGTATCTGACCACGAATAATCACTTCTATATTTTGCACAAAAACCATTTAAAATAAACAATAACCTCGCTTGCAATAAAATTTAATTTTTAGAACTCAATTTTATTCAGCAAACGACTCAAAAATTATAGATTTTAGCTCCCGATTTTAATCAGTTCGCTTTAACGGGGCATTTACATACACCACTTCGCGCTGGACAGGCAAAATGCCAATGTGGAACTCAGAAAAGCTTACACCGTACATAACTCCGTTAAAGAAACAAATTATCCTTACGGGTTTTGTAATTGACAAAATTTTGTAAAGAGGTTACTTAATTGAGTGCACGTAAAAAAATGTTCCCTTAATAAGGGATCCTTTTAATTCGGAAAAATTAAAAAAGAACTTTTTATTTTTATTATTCGCATTACTACCATTATCATATTAAGAATTTATATAATTTTACTCAAGGATTTATTCATTCCCCAACAATTCACTTTTAAATATCACTTTAAAACTATTTAAAACTTTTGAAACTATTTAGAAACCTTCCAAACAACTTCCCATAGTGAAATGGTCGACCTCAGCAAAGGTTTCGTCCGGCTTGCAACGCCATTGGACAGACAAGGGTGCCTGGCTTGACGCTGGCACTCCTTTTATTTATTTTCACTTCATTTCATATATAGGAGTGAATACTATATATTTCATATTTTATTTTCACCAAAATTTTCACTCACTTACCTTTAACTTCCCTCGAGCGATCCTCGGCTCGAAAATCCGGCTGCGCCAAAATGTTGTGGTATCCTACCGGCTGCGCCAAAATGTTGTGGTTACCTCCTGGAAATGATGATCCTCCCAAAGAAAAGACCGGAATGCCTTCTAGTGTTCTTTATTTTTCCTCTCAACTATGCAGCGGCAGTCTACGCGATATCGGCTCACAAACAGAACTCTACTTTTAAACATTAAATCATTTTTACTTAAGCTCGCCGACGTAGCCGTCGGCGAAACTAAAGTGGACCGGTATGTCGCAATTCCACTATTTTGCAATATTAAATTCTTAATATTAATATTTGCCAATATTAACGTCGGCAGAATTAAATTGGGAACGATTTAATTCTTCCGCGTTTGCTCTTTGCTTTTTATTTTAGCTAATTTTATTTATTCGGAAAGCTTCTTGGCTTGAGCTCGAGAAAAGCTATTTGGTGGCAATTAGCTTCCACACTTGCTACCATGCTGACGGTGCTGGTTACTATCTTGGCTTTCCAGAGCTTTGCCCGGAGTTTATAATTAGCTTCCACACTTGCTACCATGCAGAGTGCTGGTTGCTAGCTTGGCTTTCGAGCTTCCCAAAACAAAATGCTTGGCTTGCACTAAAAGCTGAACTTGACCTTGACTCACTAACTGAGTTATTAACAAGTGCCAATGTTCTCGCCTTGATAGTGTGAATGCGACATACAACAATTCATTTTGGCCCACTAAAGGAACTTCGGCGGTTGAGTCAGTCTTCAGTGTCGAGTGATTCTTTTGAAAGCTCAGGCACTAGTGAACCTGATAAATACAAAGTTGTACCTGAATTGGGTCAAATACGGCCCGTTTCTCCCCAATACGTCGCTTTTTCCAGTGAAATCTTCTTTTCACAGGTATTTTATCACAGGTAAAACATCAAAAGATTGTAATAAAAATAATGATTCCTCATTAAAGGCTTCTCTTGTTCCTCGGGTTTACACTTTCTTCTTTGCTCAGGTTTTTTGTGTTCCAATTCTTGGCATTCATGTTTCTTTTTCTTTTTTTCTGCATGTCCTGTTTTTTGCCAACCATTTTGCGGGATCGCTTCAGTTTCCTCACTTTTTTGCTCACACTGTGATGCTCATTTTCTCACCTCGTATCGGGTTCACACGAACGCGTTCACTCTGTTGACGGTAATCACAACCTCGTTGTGTTGACTTGTCATTTGTTGTTATCTGGGGCGATCAAACATTCCGCAGAAAAAGAAAATCGGTTTCGGAGATAAATATTAACAAGAATATTCGAATATTGAGAACCGGTTCACGAGCGGTGAATTCTGAAATAACAATTTAACGATTTAAATGTTTATTAATTTCAAATTGTATTATGCAACTTTGCTCGTATTTGTGTTGTGTTATACAGGACAGCAGACCTGGACCTGATTAATTTTCCCAAACATCGTAAATTGCCTAATAATCGCATCCAATTCTCCTGTACCCGAATTTGTAATACCAGGATGAAGCCCTGGACGGTTAATGAGAAGAGAGCGGTTATCCCAGATCGATGCGATCACTCTGCTTGTTATCGACCAGCCATCGCGTGATTCACGACAAAAGCGCCAGCGAACAGCGGGGAAGGGAAGCTCTGTACACCCATTTAAATTGGGATCCTCTGAACCCGCGAACGTGTTATTCGAAGCCCAGCTCAGCGGTAACATTTCATGTTTTCAATTTCAGCATTTAATCAGTTTTGACAGCTTAATCACACGTTATGACGCGGCAGGCTGAGCAGACGATGAGTGTTGCTCGAGCTGCATAAACGTGTCGCACGAATTGCTGCCTCACACAAGAATTAAGAACAAATTTTAGGAGAGGAGAGATGGTTTTCGTAACCCATCTTTTCCTTTTTGAATTTTTTTCCATTGTTTGTGATAAATTTTACATGACGTCTTCTTGCTTGGATTTTGACGTATCAATTTCATTTTTGTATTTACAGAAATTCTCAGAAATTTGGGGGAAGGTATGAGTAAAAGTAAATGCACTAAAAAGGCGAAATGAAATATACATCTCGGTCTTTTTTGCTGATGGACGACTTTCTTCGCCTCTTTTGCTTCTTGCCTTTAACTCAGTAATTATTTGCATAGCAAAGAATGCACCGCGTGGCAGAAACTTCTCTGACTACGGCCATTATTTTGCTCAGCCATAATTTTGCTACAGACATCACTTGCAAGCTGGAGCACGTGGTGTGCTACAGTAGAATAGAAACAGTTTCAGAATAGAAACAGTTTCAGAAAAGAAAGAATATATTAAAATTAAGCGCGAATAACTTAATCCTATCCACGGTGCTGCTTGGATATCTTTAAGCAGCTGACGTCAGCACTTTGGCTGATTATGCATTTTTGAGAGTAGCAAGAAGAAAACAGAGTCACGAAAGGCAAAAGCACATTAGGAAAATTAGTGCTAAGAAGGCACAAAAGCCTGTGATGAAACAATGAAAGGAATTTTTTGCTGAAACGGATACTAACTGCAGAAAAAGGATTCCCGATCAAAGCGTCAAGCGGAGAGGGAGCGAGAGTACTCAGATATTTTTCAATCGAGGTTTTTTAAGAGTAGGTAATTATTAAGCTGCTTTTGCTAATTGGAAGGCAATAAATCACAAATACGCTACACGTTTGTGCTGAATGAATTCCTATTGAACTTCATATTTTCCTATTCAAAAGGCAATTTTTCAAGTCACGCCTTTCAGGCGCCTCATAAATAGCCAGCGGCAAACGATGGCGCGCGGTGCCTGCTGCGAGCGGCCCACCTCGACAGAAGACGCGGCGCTACCATTTGTTTTCATCAGCGTAAAATACGTAACGATTACATTAGAAGCGATGACGGGGTTAAGCGATGTAATTTCCACCCAGCGAGTTGATCACGATTCGCGTCAGAAATCCAGAAGGTAAATCGGCCGGATAACTTAGTTGCGTTGGCGCGGAAAAGCAGGATTGAGTCGTGGATTTAGAAGGGAAGGCAGATGATGAAGGAGGCCAGCGAGAACTTTTCTGCTATGAAAGGATGAGAGATGAGGTTACTACGAGCACTGTGTTGCCTGTTGTGGTGTTTGTTGTTGTGTTTAACCTTGTTGCGCGTGTCTCCTGCTCCCTGGTTTCCATGTGCTCCACATGCACCGGCGCCGGTGCGCTGACAACGCGAATATCCTGCTGAGCAGCGCGCATTTCTGTGCAGTAATCTGGATTTACTACAACAACAAGAAGAATACTATCAGCATCAGCACACGCCTGGAATTGAATCTCAAGATGCTGTAACTGATGTTGCTGTTGCTCCGAGAAGCTGATGATGATGCTGAATACGTCGGGTTGTGGGGGGCTGAGGGGACGCGAATAGTCAGGAGGCGTCTGCTGTCGTGCCTTACGTTTTCTATTATCCTCCTGCGTGTGGTCTGCCTCTCCTGATACTTTCATTTTCTGCTGTTTTCTTGACTTGAACTCCTTTCAGTTGGTGAATGATATTGAATCTCATTCTGACAGCTGCTAGCGAAAAAAATAACCATATGAATCCAAAGTTATCCAGCTGAGGGGATGTCAAACTCAATATGAGAATAAAGTCAAACAACTCAAAGCTTTATTTTTAATCGGGAATAAAAAATTCAGTCACGGGAATAAGAAATTCAGTTACGGGAGTAAAAATCGGGAATAAAAAGTTCAGTTGTTGATGTTTCAGACCTAAAAGAATTTTTTGCCTTCATGAGTATTGAAGTCCCTCCTCTCCCTCTCACATTTCAAAATATTCCGTGGAAAAATGAACCTTCCCACGTTCTTCTGCTTCTTCTCCTTAAAAAGTTCGTTTCACGCTCATTCAAATTGATTGCTGTCGTGTCGCATAATCTGGGAATAAATTAATAAATCTAAATTAATATCTATCTTTGCTTTTACGCCTGATTGAGCGCAAAAAAATCATATTTAACAGAGAAAAAATGCCGAAGTGTTATTTCACAACGTTACCGCGAAGCAATCAAAAGAAGCAGCGAGGTGTCACGCTTATCAGATTCCCGATGACAGCTGAAAGCTTTTGCGCTACTTTGGTGGCCGCATCCGCAAGCTACACATATTGAGGAGCCCTACGTTTGGGGACTCAAAATCCCAATCGCAGATCTTTTCCTTTCTCATTCTGAGATGTGAAATATTTTAAGATATTTGATATACGACGACTTTCGTATTAGGAGCGAATATTTGGATTGTTCGGTTATTAGAGATCTAATATTGAGTGCTACAAATATTTACTGATGGTCACATTATTATTAATTTAAGTCTGATTTTGGAAGCAATGACCTCAGCACCAATTTAACATGATAAGACAAAGAATACCAAATTTACCCACAATTGCATTCAGAGAGACGCCCTAATATGCAATAACAGATTTATTTGCAGCACATTTAACACGGAATTGTTTTCGTAACGCAATTATTTCTAACTTTTTATATTGCTTTCTTTCCTCCAAACTATTCATGTAATCTTCATCCTGCATTTTTTAAATCAAATTTCTTTATATTTTGGATTTCAGAATACGACGAATGTCATTGGTTATCCTAAAATCGGTTTCTACAAAACTCATTATTAAAACGCATCAATAATGACGCATTTTCCCTCCTCACTGACGTTTTTGGAAAATCCTTCAAGACACTGCAATCATTTGTGGCGGTTTAAGTTTGAAGAGCTCTTTTCCATCTCATAGTTCGGCATTTTGTGTATCATTTGACTTTTCCATTTTTGATTTTTTTGCTCATTGATGCTGAATACTTCACCAGTATATAATTTCATCGTTATACAATACTAAATTTGTCCACGCTTTAAAATATTATGAATTTTTTCATAAATTTTTGCTGTTGCATATTTTTAGGCGCCAGAAGGTACATAATTTCGAAAGCATATTTTCAGGCGCCAGGCTCTCTTTCCCTCTCTCTCTCTCTCTCTCTCTCTCTCTCTCTCTCTATCTCTCTCTTTCATCCTCAGTTCATCGTCCACACGATAACATTAAAAAATAAATATTAATTTAGTGTTAACACGTTTTAAGGAACGTTCTGAACTCAAAGCACAGATACGTCAAAAAAACGCCACGAATCTGCAGGCGTCCCACTGTGAGGCGAGTGTGACCAAAATTGATAAGAATGAGGAATTCGGTTACTCTGTGCTATATAAAACCTAAAAATCTAACATAAGTAAAATTCATTTTTTTTGGCAAATAAATTAAAGCAACTTAAAGCAAATTATCATTATTTTTTAAATGTGTGTTTGCGCAACATCGGCTAGTTTTTATTTATTGAAACTCAGAAACTCAAACGTAAGTCTTCAGTTGGTTTAAGAATATTTAAGAATATACTAACACAGAATACAGCTTCCTTTCCCATTTTTTTTAAAATTTAATTAAAATTTTAGTACTAAATAATATCATTATGTAAAATAACAACGCATTTCTACTACTTTTGTCCAGTTTCTGTATACCGACGTCCCAGGGTACGCCAATCGTGAGCTCTGAATGTGTGTGTGTCGGCTGGTAGCAGAGGGACTTCTTAGTTCACCTCATAACTCTACTAAATTCGAAAACTTTAGCATTTTCACACAGGCGTCGAGATTATGGAGGAGATGCACGTTTTAATTTAATGCTGGCAACACTGCAAGCTTCTAAGAGCTTTTAATTTGCACGTAGCATTTTAATTAAAAAACGGCCCGCTGGAGAGCAGCTGCAGCAGCAGAAAATGGAACGAAATACTTGACTGCACTTATGTAATTCTTAACTTACTTGTTGCGTTAGTACGAAAAAGTGTACGTTTTTAGTTTTGAGTGTACCGAACAAGTTTTGAGGCAAAAAAGTAAGTTTTCTTGCACAAAAAATTAGACATTTTCTCGGAGTAGTTTTTGAGAATTTGAGAGTTTGAGAGAATTTTAGAATTATTCACTTTCGATGTAATTTCAGCGATAACCGTTGAACGGTAACAAATGAGCGCCCTCTGAACTCGATCGAAAGAAAAATTCGTGTACCGCAAAATTCAGATTTTTTAGTACCCAGTAATCATTTATTTTGTTTTTTTTTCTATTTTTCTGAAAATCGTTTTTCAACCCATTTCAACGAAACTTATCAGCTGCTTGGATATAACTGAGTCTAGGAATGGCAGCGGCAATCTTTGTGTGAAGTCAGTCACGCCGTCGATTTGGTTCATTTGGTTCATGCAAGCAAATTACTGATGGATCACACGAAATGCAAACCTATCGTGCCGGTGAAACTAAAATTAACAATGCAGGCAAAGGAATCATTAAGAGTTCTTCAAGAAAAACGTTTAAGAACGCGGTTACGGAATACGATCGCCGAATAGTTCAGCTTCGCTGGTTGTGCTGAAGTTTGAATTCCTCGCTGTCGCTCTCGTTTCGGAGGTTGAATAATTCGGGAGAGAAGACTAATTTTTTAATCGATTTTTTTTTCTTTTCAACAAATTCTTCGAAGATAAAATTAATTTATAATTTTTTCCATTATTGTATAAAATATTTAAGTATTTTCATTTGTCACTTGCAACGCCAAATACGATTAAATTGATTGCAGAATGATTTTCAGTATCTAAGAACGCGAGCAGCTTGAACTTCACTGCAACTATTTTGTACTCGTATTCGAATTCAGTTGCAGCTGCGACCGCTGGTGGTGTTGGTGGCGTTGCTGGCGCTGCCACAGCTGCAGTTAAGCGCCTGCAAAATGTCATCCATCAATTCTATTGGCAACGCGGCAGCAATTGAGAGCGCTCAACTGAGAGCGAGAGGCCCGTTGTTAGTCGAAGCAGTAGACAACAACAGCAGTAACAACAAGAACAAGAACAACAACAACAACAACCACAACAACAGCCGGAGCCGTTACAAATACTGCGCACTCACCCACCTTTTTTTTCATTGTTCTGACAGTTAAATTCTAACGGCGGCCAGCGTAATATTTCATTGCTGCTTTTGTTGTGTTTGCTGCCGCTTGGGTTCTTGCTGTTGCTGTTGCTGTTATTGTTGCTGTTGCTGTTGCTGTTGCCGCAGTAATTCTGTTTTCTTGTACTACTGCAAATACAAATACAAGAATATTTGCATGCAACGCGCTGTTCACAGAGACGATTTAAATTGGCGGTAACTTTTTTGTATGCATTTCACTGACTCAAGCATTTGACGTTTTGCTGTTTTTACATTTTTTTTAGTCTTTTGTGCGAAGTCAGTTTTGATGATTTTGTGGAAATTTGTGGCCATTTCTCAACTCCCATCCTGCTACCCCACGGACGCTTTTGATGAATTTTACAAATTGAAAAACCGATTGCGAGAGGGATGAAATATTCCTGGAAGTCATTACAAAATCATCCACCGTCAAAATAAGCTGAAACTTAAATTTAAGCTGAAACTTTTGTGATGCTTTTGAATGCTTAAAAAGCACTTGAAAAACACTTAAAAGAGCTTCGAAAAATGGTTGAAATGTTGCTTGTCTTTTGCTATATTGATTTTTTATTTATTTGTGACTTTTTATTCTCCCGTTATTGTATTCTATTTATTTTAATATTCTTCTCTTCCTTACGGTTCGTTTTTTCGTCCTGTTGTTGTCTTTACTGACAGACATTCGCAATTATTGTTGCTGTTGCTGTCACTATTAAAATTCTCCTGTTTTACTTTATCCAGAGAGCGATGCTATTGTTGTTGTTGCTATTGCTGTTATTGCTGTTATTGCTGTTGTTGCCTGTGCTATTTTCTGCAATGACACTTCAATTATTGCAGCCACTTCTCACTTTGTAGGCACTTCTCGCTGCTTCGTTGTTTGCTCTTTCTCTCTCTCTCACACTCACTCCTCCCGCGCCACTCTCATCGAAACCATTTTTCACACCGTCAGTAACACGCGTCTTCTTGACACTTTCAACTGTCTGCAGAAAAGAAATGGTCAACACCAATACAATGCCAAAGTTTATAGTTGTATTTGAACTTATTATTATTTTTCCCCATTCTCGCTTTTTTGTTTGGTAATCCTGGCTGTTGCTGGTGCGAAGGAAAGCTTCGAAGTTTTAACTTTAAAAAATACATCCTCTCACGAACACACCAAGACACACTTCTCCCAATTTTCCATTCTCTCAGCAGCTTTGATCGCTGGAGATGAAACGATGACCCTCCGCAAGAGAGAGAGTTTCTCACTGCATTAACTCGCGTTTATCATGCCGTATGTGTGATATTAATATAATTTATACAATTCACTTTAATTTAGTTAAATGTGGGGGTCAGAAATATTTAACACCATTTATAGCAAAAATTCAAATTTAGTTGCCATCATTAGCTATGTTAAAATCTGTCTTACAGCACAGGTAACCACAACAAAAATGAGGCTACCAACACTGAAACACTCATCATGGAATTTACAATGTATTTAATTAACAGCGTTGCCAACTTCTCTGCAAAAAAAGACAGAGAGGAAAAGCAAATAAATTAAATCATTTTAATATCTAATCTAATTAAAACTTCGCGTTCAGCATAATCGTGCATACAATCGTAAGAGTTGCTAAATTTTACATTTGTTGCATTTCGCAATTTCATACTTTGGCATTTAATATGCAGCAGTAATTCTCGGTGTGTAGGCAAACGAGATGAACAGTTAAACTAAGTTAGACGATTACCGTTGAAATATTCTGTATGTTCCATTATTTCGTTGTCATTTCATATTAATAGAAGAAATCTAATTATTAAAATAACATTTTGCACTGAGTTTATGAAATCACAATTAGCTAATCTGCGTTGAAAGTCGACACAACAATTACGAATTTTTAAAATATAATTTCGTAGGTTTTGTTTAAATGTTTACATTTAACTTTAAATTTAAATTAGTTTTATAATTAAACGAAAATAACAAAATAGTCTTAATTTTTAATTTTATTCAATGTATCTGCAAGAATTAAATTGTGATATTATTGTAAATTTTGACATCAAATAAATTTGCAAGTTAAACTGCCATTAAACAAAAACCAAGCTCGCGAAAACTATTTTTATTGATAATTATAAGTGAAAAAAAGTAATAATTCTGCATTTAAGTAAACATCATCAATCTTGTGTTGGAAGTCATAACGAAATGTCAATCAATCATTCGGCGCCGTCTGCAGAAGCACACTGAGAATTGGCTAGCTGACAAACTGGCTAACTAACTGGCTAACCGACTGGCTAACCGACTGGCTAACCGACTGACTCACTGACTGGCAGTGATTGAGTGACTGACCAAAACTGACCGAGTCTGAGCGAGCGACGGTTCGACTGCCTGACGCGTGTCCGCCGGACTCTGATATTTCAAGCGAGCGACTGGCTACAAAAAATTGGCACTGATGGAATGCAGTGGAGCCACGAGGCGCCGCGGCCTTGACTGGCAAACGACATCCAGTGGAAGCTGTTGGTGTTGACAAGGCAGCGTTTTATGTAAAAGTTGGTGCTGACAAATTAACTACCAACAACAGAAAGGACGTTGCTAATTACGCGGATGAATGGATCCACAAATCACGTGGCCGCCCTCCTCCGCGTGTGACGGACGTGTCATTAGTGTTTACCGTGAATATGATGTAAAAAAGGTATCATTTGTCCGACAAGTCTAACGTTAAAAACGTTTTTGGAATTAACTCGCGAAATAACATATTTATTTTAAAATTACTCGGAGTAGAGAATAAATAACTTAATCAGTAGGTAAAGACGAAGTTTTTGCTGACTTGTTATTAGGCAGCCAAGAGGGTATCATAAATACAGGAAATATTAAACTAAAATCACGAGTCGTGCCAAGCAAAACTTCTATGAAAACAAACAATGAAAGTAACAAATAGAGTGTCGTTCCACTCAGTCCTGGCCATCCAGAAATTTCCATTATTTTTTGAGAGAACAATGTTGCTCAACAACAACAGCAAAACGCTGGGTTTTGCAACGTGTTGTTCTAATTGTTAGTCTGGCATCATTCATCATTCAACGAAACGTCGGACTGCATTTCAGTTTTTCTACCAATTTTCAATTCCCTGTCTCTAGTTTGCGCCTGGTTGAAATTATTTTTTGGTCTATTTTTGGCATACAGAATATGCAATTAATTTCTTTTCGCTCCTACAGCTGCAATCAATTCGACTGCAGCTTCGGGTCGGTCTTCCCAATCAGCCAGATTGAGTGGGGTACCCAGCTGGTTCGAAGTTAGATTTATAAATCTTGATAATATGGTTCATCCACGCCTAATTTAAAGCTACCTTCAGTTGGATTAGCAGGATCAGCACCTTTTTTCGACAACTTTTAACATACAACGTGTTTTTTGTCCATTACAAATTTTATTCAAACGTAAGAAAGTCCAACTGTCCTCAGAAACCGATAGTTTAGAATATTAGATATGCAACCATTTAATTTTTCCAATAACTTCCACGTTAACTATTTCATTATTTCGCATTTTTCTCTTCCTTTCTCTTTGCAACTAGACTTCGCAGTAAAAACTACTTTTTGAGCTGATTGAAGTCTATTGAGGGACAATGAAGCCTCTGTGAATTTCAAAATGGGCCAAAAGAATAAATTTCCTGGGTTACTTTTTTGTATTTTTCCCCCACCTCCTTCTTGCATCGCAAGCGGGTTTAGTGTTCGTGTTTGACACATCCTTGAATTAGAAACGCACATCCTTGAATTAGAAACACGAAGCAGGTTCCATTAACGTTCGAAAACAACTCGATCCTTGCGTTGTAGCTTTAAATGACATAGAAAACGACGTTTATAGCGAAGGACAGAGAAAAGTACGTGAAGAATAGAGAGAAATTGCGACGGGGAGAAGAAAGTGGAGCGCAACACGAGGCAAAATTATTGTTCGGCAAGATTTTTCCTTGCTTTCGACATCCGTTGTCTTCAACATTCCAGGTCAAGGTAAATTTTACTTGCAAGCAAACTCATCTCTCGGGCGATTTCTTGGGCATCTTTAGAACCTTGGAATGGCGATGAATAATTTCCACTTGAATGATTTATATCTGTTCTTCTGTCAAACTATCGGCTTTAGCAATCACTCACGAAAACTTGACTTTATTTCGAAAATGAGTTCTGGGTGAAATGAGTATTAAATAATTTTACTCGAATACTTGCAATAATCCAGATTCTAGAAGACTCGAAGGCTTATAGTTGCGGTTTATAAAATCTTACAAATTTCTAGCAATCAATACAAAACCTGCATTTTAGCTGTCTAGCGAATTCGTCAAAGAAAAGATTTTCATCGAAGTCCGGTGTGTGTTTTGTGTGTGAAAGTGGACTGGTTTTGACTTGTGAATTTCGCTTGACAGCTCTTTTTAATCACACTTTTCAATGCAACTCGGCAACTCGGTTAAATGCACTTAAAATTAAAATTACCTCATTAAAAGTGCAAGTCGGTGCTAATATTTCCAACCCATAATGTGCAGCAACAACATATTTTCAACTATTCAGGGTACCTAATTAAAATTCTAACGGCCTTGCGGTGCAGTGTAAAAAGCTGCATTATAATTTTTTCCGTTGACAGTAGTTAATAAAATGCCAACATTAGTTGCTGCCATTGCTCATCATGCGGCCTCAACTCCTCGCGAACCCAAATTAACTTTACATCGTGTTGCCACTTTAGTTGCCTTAAATTATGCATGAGTTGACCTCTTAGCTGAGGTTCGTGCTGAAAAATCGATGAGTTCGGGTGCGGGTTTTCTGAAATTCACTTCATAAATGTAAACATGCAACGAGGCCGCAAAAAGGATCATCTAAAAAGACTGAATAGAAGGTTTAGTGAATTTTCCTCCAGAATTCAGCAACGATCTGAATATTGAATCCTCTTGTGGATTCTATCACATCTTTCAAGTGGCCACCAGACTTCTTGCTTGGCAGCGTTTGGCCAAAACCGTTTAAATTTAATTTTCCACTTGAACAACTGGAAATTGCAGCAGCATACAATGAACGCTGCAGCGACAACAGCCAACTATTATTAAAATTAATTAATGACCAACGCACGTTCTTCGTTGCTGCCCGACTACACCGGCCAACCTGCTTTCACGCCTCTTGCAAATGTTAGTCTTTGTCGCACCTTCGAAAGCACAAACAATTTCACACTTTGTTAGAGTTGCTGTTGCAGTTATTGTTGCTGATCTTATTTGTTAATGCTAAACGTGCCTTCTCAGACGTGGTAAGGCTGTTACCAGTTTACTTATTTGCATTTGAGGTAATTTTTTTACATAAATAATGTTCGCTACGCAGAAAACAAAATTCTGTGAAATTGAAAATTGTCATTATTTTTTCCCCATAATTTGTATGATTTTCTGTCATTTCGGGTTATTTATTTATTTATTCAATAAATTCCGCAATAATACGAATTTTAAATTCATAACTTTTCACCTGAAGACAAATAAATTAAAAGCGCTTTTATTTTTCAAAAAAATTAAAAAATTAAATTAAAAAGTAATGATCGCAGCTTACAATGAATTTGGCAATTCAAAATCGCTAGGAAAATCTCGCCCCGTTTTCCAATAGATATCATAGTCGATAATCGCCAAACATGTGCGCCACGCAATTCTGTGGCACCGAAAATGTCGACAACGGCACTAAATCGAGCAAGTAATGTTAGCACATTGAAATTAAAAGCAAAACCAGCACGAAAGCCGATAGAAACAACCAAGCGAACTGCAAAAGCAGCTGCAACAACTGTGTCGAGTGGTTGGCTTAAATTTAGCCGGCGACAACCAGACAAATTGCGGCGCTTGCGTACTTTAATGCTGCGTTTAGTTTAAGTAGAAAATAATCGACCTGCAGAGGCAATACTGCTGCCAAAGCCGGAGCCGAAAGTGGATGTCGACGCCGATGCTGATCGAGATGCGATTGTGCGTCCAGCTGGGTTGGAGTTTCATTAGACGCCTCGTTGAGCTTCCCATTTGTGTTCCTGGCGGAATCTGCAGTCTGCAGTGTTGCCATACTCGTGGTGGTGGGTCTGCAGTGTTGCCATCCTCGTGGTGGTGGGTCTGCAGTGGGCGGTGGATGGTGGACCGAATCCAGCTCTCCCCGGCCTGCAAAGACTTTTATTCTTGTGAGTTCAATTTGCCGGAAAATCTCTAATTTAAGCCACGAGCCATTAATCTGTCGCCGCAAAACCCCTTCACTACTTACTGAGCAGCAGCACTCCACGTTGTCTAGAACATGTGAGGTCAACAGTAAAGTGGGCCAAGCGTCGCTGCTGGTGGTTGATGCTCCAAAATGACCAGCCAACAGGCTAAAATTAAAGCGACTGCTTGCTGCCTTCAATTAAATTGTGCTGCTTGATCAGGTGACTTTGCGTGTTGCAAGAGATTTACGACGAAGAATGTAAAATATGCTGGCTGTAAACAAAGAACTTTTAAGTATATTGGAACCACAGTTTCCGAAATGTTTTTACGCTTTCCAATAAAAAATGTAGTTGTAAGTTGTTCATTTAATATTTAAATTAATGGAACTTTAATGAACATTGAAAGCTGATATTTATAACATTTACCAACAATTTGTTGAACCCGACAAGTTGTTCTTGTTGACGGTTAAAAAGTTCTAGCAAGGCAAGTGTTAACATCTTTCGCGTCTCCTTCCTTATTTCTGTCCAAATCTTCTGATGCAACGAAAATGTTTGGCTCGTTAGCGATCAACGTCAAGGGTTTCTGCAAAGAATATTGGCAGCAACTGCAAAAGGCTGCTGAGGATTCTCACACCCCGTAAGTTTCTTTTCTGTCATTTGACAGTATTTCTGAGAATTAATTCTGCACACACGAGATTTTTGAAAGCACAACTTTTTAGTATGATAGTTTTGCAAATACAATTAAAAAGTTTTCCTTCTGAAATTTCCACTGTTAAATGTAATAATAGCAAAAAATGTGTCTGGATTTGACTTCTGATGAAATAAATTCCAAATTTGACAAATCTTTCAGACTTGGAAACTTCTTTGTAGAGAACGAATATTTTAGTTGTGTTATTTTTGCTGTGTTGACTTGAAGCAAACTGCTTGAAGTTGTTTTCCACTTTTCACTCACCGAAAACAGTTCAAAAATAAACTTTTGGTAAAAATATTGTACAATTCTGTTAAATATTTAATTATTTCGCACGCATCGTTTCTGCAAAAATTTCATTGAAATGTTTTTGCTTTGCACAAAGTTTTGCAACATTCTGATGGTCGTTAATAAATATTTCACCTCAGTTATTAAATTATAATAAAAGGTTTCACCCTCTGATAAAAATCCAACCAGCGAAAACTTTTATTTCAAAACTCTGGAAGTCAGAAATCAGCGTAATTAAAATAAAAAAATTTGCGATTTTATTGTAGAAAGTTTTTATTATCAACTTTATGCTTTACTTCAACGCGATGAATTAAAAAAAACAATTGAAACCTAAATTTAAATTTAAGGAATGCAATCCTCGCACGCGAAACGTAGTCGTCGCACGCATGCACGCGTTCAGCTAACGAAATGATTTGGCATTTCTTGGCGAAATTATTATGTTTTAATATTTAGTCATATTTTAAAATTCATGTTTTCGCTTAACGACTCCCAGTTAAAGACTTAAAAATCTTCAAAAGCGCAAACACATGGAAAGAACACATGGAATTACAGCGAAGATCATCCTGATCATCCGTGTGTGGTTTGGCAATAAAGTGCCTTTCAACATGTGGCAATGCGATGCCATAATTTGTTTATAATCACCACTCATTGCGAGCGCCGTCTCATCACCAACTTATATACAATAATTTAATATGCATACACTCGGAGAAAAGCATACATAAACTCAAAGAAAACGCTTTTTAGGCGTTACCATCTTTCTAACTTCAAATATCATTTATTATTTTCTTATTAAGTGACTTTGTATTAAACGTTAATTGATATTTCAGCGAGTCAAGTGAATGAAATAAATAATACACGAGAATTGTTCTCCCTCGACTTTTAACTTGAGTGTAGACTGCTGTCAAATCTGTCAGTTTGACATTCGATGATACGTCGTGCTTTTCTGTGGCATGCCATCCATTTTACGTTTATCGTTTCGTTGTGCGCTGCCACTGACGCATGGATGCTGCATAAATCATCTGCTGCCAGGGATGCATCATTTGACTGAATTAAAAGTCATCAACTTCGCAATCATGCGTAAAAGTTGCGTAGCTCTGACTGCCAACTTCTTGACTGCGGTGTTTGGCAAGCAGAGCCTTCTTCTCCGTCTTCTTGACTGCGGTACTTGACGAGCAGACCCTTTTTTAAATTTTCTCAAAAGTGCGCTTGTTGCTGCTCCTGCTTCTCGAAATTGCATGCAGTCATAAAAATTAAAAGGAAATTTTAACTTAGTTATTTGTTTAACAATACTAAAGGCAACAACATTTTTATATTTCTTTCCTGTCACTCAATGTGGTTTTTCTCCTTACTTTTGTTGCTGTGTTATTTACGAGAGCGTCTCCCGCTTTAACGATGGCAAGCAACTCGAGACCGTGTAATGAAGATGAATCAGCGATGGTGTTGAAACAGAGGGCGATGGTGTTGAAACAGAGGGCGATGGTGGCTTTTTTAAATGTGCTCGTAATTATGGTCGAGACTTTGTATTCCTTTACTTCAAAAGCTGTACTTCTCTCTTAGCTGTAGCAAATTTGTATTTTATTTCATTTGCAATCAATTCCTTAACCCACATCCGCCACTTCTTTAAATTTCAGTTCATTTTTATTATCTATATCAAAAATTTATTAGAATTGCCTTTTTAGTGCGTGTACTCGTAGTTCAAAGGGAGAAAACAAAAATTCCGTGTGAATGTTGAATAGAAGGTGGCTCACAAGTGGCTTCATTCGAAAATTCTAGAACTTTTCGAGAGTAAAATGCCACTGAAAGAAATGAGGTATAGAGATCCGCGCCGAAGAAGAGTTCCCAACCCTAAATCTATATTTGCAAGAAATGAAAATAAGCAATATTTATTCAAGTTTAAAGATGGCAATAAAACCCTCTTTCTGGAAAACTCCTTCCCCGCGATTTAAAAACCGCATCGATTACAGTAAAATAAATAAGAATACAGTTACTCATACACGCAGAAATGGAATTCGTACGTCTGTAGCTTGCGAGCGTGTGGCTTCTGCCATCTGTACGACTTTCACCGTCGTACCACAGTGCGTGCAACCGCAGACCACACAAACCACAAAGAAAATAAAAGTGGCCTCCTTCGATCTCTCCATAACTGGGTCGTTAAGAGTTGCCAGTGGTGGCCATTCATCTACGTGATGGCAACACAGCGGTGGCGGTAGGAGCATCCATCGCTGTGCCAGGACCCGACCGCAGTCGGTCACGCTGCTTATTTATTTAACAAATCGGTCAATTCAACACACACCGCGGGATATCCTTTCGGCAAACGTGTGGCTTCAATGTATCTTTATTTTCATGGAAAACAGAAAACGACGGTAAAAAATGTTTTATTTTAACTTGTATAGTTTTTAAGAATTCACGTATGCGAATGTTAACTCGTACGCTGTTTCGGTATGTTAATTTATGACTTTAATTTAATTAATTTTATAAGAAACCCTCGTTTTTGCCTTCAACGAAGACTGATAGCTCTCAAATCATCGATTTCAAAACGAAACTTTATGAAATTAAAGCTTCTTTCTACTTTAGATTACAAGGCAGACAGCACAGAGGGACCTTTGAACTTCATCGATTATTGGAGGCTTTTATCGCCACTGAGACTTGCTTTTTGAAAATAAAAATATTTCCCTCATCATTGAAACCTTAAAAAAATACACTTTCTATATTCCCAATTTCTTCATTATTGCAAAACATATATAATGAATAATATACGGCTATTATTTGAATGGATATAATATGCGCAACTCGTTCAAACTTTTGAAATTTTCGCTCCATGAGTAATTTCATTTAAACTTAGTTCAGACAGCGTCAGCCAAGGAATGCTTTTTGGTTTTGGCCTTCAAGGCTTCCATCATGGAACACAAGAATACCGTCAAGTGAAATCCGCTACGATGCGAAGCCGCAGACACATTCACAACCTGACACAATGTGTTTTGAGCGTGCATGAGAGGGCAGGAATATCTACGTCCTGCCTTTCATTTATAATGTACAATTATGGCGCACAAAATGCACAGCGCAGCCAACCTGAGCAACAGCATCCTGCGAGCACGTACAACAACAATTATTCATACAGAACTGTGGACATACAATCCCACGTATCCTTACAACTCCTTACAGCCACACACTGAAACTGACATCCTCACAGGCAACCATGGAGACTCTGCTACAGCATGTAGCTCGGAAACTCCCCCGCCGGTTGCTTTATAATGCACTTTGTAGCGATTGTGAGTAATGGACACAACTTCGTCCAAATTGTCACAACATGTTTTGGTCAGAACACTCCTGCACAGCCTGCCACGTCCCAGAAAAGTTTGGTAGATGCTACGGGAAGCATACACGCATGAAAACCCACGAACGACATAAACGTTTCTTAAAATTTTCACTTCTAAATTTGTGGTTTTAAATTTGAAGTTATTACATACATTTTTGAATGGCGTTTTCTGAAGTTTTAAATAGATTTCATTTAACCGAACTCTATGATATTCTATTAAATTATTTGGACCGTGAGCATCTCGCATTCTGTCCTCCAGCCACGACAACTGCGATATCCAGACTGGACAGTCCAGCAGTCCGAGATCAGAAACCTTCACAGTTGTTTGGTAACTCTTTCCCGAATTTGATTTGAATACTCAGATGACATGGATACACAGTCGATGCTGTAGCATCCGCAATAATTCAGAGTTGTTGATGCAACATTAAATACAAAATTTGTTGCCTTTATAATTGTAGAGTCGGACTCTACAAACAGCATTTGTCAGTTCTTTTCCGCTTTACTTTACACCTCCTCTACATCTCTGTTTTTAAATTCATTTATGTGTGTCTCTTGAGCAGCTCATTCGTTCAAGTCGCAGACTCAATAGCGAGTCCTGCACGGCGAAATTCGATGGAGGGATAACACAGCCTCGAGTGGTAATAAACTGCAAAAGCTTAGCTTCAACCACGCCCACCGCACCAGTCCACACTCTACTAATGACGATTTAAATATCGATAAAATTTAATATATTCATGCTAAGATGTGGCAACCGTCATCACCACCAGCAACAACAACAACAGCGACAAGTGCCAGCCAATTATGTCGGCTGCTGCTTTGAAGATCTTGCAGTGCAAGACGCTCGCGAGCTGTTCGATCTCATTGAGCTCGTAAATTGTTCGAAATCACTGTGTTCTCTAGACACGTAGATACACACGTAAACAGATCTACAATATAAGACTCGTGTATCCTCCAGCAATCGTAATAATCCTCTGAAAGCTATAAGTGATCAATACGATCAAATTGGCTTTGACGGCGTTGGCGATAAAAAACCGGCCCAGCAACAGGTAGCTTTTGAATCCACACATGGCTTGCAGCAGCCAATGCAGCAGACTTGCTGCTTAAGTGCGAGATGTCGTCGTCACCTCAGACTGCTTTTCAACCAAGCGGAAAAAAGAAAGTCCAGCCAAAATTTCTCTGCTAATCTAGTTATTCCAAAAACCACATTGCAAGCACTGTTGTGATTTTATTTGAAGATAATTCCTTAATAATTATTTTTTTCTCACATATTGACACATACACTTCAAGAAAAGAGATTGAAAAAGTTCTTCCTAGTGGGTTGTCTTGCCTTATCTGAGCTGCTAGTAGTTGGCAGAGATTTTATCTGACTTATAAATTAGCAGATAATAATAGTGTTCGTACTGGAGTTCTTGTTATTATTTGTGCCGCTTGACAATAAATTAGCAACTTCACGACCGTTTAGTAATTTTATTGTCAAATTGTTGTTTATTACCTGGTTGCTCTTATAATATATTTTATCATAGCTAGGATGCTGGATTTTTTCGCAGTTCTTTTGGAAATCAAAACTTTTGAAGGCTGATTCAGTTTTTGAAATTTTTTTAATTATAAAACAAATTTTATTTACATCAAAATTTTAGTAAAAGAGATTTACTGGCCTTTACAAACCTGATGTTCGTTGTTGCAAACATTTTTTATTTAGAAACGAATCTTTAATCACATTTTGTCGTTAAAGCCCGTCCTGACTTCCAAACAATTTTCTGCCGAAGCATATTTTCTTAGTGAAGAAGCACATCTCCGCAATGAAGCGCAATTTGCTTCGTAATTAAACACACGTTCGCAATGAAGCATATTTTCTCAACAAAGCATATTTTCTCAACGAAGCATATTTTCTCAACGAAGCACTTTTTCAAGCCAGCCTAGAATTTACATGTACACGATAAAAGTCGTCGGGTTTTCGCACTCACACGAGCGATCCTTCGTATCAAGTGCGGTCAGTCGACGTCCAGACTTTGGTCCAGACCTCAAGCAAGCTAGTTTGCACCTCGCTATTTTATGATTGCAGTGAGTAAAATTGTTTCTAAGGGGAATGGGAATGTATTTTTTCTTTGAAATTTTTTCGGGCGAACTGCAATGCATGATTTGCAATCGATATTATATTATATTATTGAAAAATAGCTCACTTTTTACTTCATTTGCGCATTATCTAAAATGGCGTTGAAGCTCAGTAATCACTTAATAAAAAAAAGAACGAAATTGTTAGCCATTTCTTACGCGCCACGTGTGTACTTAAATTACTTCAATTACAATTTCCGTCTACTGGACTGTCAAGAATGGCTTAAGCGAAACTCCTTCAATGACTCACGCACAGCAAGGCAGTCAACGAAAGTGAGACTGAGAAACACGTGCATTCTTGCTTTTCCAGCGTCAGTCACACCTCCGCAGTCATACCGCCGCCCGGCTACAATGAAAAATAATTGCAGTCGCTATAAATTGACGTATTACGTGCACCTGGGACCAATAAAAACGGATCCTTAATTAATTTTGTCCCGTTGGTTGCAGTTGAGTCGTAGATGGCTGCAGAGTCATAGCTTCACTTTTTAACTTCACAATCAATTATCGTAGTTATGAGCAACATGAAAGCCAAATGTAATTTTTGCACCAAAATTATTGCCTATAGCGGAGGTGGTCCCTCGAACGCATTTATTATCGAAAACTGTTACGGCACACAAAAACGCAGCATGTTATTTGGCAGTTATCGCTCATGTCCTGAATAAAAGAACTGAATTTCAATCATGAATGTTAGAATGCCATCAGTACTCCCAGCATACTGTTGAAAACTTAAGCTAAGAAAACTCCTCAATAAAAAATCTGCATATCCGTCCGATGTACGTCTGTTTTTACCTCTTTGTTGTCATTAATCAGCCTACACTAGAGACCCATTAATTCCCCTCATTACTTCCTTTTAAACCCATTTGTCCACAGCATTTCGTCGCTTCTATTTGCTGATTGCTTTACAGTTCTTCCATTGATGACCATCTATTGTTGTCTCTGATCTTCAAATGCGCCATAATGGGGTCAATTAGACGGCAGCCACCTTCTGCTAAAAGTACTCTCGTCCACTTTGCAAATCCTGTTAAGCACCCGTAATCATTTTGATCCAACTGATGTAAGCTACTTTCACTCCAGTTCTGTGTACATCTGATGTTCGCTTCGAAACATGGGTTTTCATACATTTAATGATTTCCCTGAAGACCACGTGAAAAGAGGTGCAGGAAATTGACGACTACTATTGTGGAATTTCCCAGGAAGAGTGTGCACAATGGATAATTAGACGATTGAGAGACGTTATACTTCCATCGAAAGTGCAGAGCTAAAATGTAGAATTATCTCATCACCAGATAGAGACGGCAAATAGGTTTTGTAGGTGAATATCTAATTCTCAAAGCAAGAAAACCGGATAAATGGTGGGATTTAAATTAGCTGTATTGTATTTTATTGAGATTCACTTATAAAAACAGCGAACAAATAATTAAAATGTGGTTACTTACAACCTCAGAAAATGAATGGGATGCAAATAAAAATACTGAACACGTTTTTCGAATTTACTGTTAGTTACTTTTTGTTGGTTTAGCACCCATTTTAGTTTTCTACGCTCTCCATATTTTTCGATCTATTTTGTGCGCTTTTTTCTTTTCCACACTTCGGTTTTTCGCACCGAATGCAATTTGTTTACATTCAAAATTTTTGTCACGTTTCGCATGTGGATTATATTTTCTTGTTCTTTCTGATTTTTTGTTGACTGATTGTGCTCTGATTTCCGCACTACGATTTGTTTGTAGATCAGGGAAGGCAATAACAAAATCGGCGATAAGTGGGTCTGGCAACACTGCTTTATTTTGACATTCAGCTTATAACGCGATGCAATAAAATGTTTGCTTATCTATTGACGTTTTTGCTTAACGTCTGTCAGAGAGAAAAAATGCAGGGAATTTTTACTCCGGTTTTCTGTCTCTTTTTTGCTTCCTATCTGATTTTCCGTCAGCATTTCAATTCAATTCATTTTGCAAACGACTGTGGGATTTTTTATTGCTGACGTGGTTGCTGAATTATGCACTGAATGACATCAGTTTTTGGCGATAGAATTTCCAACACCTTCTCGCACTCAAGACTGGATTTTGATGCGATCATTGCTTCCCTTACAGTGTTCTACTTTCCTTTATTCAATTTATTTTCCTATTATTTTAGTTTGCTCTATCTATTTAAGTCGATTTTTTACTTTCATTTAAGTCATTTTTTGCTTTCACAGCCCACACTGTCTGAAGTTCAGAAGGTTAACGAGAACTGATGCTCGTTGTTTTTAGCCGATAGCGCTCGGATGATAAATGAAGGCAACAACGAATTGCTGTGTTTTCGTTGCCTTGATTTTTGTGGCACCTTCATTGCTGCCGATGCTGCTGTTGTTGTGGTTGCAGTTGACGGCACCTTCAAGGGTGAAATGATATTCAGCTTGTGGCTTCAATAGCTGTCTGCAACCAACGAGTTGCTTCGAATCTACCCTCCAACAACACCGTGGCACACGATGGCAGTAACAAAACGATGCACGAACAGCAGCTACAATAGCTGGTGCAATCTTGTGACATGAAATTCAGCACCTTTGACTGCACCAGAACTCGTTCTGTGGAAGCGAAGGGCGTTTCTGTGCTACGCTTTTGTAGTTGTTGCTGCCGGCAACATAGTTATCTTCATATAATACAAATTGCATGTTATTTTTTTTATTGATCTTTCAATTCACGCACAAACGGGGAATAAAGAAAAAGGAAGCCTCAGGGACCACAAATTATTGTACCACGCGAGCTATTTTTGCACAATGTGGCGTCTAGAAAAAGCAGTATTAAGCGGTTCTTATTAAATCGAAAGTGAACAACAGCTCCACCAAAATTACAAGGATGCTGTAGCACCCCGCAAGAATAGCAGCAGCAGACGATTGATGACAAGAGTGTTGATTCGCTAGCAGCACAAATCAAATCAAATTAACATTTTCAACTTCTCTCCCACTTTTCACAACAAAAAGTCTGGATGGGTTTTCAGCGAACATTTTTTGCAGAAATTAATGAAAATTGTCTGCTGTGTTATAATTTGCAGCAGCGCTGGAAATGTCGACAACACTGCCAACGGCAACATTGATTGGCCCCGATTACCGATCTGGGAATACAGGAAATCCACAAAATATGGATTGTCCGGGGCCAACAATCCATCCGCTCAGGATTGTTGTTCGCAAGTATTGCATGACTGCAGCTGTGGGATTCTTGCATGTGTTAGTTTCGAAACGTAAATCAAACGTTCGCGTCCATCACGTGAAACTCGTGCATTTATTGTCCACCACATCAATCTGCTGCTATCACTGTTTTTAGCTTGTTTTTATTGTTGCTGCCGTGTTGAAAACTGTTGTTGAGTTAATTATTCTTCATTAAAATGTCGGCATATTTTCTGCCTGATTATTCGACGAATGCTGGTTGTTGCTTGTTGACGTCGTCGCTGTTATTGATGTTGAAATTGTCACATTTATCCTGCTGTCGCAAATACTTTTAATAATTCCCTCATCAGCGGAGTTGACACTGATTTGCAATTTAATTGTTCTGCGAGAAACAAAAGCGAAAATGTTGCGCGTAATTAAGTTTCATTGCACGGATGTAAAATTTGGCGAAAACAGATGAAAAATTCCTGATTAAAGTGTGGAATATAGACATTCTGTAAATCGAAATGAAGAACAAGCGCACATTTTCATTGCACGGTTTTAGGCGACTGTTGTGGCTACAGAAATCTCTAGAAGTTGGGAGGAAATATAGTTTCTTCATAGTTTCAGCAAGAACGGCCACCAATAATAAATGCGATTTCTTTGAACAGCAAGCCGTCAGCAACAAAATCAATGGCATTGACGTCGATTACAACCATCAAATAGCAGTAATACGACCAGCAGAAGCATCGATCACTGCTTGTCAATCGCCTTGTTCAACCATCAGCAAGTAGTACAGCAACAACGACAACAACATCGGCCTCAGACACAATTAACCTCGAGTCGTCGTGGCATGCAAGAATGTTGCACGCAGTGGGTGGCGACAGATACTCGCTGCACTCCACTTGCTGTGCAACCGCAGCACCGCCGCCGTTACAGCAGATTTATAATCCACCTCAATCGTCCTACCGTCCGCTACACGGTCCCCCAGCTGTATCCCAGTCCCGGGGGCTACGACTGCGGGGACCCATCATGAGCGTCTCGACTTGACGAGTTCAGTCAACCCAGTCAAGTGGAGTCGACTGGAGTCGCGGCGTATTACATCGAGTCGATTTATTGTAATCGTGCGCACCGCTGCGAATACGTGGGGCCACGTTTTTCTAGCCGCCACTGGTGCTGCCAGTCTGCACGCCAGCTTTTCCAATATCTGTTGTGCTTTACGCTTTCATCAGGTGGCACCTCACCGCGATCCCCAGCGATAGGTGACGGCAACTGCGACTTCAGCGATAGCAGTCGCTGCGTGAATCGATCAGCTCATCGCAGCCATGAGATGAACTACGAAGCGCATCTAAATCCATCAGATGTCTGCCTCCTTGACTGCCATTCCGCGTGTCTGCCTTTCTGGCTGCCTGTCAGTCCTTCAATCTGACGTTTATTTGTGCGAGATCCTCTTCTGTATCAGCGAAGAGATCTTCAGCGATGATTTATAACTTTTGCTCATTTCTGCCAGCAACTGGATGAAGCGACGCGCGGCGGCAGGAATTACCGACTTAGATGCAGCAACATGTAGGCATCAGCAACAAAATAAATTCAACGTATCCAAATCCTCTCCAGCAGCTGCCTGCCGGGGAAGTGTCATTGTTGTTGTTGTTTTTGGTGCTATTATTACTATTGGGATACAATAAGCATTTTTATGCATCAAAACGTTGTGCGGTGCTTCTTTGATGTTGTTTGCCATAATTTCGCGTTGCTAATCGTAACTCAAGGAACTCCAAGGGTCAGCATGTTCGTAAAGAAATCTGTTGATGAAAAATACATAAAAAAGTAGTGCTACGAATTTAGTGGTTCTTGTGTTAATTTATTTAGTTTTTTACTTTTCAGAATTTTTAAATTAATAAATTTCTGTGTCAATCTTCTTCCTTTTCTGCCTTACAAACGGAGGAACAAGTGAATTATCCTCTCCCATCGGGTGTGGGGTAAAAAAGCGGTACCATTCTACTTTTCGATACTCAAGCTAATGATTACATTCTTCAAGTTTACATTTCATTTCAGAATTAAGTATCTATTTTCTTTAAGAAATTGACTACATATCCCATTTCTTGAAATATGCTAAGAGGAATTCTTACACCTCCAAAGTGAGTGCCCACACCCTTCCCTCTTCTTGACTCCACGGCTTTACTTAAATCCAAACATTATGAGGTACCTGACATTCGCTACCAGGGTTGTTACGCCGAGGAGAGAGAGTGTTTGTATTTCATTCAAGCGGTTGCTGTGGCCGAATTCGCTATGCAATTCTGCGGTCTGCATTTGTGGTTTCTTTCGTGTTGTCACTGCGGTCATCAGTCTGGTTTGTGTTTTATGCAAAATTAATATCGCATTGATTTCAGAATAGGAAACACAACATTTATTTAATGGCCAACAAATTAGCCTCACAGCACGCCGGCTCGGACAATGAAACAAAAGCAATGAAACAAAATAAAAGTCAGGAAAGAACTCTACATGAAAATTATTAAATAAAACAAAACTACATAAACTCAACATTCATGACAATTTTGTTAAGTTTAACGCTATTTTGCCTTAGAATAAAAATAAGAATAAAAATTGTTAATGGGTTTTTAAGAGAAAAGAAAGCACAATTTTTTGCAGCCAACTCCACTCCACCAACTTTTATCTAACGTGTTTCATCGCATCATTTTCGGACGTTGCAACGCGTCAGACCAATTAAAGTTGTGTTGGGCTTTCAATTGAATTTGCTGCTGTTATTGTTGTTGTCTTATGGTGTTTGTTGTTGTTCTCCGATGGTAACTACTGTCCGTGGTACTGCGTATATTGTTGCTGTAATATTCATTATATTGCAGTTACTCAGCTTGTTGTTGTTGCCATGATTCGCCTCGACGTACATCCACGTTCTCGTGTGTATTTTGCACACGTGCTTCTTTTATTGTTGTTGTCCTTTTCTGCTTTCACAAATTGGCAACGCGTGGCTTTATCGTTATTTTTGCAGTTGGACTTGGTTATTGCCAGCTGTTGTTGTAGCAGTCGATTTTACGGCCAGCGATGTTGTTGCTGTTGTCTTGTGTTATTGTTACCGCTTGGATGGCTTATCGTTTTGGCCAGTTGAATCATCAGCGTATCGCTGCTCAGCCTTTTATGTTTTCGTTATTGTTAATGTTTTTGTTGCCGTTATCAAGCCAACAGCCAAGTTTAACCCTCGGCGAGCCAGGTGGGGTTGGGTCAACTTAATAGTTTGTATGGCCGTCTGCTAATCGACACTCTGGTATTATTTTCTTCCGTTTTTTGCGTTTCTCGCATTAACGTAACCAGACGGCCATTTCGAGGAATTTGGCTCAAAGTAGATGAAGGCGGATTGTTCTACTTAACAGAATAAAACGTCTTGCAATTGCAGCTTCGGAGGGTGCGAACGTAGCGATCCACCCCCAAGGTACTCCCCTGTTAATTTCAATCATCGCCGTATTCTTCTTCCTTCACATTTCCTTTTCTTTCGCGATTCCCTTTCGCACCTAATTCTCAAATAATTTTGTATCTCTAACACTCACTAGATAATTTTCTATCTTCTTATTTCAACTCTTCTTTTTTTGAAGGATTTGTTTCCTTGTTTCGTTTTTTATTTTAGTATTTTTATTTCAGTTAACTTTTGCTTCTTCCTTTTCTTTTAATCTTGCATTTAATATTTCTTTTATTTTCTTGTTTTCCTGAAGTTCTTCTCCAAGCTCCTTAATTTTTTTCTCCAGTCTGTATTCCATTATTTTCCATTAAGCGGAGCAGAAAAGTGCACAAGTGTGAAATGATTATTGTGTGCATATTTTTTTATTGTTATTATTGTGGCTGCTGTAGCTGTTGTTGCCGTAGCTGTTGCAATCTACAAAGTAAGCATTGAGTATCGGCTGCTTCAACACGTTCTCACGTAGTTCAAAAACGGAAATGATTAATATGAAATACGGAAAAAGAAGCTGACAAAAGAGGAGAAATCCAAATCTTGCACTTAATATAACGAGAAACATTTTTAAGTTCTTCCTTGATTTTCGAATGGAATATTCGTTCCACTTCAAACACTGATTCTCGAACAATTTCATACTCATTTCTCTAATCTCTATGCAGCCTAGGGTTGCCAGATGATCCTCTTTTGAAGATAAAGTCCTCCTTTCTCCGCGTTGGTTACCGTGGCTCCGCAAAGTTCATCGGCGCCTTCCGCAATCACTGTCGCAGAAAGAAAATAATTTATGTCGGTTTCTCGCGCCACCTGCTTCAGGCGGCTGTCGAGATGAACACATCGTCGAGGTGCTAAAATCATAATTAAACCGTCATAAATCACGAATCATCATGCTGCGTGCGTGAGCTGCTTTTCTTTATACAATATCACGCGTGTTTGCTGTCACAGCAGTGTTGCCAGATGTCATTAGCAGCAGCAGCATTGCGCAGATAAACAGCATTTGGCAGTGATTTCCATAATTATCTCCGCTTAATATTTGCACATGAATTACGTGCGACAGTCGGTCGCCAGCATAAACCCGCGCCGTTCCAAGCCAACGCCCTCCTCCGCTTCTCCCCTTCAACTCTCAACAAACTCATGTGAGAGGTGACCACAGCGGACCAATTAAACTGGAATGCTTTTCGAGCCAATTCGGGAAATATCGCGCCAGACTGCATCGCTTTAGCTTTGACTGCTCGTCCATCTGAAAGTGCGACTTGGTGAGTGGATTTAAATTTCGAATTGCAGAGAAGGCAGCACTGAATGTGTCTTCCTCAAAGCGTTGAGTCGACAACTCGTATCTTTATTTTGCGTTAATCTCCGACTTTAAAAGACCACAAGTTTCATAATATTAATAATGATGACGTTAATGTTGGTAAGTCTGGAGGATGAGGCGTGTTGATTGCTTGTAGTGGACTTAATGGTTGTGGTGATGAAAGTGACGATTGTGACAGTGACATTGACATTAACACTGATAGCTGCAGTGACATAAATTAAGAGAAAATTGTAAAAGCAAACACAACAGTTCAAAATAAATTTATGTACTTATAAGAGGTTTTCAGATGCCCTTCCGCTCCATTTGTTCACTTCTACACCCCGCCCGCTCCATTTCTAGACGCTACAGGCTCTCAAATCCGAGTCCCAGAGTCGAGTTCGCAAGTAAAAATACCCACAGGAATTCAAAACTTCGTATGAAGCAACATAGAAAGCTCTTCTAAATACCTTCGTCTGATAAAAAGTCTGATGAAAAGTGGTCAGATCTCTGGACTTCGCTATAGCAAAACGTCTTAAGTGTTTAGTGATAATTAATCTAATAATCTCTGGTTAGTGGTGGAGAAGTGCTAAATGTGTTATTAGTGCTTAATGATTAATAGCCAGTTATCAGTGATTAGTTATGTTAGATGCGTAGACTTAAATGGTGATTAATGAATTATTCATACTCGTACACTCTTTGCGATAAGTTTCTGGTTATTGGCGATAATTGTTTGGTTATTTGTTATCATTATAAGTAGCAAAGTAGTTATGGTTGGGTTAAATTAGCGTTGACTGTGGGTTTTGTTGCGCGAACAGCTGGGAGAGTAACAGTTGTGGAACTGTGTTGAGATCCACTTGCGACTGATTTCATTTAAAATCAATTGATTTGGGTCAAACGGACGAAAATGGGATCAAGTTTTTGTGTAAGCAGAATGTTGAAAAACCTGTACATTGAAATATCGCTCAGTAGTCTGCGAGAAAGTGAAATTAATTTAGAAATCACACTTTTTATCATTGTATCGAAACTAAATTTCGCTCTCGAAATTATTAAAATTTGTTTGAAATTCAAATTTGAAATTTGCACTTTTTCAACATGGGCATGAGTGACATGTAAGTGTGACAACCGCACCAAAGGTGATTCGCGAATATACGACTGCTTCCATGTTTTCAGCGACACCAAGCTGGCCGTTCTGGGCAACGCAACATTCCTGGGTCGGGTGCCCACGGGCATCATGGCTCTGCTGCTGCCTATTCGCACCGAGCTCAGGACGTCGCAAACCATGACTCGAATGGTAGCCCAAACCGTTTTAGAGTTCTTGAATGACTCGGTATTTTTACCTCGCTTCTTTTGCAGGTCCGTCACGAACTCATGGAAATCCTGGTTCGATACGATCTTGAGAGGTATGAGCGGGAACTCAGTGCCCGCGGTCTATCACTCTGGAGGCGGGAGGGCTGCTGGACGGAAAACTGTTTCCAGTGAATTTTCGCCGATGTTTTTGGAGTTATATTCGGAAATCTTTTAAAGCTCTGAGATTTTCGAATGAGATGTCGCTAATTAGTTGCGTTGGTGCGTCACGATCATGGTGACAGCATATATGGTGGGCCCGATATTTCGCCACTCGGTCGTCAATGACAAATCTGTGCAACTTTTGTGGATAACTTGGCACACGTAAATTATACAGAAAGAGGGTTGTCACTATCGGGTCCACCATGTAAGTTCCTGGTCCACCATGTTAACTATAAATTGCATTCTTCCGGAAAATCCGAAACCCTGAAACTAGCTAATAAAATTTATAATAGCCTTTTAGATTTCTCAGTTTTTCCGATTATTAGTGATTGATGACAAGTGAAGGAGTTTAATTCAATAAAGGAAAATCCCATTCAGATTGTTTTCAGCTCGCTTCACATCTCCCGCATGTGGTTGCCTGGGGCTTACATTCGATTTTCAGCACCTGTAGGGAAACCGCATAATTTTTGCTTCAGCAAGACTTGGTAAAGGAAGTCGCGTGCATGCTGCGTGCCGTGCGAAGCCGAGTGAGCGTGGTGCTGGTTACAATTTGGTTTTGTTGGTTTTTCGACGACTTGTGACTTTTATAGTCGCTTAAAAAGCAACCGTGGTGTCGGTTGGCGTTAATGTTGTCGTTTAAGGTGGTGAATCTGAAGGTATCCGAGACCACCTATGATTTCACGCCGTTCTCTCCCGCAGAGTGAGCGTGAGGAATTCTTCCTGAAGTTCCTACGCCGCTCCCGGTAAACCCTGAGGTGGGGTTCGGTGGCTGAGTTTTTAACATGGAGATTTACAGCCCGACGCCATGAAGTGACATCTAATTACCACGCCAGATATCACCCGAAATGAAATATTTGGTGTGATGGACAGAAGAAATAGGAAGAATATATAGAACTCAATTGCTACAACTACTCGAATTCACAAAAAATAGAGAGTTACGTCTCGAAAATCGGAGGGCACGTTTCACTACAAAGCCAACGTTTTCTGAGTCCCGCAGTGGCTTCCAAAAAAGTAATTAATTTTTTTTTATTTATTTATTATTAAGCAACCGAAGACTTTGCGCACAAACCTACAAATGATTTAAATTTTGTTTGTTCTGAATTTTAATCTGTCATCATTCCCTTCTTTCTGATTTCTCGGCTTCGTAACGAATTCGAAACATGTTCTCCAAGATGGATCCGATTTTTCAGCTTCATAACGAACGAAATCTTCCCCCTAGAATAGAAGGAGATACCTTTAAAAACACTAACGGTTTAAATTACTATATTATAATGGACATATTGAAATATATTGAACTGAAAAAATTAATTTTTATTTATACAGCAATAAAACGAGGTCCCTGCAGTCAATTGGAGATTCCAGTTCTCTGACACTTCACATCGCAAGCATAAATCAGATGCGCGCAGAACAATTCTGTTCCTGTCGATCACATAATTTACATGCTTTCCAACCCACGGGGATCCACTCAGTATCCTCCTTGACTCGAATTGTCGTTTTGCATGAATTTGTCCAGTTGTCACTTTATATCGACAGACGTTGACATGCCAGCGAGCTGACATATCAAGCCTTGGAACACCGTTAAGCACTCAATATATATTGATTACAGCCGAAACAATATTAACTTCGATAATGGAACATTCAATCAGCATGTCGGCAATTACACAACATCCTTGCTATTAGCTGATGATAATTACCTCAGAATACGCGTGCGTCCATGTGTGCGCGCGAGTGTCGTGTGCGTTGACATACTATGTAAATTCCTGTAGAAAAATCAATAAAAAATGGAAATTAGTCTGGCTTTCGATAAAAATTTAATTACAAATTGGAAATATAGATTTAGGAAGTGACTGACTTCCACCAACTGACTTTCCACTTGTTTGCTTTGGCCAACAAGCCACGTCCTTCCGACAGGGATGTGCATGCATTTGTGGAAATATGTGTGAATCCCTGTCTTGTATCTCAATTAATATCGGCTTTCTGGAATTTATGCTTACATTAGCCGTGTTCTCAACTCTTAAGTGTATTTCTTGGTAAATTAATTTATTAATAAGTCTAATTATACAATATGATAGAATTTCGGAAGTTATATAAATATTTGCATTCTTCCTTCTATGAGAAAGGAAATTACCAACCTCGTTATTGATTGAAAGTCCGCAAACCTCTTGCCCTACCTCAAAAGTTCAGGCCTGAGTACAACCCCGAAGTCTAGTGTGAAGTTTCAGGGTTCGGCCCTTCAGGCTCGGATTCAGGTCTGAACAGCCCTTATATTCTCTAATAACTTCCACTTCCTTATTATTCTGCTCTTCATAATGACTAAAATGATAATTTAAATTGCACACACATTGTTGTTATGTCAGCTACGTTTTTATTGCAGCGCTGCCCTCAACCCACCTCTGCCCCACCACCGTTTACCCCCACAATCTCTCGCTAACGGTTATTTGATTAGAACGAGATGACCATCAACACTCAGTCCGTCATTCAGTTAGTTAACTCAATCATTCATTTCCTTTGATTTCTAGACTCAAGCGCAGAGCCCTGGTTATCCTGTCGTCAGACGTGTGGAACTGGTCGGGAAACGTGCAGGGAAATAAACAACTACAGACACATACAAAGCACACACGTGTTTAGCAAAGCACAGTGAGAAGAGGTAAGATAGGAGATTATCTCTGGTCCAGCAGTGACATCACCGCATCCCCCTCTTGTTGTCATGGTTAAAATCGTGACACGTACCACGTCCATCATGGGGGGGGAAATAAAGGATGGCGATTGCTGCACCACCTGAGTGACCAACTCGCAAATATACTGGCGACTGGCTTTCAGCCAAACTGACCGAGTGACTGCTGACCAGATAGCTAGCTAGTAGAAGAAATTATATACGATTGTTCTGAGAGAGTGTTTCTTTATTTAGTAATGTATTAACAATTAATTACAAATTAAATGCCAATACAAGATCTTATAAGCAATAGCACCAGCGACCTTCAGCTTACACGAATGGAATAATGAAATTATTCTGACCCCTGAGCATTCCTCTGATTAATGCAATTCAGTGTTTCCTGTGAATTTGATTTGAAACCACAATTTGAACTTGAGGCTGCTTATTCGCTCTCCAGCAGACCAGATCCTCGAACTGGAATTCAAAGATACCGACAAGTAAATATTTGCGTAACTGTTATTCATCGAGATGATATTGTCACTGAAAATCCAGTGTTGTTTTTGTATTGGTGTTATCCTTGTGTGACTCGAGGCAGTGATTGCTTTCTACAGCGAAGAAGGGTGGATGGCTACCCTTCTCTCCTCTGGTTCTTGCTCTTGGCTCACTGTACTCAATTTCGGTTGTGGTCCGCAAAAGCGTTTCAAGAGGTCAAATGAAAGAATATCTCTTCCATATTGGCGTCCTAGCATCGTTGTGTCCGTTGCCTCAACTCAAATACATGTTCGTTCTCCATCATCATCTGCTCCTCTACTTTTTCTCTCCGCCACTTTCTTCGCTTAAAGGTTTCAAGTTGAAAGTAAGTTTGTGCTCCCAGAAAGGGTTGAGAATTGGCCCGAAAACCAATATTGGCTAAATAAAGCAAAACATTCAACCAACACAGACTAAACCAGCACAAATTTGTGCATTAATGTAATCGGTTTTATAAACATCCCCACATGTCAACTAAACCTCACATGAACACTTACAAGCCATCCACTCTTCTCAGCAGACACAAATTTCATTAGATATTCTACTGCGAAAGCCATTCTACAGCAAGTTGCAGTGATGAAGTCTTGCCGGGATGTTGCACGGTCCTCTAGAAGAACAAAGAGGAATGGGCGGCGGTTTCCAAGCTGCATAAAAGGTTGACAAGAGTTACCCGACCTTTTTGGTTGTAAAAATTAGTTATGACCGAGTAGGGATCATCAATAGTAAGCTGCTGGCGGTCGTCTCCTCAATTTGAAAATTTAGCTGAACACATCAAAACATCGATTTTGGATCGTACAGTGATTTTCTTAAGCGCTCTTAAATGACGAAATATGGGATTTTTGCGAGGGCAGGGTGAAGCAAAAGAGGCGATGTTCAGATAAATACGAACATAAAAGTGGAATGGCCAACCCTATCGTAACTTGCTGGCTCGTTTCTCTTTTATGTCTCACTCTCTCCAGTACTGAAATTTTTTTCTACTGTCATTTTGATGGTCGGCAGTTGTAAATAAAAATCAAAAGTGTTACGAATTAATTACAACTGCAGTGGCGTACTTTCACGCAGAACATACAATTGGCAGCACTCTAGTTTTCTTTCAGGGCTGTCAGCTTAAATTTTCGTGCCCATATTAATCCCATTCTTCCCGTTAAACATCTTGGAAATATGAACTCATTCTGAGAACTAAAATAAAAGCAAGAACCACAAACAATAAATGAATTCAGGATTTATCCAATTGAGTTGGTAACCCTGGTTCCTGCCGTTGCTGTTGCAGCATTTGATGTTGGCAACACTCTTAGTGTGAAAGAAATGAATGAACGAACGTACCATCGTCTGGCAAATCCATGAATATGTAAACCACGCCAATTTTATAGCCGTGAAAACCGTCCCGAGGCACTGCCAACAACCGTTCAAGGAGATGGATGAGGTTCATCGTTAGATGGCCGGCAGCCAGACAACCGGCCAACCAGCCAGTCTGCGGCAAAACTGCAAAGCCAAACAGGGTGCCAAGCGCTGTTATGAAAAATTTATGGTTTTCTCAAGTTTTAAGTTAAAGCAAGAAATCGGCTTGAAGTGAAGACACCAAGTTGAGCAGCAACTTTCGCACTCAGGATGGTGGCTACGCCTCGGCGACTGGAATATTTTAGAGCGAAATTCAACCGCCGCCACTAGCGGTTATTTAACGCTGCAACTATTTGTTATTTGTGTCGCAAAGTACGAAGTTTGACAGTACATGTGACAGCTACTCACGCTGTTAGTGAGTTACGATGTCTGAAAAGTGCGTGCGAGCTGATTTTGAATTTATCAGCGCACTGGTTTTTACACTCGGTTTCCCCCGAAAATTCCATTATTTAAACGTTTGTTTACGGACTGAATATCTGTCTTCTTTATTATTAGAATAAGTGTTGAAGTTCATTTCGTTGTGTGACCTAATTAGTCGTCCGCAATTATTAGCTACTATTTCGTTATTTCAGTGGAGAATTTCAGTTTGCTCTATGTTTCGTCAGAAAAAAATTATCAGTGGACAAAATGACACCAAGAAATGATGCCGTTACGTAGTTGGTGTGAAAAAAATTGCAGTAACGACTACCACGCGAACGGCAAAACTAGTCACCGTCATTAATCAGAATAAAGAAATGGCGCCGCTGAACTCCACTTCCACCAAGTCAAGTGAATTGTCAAGCCAATTCAAATGAAGTTGATGTCACCCGGCGTTGTGTGACGTTAAGCTGCTGCTCTGCCATCTGACAGCACGGGACGCTCGCAGCCGGACGCTCTAATTGCAGTTTATGCAAAAACGTCATTAATCAAACCATTGACAGTTTGTGGTTTGTTAAGCAGGGTTACGACAATGACGACAACAACACAAGCAACTACTTGCCAGGAGAGTTGAACCAGCAGGTTCTACGAAAGTCGCGTACATCCGCTATTAAAAGCCTCGCGTCCCGCTTCAGTGTTTCCTATCAAGCGAATGGCAGGCGGGGAGGTCGGTTGGAGTGACAGGTGCTGTAGGTGGCGCACGTGGTGTGGGCGGTGATTGCAGCGGTAAACTGAAAGCTGACTGGCGTCTAACAGTCGTTATCTGTTGCCTTTGGTGCCACTAACTGCAAGGCTACCAACGCAAACAAAGTAGCTGTGAAAATTGAGATATTTTCTGTCTTTTAAATTATAGTGTTGCTTCTAAATATTGGCAATTTAAATTAGTATTGATTAAACAAAAGAGAAATGTGATATGTTACTTCATAACTCATTCTAAACAAATGTTTGAAACATGAAATAAAGTCAACCACGTTTATAAAAGTTATCACAATTACAGGAATTGTTAAATTATCGTTGGCTGTAGCTATCTAATCTGAACTTAAATTTAATGAAATCAAATTGAACCTTTTACTTGCACTAGATGATTAAATATATGAAAAAGTATTAAGAACGATATTTAGACGTTTTATCGTTAAGCTTAATTTAAAGGCCAGTGAGCTACCACCGCTTTCGTCGAGATGTTGTTGAGTGTGTTCTTCATCATCTTTAAAATCGATCGCAGTCACGTTGCTTCTTTAAATTTGGCTTAAATAAACACACGTCCAGGATGAATATAAAGTGCGGAGCAGAGAAAAGTCGACGCGTCAAGTAGCAGGCCAGCATGCAGTAAATTAGACCGGCCTACAGACCGTCATTATAATCGAGCTTCAATAAATTATTGATTCGCGCGAGCGAACCGAGTCAAACCGGCAGCAAAACGGTTGCCGCGTGCAAGGACCAACGGCAACATCTGTACAGAAGGGCAACCTGCAGCGCATGGAATGAGAACGTGCAGCTCCACAAGGCGAACTCAGGGAAAGACAACAACTGCCAATACGCTGCAGAAGGGTCCAACGGGGCAGAAGAATGCGCCAAAGTTTACGGAAACCACAAACGATGAATGTGATGAAGTTGTGTGGACGGCACACGATGAGTACGAGATGAGGTGAGAAGAGGGAAATGCAGGCGGGTCCATGAAGAGAGTTGGTCTGAAAAAGGAATGAGTGCAGCAACACCAATAAATTGTTGCCTTCTATCGGCCAAACGTCGCGATCGGAAGAACGACGGAAGAACGAACATGCGATGTAAGCGCGCTATGCTTTGAAATATGACACTGTTAACGTTACCAAAATTTTGAAAAAAGACAGGCTACACAGTAAAAATCGCCAACAACAACAACAGAAAGGAAGGCTGTTGAAGTAAATCAAAATTGAGTGCGAAAGTTTTTGAGAAAAGCCTACAAGGCATTCTTAACACAATGGAACGCCACATGGAGCGGTCTTCGACACCATGACCCATCTACTTCAACTTTCCGCTTGGAACCATCAATTACGAATAAATGCTTAAACGTGTTTGTATTGGTACCGAGCACACGGCAGACCCGTTGAGGCAACTACGGTGTGGACAGCATTTCATTATGTAAACAACCATAATTTTCGCCGGAGTTTCAAGCGGTATCAGTTTTGATTAAACACCTAAATTAATATGATTTTTTAAATCAATTTAAATTTTGGCTAATTTTTCCCCATGATCCTACACGAAAAATGCCTTGGTTTTGGAAAGATCCCGCCTTCAGAACTGTTATTACGGAGACGGATCCACAATGGTTTGGCGTTGTATGTCCGCGGCTGGCCCCGAAAATTTTGCATTTCTTGGATGGTGGATTTCTTGGTGGAAACAAAAGAAATATTGTATATAATCATTTTAGCCATAGTGACTGCACTTGGTCACAACTGTGACTTCTTTAAGTTTGGGTGCGATTTATTAATTCAGTTAATAAATCAATAAAAAATTGAAGTGTACGTAAAATTTAATACTTATATAGAAAATACAACAACAACCATAGATACAAAAACAAACATTCAACAACAGCAAAAAAGACATTAAAAGTCAGTGCAATTAATAAAGCCACCAGCAATAACAAAATGTTAGCAAAAGTATATGCGGCTGAAAATGTTCGCGTGGAGTGGGGACCACGGGTAACCCCAGTAACCCTCTCCACAACAAGTCGAATGAAGAACAACAAACTGTGGATTACAGCAGCACTTAAATTCATATTTTCACATAAAAGTCCTTAAATACTTCAACACCGCCAACCTAGAAGCTGCTTGTTGTTCTTGGTGGTGCTGATGGTGGTGCTGTTGTTGTTGTTATGGCACCCGCCGCAGTTGCAATCGTTTTCAATCGTAATTAAAAACAATTAAGTGTGTCTCCCTCCTGCATCTGTTTTTCGAATTTTTCCATTCCTCTACAGATTGCAGTGAATTCCACTCTGAAATGTTTTTCCCTTTTGTCTCGTAATTACAACTGCACAGCAAGAGAATTTTTTATCTATTTAATCCATTTTGCGAAGTGTTGCAATATTTCCCGTCATTATATTTGTGCAGACACATAATGAACTGCAACAATTTCACGCCACGTTCATTAATTTGTAATATTCGCGAATTTCTTGCTCAATGATTGCCTTTTTCTGGAGGAGCTGAAATTCAGCACTTCAATTTTCCAACTTTGAAATTATGCGCCAGCACTTTAATTGCAGTCTTTTCGATATAACGAACAAGGTCGCCAGTTCGTCCTCAGAGTCAGACAGATACTGCAGGTCAATGATCAAGTTGTAGTGCTCTCACACACTTAATATGGTTGGTTATTCAGTTCTAAAATCAGAGGAAGTTTAATAAATATTCATAATTAGAGGAGAAATACTTTAAAATGCATCGTCCTCAGGTCTGATGATGAGACAAGCCTTGAACCTGCTTGTGAAATCCATTCAAATTCCGAGTCTTCTCATCAAAAGCAGACAAACTAAGAGGCGGGCGGAATCATTAAACGCTAAAGAGCAGATTTTCATGTCTACTAAGGACCTCAACCAAGCTGTCGAGATCGTTTTCGTGCAATTGCTGGAATCCACATTCGAATTCATGTTGAAATATCTTGCATCCTTATATTGATTTGCACTTGCGGTGAGGATTTATGAGACAGGAAGCTATTTTGGTAATGTATGCATGTGTAAGCACGAGTCTGCAGTTTAAAGTGCACTCAATACGTAATGACGATAAAATGCGCACAAAGTTCAGTCCACTTGTGGTGCAATGACTGCGGCTTCCTACTGATGGAAGTAATTTTCTTGTTCACTTCTTCTACGGACACAAAATCAATGATGAACGCAGTTACACGCACTTGGCAACAAATGAAAGATGGAGATTATGAAAGATGTGATTATTACCTGAATATTTTGCTAAGAGAAATCAAGAATGCAAAGGTGGATAAATTCCGATGCGCAACCCTAATTGACAGAATTATATTAATATTAAATTTGGAATTCAATATTTTACTATTAAAGTTTCCTACTAAACCTCATTCGGGTGAGTTTTTAAACAAATTCGCATATATCTGGTACACAGAAATGGTCATACAACGCCAATGATTGGGTTTTTAATACAATACTGCTATAAAACGCCAGACTCTCAAAGTTGTTGATATATCCGAATCTGACATCAACGCGACCTTGTGGGGTCGCCACTGATCCACGCTCACATCCTGAAGAAGCTCTGAAGTCCTGAAAAGTTATGGATTTTATCGAAACTCTTTAATTAATTGATACTTTTTCTTACTACTCCTACTACGTTTTATGCAACGCAGCACTACCGAACTCCACCATTTGCTTTTATGCAGCATTTTATGGAACTTCCATTTTTTATGTCTTTCATGGCTCTTCTTCGCCACAAGTTACTTCTTCCGACTACACTACATTAAACTTTTCAATTTCATTTAAACATCTAACTCACTTGAACTAACTTTAGCAGCAGCACAACATGGAAAAGATAAAGGAACTCATAAAAGCTCTGAACTCATCAAAAGAGGATTTCAGAGACAAATGAAGATGCGCAGCGAACAAAATAGCACACCGAGGACATTTCGAAGAAGATGAACATCGCCCTTGTCTCTTGTGGGATACATAGTTCTCCCTCACTGGTCCACGCTGCGAACCCCTTTGAAGTTCGGGAATGGGTCTGCGCTTCAGTGCACAATCGTGCTTGTCAATTTTCCAATTTTACACACATCGTCTTCTACTACTTTTTCTTGGCCTTGCAGCCACTGCTGCTTCTACGTCTACGTTTTCTGCTGGCTAACGATGTGATGACGTTGTCATTTTTGAAGGTTTTTCCCTCATTGCACTCAGTAATACTAACGATTGGCGGAAACTGAATCCTGCTTTTCTCAGAGATTCGTGCGTAGCGACCCTTTTTCTTCATTTCGCTCTGCAATTTTTTAAATTATGTATAAAAAGATGCGTCAAAGAAGCGCGTGCGAAGTGCTTCCTCGGAAGATCCCGGATGGAAAGACGAAAGGGTAATTTAATCGCATTATTCAATTACAAGCCTCGCTGGGTGTGCTTACTCAAGTAATTTAATACATTTATCTGTTTAACTACAATATTTACTCCATAATTCCAGAATTTCATTATTTCCAGTTGACTTTTAAATTCGAAGTTTAAACTTTCTACGCCTGAGGTCACACTATATCATTAATAGGGAAGTCGCTCCGTTGAGGGTTTCCGAATTTGTAGAGACTTCAGTATTAAAAAAGTTGGGCAGACAAGTAATAACAAGGATTTATCTTTATCCCTGAATTGAATGAAGTCATTAAAGAAGACTTATGGGCTCGACGCACCTCTCTGTACATCATATATAAAAACCAGACAATTTTCCTCTTCAGTTCCACTTTATGTTGGTCCCAATTAAGAAATATTTAACCACATGTGAAAGGGAAAACAACGCCAGTGACAGTCACAAACACAACATGGCAGAAAAAACTTACACACATTAAATCAATTTAGTTGTCATCATCAATGAATGCTTCAGCTCTCCAACCACTTGCTGACCGGTTAGCAGACAGACTGAGGAATTGACACGCTGTCATTCTTCGTCGGATCTGATTCTTCATTTCAATGCTGTATATAATCGATGTTGGTGTTTTTACCGCCATCCAAGGATTCCATTTAAAATACTCGTCTTCCGCGGGTGTTCGAAAAACGGCAGAAAAAATAACCTTGCGGCTGCCACAAAGTAGAACACCATGAAATTCCCTCATTTCAGTTGGCAGAAAGTTTCAATCCATCATGATCGAGGACATGCCGCGGCGTTCCACTTGTCTGTCTCTTTTCTGTGGAGATGAAGTCTCCGCGGACTGCAGTTAATTGGTTTGCAGAGGAAGGGCGCGAACCCTTTAACGTAACGATCTCTGTACTCATGGCGTTCTGTACTAAGCTTCCCGTACCAGTTGAAATCGTAATTCGTAATAAATGTCATTATGATCAGGAGATAAAATAGGTATTAAGAGTACATTTCTTACACGGTAATATATGTTGTAATTCATGCCGGAGTATGAAGTGCATTATAATAACTGCAAAAAATGGTCGCGGGCAAGCCTACTCTCTTTGCCACGACAGCATAATATACGTCAAAATTTGTGCGAATCGCTAACTGTAACTGTTATACAGCGGGTGTAGGGTAGTTAGACTTCGGCCTAGCCAAACACAGCCAGTTGGAATGAGCAAATAATTCAAAACTTTGTGGGAAACTCATTGCGGGAACGGAATCCACTGCAATTTACACCTTAATGTGTTTGTATTCTACGGAACTCATAAATGCGTGAAAGCGAAAAGAATTCCATTTGCGGAAAGTACAACATTCTTCCAAGTCTTTTCATTCAGGTAGCAATAAATGATAATGATGCGCAAAGTGGAACTTTTCCAAATTGCATTTCGTGAGTTTTTTTAATAAAACGTTTAGCAGAGAACAAACTTTTTATGCCTTGCACACCTGCCTTGATATAAAGTTATCATTATACAATTCCACTTTTTGGTAAAGGTGTTGTTCTTGTTGTAGTCCTTTGCCATCCGGCCTTCGGGAAGGAAAAAGAAATAACAAGTTGGAAGCGGAAGGTAAAAGGTTTTAAAATATGAATATAGGAAATAAAGAGCAAAATAAGCTGTATAAATGTCAAGATAAATTTAACGGCCAGTTATACTTCAACGGCGGCCACGTTCTCTATTCTGACTTTGGTGGCCGCCACGCCGCCTATTGCCACTTCTACACCGCCTCGCCTTGTCTACCATCTCGCTGGAGAGGCCCTCCAGCTGGCCGAGATTCACGTAGAACAAACCTCGGTGGTGCTGGATGTAACTGCGTTCCGTACTCCCGCTTCTAAAGTTTCAGTCGCAACATCTTTGATGGGTTTGGCATTCACCCCCGTAGAGTCCAATATTTCTTGTACTATTAGAGAAGCTGGTATGGCCTTCTGGCAGTTCGTTATGGCATCGAGGATCAGCCTGCCGTTAAAATTCATTTCTTTGCGTACTGTTTACAAAAATTTACACAAAAGAAAAATTTATATTTATTTTTGGAAAAAAATTAAAAAGATTTTTTTATACATACAATACATATATATATATACATATATATATATATATATATATATAAATATTTATACATATATACAATATTTTTTTTCTATTAAATAACATTTCTATTTAATAAAGCTTTATAATTTATACTGTATCATAAAATAATCATTTTTTACATGACAATTTCAGTAATACGATTAAATTTCACCCCTATCTTCCTCGGTGAAGTCCTTAAATTTTTATATTTTCTAATATCTGAGCACGTATAAACAAACCAAATTATGCGTCGTATTTGCTTTCAACAAGCCTTTCATTTATGATTATTCGCACACATCTTCAACGCCCGCTCTTCCAATTAGGCGTCGACCACTCATTTTTCGGCGGCGGACAATAATTTTTCGGCGGCGGGCACTGCTGCTTGCCCACAACAAATTTTGGGTTTTAATAAATAAGTCAGATTATATATAGTACTTGTGTTGGAAAAGGAGAGAGAGAGTGAGAGAGAGAGGGTTGTCAGTATCCTTCCAGGCTTTACTTGCTCTTTCTTATAAAAAGTAGACTTCCATTTTGGTTGTACCGGCACGGCTTTAAAGTCAGCAATAATGCTTTGGTGTCACTTGCCTTAGCGTAAAAAGCGCGCTATTTGGCGGTGGGCGCCGCCGATATACGCAGGCGGCGCCATTTGGATTAGAAGGTACATCTATAACCTACTGACGTGAATGCGGATGCTTTCCATAGTTCGGTTTCTAATTCTTCACACAATTAAGAAATTAACTTAGTAAACATTTAAGAATATGATTTCGTCATTCCAACTATCTAAAATATAATAATGCTAGAAATTGATGTTCACTAAAAACTTCAAGAATTCTACTGTAGCTGATTATAATTCTTTCAAATATAGTAGTTTCAAGTCTCAGTTTTCCTTTATGTCAAACTGATAAAATTTATTATATTACAAAAGAACTGCTTTCGACTTATCCGGTTTATTCAAAATTTCGATTCACTAGATAAGAAGAATTTTATTTGTCTACACAATTTTACACCACATCACCGCTTTTCAATCATCTACGGAACTGAAGATACCAAAATGGACAGAATGGCTTTCTTTACCTCTCGAGTGGACGACAACGGGAATGAATTGGAGCGCCGACATTCGACGCGCAGTACCGCGACTACACGGAGCAACAATTCGGTACGGATGGATTTGAGTTCGAGATCCTACAATGGAAAAGGAAGCGTAATGTTAGTTTGTCCCTCTCTATTTCCACTTATCTGACCCCTCTTTCCACTATAGGTTCGTCAATCCTGCCGCCTTCATCGAGAAGACGCCCCGAGTTAGTGAAGCAAGCAGCATCAACGATGTAAATGAAGAGAAGTTGACTGGGTGGGAAGGCCAAAGCGACGGTGTGCCGCCGCTGGATCTACAATCCGAGGAAAACTACCCCACACCGTGCGATCAAACGTTTTCCTACCACAAGTCCTGTGAGGCTGCCAAGATAACTGTGAAACCCGATGTGGCATACGAGACGTGGTTGTCGTCTAAAAGGTGGACATGCTTTCAAGTTTTTTATGAAAATATCTAAACTTTTTCCTTTAGCAAGTTGAAGTCGCAGGAGGCAGCTCGTCGTAGGAAAGCGGAAGAACAAATGCGTGAGGAACAAGAAGCACGCAAACGACTTTCTGAGGAAAAAGTAAAAGTATGGCTGGAACAGAAAACTAAACAGCAGAATCGATTCCATGAAAAACTCAAATCTGGAGGTGAAGCCGAAGAAAAGCCGTCAAAGACAAAGATCAGCGAAGAAGATGCACGATCTAAAATCGTTGAATGGGAACGCACCAAGCGTTTGGAGGAGGATCGACGTCGTGTCATACAGCGTCAGAAGAAGGAGAATCGGATCGTTCTGGAAGAGACGCGACGACAGCAGGCAGCCAAAGCCTGGCAGGAATGGTCGGCCGAGGCGGCGAACAAGCCGAAACCGGTGCCATTGAACCGCGGTTTCGACACCTTGCGCGGCACCATTTCAAACATTTACGTGAATCCGAATGAATGGAAGGCTCAAACAGAGGAATCCTTAAAAGCGGAGGAGTAGTAATGCGAAGGAAACATAAAATATTTCATATTACCTCTGTTAATATAGATAAACGTGCTCCAAAATGCATTTTAAGATGTTTTTCATTTCCATGCGATAAATAAGACTACAATCGCTTAATGTCAAAAACCTAAAAGATTTGCATGTTTTTAACATAATGAAAAACCGCAAATGAATTAACGCAAAAAACGAAAATAGCAGACAGACAGACAGTTAGACACACATACTTCTCATAATTTTTCAGTTTTTGATTAATGAATCAAATTAAAAAATTAACTCCAAACAAGTTATTTTAACAAAGTAATTGTAAAATAATATTATGTGTTATGTTAGTTCGTTTTCGTATGGGTCAGTGTCAGTCCGTACAGTCAGTGAGTACCTCATCCTACATCGATATCGTCGATTTCCAGAGGACCATAATCAAGGGAGATTTGCTCATCAGTAGACAAAAATGTGCCATTTCCGTGAGTAGTCCTTCTTGCTCTTGACACAAGTACATAAACCGCCTTGACGTAAGAAGTTTAACGACGTCTCCGCTACTCATTTTCTTGGCATGCGCTTCACATGTCATATCATTCTAAACAAATATTCACAAATGCGCCTAAGAGTACCGCGAAGGGGTACATTCTTCAAAATTCATCTCCAATTATTTTGGGACGGACAAGTCCGATATAATTAATTGCTTCAACACCAAGTTTTTGAGGACAAACTAGAATATGAATAGCTCTTAAAGAATTAATAAATCCATTAATTTAATAATATAATAATATTTTATATTATTAAATAAAATTTAATAATATAAAATATAGTTAATAAACGAACTTTTTCTTCATTGATAATGAAGAAAAAGTTGTCTATCTCAGCCACACCGGTTAAAACTGGGAAAAACCCCCGGAAGCGTTTCATGTCGTCCCTGCCAAATCGTGTAAAGACGTTCCAGGGAGGGCTTAATTAAAGGTAAGCGAAAACTCTTAAAAATATTTTTTTTTCTAAATGATGAGGACGTCCATAAGAAGCAGTTAGTGAAAAAAGTATTGCTCGCTCTCCTCTAATTTCCTAGTTTCAGTTCTTTAAGTTTGAAATTTTCTGACCTATATCTCGGACACTATGTAAGTTTTAAGCATGTTGTGGGTATCGTTGGTAGATGTTTTAAATATCTTTCATTAATATGATACAGCATTTTGTCAGAAAATAGGTATTTTCTCATTTTTTCCACTAATCGGTTTCTTAGAAATCCTCATCATTTAGAATAAAAGTTTCTTTTTAAAGTTTTCGCTGTTCTTGAGTTGTTCCCAGAGAAGATGCTGTCCAGCCAGCAGCGAAGAGCGATGCGGGTACGCTCTGAATTGACAATTCCAATTGCGTTCCTCTTCAATGGATACATCTGAATTTTTAATTAGATCAATAAGAAGTCCTCACAGGAATTGGATCAGCAGTTTTTTGCAAAGAAGAAGAAGACATATTGTGCACAATGACAATGTTATCGCAGCTTGTGGTGCAGTCGACGAATACCTGGCGTCATAAAAAGACGAGAAGCGTTTAAAGCTGCGCAGGAAATTCGCTCATTTAGGAAATTCGCCCATTGAATTCTTATCGTGTCTAGCATATTCGCAAGATAGAAGAGGGAGTCAGATTATGCGATTTCCAGTTGCTTCGGACCACTTAAAGCTGGGAAGCTGACTTCCTGCTGTTGGTTGTTGTTATGTGTGGTGTTGCGTTCACAACAGCGTGGCCGTCGTTCATTGCTCCGGAATGAGGACTGCAAGGACCAAAACCAGAACATAGACGCCGAACCATGAAAGCGTCCAAATGGTTATCATTATACAATTCCACCATAGTAAAGGTGTTCTTCTTGTTGTAGTCCTTTGCCATCAGGCTTTCGGGAAGGAAAAAGAAATAACAAGTGGGAAGCGGTAGGGAAAACGCTTTTAAAAAATGTATATAAAATATAAAGGGCAAAAGCAAGCTGAATAAATGTTGTAACAAATTTCCTCTTGCGTAAATAATCGAGCGGGAAGTGAGGTAAAATTTACCGCTTTCAGATAAAACCGTAAAATAGACGCTCATTAGGCGGCAAACTGGAGGGTTGCTGATGGGCGACTAAAGCGAGCAAGAACTCGCATTTGGAGATACGACGTATTTTTCTAATAGCAGTTTTTGTACGCAGTAAGGTATTGAAAACCTCTTTTACATCGCAGCGTTTTACGGCGTGTCTTGGTTCGGTGTGATATCCAATCTCATGGCTTCATACAGCATTTTCGCGTTGCAAAATGTACCAGTGTATTCATCGCCGAAGCACATTTTGCCCTCGAAACATATTTCTAGCTGAAGCACATTTTCGTTATGTAGCGCATTTATTTTCGTTGTCTACCACATTTTCTTAATGTAGCATGGTTTCGTTATTTTCCACATTTTCGTAGTGTAGCATAATTTCGTAATAGACAACATATTTTTCTATTGGGCACAGTTTCCAGTATTTGTTTGGACCAATAAGTCTTTCCTTTCACTGCTGTGGCAAAGCTTCTAAAACGGACCAGAAAGGGGCAGCTGGTACATTATCTAATTGCTCGTAATTGCCGAAAAACACCGACATTTGGATTAGAAGGTGAATATATAAGCTACTGACGTGAACGCGGCTGCTTTTCTTCATTCAATCAGTAGCTTATATATTCTTATTCAATTCTTCACACAATTAAGAAATGAACTTAGTAAAAATTTAAGAATATGATTTCGTTATTGCAACTAAATCTAAAATATAAAACTGCGTGAAGATAAATACGTATTTAAGTTGAGAAGATAAATACGTATTTAGTTTAGCAAAGACACGAAACGCAACCCGCCCCAGGATCCACAACATGATCCATGATATACCGTCATGATGAAGTGGCCACTGCCCACTCCATGGTCCGAGTGCGTTGATGAAACTTACCATTCTAGAAAGCTAATGGCAGCACCTTTCCAGCGATATATACCACTTGGCCAGAATATTTTTCTAAAGTTACGAAAAAAGGCACTGAAAACGCGCAGTTTTAGTTAGCCTACACTGGCATGATGAAGTGGCCACTGCCCACTCCATGGTCCGAGTGCGTTGATGAAACTTACCATTCTAGAAAGCTAATGGCAGCACCTTTCCAGCGATATATACCACTTGGCCAGAATATTTTTCTAAAGTTACGAAAAAAGGCACTGAAAACGCGCAGTTTTAGTTAGCCTACACTGGCATGATGAAGTGGCCACTGCCCACTCCATGGTCCGAGTGCGTTGATGAAACTTACCATTTTGGAAAGCTAATGGCAGCACCTTTCCAGCGATATATACCACTTGGCCGGAATATTTTACTAAAGTTACGAGAAAAGGCACTGAAAACGCCCGTTTTTAGTTAGCCTACACTGGCATGATGAAGTGGCTACTGCCCACTCCATGGTCCGAGTGCGTTGATGAAACTTACCATTTTGGAAAGTTAATGGCAGCACCTTTCCAGCGATATATACCACTTGGCCAGAATATTTTTCTAAAGTTACGAAAAAAGGCACTGAAAACGCGCAATTTTCGTTAGCCTACACTGGCATGATGAAGTGGCCACTACCCACTCCATGGTCCGAGTGCGTTGATGAAACTTACCATTCTGGAAAGCTAATGGCAGCACCTTTCCAGCGATATATACCACTTGGCCAGAATATTTTTCTAAAGTTACGAAAAAAGGCACTGAAAACGCGCAGTTTTAGTTAGCCTACACTGGCATGATGAAGTGGCCACTGCCCACTCCATGGTCCGAGTGCGTTGATGAAACTTACCGTTCTGGAAAGCTAATGGCAGCACCTTTCCAGCGATATATACCACTTGGCCGGAATATTTTTCTAAAGTTACGAGAAAAGGCACTGAAAACGCCCGTTTTTAGTTAGCCTACACTGGCATGATGATGTGGCTACTGCCCACTCCATGGTCCGAGTGCGTTGATGAAACTTACCATTTTGGAAAGCTAATGGCAGCACCTCTCCACCGATATATGCCACTTGGCCAGAATATTTTTCTAAAGTTACGAAAAAAGGCACTGAAAACGCGCATTTTTAGTTAGCCTACACTGGCATGATGAAGTGGCCACTGCCCACTCCATGGTCCGAGTGCGTTGATAAAACTTACCATTCTAGAAAGCTAATGGCAGCACCTTTCCAGCGATATATGCCACTTGGCCAGAATATTTTTCTAAAGTTACGAAAAAAGGCACTGAAAACGCGCATTTTTAGTTAGCCTACACTGGCATGATGAAGTGGCCACTGCCCACTCCATGGTCCGAGTGCGTTGATGAAACTTACCATTTTGGAAAGCTAATGGCAGCACCTCTCCAGCGATATATGCCACTTGGCCAGAATATTTTTCTAAAGTTACGAAAAAAGGCACTGAAAACGCGCAGTTTTAGTTAGCCTACACTGGCATGATGAAGTGGCCACTGCCCACTCCATGGTCCGAGTGCGTTGATGAAACTTACCGTTCTGGAAAGCTAATGGCAGCACCTTTCCAGCGATATATACCACTTGGCCAGAATATTTTTCTAAAATTACGAAAAAAGGCACTGAAAACGCGCAGTTTTAGTTAGCCTACACTGGCATGATGAAGTGGCCACTGCCCACTCCATGGTCCGAGTGCGTTGATAAAACTTACCATTCTAGAAAGCTAATGGCAGCACCTTTCCAGCGATATATGCCACTTGGCCAGAATATTTTTCTAAAGTTACGCAAAAAGGCACTGAAAACGCGCAGTTTTAGTTAGCCTACACTGGCATGATGAAGTGGCCACTGCCCACCCCATGGTCCGAGTGCGTTGATGAAACTTACCATTTTGGAAAGCTAATGGCAGCACCTCTCCAGCGATATATGCCACTTGGCCAGAATATTTTTCTAAAGTTACCAAAAAAGGAACTGAAAACGCGCATTTTTAGTTAGCCTACACTGGCATGATTAACTGGCCACTGCCCACTCCATGGTCCGAGTGTGTTGATAAAGCTTACCATTATGGAAAGCTAATGGCAGCACCTCTCCAGCGATATATGCCACTTGGCCAGAATATTTTTCTAAAGTTACGCAAAAAGGCACTGAAAACGCGCAGTTTTAGTTAGCCTACACTGGCATGATGAAGTGGCCACTGCCCACTCCATGGTCCGAGCGCGTTGATGAAACTTACCGTTCTGGAAAGCTAATGGCAGCACCTTTCCAGCGATATATACCACTTGGCCGGAATATTTTTCTAAAGTTACGAGAAAAGGCACTGAAAACGCCCGTTTTTAGCTAGCCTACACTGGCATGATGATGTGGCTACTGCCCACTCCATGGTCCGAGTGCGTTGATGAAACTTACCATTTTGGAAAGTTAATGGCAGCACCTTTCCAGCGATATATACCACTTGGCCAGAATATTTTTCTAAAGTTACGAAAAAAGGCACTGAAAACGCGCAGTTTTAGTTAGCCTACACTGGCATGATGAAGTGGCCACTGCCCACTCCATGGTCCGAGTGCGTTGATGAAACTTACCATTTTGGAAAGCTAATGGCAGAACCTCTCCAGCGATATATGCCACTTGGCCAGAATATTTTTCTAAAGTTACGAAAAAAGGAACTGAAAACGCGCATTTTTAGTTAGCCTACACTGGCATGATGATGTGGCTACTGCCCACTCCATGGTCCGAGTGCGTTGATGAAACTTACCATTTTGGAAAGCTAATGGCAGCACCTTTCCAGCGATATATACCACTTGGCCATAATATTTTTCTAAAGTTACGAAAAAAGGCACTGAAAACGCGCAGTTTTAGTTAGCCTACACTGGCATGATGAAGTGGCCACTGCCCACCCCATGGTCCGAGTGCGTTGATGAAACTTACCATTTTGGAAAGCTAATGGCAGCACCTCTCCAGCGATATATGCCACTTGGCCAGAATATTTTTCTAAAGTTACGAAAAAAGGAACTGAAAACGCGCATTTTTAGTTAGCCTACACTGGCATGATGAAGTGGCCACTGCCCACTCCATGGTCCGAGTGTGTTGATAAAACTTACCATTTTGGAAAGCTAATGGCAGCACCTTTCCAGCGATATATGCCACTTGGCCAGAATATTTTTCTAAAGTTACGAAAAAAGGCACTGAAAACGCGCATTTTTAGTTAGCCTACACTGGCATGATGAAGTGGCCACTGCCCACTCCATGGTCCGAGCGCGTTGATGAAACTTACCGTTCTGGAAAGCTAATGGCAGCACCTTTCCAGCGATATATACCACTTGGCTAGAATATTTTTCTAAAGTTACGAAAAAAGGCACTGAAAACGCGCAGTTTTAGTTAGCCTACACTGGCATGATGAAGTGGCCACTGCCCACTCCATGGTTCGAGTGCGTTGATGAAACTTACCATTCTGGAAAGCTAATGACAGCACCTTTCCAGCGATATATGCCACTTGGCCAGAATATTTTTCTAAAGTTACGAAAAAAGGCACTGAAAACGCGCATTTTTAGTTAGCCTACACTGGCATGATGAAGTGGCCACTGCCCACTCCATGGTCCGAGTGCGTTGATGAAACTTACCATTTTGGAAAGCTAATGCCAGCACCTCTCCAGCGATATATGCCACTTGGCCAGAATATTTTCCTAAAGTTTCGAAAAAAAACAATGAAAACGCGCAATTTTAGTTAGCCTACACTGGCATGATGAAGTGGCCACTGCCCACTCCATGGTCCGAGTGCGTTGATGAAACTTACCATTTTGGAAAGCTAATGGCAGCACCTTTCCAGCGATATATGCCACTTGGTCAGAATGTTTTTCTAAAGTTACGAAAAAAGGCACTGAAAACGCGCATTTTTAGTTAGCCTACACTGGCATGATGAAGTGGCCACTGCCCACTCCATGGTCCGAGTGCGTTGATGAAACTTACCATTTTGGAAAGCTAATGGCAGCACCTCTCCAGCGATATATGCCACTTGGCCAGAATATTTTCCTAAAGTTACGAAAAAAACCACTGAAAACGCGCAGTTTTAGTTAGCCTACACTGGCATGATGAAGTGGCCACTGCCCACTCCATGGTCCGAGTGCGTTGATGAAACTTACCATTCTAGAAAGCTAATGGCAGCACCTTTCCACGATATATACCACTTGGCCAGAATATTTTTCTAAAGTTACGAAAAAAGGCACTGAAAACGCGCAGTTTTAGTTAGCCTACACTGGCATGATGAAGTGGCCACTGCCCACTCCATGGTCCGAGTGCGTTGATGAAACTTACCATTTTAGAAAGCTAATGGCAGCACCTTTCCAGCGATATATACCACTTGGCCAGAATATTTTTCTAAAGTTACGAAAAAAGGCACTGAAAACGCGCAGTTTTAGTTAGCCTACACTGGCATGATGAAGTGGCCACTGCCCACTCCATGGTCCGAGTGCGTTGATGAAACTTACCGTTCTGGAAAGCTAATGGCAGCACCTTTCCAGCGATATATGCCACTTGGCCAGAATATTTTTCTAAAGTTACGAAAAAAGGCATGAAAACGCGAAGTTTAAGTTAGCCTACACTGGCATGATGAAGTGGCCACTGCCCACTCCATGGTCCGAGTGCGTTGATGAAACTTACCGTTCTGGAAAGCTAATGGCAGCACCTTTCCAGCGATATATACCACTTGGCCAGAATATTTTTCTAAAGTTACGAAAAAAGGCACTGAAAACGCGCAGTTTTAGTTAGCCTACACTGGCATGATGAAGTGGCCACTGCCCACTCCATGGTCCGAGTGCGTTGATGAAACTTACCATTCTAGAAAGCTAATGGCAGCACCTTTCCAGCGATATATACCACTTGGCCAGAATATTTTTCTAAAGTTACGAAAAAAGGCACTGAAAACGCGCAGTTTTAGTTAGCCTACACTGGCATGATGAAGTGGCCACTGCCCACTCCATGGTCCGAGTGCGTTGATGAAACTTACCGTTCTGGAAAGCTAATGGCAGCACCTCTCCAGCGATATATGCCACTTGGCCAGAATATTTTTCTAAAGTTACGAGAAAAGGCACTGAAAACGCGCAGTTTTAGTTAGCCTACACTGGCATGATGAAGTGGCCACTGCCCACTCCATGGTCCGAGTGCGTTGATGAAACTTACCGTTCTGGAAAGCTAATGGCAGCACCTTTCCAGCGATATATACCACTTGGCCAGAATATTTTTCTAAAATTACGAAAAAAGGCACTGAAAACGCGCAGTTTTAGTTAGCCTACACTGGCATGATGAAGTGGCCACTGCCCACTCCATGGTCCGAGTGCGTTGATGAAACTTACCGTTCTGGAAAGCTAATGGCAGCACCTTTCCAGCGATATATACCGCTTGGCCAGAATATTTTTCTAAAATAACGAAAAAAGGCACTGAAAACGCGCAGTTTTAGTTAGCCTACACTGGCATGATGAAGTGGCCACTGCCCACTCCATGGTCCGAGTGCGTTGATGAAACTTACCGTTCTGGAAAGCTAATGGCAGCACCTTTCCAGCGATATATACCACTTGGCCAGAATATTTTTCTAAAGTTACGAAAAAAGGCACTGAAAACGCGCAGTTTTAGTTAGCCTACACGCGCAGTTTTAGTTAGCCTACACTGGCATGATGAAGTGGCCACTGCCCACTCCAAGGTCCGAGTGCGTTGATGAAACTTACCGTTCTGGAAAGCTAATGGCAGCACCTTTCCAGCGATATATACCACTTGGCCAGAATATTTTTCTAAAGTTACGAAAAAATGCACTGAAAACGCGCAGTTTTAGTTAGCCTACACTGGCATGATGAAGTGGCCACTGCCCACTCCATGGTCCGAGTGCGTTGATGAAACTTACCATTCTAGAAAGCTAATGGCAGCACCTTTCCAGCGATATATGCCACTTGGCCAGAATATTTTTCTAAAGTTACGAAAAAATGCACTGAAAACGCGCAGTTTTAGTTAGCCTACACTGGCATGATGAAGTGGCCACTGCCCACTCCATGGTCCGAGTGCGTTGATGAAACTTACCGTTCTGGAAAGCTAATGGCAGCACCTTTCCAGCGATATATACCACTTGGCCAGAATATTTTTCTAAAGTTACGAAAAAAGGCACTGAAAACGCGCAGTTTTAGTTAGCCTACACGCGCAGTTTTAGTTAGCCTACACTGGCATGATGAAGTGGCCACTGCCCACTCCAACGTCCGAGTGCGTTGATGAAACTTACCGTTCTGGAAAGCTAATGGCAGCACCTTTCCAGCGATATATACCACTTGGCCAGAATATTTTTCTAAAGTTACGAAAAAATGCACTGAAAACGCGCAGTTTTAGTTAGCCTCCACTGGCATGATGAAGTGGCCACTGCCCACTCCATGGTCCGAGTGCGTTGATGAAACTTACCGTTCTGGAAAGCTAATGGCAGCACCTTTCCAGCGATATATACCACTTGGCCAGAATATTTTTCTAAAGTTACGAAAAAGGGCACTGAAAACGCGCAGTTTTAGTTAGCCTACACTGGCATGATGAAGTGGCCACTGCCCACTCCATGGTCCGAGTGCGTTGATGAAACTTACCGTTCTGGAAAGCTAATGGCAGCACCTTTCCAGCGATATATACCACTTGGCCAGAATATCTAAAGTTACGAAAAAAGCCACTGAAAACGCGCAGTTTTAGTTAGCCTATACTGGCATGATGAAGTGGCCACTGCCCACTCCATGGTCCGAGTGCGTTGATGAAACTTACCATTCTAGAAAGCTAATGGCTGCACCTTTCCAGCGATATATACCACTTGGCCAGAATATTTTTCTAAAGTTACGAAAAAAGGCACTGAAAACGCGCAGTTTTAGTTAGCCTACACTGGCATGATGAAGTGGCCACTGCCCACTCCATGGTCCGAGTGCGTTGATGAAACTTACCATTCTAGAAAGCTAATGGCAGCACCTTTCCAGCGATATATACCACTTGGCCAGAATATTTTTCTAAAGTTACGAAAAAAGGCACTGAAAACGCGCAGTTTTAGTTAGCCTACACTGGCATGATGAAGTGGCCACTGCCCACTCCATGGTCCGAGTGCGTTGATGAAACTTACCGTTCTGGAAAGCTAATGGCAGCACCTTTCCAGCGATATATACCACTTGGCCAGAATATTTTTCTAAAATTACGAAAAAAGGCACTGAAAACGCGCAGTTTTAGTTAGCCTACACTGGCATGATGAAGTGGCCACTGCCCACTCCATGGTCCGAGTGCGTTGATGAAACTTACCGTTCTGGAAAGCTAATGGCAGCACCTTTCCAGCGATATATACCACTTGGCCAGAATATTTTTCTAAAGTTACGAAAAAATGCACTGAAAACGCGCAGTTTTAGTTAGCCTACACTGGCATGATGAAGTGGCCACTGCCCACTCCATGGTCCGAGTGCGTTGATGAAACTTACCATTCTAGAAAGCTAATGTCAGCACCTTTCCAGCGATATATACCACTTGGCCAGAATATTTTTCTAAAGTTACGAAAAAAGGCACTGAAAACGCGCAGTTTTAGTTAGCCTACACTGGCATGATGAAGTGGCCACTGCCCACTCCATGGTCCGAGTGCGTTGATGAAACTTACCATTCTGGAAAGCTAATGGCAGCACCTTTCCAGCGATATATACCACTTGGCCAGAATATTTTTCTAAAGTTACGAAAAAAGGCACTGAAAACGCGCAGTTTTAGTTAGCCTACACGCGCAGTTTTAGTTAGCCTACACTGGCATGATGAAGTGGCCACTGCCCACTCCATGGTCCGAGTGCGTTGATGAAACATACCGTTCTGGAAAGCTAATGGCAGCACCTTTCCAGCGATATATACCACTTGGCCAGAATATTTTTCTAAAGTTACGAAAAAATGCACTGAAAACGCGCAGTTTTAGTTAGCCTACACTGGCATGATGAAGTGACCACTGCCCACTCCATGGTCCGAGTGCGTTGATGAAACTTACCATTCTAGAAAGCTAATGGCAGCACCTTTCCAGCGATATATACCACTTGGCCAGAATATTTTTCTAAAGTTACGAAAAAAGGCACTGAAAACGCGCAGTTTTAGTTAGCCTACACTGGCATGATGAAGTGGCCACTGCCCACTCCAAGGTCCGAGTGCGTTGATGAAACTTACCGTTCTGGAAAGCTAATGGCAGCACCTTTCCAGCGATATATACCACTTGGCCAGAATATTTTTCTAAAGTTACGAAAAAAGGCACTGAAAACGCGCAGTTTTAGTTAGCCTACACTGGCATGATGAAGTGGCCACTGCCCACTCCATGGTCCGAGTGCGTTGATGAAACTTACCATTCTAGAAAGCTAATGGCAGCACCTTTCCAGCGATATATACCACTTGGCCAGAATATTTTTCTAAAGTTACGAAAAAAGGCACTGAAAACGCGCAGTTTTAGTTAGCCTACACGCGCAGTTTTAGTTAGCCTACACTGGCATGATGAAGTGGCCACTGCCCACTCCATGGTCCGAGTGCGTTGATGAAACTTACCGTTCTGGAAAGCTAATGGCAGCACCTTTCCAGCGATATATACCACTTGGCCAGAATATTTTTCTAAAGTTACGAAAAAATGCACTGAAAACGCGCAGTTTTAGTTAGCCTACACTGGCATGATGAAGTGACCACTGCCCACTCCATGGTCCGAGTGCGTTGATGAAACTTACCATTCTAGAAAGCTAATGGCAGCACCTTTCCAGCGATATATACCACTTGGCCAGAATATTTTTCTAAAGTTACGAAAAAAGGCACTGAAAACGCGCAGTTTTAGTTAGCCTACACTGGCATGATGAAGTGGCCACTGCCCACTCCAAGGTCCGAGTGCGTTGATGAAACTTACCGTTCTGGAAAGCTAATGGCAGCACCTTTCCAGCGATATATACCACTTGGCCAGAATATTTTTCTAAAGTTACGAAAAAAGGCACTGAAAACGTGCAGTTTTAGTTAGCCTACACTGGCATGATGAAGTGGCCACTGCCCACTCCATGGTCCGAGTGCGTTGATGAAACTTACCATTCTAGAAAGCTAATAGCAGCACCTTTCCAGCGATATATACCACTTGGCCAGAATATTTTTCTAAAGTTACGAAAAAAGGCACTGAAAACGCGCAGTTTTAGTTAGCCTACACTGGCATGATGAAGTGGCCACTGCCCACTCCAAGGTCCGAGTGCGTTGATGAAACTTACCGTTCTGGAAAGCTAATGGCAGCACCTTTCCAGCGATATATACCACTTGGCCAGAATATTTTTCTAAAGTTACGAAAAAAGGCACTGAAAACGCGCAGTTTTAGTTAGCCTACACTGGCATGATGAAGTGGCCACTGCCCACTCCATGGTCCGAGTGCGTTGATGAAACTTACCATTCTAGAAAGCTAATGGCAGCACCTTTCCAGCGATATATACCACTTGGCCAGAATATTTTTCTAAAGTTACGAAAAAAGGCACTGAAAACGCGCAGTTTTAGTTAGCCTACACGCGCAGTTTTAGTTAGCCTACACTGGCATGATGAAGTGGCCACTGCCCACTCCATGGTCCGAGTGCGTTGATGAAACTTACCGTTCTGGAAAGCTAATGGCAGCACCTTTCCAGCGATATATACCACTTGGCTAGAATATTTTTCTAAAGTTACGAAAAAAGGCACTGAAAACGCGCAGTTTTAGTTAGCCTACACTGGCATGATGAAGTGGCCACTGCCCACTCCATGGTTCGAGTGCGTTGATGAAACTTACCATTCTGGAAAGCTAATGACAGCACCTTTCCAGCGATATATGCCACTTGGCCAGAATATTTTTCTAAAGTTACAAAAAAAGGCACTGAAAACGCGCATTTTTAGTTAGCCTACACTGGCATGATGAAGTGGCCACTGCCCACTCCATGGTCCGAGTGCGTTGATGAAACTTACCATTTTGGAAAGCTAATGCCAGCACCTCTCCAGCGATATATGCCACTTGGCCAGAATATTTTCCTAAAGTTTCGAAAAAAAACAATGAAAACGCGCAATTTTAGTTAGCCTACACTGGCATGATGAAGTGGCCACTGCCCACTCCATGGTCCGAGTGCGTTGATGAAACTTACCATTTTGGAAAGCTAATGGCAGCACCTTTCCAGCGATATATACAACTTGGCCAGAATGTTTTTCTAAAGTTACGAAAAAAGGCACTGAAAACGCGCATTTTTAGTTAGCCTACACTGGCATGATGAAGTGGCCACTGCCCACTCCATGGTCCGAGTGCGTTGATGAAACTTACCATTTTGGAAAGCTAATGGCAGCACCTCTCCAGCGATATATGCCACTTGGCCAGAATATTTTCCTAAAGTTACGAAAAAAACCACTGAAAACGCGCAGTTTTAGTTAGCCTACACTGGCATGATGAAGTGGCCACTGCCCACTCCATGGTCCGAGTGCGTTGATGAAACTTACCATTCTAGAAAGCTAATGGCAGCACCTTTCCACGATATATACCACTTGGCCAGAATATTTTTCTAAAGTTACGAAAAAAGGCACTGAAAACGCGCAGTTTTAGTTAGCCTACACTGGCATGATGAAGTGGCCACTGCCCACTCCATGGTCCGAGTGCGTTGATGAAACTTACCATTTTAGAAAGCTAATGGCAGCACCTTTCCAGCGATATATACCACTTGGCCAGAATATTTTTCTAAAGTTACGAAAAAAGGCACTGAAAACGCGCAGTTTTAGTTAGCCTACACTGGCATGATGAAGTGGCCACTGCCCACTCCATGGTCCGAGTGCGTTGATGAAACTTACCGTTCTGGAAAGCTAATGGCAGCACCTTTCCAGCGATATATGCCACTTGGCCAGAATATTTTTTTAAAGTTACGAAAAAAGGCACTGAAAACGCGCATTTTTAGTTAGCCTACACTGGCATGATGAAGTGGCCACTGCCCACTCCATGGTCCGAGTGCGTTGATAAAACTTACCATTCTAGAAAGCTAATGGCAGCACTTTTCCAGCGATATATACCACTTGGCCAGAATATTTTTCTAAAGTTACGAAAAAAGGCACTGAAAACGCGCAATTTTAGTTAGCCTACACTGGAATGATGAAGTGGCCACTGCCCACTCTATGGTCCGAGTGCGTTGATGAAACTTACCATTCTGGAAAGCTAATGGCAGCACCTTTCCAGATATATATGCAGAATATTTTTCTAAAGTTACGAAAAAAGGCACTGAAAACGCGCAGTTTTAGTTAGCCTACACTGGCATGATGAAGTGGCCACTGCCCACTCCATGGTCCGAGTGCGTTGATGAAACTTACCATTCTAGAAAGCTAATGGCAGCACCTTTCCAGCGATATATACCACTTGGACAGAATATTTTTCTAAAGTTACGAAAAAAGGCACTGAAAACGCGCAGTTTTAGTTAGCCTACACTGGCATGATGAAGTGGCCACTGCCCACTCCATGGTCCGAGTGCGTTGATGAAACTTACCGTTCTGGAAAGCTAATGGCAGCACCTTTCCAGCGATATATACCACTTGGCCAGAATATTTTTCTAAAGTTACGAAAAAAGGCACTGAAAACGCGCAGTTTTAGTTAGCCTACACTGGCATGATGAAGTGGCCACTGCCCACTCCATAGTCCGAGTGCGTTGATGAAACTTACCATTTTAGAAAGCTAATGGCAGCACCTTTCCAGCGATATATACCACTTGGCCAGAATATTTTTCTAAAGTTACGAAAAAAGGCACTGAAAACGCGCAGTTTTAGTTAGCCTACACTGGCATGATGAAGTGGCCACTGCCCACTCCATGGTCCGAGTGCGTTGATGAAACTTACCATTCTAGAAAGCTAATGCAGCACCTTTCCAGCGATATATGCCACTTGGCCAGAATATTTTTCTAAAGTTACGAAAAAGGCACTGAAAACGCGCAGTTTTAGTTAGCCTACACTGGCATGATGAAGTGGCCACTGCCCACTCCATGGTCCGAGTGCGTTGATGAAGCTTACCGTTCTGGAAAGCTAATGGCAGCACCTTTCCAGCGATATATATCACTTGACCAGAATATTTTTCTAAAGTTACGAAAAAAGGCACTGAAAACGCGCAGTTTTAGTTAGCCTACACTGGCATGATGAAGTGGCCACTGCACACTCCATGGTCCGAGTGCGTTGATAAAACTTACCATTCTAGAAAGCTAATGGCAGCACCTTTCCAGCGATATATACCACTTGGCCAGAATATTTTTCTAAAGTTACAAAAAAAGGCACTGAAAACGCGCAGTTTTAGTTAGCCTACACTGGCATGATGAAGTGGCCACTGCCCACTCCATGGTCCGAGTGCGTTGATGAAACTTACCATTCTAGAAAGCTAATGGCAGCACCTTTCCAGCGATATATACCACTTGGCCAGAATATTTTTCTAAAGTTACGAAAAAAGGCACTGAAAACGCGCAGTTTTAGTTAGCCTACACTGGCATGATGAAGTGGCCACTGCCCACTCCATGGTCCGAGTGCGTTGATGAAACTTACCGTTCTGGAAAGCTAATGGCAGCACCTTTCCAGCGATATATACCACTTGGCCAGAATATTTTTCTAAAGTTACGAAAAAAGCCACTGAAAACGCGCAGTTTTAGTTAGCCTACACTGGCATGATGAAGTGGCCACTGCCCACTCCATGGTCCGAGTGCGTTGATGAAACTTACCATTCTAGAAAGCTAATGGCAGCACCTTTCCAGCGATATATACCACTTGGCCAGAATATTTTTCTAAAGTTACGAAAAAAGGCACTGAAAACGCGCGGTTTTAGTTAGCCTACACTGGCATGATGAAGTGGTCACTGCCCACTCCATGGTCCGAGTGCGTTGATGAAACTTACCATTCTAGAAAGCTAATGGCAGCACCTTTCCAGCGATATATGCCACTTGGCCAGAATATTTTTCTAAAGTTACGAAAAAAGGCACTGAAAACGCGAAGTTTAAGTTAGCCTACACTGGCATGATGAAGTGGCCACTGCCCACTCCATGGTCCGAGTGCGTTGATGAAACTTACCGTTCTGGAAAGCTAATGGCAGCACCTTTCCAGCGATATATACCACTTGGCCAGAATATTTTTCTAAAGTTACGAAAAAAGGCACTGAAAACGCGCAGTTTTAGTTAGCCTACACTGGCATGATGAAGTGGCCACTGCCCACTCCATGGTCCGAGTGCGTTGATGAAACTTACCATTCTAGAAAGCTAATGGCAGCACCTTTCCAGCGATATATACCACTTGGCCAGAATATTTTTCTAAAGTTACGAAAAAAGGCACTGAAAACGCGCAGTTTTAGTTAGCCTACACTGGCATGATGAAGTGGCCACTGCCCACTCCATGGTCCGAGTGCGTTGATGAAACTTACCGTTCTGGAAAGCTAATGGCAGCACCTCTCCAGCGATATATGCCACTTGGCCAGAATATTTTTCTAAAGTTACGAGAAAAGGCACTGAAAACGCGCAGTTTTAGTTAGCCTACACTGGCATGATGAAGTGGCCACTGCCCACTCCATGGTCCGAGTGCGTTGATGAAACTTACCGTTCTGGAAAGCTAATGGCAGCACCTTTCCAGCGATATATACCACTTGGCCAGAATATTTTTCTAAAATTACGAAAAAAGGCACTGAAAACGCGCAGTTTTAGTTAGCCTACACTGGCATGATGAAGTGGCCACTGCCCACTCCATGGTCCGAGTGCGTTGATGAAACTTACCGTTCTGGAAAGCTAATGGCAGCACCTTTCCAGCGATATATACCGCTTGGCCAGAATATTTTTCTAAAATAACGAAAAAAGGCACTGAAAACGCGCAGTTTTAGTTAGCCTACACTGGCATGATGAAGTGGCCACTGCCCACTCCATGGTCCGAGTGCGTTGATGAAACTTACCGTTCTGGAAAGCTAATGGCAGCACCTTTCCAGCGATATATACCACTTGGCCAGAATATTTTTCTAAAGTTACGAAAAAAGGCACTGAAAACGCGCAGTTTTAGTTAGCCTACACGCGCAGTTTTAGTTAGCCTACACTGGCATGATGAAGTGGCCACTGCCCACTCCAAGGTCCGAGTGCGTTGATGAAACTTACCGTTCTGGAAAGCTAATGGCAGCACCTTTCCAGCGATATATACCACTTGGCCAGAATATTTTTCTAAAGTTACGAAAAAATGCACTGAAAACGCGCAGTTTTAGTTAGCCTACACTGGCATGATGAAGTGGCCACTGCCCACTCCATGGTCCGAGTGCGTTGATGAAACTTACCATTCTAGAAAGCTAATGGCAGCACCTTTCCAGCGATATATGCCACTTGGCCAGAATATTTTTCTAAAGTTACGAAAAAATGCACTGAAAACGCGCAGTTTTAGTTAGCCTACACTGGCATGATGAAGTGGCCACTGCCCACTCCATGGTCCGAGTGCGTTGATGAAACTTACCGTTCTGGAAAGCTAATGGCAGCACCTTTCCAGCGATATATACCACTTGGCCAGAATATTTTTCTAAAGTTACGAAAAAAGGCACTGAAAACGCGCAGTTTTAGTTAGCCTACACGCGCAGTTTTAGTTAGCCTACACTGGCATGATGAAGTGGCCACTGCCCACTCCAACGTCCGAGTGCGTTGATGAAACTTACCGTTCTGGAAAGCTAATGGCAGCACCTTTCCAGCGATATATACCACTTGGCCAGAATATTTTTCTAAAGTTACGAAAAAATGCACTGAAAACGCGCAGTTTTAGTTAGCCTACACTGGCATGATGAAGTGGCCACTGCCCACTCCATGGTCCGAGTGCGTTGATGAAACTTACCGTTCTGGAAAGTTAATGGCAGCACCTTTCCAGCGATATATACCACTTGGCCAGAATATTTTTCTAAAGTTACGAAAAAAGGCACTGAAAACGCGCAGTTTTAGTTAGCCTACACTGGCATGATGAAGTGGCCACTGCCCACTCCATGGTCCGAGTGCGTTGATGAAACTTACCGTTCTGGAAAGCTAATGGCAGCACCTTTCCAGCGATATATACCACTTGGCCAGAATATCTAAAGTTACGAAAAAAGCCACTGAAAACGCGCAGTTTTAGTTAGCCTATACTGGCATGATGAAGTGGCCACTGCCCACTCCATGGTCCGAGTGCGTTGATGAAACTTACCATTCTAGAAAGCTAATGGCAGCACCTTTCCAGCGATATATACCACTTGGCCAGAATATTTTTCTAAAGTTACGAAAAAAGGCACTGAAAACGCGCAGTTTTAGTTAGCCTACACTGGCATGATGAAGTGGCCACTGCCCACTCCATGGTCCGAGTGCGTTGATGAAACTTACCATTCTAGAAAGCTAATGGCAGCACCTTTCCAGCGATATATACCACTTGGCCAGAATATTTTTCTAAAGTTACGAAAAAAGGCACTGAAAACGCGCAGTTTTAGTTAGCCTACACTGGCATGATGAAGTGGCCACTGCCCACTCCATGGTCCGAGTGCGTTGATGAAACTTACCGTTCTGGAAAGCTAATGGCAGCACCTTTCCAGCGATATATACCACTTGGCCAGAATATTTTTCTAAAATTACGAAAAAAGGCACTGAAAACGCGCAGTTTTAGTTAGCCTACACTGGCATGATGAAGTGGCCACTGCCCACTCCATGGTCCGAGTGCGTTGATGAAACTTACCGTTCTGGAAAGCTAATGGCAGCACCTTTCCAGCGATATATACCACTTGGCCAGAATATTTTTCTAAAGTTACGAAAAAATGCACTGAAAACGCGCAGTTTTAGTTAGCCTACACTGGCATGATGAAGTGGCCACTGCCCACTCCATGGTCCGAGTGCGTTGATGAAACTTACCATTTTAGAAAGCTAATGTCAGCACCTTTCCAGCGATATATACCACTTGGCCAGAATATTTTTCTAAAGTTACGAAAAAAGGCACTGAAAACGCGCAGTTTTAGTTAGCCTACACTGGCATGATGAAGTGGCCACTGCCCACTCCAAGGTCCGAGTGCGTTGATGAAACTTACCGTTCTGGAAAGCTAATGGCAGCACCTTTCCAGCGATATATACCACTTGGCCAGAATATTTTTCTAAAGTTACGAAAAAAGGCACTGAAAACGCGCAGTTTTAGTTAGCCTACACTGGCATGATGAAGTGGCCACTGCCCACTCCATGGTCCGAGTGCGTTGATGAAACTTACCATTCTAGAAAGCTAATAGCAGCACCTTTCCAGCGATATATACCACTTGGCCAGAATATTTTTCTAAAGTTACGAAAAAAGGCACTGAAAACGCGCAGTTTTAGTTAGCCTACACGCGCAGTTTTAGTTAGCCTACACTGGCATGATGAAGTGGCCACTGCCCACTCCATGGTCCGAGTGCGTTGATGAAACTTACCGTTCTGGAAAGCTAATGGCAGCACCTTTCCAGCGATATATACCACTTGGCCAGAATATTTTTCTAAAGTTACGAAAATACACTGAAAACGCGCAGTTTTAGTTAGCCTACACTGGCATGATGAAGTGACCACTGCCCACTCCATGGTCCGAGTGCGTTGATGAAACTTACCATTCTAGAAAGCTAATGGCAGCACCTTTCCAGCGATATATACCACTTGGCCAGAATATTTTTCTAAAGTTACGAAAAAAGGCACTGAAAACGCGCAGTTTTAGTTAGCCTACACTGGCATGATGAAGTGGCCACTGCCCACTCCAAGGTCCGAGTGCGTTGATGAAACTTACCGTTCTGGAAAGCTAATGGCAGCACCTTTCCAGCGATATATACCACTTGGCCAGAATATTTTTCTAAAGTTACGAAAAAAGGCACTGAAAACGTGCAGTTTTAGTTAGCCTACACTGGCATGATGAAGTGGCCACTGCCCACTCCATGGTCCGAGTGCGTTGATGAAACTTACCATTCTAGAAAGCTAATGGCAGCACCTTTCCAGCGATATATACCACTTGGCCAGAATATTTTTCTAAAGTTACGAAAAAAGGCACTGAAAACGCGCAGTTTTAGTTAGCCTACACTGGCATGATGAAGTGGCCACTGCCCACTCCAAGGTCCGAGTGCGTTGATGAAACTTACCGTTCTGGAAAGCTAATGGCAGCACCTTTCCAGCGATATATACCACTTGGCCAGAATATTTTTCTAAAGTTACGAAAAAAGGCACTGAAAACGCGCAGTTTTAGTTAGCCTACACTGGCATGATGAAGTGGCCACTGCCCACTCCATGGTCCGAGTGCGTTGATGAAACTTACCATTCTAGAAAGCTAATGGCAGCACCTTTCCAGCGATATATACCACTTGGCCAGAATATTTTTCTAAAGTTACGAAAAAAGGCACTGAAAACGCGCAGTTTTAGTTAGCCTACACGCGCAGTTTTAGTTAGCCTACACTGGCATGATGAAGTGGCCACTGCCCACTCCATGGTCCGAGTGCGTTGATGAAACTTACCGTTCTGGAAAGCTAATGGCAGCACCTTTCCAGCGATATATACCACTTGGCCAGAATATTTTTCTAAAATTACGAAAAAAGGCACTGAAAACGCGCAGTTTTAGTTAGCCTACACGCGCAGTTTTAGTTAGCCTACACTGGCATGATGAAGTGGCCACTGCCCACTCCATGGTCCGAGTGCGTTGATGAAACTTACCGTTCTGGAAAGCTAATGGCAGCACCTTTCCAGCGATATATACCACTTGGCCAGAATATTTTTCTAAAGTTATGAAAAAAGGCACTGAAAACGCGCAGTTTTAGTTAGCCTACACGCGCAGTTTTAGTTAGCCTACACTGGCATGATGAAGTGGCCACTGCCCACTCCATGGTCCGAGTGCGTTGATGAAACTTACCGTTCTGGAAAGCTAATGGCAGCACCTTTCCAGCGATATATACCACTTGGCCAGAATATTTTTCTAAAGTTACGAAAAAATGCACTGAAAACGCGCAGTTTTAGTTAGCCTACACTGGCATGATGAAGTGGCCACTGCCCACTCCATGGTCCGAGTGCGTTAATGAAACTTACCATTCTAGAAAGCTAATGGCAGCACCTTTCCAGCGATATATACCACTTGGCCAGAATATTTTTCTAAAGTTACGAAAAAAGGCACTGAAAACGCGCAGTTTTAGTTAGCCTACACTGGCATGATGAAGTGGCCACTGCCCACTCCATGGTCCGAGTGCGTTGATGAAACTTACCATTCTAGAAAGCTAATGGTAGCAGCTTTCCAGCGACATATACCACTTGGCCAGAATATTTTTCTAAAGTTATGAAAAAAGGCACTGAAAACGCGCAGTTTTAGTTAGCCTACATTGGCATGATGAAGTGGCCACTGCCCACTCCATGGTCCGAGTGCGTTGATGAAACTTACCATTCTAGAAAGCTAATGGCAGCACCTTTCCAGCGATATATACCACTTGGCCAGAATATTTTTCTAAAGTTACGAAAAAATGCACTGAAAACGCGCAGTTTTAGTTAGCCTACACTGGCATGATGAAGTGGCCACTGCCCACTCCATGGTCCGAGTGCGTTGATGAAACTTACCGTTCTGGAAAGCTAATGGCAGCACCTTTCCAGCGATATATACCACTTGGCCAGAATATTTTTCTAAAATTACGAAAAAAGGCACTGAAAACGCGCAGTTTTAGTTAGCCTACACTGGCATGATGAAGTGGCCACTGCCCACTCCATGGTCCGAGTGCGTTGATGAAACTTACCATTCTAGAAAGCTAATGGCAGCGCCTTTTCAGCGATATATACCACTTGGCCAGAATATTTTTCTAAAGTTACGAAAAAAGGCACTGAAAACGCGCAGTTTTAGTTAGCCTACACGCGCAGTTTTAGTTAGCCTACACTGGCATGATGAAGTGGCCACTGCCCACTCCATGGTCCGAGTGCGTTGATGAAACTTACCGTTCTGGAAAGCTAATGGTAGCACCTTTCCAGCGATATATACCACTTGGCCAGAATATCTAAAGTTACGAAAAAAGCCACTGAAAACGCGCAGTTTTAGTTAGCCTATACTGGCATGATGAAGTGGCCACTGCCCACTCCATGGTCCGAGTGCGTTGATGAAACTTACCATTCTAGAAAGCTAATGGCAGCACCTTTCCAGCGATATATACCACTTGGCCAGAATATTTTTCTAAAGTTACGAAAAAAGGCACTGAAAACGCGCAGTTTTAGTTAGCCTACACTGGCATGATGAAGTGGCCACTGCCCACTCCATGGTCCGAGTGCGTTGATGAAACTTACCGTTCTGGAAAGCTAATGGCAGCACCTTTCCAGCGATATATACCACTTGGCCAGAATATTTTTCTAAAATTACGAAAAAAGGCACTGAAAACGCGCAGTTTTAGTTAGCCTACACTGGCATGATGAAGTGGCCACTGCCCACTCCATGGTCCGAGTGCGTTGATGAAACTTACCATTCTAGAAAGCTAATGGCAGCGCCTTTCCAGCGATATATACCAATTGGCCAGAATATTTTTCTAAAGTTACGAAAAAAGGCACTGAAAACGCGCAGTTTTAGTTAGCCTACACGCGCAGTTTTAGTTAGCCTACACTGGCATGATGAAGTGGCCACTGCCCACTCCATGGTCCGAGTGCGTTGATGAAACTTACCGTTCTGGAAAGCTAATGGCAGCACCTTTCCAGCGATATATACCACTTGGCCAGAATATTTTTCTAAAATAACGAAAAAAGGCACTGAAAACGCGCAGTTTTAGTTAGCCTACACTGGCATGATGAAGTGGCCACTGCCCACTCCATGGTCCGAGTGCGTTGATGAAACTTACCATTCTGGAAAGCTAATGGCAGCACCTTTCCAGCGATATATACCACTTGGCCAGAATATTTTTCTAAAGTTACGAAAAAATGCACTGAAAACGCGCAGTTTTAGTTAGCCTACACTGGCATGATGAAGTGGCCACTGCCCACTCCATGGTCCGAGTGCGTTGATGAAACTTACCATTCTAGAAAGCTAATGGCAGCACCTTTCCAGCGATATATACCACTTGGCCAGAATATTTTTCTAAAGTTACGAAAAAAGGCACTGAAAACGCGCAGTTTTAGTTAGCCTACACTGGCATGATGAAGTGGCCACTGCCCACTCCAAGGTCCGAGTGCGTTGATGAAACTTACCGTTCTGGAAAGCTAATGGCAGCACCTTTCCAGCGATATATACCACTTGGCCAGAATATTTTTCTAAAGTTACGAAAAAATGCACTGAAAACGCGCAGTTTTAGTTAGCTTACACTGGCATGATGAAGTGGCCACTGCCCACTCCATGGTCCGAGTGCGTTGATGAAACTTACCGTTCTGGAAAGCTAATGGCAGCACCTTTCCAGCGATATATACCACTTGGCCAGAATATTTTTCTAAAGTTACGAAAAAAGGCACTGAAAACGCGCAGTTTTAGTTAGCCTACACTGGCATGATGAAGTGGCCACTGCCCACTCCATGGTCCGAGTGCGTTGATGAAACTTACCGTTCTGGAAAGCTAATGGCAGCACCTTTCCAGCGATATATACCACTTGGCCAGAATATCTAAAGTTACGAAAAAAGCCACTGAAAACGCGCAGTTTTAGTTAGCCTATACTGGCATGATGAAGTGGCCACTGCCCACTCCATGGTGCGAGTGCGTTGATGAAACTTACCATTCTAGAAAGCTAATGGCAGCACCTTTCCAGCGATATATACCACTTGGCCAGAATATTTTTCTAAAGTTACTTTAGCAGCACTACACTGGCATGATGAAGTGGCCACTGCCCACTCCATGGTCCGAGTGCGTTGATGAAACTTACCATTCTAGAAAGCTAATGGCAGCACCTTTCCAGCGATATATACCACTTGGCCAGTATATTTTTCTAAAGTTACGAAAAAAGGCACTGAAAACGCGCAGTTTTAGTTAGCCTACACGCGCAGTTTTAGTTAGCCTACACTGGCATGATGAAGTGGCCACTGCCCACTCCATGGTCCGAGTGCGTTGATGAAACTTACCATTCTAGAAAGCTAATGGCAGAACCTTTCCAGCGATATATACCACTTGGCCAGAGTATTTTTCTAAAGTTACGAAAAAAGGCACTGAAAACGCGCAGTTTTAGTTAGCCTACACGCGCAGTTTTAGTTAGCCTACACTGGCATGATGAAGTGGCCACTGCCCACTCCATGGTCCGAGTGCGTTGATGAAACTTACTATTTTGGAAAGCTAATGGTAGCACCTTTCCAGCGATATATACCACTTGGCCAGAATATTTTTCTAAAGTTACGAAAAAATGCACTGAAAACGCGCAGTTTTAGTTAGCCTACACTGGCATGATGAAGTGGCCACTGCCCACTCCATGGTCCGAGTGCGTTGATGAAACTTACTATTTTGGAAAGCTAATGGCAGCACCTTTCCAGCGATATATACCACTTGGCCAGAATATTTTTCTAAAGTTACGAAAAAAGGCACTGAAAACGCGCAGTTTTAGTTAGCCTACACTGGCATGATGAAGTGGCCACTGCCCACTCCATGGTCCGAGTGCGTTGATGAAACTTACCATTCTGGAAAGCTAATGGTAGCACCTTTCCAGCGATTTATACCACTTGGCCAGAATATTTTTCTAAAGTTACGAAAAAAGGCACTGAAAACGCGCAGTTTTAGTTAGCCTACACTGGCATGATGAAGTGGCCACTGCCCACTCCATGGTCCGAGTGCGTTGATGAAACTTACCATTCTAGAAAGCTAATGGTAGCAGCTTTCCAGCGACATATACCACTTGGCCAGGATATTTTTCTAAAGTTACGAAAAAAGGCACTGAAAACGCGCAGTTTTAGTTAGCCTACACTGGCATGATGAAGTGGCCACTGCCCACTCCATGGTCCGAGTGCGTTGATGAAACTTACCATTCTAGAAAGCTAATGGCAGCACCTTTCCAGCGATATATACCACTTGGCCAGTATATTTTTCTAAAGTTACGAAAAAAGGCACTGAAAACGCGCAGTTTTAGTTAGCCTACACGCGCAGTTTTAGTTAGCCTACACTGGCATGATGAAGTGGCCACTGCCCACTCCATGGTCCGAGTGCGTTGATGAAACTTACCATTCTAGAAAGCTAATGGCAGAACCTTTCCAGCGATATATACCACTTGGCCAGAGTATTTTTCTAAAGTTACGAAAAAAGGCACTGAAAACGCGCAGTTTTAGTTAGCCTACACGCGCAGTTTTAGTTAGCCTACACTGGCATGATGAAGTGGCCACTGCCCACTCCATGGTCCGAGTGCGTTGACGAAACTTACTATTTTGGAAAGCTAATGGTAGCACCTTTCCAGCGATATATACCACTTGGCCAGAATATTTTTCTAAAGTTACGAAAAAATGCACTGAAAACGCGCAGTTTTAGTTAGCCTACACTGGCATGATGAAGTGGCCACTGCCCACTCCATGGTCCGAGTGCGTTGATGAAACTTACTATTTTGGAAAGCTAATGGCAGCACCTTTCCAGCGATATATACCACTTGGCCAGAATATTTTTCTAAAGTTACGAAAAAAGGCACTGAAAACGCGCAGTTTTAGTTAGCCTACACTGGCATGATGAAGTGGCCACTGCCCACTCCATGGTCCGAGTGCGTTGATGAAACTTACTATTTTGGAAAGCTAATGGCAGCACCTTTCCAGCGATATATACCACTTGGCCAGAATATTTTTCTAAAGTTACGAAAAAAGGCACTGAAAACGCGCAGTTTTAGTTAGCCTACACTGGCATGATGAAGTGGCCACTACCCACTCCATGGTCCGAGTGCGTTGATGAAACTTACTATTTTGGAAAGCTAATGGCAGCACCTTTCCAGCGATATATACCACTTGGCCAGAATATTTTTCTAAAGTTACGAAAAAAGGCACTGAAAACGCGCAGTTTTAGTTAGCCTACACTGGCATGATGAAGTGGCCACTGCCCACTCCATGGTCCGAGTGCGTTGATGAAACTTACTATTTTGGAAAGCTAATGGTAGCACCTTTCCAGCGATATATACCACTTGGCCAGAATATTTTTCTAAAGTTACGAAAAAAGGCACTGAAAACGCGCAGTTTTAGTTAGCCTACACTGGCATGATGAAGTGGCCACTGCCCACTCCATGGTCCGAGTGCGTTGATGAAACTTACTATTTTGGAAAGCTAATGGCAGCACCTTTCCAGCGATATATACCACTTGGCCAGAATATTTTTCTAAAGTTACGAAAAAAGGCACTGAAAACGCGCAGTTTTAGTTAGCCTACACTGGCATGATGAAGTGGCCACTGCCCACTCCATGGTCCGAGTGCGTTGATGAAACTTACTATTTTGGAAAGCTAATGGCAGCACCTTTCCAGCGATATATACCACTTGGCCAGAATATTTTTCTAAAGTTACGAAAAAAGGCACTGAAAACGCGCAGTTTTAGTTAGCCTACACTGGCATGATGAAGTGGCCACTACCCACTCCATGGTCCGAGTGCGTTGATGAAACTTACTATTTTGGAAAGCTAATGGCAGCACCTTTCCAGCGATATATACCACTTGGCCAGAATATTTTTCTAAAGTTACGAAAAAAGGCACTGAAAACGCGCAGTTTTAGTTAGCCTACACTGGCATGATGAAGTGGCCACTGCCCACTCCATGGTCCGAGTGCGTTGATGAAACTTACTATTTTGGAAGGCTAATGGTAGCACCTTTCCAGCGATATATACCACTTGGCCAGAATATTTTTCTAAAGTTACGAAAAAAGGCACTGAAAACGCGCAGTTTTAGTTAGCCTACACTGGCATGATGAAGTGGCCACTGCCCACTCCATGGTCCGAGTGCGTTGATGAAACTTACTATTTTGGAAAGCTAATGGTAGCACCTTTCCAGCGATATATACCACTTGGCCAGAATATTTTTCTAAAGTTACGAAAAAAGGCACTGAAAACGCGCAGTTTTAGTTAGCCTACACTGGCATGATGAAGTGGCCACTGCCCACTCCATGGTCCGAGTGCGTTGATGAAACTTACCATTCTGGAAAGCTAATGGTAGCACCTTTCCAGCGATATATACCACTTGGCCAGAATATTTTTCTAAAGTTACGAAAAAAGGCACTGAAAACGCGCAGTTTTAGTTAGCCTACACTGGCATGATGAAGTGGCCACTGCCCACTCCATGGTCCGAGTGCGTTGATGAAACTTACCATTCTAGAAAGCTAATGGTAGCAGCTTTCCAGCGACATATACCACTTGGCCAGAATATTTTTCTAAAGTTACGAAAAAAGGCACTGAAAACGCGCAGTTTTAGTTAGCCTACACTGGCATGATGAAGTGGCCACTGCCCACTCCATGGTCCGAGTGCGTTGATGAAACTTACCATTCTAGAAAGCTAATGGCAGCACCTTTCCAGCGATATATACCACTTGGCCAGTATATTTTTCTAAAGTTACGAAAAAAGGCACTGAAAACGCGCAGTTTTAGTTAGCCTACACGCGCAGTTTTAGTTAGCCTACACTGGCATGATGAAGTGGCCACTGCCCACTCCATGGTCCGAGTGCGTTGATGAAACTTACCATTCTAGAAAGCTAATGGCAGAACCTTTCCAGCGATATATACCACTTGGCCAGAGTATTTTTCTAAAGTTACGAAAAAAGGCACTGAAAACGCGCAGTTTTAGTTAGCCTACACGCGCAGTTTTAGTTAGCCTACACTGGCATGATGAAGTGGCCACTGCCCACTCCATGGTCCGAGTGCGTTGATGAAACTTACTATTTTGGAAAGCTAATGGCAGCACCTTTCCAGCGATATATACCACTTGGCCAGAATATTTTTCTAAAGTTACGAAAAAATGCACTGAAAACGCGCAGTTTTAGTTAGCCTACACTGGCATGATGAAGTGGCCACTGCCCACTCCATGGTCCGAGTGCGTTGATGAAACTTACTATTTTGGAAAGCTAATGGCAGCACCTTTCCAGCGATATATACCACTTGGCCAGAATATTTTTCTAAAGTTACGAAAAAAGGCACTGAAAACGCGCAGTTTTAGTTAGCCTACACTGGCATGATGAAGTGGCCACTACCCACTCCATGGTCCGAGTGCGTTGATGAAACTTACTATTTTGGAAAGCTAATGGCAGCACCTTTCCAGCGATATATACCACTTGGCCAGAATATTTTTCTAAAGTTACGAAAAAAGGCACTGAAAACGCGCAGTTTTAGTTAGCCTACACTGGCATGATGAAGTGGCCACTGCCCACTCCATGGTCCGAGTGCGTTGATGAAACTTACTATTTTGGAAAGCTAATGGTAGCACCTTTCCAGCGATATATACCACTTGGCCAGAATATTTTTCTAAAGTTACAAAAAAAGGCACTGAAAACGCGCAGTTTTAGTTAGCCTACACTGGCATGATGAAGTGGCCACTGCCCACTCCATGGTCCGAGTGCGTTGATGAAACTTACTATTTTGGAAAGCTAATGGTAGCACCTTTCCAGCGATATATACCACTTGGCCAGAATATTTTTCTAAAGTTACGAAAAAAGGCACTGAAAACGCGCAGTTTTAGTTAGCCTACACTGGCATGATGAAGTGGCCACTGCCCACTCCATGGTCCGAGTGCGTTGATGAAACTTACCATTCTGGAAAGCTAATGGTAGCACCTTTCCAGCGATATATACCACTTGGCCAGAATATTTTTCTAAAGTTACGAAAAAAGGCACTGAAAACGCGCAGTTTTAGTTAGCCTACACTGGCATGATGAAGTGGCCACTGCCCACTCCATGGTCCGAGTGCGTTGATGAAACTTACTATTTTGGAAAGCTAATGGTAGCACCTTTCCAGCGATATATACCACTTGGCCAGAATATTTTTCTAAAGTTACGAAAAAATGCACTGAAAACGCGCAGTTTTAGTTAGCCTACACTGGCATGATGAAGTGGCCACTGCCCACTCCATGGTCCGAGTGCGTTGATGAAACTTACTATTTTGGAAAGCTAATGGCAGCACCTTTCCAGCGATATATACCACTTGGCCAGAATATTTTTCTAAAGTTACGAAAAAAGGCACTGAAAACGCGCAGTTTTAGTTAGCCTACACTGGCATGATGAAGTGGCCACTGCCCACTCCATGGTCCGAGTGCGTTGATGAAACTTACCATTCTGGAAAGCTAATGGTAGCACCTTTCCAGCGATATATACCACTTGGCCAGAATATTTTTCTAAAGTTACGAAAAAAGGCACTGAAAACGCGCAGTTTTAGTTAGCCTACACTGGCATGATGAAGTGGCCACTGCCCACTCCATGGTCCGAGTGCGTTGATGAAACTTACCATTCTAGAAAGCTAATGGTAGCAGCTTTCCAGCGACATATACCACTTGGCCAGGATATTTTTCTAAAGTTACGAAAAAAGGCACTGAAAACGCGCAGTTTTAGTTAGCCTACACTGGCATGATGAAGTGGCCACTGCCCACTCCATGGTCCGAGTGCGTTGATGAAACTTACCATTCTAGAAAGCTAATGGCAGCACCTTTCCAGCGATATATACCACTTGGCCAGTATATTTTTCTAAAGTTACGAAAAAAGGCACTGAAAACGCGCAGTTTTAGTTAGCCTACACGCGCAGTTTTAGTTAGCCTACACTGGCATGATGAAGTGGCCACTGCCCACTCCATGGTCCGAGTGCGTTGATGAAACTTACCATTCTAGAAAGCTAATGGCAGAACCTTTCCAGCGATATATACCACTTGGCCAGAGTATTTTTCTAAAGTTACGAAAAAAGGCACTGAAAACGCGCAGTTTTAGTTAGCCTACACGCGCAGTTTTAGTTAGCCTACACTGGCATGATGAAGTGGCCACTGCCCACTCCATGGTCCGAGTGCGTTGACGAAACTTACTATTTTGGAAAGCTAATGGTAGCACCTTTCCAGCGATATATACCACTTGGCCAGAATATTTTTCTAAAGTTACGAAAAAATGCACTGAAAACGCGCAGTTTTAGTTAGCCTACACTGGCATGATGAAGTGGCCACTGCCCACTCCATGGTCCGAGTGCGTTGATGAAACTTACTATTTTGGAAAGCTAATGGCAGCACCTTTCCAGCGATATATACCACTTGGCCAGAATATTTTTCTAAAGTTACGAAAAAAGGCACTGAAAACGCGCAGTTTTAGTTAGCCTACACTGGCATGATGAAGTGGCCACTGCCCACTCCATGGTCCGAGTGCGTTGATGAAACTTACTATTTTGGAAAGCTAATGGCAGCACCTTTCCAGCGATATATACCACTTGGCCAGAATATTTTTCTAAAGTTACGAAAAAAGGCACTGAAAACGCGCAGTTTTAGTTAGCCTACACTGGCATGATGAAGTGGCCACTACCCACTCCATGGTCCGAGTGCGTTGATGAAACTTACTATTTTGGAAAGCTAATGGCAGCACCTTTCCAGCGATATATACCACTTGGCCAGAATATTTTTCTAAAGTTACGAAAAAAGGCACTGAAAACGCGCAGTTTTAGTTAGCCTACACTGGCATGATGAAGTGGCCACTGCCCACTCCATGGTCCGAGTGCGTTGATGAAACTTACTATTTTGGAAAGCTAATGGTAGCACCTTTCCAGCGATATATACCACTGGGCCAGAATATTTTTCTAAAGTTACGAAAAAAGGCACTGAAAACGCGCAGTTTTAGTTAGCCTACACTGGCATGATGAAGTGGCCACTGCCCACTCCATGGTCCGAGTGCGTTGATGAAACTTACTATTTTGGAAAGCTAATGGTAGCACCTTTCCAGCGATATATACCACTTGGCCAGAATATTTTTCTAAAGTTACGAAAAAAGGCACTGAAAACGCGCAGTTTTAGTTAGCCTACACTGGCATGATGAAGTGGCCACTGCCCACTCCATGGTCCGAGTGCGTTGATGAAACTTACCATTCTGGAAAGCTAATGGTAGCACCTTTCCAGCGATATATACCACTTGGCCAGAATATTTTTCTAAAGTTACGAAAAAAGGCACTGAAAACGCGCAGTTTTAGTTAGCCTACACTGGCATGATGAAGTGGCCACTGCCCACTCCATGGTCCGAGTGCGTTGATGAAACTTACCATTCTAGAAAGCTAATGGTAGCAGCTTTCCAGCGACATATACCACTTGGCCAGAATATTTTTCTAAAGTTACGAAAAAAGGCACTGAAAACGCGCAGTTTTAGTTAGCCTACACTGGCATGATGAAGTGGCCACTGCCCACTCCATGGTCCGAGTGCGTTGATGAAACTTACCATTCTAGAAAGCTAATGGCAGCACCTTTCCAGCGATATATACCACTTGGCCAGTATATTTTTCTAAAGTTACGAAAAAAGGCACTGAAAACGCGCAGTTTTAGTTAGCCTACACGCGCAGTTTTAGTTAGCCTACACTGGCATGATGAAGTGGCCACTGCCCACTCCATGGTCCGAGTGCGTTGATGAAACTTACCATTCTAGAAAGCTAATGGCAGAACCTTTCCAGCGATATATACCACTTGGCCAGAGTATTTTTCTAAAGTTACGAAAAAAGGCACTGAAAACGCGCAGTTTTAGTTAGCCTACACGCGCAGTTTTAGTTAGCCTACACTGGCATGATGAAGTGGCCACTGCCCACTCCATGGTCCGAGTGCGTTGATGAAACTTACTATTTTGGAAAGCTAATGGTAGCACCTTTCCAGCGATATATACCACTTGGCCAGAATATTTTTCTAAAGTTACGAAAAAATGCACTGAAAACGCGCAGTTTTAGTTAGCCTACACTGGCATGATGAAGTGGCCACTGCCCACTCCATGGTCCGAGTGCGTTGATGAAACTTACTATTTTGGAAAGCTAATGGCAGCACCTTTCCAGCGATATATACCACTTGGCCAGAATATTTTTCTAAAGTTACGAAAAAAGGCACTGAAAACGCGCAGTTTTAGTTAGCCTACACTGGCATGATGAAGTGGCCACTGCCCACTCCATGGTCCGAGTGCGTTGATGAAACTTACTAGTTTGGAAAGCTAATGGCAGCACCTTTCCAGCGATATATACCACTTGGCCAGAATATTTTTCTAAAGTTACGAAAAAAGGCACTGAAAACGCGCAGTTTTAGTTAGCCTACACTGGCATGATGAAGTGGCCACTACCCACTCCATGGTCCGAGTGCGTTGATGAAACTTACTATTTTGGAAAGCTAATGGCAGCACCTTTCCAGCGATATATACCACTTGGCCAGAATATTTTTCTAAAGTTACGAAAAAAGGCACTGAAAACGCGCAGTTTTAGTTAGCCTACACTGGCATGATGAAGTGGCCACTGCCCACTCCATGGTCCGAGTGCGTTGATGAAACTTACCATTCTAGAAAGCTAATGGTAGCACCTTTCCAGCGATATATACCACTTGGCCAGAATATTTTTCTAAAGCTACGAAAAAAGGCACTGAAAACGCGCAGTTTTAGTTAGCCTACACTGGCATGATGAAGTGGCCACTGCCCACTCCATGGTCCGAGTGCGTTGATGAAACTTACTATTTTGGAAAGCTAATGGCAGCACCTTTCCAGTGATATATACCACTTGGCCAGAATATTTTTCTAAAGTTACGAAAAAAGGCACTGAAAACGCGCAGTTTTTGTTAGCCTACACTGGCATGATGAAGTGGCCACTGCCCACTCCATGGTCCGAGTGCGTTGATGAAACTTACTATTTTGGAAAGCTAATGGCAGCACCTTTCCAGCGATATATACCACTTGGCCAGAATATTTTTCTAAAGTTACGAAAAAAGGCACTGAAAACGCGCAGTTTTAGTTAGCCTACACTGGCATGATGAAGTGTCCACTGCCCACTCCATGGTCCGAGTGCGTTGATGAAACTTACTATTTTGGAAAGCTAATGGCAGCACCTTTCCAGCGATATATACCACTTGGCCAGAATATTTTTCTAAAGTTACGAAAAAAGGCACTGAAAACGCGCAGTTTTAGTTAGCCTACACTGGCATGATGAAGTGGCCACTGCCCACTCCATGGTCCGAGTGCGTTGATGAAACTTACTATTTTGGAAAGCTAATGGCAGCACCTTTCCAGCGATATATACCACTTGGCCAGAATATTTTTCTAAAGTTACGCAAAAAGGCACTGAAAAAGCGCATTTTTAGTTAGCCTACACTGGCATGATGAAGTGGCCACTGCCCACTCCATGGTCCGAGTGCGTTGATGAAACTTACCGTTCTGGAAAGCTAATGGCAGCACCTTTCCAGCGATATATACCACTTGGCCAGAATATTTTTCTAAAGTTACGAAAAAATGCACTGAAAACGCGCAGTTTTAGTTAGCCTACACTGGCATGATGAAGTGGCCACTGCCCACTCCATGGTCCGAGTGCGTTGATGAAACTTACCATTCTAGAAAGCTAATGGCAGCACCTTTCCAGCGATATATACCACTTGGCCAGAGTATTTTTCTAAAGTTACGAAAAAATGCACTGAAAACGCGCAGTTTTAGTTAGCCTACACTGGCATGATGAAGTGGCCACTGCCCACTCCATGGTCCGAGTGCGTTGATGAAACTTACCATTCTAGAAAGCTAATGGCAGCACCTTTCCAGCGATATATACCACTTGGCCAGAGTATTTTTCTAAAGTTACGAAAAAAGGCACTGAAAACGCGCAGTTTCAGTTAGCCTACACGCGCAGTTTTAGTTAGCCTACACTGGCATGATGAAGTGGCCACTGCCCACTCCATGGTCCGAGTGCGTTGATGAAACTTACTATTTTGGAAAGCTAATGGTAGCACCTTTCCAGCGATATATACCACTTGGCCAGAATATTTTTCTAAAGTTACGAAAAAATGCACTGAAAACGCGCAGTTTTAGTTAGCCTACACTGGCATGATGAAGTGGCCACTGCCCACTCCATGGTCCGAGTGCGTTGATGAAACTTACTATTTTGGAAAGCTAATGGCAGCACCTTTCCAGCGATATATACCACTTGGCCAGAATATTTTTCTAAAGTTACGAAAAAAGGCACTGAAAACGCGCAGTTTTAGTTAGCCTACACTGGCATGATGAAGTGGCCACTGCCCACTCCATGGTCCGAGTGCGTCGATGAAACTTACCATTCTAGAAAGCTAATGGCAGAACCTTTCCAGCGATATATACCACTTGGCCAGAATATTTTTCTAAAGTTACGAAAAAAGGCACTGAAAACGCGCAGTTTTAGTTAGCCTACACTGGCATGATGAAGTGGCCACTACCCACTCCATGGTCCGAGTGCGTTGATGAAACTTACTATTTTGGAAAGCTAATGGCAGCACCTTTCCAGCGATATATACCACTTGGCCAGAATATTTTTCTAAAGTTACGAAAAAAGGCACTGAAAACGCGCAGTTTTAGTTAGCCTACACTGGCATGATGAAGTGGCCACTGCCCACTCCATGGTCCGAGTGCGTTGATGAAACTTACTATTTTGGAAAGCTAATGGTAGCACCTTTCCAGCGATATATACCACTTGGCCAGAATATTTTTCTAAAGTTACGAAAAAAGGCACTGAAAACGCGCAGTTTTAGTTAGCCTACACTGGCATGATGAAGTGGCCACTGCCCACTCCATGGTCCGAGTGCGTTGATGAAACTTACTATTTTGGAAAGCTAATGGCAGCACCTTTCCAGCGATATATACCACTTGGCCAGAATATTTTTCTAAAGTTAGCCTACACTGGCATGATGAAGTGGCCACTGCCCACTCCATGGTCCGAGTGCGTTGATGAAACTTACCATTCTAGAAAGCTAATGGCAGCACCTTTCCAGCGATATATACCACTTGGCCAGTATATTTTTCTAAAGTTACGAAAAAAGGCACTGAAAACAGTTTTAGTTAGCCTACACGCGCAGTTTTAGTTAGCCTACATTGGCATGATGAAGTGGCCACTGCCCACTCCATGGTCCGAGTGCGTTGATGAAACTTACCATTCTAGAAAGCTAATGGCAGAACCTTTCCAGCGATATATACCACTTGGCCAGAGTATTTTTCTAAAGTTACGAAAAAAGGCACTGAAAACGCGCAGTTTTAGTTAGCCTACACGCGCAGTTTTAGTTAGCCTACACTGGCATGATGAAGTGGCCACTGCCCACTCCATGGTCCGAGTGCGTTGATGAAACTTACTATTTTGGAAAGCTAATGGTAGCACCTTTCCAGCGATATATACCACTTGGCCAGAGTATTTTTCTAAAGTTACGAAAAAATGCACTGAAAACGCGCAGTTTTAGTTAGCCTACACTGGCATGATGAAGTGGCCACTGCCCACTCCATGGTCCGAGTGCGTTGATGAAACTTACTATTTTGGAAAGCTAATGGCAGCACCTTTCCAGCGATATATACCACTTGGCCAGAATATTTTTCTAAAGTTACGAAAAAAGGCACTGAAAACGCGCAGTTTTAGTTAGCCTACACTGGCATGATGAAGTGGCCACTGCCCACTCCATGGTCCGAGTGCGTTGATGAAACTTACTATTTTGGAAAGCTAATGGCAGCTCCTTTCCAGCGATATATACCACTTGGCCAGAATATTTTTCTTAAGTTACGAAAAAAGGCACTGAAAACGCGCAGTTTTAGTTAGCCTACACTGGCATGATGAAGTGGCCACTACCCACTCCATGGTCCGAGTGCGTTGATGAAACTTACTATTTTGGAAAGCTAATGGCAGCACCTTTCCAGCGATATATACCACTTGGCCAGAATATTTTTCTAAAGTTACGAAAAAAGGCACTGAAAACGCGCAGTTTTAGTTAGCCTACACTGGCATGATGAAGTGGCCACTGCCCACTCCATGGTCCGAGTGCGTTGATGAAACTTACTATTTTGGAAAGCTAATGGTAGCACCTTTCCAGCGATATATACCACTTGGCCAGTATATTTTTCTAAAGTTACGAAAAAAGGCACTGAAAACGCGCAGTTTTAGTTAGCCTACACTGGCATGATGAAGTGGCCACTGCCCACTCCATGGTCCGAGTGCGTTGATGAAACTTACTATTTTGGAAAGCTAATGGCAGCACCTTTCCAGCGATATATACCACTTGGCCAGAATATTTTTCTAAAGTTACGAAAAAAGGCACTGAAAACGCGCAGTTTTAGTTAGCCTACACTGGCATGATGAAGTGGCCACTGCCCACTCCATGGTCCGAGTGCGTTGATGAAACTTACTATTTTGGAAAGCTAATGGCAGCACCTTTCCAGCGATATATACCACTTGGCCAGAATATTTTTCTAAAGTTACGAAAAAAGGCACTGAAAACGCGCAGTTTTAGTTAGCCTACACTGGCATGATGAAGTGGCCACTGCCCACTCCATGGTCCGAGTGCGTTGATGAAACTTACTATTTTGGAAAGCTAATGGTAGCACCTTTCCAGCGATATATACCACTTGGCCAGTATATTTTTCTAAAGTTACGAAAAAAGGCACTGAAAACGCGCAGTTTTAGTTAGCCTACACTGGCATGATGAAGTGGCCACTGCCCACTCCATGGTCCGAGTGCGTTGATGAAACTTACTATTTTGGAAAGCTAATGGCAGCACCTTTCCAGCGATATATACCACTTGGCCAGAATATTTTTCTAAAGTTACGAAAAAAGGCACTGAAAACGCGCAGTTTTAGTTAGCCTACACTGGCATGATGAAGTGGCCACTGCCCACTCCATGGTCCGAGTGCGTTGATGAAACTTACCATTCTGGAAAGCTAATGGCAGCACCTTTCCAGCGATATATGCCACTTGGCCAGAATATTTTTCTAAAGTTACGAAAAAAGGCACTGAAAACGCGCAGTTTTAGTTAGCCTACACTGGCATGATGAAGTGGCCACTGCCCACTCCATGGTCCGAGTGCGTTGATGAAACTTACCATTCTGGAAAGCTAATGGCAGCACCTTTCCAGCGATATATGCCACTTGGCCAGAATAATTTTCTAAAGTTACGAAAAAAGGCATTGAAAACGCGCAGTTTTAGTTAGCCTACACTGGCATGATGAAGTGGCCACTGCCCACTCCATGGTCCGAGTGCGTTGATGAAACTTACTATTTTGGAAAGCTAATGGCAGCACCTTTCCAGCGATATATACCACTTGGCCAGAATATTTTTCTAAAGTTACGAAAAAAGGCACTGAAAACGCGCAGTTTTAGTTAGCCTACACTGGCATGATGAAGTGGCCACTGCCCACTCCATGGTCCGAGTGCGTTGATGAAACTTACTATTTTGGAAAGCTAATGGTAGCACCTTTCCAGCGATATATACCACTTGGCCAGAATATTTTTCTAAAGTTACGAAAAAAGGCACTGAAAACGCGCAGTTTTAGTTAGCCTACACTGGCATGATGAAGTGGCCACTGCCCACTCCATGGTCCGAGTGCGTTGATGAAACTTACTATTTTGGAAAGCTAATGGCAGCACCTTTCCAGCGATATATACCACTTGGCCAGAATATTTTTCTAAAGTTACGAAAAAAGGCACTGAAAACGCGCAGTTTTAGTTAGCCTACACTGGCATGATGAAGTGGCCACTGCCCACTCCATGGTCCGAGTGCGTTGATGAAACTTACTATTTTGGAAAGCTAATGGCAGCACCTTTCCAGCGATATATACCACTTGGCCAGAATATTTTTCTAAAGTTACGAAAAAAGGCACTGAAAACGCGCAGTTTTAGTTAGCCTACACTGGCATGATGAAGTGGCCACTGCCCACTCCATGGTCCGAGTGCGTTGATGAAACTTACCATTCTAGAAAGCTAATGGCAGCACCTTTCCAGCGATATATACCACTTGGCCAGAATATTTTTCTAAAGTTACGAAAAAAGGCACTGAAAACGCGCAGTTTTAGTTAGCCTACACTGGCATGATGAAGTGGCCACTGCCCACTCCATGGTCCGAGTGCGTTGATGAAACTTACCATTCTGGAAAGCTAATGGCAGCACCTTTCCAGCGATATATGCCACTTGGCCAGAATATTTTTCTAAAGTTACAAAAAAAAGGCACTGAAAACGCGCAGTTTTAGTTAGCCTACACTGGCATGATGAAGTGGCCACTGCCCACTCCATGGTCCGAGTGCGTTGATGAAACTTACTATTTTGGAAAGCTAATGGCAGCACCTTTCCAGCGATATATACCACTTGGCCAGAATATTTTTCTAAAGTTACGAAAAAAGGCACTGAAAACGCGCAGTTTTAGTTAGCCTACACTGGCATGATGAAGTGGCCACTGCCCACTCCATGGTCCGAGTGCGTTGATGAAACTTACTATTTTGGAAAGCTAATGGCAGCACCTTTCCAGCGATATATACCACTTGGCCAGAATATTTTTCTAAAGTTACGAAAAAAGGCACTGAAAACGCGCAGTTTTAGTTAGCCTACACTGGCATGATGAAGTGGCCACTGCCCACTCCATGGTCCGAGTGCGTTGATGAAACTTACTATTTTGGAAAGCTAATGGTAGCACCTTTCCAGCGATATATACCACTTGGCCAGAATATTTTTCTAAAGTTACGAAAAAAGGCACTGAAAACGCGCAGTTTTAGTTAGCCTACACTGGCATGATGAAGTGGCCACTGCCCACTCCATGGTCCGAGTGCGTTGATGAAACTTACTATTTTGGAAAGCTAATGGTAGCACCTTTCCAGCGATATATACCACTTGGCCAGAATATTTTTCTAAAGTTACGAAAAAAGGCACTGAAAACGCGCAGTTTTAGTTAGCCTACACTGGCATGATGAAGTGGCCACTGCCCACTCCATGGTCCGAGTGCGTTGATGAAACTTACTATTTTGGAAAGCTAATGGCAGCACCTTTCCAGCGATATATACCACTTGGCCAAAATATTTTTCTAAAGTTACGAAAAAAGGCACTGAAAACGCGCAGTTTTAGTTAGCCTACACTGGCAGGATGAAGTGGCCACTGCCCACTCCATGGTCCGAGTGCGTTGATGAAACTTACCATTCTGGAAAGCTAATGGCACCACCTTTCCAGCGATATATGCCACTTGGCCAGAATAATTTTCTAAAGTTACGAAAAAAGGCATTGAAAACGCGCAGTTTTAGTTAGCCTACACTGGCATGATGAAGTGGCCACTGCCCACTCCATGGTCCGAGTGCGTTGATGAAACTTACCATTCTAGAAAGCTAATGGTAGCACCTTTCCAGCGATATATACCACTTGGCCAGAATATTTTTCTAAAGTTACGAAAAAAGGCACTGAAAACGCGCAGTTTTAGTTAGCCTACACTGGCATGATGAAGTGGCCACTGCCCACTCCATGGTCCGAGTGCGTTGATGAAACTTACTATTTTGGAAAGCTAATGGCAGCACCTTTCCAGCGATATATACCACTTGGCCAGAATATTTTTCTAAAGTTACGAAAAAAGGCACTGAAAACGCGCAGTTTTAGTTAGCCTACACTGGCATGATGAAGTGGCCACTGCCCACTCCATGGTCCGAGTGCGTTGATGAAACTTACCATTCTGGAAAGCTAATGGCAGCACCTTTCCAGCGATATATGCCACTTGGCCAGAATAATTTTCTAAAGTTACGAAAAAAGGCATTGAAAACGCGCAGTTTTAGTTAGCCTACACTGGCATGATGAAGTGGCCACTGCCCACTCCATGGTCCGAGTGCGTTGATGAAACTTACCATTCTAGAAAGCTAATGGTAGCACCTTTCCAGCGATATATGCCACTTGGCCAGAATATTTTTCTAAAGTTACGAAAAAAGGCACTGAAAACGCGCAGTTTTAGTTAGCCTACACTGGCATGATGAAGTGGCCACTGCCCACTCCATGGTCCGAGTGCGTTGATGAAACTTACTATTTTGGAAAGCTAATGGCAGCACCTTTCCAGCGATATATACCACTTGGCCAGAATATTTTTCTAAAGTTACGAAAAAAGGCACTGAAAACGCGCAGTTTTAGTTAGCCTACACTGGCATGATGAAGTGGCCACTGCCCACTCCATGGTCCGAGTGCGTTGATGAAACTTACTATTTTGGAAAGCTAATGGTAGCACCTTTCCAGCGATATATACCACTTGGCCAGAATATTTTTCTAAAGTTACGAAAAAAGGCACTGAAAACGCGCAGTTTTAGTTAGCCTACACTGGCATGATGAAGTGGCCACTGCCCACTCCATGGTCCGAGTGCGTTGATGAAACTTACTATTTTGGAAAGCTAATGGCAGCACCTTTCCAGCGATATATACCACTTGGCCAGAATATTTTTCTAAAGTTACGAAAAAAGGCACTGAAAACGCGCAGTTTTAGTTAGCCTACACTGGCATGATGAAGTGGCCACTGCCCACTCCATGGTCCGAGTGCGTTGATGAAACTTACTATTTTGGAAAGCTAATGGCAGCACCTTTCCAGCGATATATACCACTTGGCCAGAATATTTTTCTAAAGTTACGAAAAAAGGCACTGAAAACGCGCAGTTTTAGTTAGCCTACACTGGCATGATGAAGTGGCCACTGCCCACTCCATGGTCCGAGTGCGTTGATGAAACTTACCATTCTAGAAAGCTAATGGCAGCACCTTTCCAGCGATATATACCACTTGGCCAGAATATTTTTCTAAAGTTACGAAAAAAGGCACTGAAAACGCGCAGTTTTAGTTAGCCTACACTGGCATGATGAAGTGGCCACTGCCCACTCCATGGTCCGAGTGCGTTGATGAAACTTACCATTCTGGAAAGCTAATGGCAGCACCTTTCCAGCGATATATGCCACTTGGCCAGAATATTTTTCTAAAGTTACGAAAAAAGGCACTGAAAACGCGCAGTTTTAGTTAGCCTACACTGGCATGATGAAGTGGCCACTGCCCACTCCATGGTCCGAGTGCGTTGATGAAACTTACTATTTTGGAAAGCTAATGGCAGCACCTTTCCAGCGATATATACCACTTGGCCAGAATATTTTTCTAAAGTTACGAAAAAAGGCACTGAAAACGCGCAGTTTTAGTTAGCCTACACTGGCATGATGAAGTGGCCACTGCCCACTCCATGGTCCGAGTGCGTTGATGAAACTTACTATTTTGGAAAGCTAATGGCAGCACCTTTCCAGCGATATATACCACTTGGCCAGAATATTTTTCTAAAGTTACGAAAAAAGGCACTGAAAACGCGCAGTTTTAGTTAGCCTACACTGGCATGATGAAGTGGCCACTGCCCACTCCATGGTCCGAGTGCGTTGATGAAACTTACTATTTTGGAAAGCTAATGGTAGCACCTTTCCAGCGATATATACCACTTGGCCAGAATATTTTTCTAAAGTTACGAAAAAAGGCACTGAAAACGCGCAGTTTTAGTTAGCCTACACTGGCATGATGAAGTGGCCACTGCCTACTCCATGGTCCGAGTGCGTTGATGAAACTTACTATTTTGGAAAGCTAATGGTAGCACCTTTCCAGCGATATATACCACTTGGCCAGAATATTTTTCTAAAGTTACGAAAAAAGGCACTGAAAACGCGCAGTTTTAGTTAGCCTACACTGGCATGATGAAGTGGCCACTGCCCACTCCATGGTCCGAGTGCGTTGATGAAACTTACTATTTTGGAAAGCTAATGGCAGCACCTTTCCAGCGATATATACCACTTGGCCAAAATATTTTTCTAAAGTTACGAAAAAAGGCACTGAAAACGCGCAGTTTTAGTTAGCCTACACTGGCAGGATGAAGTGGCCACTGCCCACTCCATGGTCCGAGTGCGTTGATGAAACTTACCATTCTGGAAAGCTAATGGCAGCACCTTTCCAGCGATATATGCCACTTGGCCAGAATAATTTTCTAAAGTTACGAAAAAAGGCATTGAAAACGCGCAGTTTTAGTTAGCCTACACTGGCATGATGAAGTGGCCACTGCCCACTCCATGGTCCGAGTGCGTTGATGAAACTTACCATTCTAGAAAGCTAATGGTAGCACCTTTCCAGCGATATATACCACTTGGCCAGAATATTTTTCTAAAGTTACGAAAAAAGGCACTGAAAACGCGCAGTTTTAGTTAGCCTACACTGGCATGATGAAGTGGCCACTGCCCACTCCATGGTCCGAGTGCGTTGATGAAACTTACTATTTTGGAAAGCTAATGGCAGCACCTTTCCAGCGATATATACCACTTGGCCAGAATATTTTTCTAAAGTTACGAAAAAAGGCACTGAAAACGCGCAGTTTTAGTTAGCCTACACTGGCATGATGAAGTGGCCACTGCCCACTCCATGGTCCGAGTGCGTTGATGAAACTTACTATTTTGGAAAGCTAATGGTAGCACCTTTCCAGCGATATATACCACTTGGCCAGAATATTTTTCTAAAGTTACGAAAAAAGGCACTGAAAACGCGCAGTTTTAGTTAGCCTACACTGGCATGATGAAGTGGCCACTGCCCACTCCATGGTCCGAGTGCGTTGATGAAACTTACTATTTTGGAAAGCTAATGGCAGCACCTTTCCAGCGATATATACCACTTGGCCAGAATATTTTTCTAAAGTTACGAAAAAAGGCACTGAAAACGCGCAGTTTTAGTTAGCCTACACTGGCATGATGAAGTGGCCACTGCCCACTCCATGGTCCGAGTGCGTTGATGAAACTTACTATTTTGGAAAGCTAATGGCAGCACCTTTCCAGCGATATATACCACTTGGCCAGAATATTTTTCTAAAGTTACGAAAAAAGGCACTGAAAACGCGCAGTTTTAGTTAGCCTACACTGGCATGATGAAGTGGCCACTGCCCACTCCATGGTCCGAGTGCGTTGATGAAACTTACCATTCTGGAAAGCTAATGGCAGCACCTTTCCAGCGATATATGCCACTTGGCCAGAATAATTTTCTAAAGTTACGAAAAAAGGCATTGAAAACGCGCAGTTTTAGTTAGCCTACACTGGCATGATGAAGTGGCCACTGCCCACTCCATGGTCCGAGTGCGTTGATGAAACTTACCATTCTAGAAAGCTAATGGTAGCACCTTTCCAGCGATATATACCACTTGGCCAGAATATTTTTCTAAAGTTACGAAAAAAGGCACTGAAAACGCGCAGTTTTAGTTAGCCTACACTGGCATGATGAAGTGGCCACTGCCCACTCCATGGTCCGAGTGCGTTGATGAAACTTACCGTTCTGGAAAGCTAATGGCAGCACCTTTCCAGCGATATATACCACTTGGCCAGAATATTTTTCTAAAGTTACGAAAAAATGCACTGAAAACGCGCAGTTTTAGTTAGCCTACACTGGCATGATGAAGTGGCCACTGCCCACTCCATGGTCCGAGTGCGTTGATGAAACTTACCATTCTAGAAAGCTAATGGCAGCACCTTTCCAGCGATATATACCACTTGGCCAGAATATTTTTCTAAAGTTACGAAAAAAGGCACTGAAAACGCGCAGTTTTAGTTAGCCTACACGCGCAGTTTTAGTTAGCCTACACTGGCATGATGAAGTGGCCACTGCCCACTCCATGGTCCGAGTGCGTTGATGAAACTTACTATTTTGGAAAGCTAATGGCAGCACCTTTCCAGCGATATATACCACTTGGCCAGAATATTTTTCTAAAGTTACGAAAAAAGGCACTGAAAACGCGCAGTTTTAGTTAGCCTACACTGGCATGATGAAGTGGCCACTGCCCACTCCATGGTCCGAGTGCGTTGATGAAACTTACCATTCTGGAAAGCTAATGGCAGCACCTTTCCAGCGATATATGCCACTTGGCCAGAATAATTTTTTTAAAGTTACGAAAAAAGGCACTGAAAACGCGCAGTTTTAGTTAGCCTACACTGGCATGATGAAGTGGCCACTGCCCACTCCATGGTCCGAGTGCGTTGATGAAACTTACTATTTTGGAAAGCTAATGGCAGCACCTTTCCAGCGATATATACCACTTGGCCAGAATATTTTTCTAAAGTTACGAAAAAAGGCACTGAAAACGCGCAGTTTTAGTTAGCCTACACTGGCATGATGAAGTGGCCACTGCCCACTCCATGGTCCGAGTGCGTTGATGAAACTTACTATTTTGGAAAGCTAATGGTAGCACCTTTCCAGCGATATATACCACTTGGCCAGAATATTTTTCTAAAGTTACGAAAAAAGGCACTGAAAACGCGCAGTTTTAGTTAGCCTACACTGGCATGATGAAGTGGCCACTGCCCACTCCATGGTCCGAGTGCGTTGATGAAACTTACTATTTTGGAAAGCTAATGGCAGCACCTTTCCAGCGATATATACCACTTGGCCAGAATATTTTTCTAAAGTTACGAAAAAAGGCACTGAAAACGCGCAGTTTTAGTTAGCCTACACTGGCATGATGAAGTGGCCACTGCCCACTCCATGGTCCGAGTGCGTTGATGAAACTTACTATTTTGGAAAGCTAATGGCAGCACCTTTCCAGCGATATATACCACTTGGCCAGAATATTTTTCTAAAGTTACGAAAAAAGGCACTGAAAACGCGCAGTTTTAGTTAGCCTACACTGGCATGATGAAGTGGCCACTGCCCACTCCATGGTCCGAGTGCGTTGATGAAACTTACCATTCTGGAAAGCTAATGGCAGCACCTTTCCAGCGATATATGCCACTTGGCCAGAATAATTTTCTAAAGTTACGAAAAAAGGCATTGAAAACGCGCAGTTTTAGTTAGCCTACACTGGCATGATGAAGTGGCCACTGCCCACTCCATGGTCCGAGTGCGTTGATGAAACTTACCATTCTAGAAAGCTAATGGTAGCACCTTTCCAGCGATATATACCACTTGGCCAGAATATTTTTCTAAAGTTTCGAAAAAAGGCACTGAAAACGCGCAGTTTTAGTTAGCCTACACTGGCATGATGAAGTGGCCACTGCCCACTCCATGGTCCGAGTGCGTTGATGAAACTTACCGTTCTGGAAAGCTAATGGCAGCACCTTTCCAGCGATATATACCACTTGGCCAGAATATTTTTCTAAAGTTACGAAAAAGGCACTGAAAACGCGCAGTTTTAGTTAGCCTACACGCGCAGTTTTAGTTAGCCTACACTGGCATGATGAAGTGGCCACTGCCCACTCCATGGTCCGAGTGCGTTGATGAAACTTACCATTCTAGAAAGCTAATGGCAGAACCTTTCCAGCGATATATACCACTTGGCCAGAATATTTTTCTAAAGTTACGAAAAAAGGCACTGAAAACGCGCAGTTTTAGTTAGCCTACACGCGCAGTTTTAGTTAGCCTACACTGGCATGATGAAGTGGCCACTGCCCACTCCATGGTCCGAGTGCGTTGATGAAACTTACCGTTCTGGAAAGCTAATGGCAGCACCTTTCCAGCGATATATACCACTTGGCCAGAATATTTTTCTAAAGTTACGAAAAAATGCACTGAAAACGCGCAGTTTTAGTTAGCCTACACTGGCATGATGAAGTGGCCACTGCCCACTCCATGGTCCGAGTGCGTTGATGAAACTTACCATTCTAGAAAGCTAATGGCAGCACCTTTCCAGCGATATATACCACTTGGCCAGAATATTTTTCTAAAGTTACGAAAAAAGGCACTGAAAACGCGCAGTTTTAGTTAGCCTACACTGGCATGATGAAGTGGCCACTGCCCACTCCATGGTCCGAGTGCGTTGATGAAACTTACCATTCTGGAAAGCTAATGGTAGCACCTTTCCAGCGATATATACCACTTGGCCAGAATATTTTTCTAAAGTTACGAAAAAAGGCACTGAAAACGCGCAGTTTTAGTTAGCCTACACTGGCATGATGAAGTGGCCACTGCCCACTCCATGGTCCGAGTGCGTTGATGAAGCTTACCATTCTAGAAAGCTAATGGTAGCAGCTTTCCAGCGACATATACCACTTGGCCAGAATATGTTTCTAAAGTTACGAAAAAAGGCACTGAAAACGCGCAGTTTTAGTTAGCCTACACTGGCATGATGAAGTGGCCACTGCCCACTCCATGGTCCGAGTGCGTTGATGAAACTTACCATTCTAGAAAGCTAATGGCAGCACCTTTCCAGCGATATATACCACTTGGCCAGTATATTTTTCTAAAGTTACGAAAAAAGGCACTGAAAACGCGCAGTTTTAGTTAGCCTACACGCGCAGTTTTAGTTAGCCTACACTGGCATGATGAAGTGGCCACTGCCCACTCCATGGTCCGAGTGCGTTGATGAAACTTACCATTTTGGAAAGCTAATGGTAGCACCTTTCCAGCGATATATACCACTTGGCCAGAATATTTTTCTAAAGTTACGAAAAAATGCACTGAAAACGCGCAGTTTTAGTTAGCCTACACTGGCATGATGAAGTGGCCACTGCCCACTCCATGGTCCGAGTGCGTTGATGAAACTTACTATTTTGGAAAGCTAATGGCAGCACCTTTCCAGCGATATATACCACTTGGCCAGAATATTTTTCTAAAGTTACGAAAAAAGGCACTGAAAACGCGCAGTTTTAGTTAGCCTACACTGGCATGATGAAGTGGCCACTGCCCACTCCATGGTCCGAGTGCGTTGATGAAACTTACTATTTTGGAAAGCTAATGGCAGCACCTTTCCAGCGATATATACCACTTGGCCAGAATATTTTTCTAAAGTTACGAAAAAAGGCACTGAAAACGCGCAGTTTTAGTTAGCCTACACTGGCATGATGAAGTGGGCACTACCCACTCCATGGTCCGAGTGCGTTGATGAAACTTACTATTTTGGAAAGCTAATGGCAGCACCTTTCCAGCGATATATACCACTTGGCCAGAATATTTTTCTAAAGTTACGAAAAAAGGCACTGAAAACGCGCAGTTTTAGTTAGCCTACACTGGCATGATGAAGTGGCCACTGCCCACTCCATGGTCCGAGTGCGTTGATGAAACTTACTATTTTGGAAAGCTAATGGCAGCACCTTTCTAGCGATATATACCACTTGGCCAGAATATTTTTCTAAAGTTACGAAAAAAGGCACTGAAAACGCGCAGTTTTAGTTAGCCTACACTGGCATGATGAAGTGGCCACTGCCCACTCCATGGTCCGAGTGCGTTGATGAAACTTACTATTTTGGAAAGCTAATGGCAGCACCTTTCCAGCGATATATACCACTTGGCCAGAATATTTTTCTAAAGTTACGAAAAAAGGCACTGAAAACGCGCAGTTTTAGTTAGCCTACACTGGCATGATGAAGTGTCCACTGCCCACTCCATGGTCCGAGTGCGTTGATGAAACTTACTATTTTGGAAAGCTAATGGCAGCACCTTTCCAGCGATATATACCACTTGGCCAGAATATTTTTCTAAAGTTACGAAAAAAGGCACTGAAAACGCGCAGTTTTAGTTAGCCTACACTGGCATGATGAAGTGGCCACTGCCCACTCCATGGTCCGAGTGCGTTGATGAAACTTACCATTCTAGAAAGCTAATGGCAGCACCTTTCCAGCGATATATACCACTTGGCCAGAATATTTTTCTAAAGTTACGAAAAAAGGCACTGAAAACGCGCAGTTTTAGTTAGCCTACACTGGCATGATGAAGTGGCCACTGCCCACTCCATGGTCCGAGTGCGTTGATGAAACTTACCATTCTGGAAAGCTAATGGCAGCACCTTTCCAGCGATATATACCACTTGGCCAGAATATTTTTCTAAAGTTACGAAAAAAGGCACTGAAAACGCGCAGTTTTAGTTAGCCTACACTGGCATGATGAAGTGGCCACTGCCCACTCCATGGTCCGAGTGCGTTGATGAAGCTTACCATTCTAGAAAGCTAATGGCAGCACCTTTCCAGCGATATATACCACTTGGCCAGTATATTTTTCTAAAGTTACGAAAAAAGGCACTGAAAACGCGCAGTTTTAGTTAGCCTACACGCGCAGTTTTAGTTAGCCTACACTGGCATGATGAAGTGGCCACTGCCCACTCCATGGTCCGAGTGCGTTGATGAAACTTACCATTCTAGAAAGCTAATGGCAGAACCTTTCCAGCGATATATACCACTTGGCCAGAGTATTTTTCTAAAGTTACGAAAAAAGGCACTGAAAAGGCGCAGTTTTAGTTAGCCTACACGCGCAGTTTTAGTTAGCCTACACTGGCATGATGAAGTGGCCACTGCCCACTCCATGGTCCGAGTGCGTTGATGAAACTTACCATTTTGGAAAGCTAATGGTAGCACCTTTCCAGCGATATATACCACTTGGCCAGAATATTTTTCTAAAGTTACGAAAAAATGCACTGAAAACGCGCAGTTTTAGTTAGCCTACACTGGCATGATGAAGTGGCCACTGCCCACTCCATGGTCCGAGTGCGTTGATGAAACTTACTATTTTGCAAAGCTAATGGCAGCACCTTTCCAGCGATATATACCACTTGGCCAGAATATTTTTCTAAAGTTACGAAAAAAGGCACTGAAAACGCGCAGTTTTAGTTAGCCTACACTGGCATGATGAAGTGGCCACTGCCCACTCCATGGTCCGAGTGCGTTGATGAAACTTACTATTTTGGAAAGCTAATGGCAGCACCTTTCCAGCGATATATACCACTTGGCCAGAATATTTTTCTAAAGTTACGAAAAAAGGCACTGAAAACGCGCAGTTTTAGTTAGCCTACACTGGCATGATGAAGTGGCCACTACCCACTCCATGGTCCGAGTGCGTTGATGAAACTTACTATTTTGGAAAGCTAATGGCAGCACCTTTCCAGCGATATATACCACTTGGCCAGAATATTTTTCTAAAGTTACGAAAAAAGGCACTGAAAACGCGCAGTTTTAGTTAGCCTACACTGGCATGATGAAGTGGCCACTGCCCACTCCATGGTCCGAGTGCGTTGATGAAACTTACTATTTTGGAAAGCTAATGGCAGCACCTTTCTAGCGATATATACCACTTGGCCAGAATATTTTTCTAAAGTTACGAAAAAAGGCACTGAAAACGCGCAGTTTTAGTTAGCCTACACTGGCATGATGAAGTGGCCACTGCCCACTCCATGGTCCGAGTGCGTTGATGAAACTTACTATTTTGGAAAGCTAATGGCAGCACCTTTCCAGCGATATATACCACTTGGCCAGAATATTTTTCTAAAGTTACGAAAAAAGGCACTGAAAACGCGCAGTTTTAGTTAGCCTACACTGGCATGATGAAGTGTCCACTGCCCACTCCATGGTCCGAGTGCGTTGATGAAACTTACTATTTTGGAAAGCTAATGGCAGCACCTTTCCAGCGATATATACCACTTGGCCAGAATATTTTTCTAAAGTTACGAAAAAAGGCACTGAAAACGCGCAGTTTTAGTTAGCCTACACTGGCATGATGAAGTGGCCACTGCCCACTCCATGGTCCGAGTGCGTTGATGAAACTTACCATTCTAGAAAGCTAATGGCAGCACCTTTCCAGCGATATATACCACTTGGCCAGAATATTTTTCTAAAGTTACGAAAAAAGGCACTGAAAACGCGCAGTTTTAGTTAACCTACACTGGCATGATGAAGTGGCCACTGCCCACTCCATGGTCCGAGTGCGTTGATGAAACTTACCATTCTGGAAAGCTAATGGCAGCACCTTTCCAGCGATATATGCCACTTGGCCAGAATATTTTTCTAAAGTTACGAAAAAAGGCACTGAAAACGCGCAGTTTTAGTTAGCCTACACTGGCATGATGAAGTGGCCACTGCCCACTCCATGGTCCGAGTGCGTTGATGAAACTTACCATTCTAGAAAGCTAATGGTAGCACCTTTCCAGCGATATATACCACTTGGCCAGAATATTTTTCTAAAGTTACGAAAAAAGGCACTGAAAACGTGCAGTTTTAGTTAGCCTACACTGGCACGATGAAGTGGCCACTGCCCACTCCATGGTCCGAGTGCGTTGATGATACTTACCATTCTAGAAAGCTAATGGTAGCAGCTTTCCAGCGACATATACCACTTGGCCAGAATATTTTTCTAAAGTTACGAAAAAAGGCACTGAAAACGCGCAGTTTTAGTTAGCCTACACTGGCATGATGAAGTGGCCACTGCCCACTCCATGGTCCGAGCGCGTTGATGAAACTTACCATTCTAGAAAGCTAATGGCAGCACCTTTCCAGCGATATATACCACTTGGCCAGAATATTTTTCTAAAGTTACGAAAAAAGGCACTGAAAACGCGCAGTTTTAGTTAGCCTACACTGGCATGATGAAGTGGCCACTGCCCACTCCATGGTCCGAGTGCGTTGATGAAACTTACCATTCTAGAAAGCTAATGGCAGCACCTTTCCAGCGATATATACCACTTGGCCAGAATATTTTTCTAAAGTTACGAAAAAAGGCACTGAAAACGCGCAGTTTTAGTTAGCCTACACTGGCATGATGAAGTGGCCACTGCCCACTCCATGGTCCGAGTGCGTTGATGAAACTTACTATTTTGGAAAGCTAATGGCAGCACCTTTCTAGCGATATATACCACTTGGCCAGAATATTTTTCTAAAGTTACGAAAAAAGGCACTGAAAACGCGCAGTTTTAGTTAGCCTACACTGGCATGATGAAGTGGCCACTGCCCACTCCATGGTCCGAGTGCGTTGATGAAACTTACTATTTTGGAAAGCTAATGGCAGCACCTTTCCAGCGATATATACCACTTGGCCAGAATATTTTTCTAAAGTTACGAAAAAAGGCACTGAAAACGCGCAGTTTTAGTTAGCCTACACTGGCATGATGAAGTGTCCACTGCCCACTCCATGGTCCGAGTGCGTTGATGAAACTTACTATTTTGGAAAGCTAATGGCAGCACCTTTCCAGCCATATATACCACTTGGCCAGAATATTTTTCTAAAGTTACGAAAAAAGGCACTGAAAACGCGCAGTTTTAGTTAGCCTACACTGGCATGATGAAGTGGCCACTGCCCACTCCATGGTCCGAGTGCGTTGATGAAACTTACCATTCTAGAAAGCTAATGGCAGCACCTTTCCAGCGATATATACCACTTGGCCAGAATATTTTTCTAAAGTTACGAAAAAAGGCACTGAAAACGCGCAGTTTTAGTTAGCCTACACTGGCATGATGAAGTGGCCACTGCCCACTCCATGGTCCGAGTGCGTTGATGAAACTTACCATTCTGGAAAGCTAATGGCAGCACCTTTCCAGCGATATATGCCACTTGGCCAGAATATTTTTCTAAAGTTACGAAAAAAGGCACTGAAAACGCGCAGTTTTAGTTAGCCTACACTGGCATGATGAAGTGGCCACTGCCCACTCCATGGTCCGAGTGCGTTGATGAAACTTACTATTTTGGAAAGCTAATGGCAGCACCTTTCCAGCGATATATACCACTTGGCCAGAATATTTTTCTAAAGTTACGAAAAAAGGCACTGAAAACGCGCAGTTTTAGTTAGCCTACACTGGCATGATGAAGTGTCCACTGCCCACTCCATGGTCCGAGTGCGTTGATGAAACTTACTATTTTGGAAAGCTAATGGCAGCACCTTTCCAGCGATATATACCACTTGGCCAGAATATTTTTCTAAAGTTACGAAAAAAGGCACTGAAAACGCGCAGTTTTAGTTAGCCTACACTGGCATGATGAAGTGGCCACTGCCCACTCCATGGTCCGAGTGCGTTGATGAAACTTACTATTTTGGAAAGCTAATGGCAGCACCTTTCCAGCGATATATACCACTTGGCCAGAATATTTTTCTAAAGTTACGAAAAAAGGCACTGAAAACGCGCAGTTTTAGTTAGCCTACACTGGCATGATGAAGTGGCCACTGCCCACTCCATGGTCCGAGTGCGTTGATGAAACTTACTATTTTGGAAAGCTAATGGCAGCACCTTTCTAGCGATATATACCACTTGGCCAGAATATTTTTCTAAAGTTACGAAAAAAGGCACTGAAAACGCGCAGTTTTAGTTAGCCTACACTGGCATGATGAAGTGGCCACTGCCCACTCCATGGTCCGAGTGCGTTGATGAAACTTACTATTTTGGAAAGCTAATGGCAGCACCTTTCCAGCGATATATACCACTTGGCCAGAATATTTTTCTAAAGTTACGAAAAAAGGCACTGAAAACGCGCAGTTTTAGTTAGCCTACACTGGCATGATGAAGTGTCCACTGCCCACTCCATGGTCCGAGTGCGTTGATGAAACTTACTATTTTGGAAAGCTAATGGCAGCACCTTTCCAGCGATATATACCACTTGGCCAGAATATTTTTCTAAAGTTACGAAAAAAGGCACTGAAAACGCGCAGTTTTAGTTAGCCTACACTGGCATGATGAAGTGGCCACTGCCCACTCCATGGTCCGAGTGCGTTGATGAAACTTACCATTCTAGAAAGCTAATGGCAGCACCTTTCCAGCGATATATACCACTTGGCCAGAATATTTTTCTAAAGTTACGAAAAAAGGCACTGAAAACGCGCAGTTTTAGTTAGCCTACACTGGCATGATGAAGTGGCCACTGCCCACTCCATGGTCCGAGTGCGTTGATGAAACTTACCATTCTGGAAAGCTAATGGCAGCACCTTTCCAGCGATATATGCCACTTGGCCAGAATATTTTTCTAAAGTTACGAAAAAAGGCACTGAAAACGCGCAGTTTTAGTTAGCCTACACTGGCATGATGAAGTGGCCACTGCCCACTCCATGGTCCGAGTGCGTTGATGAAGCTTACCATTCTAGAAAGCTAATGGCAGCACCTTTCCAGCGATATATACCACTTGGCCAGTATATTTTTCTAAAGTTACGAAAAAAGGCACTGAAAACGCGCAGTTTTAGTTAGCCTACACGCGCAGTTTTAGTTAGCCTACACTGGCATGATGAAGTGGCCACTGCCCACTCCATGGTCCGAGTGCGTTGATGAAACTTACCATTTTGGAAAGCTAATGGTAGCACCTTTCCAGCGATATATACCACTTGGCCAGAATATTTTTCTAAAGTTACGAAAAAATGCACTGAAAACGCGCAGTTTTAGTTAGCCTACACTGGCATGATGAAGTGGCCACTGCCCACTCCATGGTCCGAGTGCGTTGATGAAACTTACTATTTTGCAAAGCTAATGGCAGCACCTTTCCAGCGATATATACCACTTGGCCAGAATATTTTTCTAAAGTTACGAAAAAAGGCACTGAAAACGCGCAGTTTTAGTTAGCCTACACTGGCATGATGAAGTGGCCACTGCCCACTCCATGGTCCGAGTGCGTTGATGAAACTTACTATTTTGGAAAGCTAATGGCAGCACCTTTCCAGCGATATATACCACTTGGCCAGAATATTTTTCTAAAGTTACGAAAAAAGGCACTGAAAACGCGCAGTTTTAGTTAGCCTACACTGGCATGATGAAGTGGCCACTGCCCACTCCATGGTCCGAGTGCGTTGATGAAACTTACTATTTTGGAAAGCTAATGGCAGCACCTTTCTAGCGATATATACCACTTGGCCAGAATATTTTTCTAAAGTTACGAAAAAAGGCACTGAAAACGCGCAGTTTTAGTTAGCCTACACTGGCATGATGAAGTGGCCACTGCCCACTCCATGGTCCGAGTGCGTTGATGAAACTTACTATTTTGGAAAGCTAATGGCAGCACCTTTCCAGCGATATATACCACTTGGCCAGAATATTTTTCTAAAGTTACGAAAAAAGGCACTGAAAACGCGCAGTTTTAGTTAGCCTACACTGGCATGATGAAGTGTCCACTGCCCACTCCATGGTCCGAGTGCGTTGATGAAACTTACTATTTTGGAAAGCTAATGGCAGCACCTTTCCAGCGATATATACCACTTGGCCAGAATATTTTTCTAAAGTTACGAAAAAAGGCACTGAAAACGCGCAGTTTTAGTTAGCCTACACTGGCATGATGAAGTGGCCACTGCCCACTCCATGGTCCGAGTGCGTTGATGAAACTTACCATTCTAGAAAGCTAATGGCAGCACCTTTCCAGCGATATATACCACTTGGCCAGAATATTTTTCTAAAGTTACGAAAAAAGGCACTGAAAACGCGCAGTTTTAGTTAGCCTACACTGGCATGATGAAGTGGCCACTGCCCACTCCATGGTCCGAGTGCGTTGATGAAACTTACCATTCTAGAAAGCTAATGGCAGCACCTTTCCAGCGATATATGCCACTTGGCCAGAATATTTTTCTAAAGTTACGAAAAAAGGCACTGAAAACGCGCAGTTTTAGTTAGCCTACACTGGCATGATGAAGTGGCCACTGCCCACTCCATGGTCCGAGTGCGTTGATGAAACTTACCATTCTAGAAAGCTAATGGTAGCACCTTTCCAGCGATATATACCACTTGGCCAGAATATTTTTCTAAAGTTACGAAAAAAGGCACTGAAAACGTGCAGTTTTAGTTAGCCTACACTGGCACGATGAAGTGGCCACTGCCCACTCCATGGTCCGAGTGCGTTGATGATACTTACCATTCTAGAAAGCTAATGGTAGCAGCTTTCCAGCGACATATACCACTTGGCCAGAATATTTTTCTAAAGTTACGAAAAAAGGCACTGAAAACGCGCAGTTTTAGTTAGCCTACACTGGCATGATGAAGTGGCCACTGCCCACTCCATGGTCCGAGCGCGTTGATGAAACTTACCATTCTAGAAAGCTAATGGCAGCACCTTTCCAGCGATATATACCACTTGGCCAGAATATTTTTCTAAAGTTACGAAAAAAGGCACTGAAAACGCGCAGTTTTAGTTAGCCTACACTGGCATGATGAAGTGGCCACTGCCCACTCCATGGTCCGAGTGCGTTGATGAAACTTACCATTCTAGAAAGCTAATGGCAGCACCTTTCCAGCGATATATACCACTTGGCCAGAATATTTTTCTAAAGTTACGAAAAAAGGCACTGAAAACGCGCAGTTTTAGTTAGCCTACACTGGCATGATGAAGTGGCCACTGCCCACTCCATGGTCCGAGTGCGTTGATGAAACTTACTATTTTGGAAAGCTAATGGCAGCACCTTTCCAGCGATATATACCACTTGGCCAGAATATTTTTCTAAAGTTACGAAAAAAGGCACTGAAAACGCGCAGTTTTAGTTAGCCTACACTGGCATGATGAAGTGGCCACTGCCCACTCCATGGTCCGAGTGCGTTGATGAAACTTACTATTTTGGAAAGCTAATGGCAGCACCTTTCCAGCGATATATACCACTTGGCCAGAATATTTTTCTAAAGTTACGAAAAAAGGCACTGAAAACGCGCAGTTTTAGTTAGCCTACACTGGCATGATGAAGTGGCCACTGCCCACTCCATGGTCCGAGTGCGTTGATGAAACTTACTATTTTGGAAAGCTAATGGCAGCACCTTTCCAGCGATATATACCACTTGGCCAGAATATTTTTCTAAAGTTACGAAAAAATGCACTGAAAACGCGCAGTTTTAGTTAGCCTACACTGGCATGATGAAGTGGCCACTGCCCACTCCATGGTCCGAGTGCGTTGATGAAACTTACTATTTTGCAAAGCTAATGGCAGCACCTTTCCAGCGATATATACCACTTGGCCAGAATATTTTTCTAAAGTTACGAAAAAAGGCACTGAAAACGCGCAGTTTTAGTTAGCCTACACTGGCATGATGAAGTGGCCACTGCCCACTCCATAGTCCGAGTGCGTTGATGAAACTTACTATTTTGGAAAGCTAATGGCAGCACCTTTCCAGCGATATATACCACTTGGCCAGAATATTTTTCTAAAGTTACGAAAAAAGGCACTGAAAACGCGCAGTTTTAGTTAGCCTACACTGGCATGATGAAGTGGCCACTGCCCACTCCATGGTCCGAGTGCGTTGATGAAACTTACTATTTTGGAAAGCTAATGGCAGCACCTTTCCAGCGATATATACCACTTGGCCAGAATATTTTTCTAAAGTTACGAAAAAAGGCACTGAAAACGCGCAGTTTTAGTTAGCCTACACTGGCATGATGAAGTGGCCACTGCCCACTCCATGGTCCGAGTGCGTTGATGAAACTTACTATTTTGGAAAGCTAATGGCAGCACCTTTCCAGCGATATATACCACTTGGCCAGAATATTTTTCTAAAGTTACGAAAAAAGGCACTGAAAACGCGCAGTTTTAGTTAGCCTACACTGGCATGATGAAGTGGCCACTGCCCACTCCATGGTCCGAGTGCGTTGATGAAACTTACTATTTTGGAAAGCTAATGGCAGCACCTTTCCAGCGATATATACCACTTGGCCAGAATATTTTTCTAAAGTTACGAAAAAAGGCACTGAAAACGCGCAGTTTTAGTTAGCCTACACTGGCATGATGAAGTGGCCACTGCCCACTCCATGGTCCGAGCGCGTTGATGAAACTTACCATTCTAGAAAGCTAATGGCAGCACCTTTCCAGCGATATATACCACTTGGCCAGAATATTTTTCTAAAGTTACGAAAAAAGGCACTGAAAACGCGCAGTTTTAGTTAGCCTACACTGGCATGATGAAGTGGCCACTGCCCACTCCATGGTCCGAGTGCGTTGATGAAACTTACTATTTTGGAAAGCTAATGGCAGCACCTTTCCAGCGATATATACCACTTGGCCAGAATATTTTTCTAAAGTTACGAAAAAAGGCACTGAAAACGCGCAGTTTTAGTTAGCCTACACTGGCATGATGAAGTGGCCACTGCCCACTCCATGGTCCGAGTGCGTTGATGAAACTTACTATTTTGGAAAGCTAATGGCAGCACCTTTCCAGCGATATATACCACTTGGCCAGAATATTTTTCTAAAGTTACGAAAAAAGGCACTGAAAACGCGCATTTTCAGTTAGCCTACACTGGTATGATGAAGTGGCCACTGCCCACTCCATGGTCCGAGTGCGTTGATGAAACTTACTATTTTGGAAAGCTAATGGCAGCACCTTTCCAGCGATATATACCACTTGGCCAGAATATTTTTCTAAAGTTACGAAAAAAGGCACTGAAAACGCGCAGGTTTAGTTAGCCTACACTGGCATGATGAAGTGGCCACTGCCCACTCCATGGTCCGAGTGCGTTGATGAAACTTACCGTTCTGGAAAGCTAATGGCAGCACCTTTCCAGCGATATATACCACTTGGCCAGAATATTTTTCTAAAGTTACGAAAAAATGCACTGAAAACGCGCAGTTTTAGTTAGCCTACACTGGCATGTTGAAGTGGCCACTGCCCACTCCATGGTCCGAGTGCGTTGATGAAACTTACCATTCTAGAAAGCTAATGGCAGCACCTTTCCAGCGATATATACCACTTGGCCAGAATATTTTTCTAAAGTTACGAAAAAAGGCACTGAAAACGCGCAGTTTTAGTTAGCCTACACTGGCATGATGAAGTGGCCACTGCCCACTCCATGGTCCGAGTGCGTTGATGAAACTTACTATTTTGGAAAGCTAATGGCAGCACCTTTCCAGCGATATATACCACTTGGCCAGAATATTTTTCTAAAGTTACGAAAAAAGGCACTGAAAACGCGCAGTTTTAGTTAGCCTACACTGGCATGATGAAGTGGCCACTGCCCACTCCATGGTCCGAGTGCGTTGATGAAACTTACTATTTTGGAAAGCTAATGGCAGCACCTTTCCAGCGATATATACCACTTGGCCAGAATATTTTTCTAAAGTTACGAAAAAAGGCACTGAAAACGCGCAGTTTTAGTTAGCCTACACTGGCATGATGAAGTGGCCACTGCCCACTCCATGGTCCGAGTGCGTTGATGAAACTTACCATTCTGGAAAGCTAATGGCAGCACCTTTCCAGCGATATATGCCACTTGGCCAGAATAATTTTCTAAAGTTACGAAAAAAGGCATTGAAAACGCGCAGTTTTAGTAAGCCTACACTGGCATGATGAAGTGGCCACTGCCCACTCCATGGTCCGAGTGCGTTGATGAAACTTACCATTCTAGAAAGCTAATGGTAGCACCTTTCCAGCGATATATACCACTTGGCCAGAATATTTTTCTAAAGTTACGAAAAAAGGCACTGAAAACGCGCAGTTTTAGTTAGCCTACACTGGCATGATGAAGTGGCCACTGCCCACTCCATGGTCCGAGTGCGTTGATGAAACTTACCATTCTAGAAAGCTAATGGCAGAACCTTTCCAGCGATATATACCACTTGGCCAGAATATTTTTCTAAAGTTACGAAAAAAGGCACTGAAAACGCGCAGTTTTAGTTAGCCTACACGCGCAGTTTTAGTTAGCCTACACTGGCATGATGAAGTGGCCACTGCCCACTCCATGGTCCGAGTGCGTTGATGAAACTTACCGTTCTGGAAAGCTAATGGCAGCACCTTTCCAGCGATATATACCACTTGGCCAGAATATTTTTCTAAAGTTACGAAAAAATGCACTGAAAACGCGCAGTTTTAGTTAGCCTACACTGGCATGATGAAGTGGCCACTGCCCACTCCATGGTCCGAGTGCGTTGATGAAACTTACCATTCTAGAAAGCTAATGGCAGCACCTTTCCAGCGATATATACCACTTGGCCAGAATATTTTTCTAAAGTTACGAAAAAAGGCACTGAAAACGCGCAGTTTTAGTTAGCCTACACTGGCATGATGAAGTGGCCACTGCCCACTCCATGGTCCGAGTGCGTTGATGAAACTTACCATTCTGGAAAGCTAATGGTAGCACCTTTCCAGCGATATATACCACTTGGCCAGAATATTTTTCTAAAGTTACGAAAAAAGGCACTGAAAACGCGCAGTTTTAGTTAGCCTACACTGGCATGATGAAGTGGCCACTGCCCACTCCATGGTCCGAGTGCGTTGATGAAACTTACCATTCTAGAAAGCTAATGGCAGCACCTTTCCAGCGATATATACCACTTGGCCAGTATATTTTTCTAAAGTTACGAAAAAAGGCACTGAAAACGCGCAGTTTTAGTTAGCCTACACGCGCAGTTTTAGTTAGCCTACACTGGCATGATGAAGTGGCCACTGCCCACTCCATGGTCCGAGTGCGTTGATGAAACTTACCATTCTAGAAAGCTAATGGTAGAACCTTTCCAGCGATATATACCACTTGGCCAGAGTATTTTTCTAAAGTTACGAAAAAAGGCACTGAAAACGCGCAGTTTTAGTTAGCCTACACGCGCAGTTTTAGTTAGCCTACACTGGCATGATGAAGTGGCCACTGCCCACTCCATGGTCCGAGTGCGTTGATGAAACTTACTATTTTGGAAAGCTAATGGTAGCACCTTTCCAGCGATATATACCACTTGGCCAGAATATTTTTCTAAAGTTACGAAAAAATGCACTGAAAACGCGCAGTTTTAGTTAGCCTACACTGGCATGATGAAGTGGCCACTGCCCACTCCATGGTCCGAGTGCGTTGATGAAACTTACTATTTTGGAAAGCTAATGGCAGCACCTTTCCAGCGATATATACCACTTGGCCAGAATATTTTTCTAAAGTTACGAAAAAAGGCACTGAAAACGCGCAGTTTTAGTTAGCCTACACTGGCATGATGAAGTGGCCACTGCCCACTCCATGGTCCGAGTGCGTTGATGAAACTTACTATTTTGGAAAGCTAATGGCAGCACCTTTCCAGCGATATATACCACTTGGCCAGAATATTTTTCTAAAGTTACGAAAAAAGGCACTGAAAACGCGCAGTTTTAGTTAGCCTACACTGGCATGATGAAGTGGCCACTACCCACTCCATGGTCCGAGTGCGTTGATGAAACTTACTATTTTGGAAAGCTAATGGCAGCACCTTTCCAGCGATATATACCACTTGGCCAGAATATTTTTCTAAAGTTACGAAAAAAGGCACTGAAAACGCGCAGTTTTAGTTAGCCTACACTGGCATGATGAAGTGGCCACTGCCCACTCCATGGTCCGAGTGCGTTGATGAAACTTACTATTTTGGAAAGCTAATGGTAGCACCTTTCCAGCGATATATACCACTTGGCCAGAATATTTTTCTAAAGTTACGAAAAAAGGCACTGAAAACGCGCAGTTTTAGTTAGCCTACACTGACATGATGAAGTGGCCACTGCCCACTCCATGGTCCGAGTGCGTTGATGAAACTTACTATTTTGGAAAGCTAATGGCAGCACCTTTCCAGCGATATATACCACTTGGCCAGAATATTTTTCTAAAGTTACGAAAAAAGGCACTGAAAACGCGCAGTTTTAGTTAGCCTACACTGGCATGATGAAGTGGCCACTGCCCACTCCATGGTCCGAGTGCGTTGATGAAACTTACTATTTTGGAAAGCTAATGGCAGCACCTTTCCAGCGATATATACCACTTGGCCAGAATATTTTTCTAAAGTTACGAAAAAAGGCACTGAAAACGCGCAGTTTTAGTTAGCCTACACTGGCATGATGAAGTGTCCACTGCCCACTCCATGGTCCGAGTGCGTTGATGAAACTTACTATTTTGGAAAGCTAATGGCAGCACCTTTCCAGCGATATATACCACTTGGCCAGAATATTTTTCTAAAGTTACGAAAAAAGGCACTGAAAACGCGCAGTTTTAGTTAGCCTACACTGGCATGATGAAGTGGCCACTGCCCACTCCATGGTCCGAGTGCGTTGATGAAACTTACCATTCTAGAAAGCTAATGGCAGCACCTTTCCAGCGATATATACCACTTGGCCAGAATATTTTTCTAAAGTTACGAAAAAAGGCACTGAAAACGCGCAGTTTTAGTTAGCCTACACTGGCATGATGAAGTGGCCACTGCCCACTCCATGGTCCGAGTGCGTTGATGAAACTTACCATTCTGGAAAGCTAATGGCAGCACCTTTCCAGCGATATATGCCACTTGGCCAGAATATTTTTCTAAAGTTACGAAAAAAGGCACTGAAAACGCGCAGTTTTAGTTAGCCTACACTGGCATGATGAAGTGGCCACTGCCCACTCCATGGTCCGAGTGCGTTGATGAAACTTACCATTCTAGAAAGCTAATGGTAGCACCTTTCCAGCGATATATACCACTTGGCCAGAATATTTTTCTAAAGTTACGAAAAAAGGCACTGATAACGTGCAGTTTTAGTTAGCCTACACTGGCACGATGAAGTGGCCACTGCCCACTCCATGGTCCGAGTGCGTTGATGAAACTTACCATTCTAGAAAGCTAATGGTAGCAGCTTTCCAGCGACATATACCACTTGGCCAGAATATTTTTCTAAAGTTACGAAAAAAGGCACTGAAAACGCGCAGTTTTAGTTAGCCTACACTGGCATGATGAAGTGGCCACTGCCCACTCCATGGTCCGAGTGCGTTGATGAAACTTACCATTCTAGAAAGCTAATGGTAGAACCTTTCCAGCGATATATACCACTTGGCCAGAATATTTTTCTAAAGTTACGAAAAAAGGCACTGAAAACGCGCAGTTTTAGTTAGCCTACACGCGCAGTTTTAGTTAGCCTACACTGGCATGATGAAGTGGCCACTGCCCACTCCATGGTCCGAGTGCGTTGATGAAACTTACCGTTCTGGAAAGCTAATGGCAGCACCTTTCCAGCGATATATACCACTTGGCCAGAATATTTTTCTAAAGTTACGAAAAAATGCACTGAAAACGCGCAGTTTTAGTTAGCCTACACTGGCATGATGAAGTGGCCACTGCCCACTCCATGGTCCGAGTGCGTTGATGAAACTTACCATTCTAGAAAGCTAATGGCAGCACCTTTCCAGCGATATATACCACTTGGCCAGAATATTTTTCTAAAGTTACGAAAAAAGGCACTGAAAACGCGCAGTTTTAGTTAGCCTACACTGGCATGATGAAGTGGCCACTGCCCACTCCATGGTCCGAGTGCGTTGATGAAACTTACCATTCTGGAAAGCTAATGGTAGCACCTTTCCAGCGATATAGACCACTTGGCCAGAATATTTTTCTAAAGTTACGAAAAAAGGCACTGAAAACGCGCAGTTTTAGTTAGCCTACACTGGCATGATGAAGTGGCCACTGCCCACTCCATGGTCCGAGTGCGTTGATGAAACTTACCATTCTAGAAAGCTAATGGCAGCACCTTTCCAGCGATATATACCACTTGGCCAGTATATTTTTCTAAAGTTACGAAAAAAGGCACTGAAAACGCGCAGTTTTAGTTAGCCTACACGCGCAGTTTTAGTTAGCCTACACTGGCATGATGAAGTGGCCACTGCCCACTCCATGGTCCGAGTGCGTTGATGAAACTTACCATTCTAGAAAGCTAATGGCAGAACCTTTCCAGCGATATATACCACTTGGCCAGAGTATTTTTCTAAAGTTACGAAAAAAGGCACTGAAAACGCGCAGTTTTAGTTAGCCTACACGCGCAGTTTTAGTTAGCCTACACTGGCATGATGAAGTGGCCACTGCCCACTCCATGGTCCGAGTGCGTTGATGAAACTTACTATTTTGGAAAGCTAATGGTAGCACCTTTCCAGCGATATATACCACTTGGCCAGAATATTTTTCTAAAGTTACGAAAAAATGCACTGAAAACGCGCAGTTTTAGTTAGCCTACACTGGCATGATGAAGTGGCCACTGCCCACTCCATGGTCCGAGTGCGTTGATGAAACTTACTATTTTGGAAAGCTAATGGCAGCACCTTTCCAGCGATATATACCACTTGGCCAGAATATTTTTCTAAAGTTACGAAAAAAGGCACTGAAAACGCGCAGTTTTAGTTAGCCTACACTGGCATGATGAAGTGGCCACTGCCCACTCCATGGTCCGAGTGCGTTGATGAAACTTACTATTTTGGAAAGCTAATGGCAGCACCTTTCCAGCGATATATACCACTTGGCCAGAATATTTTTCTAAAGTTACGAAAAAAGGCACTGAAAACGCGCAGTTTTAGTTAGCCTACACTGGCATGATGAAGTGGCCACTACCCACTCCATGGTCCGAGTGCGTTGATGAAACTTACTATTTTGGAAAGCTAATGGCAGCACCTTTCCAGCGATATATACCACTTGGCCAGAATATTTTTCTAAAGTTACGAAAAAAGGCACTGAAAACGCGCAGTTTTAGTTAGCCTACACTGGCATGATGAAGTGGCCACTGCCCACTCCATGGTCCGAGTGCGTTGATGAAACTTACTATTTTGGAAAGCTAATGGTAGCACCTTTCCAGCGATATATACCACTTGGCCAGAATATTTTTCTAAAGTTACGAAAAAAGGCACTGAAAACGCGCAGTTTTAGTTAGCCTACACTGACATGATGAAGTGGCCACTGCCCACTCCATGGTCCGAGTGCGTTGATGAAACTTACTATTTTGGAAAGCTAATGGCAGCACCTTTCCAGCGATATATACCACTTGGCCAGAATATTTTTCTAAAGTTACGAAAAAAGGCACTGAAAACGCGCAGTTTTAGTTAGCCTACACTGGCATGATGAAGTGGCCACTGCCCACTCCATGGTCCGAGTGCGTTGATGAAACTTACTATTTTGGAAAGCTAATGGCAGCACCTTTCCAGCGATATATACCACTTGGCCAGAATATTTTTCTAAAGTTACGAAAAAAGGCACTGAAAACGCGCAGTTTTAGTTAGCCTACACTGGCATGATGAAGTGTCCACTGCCCACTCCATGGTCCGAGTGCGTTGATGAAACTTACTATTTTGGAAAGCTAATGGCAGCACCTTTCCAGCGATATATACCACTTGGCCAGAATATTTTTCTAAAGTTACGAAAAAAGGCACTGAAAACGCGCAGTTTTAGTTAGCCTACACTGGCATGATGAAGTGGCCACTGCCCACTCCATGGTCCGAGTGCGTTGATGAAACTTACCATTCTAGAAAGCTAATGGCAGCACCTTTCCAGCGATATATACCACTTGGCCAGAATATTTTTCTAAAGTTACGAAAAAAGGCACTGAAAACGCGCAGTTTTAGTTAGCCTACACTGGCATGATGAAGTGGCCACTGCCCACTCCATGGTCCGAGTGCGTTGATGAAACTTACCATTCTGGAAAGCTAATGGCAGCACCTTTCCAGCGATATATGCCACTTGGCCAGAATATTTTTCTAAAGTTACGAAAAAAGGCACTGAAAACGCGCAGTTTTAGTTAGCCTACACTGGCATGATGAAGTGGCCACTGCCCACTCCATGGTCCGAGTGCGTTGATGAAACTTACCATTCTAGAAAGCTAATGGTAGCACCTTTCCAGCGATATATACCACTTGGCCAGAATATTTTTCTAAAGTTACGAAAAAAGGCACTGATAACGTGCAGTTTTAGTTAGCCTACACTGGCACGATGAAGTGGCCACTGCCCACTCCATGGTCCGAGTGCGTTGATGAAACTTACCATTCTAGAAAGCTAATGGTAGCAGCTTTCCAGCGACATATACCACTTGGCCAGAATATTTTTCTAAAGTTACGAAAAAAGGCACTGAAAACGCGCAGTTTTAGTTAGCCTACACTGGCATGATGAAGTGGCCACTGCCCACTCCATGGTCCGAGTGCGTTGATGAAACTTACCATTCTAGAAAGCTAATGGCAGAACCTTTCCAGCGATATATACCACTTGGCCAGAATATTTTTCTAAAGTTACGAAAAAAGGCACTGAAAACGCGCAGTTTTAGTTAGCCTACACTGGCATGATGAAGTGGCCACTGCCCACTCCATGGTCCGAGTGCGTTGATGAAACTTACCATTCTAGAAAGCTAATGGCAGCACCTTTCCAGCGATATATACCACTTGGCCAGAATATTTTTCTAAAGTTACGAAAAAAGGCACTGAAAACGCGCAGTTTTAGTTAGCCTACACTGGCATGATGAAGTGGCCACTGCCCACTCCATGGTCCGAGTGCGTTGATGAAACTTACCATTCTAGAAAGCTAATGGCAGCACCTTTCCAGCGATATATACCACTTGGCCAGAATATTTTTCTAAAGTTACGAAAAAATGCACTGAAAACGCGCAGTTTTAGTTAGCCTACACTGGCATGATGAAGTGGCCACTGCCCACTCCATGGTCCGAGTGCGTTGATGAAACTTACTATTTTGGAAAGCTAATGGCAGCACCTTTCCAGCGATATATACCACTTGGCCAGAATATTTTTCTAAAGTTACGAAAAAAGGCACTGAAAACGCGCAGTTTTAGTTAGCCTACACTGGCATGATGAAGTGGCCACTGCCCACTCCATGGTCCGAGTGCGTTGATGAAACTTACTATTTTGGAAAGCTAATGGCAGCACCTTTCCAGCGATATATACCACTTGGCCAGAATATTTTTCTAAAGTTACGAAAAAAGGCACTGAAAACGCGCATTTTCAGTTAGCCTACACTGGTATGATGAAGTGGCCACAGCCCACTCCATGGTCCGAGTGCGTTGATGAAACTTACTATTTTGGAAAGCTAATGGCAGCACCTTTCCAGCGATATATACCACTTGGCCAGAATATTTTTCTAAAGTTACGAAAAAAGGCACTGAAAACGCGCAGTTTTAGTTAGCCTACACTGGCATGATGAAGTGGCCACTGCCCACTCCATGGTCCGAGTGCGTTGATGAAACTTACCGTTCTGGAAAGCTAATGGCAGCACCTTTCCAGCGATATATACCACTTGGCCAGAATATTTTTCTAAAGTTACGAAAAAATGCACTGAAAACGCGCAGTTTTAGTTAGCCTACACTGGCATGATGAAGTGGCCACTGCCCACTCCATGGTCCGAGTGCGTTGATGAAACTTACCATTCTAGAAAGCTAATGGCAGCACCTTTCCAGCGATATATACCACTTGGCCAGAATATTTTTCTAAAGTTACGAAAAAAGGCACTGAAAACGCGCAGTTTTAGTTAGCCTACACGCGCAGTTTTAGTTAGCCTACACTGGCATGATGAAGTGGCCACTGCCCACTCCATGGTCCGAGTGCGTTAATGAAACTTACCATTCTAGAAAGCTAATGGCAGCACCTTTCCAGCGATATACACCACTTGGCCAGAATATTTTTCTAAAGTTACGAAAAAAGGCACTGAAAACGCGCAGTTTTAGTTAGCCTACACGCGCAGTTTTAGTTAGCCTACACTGGCATGATGAAGTGGCCACTGCCCACTCCATGGTCCGAGTGCGTTGATGAAACTTACCATTCTAGAAAGCTAATGGCAGAACCTTTCCAGCGATATATACCACTTGGCCAGAATATTTTTCTAAAGTTACGAAAAAAGGCACTGAAAACGCGCAGTTTTAGTTAGCCTACACGCGCAGTTTTAGTTAGCCTACACTGGCATGATGAAGTGGCCACTGCCCACTCCATGGTCCGAGTGCGTTAATGAAACTTACCATTCTAGAAAGCTAATGGCAGCACCTTTCCAGCGATATACACCACTTGGCCAGAATATTTTTCTAAAGTTACGAAAAAAGGCACTGAAAACGCGCAGTTTTAGTTAGCCTACACGCGCAGTTTTAGTTAGCCTACACTGGCATGATGAAGTGGCCACTGCCCACTCCATGGTCCGAGTGCGTTGATGAAACTTACCATTCTAGAAAGCTAATGGCAGAACCTTTCCAGCGATATATACCACTTGGCCAGAATATTTTTCTAAAGTTACGAAAAAAGGCACTGAAAACGCGCAGTTATAGTTAGCCTACACTGGCATGATGAAGTGGCCACTGCCCACTCCATGGTCCGAGTGCGTTGATGAAACTTACTATTTTGGAAAGCTAATAGCAGCACCTTTCCAGCGATATATACCACTTGGCCAGAATATTTTTCTAAAGTTACGAAAAAATGCACTGAAAACGCGCAGTTTTAGTTAGCCTACACGCGCAGTTTTAGTTAGCCTACACTGGCATGATGAAGTGGCCACTGCCCACTCCATGGTCCGAGTGCGTTGATGAAACTTACCGTTCTGGAAAGCTAATGGCAGCACCTTTCCAGCGATATATACCACTTGGCCAGAATATTTTTCTAAAGTTACGAAAAAATGCACTGAAAACGCGCAGTTTTAGTTAGCCTACACTGGCATGATGAAGTGGCCACTGCCCACTCCATGGTCCGAGTGCGTTGATGAAACTTACCATTCTAGAAAGCTAATGGCAGCACCTTTCCAGCGATATATACCACTTGGCCAGAATATTTTTCTAAAGTTACGAAAAAAGGCACTGAAAACGCGCAGTTTTAGTTAGCCTACACTGGCATGATGAAGTGGCCACTGCCCACTCCATGGTCCGAGTGCGTTGATGAAACTTACCATACTGGAAAGCTAATGGCAGCACCTTTCCAGCGATATATGCCACTTGGCAAGAATATTTTTCTAAAGTTACGAAAAAAGGCACTGAAAACGCGCAGTTTTAGTTAGCCTACACTGGCATGATGAAGTGGCCACTGCCCACTCCATGGTCCGAGTGCGTTGATGAAACTTACCATTCTAGAAAGCTAATGGTAGCACCTTTCCAGCGATATATACCACTTGGCCAGAATATTTTTCTAAAGTTACGAAAAAAGGCACTGAAAACGCGCAGTTTTAGTTAGCCTACACGCGCAGTTTTAGTTAGCCTACACTGGCATGATGAAGTGGCCACTGCCCACTCCATGGTCCGAGTGCGTTGATGAAACTTACCATTCTAGAAAGCTAATGGCAGCACCTTTCCAGCGATATATACCACTTGGCCAGTATATTTTTCTAAAGTTACGAAAAAAGGCACTGAAAACGCGCAGTTTTAGTTAGCCTACACGCGCAGTTTTAGTTAGCCTACACTGGCATGATGAAGTGGCCACTGCCCACTCCATGGTCCGAGTGCGTTGATGAAACTTACCATTCTAGAAAGCTAATGGCAGAACCTTTCCAGCGATATATACCACTTGGCCAGAGTATTTTTCTAAAGTTACGAAAAAAGGCACTGAAAACGCGCAGTTTTAGTTAGCCTACACGCGCAGTTTTAGTTAGCCTACACTGGCATGATGAAGTGGCCACTGCCCACTCCATGGTCCGAGTGCGTTGATGAAACTTACTATTTTGGAAAGCTAATGGTAGCACCTTTCCAGCGATATATACCACTTGGCCAGAATATTTTTCTAAAGTTACGAAAAAATGCACTGAAAACGCGCAGTTTTAGTTAGCCTACACTGGCATGATGAAGTGGCCACTGCCCACTCCATGGTCCGAGTGCGTTGATGAAACTTACTATTTTGGAAAGCTAATGGCAGCACCTTTCCAGCGATATATACCACTTGGCCAGAATATTTTTCTAAAGTTACGAAAAAAGGCACTGAAAACGCGCAGTTTTAGTTAGCCTACACTGGCATGATGAAGTGGCCACTGCCCACTCCACGGTCCGAGTGCGTTGATGAAACTTACTATTTTGGAAAGCTAATGGCAGCACCTTTCCAGCGATATATACCACTTGGCCAGAATATTTTTCTAAAGTTACGAAAAAAGGCACTGAAAACGCGCAGTTTTAGTTAGCCTACACTGGCATGATGAAGTGGCCACTACCCACTCCATGGTCCGAGTGCGTTGATGAAACTTACTATTTTGGAAAGCTAATGGCAGCACCTTTCCAGCGATATATACCACTTGGCCAGAATATTTTTCTAAAGTTACGAAAAAAGGCACTGAAAACGCGCAGTTTTAGTTAGCCTACACTGGCATGATGAAGTGGCCACTGCCCACTCCATGGTCCGAGTGCGTTGATGAAACTTACTATTTTGGAAAGCTACTGGTAGCACCTTTCCAGCGATATATACCACTTGGCCAGAATATTTTTCTAAAGTTACGAAAAAAGGCACTGAAAACGCGCAGTTTTAGTTAGCCTACACTGGCATGATGAAGTGGCCACTGCCCACTCCATGGTCCGAGTGCGTTGATGAAACTTACTATTTTGGAAAGCTAATGGCAGCACCTTTCCAGCGATATATACCACTTGGCCAGAATATTTTTCTAAAGTTACGAAAAAAGGCACTGAAAACGCGCAGTTTTAGTTAGCCTACACTGGCATGATGAAGTGGCCACTGCCCACTCCATGGTCCGAGTGCGTTGATGAAACTTACCATTCTAGAAAGCTAATGGCAGCACCTTTCCAGCGATATATACCACTTGGCCAGTATATTTTTCGAAAGTTACGAAAAAAGGCACTGAAAACGCGCAGTTTTAGTTAGCCTACACGCGCAGTTTTAGTTAGCCTACACTGGCATGATGAAGTGGCCACTGCCCACTCCATGGTCCGAGTGCGTTGATGAAACTTACCATTCTAGAAAGCTAATGGCAGAACCTTTCCAGCGATATATACCACTTGGCCAGAGTATTTTTCTAAAGTTACGAAAAAGGGCCACTGCCCACTCCATGGTCCGAGTGCGTTGATGAAACTTACTATTTTGGAAAGCTAATGGCAGCACCTTTCCAGCGATATATACCACTTGGCCAGAATATTTTTCTAAAGTTACGAAAAAAGGCACTGAAAACGCGCAGTTTTAGTTAGCCTACACTGGCATGATGAAGTGGCCACTGCCCACTCCATGGTCCGAGTGCGTTGATGAAACTTACTATTTTGGAAAGCTAATGGCAGCACCTTTCCAGCGATATATACCACTTGGCCAGAATATTTTTCTAAAGTTACGAAAAAAGGCACTGAAAACGCGCAGTTTTAGTTAGCCTACACTGGCATGATGAAGTGGCCACTACCCACTCCATGGTCCGAGTGCGTTGATGAAACTTACTATTTTGGAAAGCTAATGGCAGCACCTTTCCAGCGATATATACCACTTGGCCAGAATATTTTTCTAAAGTTACGAAAAAAGGCACTGAAAACGCGCAGTTTTAGTTAGCCTACACTGGCATGATGAAGTGTCCACTGCCCACTCCATGGTCCGAGTGCGTTGATGAAACTTACTATTTTGGAAAGCTAATGGCAGCACCTTTCCAGCGATATATACCACTTGGCCAGAATATTTTTCTAAAGTTACGAAAAAAGGCACTGAAAACGCGCAGTTTTAGTTAGCCTACACTGGCATGATGAAGTGGCCACTGCCCACTCCATGGTCCGAGTGCGTTGATGAAACTTACCATTCTAGAAAGCTAATGGCAGCACCTTTCCAGCGATATATACCACTTGGCCAGAATACCACTTGGCCAGAAGTGGCCACTGCCCACTCCATGGTCCGAGTGCGTTGATGAAACTTACCATTCTGGAAAGCTAATGGCAGCACCTTTCCAGCGATATATGCCACTTGGCCAGAATATTTTTCTAAAGTTACGAAAAAAGGCACTGAAAACGCGCAGTTTTAGTTAGCCTACACTGGCATGATGAAGTGGCCACTGCCCACTCCATGGTCCGAGTGCGTTGATGAAACTTACTATTTTGGAAAGCTAATGGCAGCACCTTTCCAGCGATATATACCACTTGGCCAGAATATTTTTCTAAAGTTACGAAAAAAGGCACTGAAAACGCGCAGTTTTAGTTAGCCTACACTGGCATGATGAAGTGGCCACTGCCCACTCCATGGTCCGAGTGCGTTGATGAAACTTACTATTTTGGAAAGCTAATGGCAGCACCTTTCCAGCGATATATACCACTTGGCCAGAATATTTTTCTAAAGTTACGAAAAAAGGCACTGAAAACGCGCAGTTTTAGTTAGCCTACACTGGCATGATGAAGTGTCCACTGCCCACTCCATGGTCCGAGTGCGTTGATGAAACTTACTATTTTGGAAAGCTAATGGCAGCACCTTTCCAGCGATATATACCACTTGGCCAGAATATTTTTCTAAAGTTACGAAAAAAGGCACTGAAAACGCGCAGTTTTAGTTAGCCTACACTGGCATGATGAAGTGGCCACTGCCCACTCCATGGTCCGAGTGCGTTGATGAAACTTACCATTCTAGAAAGCTAATGGCAGCACCTTTCCAGCGATATATACCACTTGGCCAGAATATTTTTCTAAAGTTACGAAAAAAGGCACTGAAAACGCGCAGTTTTAGTTAGCCTACACTGGCATGATGAAGTGGCCACTGCCCACTCCATGGTCCGAGTGCGTTGATGAAACTTACCATTCTGGAAAGCTAATGGCAGCACCTTTCCAGCGATATATGCCACTTGGCCAGAATATTTTTCTAAAGTTACGAAAAAAGGCACTGAAAACGCGCAGTTTTAGTTAGCCTACACTGGCATGATGAAGTGGCCACTGCCCACTCCATGGTCCGAGTGCGTTGATGAAACTTACTATTTTGGAAAGCTAATGGCAGCACCTTTCCAGCGATATATGCCACTTGGCCAGAATATTTTTCTAAAGTTACGAAAAAAGGCACTGAAAACGCGCAGTTTTAGTTAGCCTACACTGGCATGATGAAGTGGCCACTGCCCACTCCATGGTCCGAGTGCGTTGATGAAACTTACTATTTTGGAAAGCTAATGGCAGCACCTTTCCAGCGATATATACCACTTGGCCAGAATATTTTTCTAAAGTTACGAAAAAAGGCACTGAAAACGCGCAGTTTTAGTTAGCCTACACTGGCATGATGAAGTGGCCACTGCCCACTCCATGGTCCGAGTGCGTTGATGAAACTTACTATTTTGGAAAGCTAATGGTAGCACCTTTCCAGCGATATATACCACTTGGCCAGAATATTTTTCTAAAGTTACGAAAAAAGGCACAGAAAACGCGCAGTTTTAGTTAGCCTACACTGGCATGATGAAGTGGCCACTGCCCACTCCATGGTCCGAGTGCTTTGATGAAACTTACTATTTTGGAAAGCTAATGGTAGCACCTTTCCAGCGATATATACCACTTGGCCAGAATATTTTTCTAAAGTTACGAAAAAAGGCATTGAAAACGCGCAGTTTTAGTTAGCCTACACTGGCATGATGAAGTGGCCACTGCCCACTCCATGGTCCGAGTGCGTTGATGAAACTTACCATTCTGGAAAGCTAATGGCAGCACCTTTCCAGCGATATATGCCACTTGGCCAGAATAATTTTCTAAAGTTACGAAAAAAGGCATTGAAAACGCGCAGTTTTAGTTAGCCTACACTGGCATGATGAAGTGGCCACTGCCCACTCCATGGTCCGAGTGCGTTGATGAAACTTACCATTCTAGAAAGCTAATGGTAGCACCTTTCCAGCGATATATACCACTTGGCCAGAATATTTTTCTAAAGTTACGAAAAAAGGCACTGAAAACGCGCAGTTTTAGTTAGCCTACACTGGCATGATGAAGTGGCCACTGCCCACTCCATGGTCCGAGTGCGTTGATGAAACTTACCGTTCTGGAAAGCTAATGGCAGCACCTTTCCAGCGATATATACCACTTGGCCAGAATATTTTTCTAAAGTTACGAAAAAATGCACTGAAAACGCGCAGTTTTAGTTAGCCTACACTGGCATGATGAAGTGGCCACTGCCCACTCCATGGTCCGAGTGCGTTGATGAAACTTACCATTCTAGAAAGCTAATGGCAGCACCTTTCCAGCGATATATACCACTTGGCCAGAATATTTTTCTAAAGTTACGAAAAAAGGCACTGAAAACGCGCAGTTTTAGTTAGCCTACACGCGCAGTTTTAGTTAGCCTACACTGGCATGATGAAGTGGCCACTGCCCACTCCATGGTCCGAGTGCGTTGATGAAACTTACCGTTCTGGAAAGCTAATGGCAGCACCTTTCCAGCGATATATACCACTTGGCCAGAATATTTTTCTAAAGTTACGAAAAAAGGCACTGAAAACGCGCAGTTTTAGTTAGCCTACACTGGCATGATGAAGTGGCCACTGCCCACTCCATGGTCCGAGTGCGTTGATGAAACTTACCATTCTGGAAAGCTAATGGCAGCACCTTTCCAGCGATATATGCCACTTGGCCAGAATAATTTTCTAAAGTTACGAAAAAAGGCATTGAAAACGCGCAGTTTTAGTTAGCCTACACTGGCATGATGAAGTGGCCACTGCCCACTCCATGGTCCGAGTGCGTTGATGAAACTTACCATTCTAGAAAGCTAATGGTAGCACCTTTCCAGCGATATATACCACTTGGCCAGAATATTTTTCTAAAGTTACGAAAAAAGGCACTGAAAACGCGCAGTTTTAGTTAGCCTACACTGGCATGATGAAGTGGCCACTGCCCACTCCATGGTCCGAGTGCGTTGATGAAACTTACCGTTCTGGAAAGCTAATGGCAGCACCTTTCCAGCGATATATACCACTTGGCCAGAATATTTTTCTAAAGTTACGAAAAAATGCACTGAAAACGCGCAGTTTTAGTTAGCCTACACTGGCATGATGAAGTGGCCACTGCCCACTCCATGGTCCGAGTGCGTTGATGAAACTTACCATTCTAGAAAGCTAATGGCAGCACCTTTCCAGCGATATATACCACTTGGCCAGAATATTTTTCTAAAGTTACGAAAAAAGGCACTGAAAACGCGCAGTTTTAGTTAGCCTACACGCGCAGTTTTAGTTAGCCTACACTGGCATGATGAAGTGGCCACTGCCCACTCCATGGTCCGAGTGCGTTGATGAAACTTACCGTTCTGGAAAGCTAATGGCAGCACCTTTCCAGCGATATATACCACTTGGCCAGAATATTTTTCTAAAGTTACGAAAAAATGCACTGAAAACGCGCAGTTTTAGTTAGCCTACACTGGCATGATGAAGTGGCCACTGCCCACTCCATGGTCCGAGTGCGTTGATGAAACTTACTATTTTGGAAAGCTAATGGCAGCACCTTTCCAGCGATATATACCACTTGGCCAGAATATTTTTCTAAAGTTACGCAAAAAGGCACTGAAAAAGCGCATTTTTAGTTAGCCTACACTGGCATGATGAAGTGGCCACTGCCCACTCCATGGTCCGAGTGCGTTGATGAAACTTACCGTTCTGGAAAGCTAATGGCAGCACCTTTCCAGCGATATATACCACTTGGCCAGAGTATTTTTCTAAAGTTACGAAAAAATGCACTGAAAACGCGCAGTTTTAGTTAGCCTACACTGGCATGATGAAGTGGCCACTGCCCACTCCATGGTCCGAGTGCGTTGATGAAACTTACCATTCTAGAAAGCTAATGGCAGCACCTTTCCAGCGATATATACCACTTGGCCAGAATATTTTTCTAAAGTTACGAAAAAAGGCACTGAAAACGCGCAGTTTTAGTTAGCCTACACGCGCAGTTTTAGTTAGCCTACACTGGCATGATGAAGTGGCCACTGCCCACTCCATGGTCCGAGTGCGTTGATGGAACTTACCATTCTAGAAAGCTAATGGCAGAACCTTTCCAGCGATATATACCACTTGGCCAGAATATTTTTCTAAAGTTACGAAAAAAGGCACTGAAAACGCGCAGTTTTAGTTAGCCTACACGCGCAGTTTTAGTTAGCCTACACTGGCATGATGAAGTGGCCACTGCCCACTCCATGGTCCGAGTGCGTTGATGAAACTTACCGTTCTGGAAAGCTAATGGCAGCACCTTTCCAGCGATATATACCACTTGGCCAGAATATTTTTCTAAAGTTACGAAAAAATGCACTGAAAACGCGCAGTTTTAGTTAGCCTACACTGGCATGATGAAGTGGCCACTGCCCACTCCATGGTCCGAGTGCGTTGATGAAACTTACCATTCTAGAAAGCTAATGGCAGCACCTTTCCAGCGATATATACCACTTGGCCAGAATATTTTTCTAAAGTTACGAAAAAAGGCACTGAAAACGCGCAGTTTTAGTTAGCCTACACTGGCATGATGAAGTGGCCACTGCCCACTCCATGGTCCGAGTGCGTTGATGAAACTTACCATTCTGGAAAGCTAATGGCAGCACCTTTCCAGCGATATATGCCACTTGGCCAGAATATTTTTCTAAAGTTACGAAAAAAGGCACTGAAAACGCGCAGTTTTAGTTAGCCTACACTGGCATGATGAAGTGGCCACTGCCCACTCCATGGTCCGAGTGCGTTGATGAAACTTACCATTCTAGAAAGCTAATGGTAGCACCTTTCCAGCGATATATACCACTTGGCCAGAATATTTTTCTAAAGTTACGAAAAAAGGCACTGAAAACGCGCAGTTTTAGTTAGCCTACACGCGCAGTTTTAGTTAGCCTACACTGGCATGATGAAGTGGCCACTGCCCACTCCATGGTCCGAGTGCGTTGATGAAACTTACCATTCTAGAAAGCTAATGGCAGCACCTTTCCAGCGATATATACCACTTGGCCAGTATATTTTTCTAAAGTTACGAAAAAAGGCACTGAAAACGCGCAGTTTTAGTTAGCCTACACGCGCAGTTTTAGTTAGCCTACACTGGCATGATGAAGTGGCCACTGCCCACTCCATGGTCCGAGTGCGTTGATGAAACTTACCATTCTAGAAAGCTAATGGCAGAACCTTTCCAGCGATATATACCACTTGGCCAGAGTATTTTTCTAAAGTTACGAAAAAAGGCACTGAAAACGCGCAGTTTTAGTTAGCCTACACTGGCATGATGAAGTGGCCACTGCCCACTCCATGGTCCGAGTGCGTTGATGAAACTTACTATTTTGGAAAGCTAATGGTAGCACCTTTCCAGCGATATATACCACTTGGCCAGAATATTTTTCTAAAGTTACGAAAAAATGCACTGAAAACGCGCAGTTTTAGTTAGCCTACACTGGCATGATGAAGTGGCCACTGCCCACTCCATGGTCCGAGTGCGTTGATGAAACTTACTATTTTGGAAAGCTAATGGCAGCACCTTTCCAGCGATATATACCACTTGGCCAGAATATTTTTCTAAAGTTACGAAAAAAGGCACAGAAAACGCGCAGTTTTAGTTAGCCTACACTGGCATGATGAAGTGGCCACTGCCCACTCCATGGTCCGAGTGCGTTGATGAAACTTACTATTTTGGAAAGCTAATGGCAGCACCTTTCCAGCGATATATACCACTTGGCCAGAATATTTTTCTAAAGTTACGAAAAAAGGCACAGAAAACGCGCAGTTTTAGTTAGCCTACACTGGCATGATGAAGTGGCCACTGCCCACTCCATGGTCCGAGTGCGTTGATGAAACTTACTATTTTGGAAAGCTAATGGCAGCACCTTTCCAGCGATATATACCACTTGGCCAGAATATTTTTCTAAAGTTACGAAAAAAGGCACTGAAAACGCGCAGTTTTAGTTAGCCTACACTGGCATGATGAAGTGGCCACTACCCACTCCATGGTCCGAGTGCGTTGATGAAACTTACTATTTTGGAAAGCTAATGGCAGCACCTTTCCAGCGATATATACCACTTGGCCAGAATATTTTTCTAAAGTTACGAAAAAAGGCACTGAAAACGCGCAGTTTTAGTTAGCCTACACTGGCATGATGAAGTGGCCACTGCCCACTCCATGGTCCGAGTGCGTTGATGAAACTTACTATTTTGGAAAGCTAATGGTAGCACCTTTCCAGCGATATATACCACTTGGCCAGAATATTTTTCTAAAGTTACGAAAAAAGGCACTGAAAACGCGCAGTTTTAGTTAGCCTACACTGGCATGATGAAGTGGCCACTGCCCACTCCATGGTCCGAGTGCGTTGATGAAACTTACTATTTTGGAAAGCTAATGGCAGCACCTTTCCAGCGATATATACCACTTGGCCAGAATATTTTTCTAAAGTTACGAAAAAAGGCACTGAAAACGCGCAGTTTTAGTTAGCCTACACTGGCATGATGAAGTGGCCACTGCCCACTCCATGGTCCGAGTGCGTTGATGAAACTTACCATTCTAGAAAGCTAATGGCAGCACCTTTCCAGCGATATATACCACTTGGCCAGTATATTTTTCTAAAGTTACGAAAAAAGGCACTGAAAACGCGCAGTTTTAGTTAGCCTACACGCGCAGTTTTAGTTAGCCTACACTGGCATGATGAAGTGGCCACTGCCCACTCCATGGTCCGAGTGCGTTGATGAAACTTACCATTCTAGAAAGCTAATGGCAGAACCTTTCCAGCGATATATACCACTTGGCCAGAGTATTTTTCTAAAGTTACGAAAAAAGGCACTGAAAACGCGCAGTTTTAGTTAGCCTACACGCGCAGTTTTAGTTAGCCTACACTGGCATGATGAAGTGGCCACTGCCCACTCCATGGTCCGAGTGCGTTGATGAAACTTACTATTTTGGAAAGCTAATGGTAGCACCTTTCCAGCGATATATACCACTTGGCCAGAATATTTTTCTAAAGTTACGAAAAAATGCACTGAAAACGCGCAGTTTTAGTTAGCCTACACTGGCATGATGAAGTGGCCACTGCCCACTCCATGGTCCGAGTGCGTTGATGAAACTTACTATTTTGGAAAGCTAATGGCAGCACCTTTCCAGCGATATATACCACTTGGCCAGAATATTTTTCTAAAGTTACGAAAAAAGGCACTGAAAACGCGCAGTTTTAGTTAGCCTACACTGGCATGATGAAGTGGCCACTGCCCACTCCATGGTCCGAGTGCGTTGATGAAACTTACTATTTTGGAAAGCTAATGGCAGCACCTTTCCAGCGATATATACCACTTGGCCAGAATATTTTTCTAAAGTTACGAAAAAAGGCACTGAAAACGCGCAGTTTTAGTTAGCCTACACTGGCATGATGAAGTGGCCACTACCCACTCCATGGTCCGAGTGCGTTGATGAAACTTACTATTTTGGAAAGCTAATGGCAGCACCTTTCCAGCGATATATACCACTTGGCCAGAATATTTTTCTAAAGTTACGAAAAAAGGCACTGAAAACGCGCAGTTTTAGTTAGCCTACACTGGCATGATGAAGTGGCCACTGCCCACTCCATGGTCCGAGTGCGTTGATGAAACTTACTATTTTGGAAAGCTAATGGTAGCACCTTTCCAGCGATATATACCACTTGGCCAGAATATTTTTCTAAAGTTACGAAAAAAGGCACTGAAAACGCGCAGTTTTAGTTAGCCTACACTGGCATGATGAAGTGGCCACTGCCCACTCCATGGTCCGAGTGCGTTGATGAAACTTACTATTTTGGAAAGCTAATGGCAGCACCTTTCCAGCGATATATACCACTTGGCCAGAATATTTTTCTAAAGTTACGAAAAAAGGCACTGAAAACGCGCAGTTTTAGTTAGCCTACACTGGCATGATGAAGTGGCCACTGCCCACTCCATGGTCCGAGTGCGTTGATGAAACTTACTATTTTGGAAAGCTAATGGCAGCACCTTTCCAGCGATATATACCACTTGGCCAGAATATTTTTCTAAAGTTACGAAAAAAGGCACTGAAAACGCGCAGTTTTAGTTAGCCTACACTGGCATGATGAAGTGTCCACTGCCCACTCCATGGTCCGAGTGCGTTGATGAAACTTACTATTTTGGAAAGCTAATGGCAGCACCTTTCCAGCGATATATACCACTTGGCCAGAATATTTTTCTAAAGTTACGAAAAAAGGCACTGAAAACGCGCAGTTTTAGTTAGCCTACACTGGCATGATGAAGTGGCCACTGCCCACTCCATGGTCCGAGTGCGTTGATGAAACTTACCATTCTAGAAAGCTAATGGCAGCACCTTTCCAGCGATATATACCACTTGGCCAGAATATTTTTCTAAAGTTACGAAAAAAGGCACTGAAAACGCGCAGTTTTAGTTAGCCTACACTGGCATGATGAAGTGGCCACTGCCCACTCCATGGTCCGAGTGCGTTGATGAAACTTACCATTCTGGAAAGCTAATGGCAGCACCTTTCCAGCGATATATGCCACTTGGCCAGAATATTTTTCTAAAGTTACGAAAAAAGGCACTGAAAACGCGCAGTTTTAGTTAGCCTACACTGGCATGATGAAGTGGCCACTGCCCACTCCATGGTCCGAGTGCGTTGATGAAACTTACCATTCTAGAAAGCTAATGGTAGCACCTTTCCAGCGATATATACCACTTGGCCAGAATATTTTTCTAAAGTTACGAAAAAAGGCACTGAAAACGTGCAGTTTTAGTTAGCCTACACTGGCACGATGAAGTGGCCACTGCCCACTCCATGGTCCGAGTGCGTTGATGAAACTTACCATTCTAGAAAGCTAATGGTAGCAGCTTTCCAGCGACATATACCACTTGGCCAGAATATTTTTCTAAAGTTACGAAAAAAGGCACTGAAAACGCGCAGTTTTAATTAGCCTACACTGGCATGATGAAATGGCCACTGCCCACTCCATGGTCCGAGTGCGTTGATGAAACTTACCATTCTAGAAAGCTAATGGCAGCACCTTTCCAGCGATATATACCACTTGGCCAGAATATTTTTCTAAAGTTACGAAAAAAGGCACTGAAAACGCGCAGTTTTAGTTAGCCTACACTGGCATGATGAAGTGGCCACTGCCCACTCCATGGTCCGAGTGCGTTGATGAAACTTACCATTCTAGAAAGCTAATGGCAGCACCTTTCCAGCGATATATACCACTTGGCCAGAATATTTTTCTAAAGTTACGAAAAAATGCACTGAAAACGCGCAGTTTTAGTTAGCCTACACTGGCATGATGAAGTGGCCACTGCCCACTCCATGGTCCGAGTGCGTTGATGAAACTTACTATTTTGGAAAGCTAATGGCAGCACCTTTCCAGCGATATATACCACTTGGCCAGAATATTTTTCTAAAGTTACGAAAAAAGGCACTGAAAACGCGCAGTTTTAGTTAGCCTACACTGGCATGATGAAGTGGCCACTGCCCACTCCATGGTCCGAGTGCGTTGATGAAACTTACTATTTTGGAAAGCTAATGGCAGCACCTTTCCAGCGATATATACCACTTGGCCAGAATATTTTTCTAAAGTTACGAAAAAAGGCACTGAAAACGCGCATTTTCAGTTAGCCTACACTGGTATGATGAAGTGGCCACTGCCCACTCCATGGTCCGAGTGCGTTGATGAAACTTACTATTTTGGAAAGCTAATGGCAGCACCTTTCCAGCGATATATACCACTTGGCCAGAATATTTTTCTAAAGTTACGAAAAAAGGCACTGAAAACGCGCAGTTTTAGTTAGCCTACACTGGCATGATGAAGTGGCCACTGCCCACTCCATGGTCCGAGTGCGTTGATGAAACTTACCGTTCTGGAAAGCTAATGGCAGCACCTTTCCAGCGATATATACCACTTGGCCAGAATATTTTTCTAAAGTTACGAAAAAATGCACTGAAAACGCGCAGTTTTAGTTAGCCTACACTGGCATGATGAAGTGGCCACTGCCCACTCCATGGTCCGAGTGCGTTGATGAAACTTACTATTTTGGAAAGCTAATGGCAGCACCTTTCCAGCGATATATACCACTTGGCCAGAATATTTTTCTAAAGTTACGAAAAAAGGCACTGAAAACGCGCAGTTTTAGTTAGCCTACACTGGCATGATGAAGTGGCCACTGCCCACTCCATGGTCCGAGTGCGTTGATGAAACTTACTATTTTGGAAAGCTAATGGCAGCACCTTTCCAGCGATATATACCACTTGGCCAGAATATTTTTCTAAAGTTACGCAAAAAGGCACTGAAAAAGCGCATTTTTAGTTAGCCTACACTGGCATGATGAAGTGGCCACTGCCCACTCCATGGTCCGAGTGCGTTGATGAAACTTACCGTTCTGAAAAGCTAATGGCAGCACCTTTCCAGCGATATATACCACTTGGCCAGAATATTTTTCTAAAGTTACGAAAAAAGGCACTGAAAACGCGCAGTTTTAGTTAGCCTACACTGGCATGATGAAGTGGCCACTGCCCACTCCATGGTCCGAGTGCGTTGATGAAACTTACTATTTTGGAAAGCTAATGGCAGCACCTTTCCAGCGATATATACCACTTGGCCAGAATATTTTTCTAAAGTTACGAAAAAAGGCACTGAAAACGCGCAGTTTTAGTTAGCCTACACTGGCATGATGAAGTGGCCACTGCCCACTCCATGGTCCGAGTGCGTTGATGAAACTTACCATTCTGGAAAGCTAATGGCAGCACCTTTCCAGCGATATATGCCACTTGGCCAGAATAATTTTCTAAAGTTACGAAAAAAGGCATTGAAAACGCGCAGTTTTAGTTAGCCTACACTGGCATGATGAAGTGGCCACTGCCCACTCCATGGTCCGAGTGCGTTGATGAAACTTACCATTCTAGAAAGCTAATGGTAGCACCTTTCCAGCGATATATACCACTTGGCCAGAGTATTTTTCTAAAGTTACGAAAAAAGGCACTGAAAACGCGCAGTTTTAGTTAGCCTACACGCGCAGTTTTAGTTAGCCTACACTGGCATGATGAAGTGGCCACTGCCCACTCCATGGTCCGAGTGCGTTGATGAAACTTACTATTTTGGAAAGCTAATGGCAGCACCTTTCCAGCGATATATACCACTTGGCCAGAATATTTTTCTAAAGTTACGAAAAAAGGCACTGAAAACGCGCAGTTTTAGTTAGCCTACACTGGCATGATGAAGTGGCCACTGCCCACTCCATGGTCCGAGTGCGTTGATGAAACTTACTATTTTGGAAAGCTAATGGTAGCACCTTTCCAGCGATATATACCACTTGGCCAGAATATTTTTCTAAAGTTACGAAAAAAGGCACTGAAAACGCGCAGTTTTAGTTAGCCTACACTGGCATGATGAAGTGGCCACTGCCCACTCCATGGTCCGAGTGCGTTGATGAAACTTACTATTTTGGAAAGCTAATGGCAGCACCTTTCCAGCGATATATACCACTTGGCCAGAATATTTTTCTAAAGTTACGAAAAAAGGCACTGAAAACGCGCAGTTTTAGTTAGCCTACACTGGCATGATGAAGTGGCCACTGCCCACTCCATGGTCCGAGTGCGTTGATGAAACTTACTATTTTGGAAAGCTAATGGCAGCACCTTTCCAGCGATATATACCACTTGGCCAGAATATTTTTCTAAAGTTACGAAAAAAGGTACTGAAAACGCGCAGTTTTAGTTAGCCTACACTGGCATGATGAAGTGGCCACTGCCCACTCCATGGTCCGAGTGCGTTGATGAAACTTACTATTTTGGAAAGCTAATGGCAGCACCTTTCCAGCGATATATACCACTTGGCCAGAATATTTTTCTAAAGTTACGAAAAAAGGCACTGAAAACGCGCAGTTTTAGTTAGCCTACACTGGCATGATGAAGTGGCCACTGCCCACTCCATGGTCCGAGTGCGTTGATGAGACTTACTATTTTGGAAAGCTAATGGTAGCACCTTTCCAGCGATATATACCGCTTGGCCAGAATATTTTTCTAAAGTTACGAAAAAAGGCACTGAAAACGCGCAGTTTTAGTTAGCCTACACTGGCATGATGAAGTGGCCACTGCCCACTCCATGGTCCGAGTGCGTTGATGAAACTTACCATTCTAGAAAGCTAATGGTAGCACCTTTCCAGCGATATATACCACTTGGCCAGAATATTTTTCTAAAGTTACGAAAAAAGGCACTGAAAACGTGCAGTTTTAGTTAGCCTACACTGGCACGATGAAGTGGCCACTGCCCACTCCATGGTCCGAGTGCGTTGATGAAACTTACCGTTCTGGAAAGCTAATGGCAGCACCTTTCCAGCGATATATACCACTTGGCCAGAATATTTTTCTAAAGTTACGAAAAAATGCACTGAAAACGCGCAGTTTTAGTTAGCCTACACTGGCATGATGAAGTGGCCACTGCCCACTCCATGGTCCGAGTGCGTTGATGAAACTTACCATTCTAGAAAGCTAATGGCAGCACCTTTCCAGCGATATATACCACTTGGCCAGAATATTTTTCTAAAGTTACGAAAAAAGGCACTGAAAACGCGCAGTTTTAGTTAGCCTACACGCGCAGTTTTAGTTAGCCTACACTGGCATGATGAAGTGGCCACTGCCCACTCCATGGTCCGAGTGCGTTGATGAAACTTACCGTTCTGGAAAGCTAATGGCAGCACCTTTCCAGCGATATATACCACTTGGCCAGAATATTTTTCTAAAGTTACGAAAAAAGGCACTGAAAACGCGCAGTTTTAGTTAGCCTACACTGGCATGATGAAGTGGCCACTGCCCACTCCATGGTCCGAGTGCGTTGATGAAACTTACTATTTTGGAAAGCTAATGGTAGCACCTTTCCAGCGATATATACCACTTGGCCAGAATATTTTTCTAAAGTTACGAAAAAAGGCACTGAAAACGCGCAGTTTTAGTTAGCCTACACTGGCATGATGAAGTGGCCACTGCCCACTCCATGGTCCGAGTGCGTTGATGAAACTTACTATTTTGGAAAGCTAATGGCAGCACCTTTCCAGCGATATATACCACTTGGCCAGAATATTTTTCTAAAGTTACGAAAAAAGGCACTGAAAACGCGCAGTTTTAGTTAGCCTACACTGGCATGATGAAGTGGCCACTGCCCACTCCATGGTCCGAGTGCGTTGATGAAACTTACTATTTTGGAAAGCTAATGGCAGCACCTTTCCAGCGATATATACCACTTGGCCAGAATATTTTTCTAAAGTTACGCAAAAAGGCACTGAAAAAGCGCATTTTTAGTTAGCCTACACTGGCATGATGAAGTGGCCACTGCCCACTCCATGGTCCGAGTGCGTTGATGAAACTTACCGTTCTGAAAAGCTAATGGCAGCACCTTTCCAGCGATATATACCACTTGGCCAGAATATTTTTCTAAAGTTACGAAAAAAGGCACTGAAAACGCGCAGTTTTAGTTAGCCTACACTGGCATGATGAAGTGGCCACTGCCCACTCCATGGTCCGAGTGCGTTGATGAAACTTACTATTTTGGAAAGCTAATGGCAGCACCTTTCCAGCGATATATACCACTTGGCCAGAATATTTTTCTAAAGTTACGAAAAAAGGCACTGAAAACGCGCAGTTTTAGTTAGCCTACACTGGCATGATGAAGTGGCCACTGCCCACTCCATGGTCCGAGTGCGTTGATGAAACTTACCATTCTGGAAAGCTAATGGCAGCACCTTTCCAGCGATATATGCCACTTGGCCAGAATAATTTTCTAAAGTTACGAAAAAAGGCATTGAAAACGCGCAGTTTTAGTTAGCCTACACTGGCATGATGAAGTGGCCACTGCCCACTCCATGGTCCGAGTGCGTTGATGAAACTTACCATTCTAGAAAGCTAATGGTAGCACCTTTCCAGCGATATATACCACTTGGCCAGAGTATTTTTCTAAAGTTACGAAAAAAGGCACTGAAAACGCGCAGTTTTAGTTAGCCTACACGCGCAGTTTTAGTTAGCCTACACTGGCATGATGAAGTGGCCACTGCCCACTCCATGGTCCGAGTGCGTTGATGAAACTTACTATTTTGGAAAGCTAATGGCAGCACCTTTCCAGCGATATATACCACTTGGCCAGAATATTTTTCTAAAGTTACGAAAAAAGGCACTGAAAACGCGCAGTTTTAGTTAGCCTACACTGGCATGATGAAGTGGCCACTGCCCACTCCATGGTCCGAGTGCGTTGATGAAACTTACTATTTTGGAAAGCTAATGGTAGCACCTTTCCAGCGATATATACCACTTGGCCAGAATATTTTTCTAAAGTTACGAAAAAAGGCACTGAAAACGCGCAGTTTTAGTTAGCCTACACTGGCATGATGAAGTGGCCACTGCCCACTCCATGGTCCGAGTGCGTTGATGAAACTTACTATTTTGGAAAGCTAATGGCAGCACCTTTCCAGCGATATATACCACTTGGCCAGAATATTTTTCTAAAGTTACGAAAAAAGGCACTGAAAACGCGCAGTTTTAGTTAGCCTACACTGGCATGATGAAGTGGCCACTGCCCACTCCATGGTCCGAGTGCGTTGATGAAACTTACTATTTTGGAAAGCTAATGGCAGCACCTTTCCAGCGATATATACCACTTGGCCAGAATATTTTTCTAAAGTTACGAAAAAAGGTACTGAAAACGCGCAGTTTTAGTTAGCCTACACTGGCATGATGAAGTGGCCACTGCCCACTCCATGGTCCGAGTGCGTTGATGAAACTTACTATTTTGGAAAGCTAATGGCAGCACCTTTCCAGCGATATATACCACTTGGCCAGAATATTTTTCTAAAGTTACGAAAAAAGGCACTGAAAACGCGCAGTTTTAGTTAGCCTACACTGGCATGATGAAGTGGCCACTGCCCACTCCATGGTCCGAGTGCGTTGATGAGACTTACTATTTTGGAAAGCTAATGGTAGCACCTTTCCAGCGATATATACCGCTTGGCCAGAATATTTTTCTAAAGTTACGAAAAAAGGCACTGAAAACGCGCAGTTTTAGTTAGCCTACACTGGCATGATGAAGTGGCCACTGCCCACTCCATGGTCCGAGTGCGTTGATGAAACTTACCATTCTAGAAAGCTAATGGTAGCACCTTTCCAGCGATATATACCACTTGGCCAGAATATTTTTCTAAAGTTACGAAAAAAGGCACTGAAAACGTGCAGTTTTAGTTAGCCTACACTGGCACGATGAAGTGGCCACTGCCCACTCCATGGTCCGAGTGCGTTGATGAAACTTACCGTTCTGGAAAGCTAATGGCAGCACCTTTCCAGCGATATATACCACTTGGCCAGAATATTTTTCTAAAGTTACGAAAAAATGCACTGAAAACGCGCAGTTTTAGTTAGCCTACACTGGCATGATGAAGTGGCCACTGCCCACTCCATGGTCCGAGTGGGTTGATGAAACTTACCATTCTAGAAAGCTAATGGCAGCACCTTTCCAGCGATATATACCACTTGGCCAGAATATTTTTCTAAAGTTACGAAAAAAGGCACTGAAAACGCGCAGTTTTAGTTAGCCTACACGCGCAGTTTTAGTTAGCCTACACTGGCATGATGAAGTGGCCACTGCCCACTCCATGGTCCGAGTGCGTTGATGAAACTTACCGTTCTGGAAAGCTAATGGCAGCACCTTTCCAGCGATATATACCACTTGGCCAGAATATTTTTCTAAAGTTACGAAAAAAGGCACTGAAAACGCGCAGTTTTAGTTAGCCTACACTGGCATGATGAAGTGGCCACTGCCCACTCCATGGTCCGAGTGCGTTGATGAAACTTACTATTTTGGAAAGCTAATGGTAGCACCTTTCCAGCGATATATACCACTTGGCCAGAATATTTTTCTAAAGTTACGAAAAAAGGCACTGAAAACGCGCAGTTTTAGTTAGCCTACACTGGCATGATGAAGTGGCCACTGCCCACTCCATGGTCCGAGTGCGTTGATGAAACTTACTATTTTGGAAAGCTAATGGCAGCACCTTTCCAGCGATATATACCACTTGGCCAGAATATTTTTCTAAAGTTACGAAAAAAGGCACTGAAAACGCGCAGTTTTAGTTAGCCTACACTGGCATGATGAAGTGGCCACTGCCCACTCCATGGTCCGAGTGCGTTGATGAAACTTACTATTTTGGAAAGCTAATGGCAGCACCTTTCCAGCGATATATACCACTTGGCCAGAATATTTTTCTAAAGTTACGAAAAAAGGTACTGAAAACGCGCAGTTTTAGTTAGCCTACACTGGCATGATGAAGTGGCCACTGCCCACTCCATGGTCCGAGTGCGTTGATGAAACTTACCATTCTGGAAAGCTAATGGCAGCACCTTTCCAGCGATATATGCCACTTGGCCAGAATAATTTTCTAAAGTTACGAAAAAAGGCATTGAAAACGCGCAGTTTTAGTTAGCCTACACTGGCATGATGAAGTGGCCACTGCCCACTCCATGGTCCGAGTGCGTTGATGAAACTTACCATTCTAGAAAGCTAATGGTAGCACCTTTCCAGCGATATATACCACTTGGCCAGAATATTTTTCTAAAGTTACGAAAAAAGGCACTGAAAACGCGCAGTTTTAGTTAGCCTACACTGGCATGATGAAGTGGCCACTGCCCACTCCATGGTCCGAGTGCGTTGATGAAACTTACCGTTCTGGAAAGCTAATGGCAGCACCTTTCCAGCGATATATACCACTTGGCCAGAATATTTTTCTAAAGTTACGAAAAAATGCACTGAAAACGCGCAGTTTTAGTTAGCCTACACGCGCAGTTTTAGTTAGCCTACACTGGCATGATGAAGTGGCCACTGCCCACTCCATGGTCCGAGTGCGTTGATGAAACTTACCGTTCTGGAAAGCTAATGGCAGCACCTTTCCAGCGATATATACCACTTGGCCAGAATATTTTTCTAAAGTTACGAAAAAATGCACTGAAAACGCGCAGTTTTAGTTAGCCTACACTGGCATGATGAAGTGGCCACTGCCCACTCCATGGTCCGAGTGCGTTGATGAAACTTACTATTTTGGAAAGCTAATGGCAGCACCTTTCCAGCGATATATACCACTTGGCCAGAATATTTTTCTAAAGTTACGAAAAAAGGCACTGAAAACGCGCAGTTTTAGTTAGCCTACACTGGCATGATGAAGTGGCCACTGCCCACTCCATGGTCCGAGTGCGTTGATGAAACTTACTATTTTGGAAAGCTAATGGCAGCACCTTTCCAGCGATATATACCACTTGGCCAGAATATTTTTCTAAAGTTACGAAAAAAGGCACTGAAAACGCGCAGTTTTAGTTAGCCTACACTGGCATGATGAAGTGGCCACTGCCCACTCCATGGTCCGAGTGCGTTGATGAAACTTACTATTTTGGAAAGCTAATGACAGCACCTTTCCAGCGATATATACCACTTGGCCAGACTATTTTTCTAAAGTTACGAAAAAAGGCACTGAAAACGCGCAGTTTTAGTTAGCCTACACTGGCATGATGAAGTGGCCACTGCCCACTCCATGGTCCGAGTGCGTTGATGAAACTTACTATTTTGGAAAGCTAATGGTAGCACCTTTCCAGCGATATATACCACTTGGCCAGAATATTTTTCTAAAGTTACGAAAAAATGCACTGAAAACGCGCAGTTTTAGTTAGCCTACACTGGCATGATGAAGTGGCCACTGCCCACTCCATGGTCCGAGTGCGTTGATGAAACTTACTATTTTGGAAAGCTAATGGCAGCACCTTTCCAGCGATATATACCACTTGGCCAGAATATTTTTCTAAAGTTACGAAAAAAGGCACTGAAAACGCGCAGTTTTAGTTAGCCTACACTGGCATGATGAAGTGGCCACTGCCCACTCCATGGTCCGAGTGCGTTGATGAAACTTACTATTTTGGAAAGCTAATGGCAGCACCTTTCCAGCGATATATACCACTTGGCCAGAATATTTTTCTAAAGTTACGAAAAAAGGCACTGAAAACGCGCAGTTTTAGTTAGCCTACACTGGCATGATGAAGTGGCCACTGCCCACTCCATGGTCCGAGTGCGTTGATGAAACTTACTATTTTGGAAAGCTAATGGCAGCACCTTTCCAGCGATATATACCACTTGGCCAGAATATTTTTCTAAAGTTACGAAAAAAGGCACTGAAAACGCGCAGTTTTAGTTAGCCTACACTGGCATGATGAAGTGGCCACTGCCCACTCCATGGTCCGAGTGCGTTGATGAGACTTACTATTTTGGAAAGCTAATGGCAGCACCTTTCCAGCGATATATACCACTTGGCCAGAATATTTTTCTAAAGTTACGAAAAAAGGCACTGAAAACGCGCAGTTTTAGTTAGCCTACACTGGCATGATGAAGTGGCCACTGCCCACTCCATGGTCCGAGTGCGTTGATGAAACTTACTATTTTGGAAAGCTAATGGTAGCACCTTTCCAGCGATATATACCACTTGGCCAGAATATTTTTCTAAAGTTACGAAAAAATGCACTGAAAACGCGCAGTTTTAGTTAGCCTACACTGGCATGATGAAGTGGCCACTGCCCACTCCATGGTCCGAGTGCGTTGATGAAACTTACTATTTTGGAAAGCTAATGGCAGCACCTTTCCAGCGATATATACCACTTGGCCAGAATATTTTTCTAAAGTTACGAAAAAAGGCACTGAAAACGCGCAGTTTTAGTTAGCCTACACTGGCATGATGAAGTGGCCACTGCCCACTCCATGGTCCGAGTGCGTTGATGAAACTTACTATTTTGGAAAGCTAATGGCAGCACCTTTCCAGCGATATATACCACTTGGCCAGAATATTTTTCTAAAGTTACGAAAAAAGGCACTGAAAACGCGCAGTTTTAGTTAGCCTACACTGGCATGATGAAGTGGCCACTGCCCACTCCATGGTCCGAGTGCGTTGATGAAACTTACTATTTTGGAAAGCTAATGGCAGCACCTTTCCAGCGATATATGCCACTTGGCCAGAATAATTTTCTAAAGTTACGAAAAAAGGCATTGAAAACGCGCAGTTTTAGTTAGCCTACACTGGCATGATGAAGTGGCCACTGCCCACTCCATGGTCCGAGTGCGTTGATGAAACTTACCGTTCTGGAAAGCTAATGGCAGCACCTTTCCAGCGATATATACCACTTGGCCAGAATATTTTTCTAAAGTTACGAAAAAAGGCACTGAAAACGCGCAGTTTTAGTTAGCCTACACTGGCATGATGAAGTGGCCACTGCCCGCTCCATGGTCCGAGTGCGTTGATGAAACTTACTATTTTGGAAAGCTAATGGCAGCACCTTTCCAGCGATATATACCACTTGGCCAGAATATTTTTCTAAAGTTACGAAAAAAGGCACTGAAAACGCGCAGTTTTAGTTAGCCTACACTGGCATGATGAAGTGGCCACTGCCCACTCCATGGTCCGAGTGCGTTGATGAGACTTACTATTTTGGAAAGCTAATGGTAGCACCTTTCCAGCGATATATACCGCTTGGCCAGAATATTTTTCTAAAGTTACGAAAAAAGGCACTGAAAACGCGCAGTTTTAGTTAGCCTACACTGGCATGATGAAGTGGCCACTGCCCACTCCATGGTCCGAGTGCGTTGATGAAACTTACTATTTTGGAAAGCTAATGGCAGCACCTTTCCAGCGATATATACCACTTGGCCAGAATATTTTTCTAAAGTTACGAAAAAAGGCACTGAAAACGCGCAGTTTTAGTTAGCCTACACTGGCATGATGAAGTGGCCACTGCCAACTCCATGGTCCGAGTGCGTTGATGAAACTTACCATTCTGGAAAGCTAATGGCAGCACCTTTCCAGCGATATATACCACTTGGCCAGAATATTTTTCTAAAGTTACGAAAAAAGGCACTGAAAACGCGCAGTTTTAGTTAGCCTACACTGGCATGATGAAATGGCCACTGCCCACTCCATGGTCCGAGTGCGTTGATGAAACTTACTATTTTGGAAAGCTAATGGCAGCACCTTTCCAGCGATATATACCACTTGGCCAGAATATTTTTCTAAAGTTACGAAAAAAGGCACTGAAAACGCGCAGTTTTAGTTAGCCTACACTGGCATGATGAAGTGGCCACTGCCCACTCCATGGTCCGAGTGCGTTGATGAGACTTACTATTTTGGAAAGCTAATGGTAGCACCTTTCCAGCGATATATACCGCTTGGCCAGAATATTTTTCTAAAGTTACGAAAAAAGGCACTGAAAACGCGCAGTTTTAGTTAGCCTACACTGGCATGATGAAGTGGCCACTGCCCACTCCATGGTCCGAGTGCGTTGATGAAACTTACTATTTTGGAAAGCTAATGGCAGCACCTTTCCAGCGATATATACCACTTGGCCAGAATATTTTTCTAAAGTTACGAAAAAAGGCACTGAAAACGCGCAGTTTTAGTTAGCCTACACTGGCATGATGAAGTGGCCACTGCCCACTCCATGGTCCGAGTGCGTTGATGAAACTTACCATTCTGGAAAGCTAATGGCAGCACCTTTCCAGCGATATATGCCACTTGGCCAGAATAATTTTCTAAAGTTACGAAAAAAGGCATTGAAAACGCGCAGTTTTAGTTAGCCTACACTGGCATGATGAAGTGGCCACTGCCCACTCCATGGTCCGAGTGCGTTGATGAAACTTACCGTTCTGGAAAGCTAATGGCAGCACCTTTCCAGCGATATATACCACTTGGCCAGAATATTTTTCTAAAGTTACGAAAAAATGCACTGAAAACGCGCAGTTTTAGTTAGCCTACACTGGCATGATGAAGTGGCCACTGCCCACTCCATGGTCCGAGTGCGTTGATGAAACTTACCATTCTGGAAAGCTAATGGCAGCACCTTTCCAGCGATATATACCACTTGGCCAGAATATTTTTCTAAATTTACGAAAAAAGGCACTGAAAACGCGCAGTTTTAGTTAGCCTACACGCGCAGTTTTAGTTAGCCTACACTGGCATGATGAAGTGGCCACTGCCCACTCCATGGTCCGAGTGCGTTGATGAAACTTACCGTTCTGGAAAGCTAATGGCAGCACCTTTCCAGCGATATATACCACTTGGCCAGAATATTTTTCTAAAGTTACGAAAAAATGCACTGAAAACGCGCAGTTTTAGTTAGCCTACACTGGCATGATGAAGTGGCCACTGCCCACTCCATGGTCCGAGTGCGTTGATGAAACTTACTATTTTGGAAAGCTAATGGCAGCACCTTTCCAGCGATATATACCACTTGGCCAGAATATTTTTCTAAAGTTACGAAAAAAGGCACTGAAAACGCGCAGTTTTAGTTAGCCTACACTGGCATGATGAAGTGGCCACTGCCCACTCCATGGTCCGAGTGCGTTGATGAAACTTACTATTTTGGAAAGCTAATGGCAGCACCTTTCCAGCGATATATACCACTTGGCCAGAATATTTTTCTAAAGTTACGAAAAAAGGCACTGAAAACGCGCAGTTTTAGTTAGCCTACACTGGCATGATGAAGTGGCCACTGCCCACTCCATGGTCCGAGTGCGTTGATGAAACTTACTATTTTGGAAAGCTAATGGCAGCACCTTTCCAGCGATATATACCACTTGACCAGAATATTTTTCTAAAGTTACGAAAAAAGGCACTGAAAACGCGCAGTTTTAGTTAGCCTACACTGGCATGATGAAGTGGCCACTGCCCACTCCATGGTCCGAGTGCGTTGATGAAACTTACTATTTTGGAAAGCTAATGGTAGCACCTTTCCAGCGATATATACCACTTGGCCAGAATATTTTTCTAAAGTTACGAAAAAATGCACTGAAAACGCGCAGTTTTAGTTAGCCTACACTGGCATGATGAAGTGGCCACTGCCCACTCCATGGTCCGAGTGCGTTGATGAAACTTACTATTTTGGAAAGCTAATGGCAGCACCTTTCCAGCGATATATACCACTTGGCCAGAATATTTTTCTAAAGTTACGAAAAAAGGCACTGAAAACGCGCAGTTTTAGTTAGCCTACACTGGCATGATGAAGTGGCCACTGCCCACTCCATGGTCCGAGTGCGTTGATGAAACTTACTATTTTGGAAAGCTAATGGCAGCACCTTTCCAGCGATATATACCACTTGGCCAGAATATTTTTCTAAAGTTACGAAAAAAGGCACTGAAAACGCGCAGTTTTAGTTAGCCTACACTGGCATGATGAAGTGGCCACTGCCCACTCCATGGTCCGAGTGCGTTGATGAAACTTACTATTTTGGAAAGCTAATGGCAGCACCTTTCCAGCGATATATACCACTTGGCCAGAATATTTTTCTAAAGTTACGAAAAAATGCACTGAAAACGCGCAGTTTTAGTTAGCCTACACTGGCATGATGAAGTGGCCACTGCCCACTCCATGGTCCGAGTGCGTTGATGAAACTTACTATTTTGGAAAGCTAATGGCAGCACCTTTCCAGCGATATATACCACTTGGCCAGAATATTTTTCTAAAGTTACGAAAAAAGGCACTGAAAACGCGCAGTTTTAGTTAGCCTACACTGGCATGATGAAGTGGCCACTGCCCACTCCATGGTCCGAGTGCGTTGATGAAACTTACTATTTTGGAAAGCTAATGGCAGCACCTTTCCAGCGATATATACCACTTGGCTAGAATATTTTTCTAAAGTTACGAAAAAAGGCACTGAAAACGCGCAGTTTTAGTTAGCCTACACTGGCATGATGAAGTGGCCACTGCCCACTCCATGGTCCGAGTGCGTTGATGAAACTTACCATTCTGGAAAGCTAATGGCAGCACCTTTCCAGCGATATATGCCACTTGGCCAGAATAATTTTCTAAAGTTACGAAAAAAGGCATTGAAAACGCGCAGTTTTAGTTAGCCTACACTGGCATGATGAAGTGGCCACTGCCCACTCCATGGTCCGAGTGCGTTGATGAAACTTACCATTCTAGAAAGCTAATGGTAGCACCTTTCCAGCGATATATACCACTTGGCCAGAATATTTTTCTAAAGTTACGAAAAAAGGCACTGAAAACGCGCAGTTTTAGTTAGCCTACACTGGCATGATGAAGTGGCCACTGCCCACTCCATGGTCCGAGTGCGTTGATGAAACTTACCATTCTAGAAAGCTAATGGTAGCACCTTTCCAGCGATATATACCACTTGGCCAGAATATTTTTCTAAAGTTACGAAAAAATGCACTGAAAACGCGCAGTTTTAGTTAGCCTACACTGGCATGATGAAGTGGCCACTGCCCACTCCATGGTCCGAGTGCGTTGATGAAACTTACCATTCTAGAAAGCTAATGGTAGCACCTTTCCAGCGATATATACCACTTGGCCAGAATATTTTTCTAAAGTTACGAAAAAAGGCACTGAAAACGCGCAGTTTTAGTTAGCCTACACTGGCATGATGAAGTGGCCACTGCCCACTCCATGGTCCGAGTGCGTTGATGAAACTTACCATTCTAGAAAGCTAATGGTAGCACCTTTCCAGCGATATATACCACTTGGCCAGAATATTTTTCTAAAGTTACGAAAAAATGCACTGAAAACGCGCAGTTTTAGTTAGCCTACACTGGCATGATGAAGTGGCCACTGCCCACTCCATGGTCCGAGTGCGTTGATGAAACTTACTATTTTGGAAAGCTAATGGCAGCACCTTTCCAGCGATATATACCACTTGGCCAGAATATTTTTCTAAAGTTACGAAAAAAGGCACTGAAAACGCGCAGTTTTAGTTAGCCTACACTGGCATGATGAAGTGGCCACTGCCCACTTCATGGTCCGAGTGCGTTGATGAAACTTACTATTTTGGAAAGCTAATGGCAGCACCTTTCCAGCGATATATACCACTTGGCCAGAATATTTTTCTAAAGTTACGCAAAAAGGCACTGAAAAAGCGCATTTTTAGTTAGCCTACACTGGCATGATGAAGTGGCCACTGCCCACTCCATGGTCCGAGTGCGTTGATGAAACTTACCGTTCTGGAAAGCTAATGGCAGCACCTTTCCAGCGATATATACCACTTGGCCAGAATATTTTTCTAAAGTTACGAAAAAAGGCACTGAAAACGCGCAGTTTTAGTTAGCCTACACTGGCATGATGAAGTGGCCACTGCCCACTCCATGGTCCGAGTGCGTTGATGAAACTTACTATTTTGGAAAGCTAATGGCAGCACCTTTCCAGCGATATATACCACTTGGCCAGAATATTTTTCTAAAGTTACGAAAAAAGGCACTGAAAACGCGCAGTTTTAGTTAGCCTACACTGGCATGATGAAGTGGCCACTGCCCACTCCATGGTCCGAGTGCGTTGATGAAACTTACCATTCTGGAAAGCTAATGGCAGCACCTTTCCAGCGATATATGCCACTTGGCCAGAATAATTTTCTAAAGTTACGAAAAAAGGCATTGAAAACGCGCAGTTTTAGTTAGCCTACACTGGCATGATGAAGTGGCCACTGCCCACTCCATGGTCCGAGTGCGTTGATGAAACTTACCATTCTAGAAAGCTAATGGTAGCACCTTTCCAGCGATATATACCACTTGGCCAGAGTATTTTTCTAAAGTTACGAAAAAAGGCACTGAAAACGCGCAGTTTTAGTTAGCCTACACGCGCAGTTTTAGTTAGCCTACACTGGCATGATGAAGTGGCCACTGCCCACTCCATGGTCCGAGTGCGTTGATGAAACTTACTATTTTTGGAAAGCTAATGGCAGCACCTTTCCAGCGATATATACCACTTGGCCAGAATATTTTTCTAAAGTTACGAAAAAAGGCACTGAAAACGCGCAGTTTTAGTTAGCCTACACTGGCATGATGAAGTGGCCACTGCCCACTCCATGGTCCGAGTGCGTTGATGAAACTTACTATTTTGGAAAGCTAATGGTAGCACCTTTCCAGCGATATATACCACTTGGCCAGAATATTTTTCTAAAGTTACGAAAAAAGGCACTGAAAACGCGCAGTTTTAGTTAGCCTACACTGGCATGATGAAGTGGCCACTGCCCACTCCATGGTCCGAGTGCGTTGATGAAACTTACTATTTTGGAAAGCTAATGGCAGCACCTTTCCAGCGATATATACCACTTGGCCAGAATATTTTTCTAAAGTTACGAAAAAAGGCACTGAAAACGCGCAGTTTTAGTTAGCCTACACTGGCATGATGAAGTGGCCACTGCCCACTCCATGGTCCGAGTGCGTTGATGAAACTTACTATTTTGGAAAGCTAATGGCAGCACCTTTCCAGCGATATATACCACTTGGCCAGAATATTTTTCTAAAGTTACGAAAAAAGGTACTGAAAACGCGCAGTTTTAGTTAGCCTACACTGGCATGATGAAGTGGCCACTGCCCACTCCATGGTCCGAGTGCGTTGATGAAACTTACCATTCTGGAAAGCTAATGGCAGCACCTTTCCAGCGATATATGCCACTTGGCCAGAATAATTTTCTAAAGTTACGAAAAAAGGCATTGAAAACGCGCAGTTTTAGTTAGCCTACACTGGCATGATGAAGTGGCCACTGCCCACTCCATGGTCCGAGTGCGTTGATGAAACTTACCATTCTAGAAAGCTAATGGTAGCACCTTTCCAGCGATATATACCACTTGGCCAGAATATTTTTCTAAAGTTACGAAAAAAGGCACTGAAAACGCGCAGTTTTAGTTAGCCTACACTGGCATGATGAAGTGGCCACTGCCCACTCCATGGTCCGAGTGCGTTGATGAAACTTACCGTTCTGGAAAGCTAATGGCAGCACCTTTCCAGCGATATATACCACTTGGCCAGAATATTTTTCTAAAGTTACGAAAAAATGCACTGAAAACGCGCAGTTTTAGTTAGCCTACACTGGCATGATGAAGTGGCCACTGCCCACTCCATGGTCCGAGTGCGTTGATGAAACTTACCATTCTAGAAAGCTAATGGCAGCACCTTTCCAGCGATATATACCACTTGGCCAGAATATTTTTCTAAAGTTACGAAAAAAGGCACTGAAAACGCGCAGTTTTAGTTAGCCTACACGCGCAGTTTTAGTTAGCCTACACTGGCATGATGAAGTGGCCACTGCCCACTCCATGGTCCGAGTGCGTTGATGAAACTTACCGTTCTGGAAAGCTAATGGCAGCACCTTTCCAGCGATATATACCACTTGGCCAGAATATTTTTCTAAAGTTACGAAAAAATGCACTGAAAACGCGCAGTTTTAGTTAGCCTACACTGGCATGATGAAGTGGCCACTGCCCACTCCATGGTCCGAGTGCGTTGATGAAACTTACTATTTTGGAAAGCTAATGGCAGCACCTTTCCAGCGATATATACCACTTGGCCAGAATATTTTTCTAAAGTTACGAAAAAAGGCACTGAAAACGCGCAGTTTTAGTTAGCCTACACTGGCATGATGAAGTGGCCACTGCCCACTCCATGGTCCGAGTGCGTTGATGAAACTTACTATTTTGGAAAGCTAATGGCAGCACCTTTCCAGCGATATATACCACTTGGCCAGAATATTTTTCTAAAGTTACGAAAAAAGGCACTGAAAACGCGCAGTTTTAGTTAGCCTACACTGGCATGATGAAGTGGCCACTGCCCACTCCATGGTCCGAGTGCGTTGATGAAACTTACTATTTTGGAAAGCTAATGACAGCACCTTTCCAGCGATATATACCACTTGGCCAGACTATTTTTCTAAAGTTACGAAAAAAGGCACTGAAAACGCGCAGTTTTAGTTAGCCTACACTGGCATGATGAAGTGGCCACTGCCCACTCCATGGTCCGAGTGCGTTGATGAAACTTACTATTTTGGAAAGCTAATGGTAGCACCTTTCCAGCGATATATACCACTTGGCCAGAATATTTTTCTAAAGTTACGAAAAAATGCACTGAAAACGCGCAGTTTTAGTTAGCCTACACTGGCATGATGAAGTGGCCACTGCCCACTCCATGGTCCGAGTGCGTTGATGAAACTTACTATTTTGGAAAGCTAATGGCAGCACCTTTCCAGCGATATATACCACTTGGCCAGAATATTTTTCTAAAGTTACGAAAAAAGGCACTGAAAACGCGCAGTTTTAGTTAGCCTACACTGGCATGATGAAGTGGCCACTGCCCACTCCATGGTCCGAGTGCGTTGATGAAACTTACTATTTTGGAAAGCTAATGGCAGCACCTTTCCAGCGATATATACCACTTGGCCAGAATATTTTTCTAAAGTTACGAAAAAAGGCACTGAAAACGCGCAGTTTTAGTTAGCCTACACTGGCATGATGAAGTGGCCACTGCCCACTCCATGGTCCGAGTGCGTTGATGAAACTTACTATTTTGGAAAGCTAATGGCAGCACCTTTCCAGCGATATATACCACTTGGCCAGAATATTTTTCTAAAGTTACGAAAAAAGGCACTGAAAACGCGCAGTTTTAGTTAGCCTACACTGGCATGATGAAGTGGCCACTGCCCACTCCATGGTCCGAGTGCGTTGATGAGACTTACTATTTTGGAAAGCTAATGGTAGCACCTTTCCAGCGATATATACCGCTTGGCCAGAATATTTTTCTAAAGTTACGAAAAAAGGCACTGAAAACGCGCAGTTTTAGTTAGTCTACACTGGCATGATGAAGTGGCCACTGCCCACTCCATGGTCCGAGTGCGTTGATGAAACTTACTATTTTGGAAAGCTAATGGCAGCACCTTTCCAGCGATATATACCACTTGGCCAGAATATTTTTCTAAAGTTACGAAAAAAGGCACTGAAAACGCGCAGTTTTAGTTAGCCTACACTGGCATGATGAAGTGGCCACTGCCCACTCCATGGTCCGAGTGCGTTGATGAAACTTACCATTCTGGAAAGCTAATGGCAGCACCTTTCCAGCGATATATGCCACTTGGCCAGAATAATTTTCTAAAGTTACGAAAAAAGGCATTGAAAACGCGCAGTTTTAGTTAGCCTACACTGGCATGATGAAGTGGCCACTGCCCACTCCATGGTCCGAGTGCGTTGATGAAACTTACCGTTCTGGAAAGCTAATGGCAGCACCTTTCCAGCGATATATACCACTTGGCCAGAATATTTTTCTAAAGTTACGAAAAAAGGCACTGAAAACGCGCAGTTTTAGTTAGCCTACACTGGCATGATGAAGTGGCCACTGCCCACTCCATGGTCCGAGTGCGTTGATGAGACTTACTATTTTGGAAAGCTAATGGTAGCACCTTTCCAGCGATATATACCACTTGGCCAGAATATTTTTCTAAAGTTACGAAAAAAGGCACTGAAAACGCGCAGTTTTAGTTAGCCTACACTGGCATGATGAAGTGGCCACTGCCCACTCCATGGTCCGAGTGCGTTGATGAAACTTACTATTTTGGAAAGCTAATGGCAGCACCTTTCCAGCGATATATACCACTTGGCCAGAATATTTTTCTAAAGTTACGAAAAAAGGCACTGAAAACGCGCAGTTTTAGTTAGCCTACACTGGCATGATGAAGTGGCCACTGCCCACTCCATGGTCCGAGTGCGTTGATGAAACTTACTATTTTGGAAAGCTAATGGCAGCACCTTTCCAGCGATATATACCACTTGGCCAGAATATTTTTCTAAAGTTACGAAAAAAGGCACTGAAAACGCGCAGTTTTAGTTAGCCTACACTGGCATGATGAAGTGGCCACTGCCCACTCCATGGTCCGAGTGCGTTGATGAGACTTACTATTTTGGAAAGCTAATGGTAGCACCTTTCCAGCGATATATACCGCTTGGCCAGAATATTTTTCTAAAGTTACGAAAAAAGGCACTGAAAACGCGCAGTTTTAGTTAGCCTACACTGGCATGATGAAGTGGCCACTGCCCACTCCATGGTCCGAGTGCGTTGATGAAACTTACTATTTTGGAAAGCTAATGGCAGCACCTTTCCAGCGATATATACCACTTGGCCAGAATATTTTTCTAAAGTTACGAAAAAAGGCACTGAAAACGCGCAGTTTTAGTTAGCCTACACTGGCATGATGAAGTGGCCACTGCCAACTCCATGGTCCGAGTGCGTTGATGAAACTTACCATTCTGGAAAGCTAATGGCAGCACCTTTCCAGCGATATATACCACTTGGCCAGAATATTTTTCTAAAGTTACGAAAAAAGGCACTGAAAACGCGCAGTTTTAGTTAGCCTACACTGGCATGATGAAGTGGCCACTGCCCACTCCATGGTCCGAGTGCGTTGATGAAACTTACTATTTTGGAAAGCTAATGGCAGCACCTTTCCAGCGATATATACCACTTGGCCAGAATATTTTTCTAAAGTTACGAAAAAAGGCACTGAAAACGCGCAGTTTTAGTTAGCCTACACTGGCATGATGAAGTGGCCACTGCCCACTCCATGGTCCGAGTGCGTTGATGAGACTTACTATTTTGGAAAGCTAATGGTAGCACCTTTCCAGCGATATATACCGCTTGGCCAGAATATTTTTCTAAAGTTACGAAAAAAGGCACTGAAAACGCGCAGTTTTAGTTAGCCTACACTGGCATGATGAAGTGGCCACTGCCCACTCCATGGTCCGAGTGCGTTGATGAAACTTACTATTTTGGAAAGCTAATGGCAGCACCTTTCCAGCGATATATACCACTTGGCCAGAATATTTTTCTAAAGTTACGAAAAAAGGCACTGAAAACGCGCAGTTTTAGTTAGCCTACACTGGCATGATGAAGTGGCCACTGCCCACTCCATGGTCCGAGTGCGTTGATGAAACTTACCATTCTGGAAAGCTAATGGCAGCACCTTTCCAGCGATATATGCCACTTGGCCAGAATAATTTTCTAAAGTTACGAAAAAAGGCATTGAAAACGCGCAGTTTTAGTTAGCCTACACTGGCATGATGAAGTGGCCACTGCCCACTCCATGGTCCGAGTGCGTTGATGAAACTTACCGTTCTGGAAAGCTAATGGCAGCACCTTTCCAGCGATATATACCACTTGGCCAGAATATTTTTCTAAAGTTACGAAAAAATGCACTGAAAACGCGCAGTTTTAGTTAGCCTACACTGGCATGATGAAGTGGCCACTGCCCACTCCATGGTCCGAGTGCGTTGATGAAACTTACCATTCTAGAAAGCTAATGGCAGCACCTTTCCAGCGATATATACCACTTGGCCAGAATATTTTTCTAAATTTACGAAAAAAGGCACTGAAAACGCGCAGTTTTAGTTAGCCTACACGCGCAGTTTTAGTTAGCCTACACTGGCATGATGAAGTGGCCACTGCCCACTCCATGGTCCGAGTGCGTTGATGAAACTTACCGTTCTGGAAAGCTAATGGCAGCACCTTTCCAGCGATATATACCACTTGGCCAGAATATTTTTCTAAAGTTACGAAAAAATGCACTGAAAACGCGCAGTTTTAGTTAGCCTACACTGGCATGATGAAGTGGCCACTGCCCACTCCATGGTCCGAGTGCGTTGATGAAACTTACTATTTTGGAAAGCTAATGGCAGCACCTTTCCAGCGATATATACCACTTGGCCAGAATATTTTTCTAAAGTTACGAAAAAAGGCACTGAAAACGCGCAGTTTTAGTTAGCCTACACTGGCATGATGAAGTGGCCACTGCCCACTCCATGGTCCGAGTGCGTTGATGAAACTTACTATTTTGGAAAGCTAATGGCAGCACCTTTCCAGCGATATATACCACTTGGCCAGAATATTTTTCTAAAGTTACGAAAAAAGGCACTGAAAACGCGCAGTTTTAGTTAGCCTACACTGGCATGATGAAGTGGCCACTGCCCACTCCATGGTCCGAGTGCGTTGATGAAACTTACTATTTTGGAAAGCTAATGGCAGCACCTTTCCAGCGATATATACCACTTGACCAGAATATTTTTCTAAAGTTACGAAAAAAGGCACTGAAAACGCGCAGTTTTAGTTAGCCTACACTGGCATGATGAAGTGGCCACTGCCCACTCCATGGTCCGAGTGCGTTGATGAAACTTACTATTTTGGAAAGCTAATGGTAGCACCTTTCCAGCGATATATACCACTTGGCCAGAATATTTTTCTAAAGTTACGAAAAAATGCACTGAAAACGCGCAGTTTTAGTTAGCCTACACTGGCATGATGAAGTGGCCACTGCCCACTCCATGGTCCGAGTGCGTTGATGAAACTTACTATTTTGGAAAGCTAATGGCAGCACCTTTCCAGCGATATATACCACTTGGCCAGAATATTTTTCTAAAGTTACGAAAAAAGGCACTGAAAACGCGCAGTTTTAGTTAGCCTACACTGGCATGATGAAGTGGCCACTGCCCACTCCATGGTCCGAGTGCGTTGATGAAACTTACTATTTTGGAAAGCTAATGGCAGCACCTTTCCAGCGATATATACCACTTGGCCAGAATATTTTTCTAAAGTTACGAAAAAAGGCACTGAAAACGCGCAGTTTTAGTTAGCCTACACTGGCATGATGAAGTGGCCACTGCCCACTCCATGGTCCGAGTGCGTTGATGAAACTTACTATTTTGGAAAGCTAATGGCAGCACCTTTCCAGCGATATATACCACTTGGCCAGAATATTTTTCTAAAGTTACGAAAAAATGCACTGAAAACGCGCAGTTTTAGTTAGCCTACACTGGCATGATGAAGTGGCCACTGCCCACTCCATGGTCCGAGTGCGTTGATGAAACTTACTATTTTGGAAAGCTAATGGCAGCACCTTTCCAGCGATATATACCACTTGGCCAGAATATTTTTCTAAAGTTACGAAAAAAGGCACTGAAAACGCGCAGTTTTAGTTAGCCTACACTGGCATGATGAAGTGGCCACTGCCCACTCCATGGTCCGAGTGCGTTGATGAAACTTACTATTTTGGAAAGCTAATGGCAGCACCTTTCCAGCGATATATACCACTTGGCTAGAATATTTTTCTAAAGTTACGAAAAAAGGCACTGAAAACGCGCAGTTTTAGTTAGCCTACACTGGCATGATGAAGTGGCCACTGCCCACTCCATGGTCCGAGTGCGTTGATGAAACTTACCATTCTGGAAAGCTAATGGCAGCACCTTTCCAGCGATATATGCCACTTGGCCAGAATAATTTTCTAAAGTTACGAAAAAAGGCATTGAAAACGCGCAGTTTTAGTTAGCCTACACTGGCATGATGAAGTGGCCACTGCCCACTCCATGGTCCGAGCGCGTTGATGAAACTTACCATTCTAGAAAGCTAATGGTAGCACCTTTCCAGCGATATATACCACTTGGCCAGAATATTTTTCTAAAGTTACGAAAAAAGGCACTGAAAACGCGCAGTTTTAGTTAGCCTACACTGGCATGATGAAGTGGCCACTGCCCACTCCATGGTCCGAGTGCGTTGATGAAACTTACCATTCTAGAAAGCTAATGGTAGCACCTTTCCAGCGATATATACCACTTGGCCAGAATATTTTTCTAAAGTTACGAAAAAATGCACTGAAAACGCGCAGTTTTAGTTAGCCTACACTGGCATGATGAAGTGGCCACTGCCCACTCCATGGTCCGAGTGCGTTGATGAAACTTACCATTCTAGAAAGCTAATGGTAGCACCTTTCCAGCGATATATACCACTTGGCCAGAATATTTTTCTAAAGTTACGAAAAAAGGCACTGAAAACGCGCAGTTTTAGTTAGCCTACACTGGCATGATGAAGTGGCCACTGCCCACTCCATGGTCCGAGTGCGTTGATGAAACTTACCATTCTAGAAAGCCAATGGTAGCACCTTTCCAGCGATATATACCACTTGGCCAGAATATTTTTCTAAAGTTACGAAAAAATGCACTGAAAACGCGCAGTTTTAGTTAGCCTACACTGGCATGATGAAGTGGCCACTGCCCACTCCATGGTCCGAGTGCGTTGATGAAACTTACCGTTCTGGAAAGCTAATGGCAGCACCTTTCCAGCGATATATACCACTTGGCCAGAATATTTTTCTAAAGTTACGAAAAAAGGCACTGAAAACGCGCAGTTTTAGTTAGCCTACACTGGCATGATGAAGTGGCCACTGCCCACTCCATGGTCCGAGTGCGTTGATGAAACTTACTATTTTGGAAAGCTAATGGCAGCACCTTTCCAGCGATATATACCACTTGGCTAGAATATTTTTCTAAAGTTACGAAAAAAGGCACTGAAAACGCGCAGTTTTAGTTAGCCTACACGCGCAGTTTTAGTTAGCCTACACTGGCATGATGAAGTGGCCACTGCCCACTCCATGGTCCGAGTGGTTTGATGAAACTTACCGTTCTGGAAAGCTAATGGCAGCACCTTTCCAGCGATATATACCACATGGCCAGAATATTTTTCTAAAGTTACGAAAAAAGGCACTGAAAACGCGCAGTTTTAGTTAGCCTACACTGGCATGATGAAGTGGCCACTGCCCACTCCATGGTCCGAGTGCGTTGATGAAACTTACTATTTTGGAAAGCTAATGGCAGCACCTTTCCAGCGATATATACCACTTGGCTAGAATATTTTTCTAAAGTTACGAAAAAAGGCACTGAAAACGCGCAGTTTTAGTTAGCCTACACTGGCATGATGAAGTGGCCACTGCCCACTCCATGGTCCGAGTGCGTTGATGAAACTTACTATTTTGGAAAGCTAATGGCAGCACCTTTCCAGCGATATATACCACTTGGCCAGAATATTTTTCTAAAGTTACGAAAAAAGGCACTGAAAACGCGCAGTTTTAGTTAGCCTACACTGGCATGATGAAGTGGCCACTGCCCACTCCATGGTCCGAGTGCGTTGATGAAACTTACTATTTTGGAAAGCTAATGGCAGCACCTTTCCAGCGATATATACCACTTGGCCAGAATATTTTTCTAAAGTTACGAAAAAAGGCACTGAAAACGCGCAGTTTTAGTTAGCCTACACTGGCATGATGAAGTGGCCACTGCCCACTCCATGGTCCGAGTGCGTTGATGAAACTTACTATTTTGGAAAGCTAATGGCAGCACCTTTCCAGCGATATATACCACTTGGCCAGAATATTTTTCTAAAGTTACGAAAAAATGCCCTGAAAACGCGCAGTTTTAGTTAGCCTACACTGGCATGATGAAGTGGCCACTGCCCACTCCATGGTCCGAGTGCGTTGATGAAACTTACTATTTTGGAAAGCTAATGGCAGCACCTTTCCAGCGATATATACCACTTGGCCAGAATATTTTTCTAAAGTTACGAAAAAAGGCACTGAAAACGCGCAGTTTTAGTTAGCCTACACTGGCATGATGAAGTGGCCACTGCCCACTCCATGGTCCGAGTGCGTTGATGAAACTTACTATTTTGGAAAGCTAATGGCAGCACCTTTCCAGCGATATATACCACTTGGCTAGAATATTTTTCTAAAGTTACGAAAAAAGGCACTGAAAACGCGCAGTTTTAGTTAGCCTACACTGGCATGATGAAGTGGCCACTGCCCACTCCATGGTCCGAGTGCGTTGATGAAACTTACCATTCTGGAAAGCTAATGGCAGCACCTTTCCAGCGATATATGCCACTTGGCCAGAATAATTTTCTAAAGTTACGAAAAAAGGCATTGAAAACGCGCAGTTTTAGTTAGCCTACACTGGCATGATGAAGTGGCCACTGCCCACTCCATGGTCCGAGTGCGTTGATGAAACTTACTATTTTGGAAAGCTAATGGCAGCACCTTTCCAGCGATATATACCACTTGGCTAGAATATTTTTCTAAAGTTACGAAAAAAGGCACTGAAAACGCGCAGTTTTAGTTAGCCTACACTGGCATGATGAAGTGGCCACTGCCCACTCCATGGTCCGAGTGCGTTGATGAAACTTACTATTTTGGAAAGCTAATGGCAGCACCTTTCCAGCGATATATACCACTTGGCCAGAATATTTTTCTAAAGTTACGAAAAAAGGCACTGAAAACGCGCAGTTTTAGTTAGCCTACACTGGCATGATGAAGTGGCCACTGCCCACTCCATGGTCCGAGTGCGTTGATGAAACTTACTATTTTGGAAAGCTAATGGCAGCACCTTTCCAGCGATATATACCACTTGGCCAGAATATTTTTCTAAAGTTACGAAAAAAGGCACTGAAAACGCGCAGTTTTAGTTAGCCTACACTGGCATGATGAAGTGGCCACTGCCCACTCCATGGTCCGAGTGCGTTGATGAAACTTACTATTTTGGAAAGCTAATGGCAGCACCTTTCCAGCGATATATACCACTTGGCCAGAATATTTTTCTAAAGTTACGAAAAAATGCACTGAAAACGCGCAGTTTTAGTTAGCCTACACTGGCATGATGAAGTGGCCACTGCCCACTCCATGGTCCGAGTGCGTTGATGAAACTTACTATTTTGGAAAGCTAATGGCAGCACCTTTCCAGCGATATATACCACTTGGCCAGAATATTTTTCTAAAGTTACGAAAAAAGGCACTGAAAACGCGCAGTTTTAGTTAGCCTACACTGGCATGATGAAGTGGCCACTGCCCACTCCATGGTCCGAGTGCGTTGATGAAACTTACTATTTTGGAAAGCTAATGGCAGCACCTTTCCAGCGATATATACCACTTGGCCAGAATATTTTTCTAAAGTTACGAAAAAATGCACTGAAAACGCGCAGTTTTAGTTAGCCTACACTGGCATGATGAAGTGGCCACTGCCCACTCCATGGTCCGAGTGCGTTGATGAAACTTACCATTCTAGAAAGCTAATGGTAGCACCTTTCCAGCGATATATACCACTTGGCCAGAATATTTTTCTAAAGTTACGAAAAAAGGCACTGAAAACGCGCAGTTTTAGTTAGCCTACACTGGCATGATGAAGTGGCCACTGCCCACTCCATGGTCCGAGTGCGTTGATGAAACTTACCATTCTAGAAAGCTAATGGTAGCACCTTTCCAGCGATATATACCACTTGGCCAGAATATTTTTCTAAAGTTACGAAAAAATGCACTGAAAACGCGCAGTTTTAGTTAGCCTACACTGGCATGATGAAGTGGCCACTGCCCACTCCATGGTCCGAGTGGTTTGATGAAACTTACCGTTCTGGAAAGCTAATGGCAGCACCTTTCCAGCGATATATACCACTTGGCCAGAATATTTTTCTAAAGTTACGAAAAAAGGCACTGAAAACGCGCAGTTTTAGTTAGCCTACACTGGCATGATGAAGTGGCCACTGCCCACTCCATGGTCCGAGTGCGTTGATGAAACTTACTATTTTGGAAAGCTAATGGCAGCACCTTTCCAGCGATATATACCACTTGGCTAGAATATTTTTCTAAAGTTACGAAAAAAGGCACTGAAAACGCGCAGTTTTAGTTAGCCTACACTGGCATGATGAAGTGGCCACTGCCCACTCCATGGTCCGAGTGCGTTGATGAAACTTACTATTTTGGAAAGCTAATGGCAGCACCTTTCCAGCGATATATACCACTTGGCCAGAATATTTTTCTAAAGTTACGAAAAAAGGCACTGAAAACGCGCAGTTTTAGTTAGCCTACACTGGCATGATGAAGTGGCCACTGCCCACTCCATGGTCCGAGTGCGTTGATGAAACTTACTATTTTGGAAAGCTAATGGTAGCACCTTTCCAGCGATATATACCACTTGGCCAGAATATTTTTCTAAAATTACGAAAAAATGCACTGAAAACGCGCAGTTTTAGTTAGCCTACACTGGCATGATGAAGTGGCCACTGCCCACTCCATGGTCCGAGTGCGTTGATGAAACTTACTATTTTGGAAAGCTAATGGCAGCACCTTTCCAGCGATATATACCACTTGGCCAGAATATTTTTCTAAAGTTACGAAAAAAGGCACTGAAAACGCGCAGTTTTAGTTAGCCTACACTGGCATGATGAAGTGGCCACTGCCCACTCCATGGTCCGAGTGCGTTGATGAAACTTACTATTTTGGAAAGCTAATGGCAGCACCTTTCCAGCGATATATACCACTTGGCCAGAATATTTTTCTAAAGTTACGAAAAAAGGCACTGAAAACGCGCAGTTTTAGTTAGCCTACACTGGCATGATGAAGTGGCCACTGCCCACTCCATGGTCCGAGTGCGTTGATGAAACTTACTATTTTGGAAAGCTAATGGCAGCACCTTTCCAGCGATATATACCACTTGGCCAGAATATTTTTCTAAAGTTACGAAAAAAGGCACTGAAAACGCGCAGTTTTAGTTAGCCTACACTGGCATGATGAAGTGGCCACTGCCCACTCCATGGTCCGAGTGCGTTGATGAAACTTACTATTTTGGAAAGCTAATGGTAGCACCTTTCCAGCGATATATACCACTTGGCCAGAATATTTTTCTAAAGTTACGAAAAAAGGCACTGAAAACGCGCAGTTTTAGTTAGCCTACACTGGCATGATGAAGTGGCCACTGCCCACTCCATGGTCCGAGTGCGTTAATGAAACTTACTATTTTGGAAAGCTAATGGCAGCACCTTTCCAGCGATATATACCACTTGGCCAGAATATTTTTCTAAAGTTACGAAAAAAGGCACTGAAAACGCGCAGTTTTAGTTAGCCTACACTGGCATGATGAAGTGGCCACTGCCCACTCCATGGTCCGAGTGCGTTGATGAAACTTACTATTTTGGAAAGCTAATGGCAGCACCTTTCCAGCGATATATACCACTTGGCCAGAATATTTTTCTAAAGTTACGAAAAAAGGCACTGAAAACGCGCAGTTTTAGTTAGCCTACACTGGCATGATGAAGTGGCCAGTGGCCAGTTTGGAAAGCTAATGGCAGCACCTTTCCAGCGATATATACCACTTGGCCAGAATATTTTTCTAAAGTTACGAAAAAAGGCACTGAAAACGCGCATTTTCAGTTAGCCTACACTGGTATGATGAAGTGGCCACTGCCCACTCCATGGTCCGAGTGCGTTGATGAAACTTACTATTTTGGAAAGCTAATGGCAGCACCTTTCCAGCGATATATACCACTTGGCCAGAATATTTTTCTAAAGTTACGAAAAAAGGCACTGAAAACGCGCAGTTTTAGTTAGCCTACACTGGCATGATGAAGTGGCCACTGCCCACTCCATGGTCCGAGTGCGTTGATGAAACTTACTATTTTGGAAAGCTAATGGCAGCACCTTTCCAGCGACATATACCACTTGGCCAGAATATTTTTCTAAAGTTACGAAAAAAGGCACTGAAAACGCGCAGTTTTAGTTAGCCTACACTGGCATGATGAAGTGGCCACTGCCCACTCCATGGTCCGAGTGCGTTGATGAAACTTACCATTTTGGAAAGCTAATGGCAGCAACTTTCCAGCGATATATACCACTTGGCCAGAATATTTTTCTAAAGTTACGAAAAAAGGCACTGAAAACGCGCAGTTTTAGTTAGCCTACACTGGCATGATGAAGTGGCCACTGCCCACTCCATGGTCCGAGTGCGTTGATGAAACTTACTATTTTGGAAAGCTAATGGCAGCACCTTTCCAGCGATATATACCACTTGGCCAGAATATTTTTCTAAAGTTACGCAAAAAGGCACTGAAAAAGCGCATTTTTAGTTAGCCTACACTGGCATGATGAAGTGGCCACTGCCCACTCCATGGTCCGAGTGCGTTGATGAAACTTACTATTTTGGAAAGCTAATGGCAGCACCTTTCCAGCGATATATACCACTTGGCCAGAATATTTTTCTAAAGTTACGAAAAAAGGCACTGAAAACGCGCAGTTTTAGTTAGCCTACACTGGCATGATGAAGTGGCCACTGCCCACTCCATGGTCCGAGTGCGTTGATGAAACTTACTATTTTGGAAAGCTAATGGCAGCACCTTTCCAGCGATATATACCACTTGGCCAGAATATTTTTCTAAAGTTACGAAAAAAAGGCACTGAAAACGCGCAGTTTTAGTTAGCCTACACTGGCATGATGAAGTGGCCACTGCGCACTCCATGGTCCGAGTGCGTTGATGAAACTTACTATTTTGGAAAGCTAATGGCAGCACCTTTCCAGCGATATATACCACTTGGCCAGAGTATTTTTCTAAAGTTACGAAAAAAGGCACTGAAAACGCGCATTTTCAGTTAGCCTACACTGGTATGATGAAGTGGCCACTGCCCACTCCATGGTCCGAGTGCGTTGATGAAACTTACTATTTTGGAAAGCTAATGGCAGCACCTTTCCAGCGATATATACCACTTGGCCAGAATATTTTTCTAAAGTTACGCAAAAAGGCACTGAAAAAGCGCATTTTTAGTTAGCCTACACTGGCATGATGAAGTGGCCACTGCCCACTCCATGGTCCGAGTGCGTTGATGAAACTTACTATTTTGGAAAGCTAATGGCAGCACCTTTCCAGCGATATATACCACTTGGCCAGAATATTTTTCTAAAGTTACGAAAAAAGGCACTGAAAACGCGCAGTTTTAGTTAGCCTACACTGGCATGATGAAGTGGCCACTGCCCACTCCATGGTCCGAGTGCGTTGATGAAACTTACTATTTTGGAAAGCTAATGGCAGCACCTTTCCAGCGATATATACCACTTGGCCAGAATATTTTTCTAAAGTTACGAAAAAAGGCACTGAAAACGCGCAGTTTTAGTTAGCCTACACTGGCATGATGAAGTGGCCACTGCCCACTCCATGGTCCGAGTGCGTTGATGAAACTTACCATTCTAGAAAGCTAATGGCAGCACCTTTCCAGCGATATATACCACTTGGCCAGAATATTTTTCTAAAGTTACGAAAAAAGGCACTGAAAACGCGCAGATATATGCCACTTGGCCAGAATATTTTTCTAAAGTTACGAAAAAAGGCACTGAAAACGCGCAGTTTTAGTTAGCCTACACTGGCATGATGAAGTGGCCACTGCCCACTCCATGGTCCGAGAGCGTTGATGAAACTTACCATTCTGGAAAGCTAATGGCAGCACCTTTCCAGCGATATATATACCACTTGGCCAGAATATTTTTCTAAAGTTACGAAAAAATGCACTGAAAACGCGCAGTTTTAGTTAGCCTACACTGGCATGATGAAGTGGCCACTGCCCACTCCATGGTCCGAGTGCGTTGATGAAACTTACCATTCTAGAAAGCTAATGGCAGCACCTTTCCAGCGATATATACCACTTGGCCAGAATATTTTTCTAAAGTTACGAAAAAAGGCACTGAAAACGCGCAGTTTTAGTTAGCCTACACTGGCATGATGAAGTGGCCACTGCCCACTCCATGGTCCGAGAGCGTTGATGAAACTTACCGTTCTGGAAAGCTAATGGCAGCACCTTTCCAGCGATATATACCACTTGGCCAGAATATTTTTCTAAAGTTACGAAAAAATGCACTGAAAACGCGCAGTTTTAGTTAGCCTACACTGGCATGATGAAGTGGCCACTGCCCACTCCATGGTCCGAGTGCGTTGATGAAACTTACCATTCTAGAAAGCTAATGGTAGCACCTTTCCAGCGATATATACCACTTGGCCAGAATATTTTTCTAAAGTTACGAAAAAAGGCACTGAAAACGCGCAGTTTTAGTTAGCCTACACTGGTATGATGAAGTGGCCACTGCCCACTCCATGGTCCGAGTGCGTTGATGAAACTTATCATTCTGGAAAGCTAATGGCAGCACCTTTCCAGCGATATATGCCACTTGGCCAGAATATTTTTCTAAAGTTACGAAAAAAGGCACTGAAAACGCGCAGTTTTAGTTAGCCTACACGCGCAGTTTTAGTTAGCCTACACTGGCATGATGAAGTGGCCACTGCCCACTCCATGGTCCGAGTGCGTTGATGAAACTTACCGTTCTGGAAAGCTAATGGCAGCACCTTTCCAGCGATATATACCACTTGGCCAGAATATTTTTCTAAAGTTACGAAAAAAGGCACTGAAAACGCGCAGTTTTAGTTAGCCTACACGCGCAGTTTTAGTTAGCCTACACTGGCATGATGAAGTGGCCACTGCCCACTCCATGGTCCGAGAATATTTTTCTAAAGTTACGAAAAAAGGCACTGAAAACGCGCAGTTTTAGTTAGCCTACACTGGCATGATGAAGTGGCCACTGCCCACTCCATGGTCCGAGTGCGTTGATGAAACTTACTATTCTAGAAAGCTAATGGCAGCACCTTTCCAGCGATATATACCACTTGGCCAGAATATTTTTCTAAAGTTACGAAAAAAGGCACTGAAAACGCGCAGTTTTAGTTAGCCTACACGCGCAGTTTTAGTTAGCCTACACTGGCATGATGAAGTGGCCACTGCCCACTCCATGGTCCGAGTGCGTTGATGAAACTTACCATTCTGGAAAGCTAATGGCAGTACCTTTCCAGCGATATATACCACTTGGCCAGAATATTTTTCTAAAGTTACGAAAAAATGCACTGAAAACGCGCAGTTTTAGTTAGCCTACACTGGCATGATGAAGTGGCCACTGCCCACTCCATGGTCCGAGTGCGTTGATGAAACTTACCATTCTAGAAAGCTAATGGCAGCACCTTTCCAGCGATATATACCACTTGGCCAGAATATTTTTCTAAAGTTACGAAAAAAGGCACTGAAAACGCGCAGTTTTAGTTAGCCTACACTGGCATGATGAAGTGGCCACTGCCCACTCCATGGTCCGAGTGCGTTGATGAAACTTACCATTCTAGAAAGCTAATGGCAGCACCTTTCCAGCGATATATGCCACTTGGCCAGAATATTTTTCTAAAGTTACGAAAAAAGGCACTGAAAACGCGCAGTTTTAGTTAGCCTACACTGGCATGATGAAGTGGCCACTGCCCACTCCATGGTCCGAGTGCGTTGATGAAACTTACCATTCTAGAAAGCTAATGGTAGCACCTTTCCAGCGATATATACCACTTGGCCAGAATATTTTTCTAAAGTTACGAAAAAAGGCACTGAAAACGCGCAGTTTTAGTTAGCCTACACTGGCATGATGAAGTGGCCACTGCCCACTCCATGGTCCGAGTGCGTTGATGAAACTTACCATTCTAGAAAGCTAATGGTAGCAGCTTTCCAGCGACATATACCACTTGGCCAGAATATTTTTATAAAGTTACGAAAAAAGGCACTGAAAACGCGCAGTTTTAGTTAGCCTACACTGGCATAATGAAGTGGCCACTGCCCACTCCATGGTCCGAGTGCGTTGATGAAACTTACCATTCTAGAAAGCTAATGGCAGCACCTTTCCAGCGATATATACCACTTGGCCAGAATATTTTTCTAAAGTTACGAAAAAAGGCACTGAAAACGCGCAGTTTTAGTTAGCCTACACTGGCATGATGAAGTGGCCACTGCCCACTCCATGGTCCGAGTGCGTTGATGAAACTTACTATTTTGGAAAGCTAATGGCAGCACCTTTCCAGCGATATATACCACTTGGCCAGAATATTTTTCTAAAGTTACGAAAAAAGGCACTGAATACGCGCATTTTCAGTTAGCCTACACTGGTATGATGAAGTGGCCACTGCCCACTCCATGGTCCGAGTGCGTTGATGAAACTTACTATTTTGGAAAGCTAATGGCAGCACCTTTCCAGCGATATATACCACTTGGCCAGAATATTTTTCTAAAGTTACGAAAAAAGGCACTGAAAACGCGCAGTTTTAGTTAGCCTACACTGGCATGATGAAGTGGCCACTGCCCACTCCATGGTCCGAGTGCGTTGATGAAACTTACCGCTCTGGAAAGCTAATGGCAGCACCTTTCCAGCGATATATACCACTTGGCCAGAATATTTTTCTAAAGTTACGAAAAAATGCACTGAAAACGCGCAGTTTTAGTTAGCCTACACTGGCATGATGAAGTGGCCACTGCCCACTCCATGGTCCGAGTGCGTTGATGAAACTTACCATTCTAGAAAGCTAATGGCAGCACCTTTCCAGCGATATATACCACTTGGCCAGAATATTTTTCTAAAGTTACGAAAAAATGCACTGAAAACGCGCAGTTTTAGTTAGCCTACACTGGCATGATGAAGTGGCCACTGCCCACTCCATGGTCCGAGTGCGTTGATGAAACTTACCATCCTAGAAAGCTAATGGTAGCACCTTTCCAGCGATATATACCACTTGGCCAGAATATTTTTCTAAAGTTACGAAAAAAGGCACTGAAAACGCGCAGTTTTAGTTAGCCTACACTGGTATGATGAAGTGGCCACTGCCCACTCCATGGTCCGAGTGCGTTGATGAAACTTATCATTCTGGAAAGCTAATGGCAGCACCTTTCCAGCGATATATGCCACTTGGCCAGAATATTTTTCTAAAGTTACGAAAAAAGGCACTGAAAACGCGCAGTTTTAGTTAGCCTACACGCGCAGTTTTAGTTAGCCTACACTGGCATGATGAAGTGGCCACTGCCCACTCCATGGTCCGAGTGCGTTGATGAAACTTACCGTTCTGGAAAGCTAATGGCAGCACCTTTCCAGCGATATATACCACTTGGCCAGAATATTTTTCTAAAGTTACGAAAAAAGGCACTGAAAACGCGCAGTTTTAGTTAGCCTACACGCGCAGTTTTAGTTAGCCTACACTGGCATGATGAAGTGGCCACTGCCCACTCCATGGTCCGAGAATATTTTTCTAAAGTTACGAAAAAAGGCACTGAAAACGCGCAGTTTTAGTTAGCCTACACTGGCATGATGAAGTGGCCACTGCCCACTCCATGGTCCGAGTGCGTTGATGAAACTTACTATTCTAGAAAGCTAATGGCAGCACCTTTCCAGCGATATATACCACTTGGCCAGAATATTTTTCTAAAGTTACGAAAAAAGGCACTGAAAACGCGCAGTTTTAGTTAGCCTACACGCGCAGTTTTAGTTAGCCTACACTGGCATGATGAAGTGGCCACTGCCCACTCCATGGTCCGAGTGCGTTGATGAAACTTACCATTCTGGAAAGCTAATGGCAGTACCTTTCCAGCGATATATACCACTTGGCCAGAATATTTTTCTAAAGTTACGAAAAAATGCACTGAAAACGCGCAGTTTTAGTTAGCCTACACTGGCATGATGAAGTGGCCACTGCCCACTCCATGGTCCGAGTGCGTTGATGAAACTTACCATTCTAGAAAGCTAATGGCAGCACCTTTCCAGCGATATATACCACTTGGCCAGAATATTTTTCTAAAGTTACGAAAAAAGGCACTGAAAACGCGCAGTTTTAGTTAGCCTACACTGGCATGATGAAGTGGCCACTGCCCACTCCATGGTCCGAGTGCGTTGATGAAACTTACCATTCTAGAAAGCTAATGGCAGCACCTTTCCAGCGATATATGCCACTTGGCCAGAATATTTTTCTAAAGTTACGAAAAAAGGCACTGAAAACGCGCAGTTTTAGTTAGCCTACACTGGCATGATGAAGTGGCCACTGCCCACTCCATGGTCCGAGTGCGTTGATGAAACTTACCATTCTAGAAAGCTAATGGTAGCACCTTTCCAGCGATATATACCACTTGGCCAGAATATTTTTCTAAAGTTACGAAAAAAGGCACTGAAAACGCGCAGTTTTAGTTAGCCTACACTGGCATGATGAAGTGGCCACTGCCCACTCCATGGTCCGAGTGCGTTGATGAAACTTACCATTCTAGAAAGCTAATGGTAGCAGCTTTCCAGCGACATATACCACTTGGCCAGAATATTTTTATAAAGTTACGAAAAAAGGCACTGAAAACGCGCAGTTTTAGTTAGCCTACACTGGCATAATGAAGTGGCCACTGCCCACTCCATGGTCCGAGTGCGTTGATGAAACTTACCATTCTAGAAAGCTAATGGCAGCACCTTTCCAGCGATATATACCACTTGGCCAGAATATTTTTCTAAAGTTACGAAAAAAGGCACTGAAAACGCGCAGTTTTAGTTAGCCTACACTGGCATGATGAAGTGGCCACTGCCCACTCCATGGTCCGAGTGCGTTGATGAAACTTACTATTTTGGAAAGCTAATGGCAGCACCTTTCCAGCGATATATACCACTTGGCCAGAATATTTTTCTAAAGTTACGAAAAAAGGCACTGAAAACGCGCAGTTTTAGTTAGCCTACACTGGCATGATGAAGTGGCCACTGCCCACTCCATGGTCCGAGTGCGTTGATGAAACTTACCATTCTAGAAAGCTAATGGTAGCACCTTTCCAGCGATATATACCACTTGGCCAGAATATTTTTCTAAAGTTACGAAAAAAGGCACTGAAAACGCGCAGTTTTAGTTAGCCTACACGCGCAGTTTTAGTTAGCCTACACTGGCATGATGAAGTGGCCACTGCCCACTCCATGGTCCGAGTGCGTTGATGAAACTTACCATTCTGGAAAGCTAATGGCAGTACCTTTCCAGCGATATATACCACTTGGCCAGAATATTTTTCTAAAGTTACGAAAAAATGCACTGAAAACGCGCAGTTTTAGTTAGCCTACACTGGCATGATGAAGTGGCCACTGCCCACTCCATGGTCCGAGTGCGTTGATGAAACTTACCATTCTAGAAAGCTAATGGCAGCACCTTTCCAGCGATATATACCACTTGGCCAGAATATTTTTCTAAAGTTACGAAAAAAGGCACTGAAAACGCGCAGTTTTAGTTAGCCTACACTGGCATGATGAAGTGGCCACTGCCCACTCCATGGTCCGAGTGCGTTGATGAAACTTACCATTCTAGAAAGCTAATGGCAGCACCTTTCCAGCGATATATGCCACTTGGCCAGAATATTTTTCTAAAGTTACGAAAAAAGGCACTGAAAACGCGCAGTTTTAGTTAGCCTACACTGGCATGATGAAGTGGCCACTGCCCACTCCATGGTCCGAGTGCGTTGATGAAACTTACCATTCTAGAAAGCTAATGGTAGCACCTTTCCAGCGATATATACCACTTGGCCAGAATATTTTTCTAAAGTTACGAAAAAAGGCACTGAAAACGCGCAGTTTTAGTTAGCCTACACTGGCATGATGAAGTGGCCACTGCCCACTCCATGGTCCGAGTGCGTTGATGAAACTTACCATTCTAGAAAGCTAATGGTAGCAGCTTTCCAGCGACATATACCACTTGGCCAGAATATTTTTATAAAGTTACGAAAAAAGGCACTGAAAACGCGCAGTTTTAGTTAGCCTACACTGGCATAATGAAGTGGCCACTGCCCACTCCATGGTCCGAGTGCGTTGATGAAACTTACCATTCTAGAAAGCTAATGGCAGCACCTTTCCAGCGATATATACCACTTGGCCAGAATATTTTTCTAAAGTTACGAAAAAAGGCACTGAAAACGCGCAGTTTTAGTTAGCCTACACTGGCATGATGAAGTGGCCACTGCCCACTCCATGGTCCGAGTGCGTTGATGAAACTTACTATTTTGGAAAGCTAATGGCAGCACCTTTCCAGCGATATATACCACTTGGCCAGAATATTTTTCTAAAGTTACGAAAAAAGGCACTGAATACGCGCATTTTCAGTTAGCCTACACTGGTATGATGAAGTGGCCACTGCCCACTCCATGGTCCGAGTGCGTTGATGAAACTTACTATTTTGGAAAGCTAATGGCAGCACCTTTCCAGCGATATATACCACTTGGCCAGAATATTTTTCTAAAGTTACGAAAAAAGGCACTGAAAACGCGCAGTTTTAGTTAGCCTACACTGGCATGATGAAGTGGCCACTGCCCACTCCATGGTCCGAGTGCGTTGATGAAACTTACCGCTCTGGAAAGCTAATGGCAGCACCTTTCCAGCGATATATACCACTTGGCCAGAATATTTTTCTAAAGTTACGAAAAAATGCACTGAAAACGCGCAGTTTTAGTTAGCCTACACTGGCATGATGAAGTGGCCACTGCCCACTCCATGGTCCGAGTGCGTTGATGAAACTTACCATTCTAGAAAGCTAATGGCAGCACCTTTCCAGCGATATATACCACTTGGCCAGAATATTTTTCTAAAGTTACGAAAAAATGCACTGAAAACGCGCAGTTTTAGTTAGCCTACACTGGCATGATGAAGTGCCCACTGCCCACTCCATGGTCCGAGTGCGTTGATGAAACTTACCATTCTAGAAAGCTAATGGCAGCACCTTTCCAGCGATATATACCACTTGGCCAGAATATTTTTCTAAAGTTACGAAAAAAGGCACTGAAAACGCGCAGTTTTAGTTAGCCTACACTGGCATGATGAAGTGGCCACTGCCCACTCCATGGTCCGAGTGCGTTGATGAAACTTACCATTCTGGAAAGCTAATGGCATCACCTTTCCAGCGATATATGACACTTGGCCAGAATAATTTTCTAAAGTTACGAAAAAAGGCATTGAAAACGCGCAGTTTTAGTTAGCCTACACTGGCATGATGAAGTGGCCACTGCCCACTCCATGGTCCGAGTGCGTTGATGAAACTTACCATTCTAGAAAGCTAATGGTAGCACCTTTCCAGCGATATATACCACTTGGCCAGAATATTTTTCTAAAGTTACGAAGAAAGGCACTGAAAACGCGCAGTTTTAGTTAGCCTACACTGGCATGATGAAGTGGCCACTGCCCACTCCATGGTCCGAGTGCGTTGATGAAACTTACCGTTCTGGAAAGCTAATGGCAGCACCTTTCCAGCGATATATACCACTTGGCCAGAATATTTTTCTAAAGTTACGAAAAAATGCACTGAAAACGCGCAGTTTTAGTTAGCCTACACTGGCATGATGAAGTGGCCACTGCCCACTCCATGGTCCGAGTGCGTTGATGAAACTTACCATTCTAGAAAGCTAATGGCAGCACCTTTCCAGCGATATATACCACTTGGCCAGAATATTTTTCTAAAGTTACGAAAAAAGGCACTGAAAACGCGCAGTTTTAGTTAGCCTACACGCGCAGTTTTAGTTAGCCTACACTGGCATGATGAAGTGGCCACTGCCCACTCCATGGTCCGAGTGCGTTGATGAAACTTACCGTTCTGGAAAGCTAATGGCAGCACCTTTCCAGCGATATATACCACTTGGCCAGAATATTTTTCTAAAGTTACGAAAAAATGCACTGAAAACGCGCAGTTTTAGTTAGCCTACACTGGCATGATGAAGTGGCCACTGCCCACTCCATGGTCCGAGTGCGTTGATGAAACTTACCATTCTAGAAAGCTAATGGCAGCACCTTTCCAGCGATATATACCACTTGGCCAGAATATTTTTCTAAAGTTACGAAAAAATGCACTGAAAACGCGCAGTTTTAGTTAGCCTACACGCGCAGTTTTAGTTAGCCTACACTGGCATGATGAAGTGGCCACTGCCCACTCCATGGTCCGAGTGCGTTGATGAAACTTACCATTCTAGAAAGCTAATGGCAGCACCTTTCCAGCGATATATACCACTTGGCCAGAATATTTTTCTAAAGTTACGAAAAAAGGCACTGAAAACGCGCAGTTTTAGTTAGCCTACACGCGCAGTTTTAGTTAGCCTACACTGGCATGATGAAGTGGCCACTGCCCACTCCATGGTCCGAGTGCGTTGATGAAACTTACCATTCTAGAAAGCTAATGGCAGAACCTTTCCAGCGATATATACCACTTGGCCAGAATATTTTTCTAAAGTTACGAAAAAAGGCACTGAAAACGCGCAGTTTTAGTTAGCCTACACGCGCAGTTTTAGTTAGCCTACACTGGCATGATGAAGTGGCCACTACCCACTCCATGGTCCGAGTGCGTTGATGAAACTTACCGTTCTGGAAAGCTAATGGCAGCACCTTTCCAGCGATATATACCACTTGGCCAGAATATTTTTCTAAAGTTACGAAAAAATGCACTGAAAACGCGCAGTTTTAGTTAGCCTACACTGGCATGATGAAGTGGCCACTGCCCACTCCATGGTCCGAGTGCGTTGATGAAACTTACCATTCTAGAAAGCTAATGGCAGCACCTTTCCAGCGATATATACCACTTGGCCAGAATATTTTTCTAAAGTTACGAAAAAAGGCACTGAAAACGCGCAGTTTTAGTTAGCCTACACTGGCATGATGAAGTGGCCATTGCCCACTCCATGGTCCGAGTGCGTTGATGAAACTTACCATTCTGGAAAGCTAATGGCAGCACCTTTCCAGCGATATATGCCACTTGGCCAGAATATTTTTCTAAAGTTACGAAAAAAGGCACTGAAAACGCGCAGTTTTAGTTAGCCTACACTGGCATGATGAAGTGGCCACTGCCCACTCCATGGTCCGACTGCGTTGATGAAACTTACCATTCTAGAAAGCTAATGGTAGCACCTTTCCAGCGATATATACCACTTGGCCAGAATATTTTTCTAAAGTTACGAAAAAAGGCACTGAAAACGCGCAGTTTTAGTTAGCCTACACTGGCATGATGAAGTGGCCACTTCCCACTCCATGGTCCGAGTGCGTTGATGAAACTTACCATTCTGGAAAGCTAATGGCAGCACCTTTCCAGCGATATATGCCACTTGGCCAGAATATTTTTCTAAAGTTACGAAAAAAGGCACTGAAAACGCGCAGTTTTAGTTAGCCTACACTGGCATGATGAAGTGGCCACTGCCCACTCCATGGTCCGAGTGCGTTGATGAAACTTACCATTCTAGAAAGCTAATGGTAGCAGCTTTCCAGCGACATATACCACTTGGCCAGAATATTTTTCTAAAGTTACGAAAAAAGGCACTGAAAACGCGCAGTTTTAGTTAGCCTACACTGGCATGATGAAGTGGCCACTGCCCACTCCATGGTACGAGTGCGTTGATGAAACTTACCATTCTAGAAAGCTAATGGCAGAACCTTTCCAGCGATATATACCACTTGGCCAGAATATTTTTCTAAAGTTACGAAAAAAGGCACTGAAAACGCGCAGTTTTAGTTAGCCTACACGCGCAGTTTTAGTTAGCCTACACTGGCATGATGAAGTGGCCACTGCCCACTCCATGGTCCGAGTGCGTTGATGAAACTTACCATTCTAGAAAGCTAATGGCAGCACCTTTCCAGCGATATATACCACTTGGCCAGAATATTTTTCTAAAGTTACGAAAAAAGGCACTGAAAACGCGCAGTTTTAGTTAGCCTACACTGGCATGATGAAGTGGCCACTGCCCACTCCATGGTCCGAGTGCGTTGATGAAACTTACCGTTCTGGAAAGCTAATGGCAACACCTTTCCAGCGATATATACCACTTGGCCAGAATATTTTTCTAAAGTTACGAAAAAAGGCACTGAAAACGCGCAGTTTTAGTTAGCCTACACTGGCATGATGAAGTGGCCACTTCCCACTCCATAGTCCGAGTGCGTTGATGAAACTTACCATTCTGGAAAGCTAATGGCAGCACCTTTCCAGCGATATATGCCACTTGGCCAGAATATTTTTCTAAAGTTACGAAAAAAGGCACTGAAAACGCGCAGTTTTAGTTAGCCTACACTGGCATGATGAAGTGGCCACTGCCCACTCCATGGTCCGAGTGCGTTGATGAAACTTACCATTCTAGAAAGCTAATGGCAGCACCTTTCCAGCGATATATGCCACTTGGCCAGAATATTTTTCTAAAGTTACGAAAAAAGGCACTGAAAACGCGCAATTTTAGTTAGCCTACACTGGCATGATGAAGTGGCCACTGCACACTCCATGGTCCGAGTGCGTTGATGAAACTTACCATTCTGGAAAGCTAATCGCAGCACCTTTCCAGCGATATATGCCACTTGGCCAGAATATTTTTCTAAAGTTACGAAAAAAGGCACTGAAAACGCGCAGTTTTAGTTAGCCTACACTAGCATGATGAAGTGGCCACTGCCCACTCCATGATCCGAGTGCGTTGATGATACTTACCATTTTGGAAAGCTAATGGCAGCACTTCTCCAGCGATATATGTAAGTTTCATCAACGCACTCGGACCATGGAGTGGGCAGTGGCCACTTCATCATGCCAGTGTATGCTAACTAAAAATGCGCGTTTTAGTGCCTTTTTTCGTAACTTTAGAAAAATATTCTGACCAAGTGGTATATATCGCTGGAAAGGTGCTGCCATTAGCTTTCTAGAATGGTAAGTTTCTTCATCAACGCACTCGGACCATGGAGTGGGCAGTGGCCACTTCATCATGCCAGTGTAGGCTAACTAAAACTGCGCGTTTTCAGTGCCTTTTTTCGTAACTTTAGAAAAATATTCTGGCCAAGTGGTATATATCGCTGGAAAGGTGCTGCCATTAGCTTTCTAGAATGGTAAGTTTCATCAACGCACTCGGACCATGGAGTGGGCAGTGGCCACTTCATCATGCCAGTGTAGGCTAACTAAAAATGCGCGTTTTCAGTGCCTTTTTTCGTAACTTTAGAAAAATATTCTGGCCAAGTGGCATATATCGCTGGAAAGGTGCTGCCATTAGCTTTCTAGAATGGTACGTTTCATCAACGCACTCGGACCATGGAGTGGGCAGTGGCCACTTCATCATGCCAGTGTAGGCTAACTAAAATTGCTCGTTTTCAGTGCCTTTTTTCGTAACTTTAGAAAAATATTCTGGCCAAGTGGTATATATCGCTGGAGAGGTGCTGCCATTAGCTTTCTAGAATGGTAAGTTTCATCAACGCACTCGTACCATGGAGTGGGCAGTGGCCACTTCATCATGCCAGTGTAGGCTAACTAAAACTGCGCGTTTTCAGTGCCTTTTTTCGTAACTTTAGAAAAATATTCTGGCCAAGTGGTATATATCGCTGGAAAGGTGCTGCCATTAGCTTTCCAGAACGGTAAGTTTTATCAACGCACTCGGACCATGGAGTGGGGAGTGGCCACTTCATCATGCTAGTGTAGGCTAACTAAATCTGCGCGTTTTCAGTGCCTTTTTTCGTAACTTTAGAAAAATATTCTGGCCAAGTGGCATATATCGCTGGAAAGGTGCTGCCATTAGCTTTCCAGAATGGTAAGCTTCATCAACGCACTCGGACCATGGAGTGGGCAGTGTCCACTTCATCATGCCAGTGTAGGCTAACTAAAACTGCGTGTTTTCAGTGCCTTTTTTCGTAACTTTAGAAAAATATTCTGGCCAAGTGGTATATATCGCTGGAAAGGTGCTGCCATTAGCTTTCTAGAATGGTAAGTTTCATCAACGCACTCGGACCATGGAGTGGGCAGTGGCCACTTCATCATGCCAGTGTAGGCTAACTAAAACTGCGCGTTTTCAGTGCCTTTTTTCGTAACTTTAGAAAAATATTCTGGCCAAGTAGTATATATCGCTGGAAAGGTGCTGCCATTAGCTTTCTAGAATGGTAAGTTTCATCAACGCACTCGGACCATGGAGTGGGCAGTGGCCACTTCATCATGCCAGTGTAGGCTAACTAAAACTGCGCGTTTTCAGTGCCTTTTTTCGTAACTTTAGAAAAATATTCTGGCCAAGTGGTATATATCGCTGGAAAGGTGCTGCCATTAGCTTTCTAGAATGGTAAGTTTCATCAACGCACTCGGACCATGGAGTGGGCAGTGGCCACTTCATCATGCCAGTGTAGGCTAACTAAAACTGCGCGTTTTCAGTGCCTTTTTTCGTAACTTTAGAAAAATATTCTGGCCAAGTGGTATATATCGCTGGAGAGGTGCTGCCATTAGCTTTCTAGAATGGTAAGTTTCATCAACGCACTCGGACCATGGAGTGGGCAGTGGCCACTTCATCATGCCAGTGTAGGCTAACTAAAATTGCGCGTTTCAGTGCCTTTTTTCGTAACTTTAGAAAAATATTCTGGCCAAGTGGTATATATCGCTGGAGAGGTGCTGCCATTAGCTTTCTAGAATGGTAAGTTTCATCAACGCACTCGGACCATGGAGTGGGCAGTGGCCACTTCATCATGCCAGTGTAGGCTAACTAAAAATGCGCGTTTTCAGGGCCTTTTTTCGTAACTTTAGAAAAATATTCTGGCCAAGTGGCATATATCGCTGGAAAGGTGCTGCCATTAGCTTTCTAGAATGGTAAGTTTCATCAACGCACTCGGACCATGGAGTGGGCAGTATCCACTTCATCATGCCAGTGTAGGCTAACTAAAATTGCTCGTTTTCAGTGCCTTTTTTCGTAACTTTAGAAAAATATTCTGGCCAAGTGGTATATATCGCTGGAGAGGTGCTGCCATTAGCTTTCTATAATGGTAAGTTTCATCAACGCACTCGTACCATGGAGTGGGCAGTGGCCACTTCATCATGCCAGTGTAGGCTAACTAAAACTGCGCGTTTTCAGTGCCTTTTTTCGTAACTTTAGAAAAATATTCTGGCCAAGTGGTATATATCGCTGGAAAGGTGCTGCCATTAGCTTTCCAGAACGGTAAGTTTCATCAACGCACTCGGACCATGGAGTGGGGAGTGGCCACTTCATCATGCCAGTGTAGGCTAACTAAAACTGCGCGTTTTCAGTGCCTTTTTTCGTAACTTTAGAAAAATATTCTGGCCAAGTGGCATATATCGCTGGAAAGGTGCTGCCATTAGCTTTCCAGAATGGTAAGTTTCATCAACGCACTCGGACCATGGAGTGGGCAGTGGCCACTTCGTCATGCCAGTGTAGGCTAACTAAAACTGCGTGTTTTCAGTGCCTTTTTTCGTAACTTTAGAAAAATATTCTGGCCAAGTGGTATATATCGCTGGAAAGGTGCTGCCATTAGCTTTCTAGAATGGTAAGTTTCATCAACGCACTCGGACCATGGAGTGGGCAGTGGCCACTTCATCATGCCAGTGTAGGCTAACTAAAACTGCGCGTTTTCAGTGCCTTTTTTCGTAACTTTAGAAAAATATTCTGGCCAAGTGGCATATATCGCTGGAAAGGTGCTGCCATTAGCTTTCCAGAATGGTAAGTTTCATCAACGCACTCGGACCATGGAGTGGGCAGTGGCCACTTCATCATGCCAGTGTAGGCTAACTAAAACTGCGTGTTTTCAGTGCCTTTTTTCGTAACTTTAGAAAAATATTCTGGCCAAGTGGTATATATCGCTGGAAAGGTGCTGCCATTAGCTTTCTAGAATGGTAAGTTTCATCAACGCACTCGTACCATGGAGTGGGCAGTGGCCACTTCATCATGCCAGTGTAGGCTAACTAAAACTGCGCGTTTTCAGTGCCTTTTTTCGTAACTTTAGAAAAATATTCTGGCCAAGTGGTATATATCGCTGGAAAGGTGCTGCCATTAGCTTTCTAGAATGGTAAGTTTCATCAACGCACTCGGACCATGGAGTGGGCAGTGGCCACTTCATCATGCCAGTGTAGGCTAACTAAAACTGCGCGTTTTCAGTGCCTTTTTTCGTAACTTTAGAAAAATATTCTGGCCAAGTGGTATATATCGCTGGAAAGGTGCTGCCATTAGCTTTCTAGAATGGTAAGTTTCATCAACGCACTCGGACCATGGAGTGGGCAGTGGCCACTTCATCATGCCAGTGTAGGCTAACTAAAACTGCGCGTTTTCAGTGCCTTTTTTCGTAACTTTAGAAAAATATTCTGGCCAAGTGGTATATATCGCTGGAAAGGTGCTGCCATTAGCTTTCTAGAATGGTAAGTTTCATCAACGCACTCGGACCATGGAGTGGGCAGTGGCCACTTCATCATGCCAGTGTAGGCTAACTAAAAATGCGCGTTTTCAGGGCCTTTTTTCGTAACTTTAGAAAAATATTCTGGCCAAGTGGCATATATCGCTGGAAAGGTGCTGCCATTAGCTTTCTAGAATGGTAAGTTTCATCAACGCACTCGGACCATGGAGTGGGCAGTATCCACTTCATCATGCCAGTGTAGGCTAACTAAAATTGCTCGTTTTCAGTGCCTTTTTTCGTAACTTTAGAAAAATATTCTGGCCAAGTGGTATATATCGCTGGAGAGGTGCTGCCATTAGCTTTCTAGAATGGTAAGTTTCATCAACGCACTCGTACCATGGAGTGGGCAGTGGCCACTTCATCATGCCAGTGTAGGCTAACTAAAACTGCGCGTTTTCAGTGCCTTTTTTCGTAACTTTAGAAAAATATTCTGGCCAAGTGGTATATATCGCTGGAAAGGTGCTGCCATTAGCTTTCTAGAATGGTAAGTTTCTGGCCACTTGGCCAGAATATTTTTCTAAAGTTACGAAAAAAGGCACTGAAAACGCGCAGTTTTAGTTAGCCTACACTGGCATGATGAAGTGGCCACTGCCCACTCCATGCTCCAACTTTAGAAAAATATTCTGGCCAAGTGGTATATATCGCTGGAAAGGTGCTGCCATTAGCTTTCTAGAATGGTAAGTTTCTGGCCACTTGGCCAGAATATTTTTCTAAAGTTACGAAAAAAGGCACTGAAAACGCGCAGTTTTAGTTAGCCTACACTGGCATGATGAAGTGGCCACTGCCCACTCCATGGTCCGAGTGCGTTGATGAAACTTACCATTCTAGAAAGCTAATGGCAGCACCTTTCCAGCGATATATACCACTTGGCCAGAATATTTTTCTAAAGTTACGAAAAAAGGCACTAAAACGCGCATTTTTAGTTAGCCTACACTGGCATGATGAAGTGGCCACTGCCCACTCCATGGTCCGAGTGCGTTGATGAAACTTGCCATTAGCTTTCTAGAATGGTAAGTTTCATCAACGCACTCGGACCATGGAGTGGGCAGTGGCCACTTCGTCATGCCAGTGTAGGCTAACTAAAACTGCGTGTTTTCAGTGCCTTTTTTCGTAACTTTAGAAAAATATTCTGGCCAAGTGGTATATATCGCTGGAAAGGTGCTGCCATTAGCTTTCTAGAATGGTAAGTTTCATCAACGCACTCGGACCATGGAGTGGGCAGTATCCACTTCATCATGCCAGTGTAGGCTAACTAAAATTGCTCGTTTTCAGTGCCTTTTTTCGTAACTTTAGAAAAATATTCTGGCCAAGTGGTATATATCGCTGGAAAGGTGCTGCCATTAGCTTTCCAGAACGGTAAGTTTCATCAACGCACTCGGACCATGGAGTGGGGAGTGGCCACTTCATCATGCCAGTGTAGGCTAACTAAAACTGCGCGTTTTCAGTGCCTTTTTTCGTAACTCTAGAAAAATATTCTGGCCAAGTGGTATATATCGCTGGAAAGGTGCTGCCATTAGCTTTCTAGAATGGTAAGTTTCATCAACGCACTCGGACCATGGAGTGGGCAGTGGCCACTTCATCATGCCAGTGTAGGCTAACTAAAACTGCGCGTTTTCAGTGCCTTTTTTCGTAACTTTAGAAAAATATTCTGGCCAAGTGGTATATATCGCTGGAAAGGTGCTGCCATTAGCTTTCCAGAACGGTAAGTTTCATCAACGCACTCGGACCATGGAGTGGGGAGTGGCCACTTCATCATGCCAGTGTAGGCTAACTAAAACTGCGCGTTTTCAGTGCCTTTTTTCGTAACTTTAGAAAAATATTCTGGCCAAGTGGCATATATCGCTGGAAAGGTGCTGCCATTAGCTTTCCAGAATGGTAAGTTTCATCAACGCACTCGGACCATGGAGTGGGCAGTGGCCACTTCGTCATGCCAGTGTAGGCTAACTAAAACTGCGTGTTTTCAGTGCCTTTTTTCGTAACTTTAGAAAAATATTCTGGCCAAGTGGTATATATCGCTGGAAAGGTGCTGCCATTAGCTTTCTAGAATGGTAAGTTTCATCAACGCACTCGTACCATGGAGTGGGCAGTGGCCACTTCATCATGCCAGTGTAGGCTAACTAAAACTGCGCGTTTTCAGTGCCTTTTTTCGTAACTTTAGAAAAATATTCTGGCCAAGTGGTATATATCGCTGGAAAGGTGCTGCCATTAGCTTTCTAGAATGGTAAGTTTCATCAACGCACTCGGACCATGGAGTGGGCAGTGGCCACTTCATCATGCCAGTGTAGGCTAACTAAAACTGCGCGTTTTCAGTGCCTTTTTTCGTAACTTTAGAAAAATATTCTGGCCAAGTGGTATATATCGCTGGAAAGGTGCTGCCATTAGCTTTCTAGAATGGTAAGTTTCATCAACGCACTCGGACCATGGAGTGGGCAGTGGCCACTTCATCATGCCAGTGTAGGCTAACTAAAACTGCGCGTTTTCAGTGCCTTTTTTCGTAACTTTAGAAAAATATTCTGGCCAAGTGGTATATATCGCTGGAAAGGTGCTGCCATTAGCTTTCTAGAATGGTAAGTTTCATCAACGCACTCGGACCATGGAGTGGGCAGTGGCCACTTCATCATGCCAGTGTAGGCTAACTAAAAATGCGCGTTTTCAGGGCCTTTTTTCGTAACTTTAGAAAAATATTCTGGCCAAGTGGCATATATCGCTGGAAAGGTGCTGCCATTAGCTTTCTAGAATGGTAAGTTTCATCAACGCACTCGGACCATGGAGTGGGCAGTATCCACTTCATCATGCCAGTGTAGGCTAACTAAAATTGCTCGTTTTCAGTGCCTTTTTTCGTAACTTTAGAAAAATATTCTGGCCAAGTGGTATATATCGCTGGAGAGGTGCTGCCATTAGCTTTCTAGAATGGTAAGTTTCATCAACGCACTCGTACCATGGAGTGGGCAGTGGCCACTTCATCATGCCAGTGTAGGCTAACTAAAACTGCGCGTTTTCAGTGCCTTTTTTCGTAACTTTAGAAAAATATTCTGGCCAAGTGGTATATATCGCTGGAAAGGTGCTGCCATTAGCTTTCCAGCGATATATACCACTTGGCCAGAATATTTTTCTAAAGTTACGAAAAAAGGCACTGAAAACGCGCAGTTTTAGTTAGCCTACACTGGCATGATGAAGTGGCCACTGCCCACTCCATGGTCCGAGTGCGTTGATGAAACTTACCATTCTAGAAAGCTAATGGCAGCACCTTTCCAGCGATATATACCACTTGGTCAGAATATTTTTCTAAAGTTACGAAAAAAGGCACTAAAACGCGCATTTTTAGTTAGCCTACACTGGCATGATGAAGTGGCCACTGCCCACTCCATGGTCCGAGTGCGTTGATGAAACTTACATATATCGCTGGAAAGGTGCTGCCATTAGCTTTCCAGAGTGGTAAGTTTCATCAACGCACTCGGACCATGGAGTGGGCAGTGGCCACTTCGTCATGCCAGTGTAGGCTAACTAAAACTGCGTGTTTTCAGTGCCTTTTTTCGTAACTTTAGAAAAATATTCTGGCCAAGTGGTATATATCGCTGGAAAGGTGCTGCCATTAGCTTTCTAGAATGGTAAGTTTCATCAACGCACTCGGACCATGGAGTGGGCAGTGGCCACTTCATCATGCCAGTGTAAGCTAACTAAAACTGCGCGTTTTCAGTGCCTTTTTTCGTAACTTTAGAAAAATATTCTGGCCAAGTGGTATATATCGCTGGAAAGGTGCTGCCATTAGCTTTCTAGAATGGTAAGTTTCATCAACGCACTCGGACCATGGAGTGGGCAGTGGCCACTTCATCATGCCAGTGTAGGCTAACTAAAACTGCGCGTTTTCAGTGCCTTTTTTCGTAACTTTAGAAAAATATTCTGGCCAAGTGGTATATATCGCTGGAAAGGTGCTGCCATTAGCTTTCTAGAATGGTAAGTTTCATCAACGCACTCGGACCATGGAGTGGGCAGTGGCCACTTCATCATGCCAGTGTAGGCTAACTAAAACTGCGCGTTTTCAGTGCCTTTTTTCGTAACTTTAGAAAAATATTCTGGCCAAGTGGTATATATCGCTGGAGAGGTGCTGCTATTAGCTTTCTAGAATGGTAAGTTTCATCAACGCACTCGGACCATGGAGTGGGCAGTGGCCACTTCATCATGCCAGTGTAGGCTAACTAAAAATGCGCGTTTTCAGGGCCTTTTTTCGTAACTTTAGAAAAATATTCTGGCCAAGTGGCATATATCGCTGGAAAGGTGCTGCCATTAGCTTTCCAGAACGGTAAGTTTCATCAACGCACTCGGACCATGGAGTGGGGAGTGGCCACTTCATCATGCCAGTGTATGCTAACTAAAAATTCGCGTTTTCAGTGCTCTTTTTCGTAACTTTAGAAAAATATTTTGACCAAGTGGCATACATCGGTGGAAAGGTGCTGCCATTAGCTTTCCAAAATGGTAAGTTTCATCAACGCACTCGGACCATGGAGTGGGCAGTGGCCACTTCATCATGCCAGTGTAGGCTAACTAAAACTGCGCGTTTTCAGTGCCTTTTTTCGTAACTTTAGAAAAATATTCTGGCCAAGTGGCATATATCGCTGGAAAGGTGCTGCCATTAGCTTTCCAGAATGGTAAGTTTCATCAACGCACTCGGACCATGGAGTGGGCAGTGGCCACTTCGTCATGCCAGTGTAGGCTAACTAAAACTGCGTGTTTTCAGTGCCTTTTTTCGTAACTTTAGAAAAATATTCTGGCCAAGTGGTATATATCGCTGGAAAGGTGCTGCCATTAGCTTTCTAGAATGGTAAGTTTCATCAACGCACTCGGACCATGGAGTGGGCAGTGGCCACTTCATCATGCCAGTGTAGGCTAACTAAAACTGCGCGTTTTCAGTGCCTTTTTTCGTAACTTTAGAAAAATATTCTGGCCAAGTGGTATATATCGCTGGAAAGGTGCTGCCATTAGCTTTCCAGAACGGTAAGTTTCATCAACGCACTCGGACCATGGAGTGGGGAGTGGCCACTTCATCATGCCAGTGTAGGCTAACTAAAACTGCGCGTTTTCAGTGCCTTTTTTCGTAACTTTAGAAAAATATTCTGGCCAAGTGGCATATATCGCTGGAAAGGTCCTGCCATTAGCTTTCCAGAACGGTAAGTTTCATCAACGCACTCGGACCATGGAGTGGGGAGTGGCCACTTCATCATGCCAGTGTAGGCTAACTAAAACTGCGCGTTTTCAGTGCCTTTTTTCGTAACTTTAGAAAAATATTCTGGCCAAGTGGCATATATCGCTGGAAAGGTGCTGCCATTAGCTTTCCAGAATGGTAAGTTTCATCAACGCACTCGGACCATGGAGTGGGCAGTGGCCACTTCGTCATGCCAGTGTAGGCTAACTAAAACTGCGTGTTTTCAGTGCCTTTTTTCGTAACTTTAGAAAAATATTCTGGCCAAGTGGTATATATCGCTGGAAAGGTGCTGCCATTAGCTTTCTAGAATGGTAAGTTTCATCAACGCACTCGTACCATGGAGTGGGCAGTGGCCACTTCATCATGCCAGTGTAGGCTAACTAAAACTGCGCGTTTTCAGTGCCTTTTTTCGTAACTTTAGAAAAATATTCTGGCCAAGTGGTATATATCGCTGGAAAGGTGCTGCCATTAGCTTTCTAGAATGGTAAGTTTCATCAACGCACTCGGACCATGGAGTGGGCAGTGGCCACTTCATCATGCCAGTGTAGGCTAACTAAAACTGCGCGTTTTCAGTGCCTTTTTTCGTAACTTTAGAAAAATATTCTGGCCAAGTGGTATATATCGCTGGAAAGGTGCTGCCATTAGCTTTCTAGAATGGTAAGTTTCATCAACGCACTCGGACCATGGAGTGGGCAGTGGCCACTTCATCATGCCAGTGTAGGCTAACTAAAACTGCGCGTTTTCAGTGCCTTTTTTCGTAACTTTAGAAAAATATTCTGGCCAAGTGGTATATATCGCTGGAAAGGTGCTGCCATTAGCTTTCTAGAATGGTAAGTTTCTGGCCACTTGGCCAGAATATTTTTCTAAAGTTACGAAAAAAGGCACTGAAAACGCGCAGTTTTAGTTAGCCTACACTGGCATGATGAAGTGGCCACTGCCCACTCCATGGTCCGAGTGCGTTGATGAAACTTACCATTCTAGAAAGCTAATGGCAGCACCTTTCCAGCGATATATACCACTTGGTCAGAATATTTTTCTAAAGTTACGAAAAAAGGCACTGAAAACGCGCATTTTTAGTTAGCCTACACTGGCATGATGAAGTGGCCACTGCCCACTCCATGGTCCGAGTGCGTTGATGAAACTTACATCGCTGGAAAGGTGCTGCCATTAGCTTTCTAGAATGGTAAGTTTCATCAACGCACTCGGACCATGGAGTGGGCAGTGGCCACTTCGTCATGCCAGTGTAGGCTAACTAAAACTGCGTGTTTTCAGTGCCTTTTTTCGTAACTTTAGAAAAATATTCTGGCCAAGTGGTATATATCGCTGGAAAGGTGCTGCCATTAGCTTTCTAGAATGGTAAGTTTCATCAACGCACTCGGACCATGGAGTGGGCAGTGGCCACTTCATCATGCCAGTGTAAGCTAACTAAAACTGCGCGTTTTCAGTGCCTTTTTTCGTAACTTTAGAAAAATATTCTGGCCAAGTGGTATATATCGCTGGAAAGGTGCTGCCATTAGCTTTCTAGAATGGTAAGTTTCATCAACGCACTCGGACCATGGAGTGGGCAGTGGCCACTTCATCATGCCAGTGTAGGCTAACTAAAACTGCGCGTTTTCAGTGCCTTTTTTCGTAACTTTAGAAAAATATTCTGGCCAAGTGGTATATATCGCTGGAAAGGTGCTGCCATTAGCTTTCTAGAATGGTAAGTTTCATCAACGCACTCGGACCATGGAGTGGGCAGTGGCCACTTCATCATGCCAGTGTAGGCTAACTAAAACTGCGCGTTTTCAGTGCCTTTTTTCGTAACTTTAGAAAAATATTCTGGCCAAGTGGTATATATCGCTGGAGAGGTGCTGCTATTAGCTTTCTAGAATGGTAAGTTTCATCAACGCACTCGGACCATGGAGTGGGCAGTGGCCACTTCATCATGCCAGTGTAGGCTAACTAAAAATGCGCGTTTTCAGGGCCTTTTTTCGTAACTTTAGAAAAATATTCTGGCCAAGTGGCATATATCGCTGGAAAGGTGCTGCCATTAGCTTTCCAGAACGGTAAGTTTCATCAACGCACTCGGACCATGGAGTGGGGAGTGGCCACTTCATCATGCCAGTGTATGCTAACTAAAAATTCGCGTTTTCAGTGCTCTTTTTCGTAACTTTAGAAAAATATTTTGACCAAGTGGCATACATCGGTGGAAAGGTGCTGCCATTAGCTTTCCAAAATGGTAAGTTTCATCAACGCACTCGGACCATGGAGTGGGCAGTGGCCACTTCCTCATAACAGTATATGTGGATCATGTTGTGGATCATGGGGCGGGTTGCGGTTCGTGTCTTTGCTAAACTAAATACGTATTTATCTTCACGCAGTTAAAATATAATAATGTTAGAAATCGATGTTCACTACAAACTTCAAGAATTCTACTGTAGCTGATTTTAATTCTTTCAAATATAGTAGTTTCAAGCCTCAGTTTTCCTTTATGTCAAACTGATAAAATTTATTAAATTACAAAATAACTGCTTTCGACTTATCCGGTTTATTCAAAATTTCGATCCACTAGATAAGAAGAATTTTATTTGTCTACACAATTTTACACCACATCACCGCTTTTCAATCATCTACGGAACTGAAGACACCAAATGGACAGAATGGCTTTCTTTACCTCTCGCGTGGATGACAACGGGAACGAATTGGAGCGCCGACATTCGACGCGCAGTACCGCGACTACACGGAGCAACAATTCGGTACGGATGGATTTGAGTTCGAGATCCTACAATGGAAAAGGAAGCGTAATGTTAGTTTGTCCCTCTCTATTTCCACTTATCTGACCCCTCTTTCCACTATAGGTTCGTCAATCCTGCCGCCTTCATCGAGAAGACGCCCCGAGTTAGTGAAGCAAGCAGCATCAACGATGTAAATGAAGAGAAGTTGACTGGGTGGGAAGGCCAAAGCGACGGTGTGCCGCCGCTGGATCTACAATCCGAGGAAAACTACCCCACACCGTGCGATCAAACGTTTTCCTACCACAAGTCCTGTGAGGCTGCCAAGATAACTGTGAAACCCGATGTGGCATACGAGACGTGGTTGTCGTCTAAAAGGTGGACATGCTTTCAAGTTTTTTATGAAAATATCTAAACTTTTTCCTTTAGCAAGTTGAAGTCGCAGGAGGCAGCTCGTCGTAGGAAAGCGGAAGAACAAATGCGTGAGGAACAAGAAGCACGCAAACGACTTTCTGAGGAAAAAGTAAAAGTATGGCTGGAACAGAAAACTAAACAGCAGAATCGATTCCATGAAAAACTCAAATCTGGAGGTGAAGCCGAAGAAAAGCCGTCAAAGACAAAGATCAGCGAAGAAGATGCACGATCTAAAATCGTTGAATGGGAACGCACCAAGCGTTTGGAGGAGGATCGACGTCGTGTCATACAGCGTCAGAAGAAAGAGAATCGGATCGTTCTGGAAGAGACGCGACGACAGCAGGCAGCCAAAGCCTGGCAGGAATGGTCGGCCGAGGCGGCGAACAAGCCGAAGCCGGTGCCATTGAACCGCGGTTTCGACACCTTGCGCGGCACCATTTCAAACATTTACGTGAATCCGAATGAATGGAAGGCTCAAACAGAGGAATCCTTAAAAGCGGAGGAGTAGTAATGCTAAGGAAACATAAAATATTTCATATTACCTCTGTTAATATAGATAAACGTGCTCCAAAATGCATTTTAGATGTATTTCATTTCCATGCGATATATAAGGCTACAATCGCTTCATGTCAAAAAGATAGAAGTTCGTTTTTCACTGTTGAAAAGTTTCATTACAAAATTATCGGTTCGGAAAATAGAAAAGACCAAAGAACGGAACAGAAACGAAAGTTCTGTGTGCAGCTCCCACTTCATTCGAGGGAACATTTTGTCTCGCACTCTACGTAAAATCCGTCCTGGCACTCGTACATCACAACGTGTTGCTATTTTCAATTTGCAGTGTTATTGCTTTCAATTTCCATCGAACTTTCATAAGCGACTTTTGCAGCAAAAAGTTTTGCTTGATTGTTGTTGTTGACATGACCGCCTCGCCTTCTCGCTCGATACCACTGAATGAATACCACTTCGGCTGACAGCCGAAACCGCGTTGACTGCTGAAATCGCGTTGACATATAATTTTCCTTTAGCTTTACAGCTGTAGAAGGCGAGGAATGACGTGATATAATATTTTATGGTTTTTATTTCTGTTGCATTCGGTATATGAAACGCAATTTATTGGCCGTGTGAGCGCTGCCGATGTTCGGGGCTGATGAAACTTTTGATGAGGTTTTGGGTTGCATGTCGGCCAGTGAAATGCATTGAGATTTCTCGAAATTAAGGGTGGAAACGGATATTTGAAGGTAATTGGACGAAAATCGTAATACTGCTTCTTTATGTAGAAAAAAGGGTTAGCAAACGCCAGAGTGCATTCATCACTATCTCGGCAGCAACGGGAATAATTAAGCAACATCGACAACAACATTGTGAAACACAGCAAAACCCTCTTAGGGAAGAACAGGGGCACCCAGCGCCACTGCTACCACAGCTTGGCTCTACATTTTGGTGTTGTTTCGGTGTAGTTGTCATTAATTTGTAGGCTTATAACTCACACACACGCACATCCATTCCATCCCCTTAGACTGTCCTGCCAGGCTGTAATTAAAAGCTGATGTACCGTTCACAGCGAACTCGGGTCCAGCGGTTAATTAAACAAACAAAGGAAGGAACGGATGAGGCGGGTATTCGCAGTAGATTATTATTACCCTTCAAGGAAGAGGAAGGGAGGTGCTGGGCGAAATAATACCTACTAATTAGAGTCCATTAATTCTTGAAGGGAGGAACATCCCACCTCACGGGGTCTCATTAGACAACCTCTGACTTCATAGAGAAATATTTATGTGTGCGGGACGTTTTTCCCTAGAAAGCGGACCGCCACGTTCGGCTTTAGTAGCTTTAAATCTCAGTCCTCCACAAATAGCTCTCTCGAAACTTCTTATCTCCTCAAATTCAATGCCGAACAGACCTCCGCCACGAACTTAACTGTGTATTTGAATATCTACAGAGAAACTTTAAATATTATTTTAATTCCGAATAGTTTGATATTTTCAGTAGCTTGAGAAGTATCAAAAATCAATCATTTAAAAGGAACGAAAACACTGTGGGTTTCGTAGAAATTGTGAGACTTCAGAGAGCCCATTTTATTTTTAATAATCATTTCCCAACACGTACATTCCCGGGTGAGTTCACATTACTTGCCAAGAAGTGCAGGACGCACATGCGGCGAAGCATCGTTAGGCTACCGTTATTTCTTACAGTTTACAGTTAGTCTGCCTAGCCAGAGCTGGAATGCTGACAGTTTCAGCAGACGTAGTGAAGCATCACTCGATTGCAGTCAAATTTTAATTGTTTGCGTATTATTTTCCAATTGTTTGTTTATTTTTTCATTCGCAAGCGTATCGTGCGAAGCAAGTTTTCTAAATTTTTATGAAATATACGACAAAGGGAAAGTTTTGTAAATATTCAAAATGCATAAAACTCATTTATTTTGAATATAATAACTTTGAATTTTGGTATTGAATTGGTATTGAAAGTAATAACGTAATAAGTTCGATGATTATGCGATCTTCTTTGCTGTTGGGGAGTCGAAATTTACCGAAACTTCTTGGGACGTAAAATCTTCTATTTACTGTGATGCCTTTCAATTAATTTCAACTACAGAGTGCCGCTGAACTAGTGAGTGTGTGAGTCTGCACACATTTGCACTGCACTGCAATACAAAATGAAATGAAATGAAAACCCAAATGAAATCAGAAATGAAAATACAATTTATTCCGAAACAGCACACCAAAGAATCAACGAGACGACGAAATAACGATTAATTCCCGCTGCAAATGCAGCCAAATATTTACGAAGTTGAGTGAGTGTGTGTGCCTGTGTTTGCGACGCAATGAAACGCATACAGCAATGAAACGCATACAGCAACGAACGCACACATACAGCAGTCCGATATGAAAGCAACGCAAAGCCACGCTTCGTGACGGGAAAATTACGAAAATTACCAGAATATAATTTGGTGAAGTGCTGGCATCCACAACGGAAGCAACACTTGCGACGTAAACAACGCGCGAAATTTTGCTTGCGTTTCATGGCTGAGTAATGAAAATTGTGTTGATATGTGCGGCGTCGTGTTGCTTCAATGGTGTTCTCATGCACAAACACAACGCAAAAACCAACAGTTATTCATGAACGTGAATCGTTTTCAAGCACAAAAACAACGTATAACACGTATAACGAATTAATTATTATATATTAATTTCTACTGTAGTCAGAAATTATAGTATATAAAAAGAACACAAAACCACAGTAGGCAATTTTCGACCAAAACACTGCAAGCAATTTTCCAAAAAAAAATATTTTTTATTCGAGTAGTCATAGTTTTTCTTAAATTGGAAATTTCTTTTGCTTCTTTTGTGAAATTGAAAGTTTCATTTAAGCTCGAGATTTCGTCTTGATTGCCACGTCTTTTGTGAATATAAAATATATATAAAAATATAGGCTTGCAACTAATATTCTCCTCAGACGGTACACTTGGTCAACCAAGCTGAAGGAAGGAAAGACCTTCTTGATTGACTGCGTTCCCATTTCTTGGCTCGTAAGTGTGCGCTACGAAATTCTGTGTGCGCACGAAATTCTGAGTGCTTCTCCGCCGCGAAAGTTTCAGACCAACATGTCGGGATGGTGCGAGAGTAACGAGAGGCCGTCTGATTCGCCACCGGAGAGGATGGACGTGGGAGCGACGGCACCAGAAGTGGGTGAGTTCTCCACAAATTCGAGTTCGCACACGCCTTCCATTGTTCCACAATTTTTCAAATATTTGCCGCCGTTCCTATTCTGATATTACGTTTTATTATACGTTTTTGCAGCTGATAATGAATGCGGGAGGACATCGTCGACTCCTCGCCCGCAAGAGCAGGTCAACCGTTTTGAAGAAACGCGCGCAGATGGGCCACCCGACGGACAGCCACGCCTGGTAGTGCAGGCATTTGCGGGGGCAGAGGGAAAGCCAAGCTTTGTGGTGCACGCAAATGGACCAACAAATGGACAGCAAATCCCCGTAATGCACGGAAAGGCAAAATTAACTGGATATCGATGCCAGGTAACAATCCATCCATATGCAGCATCAGGCGGACAGCCGCACCCTGTAATGCACGCAATGGGGCAACCAAATAGACGGCCACGCCTTGTACTCCGTGCATATGCATCGTCAGGCCGTAGGCGACATCCGAACGCTTCACTGGACGTATATGAACACCCAATGGAACAGACACGCCGTGGAAGGCAGGCGGATGGGCCACCAGACGCACAGCCACGCCCTGTAATATACATAAATGGGCCACCAGAGGGACAACCACGCCATGTAATGCACGCAGATGGACAACAGGACGGAGAGCCACGCCCTGTAATGTAGACAGTTGCACCACGACAGTTGCAGGCGCATCATGGATGCCTCGCCTCTCGAAATGAGTTCAAAGTTATCTTCATGGAATTGGCTGTTTAAATGTAAATTGGCCTTGAAGCGAACTTATTGTATTTACAAAATAAAAGCTTTACAAATGGGAAACCAAAATGAAGGAGAAGAAAGTCATTTCAAGTATTGTCAACAATTTTAAAACCAAGTGAATCGTTGATTCAAGTGGTTAGAAAGCTTGGAGGTTTTTCAGTCTCTCGTAGAGAGAACCAGCTCTCGGGGAGAGAAGCAGCTCTCGGGAGAGAACCAGCTCTCGGGGAGAGGTTTTCAAGTATTTTCGGGTTAATTCCTTCTTTCTTCATTGCGTACTTTTAAGCTCAACTGACTCAAAGCCGAGCGTTCTTCATCAACTCGGCTTTCTGCTGAAAAGCAGCAGTGGATCGGTGAAGCATAAAATAGTCAGATTTCAAGTAAACAACCGCAAAGTAGCTCGACAATAGAATCGAAGCTGCTTTGTGGCGTTCGGACGGCGACGAGGCCGTCGTCATTGCGAATCGAATGTGAATCGCACTCCAGAGCAACTGTAAACAAGAAGCTGTAAACTGAAGTGTTTACTAAACACAGCCAGCTGCGCAATAGCATTTCCACGTCTTTACTTGAAATGGTTGGCAGGTGGCAGCGGGGAGCAGAATCCAGCAACAGAGCAAAAAATTCTTTTGTGTTGAAGGATTTTCCACTCGCAATGCCAACTTATTTTGTGTTGATTTTTGTGTTGTTGATTTTTGTGTTGTTGATTCTGCTTGTTGCGGCTTGTGAGGAAAATTTGCCGACGTTGTTGATCTAAGAATTTGATGCTATTATTTCAAGGATTATTTTTTACATTGTGTTGCCACAGGATTCGATTCACTTCGATTCACTTTCAATTGAGCTTCTTGAAATCCCTCTGCCGCGCTTCGTTATTCTGATGTGTCATCCCATCTCCGTCTTCGCTCAGCAGAAGGAGTTTAAATTTTACCAGGAGTGACATCTCGACATCAGAGGTCCTCCTCAGTTGAGCGACACGCATCAGCACGTGAAATAATTAATGAAACGCAGAAAAGTGTGAGAAGCACGTCACGGAATATTTTTAAGCATGAAAAAACGGCAATCGAGCACACGTTAGCTTCTCGAAAACACTCAAAAGGGTTCGCGTGGCTCTGCAAAAACACGTTCGGCTGCTGTCGACAAATTTCGGCGCATTGTTTTCAATCCATTGAGCGAATGAGAGGACTGCGAGAACACTAATTCAGAACGATGAATTAATGAGCGAATGAGTTTCCGAGAGGACTGCGAGAACACTAATTCAGAACGAGGAATAAATGAGCGAATGAGAGGAAATCAGAAGCGAAGAGTCGCCCCAATTTAATGCTTCACTGCAGCGCAATACAAGGCAACGCAAGGGTTGCCCCTGCTTAGTGAATCATTTCGTGTTTTCTTGACTCCAATCTTTGGATTTTGAGTCGTTCTGTGAAATTTACAAATCCTCGTCATAATCAGAGTTCGCGGATGTCGCAAAAATTCCACTTTTCGCACGTTTATCGTTGTCTTCACGCGACTTTATTATGCGTCTCTGCAATGTTTCACTCCCACCTTCAATTATTTGGAGCGCAGATGCTTCCATTATTTTAACGGATGCATCATCAGGACGATGAACTGCAGCGTCCTTTTTTTTATACAAGTCCGGCCACAGTTTCGAACGCCTAATAATCCAGAAAAGTTGGCTGTCACCGGAGACAAGGAGACGGATGACGCAAATTATCTCCATTTTTGTTGAACGAATGACGACGGATGGCTGGTCTTCAGTGCGGGTGGCACTTGAACGGTGGCAAATAATCGCTCTTCTACAATTCATAAAAACGCTACCGTGTGCTTCCAAATTTTATTCTATTAACTGCCACGTCTACTTTAAATTGAAATCGCTGCTAATTTTTTCAATTCACTCGCGATTCTCAGCTGCTGTTGCTGGTGCGACAAACAGGTTAACCGTCACCCGAATGAGGACACGTGAACGATGAGTACGACGAAATTTAATTCATTAACAAACCCCAAGAGGAAAATCATCGCCACGTTGTTTTGTTCGCCTTTCCGTCCTTCAGTTCTAATTTTTCGATTGTCAATCTCTGGCTTTCGTATCCCGTAATTTTGCTTACTTTTCTCTTCCTCGTCATCTCTTTCCTCATCGTCATGATGATTTCTATAACCTGTTTTGACCCAGTTATTCTCTCATACTTCTGAAATGCAACAAAAGAGAAGAAAACCAAGACAACAATAGCTCTGAAACACCCAGAATATTCGGATTCAAGCTCTTTGAGCTCTGGAACGGAATTGCGACAGTGAAACGAACATTTCTTTCAATGTACGGAAACTTTCTGATGTTATTGTGCAGAAAACTGCAAGCTTCACTTAGTTTATAAATAATTGACTAACTAAAAAAGCACACAGAAAACTTAGAAACCCAATATAAGGAAAGTTGAAGCTGGCAAACTCTCTGTAAGTTATTCGTGTTGTGAGCGAGATCTCTGTGCAGAAATTAGGAGCGAACTTTTTGGGGACAAATTTAGTTAAAACAAAGTTTTCGCTTCAATTCGATTTCGTTTTCCCTCCTTGCATCGAAGAGTTTGGTTATAAAAGCTAATTAATTTTGTAAGTTAATAGAAAATTGTATGAGTTTAGCAGATTAGCAACACAGTAAGCTTACACACACAAATAAGCGCAACTGAACAATGAATTTCTCTCCTTGCGATTTGTGGGCGAAATCGGGTGTACAAAGAAGTTTGGTTGCTCAGTTCGGTCGCCGCCTCGCTTCGGGAGCAGCGCTGTGTGTACAATAACAGTAAAATGGATGGAATTGTTGAGAATTCGCAAATGTGTTTCTTACTACTCGCGTCTTACACGAATTATTACTGTTGCACGAAGAGTGCTCAAAGAAAATGAACATTTTTCATACATTACGTTAATAAAAACATTCTGATAAAATACAGCAGCTCTCTGCGAACCAACAACACTATGCAGCAGATCGCAATGGTGAGCGAAATATGTGGAAACAGCGAATGAATGAGAGAATGAGTGACGTCAACATTTTTACGAAAATAATACGAAACATTTTGCAGTAAGACAGACAGCCGCTGAAGAGAGCGAAATTCACATGCCAACACTTGAAACTACTGAATATTAAATGAGAGCCAGAAAATGGAACAGAGAAGAACTCCGTTTATTCTTCTTTTTTCTCCAACTTATCATTGCTGTCATTATTACAACATCACGAAATTTTTCTGGAACTTATTAATAATTTATACATCGCAGAAGCTATGGAAAAATGCAAAAGTAACAGAAATTTTGGAAGGGAAAAATGGGAAATGGAAAATTCAAATTATTAGACAACTCTAATGGTTTTCCTTTTCAACTCAAGTGCAGCTGCCCTCTACGCAAAGTCCTTCGCGAAATCGTGTGGTTAATGAAACGACTTTCTTCAGGAAAAATCGCCCTTTTTTTAATTGCTTTCAATTATAATTATTAAGCTGCGGTGATTCTAAACGAGTAACAACTTGATTAAGCGTTGCCAACTTCTTGTTGGAACTTCTTGTTGGCAACTCCACGCTGCTAAGGCTTCACTAACTGTTGCGGCACCAACACCTGGCAATGCATGCAAATCAGAGCATTTTGAGAATTAACGAGTGCTCGCGTGTGAGTGGCATTTGGTGTGAATTGCTATTGCATACAAACGCACGATGGTGTGGACTGAGAGCGCGCTCTGCTGTTTGGGAATTATTGGAGCGGCGTTTTGTAGCGGTTGCTCTTCAGCGGTTGCCTGCAATTATAACGTTTGCAGTAAAATCTCCTTCTTTCCTTTCGTAATTTCGCTGCTGAGAGGGAGCAGGGAGCAGCTCACCAACTGTTTTTGCTTTCAACTGTTGTTGCTTTCAACTGTTGTTGCTTTAATTAAAGGGTTGCCTCGGTCTGGCGGATTTGTAAGGCAAAAATAATTGAATCAAAGCTACAGAAGGTGTAAGTAAAGAAACATTCTTAGAAAATTATGGCCTCAAGATGCACTCTTGAAAGACGGAGAAATTCGGTAATTGGAATGGAATGGAATTGCTGGCTGAACACTGGCAAAGTAATTGAAATCAAATATTTCACGCAGTTTAAATATTTTACGCCTCTTGCTTGGCAGCCTTCGACCGCCAGAGAGAGGAAATTTAATTTTCTACTTGAACAACCTGCAATCGCAGCAGCAGCAATGCATCACGTAGCAGCAGCAGCAGCCAACTATCACTGCAATGAACGCACGTCCACGTCGAATTCTTTGTTGCTGGCCGTCCATCTGCCAGCCTGTTTGCCGCCTCTTGCCGCGTTGGCGCTCTTTTCAAGACATGAGAAGAGGAGAGAAGAGAGGTGAACAGAGCTCTTCGGCTCGTCTGTGTTGAGTTTGCCGGATTCTCTCTAATTTGGACTGCGAGGCCTTTAATTAGGGCTGCGTGGCCACGAAAGCGGGCGTCGCAGGTGGTGGCTGGTGGAGGGGAGCGACGGCTGGCCAGGTTGAAATTAAGGCGTCCACTTGTTGTGGTCCATCAACTCGTGCTGCTTCAGCAGGCGACCCCGACATGTTGCCCCATTTTGATGTTGCTTGCTGTCAACTAACAATTGAAATTGGTCGACAATAAACGGAGGTTGTTTATGTTACTTAAATCTCTGGCTCTCTTGCTCTCACACTGCTATATGGCAACCCTACATTCAAAGCAAACACAGCTACAAACGGATGTTTGGACTCAAACTCAAACTAATTGGGTCACAACTACACCGCACAGAACTCTCTCCGTTCTTGCGACGCAATATCGTTCTATTCATTCGCATTCCTCACGAACGCTGGCAGCACTGGTGACTCGCAGTGCAGCCAAAACATGCTCCAAATTAATGGACGCCCATTAAGAGAGCAAAGAAAACACACAAAACGGCCGAAAACGAAACAAAGATAACGGAAGTTGCCGCAATTTTACTTCTCTCAGCTGCGCGCGCTTGCGGCCGCAACATGCAGTCGTCGAAAAGCCGACTTCACGGGTACCAATTTGCATAAATCGCGATCAGTGACAGCTGACACCGCACGAGTTGCGTTTTCGGCTGTCAAGATGTGCGCGCCAGCACGATGTGCAGCCTGTATTTTGGCGAATTCCAAGTCGCACAGCAACAACATCAAACTGCAATGAATAATATTGAATTTATTACACTCCATGCGAAGACAAACTTCAGCCCGAAATTAAAACGGAATGCGAGATCGGCAGGATTTTGTAGCAGAGCAGCAGCCTTGACTCCTCAAATAAGCTCTCGCAGCACATAAAGTGGGTGCAGTTGTTTTGCTAAATAAATCGGGGATTACCAAGTTCTTTAAACTAACTTCAGCGAACTTCACTCTGCTTTATTATTTTTACAATAGTTTTTATTATTTTGCCTACTTCGAATACCGTTGCTCTCTGCCTCTCTCCGAGTCCCTCATCGCTACCTCACCAGTGAGTAGCCAACTGGTTGCCTCTTGTAATCGCATCACAAGCAGTTCATTAGCTGAGCTGCATTTCAATCAGAGGCGATTGTAAGAGCGGCTCTGAGGTGTCACTTCTTGCTTTTGAAGAAGTATTTTCGCTCTTTGTGCGTAGCTGCAGCTCTGCGTAAGTTTTCTGTTTCAGTAGTGGAAATTCTGAGCGAGATCACTGATTTACTTTTTTCTCTTCAATTTGCGGAGGTTTACAGTGGGACTCGTGTAAGCGGATTTTTCACATCTCAGTAGGCTGTCTACTTCGGCGTGACTTTGATTTCACTTCTCGTGGCGGAAGTTGAATGGCTTTAACTGAGAAGTCAGACTGTGACACAATAGAAATTTCCGCGATGTAGAAGTCAATTTAATTTGATGCACAGCAATTTACGTTACTAAATTTCAGTAAATTTCTGTTCTTAAACAATTGATTTAACAACTTTATTAAATTTATAAGCAATGAACTTTGCATGCATATTTCGAAGTCCATTAAAAATCTGAAAGCACCTCAATCGCTTCTAATGTTCGTTTTACTGAATCCCTCAACAGACGAACGGACGCCCCTGCTTACTGAACAAAATCGTTTATTCGCCCTTCCATTATCGCTTTTATCTGTTGATTGTAACCTTATCTTGCTTCCATTGTAACCTTATCTTGCTCTTCTTCCTGCTGTCTTCTTGCTCAGCTCTTCAACTGTGCCGTAATACGGTCGATTGAGTGGCCCTTCCGCTTCAATACTCGCTCTCATCCACTCTGCTCGGCCTATTAAATGAACCCAATCAACTCTGCAAACTGCTGTAGCCTACTTTCACTTTGCTCCTCCGTATGTCCGACGTTCTCTTCGAAGCATCGATTTTCATACATTTTATGATTTCCCTGAAGACACCGCATGGTGAGCGGTGCAGTTAGCGTGGAAGAGAGTGAGTATTACGTCGTAATTGTCTGGAAAGAATGGGAATGAGCGGAGATGAAGGTGGTGAAGAACGTAGAGGGATTCTGCAACAGAAGGTTAAGCAGAGATAATTGTTTCAGAGTGTGCAAATGTCGACGAACAGAGCGATACTGAGTGAGACTAAACGTTGGGAGTAAAGAGTTCCAGAAGAGGCAGCTGGGAAACGGCATTCAAATCGGTCAGTCCATCGTTAGTTTCTGCATGTCGATGCTGAGCCAAGAACAACGAACGCAGCGCCATTCAGTGCTGCATTTTGGAAACTCTACAAAACTTCGAAAACCCGGAAAAGTCGTCTATAACTGGAGGTGAATAATTGTGAGGAAAGCTAGTTTATCCAGCCATTTATTAGATAGCCGCCGCTACTCAAAATGAGCATCAATGTTCACTTAAATCAACAGATCGACGCTTTAAATTACTAGAGATTTAAGTTACTTTATCACATTTTATATGTTCATTTTTAAAAGCAACAATCAATTATGAAAAGAAGACAATTTAAAAAAACCGAAAATAAAAAGTAGCAGAAATGCCAGGCTAAAATCTGAGCACCCTACACTCGCAAGGCTGAAGTTAAGAACACGTTTCTCGCATTTTCCGATATCTACTTATTTTACACTACTTGTTGTTGTTATTGACTGGTTGAGCTACTAAGATTTTCTAGCTTTTTGCGTTCACTTTACTTCTTCTTGAATTTTCGTCTGTTCAGTTTTTTGCTCTTTCCACATTTTTGAATTTTTCGCAATTTGTTTGCATTCAAGATTTTTGTCACGTTCCGTGTGTGAACTATATTTTCTTGTTCTTCTTCGGCTTCTTGTTTGCTCTGATTTCCGCACTACGACTTGTTAGTGAATCAAGTAAAGCAACAATAAAAACGGTGATGAATATGTCTGGCAACACCGCAGTGTGGGGTGCCGCGTTTACTCCGTCACGTGAGAGAAGCTGTTAGATTTTTGGAGTTTTATGAGCAACAATGGAATGCTAACAAATGCAGGGAGAAAGTGAAAGAGAGTGAGAGACACGAAGCCCAATACATTGCTACTCAATACAATGCTACTCAATGTTAAAAAGTTATACCTTCCAAATTCTAACTGCAAATTCTTTTATTAAATTAAAAAAGGGAGAAAACTCTCAATTGCTCAGAATGATACGTTAGTTGTTGTAGTTGTACCGTTGTGTCTGCTCTCGTGGCACAAACTGTCAGAAGTTCAGAAAGTTAACGAGAAGTGATGCTGGTAACTTTTAAGCCGAAAGCGCTCGAGCGATAAGTGAAGGTAATCACAAAATGGTTATTGTTGTATTTGTTGTTGTTGTTGTGCCGATTATCGTGGCAGTTTTGCTGTTTCCGCTGCTGCCGTTGCTGCTTTTATGGTTGCAATTGACGTCGCTTTCGGCGGTGATGCTGGTTTTGTGGTTCCAGTAGTCGACTCGCAACCAACGTGCGAGTTGCTGCGGAGGCAAACCTCCCAACAACAGCACAGCCAGCGATGGCAACACCAGAGAACGACAGATAACGGCAACTGTAGCTGTAACTTTTATGGGAGCGAAGAGTTTTCTTGTGCGTTTGTGTTGCTACGCTCCTGCTTCTGCTGCTGTTACTCCCAGCAACAAGCAAACATTCAAGTTTCATGTAGGGTTTCCCCTTCTCTGTTTTATTGCTCTTTCATTTTAAGCACCCACTGGGAATTAATAAAAAATCCACAGTTAATAGAATGAAAATATGGCAGCAACAAACTGAAGTTATTACTTCAAAGATGATTTTTACCTACAGCAGAGCGTTAAGCGGAATTAAAACAAAAAGTAGCAACAGTTATTAAGAAAAGGCAGTTGGTGAAGTGGGCCACTAATTTTCGTAGTTGTATCCACGTAGTTGAAAAAATTACAACATGTTGCCATGATTCAGTTTGATGACAATTAAAAGCTTTTAAAGAAAAACAAATTACAAATTCTGCATATTATTGCTGATGTATGATGACGCTGACGACAGACTGTAATTTCCTCTCTGCTGTAATTTATGATTTTGTAATGGAAATCACATTTCTGAGTGTTGAATTCATTGCTATTTGAGTTTCGTCAATAATAACTTTTAACTCTGTTGAACTTTGTCAAAGTGCATCAGCAAAGTTCAAGTTGCGAACTCAAACAGTAGAGAGCAACGCAAATAATTCGTATCTCTTGCTTCTCTCGTATATTTGCTCAACCTCGGCAAAAACTTGACGGAAATTAAGGGCCTTATTTTGTATCTGCGGAACGGTAGCGACGGCAGAGCTTCTGCTTCTGTTCCCGTTGCTGTTAAAACCGTATTTTGTAACTCTTACGTTGAGCCCCGTTGAGCGCACTGGGCTTTACGTCATTTGCGTTCCAGTCAGCTGGTAGGGAAATGTTGTGTATTTGTTGTACACAAAGACGACATTCACACGTCTCTTTCCTTCTTATGATTAGATGCATGCAATGAATTTGTTCTTATACCTGTTTTCTTTTGCCTCGATCAACTTTTGTTTATCAAAGCCAGCTGGCAGGCAGTGTGTTTGAAAACGGGGAACAAATCGCAAATCGATGCTTAGAGCATTTTTTGAATAATAATGCAAAATTTTTATTTTGTGCTGTACTTTTATAAAGTAAAAATACAAATGTTATTCGATTTGTTATGAAGTGGCTCAGACCAGGAAAATGACGAGGAAACAAACATTCCAGCCAGGGTACGCAACCCAGCATTGAAAAGCAATGCATGGATTTTAGAGGTCACTTCAAAGAAAATTGCAGTTACACTTTCTTCGAAATTTCCATTATATTATTTTATAATAATTATTTAAATTATTTTATTTAATTTTTTTATTACAAAAAAAATACCTTAAATAAAAATAAAATGAAAAAATAAAAACAAATAAAAAATAACTGCACAAAAGACTCCCTCACTCGTCGAGCTCTACGCACAAACTGTGCGAACGGCAGCATTTTAGCTTCCGCTTCTCTACAATGGCCACCACGAGCGCTTCTGTTGTTACAAAATACCATTTTCCAACGTAAGCACGTAAGAAGTATGCAATTGTTGTTGTAAACCCAGCTGTACAGTAGCGCCAACAGTAGCGTCAGCGGAGTGCATTTTGTGCACACGTTTTGATCAGCTGTTTTACGAATATAACAAAGAGGAACGTAGAAGAGCCATACCGTTCGCAGATACAAAATAAGGCCCTAAGCTTCGAATCCGAAAGTGTGCTTTCATGTCGATGCATGTGTCGCTCTTCGCTTCGCATCGGCGTGCATAAACTTCTGTTTAAGTTTGCGTACACATTAAGATCTCTGCAACTTTGATATCTTTCTTCAGAAGTTCCCTAACTATTCACGTTTTTATTAATAACTTCTTTTAGCAGTCCTGGAGTTTCGTGTGTCTTCCAACAAAGTCGTCGAAGAAGGATGACTGCAGCTCTGCGACAAAGAAAGTATGTGTGAGGAGGAGAAGAGACAACAAGGGTTCCAACTTTCCAGAATTTCGTTCATTGTTGATGCTTCAACAGTAACTTTTAACTCAGTTCAGCATTCTAGTCTGATTAGAGATTTTCTAGACTTTGCTGTGTGTTTCCTCTCTCCGATCTCTCGCGACAGGCAACCTTCACTGTGATTTCAATTCCATGCATCCCTGCATGAGTAGCAAAAGTCGTTGCCGCCAAACGAAGCCCATTCAAGCCTCAGCTGTCTGCCTCTCTGGCTCTCATCTTTCGCGTCTCTCCTTCCGGATGGAACAGAAAGTTCCATCGCCACTCTGGGTGAACCACTCTGGTGTACGCAACACAATCGAAAAAGCGGTTTTCCTCTGTGGAGGGGGAGGGGAAGCGCACAGCTACGAACGCTATTTGCGGTTGCTGAGCACGCTGTTGTCAGTTAGACATGGAAATTTGCAGGCAGACAGGCAGTTGCAGCCAACAACCGCGGGAGGAATGCAGTCTGAAGTGGCATCTAATTACCACGTGCTGCTGTGCTGGATATGCTGCGGAAATGGAATATTTAACGACCACACAGATAAAATTAGAAAATTGCACAAAGTTTGCGGCGCTTAATTCTGTTGCTGTCTGTCAAACTAAATTTGGAGAAGCGTGTTTTTCGCAGACTCTACAGTTTTTCTCTTTGTGGTGCGGCGAATAGAACGAAGTGGAAACAATTTCGGAAACTGTGAAATAACTTCATTCTGCTGGTTTTAACAAAAATTGTTTGTTTGTCCTGTCCAACGCCAGTGGTAAACGGATTACAATGGTGAACAGACCAAAATTATAACTAGATCACAATTTTGAATGAACTGCAATTGTAAACGTATTACATTGTAAACGGGAACGCAGTCTTAATCGGACCACAATGGTAATCGGGCCGCAGAGGTAAACGAACCACAATGGTAATCGGGCCGCAGTGGTAAACGAACCACAATTGTGAACGCACCCACCCTCACTGAGAATTGTTTCACAGCCTCCATTCTAACAATTCAGTTTCAATGACCAAATGACCGTAAATTCGAAATTTTTTTTTGATTATATCGTAGGAAAATTCATTATTGGCAATAAAGAAGACAGGAATTCATACAACTGCGACACTAAACAGGTTGACTTCGGGAATAAGAGAGACTCAGACATCTTGAGTTTGTTGAAAAAAGAAACACCAAAGAGAATTTCCAGCAGTTCAGTTCGGTGTAGTCTACGCGAACTTCCGCTGTTAGTTTACATCGTTTCTTGAAATCTTGCCTCGTATACCGTTATCGATTTCATTTCATTTCTGTAGTCTCTCTTTCCTCGCTCTTTTGTGTCTCGCTCATTGATGCGTGTGCGGAGCATCTGTTTCGCTCTGTCAATCGCATAATTTGTGTGCTAATTTCGATCCCGCGGGGATTCAGATCAGTGTTCTCATTAACCTGTCGTGTCGTCCTGCATCAGCCTGTCGTGTCGCAGCGTCGTGTCGTCGCGTCGTGTCGAGAAATGTTGGCACGTGAGTCGGGTGCGAGTTTTCTCTTTTCAAGCTTTCAAACTGAAACTTTTTAATGAAATTTTGTTGACATCAAAATTTAATTGAATTTCTTCTAACATTCACAAAAGTTGTGACATTCCTGAATTCACACCATTTTATTTTCCAATCGTTTCATTTCCTTCCTTTTCTACTTATTTCTCCTCTTTTCACGGACGTTGACACAGTCAACTCTCGTCCAGAATTTCATCACTTCAAATTTTCCAATCAAAGTGAATTCAAGCTGAAAAATACCATTGAAGGCAATTACGAGAAATTCCAACGCATCACAACCGAGCGGGTCAAAATAACGGCCAAGCCAAGGCGCGAATTTCAAGCTACAATGAATCGGACGCAGGCAGCGCAGATTGGGTTGACAGCACAGCTCATTCTTCACACTGAAAAGTAGTGAAAAATGTGTGAGAGATACACGCACACACAAGCAGTCACACAAGCTTTGCGCTCCAAATCGACGCAAATATATTTTCGTGATGCCAACCACGTTTCTACGACAACCCGTCCTCAGTCCTCCCCCTCCCCCCGACTCCTTCACATCGCGTGGCGTTGGCAAAATTCTGAATCTAACGTGCGAGATGCAACCACTGAAATGCAGCACGAATTGCGTGTCGGGATTCTCCGATGATCAAATGATGCTGTCGCATCGTTTTAATGCCACTCGATGTAATGAAAGTAGCGTCGATTTCAACTCTAACGAGTGACGATGACGTTACTTACTTCGCCGCATCGACGATGTCAGTCGCTTCTTTAGTTAGACAAAGACGGTCATCAGCACTCAGTTAGTTAAACACGGTCACTGCAGTCTTCACTTCCTTGGATTTTGACATCCAAGTGTGCAGTTGATCAGCTGTTAAGCGTGTAGCTGGCCGAGGAACGTGCAGGTGCCACACACACGTGTATGGAAGCGTAAGAGTAGAAAAATGGCGTCGTCGTCGTTCCTTATTTCCATCAGCATCCGTAGCAGAGAACACGTACTGCGTTCATGGTGATGGTTAACCGTGTGACTAACTAGCAACTACACTGACTGACCGACTGACTGACTGACTGACTGACTGGCTGACTGACTGACTGACTGACTTGCCGTCTTGACAGGTTGCTCGAACCTGAGTTGAAAACTATCGGCAAGTAAATGTTTGCGTATTTTGTCATTCATTGGTTTAGCATTGCATTTCCCGATGCCACTGCAAATACTGTGTTGTCACTGTATTGGTTTCGTCTTTCGTGTAGCTTGGAGCGGTGATTGCTCTCCGTAGTAGAGAAGGATTAGACAGCAGCAGAATCTTCTCTTCTCCTTGCCTACTACTTCTTCTTTATTCTCAATTTTAGCTGTGGTCTGCCAAACAGTCAAGAAGTCAAATGAAAGAGTTTCTGCGTTGGCATCCCTCTCTGGTTGTGTTTGTTGCCTGTGAGAGTCGAATTCTCATTCGTTCTACAACGTCGCCATCTACATACTCACCATCTTCTTCTTCCCCAAAAACACGGTGTTTGCTCATCCTGACATACAAACAATAGTGCGGCAACCAAAATGTCGAGGTAAAAGGAAGAAGTAAAAAACGTGAAAAGAATAGAGGAAAATGAGTATAAAACGTCGAAGGAACCTGATTTCGATTCATGTTGTTTCATTTGATTTTTTGATTCATTTTTCACTTTATTATTTCCTATTATTATTTCCGTAGAAATCCCTTACTGTACTAATAATGAAGACCGCTTTTCTAAATCGTACGAAAATACACGCGAAACGCTCCAAAATGCTCCGTCTTGACTTGTCTAGCCTAGCAACTTCTAAAAAAGTGTGAAATTGCAACCAAACAGCATCGTCGTCTGAGACGCCTGAGAGGAACACATCGTCGTCTGAAACGTTATTATATGAGTGGGTGTGTGTGTGTGTAGAGCAATCAAGTTGTCCAATTCCGCTTCGAGCACTGCTGACAACAACCGTTCACGATAGACAAGATTCATCTTTATATGGCCGCCACCACCGAAACCTGACACCGCGTTTGACAGCTGCTGGTGCTGCCGGTGAGTTACGACGTCTGCTAAGTGTGGCCATCCGTCTATTTTAATATAACTAAATTAACAAATTTAAAATGCAATAAACAAATAAAATTCTGTACGAACGTGTGTACGAACGCACGAAGTATTAATTAATTAATTAGCTGCTTGAGTGGATAGAGTTTTGCAAAAGCTTCACAGAAAACACTCCACTTTCGCTCCCGCTTTCTCTTCCATCTGCATTTTGTAACTTTGGCAAACTGCAGTGATTGAATAGAAGAATGAATAGAAGAAAGATAATCGACACCCCGCACTTCTCACACGCTGCGTGCTCGGATGCATTCCAGCAAAGCTGTGATTTGTCAGCACTGACTGATTTGCATTCTTGCACCCTACATCCGAAGAGTGGAGTACTTTCAGTTTGCTCCTTCGTTTGGGACGCAGAGAAATCGACGCGATATAATATAACCAAGTATTTCTCTGAAGAAATTGGTTTCTGTACAGTCATTGGACAATTTTGTGTAGATTACACAATCTTAAGGTGATCATTTGCAAAATTAAAGTGAAACCTTACTATCCTTTATTTCTATATACAGCTGCGGAGTGTAGGGTGTGCAGACGGTGGAAAATCGATAAAACAATTTCCAGAGGACATCGAAATCATGTCACAATCTTACTTTAGATTTTGTTTTTCCTTTTCTATCTGTAAATTTGATTTCTGTAAAGCAAACTGAGTGTTTTAGGGTTTCCTGAGCAGTCAGAGAGAAATCGTATTCAGCACGCAAGCCATTAAAATGGACATGAAATTTGTGTGGAAAAATATTGAGTTTCAAATTTGCATCTTATAAATTTCGATCAGTGGATGCTAAAGCATAAATAGTATTTTCTCGTTAAATTTTGATAATTATAAATCAAAACAAATCAGAGTAACCATTTCAGAAATCAAATTAATCATTTAAAAGTGAATTTCTTTTAAAAACGCTGAACTTTATAAGTAAAAAGACGATTCGAATTTGTAAATTGTTACATTGGATTTACAAATGAACGAATTTAGCTTTTATGATTATAAAACTCATCTGAAATTGATTGAATTTGATCCCAAAGAAGAATTTTGCATGTTTAAGTTTTCCCAACAATTTTGCACTCTTAATTCTATTCTATTCTTAACAAAAGAATCCACATGCATTCCACCTCTTTTAATACTTCACATTTATGGGTAACATTTCTATCGATAACTTATCATACATTTTAATAAAGTGCTGGTTTCTTCATTTTGCGTTGGTTTTTTAAATATATTGAAAACTATGCTGATGACGGTATTTGCGGTGGTATCTTTTTCTGTTTGTATTTTTCTTATAGCTCTGCTCGTTGAATTTTAATTGTTTTTAAAACTATTTACACGAATGGAATCCACTAAGTTCCACTCTAGGTGGGTTTATATACAATAACTGCAGTTATATGTTTCCGTTTAGTACACAGCCTAAAAGCTCTGGGTGACATTTCTTGAGTTGCTGGCTTCACACCGTTTGACATTCCAAGTAGAGATAAAGAGATACGAAACTTATCTCTGAGTCCGGCACATTTTGATAGGTCATAGATACAATTTCCAAAGAAACAATTTCTGTCGAGAACCACACAGAAACTTGTATATAAATTCACTAATTCCATGGTGTGCGCAGGGTGCGGGATTGATCAAATAACAGGAGGAACATCCAGAAATTGAGTGCATTCATTCTCTCAACGACTGAAATCACACCATGTGACTGGCGGAGTTTTGTATCTTCTTCTCTCTGGCAGTTATTTGCAGCGCTTATGCTTCCCGGGTTACTTGGACGTCTGATTGCAAGTTCCTACCGAGAAGGTTTTACCGGCATTAAGCTCCATATTCGCCGACGAAGTTCATTACATATCGCCACAACGATGTCGATAGATGAAGCAAAACGTGTAGCCGCCCACCGTGCTGTCGACGAGTGGATACGTGCTGGCACCGCGGTCGGCATTGGTAGCGGTTCGACCGTAGTATTTGCGGTGCAACGCCTCGCTGAACGTGTACGTGCAGAAGGTCTGAATGTTGTATGCGTTCCGACAAGCTTCCAGGCTCGCCAACTTATTGTTGAACATCAGTTGGCGTTGGGTGATCTGGACCGCAATCCCGTACTCGATATAGTCATCGATGGTGCTGATGAGGTGGACAGTAATATGGTGCTAATCAAGGGCGGGGGCGGCTGCTTGCTACAGGAAAAAATCGTTGCTTCCTGCGCCTCCACAATGATTGTTATCGCCGACTACACCAAGAAATCTGAAAAACTTGGCGAGCAGTACAAAAAGGGCATTCCAATTGAGGTGGTCCCGATGGCTTATGTACCGCTGAAAGCCCGTATTGCTGCACTTTTTGGTGGTGAGCTACAATTGCGCATGGCCGTGGCTAAAGCCGGTCCCTGTGTGACGGACAATGGCAACTTTATACTCGACTGGCATTTTGACGAAAATCGCGACTATGATTGGAGCGCGGTGAATCGGGAGCTTGTGGTGCTGCCCGGAGTTGTGGAGACAGGATTGTTTGTCGATATGGCTGCGAAAGCGTACTTCGGCATGAAGGATGGGAGCGTGAAGACACAAGAGAAATGTTAACAATATGGTTTTGTCTGACCTGCTGATGTGAGCAGCATTTTTACGGGTAAATCTTTGGTAGATTACATAGAGATTAGAATAGATTGTGTAATGTCTTTACTTTAGTATGTAATATTCTTGCCTCTAAACCGCAATAAAGTTTTCCCGAAAATACAACTAGGAAGAATTTAATATGTTCTTTTATCTGAAGTACTTAGTACAATATATAGTTCATCATAATACTGAAATGTTGTTTTCGCCTAGTTGAAATAACAAGAAATTACGAACTCCAAGCAAATAATTTTTTATTAATTTTAGTCGTCATCTCAATGCAATGATTGAGTTTTCAGGAACAACCGTTGTTTAGATAACCCATACAGAATAAATTTTATTTACAAAATGCTCACAATTGAGATGGACACATTTGATTTCTTCCCTAAAAAATAATTATTGCACACATTCTACTCTACTGAAAATAAGCATTAATTGTTCATGCTGAGTTTTTGTTCGTTTAGATCCTGATTTAGTGTATAAAATTCAATTCCTTATAAAACATTAAGTTTGCAACATTTCATTATTCTTAAAATATTTTACACATTACAACGCTTACAATTAAATTTATTATTTCATTATCTGCAAATTCCCTTTAAGGTAAAAAAATAAATTAATATCCATAGAAGTCTTTTAATAATTCCTTATTGCGAAGTACTTCAACAATGGGAGTGAATATCGTCCAAATTAGTTAAAAATCCCCCGGTTCTCTCCTTGAATATAAATTATGAACCCACTAAAATGTTTTCTTACTGCGTATTGGCAGCAATACGTCTTTGGCGTAATTGAAGAAAGACAACAAGCCATGCTTCTTGCCGCGTGAGAAGTAGTGGGACACCACGTCGTGATTGCCTGGAATAAAACGCAAAATGTGAATTCGTCCTTAATAGCACCGGGAAAACAGTTAATGACGCACCCATATGCAGACTCTGCTCATTCACTGTAGGCAAGACGTTGTCATTTGCGCTCAACGACACGAACAAGGCGAACGGCACCATCCATAGGCAGATCGTAAAATACGCCAGAACCTAGAAAGGAAGATGTAAACTCGTGTCTACCTCGTGCACTCACTTCTCCTAACCTGCGTAAACGGATAGTAGATGCTGGTGAAATGCTGAAATGCCAGCAAGTGGTTAACCATCAGCATTAGCACCGCGCCGCAAAACGACACCGATAGAAATCGGATGAAGGGGAAGTTCTTCATTATGACACCGTGAAAAACCTGTGCCACCAGACCGCACAATACCATGCTCCAGGGCAGTTCGTCGCCGAAGAGAAAGAGCACGTATACGAAAGCCGTAGCGCTGATCATTAGAGTAATGACGCGGCGTGCCATGGACGTGTACTCCTCGACCAGCTCTGCCAAGTAGTAGAGCCCAGCAGCTGTAATAAGACGAATACGAAAAATATTAAGCAGAACTGAAAGGAAAATGCACTGGCATTACCAATGGCCAACGTCACAAAACAAATCTGTATACCAATCCCGAACCAGCTGAGTATAAATAGCAACGACATTTCTGTAGGCGATGATCCAGTTTTGCTGTTAAGATTCTTGAGGCAGCTTTACATATTTTTGTTTTGTTGCACTAACGACAACACGAATAACTCCGATTAATCCAAAAGTTACAAATACCCGGATTTCTCGGCTGTCTTCAATTCCGAAGTTATCGAATTTAAGCCGTAGTTGCTAAAACGAAGTAATCGGCAAAGCGCGATAACTATCTGAACATAGAATAACGAAGTGTCTTAATACGACCCCTTTTACATCATTAAATATTTGCTTTTAATTTAGAATCATAAGTTCGAGTTTTTTTTTTTTTTTTTTTTTTTTTTTTTTAACTTGTAGAACTATTTAGCGTTCTTTATTTATTTAACGATAATATGAAATTGTATAGTTTTCCTTTGAGTTTTTGCTGTTTTGATACTCTGCTTTTAATAGTTTTCCTCATTTAAGAGTGATTCAACTACAAGTGGTAGAATGACTTAATTGATTTTTAGTTTAAGTATTAGAGTTTTTTAGATTTTTAATTTTAAATTAATTAATGTCAATTTAAATAAATTACTGGCTTTCGTTGTTTAACGTAAATATTGTAAAAATTTTATTCGTACGAGCATCTACGAATACGAACGATCCCGACCTTCGAAGTATTATGCGAGCGCGCAGACTGGGTGCGCGTTATTCGTGCGTATACGTTCGTATAGTTGCGACGTCTGAAATCAATCCGAACTGTTGGGATTTTTATACAGTTTCGAGCGTTGAAATTAAAAAAGGGATGTAGAAAAATGTAGGAAAAATTTATTAACTTGGTTTACGGACGCAAATGTTTGTGGGAAGAGAATTATCTTGAAGATACATGTTAGAAGAGAGTGATCTTGATGATACAGATTCCAAGGAGGACTTTACGAATGCGAAATCACAGGAACACTGGCCATTCGGACGGAAAAAACGTGTCCAGTGTGCTTACTCAATTCGTATGATAAGTATCATACGTTTTCGTACGAAAAAATTCGTACCCAATGTGCGGCCGGCCTAAAACGTCACCATTCCGCCACTGCTAGCTGTCAAAAATTTGTTAGTATTTATTTTTGCAGGGTCTGCAGTAAATTTCTTCAGATCGGGAAATTCAATAATTTAAATGGTATGGTTGATTGTGTATAACTAAGGAAACTAAATACTTTAGACAATGTTCAAAACAATGAAAGTATGAGAATAAAAATAGACTGAGGTTTTTTAACAAATTCCAGTGCAAAAAAGCAAGGATTTCCTGTCAATCTGAGGCACAATAAGAAGTTTATCAGGTGAATGCTTAATATATATTAATCTGACTTGCCACATTCATACCCAAAGGTCTCACACCAGACGGCATGGACCAAAATACGGTTCCCTTCGCATCCGAAAATAGCGGCACTGCTCGCTTTATCGGCACTGGAGAGGCAACTATGAACTGCATCGGGGGCTCTGCCGACGATGAAACGGCTGCGGGCAGCAATGCCAACAGTCGTAATTCTCTGTCGGGTGGTGGCGGTGCGACTGACTTCCAGACCTTGAAGTTTGCCAATGCCAGGAATCTGGCAACGGCACGGACCGAGATACCACATAGTGAGCTCGTAAAAATGCTCTACTACCTGGAAGGTGAACTACAGGCTCGCGACGTTGTGATCGCGGCACTGCGTAACGAACGTGTCAAACAATACATCTCCCAGCTGCACACGAAACGCGTGCAGCCAAATGATCCATACGCGGCCATTTTCCGCGACAAGGTCGCGTTGGCTGGAAACATGGTCTCACGGGAGTCTTCCACGCAAGCAGCACAAGCGGAACTGGAAGTGCGTCAAATAATCGAGCAACAAATGGAGCAGCAATATCAAATGGTGGGCAAACAGCGGGCTACGCACGTACGCATGGTTGGCATACTGACTGAATCGCTGGAGAACAATCAGCGGATGCTACAGGAACTGGAAGAGGAAAAACGGAAGCATAAATATGATACGGCAGAGGGAGACTTCATTACTTATGCGCTTGAATTCGAACGTTCGAATTTAAAAGAGAAGCTAGAAACCGAGCGCGAGCAAGTGAAGAAACTAGAAAAGGATATTACGAAACTGCAAGAAACACTTGACTTCGAGCGGAATCGGCAGAAGCAGATTGTGTTGCTGCTAATAGCGGAGAGAAAGAAGATTCTAATGAAGTATATAGAAGAAGGTAGGCAGAGACAATAAGAGTAGATTGTATGTGGACTGCTGAATGTAATGTTTCCTAATGCTAATGCTAATAAAATTGGCTGCTTCCAGCTTCGAACTGTCCAGCGATTTCAGCGATTATTCATTTCAATTGCTGTTTCAGGTAAACGTTCTGAGGATTTGGCTCAAATTCTTGCCGAAGAAAAGCAACGATCAGATGCTATTGCCGAGGGCTTGGAAGAGGAGAGTAAGAAGTCGCTCCGCATGGAAGAAGATCTCGAAAAGCAAGCCTTAGTTTTCGAGGTAGAACGAAAAAAATTGAAGACGAGTTTAACTAAGGCTGAGCAACGGTTTGTCCTGATTTCGTTATTAGTGTTCCTTATAACTTCAATATTTTCATTATCAACACTTAGCATTCAGGAACTGGAACACGAACTGTGTCAAGTGCGTGCCGAGAATGAGGCTTTAAAGAAGCAGCAGCAGCAGAGTGTCGCACTTACCAATGCCGGTGTAGTTAGCGTGAATTTGGCCACCAAAAACCGCTTGTTAAGTGGTAAGATAGTTGTGCTCTTGCCCCTGTTTTAAATGTACTAACATGGTTTTATTTATTATATAAATATGTTTTATTTAAAAGCTGAAATATTTTGCTAACTTAATTTTATCCAAAAGGTGATTCAACTGATTTCAAATGTATTTATAAAAGTAACTCGCTAAATGAAGTGTATTTATAAAATTCACCCTTTATATAATTAAGTTGGTTTTTGTGCCTTTTATATATTTGTTGATTAGCGCGTTCAGTCTAGATTAAATATTTTTCTTATGTAGGCTATAAATTCACACGCCTGTAATTTTAAGTTCTTTATGTAAATAAATCCTCTTATTAATATTAAAAGCTTCCCTCAACCAAAACGTCGAAAGAAAGTAAACAAAATTTGATTTATTAAGATTTAAAATGAATCTGTTCTTCTAATTGTTTTCATCGCGTTTTCAGATGATGTCTCGTGTATCACGCCCATCGTGAATATTGCCAAAATTGTTCAGCCAACTGCAACAGTCTCCAGCGTGCCCGTTTCAGGGCCTACTACGGGCATCGCTCGCTCCATTACTCCCGGTCAGAATTTGAGAAGTGTGGCACCGATCACTTCTGCTGTTACCCTTGCTGGAAGTCAGCAGCCTGCTGCCATGGGTGGCATTTTAACAGCGAATGACATTACCAACACTATTGCAGCAGCCATCGGCGCTACGGCCGCCCCTTCAGCAGCCAAAATGCAGCCAACCGCTACCATACAACGCGCTCCCGGTGGAAAGTTCTCGGCGTTAGCGGCAGCTGCAAGCAACGCACAAGACCAGCCACATGCTGTGCCCATAGCGGTGCCTCCGGTAACTGTACCACCAGCTGGTGCACGTGGTGTGCCACCGCCCATACCACCCAATAAGCCAGTTATTCCACCAAAACGCGAACCATCGCTGTCGCGTCTTGGATCCCTTAGTGGTGCAGCTGCTAATGCGGCTAGTGCTGGTGTTGCTCCAGTTGGTGTTGCTACCTCTGTAGCAGCAGCAGCAACATCAACAGTAGCTGTTGCTAATGCAAATATTAAGTAGAACAATTGTGTTTAAAGTTTAGTTATCGCTGGCGTAGAATCCTAATTCGAATTTTCCAATGCTAGCATGCATGCATTGGCTTTCAAGCGCTTTTCAAAGAAGAAAAACCTATACTACCCTAAACTTGAGCATCCATATAACGATAAAGTTAAGTTTTTGACAAGTTATACACAAAATTATATATTAAGTTAAAATTATGCAATTAAGAATACTCAAAGTTAATGAAAACATTTATAAATTATAGCCATATGTAGTCAAGTTAAAAGTATGGATTGTTTAAAGTAGCTTCATAAAGTTTCCAAACTAAAAATGCTTGTAGCGACACAACAATCGTATAATTTTCTTTTTCCTATGGTTCGATTATTCAGGGGTTGAGCGGATTGGGTGTATTCTGTTCTGAATGAGTAATCAAAAGGTTTCGTACTCCATATTCTCTGTTAGCAAAAATATTTGTTTTTAGTCTTAATTTTTTGTTGTTTTAAAATCTGTATTATTTTTTGCGCATCACTATTTAAATGGACTGATTGATTAAAGGAGTCACTGCACCAAGAACAAATTTGTAGAGAAATGAATGCGCTATGAATTTATCTGTTCAGAATATTTTTGAAAACTTGTATCGCCTAAGAGTTTCTTCAGGTATAGTCGAAGAATTGGTCATCAAGTATAAAAATCATTCCTTATTTTATTTACGTTTAACATGTTTACATAGTTCACTTTTATTTTTTTTAAAGAAGGTAAACACAATCACTTTTTTCAGTCATGCCTTGTAATTGTTTGGTCACTCTAGAGGTTTTATTCGATGAGCACACTTCGAAGTCAAAACCAGAAAAATAATGTTATATAGAGAACATCATAAATCCTTTGAACTCAATAATGTATTTTCTATAATAAAAGCGCGTGATAAATTGCGTGCACAAGCTAGACGCAGTAATTTGACAATTTCATCAATATTATCCATTCGGTAATCCTTCAGAATAGTAACGGGTCCCTAGGAAGCCGATAAGCAAATTAAAGCGATCATTCATTGTTGTTTTTAGTTGACCTTACCTCGGGAAACTTTTTCAAGCGTAGTTTTTGCTTATCGATCATAGGCACCAACTCGTTTTCCAAATGATGCAGAATGGCACATGTCTCTTTCGATAGAATTTTCGGGTCCTTGGACTCCAGCAGCGGTATGCAATCGATCAACAAAGACGGCCAAAAGCTAGTCGACAAAAAAGTCAGCAATACAAAATTATTAGAAATTTCAAAACTTACTATTGGGGCGTGATTTTTGACTCCAATAAATTAATTAAAAGTTCAGCAGCAGGCAAGAAATTGCGTTCGCGATAAAACTGGTAGAAATCGAAATACTTCACCAGGAAAACCAATCGGGGCGAGATAAACATTCTTGCACCGATGTTCGCAATAACGTCTGAACTTAAAATCACTCCAGTTTTTGTATATTGCTACGGAGACATTACCAAATATTAAAAATAAAGCAAAACATAAGAAGTCATGACGGTCTAACTTTGAGAATAAAGTCTGCTAAGGAGGTGACATAAATTACGTCTTTAGATCTGGTGGCCCATTCCAAAGCGTTGCCATAGCGTCCATCATCGAAGGATTTTTTCGCTAGCACTTTGCAAATTTCTTTAGCTGAAAATTATGATAAAACTTTTAAAGTTCATTAATCCAAGAGCCCTTTGAACGAACTTTACCTGCATCATGAAAACCCTTCTTCCGAGCGATTCCAATGATCTTTAATGCCTGCCGTTCCGAACGAATAGGAATTCTCGTAAGCAATACTTTCATTGCGCCACGACCTACAACGATTTAAATCAATACATTGAATTCCAAAAATTGCAAACGAAGCGCTGTGATTCTCAAGAACAATTTTATGACTGAAGAAGTCGTCAAGAACAGTTCTGGTGCCTTTTAAACTGAATTTTGTACTTGATCTTCAATATCAATCACTAAAATACCTGTCAACTGTACAATATGAGAGAAAATAAGTACCTTCATCACCACAATAATCTAAATAATCCATCCCAAACTGCCAGAGCGAGTTCCGCGACATTAAACAGGTCCCGAACTCGAAGAGCAAGGTGTTACGCAGTTTTATAAAATCGCTAGAAATATATTTATGGTATATGCAATAGCGCGATATGAAGTGTCACGTACTTCGCTTGATGTTCGTCCCCCGTCTGCAGCTGTCCACAATTGTACAGCAAATCCGCAAGATGTGTCACAAACCACTGATTGTCACCCATTAATTGGATAGCGTGCATTACTTGATACATATTGTTCTCCATTAGACTGAGGATAATGCGATCCAAATGCTTCAGCTGCAATGTTGTGCCTTTCAGGAGTTTCCAACGACTAAGCCAGTTGTTAGCCGAGCAGCCCAGTTCAAAGTGCTTGCATGCGGGATTTGTGTAGAACAGGAAACCAGGTAGGAATTCATACCAATAATCTGATGTCTTGATTTGGCTGTTCCATGTTTCTGTGTCGCCAATGACAAGCTGTAGCCGTTGAAACACCGCTTAGAAAATTATGGAAATAAAGCTGAAAGCTTTACCTGCACGAGTTCTTCCAATGCAGGTTCAACTGAAAGTAAGTTTGATGTAATTTTGTGTGCGGTGTCAGTAACCCAGTACTGCCATTGGGAGCGAAATTTATGTATAGAGCCTCCATAAACCTTAAAAAAATAATTCATTGTTGAGTTCAGTGGTTTTTTTAATATTTTAATAGCTTACGCTATACGTTGGCATCGCTTTAAAGATCTGCTCGGCCATCATAAACGCTGCACTCCCTGCCTGTGGATGCAGTTGCAGAATGGCTCGGACCACATCCACTTGTCCCTGCATGATGAGCCCTTTCAATACCGGCCAGTAGTCATCACTATCGCTTGCCTCACGACCTAAAAGCAACAAATCGGTGGCCTTTCGCTCCGAAGTCGGAAAGTGGAAGCGTATCCAGTTGAGAAGGTGCGGTACTACCATATTAGACGGAGTAGGATCCAAAAATAGTATTTCACTCAAGTGCCAAATACATTCCATTGAGTAAAATCTGGAAATGTAGTTCTGATATTTCTTCCGCTCATCAGAACCCTCCATATGCAGTGCCGACTCATCCTGTAGCTTTTCGATGCAAGTGCGTACAATGCTGCGGTAGGTACGTGAAATTTTTGTGTATTCAGCTTTGGAAACACTTCGTTTCATTGACTGCAGCCCTACGAATGTAGCGTTGGCTTCCGCAATTAGGGTGCGCAGTATTGGGTCGTCGAAGATGAACTCCGGCTGCAGATGGTAGATGTATACTGGATCCTGATTGGCGTTCTCGGTGGGTACGTCGCGTGTATTACTGGACAGTTGAGTTCTGCATTATATTGGTCGCTATAAAATGATCCTCGCGCTACATACCTTGTTATTTGACGGAAGGCTGTTAAAGAAATCTTGCTTCCATTTATAAATTTGGCGCGGAACGTGTTGCCATAGCGTGTGCAAAGTGAATCAACAATTCCCTACAACGATGTTAGCATTAATTGTGGCTGCTTCGTTTCTTATTATATTGTCTAAATACTTACAAAAACGGGAACCTTATCACTTGACATATTTTATTTTGTTACCTAAATCCACTACTTAAAAAATAATCCTTTGCTTCCAAATAAAGGCTTTCGCCACTTCTAGGCACAATTGGTCCAAATACAACAAATTTGTAAGAAACTCAACTTATAAATTTTTTCAGCGTTGCTCACCCAGTACATAGATAAACTATTTTAAGACTCTTTAAATACTTTAGTACTATTACCAAATACGATTATTAGTATATGTTGAGCAAACTTTCGATATAAAAGCAACTATAATTATATGCTCAATACAATTATTAGTATTATTAATATTAATAAACATGAATTCCAGCTTGAAAATTCATAAAAATTGTTGGTAAGTGGTAATTTTCAATAGAAGATTTTAACTATTTCAATAATTTATCAGGATTTGTCATATTAAACGAGCCCCCCTTTTTTTTAAAAGTTTTAATGTATTTCTTTTAAGCATTTATAAAACAAAGTCGTAATAAATTTAATACGTAAAAAATCCAATTTTAGTACAAAAACAAAGATATTTCGCACGGCAGCTTAAGATGTCGTGCTAGCTCGCTAGTTTGTTGAGTTTAATGATTTGTTACTAACAACTGTAAAGCTTTTGACAGCTGTCAAACTTCGAACGAAGTATAGTATCTCTTCATATCTGACATAAACCCAAACTCACCTCGAAACTGCGCCGCGTTTTTGAGGGCCGCCTTTGCGTAAATAAGTCCTACAGGATACGCCGTGATATATCATAATTCTAGAGATGTGTATCTCCGGATTCTTATAGAAGTTTTTGATCGCATATTGTTTAGCTACCAATAACTTTTTCTGTTAGCTATATATACAGCTACCAATCGTGTAGAGAACCAAAAAATCGATGATCTTATCGTAATAGTCTCGTATGCTATAATTATATATCTTGAGTAACAAAGTCAAATGCACAGGTACTGCGGTCAATATCTTCGCTGGTAAAATAGCTCTAAAATATGCGGGAAAAAAAAAACTTTGTCACAATTGTGCTCAGATATTTTTTATTTAATTTATTTTATTTAGACTAAACTAAGCATTAATTTTATATCTTATATAAAATTCAAAATCCTACTTTAATGAAGTTTACGTATAACATAAATAGTAAATATATAAAATAAAATAAAAATAGCAAACAGTTGATTAAAAAATTTAAGATTTTTTGTTTAGCCATATGAACTGGGTCACACAAGTTAATAACTGGGGAAACAATGTTGAAATCGACGCAGACTCTCCTGGTAATAATAAATACCTCCATTGTGAAGTATGTCACTACTGCAAATTTTGACTTGTTGAACTATGTAGAACAAATGAAAAAACGACAGTTTCTCAAGGAACCCTAACTCAACCTTTGAGATGATGTTAAATACTTTTGCAAAATCATAGTTAAATTTAATCAAAGTCTTTCTGGTGAAAGTTTTTCTGTGAATAGTTGTATTCTCTTTATTTCCTTGTCTTAAAAATATAAAACTCACTAGATTTAACAACAGATTTATCATTCTCTTTAACCCTAAAACAAATAGTATTTTCTATCACAAAATCAAAAACATTACTGACTCAATTCAAATCATCGTTCCAGATGTACTTCGCGGGGTCAGCGGCCCATTTATACACATTAATCGTCGCAATGTTTGCAGTTCATCACGTAACGCCATCACTTGAGTTCTCAAGAGCGAGTTCTCCTGTTCCAACAGCGCGGCACGCAATGCAATGCGATCTTCACGAATCTTGCGCGCATCTCGGGATTTCTTGGCTGCCTCGTTATTGCGCTTGCGACGTTCGTAGTATTTGTCATCCTTCTGATCGTCTGGAATGGGACGTTTTTCGCCACGAGGACGACGGTACATAAAGCTGGGAAATGCGTTACAGCTGCCTTGGCCACCATCCCCAAAAGAAACACCGACGCCAGCTTTATTCAGTTCCATGAGTGGAAATGTGTTGCTCGTAGTGGGTGCAATGAAATCAAAGGCTGGTAGTGGTGACGTATTGTTGCTGTTATTATTAGTATTGTTGCTCTTGTAGTTGCGATGCGAGTCAATTAAAGCAGATGATTGTACCATCATTGGTGGATCATTTCTAATGGTTTGCCCGCTGGTGTGTACGGGGGCAGTTACCCGATTTGCGTTTGATATGATGGTTCCTTGCTTAGCTGTTGCATGTTGTTCCCATTCTGCTGATTCAACTACCGGCGGCGCCTTATTTGATACAAGATTTGGTTGTCTAGGTAGTGGACTTCGGCTGTTGGCTATTTGTAGATCTTCATCGGCTGGCGATAATGTCTCTATCACATCAAGTATTGGTGACCGTGATGTGGTCTCCTCATTTATATTGTAGGTTTCTGGGGAGGTTGGGTTGCATAGAATATCAGTCCATTTTGGCTGACCGAATGGATTGTTACCGCTTTCCCGGATAATATTGTAGTAAGTTTGAATGTCTAAAAATTTGGTTAAATTTAATTAAATTGGAAATACTTCATAATTGCCTGAACATATTATAAAGTTAATTTTTATATAAGTTTCCGAAGTTTTATATAAGTTCTCAAAAATCAAAAATGTTAAGTTTTCAGAACGATCTTAATATACGAGTATTAAGAGTTTTCCAAGCCAGAAAACCTAAAAGCAAATGGAAGCACTATTGGCGAGGCTTTCTCTCCCGCAAAACAGGTTATAATTGCAGAATTCCTAAAGTCACATAAATGCGTATTAAAAATACGAAGAGAAAGTTATCTCTAATTCGCACTTAGGTTTTATATAACTTCGTTGATCAACACAAAGCGGGAGATTAAAATGGTTTTTAGGACAATTTTTTTTATTTATAAACAAATTGCTGTAGTGTGTGGCAAAATCAAAGAGAATAAATCAACTAACTCGAAGAACAAATCCCGCTTTGTATCGCGGTTATAACATCCTCAGTATTTGCAAATATAAAACTAATAATAAGGCTGTATTTGGTCAGGCCAAAGACTAAACACCAATCTAAAAAATATGCCTTACAAAGCACTTAAGGGCTCTGAAATCCTTAATGACCGTTAAAGTGGGCGAGACCCACCCATTTCTGTGGAAACTGCGCTAAATTCGCTAGATACTCCGGAATAAAATTTCGTCTTAATATTACCGCATAGAAAATGTCTTGTACGAGTAATATCTATTTTACCTCCTGTGCGGTTAAGGAGAAGGACGATGCGAGTGTACGAGTACGCATTCCCTTCGGAATGCAGGGTATATATGTAAGTGGGTAGAAGGCACTTATTTTTACACTTAGGAGTACAATTTATAATTTCTCAGGTCTAAAGTTTTCTGTTTTTATTATACGAATATTCTTCACAACTCTTGCATAAGTGTTAATGGCGCGGTATGTTCCAGAATAAAATTTGCCTTAATATCTCTTACAGTTTATGATATATTCTTTTTTTTTTCGTTAACGAAAAAGGGGTGCCTTTACATTCGATATGAAAGTAGGCGTGATTAGTAACCGATTAGTTGCATTTTTAATTCCAACTTGCTCTACATAACATATAATACTCGTACTGAATTTTATCGCAATATACCCTCAACTTAATATAATAAAAAAGTCTTTATTGTCCTTTTTTCGTTTCACACCTATTAAATCACTTTGTAGTTCCTTTCGCGAGACACCCGTAGGAAATACAACCGAATAACACTTTATTAAAAATTGTATTCCTTTATTTGTTATTACTTCACAGGTCCTCTATATTAAAATTGTTGTAATAGTTTTCCTACCTCGATTGCATTACCTGTTGTAGGTATCATTAAACGATTACACGTGCGTAGAAGATGTAAAGTGGGAAACGGGAAAACGTCTGCAGCGCTTTGATGTAAACGACGATGGTGCAATGACGTGTTGCACATTATAGAAGAAAACGTATTGTATTGGCGAAAATATTATATGTTAGCTGATATCTTGTAACTGTTCGGTTGTTCGGCCGACTAATACGATTTAAAATCACCGAAACACTGAATGGGGCGCCAAATTGTGAAGGAATTTATAGACGTCAGTTCTCCTTAAAATTCATATACCACTACACTAACTCAAGTACCAGCTGTCATTAGCTTCGTCAAATTAATAATATTTGAATGCTAATAGCTCGAGCCACTGGCGAAGACTACCTTATTCCTCATGCCCTGACTATCTTGCTGAATTCAACGGTCTACACCCTTACGACCCACCTTCGTATGAAGGAAAGGGGTGAGAATAGCTTTGGGAACCCAGTTCTCTTGTTTTCGACCGCTGTGATTCAACCAATCACGCAACGTTGACGGTAAGTCAGTGTCCGCGTACGTGAAGTCCTTTCATGCCGAGCGACATTAAATCTACTACGCGTTCATATAACGATTATACGTGAAATTACAGACCAACAGAATGCCCGGCAATTCACATGTAAGAGGCGCGGAATAGAGTTAAGCCTCGACTGTCCACCCCCTCAGTGTGCCAGTAATTATAGTCTGTTTTTATTTGTGGTCTAGTATAGTTGTATCTTAGCTTAACTTTTCCATTGGGTGGCATTCTACTCTCATGTCGGGTGAATATTTTTATGTTGCTCATACACAAGGACATCAAGTTTTGAAACAATTACGTTTAATGTTAGCTCAACCATCGGATAAATAATACATGCGGGGAGGAACACCTGCCGGCCAATCAGAAACAAGGTATGTGATTGACTTTTTGGGGGGGAGGTGTGTGATTTCTTCTGGAGTGGATTATAAAGGACGAAGGAAATGCACATATAACTTTGTTAGTTTGTTATAGGTAAAAGTAAAAAGTTAATTCTTTAAATTAACGTGGGATGCGGTGATCCAAATTCTGATCCACAAAATTGCACGCAGAGGCAGGTTTGTAAAATTGTAAAAAATTTACTAAAAAATTTGAAAAACTTTTTTGATGATAAAGACATTTAGACTTTTTTATTCATGCTGTGTTTACTTGCCTTTCGAAACGATGGGTTTTAGGTAAAAATTCAGACAAGGGCAAATTTTTCTATTCATGCTCAAGGTGACCTTCCATTCTGGAAATTAACAAAAAACAAAATTAACAGGCGCGGTGTTATGAACGACATACTCAGATCTGACATTGAAAAAATGCAGGAATAGATTCCACTTTAAAGCGGGAAAAACCCAGAGTTACCTGTAGGCCCACAAACTTTGGGCGGACGACAATTTCTCATTTTTAAATATGGTTGGTGTGGATATTAATAAGTCGGTGGCTCTTGATGTTCATTTCCATCTAATGCAATCTCTGTTAGAATGGCCACATTTTTAGAGTGTCGAAATAGCCAGCCTGATCCTCTGTTTTTAGGTATTTACCAGATCTACCAAGCTTTTCAGAGCGCTACACCCCTTTTACGTCTCGATACGGATCCAACGCTCCACACATTATTGCGGCAATTCATTTTTCGTCCACGTAATTAGTTTGTGGAATAAACTATCTGCGAATGTTTTTCTACCCAACTTTAAGGCCCAACTTTATTAAATTCGTGTGTAATAAAAACGTTATATTTTAAGGTCGAAATAAATAGCGCAAACATTCTTCTAAATTTTAAATACTTTACCTCTTATCTACCATACTGAACAGTAAATCACCCTTTTGTTTTTATAGTGTGGTTTGTATGGGCGCTCAATTATTAACCGCAAAACTATTGAACCATCGTTAACAATTTGCACATTTTTTATTTAAACATGCCTATTAAAAGGCACGAGGAGTCGAGCTCATGTTGTTATCTAAAGAAGACCGCGTCCGCATGTTTCAACACAACAAGCATATAAATTATAAAGCCGCAAATAATGGGTATGGATGTGTATGAAAATAGTATATTGATCGGTTTTCTATGGTAAGAAAGTTAACTTTTCGCAGGAATCTATCACAACTAGCAAGGGAGTTTTTTAATATTTTCGATAATACTTTGGTAAATAAGGATGAAACGGAGAGTTTTGCCATTCATTTATTCCCATCATCATATGTGAATTTACTATTTTAATGTATTAACTATTTTCATAAAGAAACGGTTATCAAGGGTGGGCTACCGTTACACAAGCGCCAGGTGGACCAGGCGCTATAATAATAATTGGCAGAAGTAAAAGGATTTCGGTTTAGTTCGGTTATTTACAGGCAGAAGTAAAAGGATTTCGGTTCAGTAAAATGCGGCGGTCAAGTATATTTCATCTTGTGCGATTATTATTACTTTTCTCAGCCTAAACACTGTTGTTGCAGTGCAAAATAAATTTCGAATATATTTTGCAAATATATAAATCCTCTGAAAATTGAAACTTTCGAAAATTTATGAAATTATCCACATTTGTATTCATGTTTATTTATTAAATTTTGAAGTTTCCATTATGAACACTTCCTGTCCTTTAATTTAATCTTATCGTTTCCTTATCGTTATTTAAATAATTTTAAGAACTTTTCGAATTGATAACAATTTTGGTGGAAATATCAGTTATACGTATAAGTGTACGGAAATTTCAAGAGCTTAACCTACTCAGAGATAAAATCGTAACTTTTTACTTTCTTCTATTCCAAACAATCACTTATACTGGGCAGATTACCATCACAGAGATACCACGAGGACCAAGCAGACCATCCTTTGTCCTCGAGTATTTTCTCAGCACAATCCATCGAGGGTTTGATGCTGCCGATCAATAAGTCTTCGCATCTGACTTTGCACTGATTGTACGAAGAAACTCCAGATGGCGGGGAACACCAGGAGTGGTCGTTGATTTGAAAAATTCCGTATCCACGAGACCCGTTCCGTTTCTTTCTCCCGACAGCCGCAGTATTGAATTCGCTCTCATGCTTCGTGATGCACACCCATGTCGCCCAGTGATCACGGGATATTCCTAGTTTCTGCATCTCCCAGACCAGCGAACACCTATCGTACACTTTTGCGCTGCAAAGTTCAGTTAAGATAACCGAAGTTATAACCAATAATACGAAAGTGCGTTTCAACATTCTAGCTCGTGAAGAGTAAAAAACTAATGAACTCCATATGAAACTGTAGATTTTTATATAGCAGAGCTAAGGCCACGTAGGGAACCGAGCTTTCGAAAGAGCTTTTTCATGTACACGAATGCACGGGATGACAAGTGGTAGACTTTAGGAGTGCGGGGAAGGCGTTTGCGACGCACAACTATTTCAGGTGGATTGGGAGGAGTTTTTATTTCCCGACAACTTTCCTTCTATTTGAAACGCAGAGAATGAGGCGAGATATAAGAAAAGATAGATATCGTAAAGTATACATATATAGTATGTATATTCCTGAGTCGATTAAGCCTTGTCAGTCCGAATATCTGTCTATCTGTTTTTTCGTCAAGATCCCGACTCCACAAAATCCAGATAGACACAATCTAGGACTATATTACAGTTTCGTCCTCTTAGTCCGAGAAAGTTGTGTCACTTATAAACAATTTTGTGGTAAAGTTCTCATTCGTTATGATAGCTGAATATTTTCCAGCAAGTTTGTTGAAACCCTTTGTAGGAAATTTCTAAGTTTTCATGAGTAAGGGGATGATATAAACATTCGTTGGTACGAGTATCTTAAAGAACACAATTCTGAACAGTAAATGGCATTTATTGAATTTGTCATCAGTTTTCCGAAAGTTTTTTTATTTTAACTGCGCTAACCACTTGCCATGAAATTAGTACAACTGCCTAGATCCTCACAAATTTGATCCCAGGCGCTATTAAACTGCCTCGGGGTCTTGGCCAAGCCCAACTTAGAGAAGGGACCCAGAGTACGATAGCCCTGTTGGCAGAGGCGCACGAAACCGCTAATCTGCAACTCCTTCAGTGCCATTTTAACTTGTGCATCAGTATCTCCACAAGCGTAGGGACTGCAAAGAAACCGAATTTCGAACGTATGAACACCAGTTCTTACCCATGTCTGAACTCTATACTCACTCTTTCTTTATCATTTCCGTGATATCTTGCTCCTGTATGCCTCGCTTGTACTTAGGATGATCCTGGAACAAGCGAATGAAGTCGAGTACGGCGAGAGGCACGTGAAGGTGGTACACGTTGTGTTGCAAAAAGGATGTCGATGGTTCCGTGTCACATATACAGGTATTCATGGTTTTAATTGAACGTCAAAGGTTGTAAATTTAGAAGAGGCTTATAAATGGTTTTAGCTAAATTGAATGGTTTAATGGTATTAGATTTTATTTTATTTTATTTTTTAAGATGCAACTAAGTGTAGGAATTCTAAAATAAATGAGTTGTTTTTCGAAAATTCCGAAGTTGTCAATCAAAAAAATGCTGTTACGATTAAACAATTTTGCTATGAGGAGAATTATACGCAAAGTGTTTCGTTTTACTCGACAAATAATCTCAAAGTGCTTTCGGCGTCTTTAATGGTATTTTTACTAAATACGGCCTTGGAGAATATCAGTTCAGAGCAGTTGGGATATATTGTAAATGCCTTGAGCATACAAAGGCGGAACTACAATTGGCTTACGATGATTAATTTACACTATTTACATTCATTGTGCTATATTTTAACATTCACATAAGCTGGCGCATTTCTATCGTAGGCCTCCACTCTGCACTTTGCGATTTACCATAAGAATAACCACGATACAATACGAATATATATTTACATCACGAATTACACAGCAACGGCGTCATTAACAAGTTTTAGTTTGAAACCGTCCCATTGTTTACCTTGTAATTTCCACCTTACATTTACTCAAATATCAGCGCTAATATCCATAACATATTACCACACTATTATCACTTCTGTTTATTTCTATTTTCTCAAATGTATTTTTACCACCGATTTACTGTTCTTGCACACTTTCTTGTTCTCTCCTATTTGACCAATTATGGCACATTAGTTTACACAGGCGTAAACTAATTACAAGTTCAGTGCAATGCTAAATGTGCGGCTCTTTTCGGTGGGCGCTTATGGTTGTTGCATACTTCCTGGATTATTGTAATTTGATTCCTTGGCTCTTTGGGCGCGAGTTCCGTTGCCAACACGAATACACGACGCCTTACGGTCACACTTAGATCTCGCCATCATATGTCTCAGCTCAACCATAAGTTTCAGGATTTGGTTTAAGAAAGGAAGCGTGGACTTTTTCCAAATTCGGCTATTTTCGGTAATATGTCTTGGTCTGACATCTTTTACCGAAATGTCCTAACAAAATTTCTGTATGATGTAATGTACACAATTTCGAATATCACAAAAGATGGGCGCATCCTTTGTTCCATAGCGGCTATTTTATGTATTGACAAGAAATATGGGACCCCTAATTACAAAGTTTGGTCGCTGCATGGCTTTTTTTAAACGTTTTAAAATTGCAATCGTGCCGTATGCCCAATTCCGCCCATTTTTGGTAAAATATCTTGCCCAAGAATATTTTAATATCAAACGTAAACGGAATATATTATTATCAAAATTGCTTAATCTTCATCGGTCGATTTCCATATTTCGAAATCCACAAATTCGGTCGATTTCGTCCATTTTCAATAGTGAAGTGAGCAAGAATATCATTGCAAGCAAAAAAGGGGCCATCTGCCACTCCAAGACAATAATTATTGTTAATGCAATAATTGATACAGAAGGTATTTGGCACATTGTGTGCTACTTTTATTCTATACACAATCCAAAGGTTGCACTCTCAGAACCCTCCGCATGCCGCGCAATTATTTGGATGCTAAAGAGGGGCTAATATGCGGCTACAGGTCGCAATAAACGAACGGTATCAATCAAGTGACCCCTTTGTCACACTACGAGGTTACATATGAATGGCTACAACTTTGTATGAGTGTACGCACGGTAATTACACATACGAGTAAGTGTGGGTGTACAAATGCCACATAAGTTATGAGCTACCTTATGTGACATGAGCTGCAATAACGACAGGGAAAGCCAGCCACTTAACCCATCCTTATGACACCTGAGCCCTCCTCGCAGGTTAGAAATTAGTATTTCGTTCCATGCATACCCATTGCTTCGTTCGAACCTTTTTGTGGAACAGATGAAGAAGTTCACAGGAGACTGCCTAAAAACAAAAGGATTTCTTCTGCAGATATTACGAAATTATTAATGTAAATTTAATGATACATGTGGTGAAATCGCTTCTGGGTTTTTATTAATTATGACGAAATTGTACAAAATATACATACACATCGTAATTGAGGAAATAATGAGGTTCTGATTGAATTTTAATTACAGAATTTGGTGGCCGCGGATGCAAGTTCAATTAAAAGTTATGTTTCGGCCACCACTAATGTAAGACTTTAACTTACTAAATCCTTTTCAAAATCCGAAAACATCAAGCAATCGGTCACCTACTTTATAATAAAATGATCATACTCACACTCGTATTAACAAACTTATGCAACAATATAAATAAGAAAGAAGCGCCATATCTTAGTATTATTGGGTTAACATAGTCAGTAGTCAGAATTATTGAGTTATCTTATACGTGCCAAGCTTATGATTTCGTTTTCAATTGTTACCATCTCATTGCACTATGTACCGGTGACATTTTAACATTCACTCGAGTGATTGCATGTCTCCGCCTCGGATTTTTTTCGCAATGATTAGGAAAAACAATAAAATCCACCTGACGTTTTTCCCATGCGTGCTCGACTCTCTTCCTCTTGATAATAGATGTATTGTAGATAAGTTGAAAGGGAGTAATTCATGCCTGCCACATGATGGGTCAATTAATTCGTGTAACCTCTGAGTATGTAAAACGATTAAAGGATATTAGAAAAGTGATGACAATAAAAGTGACGAATTATATCCGTTTACGAATGTGTGCGCTCGAGTTCGAAGGATTCGATCGAAGGTGCTGAGTTGATGACGAGGACTTAAAAGAATGGGTCACCGGTATTTTAATCCGGACTCCGGGCTCATCAAAAAAGATACTCTTTCCTCTAGTTTAGTCATTAATATTCTGATTGGTTCATCTGCAAGTTCGAGCAGAAACTTGCCTTTTTTTCCAGCCGAATTGTTTAATTCAGTGATGACCATTTAGAATCCAAGACAGTTTAAGTTTCTTTAAGTTGAACAATACTAAGGCTTCAGAGAATGCAGCTGCACTTCGTTGCTTGCACTGAGCAGCAATAGGTGTTGCTCACTTCGACTGCTACCAGCCACAGCGATGTCGCAGATTATTTCCGCCTCACGCCGTTCACCCAACGCGCCGTCAACAAACTCCGCACTAACTTCGGAATCCAAAGAGAAATCATAGACGCGCATTTCGCCATCAGACAGAGCGAAGAGTTTCGAACCATCACCGGAGAGCTCCAGGGACTGCACCAAATTCTTGTGCAGCACCGATCCACTCATCAGTATTTGTTGGTCGTAAATACGTAATTCGAAAGGCTTCTTTCGTTCATTGAGCATTGAATCGCATGCAGCTGCGCTCGAAGGACGCACGTCATGAGACGCAACGTCTGTATTGATATTCGAACGTCTCTCGTTCAAGATGATGTTTTGAAAGGCGCAGGACTTGCCAATTCCAACGAGCTCACTCGAGCCGATTCTAGAAGCTGGTGTGGCTGTTGCTTGCCTATATTCATTCTCATTAATCGCCTCTTCCTTGTGCCTACTTCGGCAATTCAGTATCGTTACCGACCCATTCGACAGGGCCACGGCTAAGAAATCTTCATTACTAAGCACCCGCACTGCAGTCGGGAACAGGAAACGGCTCTGGTTGATTCTGATCTTGTCGATCCCCTCTGGTTTCAAAGTTTTCGAACAGGCCAGTAAAAAATTGCGGTTGGTACAGACGTAGATACGCTCGCAACCGACATCCATGCTGGTGAAGCGAAGTCCCTGCAACCCTTGACCCTCTGGCAACACTGTGAGATCGTCGTTGAGTTCGCGGAGCACCTCGTCGCAGTAAATGTTTTTCTGGAAAAGCTCCTTCGTCTTGTCGAACTTACTGCGCGCCTTCAGTATCCTTCCATGCAGATATACACGCAGATCGCAAGTCGCGCTTTGGATAAGTTTGAGGCGAGCCCATGGTGAGCTGTCGTCACAAGTGGATGACGGTATTTTCTCGTCATCGCCGGATTTCCGCTGTGCAGTCGATCGCGCGTTGATGTGGTACGAGCTTCCGGTTTCCACCAAAGTCCAGATGGTCAGGATGCCGAACTCATGTAACGTAGTAAACTGTAAAGAGGAAATAGTGGGTGATTAAAAGTAAGACAACAAGAGACAACATTACAAGTGGAGGAGGATAGAAAACAAAGGGCCTTCATTTCATTATCATACCTGTAGCGACTGATGGCCCGCATCCACATAGGCCAGTCCCGAATTCCTAGCTGTTGTACGAAATGCCTTCACATCCACTACAGCACCCAAGTCCACCAACTTCCTGGGAAATGTTTTCTCGCCCCAACTTGGTACAACCGACTGCGTAGCGGCGAAATGTGTTAGATGACCATCGAGTTTGGAACAAAACGAATGCGTTTCTCGGAGGTCCCACAGGGCGATGCTACCATCCAGCAGCCCGCAAACCACAACGTCCACTGAATCTTGCCACAGCTCCGCGCGGCAAACTTCGCTCCAGGTGGAGAGCATGCGCAAAGGCCTATCGCTGCTGTCAGTCGTCGACCAAACCATGAGCAAGTTGGCAAAATTCAAGCTGTAGACATCCTCGCCGGGGCGACACGCATGCACTGTGAGTAGAAAATTGCATCGAGGGTTGGCGAAAATGCGCACCACATGCAGAGCATTCAGAAAGTGCGTGTCGAGTTTGCGGTAGCCGACACTTATGCTCGACAGGATGCTTCGCTTGTTTCCGCCTTCAGAGTGTGTTATTGATACGTTCTTGGCGCCGTTGTTAGCGTTTAGCACGCGGGACATTACAGGCGCCACATACTGCAGAAAGTTAATCAAACGCTCGCAATCGATTGGTTTGCGCAGACGTCTCAATTGTTGAGCGAGCATGCGCGATCGCTCGTCGGCACGTATCACATTCAGCGCTTGCAGACTGGCATCGTATGTATTGCTGACGTCTGCTAGAACTGCAGGTTCATCTGATGACGGAAAATCGCCACAGCAATTTTGATTCGTGCCGCTCCACGACAGCGCCGACTGCACAGCTTGTAGATCGTACTGTGGCGGGTGCTGCGTCCAAATCGAACGGCATTCGTACTCATCCGTCTGACTTTCTGTAGCGCTGCGTTGCTCTTGTGTTTGCGTGGATGTCTGCGCAGTGTTTAGCCTGCCGAAGGACTGCATGAAGATGTCGTAGCTGATGGGCTTCAAGTCCAATAGCGTAAAAGACAACGTGTCAAACTGAATCTTGGACATGAGCTCAACACCTCGTTTGGTACACGCGGGTCGTTTGTGAAACAGAACGTAGCCGCCGTAGAACACAGCGTATCCACGAGCGTTGCATGCACTTCGCTTCGTTTGAGTGCAACTGCTGATGCCCGAGTCCAGCCGGTCGTTGGTGCCTGCACTGGACGTATCGAGGCTTTCGTCGAACGCCGCCTGGCTGCAAGGCGCAGCAGTCGCCGACTCTGCGAGCGGCGTTTGCTGACTGAGTGTATGCATCTCGTAGCTGCCCGAATCCATCTTACGTTCGTGCTCTCTATCGCGCCGTATGACGGTGCTGGGGAATTGCGTCAACTCCAAGTCCTCGCATTCAGATTCCCCTTCACTTTGTGTCGCTTTGGCGCTCTCACTCGCCGACTTTGATTTGTCACCGGGCTCATCTTCGCTGGAAATGCTGCTGTCACTGCTACTCTTACTGCTGGCGTTTTCCGATTCCTCACTCATCGAACCGTTTTGTGTTGCAGAACTCGACTCGAAGTCCGACTCATAAGACTCGAAGTCATCCTCGTCATAATCGTATTCATTGTCAACAGCACAAGCAGTTGTTGCCGCTGTTTCGGCCTCTGGTGCCGCTGTTATTACTGATGTAGTTGCTACTGGTGCAGCGACAGCATCCATTGGCCACCGCATTGGTATTGTTTTGCCGGCAGTTTTCCTCGCAGACTCAAACCTCACATCGAATGCTATTGGTTCCTTTAGAAGCAGCTGCTGATCATTTTCTGCTTCCGAAACCTCTCTTCCGCTGCGCTGCTTTGCAGACTCGCTCTTCAGCACGACCACCTCTTCGGCGTCCAGCGTTCTTGTGCGTGGCCGTGCGTCCACCTGTTCCTGCAGCCGCTCCCGACGCTTAGACGGTGGTGACAATACGGTCACGTTTTGGTACGTGTCCAGCACAGAATTCGGCTTGACACCGGATTTACCAGCAGTCGTCGAGAGCGCGGCACTTTTTCGCACGGCTTCCAACTTAGCGAAGCTTTGTGTGGCGCGCATCGGCTGGTTGTTGACTTTGGTTGATGGTGCACTTTTGGACGCAATTGAGGACGCTTTCTTAGGATCGGCCTTTGCTGTTGCTGAACTCTTGCGACTGACATTTGTGACTTCGTTTTGCGATTTGGGTTTGATGGCCGAGATTCGAGTTGTACTCTTTGAAGGTTTTCCAGCATCATTGATCCCAAGTGTTTTGATTGAAATCCCGGTCTTACTTTTGTCCTCCTTGGGATCCACCGGCCTTGTCGAAACCGATTTTGTGGTCGCATCTGCTGCTGTTGCTGCTCGATTGCCTCTTGCTTGAGTGTCCCTTGTCGTCGTCGCGGTTGCTGCTGTCACTTTCCTTGATGTTGTTCGGTGTGTCACCACAGGTTTCTGAAAATATTAAGATCTGCTTATCAAAGTTTTGGAAATGTTCATTTATAGTTTTAGTTTCAGTTTCACGCAAACTAGTTGCAATTACAATTTGAAGTAGTTGGTTATCCCAAAGGGATGTTTGTTTTTAGTCTGCGGTTTCGTTGAGCCCCAACGTAAAAGGCGTCCTCTGATTTAAAGGCTTTGATTAACTCAACAATACGTAGCTGCTTGGCTGTTTGCTTAAATAACGGATGGGGTGAACAGAAATTACCCTGCAGGGGAAATTAAACTGATGCTTTTAGCAGTTTGTTTACTACTTTGAAAGCAAGTAGTTGTTTGCCTAAATGAGCAACGCCAACCAAGTCAGAATTTCAAGCAAACATTTATTTTATTTGTTATTATTTTATATACTACAAATAGCAAAATACTTCAATAAAAATAAAATCCGAAAAGGAAACAAAATAGCAATAAAAAATTTCCAAAAACCAAATGTGACGAGGGATGACGGAAATTCCTTTCAAATAACATCAATTTCACAATGACATCAATTTCCTCGTGGCAATTCTAACGAGTATTACGAAACAAATAAAAAGTGTTCTCCTTCGGGATTCGAACCTGTGGCCTGCTTCCTCTGGTTGAATGATTTTTGACGAGTTACTTTTCGTTGAGTTTATGCGAGCCATATACGAGTTGATCCCAGAGCTTCAGGTTCGAGTCCCGACGATGACAAAGTTAGTTGACATTTTTACATGAAACTAAATTAAAAATTTAATTAAAAGTGTCGTTGTAAATGCGAGAATGTGTGTATGTTGACATTGAAAATTTTTTAAATTCCTTAATTAATTTTCCTCCGACTGATCGCAATACCACCTTTTTTTGGTAGCAGTTTGGAACTAGTCATACCTGTTACAGATTAAGGCAATTGTCTTCTTAACGCACGAGGAATACCAGTTGGCCCCACGTAAAAATTATCGATGCGAAACCAGTTTCTTTTCGAAGCGAAGTAGTTTCGAAATACATAGGATTTTATTTTACTCAGTACTTAGAAAATTTCACTGCAGGGTATCCACAACTACAACCACAAAATAAACACAAAGTACGAGTGGTTATATATCTACAAGCTTAAGAAATTTATAAAATAAAAAAGGAAAGGAAGAAAAAAAGGAAAAACAGAAGATATTAAATGGGTGCGCGCGTGTAATCGTACTTCCAATGTGCTGAACGTGAGCGTGCTATCATCTCCCCCGAGAAACGTTAAATTTCATCTCTTGTAGTTATGTGCTTTCATCTCCGTGAGTTTTCACTTCTGGAACATCTGACACCCGTGGAGGAATATGATAAGGTAACTGTGTGCAAAGCAGCGTATGTAGTGGTTTTGCGTGCTTCCTCGGTTATCAGTACGTGATACTCCCAGTTATATCTGGTCAACCACGGGAATTCAGTACTTTTCGTTTAACACTCACTGTTTTCAGTTGCGTTACTTTTGCTTTCTGGGACATTATTTTGCTTTCTTATTTGTCTCCTGTTCTTCCTATCGGAGAGAATCATTTATTTATTGAGTAACTTGATTCAACAAAGTGATGCGTAGTAATTCCTCCCGTTGTAATTATATTAAATCTACTTTCGCTTAACATTAGCTTGCGAATTCGCATTCAGTCAAATTTTCTATTAATTCTTCTTTGTTGTGCCTGTAAATGCACTTGACGACTACTGCCTAGCAAAGAGGTAAAAAAACAACAAAACGAAACAACAGGTGAGCAAGTGAGAAAATACTATCATCCGTCTTTTGTATTTATGTTGGAGTTGCAGTCAGGGATGATATTCCATTCTTAAAAAAGGGCGAAAATTAGAAAATCTGAAGCTTATAAGGGGATTATTTGCACGATTTCACTTATTAGAATGAGCGCGGGCACATTAGGTGCATTACTCGCCGCGCGATATTATTTGCCTCTCTCTTTGAAGACAATCTGATTACACGATTCTCCTTGACGCTCGTCAAAATCTTGCTATTTAGTACTTTTATGATAGTCCCTTTTTACTTTTCTTGTTATACCTTTTTGAATTAAATCATGGCGCATTAATAGAAATACTGAAGGATGCTTGGCTGGGACGAGTTCACTGGTAACTGTAATCTCTGGTAACTGTAATCAGTTGAGAAAAGAAATAAAGTAAGGGTTGCCTGTTACAAAAATAAAACTACACTTTGTATAGAAACGGAGTAGTTTTTGTCATATTCTCTACGTTTCTTACTTTTTTTGGCAAAAGAACACTGTTTGATCTACGTGACGCCAGTACTGGTGTGGTGTGTAAAAAATTAACCCACTACAGGGCGAAAAACGCGGTAAAGTTTTTCTCCCACTCTCTCACACAACAACAAAATACATTTGACTCATGCGTCAAGCGTCACCGTGTAATATTCCACTTAACATTATTTACACATATTCACAATATATATCCACGCTCTACGTTTTTGTTTAGCACACAATCGTGTGCTTCGTTGGATGTGTTCATGTAATGCGCACCATGGCGAGGTTGTGAACGACGCCATCAGTGTGGTATTTTTAACGGTTTTTTATGCTTAAGGGATATTTTGGGGGGATTTGTTAATTTACGTGGTATTAATTTTGTCAGGATATCGCCAAGGACTTTTTTAATTTCCCCTCGTAAGGCTTTTTCTTGTTTTAGCGTTTAATAGATATATAAATATATCTATTTTAATATAAAATAATATAATACACTAATTTTAAAATAATATACTCATTTTAAAAATATATACCAATTTTTTCACTTCCGAAATCTTTGGACCAATCGATAATTCAATCATTAATTAAATTTCGAGAAGCGATAGGAGGCACAAATAAAGCGATAAAAACGTTTTAATGATTTTTCAACACATAAAATAATATCACAATAAGAATATCTTAAGATTAACGTTAATTTTATGTAGTTAAATAAGCTTAATGACTCAACTGGGATTAACTAAGAACTAAGCTGTCAACCTTTCATTTAGTTCATCAGAAGTTTCAGTATCGTGGGGAAAGATATGCCGAGCAGCACTAGCGTGTTCAGGGAATTGTTCACCGAGCTACTGGCAATATCTGAGTCTTGGTATTTCCGCCCCACGTACTTCTCGAAAACGTCTTCCATGATACGCTTCGAAGAGTCTTTCTCGAGGTCCCGTAGACCTCGCAGGCCCTCCGTGTTGTCGCGGAACATGATATTGTTGTGTTTATCGAAAACGCCGTACATGGTGAAGGGGCGTGTCTCCGTCCTGTAGGTCTTTCCGAAAAGGCGGTCCATGTCGCGAAGCGAGTTGTAGATCTCATTCCGACGCGTCATTGAGCTGTTGTGGGTCATGAGAAGACCGCGCGTGGTCCAGTGCAGATAACAGTATTCGAATTTGGAGCCACGCTCATTGGCGCCATACGGACACAGCACGCGGAAGGACTTGAATTGCTTACTGCTGGAAACCCATGGTGACGTCAGATTCCCAACCGTGTATCGTTTGTACACATCCGAACTGAGGAAGGCGACTTCTCCGGCATCCTCAGACAGACAGCGCAGAGCACCCTCATCGCCACGATACTTTTCGGCGCATTTGTGCGTCGCCCCTGGATGCCAAGTGCAGGAATCCCGGTGGAAGTAGGAATGGAGTGAAATCAACTTGTGTGTCACGTTGACAATAGTCTCCTGCAGGGAGACGTACGCCGAACCTTCGTACGAAGGTAGGCAGGCTTTTGCGCCGCGCAGCTGCTCGAAGCTCTTGATTTTGGAATCCTTGTGCACCAACGCAATCGTGACGTATCGCTCGTGCATGTCCTGCGCGAATTCGAATAAAACAGGCACCAGATTGAAGTCGCGCTGGGCCTGGACGCGTGTCTCTTGGTTAACCAGAACCAAATCAGCCGCCTTGTGTTGGACGTCACTCATGCACGACTCGAGGTTGGCGGAGCGAATGCACTGAATGTTCGGCTGCACTCCGTAAACTTGCGAGGCTTCTTGCAGCCAGGAGCACTTGATGTGCTCCACTATCGTGGTGGTGCAGTAGACAATCGAACGCGGCGGGTTGCACTCCGGGAAGCTGTAGGCGCCCTGAAAAGCGGTCGCTTGGTCAAGGTAGTCGTCAATGGGTATGACGTTATCCAGAGGCTCGATATTGACGTGATAGGTCTCGAGCAGGCTGAGAAGAGCGTTTTGCCAGCTGTTCGGATCATCGTGGCTGAGTCCGGTGACAAGCTTCTGCACCTGAGCCGCATGAGAGCGGCGCGCAGCCACGACGGGCCAAGGCTTGGCGACCCAAACGCAGGGATTGGTCGTGTTAATAGGTTGCAGGTGTCCGTCGACGCAGAGGTAACTGTACTCGGTGGATTCGGCTTGGGGAGGCAGGCCTGTAAGCTGCAGATGAAGACAGGTGAAATTGTTTTCGTTTTTCCCAGCACTCGAAATACGTACACCGAAGTGACTGCGCACATCATCCAGGCGAGCCCACGCTACATTTCCCCCTCCACTGGTTATGCAGTATAGGGCACCCCGTCTGCCCCAGTGCTTGTCGCCGATGTCGCAGCGGTACTGGTCGTAGCACATTTGACAGAGTGAGGGATACCGATCCTTGAGCGCTCGGTCCTGTGCGGAATCAGGCACCCACGGTCCTGCCTTGCAGCTCGGGCCGAAATACCTGGCCGCTGCGCGTAGGTGGTCTTCAGTCAACGATAAATCGGCGTCGCAGGACTTTGACACCAATGTGGACTCAAAGTACTGAAAAGATATATAAAAACTGGTGAAGAAAACTGAAAGGCCACAATAAGTGGCACAGCTTACATTGGCCAAGACCTCCGTCCAGTGGTTCTCCAAACCGTATCCCGGATGACACAGCTTCGCGCCGCGCAGATCGTGTGCCGTATGTATGCCTGCCTCATTATCCACGACGGCTACCATTTCGTACTCGAATGGGGTGCTGTGTGAACGTAGCTCGCTCGCCACCAAGATCTCCACACTGGCCCAGCGTGCGGCCACCAAGTCCTCCGACGACATAACGCCGAAATGTGCGGTGCCCTTGTGTATGCGCCGTACACAGTCGAGCCGATCGACACCTACAACGCACTCCATGTTGCTGGTGGCTTCCAGGATGGGGCAGAACTTCGGCGTTTTCCGATAGATGCCCCGCGATTCCACAATGCAGACTCGTACTGCGAACAGAAAAGAAAACAAAGATTTTTGATACTATAAAAATTAAGTGCGTCTAAAGATATTACGGCACTGCAAGGGTAGAAAAAAGAGCTGGAAAGTAATGAGCAGTCAGTTCCAAATGCAGACACGATCGGTCTCAATAACTCATTCGATGTATTTGACGCTTGCAGTCATACAATAATTTTGTGGTAAAACAATCCTGAAACTCCGCACTGAAAACGTTTTTACGACGAAGCCGCTCTTTCTAAGGTAGGAAGACTATTTGAAATTAGCTTCGAAGATTCGAAATCTTACACCCCTCTGACTCAAGACTTTTAACAGCTCGTTAATAATGTTGATTGATTAATGAGCTGTTAAAAGTCTTGAGTCGGAGAGTTATAAGATTTCGTATCTTCAAAGCTATTCTTCTTCCTTTGTTCTTGTAAGAACCGGTTTAATTTTTATATTTAGTTAAATAGAATCATTTTCGGAGACAAAACGATAACCTGAAGTAGGGATTGATTACCTAAAATATGATCAATTTCAACGTGCGATTTCAACGTGCGATTTCAACGTGCGATTTCAACGTGCGATTTCAACGTGCGATTTCAATGTGCGATTTCAACGTGCGATTTCAACGTGCGATTTCAACGTGCGATTTCAACGTGCGATTTCAACGTGCGATTTCAACGTGCGATTTCAACGAAAACCAAAAATCGCTGAATGTCAAGCATGACGTGCCTCTCAAGTGTCCTTGAGGAGATTGAATAAGTAAGTTCCACTCCAGAGTCAGGGGGAAAACACGTTCGGCAAGCGAAAATTGGTGGCTCACATTGTGAATCTCATGAACGCATTACTAAACCGCACTATTTGTGTTTCAAGAGAACGCGAGAGCTTTGGCAAGTTATAAGAAACTGAACGCAAACATGGACGCAAAAAAGACAGCAAAACTGTCCACAAAAATCGCAAAGATGTGCGTATGCAGCACGGATACAAGATGACTTGTTTCGTTATAGCAAAAAGTAAACTCGTTTTAAGCCAAACTTGAACTTATAGTAAGTAGTTTTCAAATAATTCATTAATTACGTTAACATGTCATTAAAAAAACTTTGAATAATTTAAGATATTTTAATTGAATAATTAAAATATCATGAGGTTTCCCAATTAAAGTTCTGTAAATAATAAAACTCTGGCTTATTTTATTTCATGAATCTTTTGTTTGCGTTTCATCTAAAGAAGAATCGAGTTGTTTAAAAAATACTGTGTTCTGAAATTTTAAGAAACTTTTATTCAACTACCACATATACAAACCGGTTTTTAATTATTGAAACGAAACCTCGCTGATATATTTGATTGTGATATTTTTGAAGCTATTTTTATGCCAAATAAAAATGAGATACAGATGTGCAACCTGTTTGCGAAGCTTGCATATTGCAGTTTTAATTTTTTATGTATTAACTGTAAATTGATATAAATAAAATTAATAAATTTTGCAAATAATGTTACTTTTGTTGTGAATTAAAATGCCATTTTATGGAACAACGGAAAGGGAGGAACGAGATCACCCCACTCCTGAACCAAAACAACAATTGAAAGCAAAGAACGAGACAAGTGATCCGTGTAAAGCGAGGACATGAACTATTTAACTGAAAGAACGAGTGAACTATAGTACAATGCGAGGAAGTAGTTAAAAACGTTCACTTTTGGCAACATTTCGACTGAACTACAATAACTTGCTCACGAACTACACAATGGAAATTAGTGTGGCAGCTATCAATCAACCGACCGCTTGTGAAGGGGGGTTTTACGTGCTAAAACTGCGATACAAGTGTACATAAAGCGCCCTCTTGTGTTGAGACTTTCAAGCAAGCGTTTGCGTTTATTTAGATGTTCTTACGTGTGCGGCGTTACGCAGCGTCATGATTACGTATGAATTTTGAATGGGTTTCCCCACATATTTTCGAAATGTCGTTTCAATGAAAGATGCCACTGCACCCTTAATTATTTTTTAGAAATCTTCTTTATACACTTACACTTGCCATCATCAGGAACTGCTTGAATGCCACTAAAACTCGTACAGAGCAAAACTATCAGCGACAAATTCCAAATGTTTTGCAAGTTGTAAAACGTGCGATCCATTTTGTACAACTTCCACGGTATTCCTCAATCGTTTCAATTCCTCAATCAGTGCATCAAATTAAAAATTTAAAATTGAGACAATGTTTTTATTTTCTTTCTTGTTATATTTTAGCTTTTATTCGTGCGTTTAATAACCTTTCAAACTTATCAACTTTAAATTTAAAATTGAGACAATGTTTTTATTTTCTTTCTTGTTATATTTTAGTTTTTATCCATGCGTGTATAAAAACGTTTTGCTGATAATAAACACATCATTCTAAGATGATGTGAACGCTTTCTCGGTTTTAGTTCAACAATTTTACTTGATGTTTTCCGCTCTTCTTCTTTTAATTTTGTATTTTTATAATCATCTGAACTTTATTAAATGTAACGCCCCGTTTCTAAAAGCGATGAAACACTTAGTTTTCCCATTAAAGTGTACGCAACGCTGTCAATTTTAATCCCACTCCAACCGCGATGCTAGTTGAGATCGAACTGAAGCTTGAACATGAGATTTGTTGACGCTGCGAGGTCAAACAGTTAAGAAACAACTACTAAAATCTGCTTCGGAACTTGAAGTTTGTTAATTGGTAGTACATGTGAGTGTAGGATATGATTAAAGCGAAAATCGGTAAAGATTTCTGAGAGAAAGAGAAGAGGGCAGAGCATACGATGAGAAGTAGTGTTGTCATTTTTATTTACAGTTTATATAAAATGTGCAGCATTGCCAAAAATTCGATCGCATTGCACAGTGCAACGCTTTCATACAAACTGTGGCCAAAATTAATTGAGAAAACGCCTAAAATTGAGAAAACGCCTAAAATCAGAACTCAACCACACGCATTTCCACTTCCCAACGAGTTTAATCAGAAAGCGTTTATATAGAGAGTATACTAAGTTATAGCGAACAGGCGCACTCGTTAGTTTCGGAGCAAGATTTTCGGTTACTTTGTCTTGGCAGAGCGATTGCTGCGAACCCGGTCAACATTTTAACAAAGCTTCACTGCTTCAAATTCGAAAATTCTGATGAGGTACCGCTTCGTTAAAATGTTGACCGGTTTCGCAGCAGTCGCTGTGAAAAGACTTATCCGAAAATCTTGCTCCGAGACTAACGAGTTCTAACTTTGTATACTCTCTACATACGCTCTCTGCTTTAATTATATCATTCGCTTCTTCTTGAAAGGTCTTCTTTATTCATTTCCAATACGTGTTAATACTTCTCTGCTTGTTTTCAGTTTAAATTGAGTTTTATCCGCTCGATCGGCAAAAGCTTAGATCAATTATATATATGGGAATTTTCGAAATTAGTCATAACTAATTTCAGCTCACCTTAGTTTGCTTGACATTGAAGCAACTTAAAAAAAATATCAACTTAAAATACGATGTGATAGATCTGGGAATCTCATTATGTGACGTGATTTCCTAAGACTTCTACAGCAAAAATATTTATGGAGCAGCGATTTTGGAGTTTAAACCCTTTTTATTTATGGAAGGACGATTTGGGATTTGAGATCGTTTTGGAGGTAAGAGGTAGGATTTTGAAGCATTTCTCAGTATTGGCTGGAAGATTCAATCTCGGAGAACCTTGCATAGCTTTAACTTTCCGGATCTGGCGTATGTGACACCACGCTTGATCAGGCTTTGGATTACAAATACGACGCTTCAATTCAAAATACGAGCTTTTCTACGAAGAGTATTACTAGAGTCAACTACTAGTAAGTCAACGTTGGATCGGAATCGTGGATATTAAAGTTGATAGCGGACGATGAGATACAGAATCAGTGAAGCAGAATTAATGTAGAATATTAAATACAACATTATTATGATTTATATTGTTTGGTGCCGGTTTTTAATGTAAATAACGATTAAATCGCTTCGGAAGAAGTAACGTCATGAGAGAATTAATAACCCCATGAGAGAAGTAATAACGCCATGAGAGAAGTAATAACGCCATGAGAGAAGTAATAACGCGCTTTCTCTCTTTTACTTCTTATCGCAGCAACAAACACATTTATTCTTTATGTCTACTCACGATAAGAGAATTGTTATCAGCTTCGGATTCGCTCTTTCGAATTTTATTATTATTGTAGTTTACCAGAGGAAGATAAGTGTGAACTCGCTTTTATAATTTTTCCACTCTGTTCTTATAGGAAAAATGCTATATTTTCTTCTTCAGTTCTTGCGAGCTGATGCAAAATTGCTTAGTTTAAAATCTTTCTTGCAAAGACAGAACGAGAATCGCGCGTTGAGTTAAAAATTTATAAAACCAAAAGGTTAATTAAGTTCATAATTTCATTTACATCGATGTTGAGGCGTTAAATACCTCTCAGTTTTCTGATGCTGGTTAATGAGGCACCAGTTGCTGATATCTTGCGAGCTCGAAATAATCCTGACGAAGGATTGACAGGTAATACATAAATGGAAGTCAGAGATAAAGATAGCGGTGCGAATTTAAGAAGAAAAAAAAATGCGAGGCAGTAACAAAAAAGGATAAAAGAAACAGAAAAATTTGTAATTTTTCTTGAAAGCGTTTTTAAATCTTCAGCTTTAAGTTCGCAAGAACGAACATTAAAAATACAAAATAAAAATAATTACATTAAAAATGCACAGACACAATCTACACAAAAGCGAAATTTTGTACATTCGCTGAGAGGGATAGTTTATTACACATTTAATGAGTTGCCTTATTTTCAGTTTATATTATGTTTTTTTATATTATTACATTCTGTGAGCGCCAGGGGAATTCCCAATTTACATTCTGCTTGTGACTACTTGCAGGTAATTCTCTGTTTTTCTTTTTCTCTCTTTGCATTGTAATTCTGAGTATTTTCCAATAATTGTCTGTAACTTTGTTTGCTTTGGTTTTTTCTCTTAAATCTTTACACTTCTATTTGTTTTACGACTCTGCGTGAAGAGTGAGTTGAATGAAGCCTCGACTGTATAAAGCTACCAAAATGTGTCACGTTTGTTTTTTTTTTGTTAATGTTCGGTTTGCTTTTTTGGTAGCATCAGAACTCGACTGTTATTCAATTAACACTTTATTACGAATACATTAAATCGAGAACAACAGATTGTTAATCTTGCAAACATTTTCTGCGTTTACTGTAGCATCTGCAAAAAGATTTTGAAACCAATAGCAGATCTTCGGTTTCGAAACTCAGGTAGAGTTTAAAAGTAAACCTGAGCGATGCATCTTCATTTAAATGATATTTTACACTTTTCATATATTTTACATTTTCATAGAATAATAATAATCATTCTCTGAATTCTAAAGAAATAATTGCATCTTACTAATTTAATTTTATAGCTTTTTATTGGAAGACATGGTCACTGGCAAAAACCCGTTTTATTGCTTTTTTTTCTAGCGTTACGTCGTAAATTGACGTGTGTATTTAATTAGTTGACACTGTGCTTTGAACACATTTAATCGCTTCGAATTTCGTATCTGACAGCTGCAAGTTTGCCAAGAAATTGTCCGCTGTTACCTCGTTACACAAACCTGAAAACTTACAACTTATTGAAATCTAAATCAAATAATTAGAAAACTCTACACACGAAGGGAAAGAAGGATACAAAATCGATATAGAAAGCAGTCGACTTATAGAAAACAGTCGACTCTGTCCGTCCGCAGGTCCGATTGTGTGTCTGTCCGTTGAGATTGCACAATTACAGAAGAATGAATGGGGCGATATTGCGATAATATTTGACGCTTACTTGTTGGTATTCTTTGTTATGTAGGGCAGTTTGAGATTGAAATGGGATTTGAGAGCATTTATTGCTTTCTGAGGCACTTGAAACTCTTTAAATTTTTGTGTGAGGCTAGGAATTTGGAGTTTGGTCTGGCCAAAGATGGCCCTCTTTTTAGTTTTTTAAAGGAGAACGGGAATTTTTACTTACAAGTGCGAAATTCCGAATTAACTATACAGTTTTGATAGATACAGACTACATTTCCACCTCACTGAGAGCTTGATTGTGTTGATAGAAATTATATTGTAATTACCAGATTATACTGCGATTAGTTACAAAAGGCGAAGATCAGAGTTTGATTTAGATTCAATTCAGTAAATCACACTACAGCACAGAGCAGCTTACACACCGCACGATGAAGGTAATCGTGTGGGAAAAATAATACAAAGCGACAATATGTGAAAATGTAATAAAGTTTTTAAAATGTTTATAAAGTTTTTATTAGATTTTAAGTCAAATAGCTCATTGTAACTGAACAGAATTTAAACGCTTTCAGATCTTATCTTCAAAATATGAGTGGATAACGACGTCCAAACCGTATAAAGTTACCAAATCAAGATACGACTTATCAACTGTAGTCAGCCCAGCGCAGATAGTGTTTCTCTGCATGATAGCGGAGGCGTTCTGAACTCTTGGTTTGGGAAGAAACAGTTGGCCACGAACTGTGGAGAGTGCGGGGGTGGAGAGTGCGCTTGAAGGAAAATCTGCGGCTAAAGGCAACGTTTAACAAATGCGTTTTCTATTTTAATACAAATAGAAAATTCCAAGGACTGTGATAGAATCGCTGTGATAGCAACCTGCACCAACTTCACCGAGAAACGTTTAATTGGCATCGAGAGCAACATGGTCAAAATCAACAGTCGTCTGTTGCCGATGAAGGCGCACTTCTTCTTCTTCATGGGAGGTAAGTTCATCCCTCAGCTTGAAATAGCCACGAAACATTAATTGCGCCTCCCTCTCTCACGCCCACCAGCCATGGGTCCCATTCTGCCGCAGCTGTCGGTGCTGGGCAAACAGATTGGCATCCCACCCGAAGTGATGGGTTACATAACCTCGGTTCTGCCCATCATGTATGTGATAGCAAAACCCATGTTTGGCTTTATTGCGGATTATTTTGCGGTGAGGTTTTCAGTATTTCAGTGCTTTAGTTAGTCTAACACAAGCACGAAACGTCTAATATGTCCACCCTGTTGTTCGTTGCAGATACTTCGAAAGATGATCTTCGTCGGTTTAATAGCGGTGATGACGCTTTCGTATGGTACCTTCTATTTCATACCTCTTCGGCAGGGACACTCTGCAGCTGCGAACGAAGCCTTCAACGCTACATTTAATGCTGCCGATATCGAGATATGTTCTGAGAAGGTTCAAATAAATTATAAATAAGCGCCATTACCAAATAAACTGGAACTTTTGCAGATGATTTCGCATGCGTCGCTCTGCTCGACGACGCTAGTAGCTGCGTGCAGTGGACGCAATATGACCTTCAACGCGTATTTAACGAACCCGCCCTTAACGGCTGACAACGACAGCAGTCTGATCAGGAACAGTTCGATCAAGCCACCGCCACATACACGCCAACTGTGCCTTGCTGCGGCACTCGACGTTGCCAACGAAACCTTCCAGGCCAGCTGTCATGTGGAGGCCGGAGTCCAGCTGGATTGCCTCTATGGCAGCACGACCTTCTGGCTCTTCGTGGTCTTCATGTGCATCGGCACGATCGGCTTTAACGTGGCCAACTCCATTTCGGATGCCATCTGCTTCGATATGCTGGGCGCCCATGACGAGGACAAGTACGGAGCACAACGCGTGTGGGGCACAATTGGTTTCGGCTTCAGCGCGCTGATTGGAGGAATCGTGGTGGACCTGTGGACGGTCGAAGCAGTGAAGAGCTTCACTCCCGCACTAATCATCATGTTTGTTTTTTGCGGCTTCGATCTGTTCAGCGCTTCGAAGCTGAAGCTGCCGGAGCTCTCTTCGTCGGAGTCCATTTTTAAGGATGTGTGGAGTTTGGTTACTCATCCAGCGATCGCGACTTTTCTTGTGTTCGCCGCCATCGCGGGCATCATAGACTCCTTCATTATATACTTCATGTTCTGGCACGTGGAAGAAGTGGCTGCCGAAACTGGCCACATGGATCAAATAAAGCTGATCGAGGGCCTGGTTGTGGCCGCCGAGTGCCTGGCCGGCGAGGTGCCCTTCTTCTTCTACAGCGGCAAAATCATCAAGAAGCTCGGCTACGTTCACTGTATGAGTTTGTGTTTCTTCTTCTACGCGGTGCGCCTCGGCTTGATATCCTGGATACCCAATCCGTGGTATTTGGTGGGAGTGGAGCTCTTCTTTCAGGGAGTCACCTATGCTCTCTGCTACACCTGCATCGTAGCTTATGCCTCAGCAGTGGCGCCGCCAGGCACTTCGGCCACTGTGCAGGGTCTGATGGCCGGCATGGACGATGGGCTCGGTTTCTCCATCGGTTCCCTGGTTGGTGGCTTGGTTTTCAAGCATTACGGTGGCCGGAAGAGCTTCTTGTATTTCTCCATACTCGCACTCTGCACCTGCGCCACGCACATTCTGGTTCGGCCTGTTTCCAGAAAGCAGCAATATTTGCCCAAAAGTGGCGTTGGCGGCTATCAACTGCCATTGGAACAACCTGACGTAGGGATAATAAAACCCGCAACCGAAGATGGAAATGCCTAAAGCTAGTGGCAACAAATTAACGGCCTTGACTATAGAGAATGTCGTAGTCTCTGGCTATGGAATCACACGTATTCCGAAGAATCTTGTCTAATAGGCGTCGTCATCGTCTACTGAACCGTATAAACGGCAGTCGAAGGATGGCATAAATTTACCAAAGATCACATAGTTAAGTCAAAGTTTTCCTTATCTTGAAGAAGTTTTCCTTATCTTATATACTTTTACAAAACTTTTTACGTATTCATAAACGCTCAAAGCAATAATCATAAAATAATGATTATTATCTAAGCAAACATTTTGTACTTTTATTTTTAATTTTTTAAGTTTAAGCTTGTAGTGTTGTATGTTATTTTCTAGTTTAAATAACTTCAAATGTAAATTCAGAAAATTTCACTTGAAATTCAGATAATTTCATAAATACTTCCATTTGTACTTCATAATTTCCGATTGTATTTCGGAAATAGAGTTGTCGAAATTTGTGCAACACTGTTTTCCTACTCAGCTTTTTGGTAAGCAAATTTATAAGAGGCAAATTTATAAAAAATTAAATTTCAAAGTCAAATCCATATTTTATAATCCAATATTATAATTAGAATTGCAAAGGAAAATTATAAAGCTCAAATAAGATTACTAGGAATAAGAATCCAGTGCGAGGACTCAACGGTGTCGCTGAAGTACATTCGGTGGTCTGAGAAGCAGCGCATTCTGGAAAGATTTGGTGAACTCCCGTTGCATTAATTAACATCAGGACTGAGCTGAGGAGCGTGCAACGAGCGTTTATTCTATTTATATTATAGAATGAATGCTCGTTGAAATTGCTAGAAACTGTGATTGCAGGTTGCAGCTGTTTCTGCTTTGCGTCAAGAAGTTGCAAATATTTCAGACAGACTTATCAGATTGAAAATGAACTCGTTTCAACTGACGTCATAATATCTGGTATTCGCATTTCTCAAAACGATAGTTTCGAGGAAGTTTACGAGTGTTTGCAACGCAGTTGGCATCAATGAAATGCTATATTTAGGCTTAAGAATCACTGGCTTTTATAATTCTTGTCCTAGTTCAGATAGATTTTTTTTTAAATGGGAAAATTGGCATGTTATTGATTTTTTTAAAGTGCAGTTATTAAATTCTTTGTTTTTGAATGGTTTAACACCAACAGAGTTTCATCCGAAATTGTTGAAAGTGTAATAGAGTGCATCATCCTCAGTTTTCACTGTGAAAAAATGAATTTTTATGAATGGTCGTACGTAGGCTGTCTGAAAAGTTCTCGGCCTTTTCTCAATGAATTTTGTGAATTCAACTGATCCAAAAAGTTACAATAATCTTCAGAATTAATTGTTTTACCTTTCTCAAGATAATCGATCAAGAAAACACCTTCTTAATCCCCAGAAACTGTTACCATAACCTTTCCTGCTGATGGAACCGTCTTTGCCTTTTTTGGTGCACTTCCACCCGCTTCAATCCATTGGTTCGACTGTTCTTTTCGCTCTGGTATACAATAGTGGATCCCAGCTTCATCAAGAGTTATGGAACGTCGCTTGAAATCCATTTTATTCTGCTAAAAACGATCCAAACACGCTTGAGAAATACTCATTCGAAGCCGTTTTGGTCAATTGTTAGGCACCTATCTTGCACAAGGTTTTTCATATGTAATTCTTCATGCAAAATGTTTCCAATTCGTTCTTTTGGGATGCCTATGGCCTCAGCTATTTTTTTTTTCTATATCCGAGTTCAGGAGCTGCTAAGATTCAAAGCTTTTTTTTTGTGTGCTGATAGCACGAACTCCTGTTAAGAGGGTTGATAGAGGGAGGGGAGTGGAAAGTTTTTTTTTTGTTTTTTTTTTAAATTGTTGAATTTTTTTTTTAAATTTCTCGCACTTTCACTCGTCGATCATCGAACATCATATCACGAACTTGTTGCATGATTTGTGGTGTTGTAGCAGTTTTTGGACGACCATCTTCGAGGCTCGTACACGTATTAAGACGAATATTATTATGTGGACATTACGTTTTGTGGTAGAACATTCGATGGAAGACCATTTATAGATCGCATAATTATATATACAACATTAGGATTTACACATTGAGCGTGGTGCAAAATCCTCCGATAAAGCTTCTCTGTGGTTTAGCTACAGTACAGGAAGCTTTTCATTGGGACTACAAATCTAATTTGCGTCACAGTTTTTTCACAAATGAATTTAAGAGTTGCTCCCAGATGTTTTTATTTTAAAACAATTGCAAAAATTACGTTCGTGAAGCTGAAGAAGAAAAATAACAGATGTTTTCTACTCTCATATTAATCGCTACTCTCATCTTAATCGCTACTCTCCTCTCAATCGCTACTCTTCTCTCAATCGCTACTCTCATTTTAATCACTACTCTTCTCTCATTTCCGAGCGCAATGGTCGTCTATAAAAGCCGTTACAGCCATGTAATTTGGATTAGTTACTGCGAGCTCTGAGCCACGTGTGAGCACTTATGTTTGGGGAAAATAATTACGGGATAACAGCGATCGCCTTCTTAGGATTGCTTCTGCTGCTTCATTCCTTGCCGCGCACTGAGGCGAAAGTTTACAAGAAATGCTCGCTCTTCTGGGAGCTGCTCCGACTGGGAGTGCCCCGCTCTCAGGTGGTCGACTGGGTGTGCATTGCGCAGTACGAAAGCGCTTTCAACACACGAGCCGTGCACACCAACAACAACCTGACCAAGGACTGGGGACTCTTTCAGATCAACGACGCGTTGTGGTGCGACCCGAAGGACGGCCGTGCATCCCAGAACGTCTGCAGCATCGCCTGCAACGAAATGCTGGGCAGTGACATCCGAACGGTTTTGCGCTGCGCTCAGCGCGTCAAGGACGGAGGAAGTGGCTTTTCAATTTGGCCCATATGGAAACGACGTTGCCAAGGCAGGCGACATCTAAATATATTGGAGTGCTTCTGATGAAACTGAAGAGTTTGTCTTCAGTTCTTTCGATGCAGCTAAATTAACGTCTGCTGATGTCATGCGTCGCTGTGGCATTAAAAAGTTTTTGTTTATATTTTTCAACTGTATCCTCGCAAACATAATAAAAGTATCTTTTTTAATTGATATTTTATATAAGTAGCGGTTACTCGCATACCAGGCGCTTCATTATTAAATTTGATAGCACTGCAATACACGCATAATTTATCCATTTTTTAATCCAATTTATCCAATAAGCACACTTGAATGAAGACTGTAATCATAATTAATTGCCATGCTTGAGGCGTGGATCGACCAATTTGTATTTTCGATGATATTGTTCATATCCTGCACTTTTGTTTTATTTATAGAATCCCGTGTCTAGAGAGGGTGTCCACTTTTGCTAAACTTTACAGTCTCTCTGATTGGATCTCTAAAATTCTGGAATCGTATCCAAACAGTGAAATCGTTTATAAATTTACACTGGCTCGCCCAATCTCTTTAATTTCTTTAATTTATCTTATATTTCAGGAGAGTTTCCTATTTCCTGGAGGATGGCCAATGTGCAGCCAGTTCTCAGAGAAGGTGAGGCTACGAATCCTGCTGAAATCGGGATGGATTTTTCTCAGCGGCAATACTATTCGAGTGGTGATAGACGGCTTTGCATCTGAAGAGCACTCCATTAATGCTGGAATTCCGCAGGGTTCGGTCCGGTCTCCAACAATTTTTCTTATGTTTATCATCGACCTTCTGTCATTAACATCAAAACCCGTCCATTTGTTTGCTGATGACAGCATCATTTATCATTCGTTTTCATTCTCCAGACGCCCTTCTATTCATCTGGAGATCAATAGAAAACGCAGAATTATGAATGACACACTCCAATCTGACCTCAACTAAATCCAGAAGTGGGGTCGAGCGAATCGGGTCGATTTTAATGCGCGGAAGACCCAATGCTGTTTGTTGACCCACAAGCGTCTGGTGGGCGACAACTTCCCACTTTTAAATATGTTTGGTGTGGATATTAATGAGTCGGAGGCTCTTGATGTTCTGGGTATGTCAATCCAATGTGATCTGCGTTGGAACGACCACATCTTTGATGTGTCGAAAGAAGCAGCAGAATTGCTTAGGCTTTCTCAAGCGGTGCAAGAAATACTTCACTCCAACCGATCTTCGTTGTATCTACACCACTTATATCCGTCCGAAAATGGAGTACAACTCGCATATTTGGTCGGGAGCTTCGAAAACATATCTCCAGCTTCTGGATCGTATCCAAGGTCGTTCGATAAAACGTTTGGGGGACAGTAGGGCATCCAACTCAATTGAAAACTTGGAGCGTTGTCGTGATGTAGGGTGTGTATCATTATCCGTTACTTTAACGGTAAACGGTCATCTGAAGTGGCCAACCTGATTCCTCCGGTTCAGGTATTTAATAGATTTACTCGTCTTCCCAGAGTGGTGCACCCTTTAATGCCTCGATTTCGTTCCAACGAATTATTATTATATTAACGCTATTAGATTATGGAACAATCCCTGGGCGCAGATTTCTGAACTCTGGTTCTTAAATTCGTTTTAACGCGGTGGTTCTCGAATTCACTAAATTCGTCTTCCCGAACTGGAAACAAAGTTCAATTTGAGTAAATAAATGCATTATAATGGCACGATTTTATTCCTTTTTTTAATTTGGCGTCTTCAATTATCACCTTTTTTCATTAAGAAAAGCGTCTTCAATAATTTTTTTCAAATTGTTGCAATAATGGTTTGGGATTTTAGAGTATAAATTCGTACGAACTAAATTCCGCTCTTCATATGTGTCAGGTTTTCAATAGATTCTATATACATTCTATATACTATATAGTGTAAATCTATATACTAAAAAATGATAGCCGGGAATAAGATATCAGCTATTTTAAAGTATTTCAAGGATATCTTTTTAACAAATGTTCTTAGCGATCGCTAGAAATGCATCTTTACATGGCAGTGATTCTGTGCTTGAGTTGATCTAATTCTGCATAAATAGCTCGAGGCAAATCGGCGCCCACCTGATTCTCGAAGTACTTCTCAATATCCTGCACCTCCTGCATCCAGAAGTCCTTGGGCAGGGAGAACAATTCCTCGAGGTCAATCAACTCCTTCATACCCTCCAAACTGAGTTGATCCTTGGAGGGAATTCTACCGACGGCCGACTCAACATAGCAAGGCTCATCGTTGACACGACGTAAAATCCAGTCGATCACACGTGAGTTCTCACCATATCCGGGCCACATGAATTTCCCATCGGCCCCTTTACGGAACCAGTTAACGTGGAAGACTTTCGGCACCTGGCCGCGTTGTTGCATATCCAACCAGTGTTGCACGTAATGCCCGAAGTTGTAGCCGAAGAAGGGACGCATGGCGTAGGGATCGTGCATGATCACCTTGCCCTTGTGCTCAGCTGCTGCGGTCGACTCACTGCGCATGGCGGCTCCCATGAACACTCCGTGAGACCAAGTGCGTGCCTCGTAGACGAGCGGCACTCCCGCAGGACGACGTCCACCGAAGAGTATGGCGCTGATGGGTACGCCGGCGGGATTCTCCCACTCTGCATCGATGATCGGACACTGAGCAGCTGGGGTACAGAAGCGCGAGTTGGGGTGAGCGGCTGGAGTGCCAGACTCCCTGGTCCACGGTTTGCCGAGCCAGTCGGTGATCTGCACTCCCTCACCCAAGCTGCTCTCCATTCCCTCCCAGTAGACACCGCCATCCGAGGTGGAGGCTACATTGGTGAAAATGGTGTTCTTGAAAACGGTGCGCATAGCGATCGGGTTCGTCTCGATCGAGGTGCCGGGCGCAACGCCGAAGAAGCCATTCTCCGGGTTGATGGCACGCAACACACCCTGCGGATCGAACTTCATCCAGGCGATATCGTCGCCCACGCACTCCACCCTGTAGCCCGGCAGTGAGGGGTTCAGCATGGCCAAGTTCGTCTTGCCGCAGGCGGAGGGGAAGGCAGCTGTAATGTACCTCTTCGCACCCGTGGGATCGGTGACGCCCAGTATCAGCATGTGTTCGGCCAGCCAGCCCTCGCGCTTGGCGATCGTGCTGCCGATGCGCAGAGCGAAGCACTTCTTGCCCAGCAGCGAGTTGCCGCCGTAGCCGGAGCCGTAGGAAACGATCAAGTTGTCTGCGGGTTTGTGCAATATAATGGTGCGCTCGGGGTCGCAAGGCCACGAGGGTTGCTCCACGATACCGTTGGCGGGCGTGCCTACGGAGTGCAAGGCTCTCACGAATTCAACTCCCCTGCGCACCTCCTCCAGGACAGGCAGGCCCATGCGGGTCATGATGCGCATGGAGGCCACCACGTACGGCGAATCAGTGATTTCAACACCGATCTTGGAGAGCGGCGAGCCGACGGGACCCATGCTAAAGGGCACCACATACATGGTGCGGCCTTTCATGCAGCCCGGAAAGCGATCCTGAATTGCGGCATCCATGTCGCACGGCGACACCCAGTTGCCCAGGGTGCCCCTGACGCCAGCACGTGTGCTGGGAATGGTTTCGTCGCGTCGCTCGGTGCAAATGAATGTCTTCGATTCGACGCGTGCCACGTCGGCGGGATTGGTGCGTGCCAGCCAGCAGTTCTCGTACTTCGGCAGCGGCACGATCGTGCCGGCTTCCAGCATAAGCTTCAGCAACATCTTGTTCTCCATGTCGGAGCCGTCGCAGATGTGCACCTGATCAGGCTGGCAGAGTGCCACGGACTCCTCGACGAAGGCCCTGACGGCGGCCGTGAGGTTGGCCACGCTGCCGAACGATACATCAACGCCGCGGATGTGACTGTAGAGGCCGCAGTGGGTTCGAATGCGTTGATTCTGCTTCGACAGGCGGCAGTCGACTGCGGGACTGAAGGAGAGAAAGGGAGAGCGAATATTAAAAATTAGTAATTTTTCTCTTTACCTACAAAAAATTATTTCATTAAAATGTTTCATTTATACAACTATTTTTTTTTTGCGTAGTTTAAAATTATTACCAAATTATTACCAAATAATTATTTACCAAAAAATTGCAAATATTTTAACCTTTTTAATTATAATTACAAATTTACTTCGACTTTTAACACTGAAAAAATTGCAAATAAATTACAGTAAATTCAGACCATGTAAATCAAAAAACCGCCTTTCAGTTTCTTTGACCTTTTCTGCAAAACAAGTTTTTTCGACCATCCGCAAGTGTGTCAGCTGCTGATGCAATAAAATCACGCAGTTTTTCTTCAAACTCTTAGAAAAAAAACTTACATTTGCTTAGTTTGCTCGACGAGTTCTGGCATCTTGTTGTTTCTGTTTCTGCTCTCTCGTTAGTTTCAAAATGACGAAATTATTTTTAGATTTGGCTTAAAATCACTTTTTAGCAATCACAACTTTTGTTTATGTCATAAAATTATTAACGATTTTTACTGCAAATATTTTGAACACTTAAGAGTTATTGCTTGCTATCAGTTGAAGTTCTTGTGTTTTTCCAAATCTTCTTGTCGAATAAAAATCTCAATTTCTTCTTCAGACCACTGAGCTGCTCACTTGATCTTTCCATTTACTACTGGCACGAGTAACTGATGACTTTGCCAGCGCTACGCAGCCTTTTATAGGCCCGCGGAAAGTCGCCGACGAATGCAGGCGCGCGAAAACTGGCCGTCGGTCGGCACGGCGAGCGGGCAGGCAAGCAGACAACAGACAGGCTGGTTGCAGTTTCACTGATAAATGAACATTTGTGTGGATACGCAAACTTACACATGCACGCCCACACGCATACAAACAACACACACACACACACACACGTTGCATTGTTTGCAATCCCATGGAAATTCTAGGGTTCACAGCTGATTTTTCCAAGCTCTCATTTAAATTTTTTTTTTCAACACATTAAAATCCCAAATTTTCACATGGAATTCCATAACAAAATGGCAAGGAAATTTGAAATTCCACTAAATTTCCCTAGTATATTTAAAAATCTCTCATTTCAATATTTGTATTGAATTAATTTTGTTTTAATAAAATATATGTGTTTGGAGAAAATAAAGAGGTTCCGAAATTATATGAATCCGTCGAAAAATTAGTTAAAAACAAAATCTATGTATGAAGATGATCTTATTTTCAAATGCGACGAACATTAGTGGGTGCAAAATAGTTCCAAACTAAAATATTTATATCAAATTCATTCCAAATAATTTAACAATGCCACCTACAAACCAGAAAGACTGGGAAAATTATATATGTAGTTCATTTATACAAAGCCACCGAAATTCCATAAGTAATTGATAATCTTTAAATATGGAATTTTTGCAGCTAAACTTACAGCCCTGCCAGCTGCCAGGTCGTCGTAGCGTTGACTGTATCACACTTGCTATAGAAAAACTATGTTTGGATTGGTGGATTTCTTGGGGGCTCGTCTGTGCCGCAGCGTTTGTATTGTTGTTTTGTACAGCAAGTGTTTTTTTTTTGCTGTGTATTTGTATAGTCAAGCAGCTGATTCTCGCTACAAGCGGGCGGGCAACGTGTCGGGGTCTCCTTCCCAGCATTTCAAGTCGTCTATTAGGGGAATTTTGTTATTTTTCGCCTTTGTTTTGATCGAGAAACATTCTGTTGGCAATTAGCGAGAACATTTAGTATCGCTGCTGTGTCGGTGGAAGTCTTTCTTGTTCAGATTTGCGCTCTTGTCTTGTTTTCGTGTGTGAACTTCATTCTCAATTTTGTTGCATTAAATTCGTCCACTGCAATCATCACAATTTCATGGCAACCCGATCGATCATGAAAATCGATCATCCTAAAAATGTTTTTAAAATCAATATTCAGTTCACTGATACAGAAGTTCGTTGTTAATTCTTCGCAATTACATTGATAATCGCGAAAGCGTCGTACAAGACATTGAAATGTTAGATAAGATTTTGAAGAATTCAGTAGAGAATTTACTGCCGACTAAATGATTTCAGCACTTTTTTCCCACTCAATTTTATTCATTTCTCATTTGTACATTTTTTTTTAACTTCCTTATGTATCGTAATTTGACATTGAAAATCTCTGGTACCTGCAAATCGTAAACATTGAAAATTTTCCACAGCAGCGAGAAGCGCATTCAGAAATTTTCCATTGATTCGGAAAAATTTTCCACTGAGTTGATTCGGAAAAATTTTCCACTGAGTTCCTCAAACCCAAGCATTTCCTATTCTTATCTAACATTTTAATGGTTTTTACGTCCACATGTGGCGGACATCATTATCAACTTAACATTGATCGAAGCGGATTCAATGACTTTACGATTATTTTGAAAATAATAATCTCAAGTACTAGAATAATTTCAAGTAATTAGTCATTGGATCAATTTTAGGTAAACAAAACCTTGCAGTGCCAATTAAAGATAATCAAATTAAATAACGGGAAACTGGCAACCAGAAGTGAATAATCGGCTATAACTGTTCAACAAAAATGACATTAAAAAACTGCAAACGCTGATAGAAAATGAGGAAATTTCCAACGTACAAACAAATCATACAACCAACTATTCAACCAGCAGGCCAACCAACAACTTATGATCAAACAACAGTAGGCAAACCAATCAACAACTGGTGAGCATCCAACCAGTAAGCTAATCATTCGATCATCACGACTGGCAAACTGAACAACCAACCTATTAACGAACTCATCGAGCAACCGATCACGAACCCATCTGCACGAGCAACTTTATGTCCAACCAACGTAGTGATGAACCAGCCACAAACCATTTTTATTCATCATCCAACCAACAAACCAATCCAAACTTAATAACCACATAACCACCGAAGAACCAATCAATCCATACAAAAGCTAGACATCCAACTAGCAAACTAATCATTCATCGAACGAATTAACCATTCAAGAAAAGTAAAACCATCCATTCAATGAAATATCCAACCAATCTATCCCATCAGTAGCCATTAAACCAAAAAACTTATCATCCATCCAACCAACTGGCCAATAAACTACCATTCAACCATTCAACAAACTAACCATTCAACCATCAAACTAACAAGCTGACCATCCAACACAGAACTAGCTTGCCATCCAACTATCCAACCAGCAAACCAAACCAACCTCCTAACCAACCATCCCACCAACCATCCAACCAACCATCCCACCAACCATCCCACCAACCATCCCACCAACCAGCATATTTAAAAGGTTACCTTAATCGCTCTTCAAGAAGGAAATACAGCTGCCGCGATCACGTTGATCATTCTCAGATGCGATCGCAAGTCGCACTAAACTACCTTGAAATTTTGCCTTACATGACATCCGCTAAAAATATTGTTGACCTGTTTTTCGTGTTCAACTTGTACTGATAAGCAAATAATAAAAACGGATCACAAAAATATATATTAATGGCAATGAGTATTTTTTATTATTATCTATTATATATTTTTAATGTTCTTAAACTTAAGTTTCCTACGTCAAACTGTTTTATTATAGCTGTGGATTAAATTAATATTATTGTGATTATTAGAAATATATTACCTTCTGCAGAAAAAATATATCTGGGGGCCTGTTTGGCTCGGTGTCTTGTTTTCATTTTATATTTTGAAGCGTGATAACAATTCGGGAGACAGGTCGCTTTAATAACAATAACAAGCCGAAAGATAAGAAGGAATGCATTCTAGCATTATCAAATTTTTATTAATAAATTAGACGGTTTTTTGAATATTTTTCTCAGCAAGTAAGTCGCTTCGAGAGTACTTGGTACTTGGTAACAAGCACTGAAGTCCAAAGCAATATCAATTACCTGTACGCAGAGCTATTAAATTTTAAATTCCATTATTTTCTTAACAAAACTACAAAGTAGTCATATTCTAGTTTTTCAGATTATGATTACAAGCGCAAACAAGAAATCTTATTTCGTGATTATGGAAAAGTAATCAATAAGTAATCTGTTTTCATTATTCTTTTAGTCGTATTTACATTACAGGAAACATTTTGAAAAAGTAGTGATAGTCTGTTCGGTTATTGTCTAAAAGCAATCAAAATAACGGATTTAGATAGTTTTGTGATTAATCTTGAAGTAATTTAAAAATATTAATATATCGTATTAGAGTTTACATTACATTTAAATTATTTTAAAATAACCAAAATCTAAAAAATTTATTATTTTTAGATTACTTTAAATATTTTAATAAATAATTAATTATTCATGGTAATTTGTTTATTTTTTAGATAATTTGTAATAATAATTTGCTAGTAATGATTACGAAACTAATGATTATATTTTCAGTTCTCTTCTAAGTACTTAAAAAATAATATTTACTAAGCAGGATTTAAGTTTTGTGAGTAGAAAAATGGAAGCAAATACTTTTTCTACATTTAAATCTGGTAAAACTATACTTTTTTAATCGCACTAACGAGTTATAAGCGGTATAACTAGTTGATTTGAATACTATTTTCAAGATAACATTCTCCGACAATTTTTTGAAAAACACTGCAAAGGAGAATTTTTCTTTTTTGCAATTTCTTGTTAGTCGTAACAGTTGATTTCTACGCTTATTCTTTAGCGTTATTATCTAGTCTATAGTTTGTCCCAGAAATAACGGTAATAATACTTATATTACAAATATCTAATGCAGTATTTGGCTATTCTAATACTATAATGGTAGTAAATGCTAATAAAATAGTATAATAATGGCATTGACAATGCGAAATATTCTTCTTCTCTGAAGTTTATTGATTGCTGTAACTTCCCCACTTTATAAACTGGCGGTTGTAATCTAAGACGGACTGTAATTTGTTATCACATCAGGGAAAAAGGTGAAAATTCTCTAAATCTTGTAAGCGCTATAAAACTCCGAGAAATGATTTGATAAAGAGGCAAAGACAGTTAGACAACTATACACTCCGAGAAGATGTAGTATTCCCGAGAACCCCTCCAGAATACCTTTACAGAGAAGGATCTACTTTGACGATTTAATGGTAAGGAACTAAAATTGTGGCTCCCCAAAAATTTATATATTCAAAGATAGACCCTCTTATCCGATCCGAGATAGAATATTATTAAATCACAATTTTAACAACGAATTCTGTTAGGAAAAATTATATTGTAGCCCTTCCTTCGTAGCTCCTTCTTCGTGTAGGTTAGTGTAATTTTAATTAAAGAGCTTTTTATATAAGTAATTTAAGTATTTATTTTACAGAATCTGAAACATAAAGAATATTTATATTTGCTTTATCTGTTTATGCACCGTATCAGCTTGATTATATTACAGCTGATCAACGTTTTGAGGTCAAAAATCTACATAAACACATTATAATCGGTAGATAGTAACTCAAGTGGACTTTACACTGAGAGATCGGTTATCTGAATATTTTGTAAGTGCAGCACTTCAGTTTTCAGTCTTGTAAACGAGGTAATTTCATGAGAGGTTCACCAGACAGTAAATAAGCATCTGATAGCGTTAGTTGTTGAGAATTTGGCACCGAAGAGTTAAGACATCACTTTACAAAAGTTAAAACACATTTTAATGTAAATATCAAAGACTTTCCTTTTTTAAAATTAAACATTCTTGAAATAAATAAAAAATTCTTAAAATTACATTAATTTTTGTAAACTGTACAATAATATCTACAGCACGAAGTCTTCCCTTACACATTCGTCACACTATAATGTTCCCACTCGCATTTTTAGATCGTCCAGCTCCTTTCTTATCTCTCCAGGAAGAGAATCACCCACTTGTGTGTTGAAGTAGTGATCGATATCGTCAGCTTCCTCCTGCCAAAAAGACTTCTCCACTTGAAATAGCTGCTTGAGATCGGGTTCCCTTTTCAGTCCCTTCGTGTTTAGCGCACCCTCATTGGGCATTCGGCCAATGGCTGTCTCTTCATAGCATTCCTCTCCTTGAACGCGACGGAATACCCAATCCAACACGCGCGAGTTCTCACCAAATCCAGGCCACAGAAATCTACCATCGTCGCCCTTACGGAACCAATTGACATGGAAGATTTTCGGCAACTGTCGGCCACTTTGCTCCATACTCAGCCAGTGCTTCAAATAGTCGCCGAAATTGTAGCCGAAGAAGGGACGCATGGCGAAGGGATCGTGCATGATCACCTTGCCTTGGTGTTCAGCTGCAGCGGTGGCCTCACTGCGCATGGCGGCTCCCGTGAACACTCCGTGAGACCAAGTGCGTGCCTCGAAGACGAGCGGCACTCCCGCAGGACGACGTCCACCGAAGAGGATGGCGCTGATGGGTACGCCGGCGGGATCCTCCCAGTTCTTGTCAATGATCGGACACTGTTCGGCAGGAACACAGAAACGAGAGTTGGGGTGAGCTGCTACTGTACCACACCCCTTGGCCCAGGGTTTGCCGAGCCAATCAGTGATAGTGGAATCATCGGCCGGGTCCTCCATGCCTTCCCAGTAAACTCCGCCGTCCGACGTGTGCGCCACATTAGTGAAGAAGGCATTCCTGAAAATGGTGCGCATGGCTATCGGATTTGTGGACATCGATGTGCCAGGTGCCACACCAAAGAAACCGCGCTCCGGATTGATGGCACGCAACACACCCTGCGGATCGAACTTCATCCAGGCAATATCATCGCCCACACATTCCACTTTGTAGCCCGGCAAAGTGGGCGACATCATGGCCAAATTGGTTTTCCCACAGGCGGACGGAAAGGCTGCGGCGATGTAAATCTTCTTGCCCTCCGGATTCGTGAGGCCCAAAATCAACATGTGCTCGGCCAGCCAACCCTCGCGCCGAGCGATGGTGCTGCCGATGCGCAGAGCGAAGCACTTCTTGCCCAGCAACGAGTTGCCGCCGTAGCCGGAGCCATAGGAAACAATTTCGTTCTTCGCAGGCTTGTGCAGAATGATTGTGCGTTCGGGATCACAGGGCCAGGAGGGGACCTTCACGACGCCACTGGCCGGCTGCCCCACTGAGTGCAGACACTTGACGAACTCGGTACCGCTCTGGCTGAGTTCGGCGAGCACACGATCCCCGACGCGAGTCATGATCTTCATGGATTCCACCACGTATGGCGAATCGGTGATCTCAATCCCGATCCTCGAGAGAGGCGAGCCAACGGGTCCCATGCTGTACGGCATGACGTACATGGTGCGTCCCCGCATACTTCTCGGGAAGCGATCCTCAATGGCACGCTGCATGTCGAGGGGTGAGATCCAGTTGCCCAGAGTGCCTTTGACGCCCTCTCTGGTAGTGGGTACGGCTTCCTCGCGTCGCTCGGTGCAGATGAAGGTTTTCGATTCGACGCGTGCCACGTCGGCGGGGTTCGTGCGAGCCAACCAGCAGTTCTCGTATTTCGCGAGTGGCACGATCGTCCCCTGCGCGTGCATCATCCGCTGAAGAGTCCGACTCTCAGCATTGCTGCCATCAACCACGTGGACCTTTTCGGGTTGACACAGTTGAACGCACTCCTCCACGTACGACTTCACAGCGGGAGTCAACTTCTTCGCGTCACCATAGCAAACGGACAACCATCGGTAAGAGAGGCGCAGATGGTAACTGTCAAGAAAAGAGGGGACAATTATAGTGCGAAATGCATAACTTAGAATTTGTCAAGGGTGGCGGGACCCCCTTACTACCGGCTACCGTCTCCTTTGGCCCATTTTAATTGCCACAAGGAAGTTTTTTGTCGGGGAAAACACCTCCTGCGATACTATTTTAGCACAGAAAATGCTCTAGAAATGTCTGCATCATCTAAAAATGGTAACAAGATCAGGAAAAATTGGAACAAGTTTAGAAAAACTTGTTTCTCTCGGTTTACGAGAAAACCGTCGCTAGTTGCTGTACTTTTTTATCTGCATTCAGTGATAACAATGTTGTTGATATAATAATGTTGTAATGATTATTGTTTGTTTCTACAGACGAAATAAAATAATACAAAATATCATGAAAAAGTTATAATTAAAATGTCCATCTCATTTTCCATCTCTTCTGAGCTGTCAAATGGACAGGCGAACGTTGACATCGATTTGCTCCGTCGCATGAAATCAGGTACAGTAACGCCGCGAATCAACGATTTCAATTTAAATGAGATTCTGTTTCTTAATATTCTTTGCTTATGAACTCGTAGGTTGGTTCACTTTGGACTCTGAACCCGCGTGTGACTATGTGTGTGTGTGTGTACATGCATTCATTCAAATCAAAGCAGTGGAAAATAACAGGAAATTCCTGATCACACATAAACTAGTTGGTTCACTTTGGAACGAATGTTCAAAGTAATCGTTGCTTGATTAAAGCCAAACGAAGTACTTCTTGAAATTCAAATACTTCTAACTTGTAAACAGAAATAAAACTTGGCGAAGTAAGATATTTACGAAATATGATATTTACGATTTATTTAAATATTACGATGAAATATATTAATTACAGTTAGAAATTAGCAAGCAAAGGAAAACAAAATAAACCATCAAAATTAAAATAAATAAAAAATTGACATTGAGCGACGTCGAAAAGTAAAACTCGACCATTTGTTTAAAAAGAAAAGTTTGAATGTTTTGAGTATTATTTTATTATTATTTGTCTCTTCATCAACATCAATCAACAATTTGTTTTTCTACTGTTACTCTGAAATTGTTATTGTATTACCAAGGTTCACACCGATTGCAACTTTTTAATTAACGCCCGCTGCCAGACGCGGACAGAGTCGAATTTTCTACTGATAAGCAATCATTTGATTTGACTTCCTGCAGAAATCGAAGCAATTTTAAATAAAATCAATATATATTAAGTTAAATAAAATTAAATAAAATAAAAAGGAAATAAAATAAAATGAAATAAATTGAAACGAAGCGAAAAAAAATGCTATGGAATTAAATGAAATTGGATTAAATGAAGTGGAATGAAATAAAGTGGAATAAAATGGAATGAAATAGAAAGAAATGGAATGTAAAGAAATGATATCAAATTAAATGAGATGAAATTACATTAAATGAAACGAAATGGAATAAAACGGAATGAAATTAAATGAAATGGAACGAAGTTAAATGAAACGAAATGAAATTAAATCAAATGAAATGGAACTAAATGAAATGAAAAGGAATGAAATGAAATGGAATGCAGTGGAATAAAATAAAATTTACTGGAATAAAATTAAATGATTGCAATAAAATGAAATTAAATGGTTAGAAATGTAATTAAATTGCAATAAAAGAAGTTGTTAATTTATATTCAAACTTTTCAGGGGCTCGTCTGTACCGCTGTGAAGGTTATTCAGCTGAACTGCAAAGCGTAGATGAGATGCGACGTCAAATGCAAAACATTAAATAAAAACCGTAAATAAACAACTCACACCTGCAAACATTATCAGCATTAGCACAAATTTAGTAGCATCTAACAGATACAACAGTAGAAAACAAACAAAAACCAGATTAAAATGTCAAGCCAAAACAGTTTTTTACATTTCATATTTCAATTTAGAATAAAGACGTCATTAAACAAATAATATTTGCAAAGTACGCACAAACAAGCGATTGGGACGAATGTCAAAGTGTGTTGCCAAGTGAACTGAATTCAGTTTCTAGATTTTGCAATTTGTTTTAGTCTTATTTTATCTTTTCTAAAGCTTTAAGCTCTCTACTTCACACACGACGTGTGAAAATTAAACAAGTTGCAAAAAGATCGTCAAGAAAATGGAGATTTTAGTAAACAAGAAAATAAATGATTGTAACTAAAAAATAGTAGAAAAGAAGTGATAATCAAAAACAGAAAAAAACCAGATCATAATTTTTAAGTTAAATTGATGTACAAGTACAATATGAAAAATATTGCCTACTTTTAGGCTTTCTAATATATGAGATAATTTGGGATTTCTAATCAGCTGGTTTTTGATAGCAGCTCCGAAAAGTATGTGAAGTTTTTACACAAATAATTTTATTTGTCTTTTGTGTTTTCTCAAATTGTAATTTTTTGTACAAAGCAACAAAAACAACAACTAAAAAAGCAACTCAAAGTTGTAAACAACTTTTACTTCATATAACTTGATGAGATGGCAACTTTTGTGTTTAAGATTTTTGTTGTTGTTGTTGTTAAATACAATAAATAAATTCTGCAACAAATACGAATGAAATTAAACGGAAAACGAAGTAATTTGGCAACCCTGATATTTCGTTGCTAAATATCAACACAAAAACAAAAACACAAAACTACAGAGAGCTTTTGAAAAGAGATTTTTTTGATTTTTGCCGTTTTTTCCACCTACCTGCTTCTCAACAGCTGAACGCCTTTGATGAGCATCTTCTTCTCTGCAGTTGTTGTTATTGTTTTCCCAACAAGATGCTCCGGAAATTGTTTGTCTTCATGTAAATGCGCTTTGAACTTCTTGAGATTTTTGTTTTGCATTTTTAAATATTAGTGCAATTAATAAATAAAGTGAATTTTTAGTTTACTTACTTACAATTCGCTCTCTCTCCCTCCTTCTTTCTCTGTCTTTCAAAATTTCCAAAGTAACTAAAAACAATAACAACAAGAACCACTTAGTGCTTCCCGTAAGAATTTCCCGTAAGCTTCAATTTGATTAGCTTTGTTGCTGTAAATCCTTCACGCCTGCTCTAGCCACCCACCACAACGACTCGCTGCAACCGCTACAGCAGACCAACTGAATTGCATCCCAGATTCGATTAACATTTTTATTTAATGCTTCAATTTTTGCAGCTTTATTCAGAGTTTGATTGGATCTTCTTTTTTGTTTTAACTTTAACTTTTTCTTATTGAGTATTTATGCTATTTTTTGCAATTGCTTTTTCGCAGTTGGTGTTGTTGTTGCTGTTGCTGTTGCTGTTGCTACTTTGCATTTGCTTGAAGTTTTTTGTTGCTAGTTGTTTTTGTGGGGTGTTTTTTTTTTTTCTGTTTCTCAGTTGAGATAAGATAAGAAACTCGTTGTACCGGCGCAGCGCAAAATTGCATTAATTGGTCTTGAGTGATAGCAGGAAGGTACCGAATAAAATTAGAGCAACAACACCAACAACAACAACAACACCACCAACAACAACCGCAGCAGCAGCAATAACGGCGGCCATATCAGCGTGTTTTCGATTGAGTTGCCACTGTATTGGAATGATTAAATTCCAATCTGTTGCATTTGCAAAAATATATTCAATTGTTTTAGGATTGTTTTTAAGAAATAACTGATTTCCATAAAGTCAATAAACAACTCGAAAAGTATGGAACGTCTTTTCCTTTATAGCAATTTTAAGCAGAAACTAACTGATGGTCCACCCTATAAAACAAAAATAAAAGCCAATTCAAGTGCTTTTAACTTAACGGACTATATATTTGTTTTATTTATATTTATATATATATATTCATAATAATATTTACTCAAGTAGTTTCGTATATAATTCATAATACAGTTTATCGGGTTAACTAAATATAAGTATGTCACTGCGATATTATGGTTCTTAACTATTGTTGTGTTGAATTTTTGGTTTTTCTGGTAATTGAAACGTTGGATTATTTCTATTTATGCTATTTTGAACTATTTTAGCTACTTCCTTACTCTCACTATTATATAAATCGCAACCGAACTTTGAGGCAACCAAGTTAACAGAGAGCTTGAGGAAATACGAATAGTTTTCGGAATATGAAGGAAACTGAGAAATGGAAAAGGATTGCGAAACGAGTGAGTCAGAGAGAGAGAAATAAGAAGTTCCTTTACTTTCCAGCTTTTTATCATAAATAGATTGCTTTGTAAGATATTTTGCGTTATATCTTTCCCTGCAACATCTAGCAACTGCGATTACTTATTTCAATATTATTACAGTATTACGACAGTATTATTGATTATTAATGAAGTTTACCTGTTTTCAAATTTAATCTTATGTGATTAAGGTACAATCTTGCTATGAATAAATCTACTCCACTTTTAAAATAGTAGAATTATGACAGCATTAACACTTTTCGACTTAAACTGCCAAACGGATTGTGTGGATTTTTGTTCTTTTCTCAAGTGCAACTAATCTAAATATTTAATAAAAAGTCGTACACACACAAAATATAAGTTTAACATATTAATTCTATTTTGTAATTTGCTTTTGTTGGAAATTTTGTTCGAAAATGTTTCTTCTTGCATGATGAATTATTGTCTCCATCGAAATTTCTGATGAGTATGGAAATGGAGCGACTGAGTAGTTTGAATGGATGAGTGCGAGTGCATGATTGATGTGAGCTTCACACGTAGTAGACACGCGAATTTTTAACTAGAAATACGAATGTGAATGTACACACTTTTGAGTGACTCAGTTAAAAAAGGACTTATTAAAATTATGATTTACATAAAATACATTATTATAATTTTCAAGTTCTTTCGAATATTTCCTTGTTTAGAGTTTTCTTAAAATCTAATCAAAACTTTACAACCACTAAAAACTATTCACAGCAGTGTTTGCGTTCGAAATAATTAATTCTGTTCAAGTTAAACAGTGAAAAAGTGATAAAAAGTTAAATTGGAACAAGAGAAGAGAACTAGGAAAGAGTTAAAAACAGAAAAAGGAAAGAGGAAAAACATAAACTGAAGATGTGAAACTTATTTGCATCTGAAGAGAGAAACAATCTTTGTGAATCAGAAATTTCCGATGCGTCTTTAACTTTAAAAATTATTAATTATTACAAATATAATTAAAGAAGGGAAAACTTTATTTTTATCAAGTTTTATTTGGTATTTTCTAAATTAATAGAATTGTTGTTGTTCTTTCGAATGTTTGAGAAGTTACGTCGATTTTTCCCCTCTGATTTTTAAACTATTTTTACAGCGAAATTTTGAAAACAGCGAAAGAAAATTAAAATACTTTAAAAGAAACCGTTATTTTTCTTCTTCTTCCTCTTGCATTCTGTTAGAAACTACAATAACTGTTGATTAATTTTTCAAGTGCGCATTTTTCCATTAATTTGAACCGTAAGATTCCTTGTAAGTTGAGTTAATACTACATTTATTTCGTAATGTTCTGCATTTTGCCGATCTACACTTAAAATACAATTCGAGGATATTATATAATATCACACTTTCATCTCATGTTTGCGTAAATCTAAAGTAGAGCGAAGGAAGTGGAGTTACGAGTTAGAAGTTCATTAACTCTTGCAATTCTTCACTTAAGTAACGCAAAGTGCGACAAATAATATTAATGAAACCCATAACGAGTTGCAATTCAAATAATTACATTTCAGCAGAGAAGTTAATTAATAAAGCTACAATAATAAAAGTAAATCGCATCTGAAGCCTCGGGGACATAAAAGCAACAAATACGTCATCTACAGATGTGACTTCTGATTGATGACAACACTACAGCACGAAAAGTAATCACAAATCAAATTAAATATGAAGAAAAGCAGCTCTAAAATCAACTTAGAAGTCAAGCCAACTGAAGCTGTGAGGGAACTTTTCGAGTTGTAAGAGTCGAGAGTTAAAACTATCGAGATTCCCAGCGGAAAGACTGCGGTTTTTCCGCAACATGAAACGGCATTTCTTCGCTTTTTATTTTATAAATTTAGCAACATTTTGTTGTTCGCTTCAATTAGCGAATTAAAATCCTTTAAGGAATTCGATTTAATGAGTTGTTAGCGTTTTAAGGTTTTTGCATGCGTTACTTGTAAGTTTTTGGAAATCAAATTTCAAATCGCAATTTTTAACCAAATTTTGTATTCATTACGTTCAAGTTTAATTTCTTTTAAATACGATTTAATATTCTCTCATTACAGTAATTTGTAATTTTAGTATAGTAATTTTTTTATGATTATAATTATCAGCAATTTAAAGTTTTCATTTTATATTTGATTGAAATTCCCCTGCTTTTTACGCGTTTCTACTCTCTACAAATATTCGAAATTATAATCAACAAATAAATTAACTTCTTTAAATTTATTTCTTAATTTCTTCACTTCAGTTAGCGTTGCTTTTCTATCGCTCTTCCTAATCATACGTTTCTCTAATCATACGTTTCTCGAATCATACGTTTCTCGAATCATACGTTTCTCTAATCATACGTTTCTCTAATTCTACAAGTCGAAAACCTCCATTTTGAACGGCTTGTTGTTGTTGCTGCTTGGCGGCACTAAAAGACGATTTGCAGCTGCTCCGCTGCCGCCGTTGACGTTTCTGTTGGCGGCTGCAGTTACATGCGAATTGGAGTTTCGCATTGTAACCGGTTTGTCGTCGTCTTCATCGTCTTCATCGTAATCCGAAAAATCGCTACGCGTCTTTACTGGGCCTCCCAGCGCAGGACCGCTGAAATCATTCTCGTCGTCGTCATCCTGCAAAAGTCATGAGAGCCAATGAGACTTCTAACTTGCATGCGACACTAATTATTATTACATGCTAGTTTTCTAATTATTACATGCTAAATGTTTGCAACAGCGGGAGTAAATTTACTATTTTACTGACTCGATATCAGTAAAAATTTATTAACACAGTTTAAAAATATTTTTCGAACATTCCCTGCAAATAAATAGCTTTTTTGACTTTTACAGTCTAATTTTTACAGTCTAATTATCTCTCAAGTTTTCGCGAAAATGTAAATGAAAAATAAAAATTCAAATCAAAATTGATAACGCACAAAATAATTCGACTTCTTTACATATTAATTCATGTTAATATTATTATTTATTAAAATAAAAATTTACTATTTTTGGCTACTGCAAAATTTCGTTTTTAACTTTCATTTAACTTTTCGTCAAACGTGTTTTTAAAACGTGTATATAAAAAATAAATTTTAGTGAAAAGTAAATTTTCGCACAATCAAAGCGTTCAAAAACACAGTCAAATAAAAAACACGCACACAGATGGACACGGCAGATGTATGGAAAATAAAGTAAGCATTTCTACAGTATTAGTAAGCATTTCTACAGCATTAGTAAGCATTTCTACAGTATTAGTAAGCATTTCTACAGTAATATTAGTAGAGATATAAAAAGAATTACCTTGGTTTTTAATGTACAGGAAATTTAGCAAGGCCGATATATTTAGTTGATTTTTGAAGCAATAAACTACAAGCTGCACCTTCACTAACCACGCATAAATCTTCTCAATCAACGCAAGCGATCGCTGACGAATTTTAGCCAAGTTCGCTTCGACTTAATATCATCATTAAATTAAACTGATTCTATTTTCAACTTCGGGCTACTAACAGCTAATTTTAAAACTGAAGAAGGCTTCATTTTCGAAAAGACTCATTTAAGTTTTTCCAGATTTGACGAGCTAATTTTAAAATGAGCTAATTTTAAAATAGTTGCAATTTAAAATCAAGCAATTTGCAATTTATTGTAACCGTCAACGAATTGGTAGGGCGACCCACACAAATTCGACGACAAATTATATCGCTTTGTCGGTATGTTAATATCGGCGATGTTTAGAAAATCGTCTACATTGCAAGGACGACGACTGTGATTAGCCGCTAGTTCCAGATTAGTAGTTTTATTCTTACTTTTAAAGACCTTTCAGTATTTTAGTGAATTATTGGGAGAAGGCGTTGTCTCGAGCAGAAGTTAGCAATTTAGTTATCGCTGCTTTCGTCTCTTGTCTTCGTTTTCATGCCGTTGCTAGCAGTTTTCATGCCGTTGAAGTTACACGATGATTTAAGTGTTTTTAGTAATGTTAGTTGACTTCTTGTTATTGATGTTTATAATGTTTGTTAACGCCGAAATGCTCTATCATTTGTTTCACTTTTATTTCTTTTGTAGTAAATATTTTTGTACCGCTGCAAGTTGTTCTCATTCCTTTTCGCTTTTTTCTTACGGTTTTTGGTTTAGTTCTAGACAAATATTAGCACACAAAACAAATGAAAATAAAAATAAATAGTTTTACTATTTATTTACATTGCGTAAACTAAGTGAAAGTTGAGTGTTGGTTTTTGCTGTTTTCAGCGTCCGCTTGAACTATTTTCGGCCTCTACTGTAGTTTCTGCGAAGCTCGGTTCAGTTTTACTGCCTACTTTTAGGCTAATCCGGTATTAATTATTTGCAAGATATTATACAGGGTGTTTCAAATTTCAAATTTCTGTATTTTAAATAATACAAAAATAATTAAGAATTCATGGAAAAGGTATTTTTGTTTAGATTACTGGTAATCATAATTTGAAAGTAATGATAACAAAAATATTTTTTTCTCTATATATTCTGTACATATGGAAATATTTATAAAAGTTTGTGTAGAATCAGTCTTAAGTATTCTTGAGTACCATAACCGTCTACTTCTACGAATTCATTAAAGCATTGAAAGTAAATATTTTTCGCTCTTTAAAACACTTTTGCGGATTTATTTGCATGAGAGCATGAGGTGCAGTTTAGCAATCCCTGCATCCAACTCAGCGAAAAGGATAATGGAAACACTTAACAGAAAAAACCGCACTCAACCGGCTGTATGAATGCATTTTTGCAAAAAGCGTTCACACATTAAACAAACTTACATCGAATTCTCCAATTGTAAAGCGTGTCGCAGCTAATAAATCTTGCGGTGGCACATCCGGACTCATAACCTGTTAGTTAGCGCATTAATGCACGTGGTGGGGCGTAATTAACAAGTGTAGATGTTGGTTTTACACAGATTTCGATTGAAGGAGTGGGAGAAGTGAAGAGTGAACACAGCAAATACGAATACGAATACGTTAGTAGAAATCGTTATTTAGTGAGAGATGAAGATATTAAACAGATATTAATAAAGCTAATGGACAACTTAGAGTAAATAAAAGCAACTGATTCAACGCCAGTGTTGGACTATTTCGCAGCTGAAAGTGACAAACTGAAAACTTCCAAAAAAAGCTCGTTTTTGAAATCAAAAAAAAAACACAAAATTATCTTGTATTTAAAACAAAAATTGCTTTTGTGGCTAAAATCCCAATACTGTGCTAAATAATTCCCATATTCCACTTACATCGTCGTCATTATCAATAATTTCCTTGGTGGACGCTGTGGTCTCATTTCTTCGTATTGAGCCCTGATGGATGTCCATGTCCACTTTGAGGCACTGGAAGCTGCGCATCAGGAACACTATGGGCATCGGCAATACACCGGCGAGTATCATCGAGACGGCGATAGCCATGGCCCAGGGCGGGTAGTTGGCTTTCTCAACAGCACCCTGCAGAAGTGGATTGTGGAACTTAGAACCTCGGCACTCCGCTGTCCTCAATAGATCAACAAGACAAGGCTGACAGCATCACTTACCAGTTCCGCATTCCAGGCGCCATATGTGGGGTTCTTGATGAACATGAATACCACCGAAGAGATCAGTATGCAGCCCATTATAAATGGACCGATATAACGCCAAGTTAGCTGCCAGTAGAGACCGGGCCGATAGCCAGTCATCTGATAGATATCCTCAGTGAATCTGTGGGGAAAGGAATTCATAGAAAAAAGGGGTTTCCACTTTCTCGCAATGCATCCATCCACCCATACACACACCCACACACACAACCACATAGTCACCTCTGATGGCCGTAGATGTAGACGACCGCAATCGTCTCCATCAGAGCCACAACGACCAGGCCGATCGTACCAGCAAACGAGTCGAACATCTTCAGCCAATACTCGCCGGCACCTGTACAGAAGATGAAACCCACAATGAAGCAGAAAAGACACACGACCCCAGTCACATGTTGTTTCTTAACCCGCTTAATAATGTCAATGTCGAAGAGCGTGCACAGCATTCCCTCGAGAATACCGATCTGCGAGCCCAGGCCGAGCGACAGTAGCATGGTGAAGAAGAGTACCGCCCAGAAAGGAGCAGCCGGTAGTTCCACTATAGCCTGCGTGAAGACTATAAAAGCAAGACCGGTGCCCTCAGCAGCCTGTGGGAGAAGAAGCGCGACAAGTGTAGTCGCGGATGAGTTGAGGGAGCCATGGAATGCGTTGTGCTGTGGAGCTTACGTTATCTAGCTGCTTGGACAGACTGCATTCCTCCAGTTCGAGGAGTTTGGACTCGGTTGCATTGATGTGGTGCATGACTGCTTCGTACTCCTCCAGGGAGGCGTTTTTGAAAGGTAGCAAAGCATGCTTGACCAGGATGTCTTTATTGCTGAAAAAAGAAAGCGGAATTATTTGCGGGAAGACCTCGCAAGGCAAAAAGTAACAACAAATCGAATCAACCAACGTAAATGGGAACAATTTTCATGAGACAGATCAATCGAGACCTTTTAATTTGTGGACAAAACCAAATAAAACGGAAAGAATTCATTAAGTTTAATTGATTCGAATGCAGTCTCATGGAGAGTTATTTATTTTCCTCATGGTTGCAACAATTAACTGTACACAATCTCAGCCGTGACTGCATTTTAACGCAAAAACAACTAAAAGGCCATCGATCGAGATTGAGGAATAAATAATTTTTTGCGACAAACTTCCGTTCGTCATACTTACACTTCAATGCAACGATCTACATTGACAGTCGCCTTGAAGCCGAGGATGGCGAATATTACCACACTCGCGTAAATGGCTGTGATGGCATTGCAGACCGACACCAGCAACACGTCGCGGACGCAGTTGTTCTTCGGCGTATTATAGCTGCCGAAAGCAATCAGCGAGCCGAAAGCCAAGCCGAAGGAGTAGAAAACTTGAGTCGCAGCATCCAGCCAAACCGTGGGGTCCGCCAACTTCTCCACTTTCGGCGTATACATGTGAATGAGACCAGCGCTGGCACCGCGTAGCGTTATCCCGCGAATGAAGAAGATGGTCAGCACGATGTAGGGGAAGAGCGAGGTGAAGTACACCACCTTCCCGGAACTCTGAATGCCCTTCATGACAATGAAGAAGACGACGGTCCATGAGAGCAGCAAACACAACACGATCCACCACTTCAAGCCACCAGGTGCGTCCATTGAGGGTGCTGCATCCAGTGTGGTGCGGTACCAGAAGTAAGCGGTTTCCGAGGAGCGGGCGCACTCTCCCACCTCAGTGGTGCCATTGATTAGGGGACATGAAGCCCAGGGCAAGGGATACTAAAAATAATACAGAAGAAAGAAAACGTGTCTGAAAATGTGCTGAAAACAAACAAAACAAAACCTTCCATACTCACCCGAAAACTGTTGAACAAATAGAAGAAAACCCACGTAATGATCACATTATAGTAGAGCGCCACGAATAGCGTCACGATGCACGACGAAATGCCAATGCCGCCCAACCAGGGATGTATGGTGTTCCAGACACCGAGTGCACCCAGTCGCATGCGCTGCCCTATGCCCAGCTCGATGAGGAACAGCGGTATACCCTCCAGCACCAACATCACCATGAAGGGTATCAAGAAGGCACCTGAAGAAGACAGCGCGATGATGCGTTTATTTAACTTGATTAATTGAATTTGGAACGAAATTAAACATGTTGAAAATACGCAAAATCAATTTTATTCTTATGGATGAGTGAGTCCAAAGAACAAAATGTTGCCTTCGCTTTTGCCCTTCGCCTCGTCTGATTACTTATGTCATTTTAATTGGATTACCATGGCCAAATAGGAGTGTGGAAAGTGAAATTCGAGGGAACCGTGAATTTGTATAAAAGTTCAAATCAGAATTCGAAGGGGTAAGATAAGGTGAGGTAAGGTAAGGTAACTTTTTACAATTATATATAAATTATTTTTATTTTTCTACGCCTTTTTCTCCTTTTACTACGCTCAGAAATTTTTGCATTCAAAAATTTTCTGAAGAGTTTTAAATTTAAACAAAGCTGTAGGAAAAGTGAGACTGTTTTTCTTCCCTCCTGTATTACGTTGATTTGCTCAGCAGATATGCGAATATATAAGTGTAATAAAAACACTCAAATATAGTCGATATACCTGGATGGTTGGACAGACTATTAATTGCTGCCATGCTATCGCTCACCCAACTGACCGTCCAGCTCGACTCGACATCGGATTCCGCGCAACGACATGCAAAGGCATCAAATGTCGATAATAAAATTTAGCAGTACTGTGGAAATAGACTGCCAAGCATAAACAATTCCGACGTTTCGCTGCAACTGACGTCTCCGCCGACAGTAAGGTTGCAACAATTAACAACAAACAGTAGCTGCAATTGCGTACCATGGGGTGCAGTAATTGCGAGCAACAAATCGCGTCTAAAAATCTTTTCGCGGAGAAAATAAACAGATTTGATGGGTGCTCTAATTAGCGGGTGCCTTTGAGTTGTTCGCTGGTTGGTAGGGTGATTCATTATCTACGACTGAGTTATAAGTCAATGCATGATATATATAGGAATTTTCCATTATAAGTTCCGAGAAAGAGAAGCAAAGTTATAAAAAGGAAGACTTTGTCGAGACGTTGCCCGTGGAATTTGTTTTGTCAGGTGCGTTTGGGGAATGCAGCTAAATTCACTAAAGTTTTAAGTTTCCAAAGAGTTTGCAAAGAAAAGATTTAATTCTTCTTACATTTCACACCCTATATAGTGGTACAAACTTTGAGGGTTGACCACAAAATAAATCGATTGAGTTAATTGAAACGAAGTGCAACTCACCTCCGCCGTTCTGCTGACACAGGTATGGAAACCGCCAAATGTTGCCCAGACCCACCGAGTACCCGATAATGCTGAGGAAGAACTGCATCTTGCCAGACCATGCTGCGCGCTCCGGTTCGCCCGGTACCTCCACGGAGCTCACCGAGTTACGCTGAGGTGCAGTAAGGACGATGGTAACTCCGCGTGTGCCGTCGCCGCGCGCTCGAGTGTTCAACGGCGCCATCTCATGGCCATTACGTGGCGCATCTATGATTTTAGTGGCAGCCATCAATTTTCACAGAAATCGAAAACGCAACAACAATGCGCGGTGTCTATATTTTCTTTTTTCTACAAACTGTAATTTTCGATTTAATAATTTAGTAATTTTTAATTTTGCAAAAAAGGTGGAATAATTAAGTGAAAAGTGTTATTATAAATGTTTTAACAATTAATTTGTACGTAATTTGTATTAATTTTCACGTTCACTTTTTCCGTTGTTCTTGTTAATCAAATTTTTAATATGTTAATTTTGAGATTTCCGATTTTTCATTTTCACACATTTTCACACTTAAAGCCGCTTAAATATAGAAATAACCACTTTTTAACTACTTTCTTTTTTATTTTCTCTATAAAATCGCGTTTTACCGAGAAAAGTTCATTTCTGTTTGATCAATAAAGTGTGAAACTTGTATCTGCACTTAAATTCCAGTTTTTTTTATTATTCTATCATTTGCGTGGATGTTGTTGCTGTTGTTTTGGGAAATAGAAAAGTTTTACAAGGATATTTGTTCACATTTTTTCGTGCATGGAAAGCATTTAATTCGATTATCGACATTACAAGGTAAGACGTGCTAAAGTCGACTAAAGGAAAGTTTGGGATAACGAAAAAAATCGCAAGGTTAAAGTTACCGTTGTTACCTTATTGAATAACCTTTCTGAATAAACTGATGTAGAAAATGTCTCATTCAATTTCAAAGTAAAACGTGAAAATAGCACACATTTTACGTCAAAGAACTAATGAAATATTAACATGTAAAGATTTTCATGAATTTCTAAAGAATCTAATTTTTGCTCTAAAATCTCGAATCTTCATAGCTCTACAAAAAGTTACAGTTAATGAAGAGATAACAGTGATATAGAAAATATATAGATATTCCGAGGATCCAAACAACTCAAAAATCTAAGTTTGATAAAGTTGTTAATAAAATCTCTCACATTTGGAATCAAAAATTTGCCCGTTCTATTTCCAGAAATTAAGAAGTTCTATTAGTGGGATTTTCTGAAATCAAATTTAAACAAAAGTTAGGTTAATTTAAAAGAGAAATCTTCTTCTTTCCACACGTTTTCAAACACTTTCTTTAGATCAAACGTCCGATTATCTTGTGAGGATCTTACCAAGAACATTTTAGAACTATTCGCTCTCTCTGAACTCAAATAATTACAGGAAAATGAGACTGTTTCTGTCAGAGTTATTTAGAGTTACGAACTGAGTCTTCAAATTTAGAATTAGCAGACGTTTAGCTTTCAAGAGGAAAAAAATGAAAGAGGGTCGATAAATCTCCAGTGTATTCTCGAGGTATGTTAAGCAACAAGGCTGGAACTGAGTCATGGAGGCTCGTCTACAGCTGACGTAGTTTGGCATTATATACGCAACTAACTGTATATATATATATTTTTTGCTTTTGTGAAATGTAGCATTGGTCATGTATGCACACACACACACACACACACACTTGCACGAATGTAGCTTATATAATGTGTGGTTAAATATGTAGGTTGGAAGAAAAAGTGAAGAGCCAAGTTAGCAAGAGCAAGAGGACACTTAATGACGCCATGAGGCGAAAACCATCATCACAAACCCAGCTGAGCTCAGCTGAGCGCACACATGCGAGTACATCGCGAACACACAGTTAGTTGAGGGTGACTCCTGACTACACAGCTAAAAACTCACCACTGAACGAGAACGAGAGAGCGCAGCAGGGAGAGAGAGAGGAAAAAAAGCTTTTTTAATAAAGCAAATCTCTGGTTAACTCTAGTTAAAAGGATTAAACTTAAAATTTAATTTGCAAATTTATTGGTGTAAATTTTAAGGAGGAACACAAATTCTTTATATATTTCTGAAAAACATACACATTTCGATTTTTAACTGAAATCTGTATTATAAATAATTCAATTCTAGCTAAAGAAATGAAAAAAATATTTTAACTGTGAGTTAAGTTCAGTTTATTATTTTTATAGTTTTTATTTCAATCGTTTATAATTCTGGTGGAAAAAGAGGCGCATTACGTAGTTATGTTACGTAGAAAACGTACAGATAACGTAACGTTAATGACACAGGAAAAATACTGAACGGAGGATTTTTATTGTTTATTTGGATTTATTGAAATTTAATAATTTCAAATATTTCCCTCTCAATTCTCGGATGGAAACAGGTTGAGAAAGGTTTTTTGTTGTTGCTATTTCGTGTTATGTTTTGAAAGTCGGCAAAATCAACGTAGAGAGGAATTTCGCTTTTATTTATTCTTAATTTTCGTTCGGTTTCATTATGTCTGCTTTTATTTTTTGCTGTTTATTTATTGACGTTTCACAGAATTGTTTATGCAATTTTAATAAGTTGATTTCTATTGTTAAAGAAAATGTTAACGTATCATAGAAATATTTCCATTGCAATTTATTGACAATTGATTTTCAGTTTCTCAAGACTTTTATTAATAAATTTGGAAAATTCTAAATTTGGAAATTCGGAAATTCTCACTGATTACATAACACAATTCGTGCTTCTTACATACAAATTTTTAGGGACGGCCAACTAAGGGGACTCCGGCAAAGGGGACTCCGGCTAAGGGGATCCCGACTGAGAGGACCTCGGCTAAGGGGACCCCAGCTGAGAGGACCTCGGCTAAGGGGACCCCAGCTGAGAGGATCAGGTAGGCAAACCGCGGAGAGGTTGAGCGCAAGCAAATTCGCGTGGTGCTTATTTTTAGAATTCAATTCCACCAGCGCACCAGCCAATCCTTCCTTCAGCACTTCGTAAGCCAGTCCGTCGCCGCCAAAGCACGTCAGCAATCGCTGCGGCAGACTGCACGCGACCTACCGAACACAAATTCAGTGTTCACTTCAGTTCGGTGTTGTTTTTTTTGTGTGCTTTTCCGCCGTAACCGTCAATTCGAACGGATTTGTTCATCTTGCTTTATTCTCGCTCGAGGTTTTCATATTTTTCTACCATTTTGCATACCTAAGCTGAACGCTTTAGCTTTTTTTATCCACATACCGATCCACTTATATAACCCTGCGAATGCTTGCGAGTTCCCTTCTCGGTGTCGCTCGTGTGTCGTGTGGTTGTCAGATTTGCACTTTCGTAGGAAACTAACTGCGAGCAGTTGTTGCCTTCGATTCCTTCTCAACCCCTAATTAAGCACGTGGCGTGGAAAGTTCTTTGATAAGCAAAGCGGGGTTTGCACAGCACGGGGTTGGTACGCGCTGCAAACAAGTTTTTAGAGAGAAAATATTCGCTTGAATACCGCTGAGGGACGAGTGAACTGATCGCAAATCTCGCACGAGTCCCCACATTTAGAAAGAATTCTTCAACTGACTCTTCTAGCAAAACTTAAAACTCTATAAAATTCGACATTCAAAACGACGGCCTCACACACCCTCTATCAAGTTAACGGTAAATCATATTATTGTTTTTCAATGCTTTCGTTCAATATTCTCCAGTTACTGTGATGTGGAGCGTTTAATGTTTTCACTTTTAATGCACTTTTCGCAGTTGGCATTAAAAACTGAAATGTAGACGCTGCAGTTGGCAATAATTAGAATTCTAGCTATTCAGCCAACACTTGAAATAACAAATGGCAAGCAGTAAACAGAACTGTTAACTCTACTTTAAAATGTTACGTTTTAAGTGCGAATTGCAGCAAAATATTTTAAATTGTGGTTGAAAACACCGCAAAAGCAATCTCAAACTGCATTATTAATGAACATTCGTTAAATATCCCTTGAATAATCGTTAAAAATCCATTAAAAATCCGTTATTAACAGTCAAAAAGCGGTTTATAATTTCTTGGTTTAGTTAAAAAACTCCTTTCAATTTTATATAAATTACTGCAATAGTAATTTTAGGTATCCCTTCAGCAATAGAGAAATCATGTCATATTTAATGGAATTTTTTCAGCTGCTTATTCGGAAGTCGTCCCAACATCCACCCACTGAAACCGAAACCCTTTCGTGGTCCCTCACGTCGTGTTTATCTCGCTGGATGTTATTAAATATGCGCATATTTTAATATTGTATGTTTGTCGGATTGTCGGTTTGTCGGTTTGTCGGTTTGTTTTTTGTTCTCACTCTCGAAGAGCCAAGCCAAGCCAACCATGTTACGTATAAACTCGGTGCGGTGCAGCTTGCCAAAAAATTCAGTGGATCGATATGACAAGAAGAACTCAGGAGGGGTGAAAGGAAGAGGAAGGGAGTGCTAAAGGGAGAGAGAGAAGAAGAGGGAGAGAGAGACTAGAGATGCAAAAGTAGTGTTTGAGGAGGAAGATAGGGGCAAAGAGACTGAGCGAGAGAGAGAGAGAGAGGGAGAGAGAGCTAGAGAGAGACTGAGAAAGAGAGACCTAGAAAAAGACTGAGAAGGAGAGCGAGAGAGAGAGAGAGAGACTGAGAGAGAGAGCGAGAGAGACAGTGAGAGAGAGCTAGAGAGAGACTGAGAAAGAAAGACCTAGAAAGAGACTGAGAAAGAGAGCGAGAGAGAGAGAGACTGAGAGAGAGAGCGAGAGAGACAGAGTGTGAGAGGGAGGGATAGCAGGAGAGAGAGGACGGTTGAGAGAGAACTGGAGGGAGGAGTGGTGAGTGGTGAGAGATGAGGACAAGGGCAGAGAGAGAGAGAGAGAGAGAGAGAGAGAGAGAGAGAGAGAGAGAGAAGAAGAGAGAGTTAGAGAGAGAGAGAGAGAGAGAAAAGAAATTGCGTGGGGTTTTAAAGAGAAGAAAACCAAAAATTGTAACAACTGTCAGAAATTTAAATGAATTGTTTTTTTTTTGTTCTTCTCACAGATTAAAAATTAAACACTCGAGTTTATATAATAAAAAATTATATGAAGCCTCAGAAAGATTTCTCTTCTGACTGAGAAGAGATAAAAAGTTAATAGCTTCGAAAACCTTGAATTGTTTGTATTTTGAAATAAATTATTTTTTGAATGGAAATTTTTTCTTTGTTTAAGAGGGGAAAAAAATGTATTAAGCACGCCAGAGGGGTTCCAAAAATCTCAGAAACAACTAAAATAAAGCGAAAAATTAAAACAATTTCATCTGTCAATAGCAAGCGAATAAAGTAGAGCAATTAATAATCCAGCCAACAACGCTAATGAATGGTGAGGCTGCGTTTCTTTTTTGTATTTTCAAAGCCATCATCTTCAGCGGCAATAAAAATCCCAGCAATTCGATTTTACGGTGAGGGAGGACTGAGTTTTCTAAAAAACGAAAACACGAAATGTATTAATAGAAATTTCAGCGTACAATCGTAATGAATCGTTTTTGCTTTTGCTTTCGTTGCAGAGAGCAGCTAAAAGGAAATTTTTCTCGAAATACTTTTTTCCATAATTATTGCTGGTGTTTTTCTATTTCAATTTCCTTTTCATGTGTTTGCTGTGCTGGGCAGATGCGGCTTTGATTCGCTACCAAGTGGCAGTGTCATTGCCAATAGCGCAAGCAGCAACAACAACAACACCAACAACAACAACGAGGCTGACCCTCCTCCCTACACGCCACCCTATGCTTCCCAACCCCTTCTACGCGAATTAGCGAGGCTAGAAATGAGAAGCTTTTTGCATTTGCATTTTTAGCATTTTTAGCATTTTTAGCATTTTTCGCTTATACAAAAATTAGCAAAAAAAAAAAAACCAAGTCAACGGATTGCTTCTGAGGTCCAAAAATTCACCAAAAAAAAATACAAAAATTCCCATGACGAGTGCAGTTTTCAAGCTTCACCTAGCTGCAGCTGGTTGTTGTAGCTGTCGGACACGGATTTGCATCTGCGAGCGCACGCGTGTGTGTGCGTTTTCAGGCTGCTTAAGTGCAGAAATAATTTTTTGTCTTATTTTGGCAGCAATTTTGAAGGCGAAAATGAAAAATTTGCTATTAGTTTTGAACGATTATATCATCATCCTTAAATTGTGTTTAGTTTTTGTTTTTGTTTATTTTAGCAAATGTCTGCCACACGTTTATACTATATATATTCACTTCAAATATATCTATACTCCTGTTTCTTCGATTTTTGGTTTGCTTCTGCGATTTCGCAGATTCTTCCTTCCAAACACTCCACAACACTCCACTCGGCTTGAAACTTCTATTCGAGACGCGTATTTCCCCTCAAATCCGTGAGCGCGAGAGAGCCGAAGAGAGAGAGAGAGAGAGAGAGATCGAAAGTTCCTCGATTTTAATATTTTTAGCAGAAAGTTTTCCAATAATTTTTGTTCAAAATTCGTATCCACTTTTTAAACGCACGACCGGCGGTTAGAACTTCCCGTAGTAAACTGAAAGAAGCGCAACGAAACGCGAAACGCGAAACGCTCACCCAACAAGGGAAACTTTATTCAAATCGGTATAACGCAAACTTACGTTGCCAGCAACAACAACGACGCGGAACAGCGTAAAGTTTTGCGTTCGCGCAATGATTGCACTAAATATGGTGAAAAGACACGAAGAAGAGCTCGACAGAAATTCCCTCGGAGAGCGAGCTTCCTGCTCAACTACTGAGTATGTCGGGCAAACAGTCTCCCAACTTTACGCTGAAAACTACCCTTTAAAATGGTCTACCTTTGTGATAATAATAAATACACAAGCTTAACTTTATTCACCCCTAACTCTGACGTTGCAAAGCCCTAAATTTCGTTTATTACAGAGCAGCGTGAAACACGTGACTTCTTCCTTCCCTTCTTTTTTTGCACCCTTCACCCTTAACATCCTGTATTCTTCATCAACTTGAGCTTTTTCGCGTGCTCTTTCTCTCGTTGTTGGCTTGCTCTCCGGGGTTGTTAGTTCTTTCCACCTTTTAAGGTTTTTGGATACTTTTTCAACTTTTCACCTTTTCTCACCTTCGCCTTAGAAAGGTAAAAAAACGGGTTACAAGGATAAAAATTCATCAGAAGGAGAAACAAAGATTTTAATTATTATAATAAAAAAGATTAAAGAAGTATTAATTTTTAATTTTGCTTACTAATATCCAAATACATATTTTCAACCAGGGTTTAGTTTTGAATATTAATAGAGAATTAGCCATGCTGGAATTAATTTTATAAATTCCTAATTACTTTCTCCGACTCGCTGTTAAATTTCTCAAATTTAAATAAATTCATTCGTAAAAATGTTACACTTTATTGGTCCCTCTAAATTAAAAATTTAGTTTTTGCCCTTCAACGACATGGATGCATTAAAATCTCCTTCTAGATCTTATAGAGAATACAAATTCTTAAATAAAAAAATTAAAATCTAAATTCATTTTTGTAACGACAAGAGAATGTAATTTCCGTTCTGATTTTCTACCAAAACGGAAATGACTCTCAACCCAATCCAACGAACATGTGTGAAAAAGAGACAACATTATAAGCCATGAAATTCCAACTTCCCCATCCCAGTAAACGAAACAGCAAGAAAAATTCAGAAATGTAAACAAACATTTTCAATTCTTTCTATAAAGCTGTCATGGCACTTTTTCATGGCTTGAAAATAAAACATTTTTAAATAATATAAATAATTACTTAAATTATACTGTGTTTTTATTATGAAATTCAATTTGACGTTTTATTGCGTCACTCGTCTTGTGTCTGTCTGTTCGGGTATAAATTTTGTAAATGATTTTAGTAAGATAATTTTAGCAAGTAAGGAGTGTAAAGAGTAGCTGATACATGAATATTGCATGCGTCACACGTTTTTCGTTTTAAATCCGTATGGGATTAGGAAAAATTATTTTAAACTTTTACTAAAACATTCAAAACATTACTAAAATTTTTGCAAAAAATGCACTCATAACAAAGTTGGCAATATCTCATGAACGGTACAAGATATTGAGATGTAATTTTATCACGGAAGTATTCACAATAAGGTTGCCAAAAATGGGCGTGCCATGCCCACCCATGCAAAAGTTGTCAATATCCCATATTCGGTTCAAATTATTAATACGAGATTCTATCCAACACATTACAAATCTAGACACATTACAAAAATATTTGGCAAAAATGGGCGTGGTCCGCTTACTTATACAAAAGTTGTTAAGTGGTGAAATTATCCTTTTTTTAGTTACTCGGGTGTAGAGTATTTAGACTTCGGCCAGACCGAAGACAACACTTTTACTTGTTATTAGTTCCCAATCATGCATGAAAATAAAAGATAGATATGGTCACTCCGCCATCGTGTACTACATTTCTGATATTTGGAAAAGCAACAAAACGGTAAAAGGGAGTAAATAGCCGTAAATATCTAGAGAACACTGAGCTGAGCAAATTTATTAATGCTGAACTTAATTACGACTAATTTCAGTATCAGATGATATTTCCTGCATCTTGAGCTTACACTTTGAAGTAAATTTACCTCGGCTTTTTTGCAAGCAAGTAATTCCGAATTGCTCGCAAGGTTTAGCTAGCAAATTTACCCAAATAAATTTTCAACCCCATTAAGTTATTCAAAGTAAGCGAGTGACTAAAACATGACATATTAGAAATCGTTGAACATAAGGAAATATGTAAGTAAATGATGGAATTTTTAGATCCTGATATAGGCAGCATATAATATAAGCGTAAAAATTAAAATTTTTTTTTTCGAATGCTCATACTTACGCATTTAACTTTCCTTGTATTTTGATACGTTGTATTAAGTTACGACTTTCCACACAAACCTTCGAATCATTTAATTGATCTATAGCAGAAATGCGTTGGTCCGAATCCATTTATTTCGATTAAGTATGCTTTTGCTACTTTCGTGTTTTGTAGTTTTTAATTTCGTTGAGATGCATAGGCGCCCTAACTACGTCACTGCTTCATTTGTTATCATCAATAACAAAGCATTGATAAATAAATAATAACTTATTTTACAGTAGAGGCCAGAACTTCAAAATTTTTAGCGAAAAAAACGGTTCTTTTAACAACGGAGTTTAAAAATTTCAGCGCAGGTCTCTCTCTACTCGGCGAGTGTTGTGAATGCATTTGTAAGGCTCTGAAGGAAAAAAGGAGGAGAAGTATAATCGATTTTTGGATAGCAAGACGGATAACATTTCCTTCAAAGACTAAATCGAATTTCAACTGAAAGTCGAACAAATTGAGAGAAAAAAAATGGATGCGTAAGTAAAGAAGAAATCCAGAAATCAAAAGGAACTAAACTATTGTCTGTCTTGTTCAGCCTGCAAGATGAAGTGGAATCTTTGGAAGCGATACTCATGGACGACGTGACCATAACCAGAGATGCAAGGTGAGTGCGTTGAAGGCGGCGCGTGCTGCACTTTCCAAATGCGGACAAAACACACACATTTCTTGCAGCGGCGTACCCCAGATCATCGAGACCACAATCCTTCCCGCCGTTGACGACGAAAGCGATCAGCAGAAGTACGTTTGTGTTACTCTGCAGGTGCTGCCCATGCCAGGCTACCCGGATGTCAGTCCAGATTTTAAGTTGCTAAAGCCACGTGGTCTCGATGATGGACGCTTGAATGCCATGAAGTCGGCGTGCGCTGAGAAGCTGCGGGAGATGCTTGGTTGTCCGGTGGTTTTTGATTTGATCGAGGTGATACGCGAGCAGCTGAGTGGCAGCAATGTGCCCAGCGGCCAGTGCGTCATCTGTTTATACAGCTTCACGGAGGGTGACGAATTCGCTAAGACCGAGTGCTTCCACTACCTGCACAGCTACTGCTTGTACAGACACTTCACGGCACTGCGCCGAAATTACCAAGAGGAGTGCGACAAACTGCCCGCCTGGCAGCGAAAGACTGTCAAGCCATTCCAGGCTGCCTGTCCGGTGTGTCGGGAGCACATCAAGGACGATGAATCGGACAGCTTAAGGTGTGCGATGCCACCAGCTGAGTTGCAGAATGCACCCGACTTTCAGTTGACTGACGACTTGAAGGAGTTGCAGAATCGTATGGCGAGACTTTTTCTGCGTCAAAAGAGCCGCGGTGCCATAATTGACTTGGACGCCGACAGTGGATCAGCAGTGATTTCAATTGAATCCGAGGAGGAGATGCGACGTCGCTTGGTGCGCAGGCAGGCGATGGGGGAACAAAATGGGGGTGCACAATTGGTCGAGTCGTTAGAAGAGGCCGGCGAGGCAAGTGCAATACAAAATGTAAGAAACGCAGTTTTAAGTACCTGAGGTGAGCTGACTTTTATATTGTTTTAGTCGGATAACGCAACGGCCGCCGTGTCAACAACTGCGGCCGCCGCACGCGGTGGAAGATCTACGAATTTCGCACCCGTCGTACAGTCTACACAAAGTCTTGCCAGTGTTGATCCAACCAACAACAACTACCATCACAATCGACGACACTATCGCGGGGGAAGACGCCATCAACAACACCATCACCATCATCGTGATCGTGACCGTGATCGCGAGCGCCATGAACACCAGAACTCTAGTCATTCCACGGCTGCACCCGCTGCAGCTGCAGGCGGCAAGCAGCCTAAGGGGCAGTCGGCCTGCGGCGCACATACCAGGTGACACTGGATGGAAGCCATAACAAGCACAGCCACCATAAATAGGGCGTCAAAGACAATGTGTTGGAGCTTGCGGAGGAGAGGAGAGACGACAGCAGGAGTTAGGAGGCAACGATTTCCGCCGCTCCTGATACGCTGTTATTGACATTTGCACAAATGCGAAATTAAGTTGTAGCTTGTTTTTATTTTTTCTTTAAAATTGTTTGAAGTATTTGAAATTTTCGTTAAACTTCAATTAAAAATCGCAAGAACTTCTAAGCATAGCGCACACAAGAACTTATCTAGAACTAGAAACAAATTTTAGTAGACATTTTTACTTCGTTTTTTGGAATTTTGTATTTTTTATTTACAACGACGAACGAGTAAACTGAAACAATACATTTAAAGTAATTATATAATTACAGTATAATTTATCAAAGAAAGAAGCTTGCAGAGAGCGCAAGGAATTAACGGTGCAACATTAGATTTATGCAAGCCATTAGTGCTGCAGCCATATGACATTAAAGAGAAGTGCAAGCACAAGATGCACAAGTGTTACCTGCTGTATCGGAATTATACACGGCGTATCCATAAAATAAACAGTATTTTTAAATCAGCCGCGGCAGTCCTAGTCAACGCATAAGGCAAGAATTGGATTTAAACAAATGAAATGTGTCAAAACAAGTTAAAAATAAGAGGAGCAAGTAATTTGATTCTCCGTTAGTAGCAACAGTAAATGTTTTCGATCGAAGTGTACACAAGATATACGATGACGATATTGCGAATCTCAGATGTTCTCAACGAATATCAAGAAAATTGAAGAATTACAAAATACTTATATCAGTCAATGTTCCCTTAAAAATACTCCACTATGATATATTCAAAATTAAATGAATTCAATAAATTAAAGCGATCTCACCTGATCATTGTAAGCGTCTTATTTGAAGCAGAGATGCAGCGACTGGAAAATAATCATTGTTCTTTTACCGATTATTTTTAGATCACTAAATAAACTTGTCTGTTACAAAGTAAGTAGATGTAAATATTATAAAATTCTCCGTCTTTGGGCAAAAAATATTCCTCCCCTGGCTTGCATGTAAGAATCTTTAGCTCGTCTTCGTCAATAGAATGGAGTTTCAAGACGTTCGCTTGGCAATGCTAGATATTCCCAAAAAATGTGAAAGGTTTTCTTGGCCTTCTCCAGACAGACCAGACTTGTCACCCTTAACAAGTTTGATTTTGTTAAGGTGACACCAGAAACAGAAATTCTCTGTCACCCAATCGCAGGGTTGTCCTGTCAAGTCTTAGAATTGCCTAGCGCCCTCCTAATTACAGCCTCCGACTGTCTGCAGGTTATAGGCTCATCCCACGTTTTAGGCTGTTGTGATACCTTCCACTTTTCGATCATCGCTATAACGATTTCCTCGCTGGAATCGAGAGATTGTCATTAACCTACAGTTACATTATAAAATTACACAATTACATTATAAAATAAAATATTTTGTATGTTTCTAAATAATGAAGTTATTATATAGAAAATAATATAATTTTTATATTTATGTTAAGGATGAACGTGCTACAAATCAAAAATTACTATGTGAGATTCGTCCTTCTAGGTGTGGTAGAACTTAGCTGCCTGTACGGAGAGCTTCAGGATAAAATGGAAAGACCTATTATGGAATCTTATATTGAATACTATTACGGAGTCGTATATTGAAAAATTTCCAACGAAATTTCTCGAAACGTAGTAGAAATTAGCTGCGTGTCCGGAGAGCTTCTGGATAAAATAGAAATACCTGATATGGAATCTTATATTGAATAGTTTTGTTAGAAAATGTCCAACGAAATTTCCCCCGCCTTCCCTTGTATCGCAGCCTTTTACATGAACATGAGAAAGAAGTTTATATAAGACCTATTGATAATAAATTATATGAGCTTCACGCGTAAGCTTAGATGCCAAGACCAAGGCCGATTACTTTTTATCTCAACTCAATAAAGTTAATTGGCGCGTGTTGCCATGCGATTAATACTCCAGCAGCACTATTAACGAAATTTAAAGACGTGGAACACTTGTTGGCTATTGCGTACATCAAGGCGCCTAGGTATGACATATACATCCTTTAGCATTCTCATTGATTAGATTAAAAAATAGTGGAAGGTGCTCAGTCAGACATAAAAATCAAGCTATTGGGAGCTATATAAAGCGAAGATTTTTCTAGTTACCCTCAGAATAGTTCCGGTTCTTTGAAAGTTCCGACCAGATCTTGCTCTTTGTAGAAAAAATAATGGCTCAATCCACTTCTATCTTAACCGCGCTGTTCTGCGTCCTGATGGTGCAGGTCACACTTTCAGGTTGTTTCAGACACCAAGTGGTATTGGAAGTGATTTTAAATTTCTCAATTTTATTCTAGTGCCTGCTCCGAATACTCTGCAAAACGGACCACCTGAAGCCTCCTTCAGAATCATCAATGGCACCCTGGCGAAGTCCGAAAATACCATGCATCAAGTCTCCATCCGTCGCCGTTCCGATGATAACTTGTTCTTCGGTGCAGGACATATCTGTGGGGGTTCCCTGATTACTCCCTCGGCGGTGCTGTCGGCCGCCCATTGCTTCCCCGAGTAAGTTTACCGCTCACAGCACTGCAAGCAGTGAAGAAATTCATAACTATGCTCTTCCGTTCGCTCTCAGTCCGAACAGCGAGGATACGAAGTATTTACCAAAGGAGGATTTCGTTGTGGTCTTGGGTATTCTAACCAGGACTGTTCGGGACAATAACACGTTGGTTTTCGACATCACACGCATTGAATACGGCACACCCAACTTCAACCGCTCAACTTATGACAAGGACATCGCTCTGATCTTCCTGAACGGTTCTGTGCCGAGCGACCATCCGACTGCCAAGCCGATCCATATCGCTCGCACGATGGCTGCTGCAGGAACCGTGTGTCAGGCAAGCGGCTGGGGTTTAAATGAAGAAGATGATAACCCCATTAAACTAATGAGCATCGATCTGCCCATCCTTCCGGAACGGGTTTGTAAGAACGAAACGGCCTTGGATACCCCGCTGACCGAAGGTATGTTCTGCGCCGGCCACTTGAGTGGAGGGCGTGACACATGCACCGGAGACTCAGGCGGCCCACTTGTCTGCGACGGCAAACTAACTGGCGTCATTTCATGGAGTAACGGCTGTGCTTTAGCGATGACGCCAGGTGTCTACACCAATGTTGCATTTTATGCGAACTGGATTGAAAACCACCTCACTCAAGCTGGACTGACATCCACCACAGAATCCACTTTGTTGCCGTCATCACAACTTTAAGCATTATTATAGCAACCACCGACTGTAGATCAATCAATAAATAAAATAAAATCGTAATTTCGCACTTTCAAAGTTATAGTTATCCAAAGAGTCTCTTTATCCTCAAATCACAGAAACTATATGAAATGAAATTTTTCCAATTATTTAGGTTTTTTCATTACAAATTATTGATATTCCTCCGAGTTTTCGGCGTTAAAAATTTTAAAAATGCACTTATTGCACTTGTTGTGATAAATACCAATATGTCACTCTCGAGACTCAACCCGGGGTCTCTGGCCCTCCACATCAAAGGGCTGTGTGTTCTCAATTGAGAAAGTGAAGGAAAGGCAGGAGAAATCCAATACTCAAGGGAAGGATCATGGCTATTGTCTACCGACAAACATTCCACACTCCAAGGAGTTCATAGGTTTCTTCCTCAACATGACAGGAAAACCCATAAAAAGTATCTAATTGCTGATCCAGAGGCAGAGTAAAGGTCTAAATGTAGACGTATGGAAGAACACGAGGACCACGAAGGCAACATCGGCGATGTTGGTGTACTCAATCGACCAAAAGTCAGCGGCGGGTCTTGAAGAGTGGATCTTATCAGTTTTCGATTTAGCTTGCTGGCGGTTCAGAACACCTGAGGCAAAAGCGAAGAAGGAAGCGCGGCCACCAGTGATCATGGAAGTGGAGTCGGAAGGCGGAATGACGAACACACTAGGAATGAAACTTACGAAAATAATTCTATCTGTGTTCAAATAAATCTTCATAAAGCAAAAGTCGCACCGGCAAAGTTGCTAAGGAGATTTAGTGAGGACTATGGTGCTCTTATAGGGTTCACTCGGGATCCCTTTACACACAAAAGCAGAATATGTGGACTCAGATGGTCCACATAGCGATAGAGTACAGCACCCATTTTTTCGGATATTATTATGTCGATGCCGCTCCATACTACAGACTAAAATTTCGTCTTTATATTTGTAGTTATGAATAAAATTCATGAAAGATACATGGAGAGGTGAACAAGTTTTCTGATGAGCTAAAAATGTCCCCTGTTTATTTTCATAATTTCCAAACGTTACAATGTTTAGAAAATAAAACTATGAAGCTCAGCATGCAAGTGAAGAATTAGTTATCATGTTGTGTTCTGTCCGCAAAGCCAATAAATTTATTCCGCTCATGTTGTTTCCATCTGTATTCACTTCTAATTTCACATTCCAATTTAGAGAATACAATTCCACAAATGATGATGTGTTTATTTATTATTATAATATGTTTTCTATAATTGATGTTTTCTGTGTTGAAATCCAAACAGTTAAATTATATAATATTTAATGGAACAATGCTTAGTGTAAATACAATGGGTTTCTTTTAGTGTTTTAAAAAATTATTCGCAAAACGCGATCTTATTCTACTTCTTACAATCGCATACGTACAATTCCACCGTTTATTTAGGCGTGTGTGTGTGTGTGAGTCTACGAAAGAGGGGCGAATGCGGGAACAAACATTTACATATATTTCATCGAAAATAATTATATTGTAGATCTCGAGTTGTAAGTAAAACGCAGGATTTCCTTCTAACTAGATTCCCGTTACTGTTTATTTTTTGAAAATAGACAATAAATTGTTTGTTTCATACTGAACATTTTTCTATGAGACACTAGGAGCCCTAAATAAATATCAAACTCGCGAGTTAAGTTGAAATGAAAGCTTCTGCTTGTATTACACATCATCCATTGGAAACCGATTTACGTGAGATCAAGGATTTCGTTCAGTGTAGGCATCGAAAATAATTATTGTTTTAAAGGCTGACAACAGATTTCAATTATCCAACAATCTCCCTTCTTAGTTAACGAAATGTTAAGATTTTTCCAAGTTTAATAACACCCGCATCTCTAAAAAAGTGTTCATCATATGTTATGTTAATGTTCTCATTTAAAATTCTTATTAAATTTAACATAGCGTTGAAAGTGCTTTAAAATATCTACTAAAACAAATCGTTAGGAATTCATACGAATTTTTCTCTTCGATTTGATTTGACTTAGTGATGCGTGTATTAATATTTTCAAATTGATACCAATTACAATTAAATTTCAAGTATAAATTTAATAAATCATTAAGTTTACATTGAATATACTTAAAATGCTTTTAAAATTTAAGTTCTCGAACATTTCGAAAATTTAAAATGATCAGTTAAAATTTCATTTGAAAAATATCACGACTTTAATCGAAATCATCTTCGAGAGCTTCTAAATTCCCTCGAAATAATTCATATTAAGCATTAAAATAATTCATATTACTACTTCGCACGTGATTCCCTAGTTTTTTCTAAATTTAACTTCTAATAAGTTCTAAAATTTGTGTTTTCCAAACCCTTCAGGAATTTTCAGACCAACACTAAAAACAATTCGCAGTTAATTCCACTTCAATTTCAAATTTCAAACGCTTCTCTTCATCATTCCTTCCTTAGATAAAACACAATGAAACATTTAGATCGCTAAGAAATCGTAATTTAGCTTTTTAGACTACGATAACAAACACAAAAAATATGATTGAATGGAGATATTTTAAGTTCTGGGTAGGAATATAAAAAAACTCCTCCAAGCCACACAATCTGCATGTTTTTCTCCAGGTTGTTTTGAGCTTTCCTGAGGTCTACATAAAATTGTTTAGTATTTTTCTTTATACAAAGTATTCATAATTATAACAAATTCTTCATGCGCAACAGTGCTTCTCCACAATATTTTTTGCTAATTGCAATTGAATGCATTCTTGTTATGCTGAATATATAATTATTTTTAAAATTTTATTTAATATAGTTTATCAAACCGAAATTTTGCATTGGATGCTTTCTAAAACAGTTTCTAAAATTTGTTAGTCCCTCTAAATCTATACGAATTTTTCCTGGACTCACAAATGTAAGCAACAGATTGAAGTTCTAATTTTAATAAAATCTAATAGCATTGAACACACACACACACACACAGCGACTTTCGCTACAAACATACGACAATGGAAATATACTGCCGCCGCCGCCGCTGCTACCGTTTGACTGAGGACTCCACTTAAAATTTAGTTACGTTACTTAGAATTTAAAGTAGAATTAATAATAATTAATAATAGATAAACTAGATTCCTTGTTATTTATCTGAACTAAAATTTGTTTTGTCTGATTTTGTTTTCACAATGTATAGTATATGTTTGCGCATGTTCATCATGTACGTCATCGCCCCGCTATCGTCATCGTCATCATACATTCAAGCTCGCCTGTCATCATCATGTCACTTACATTCTCATCACCATCTACTATTAATGCTAATTCTTATTAGAGAAATTAAACGAAATTTATGACTTTGCTTAATTTGTAATCGAAGAGAGTTTCTGCGCAACTCCATTCACAGTCTTTGATTTGAGGACATCGTTCTCATATGAGAAGACCGTCTCTTTGCCGTTCTCATAAACACTGAAAGGAAAAGAAGAGGTGAATGGGTGTGCACGCTTTGGATCTTTGGATCAGGAGCGACGGGATTCACTTACCGTTTGGTCATGATCTTCTTGCCGTTGACAAAAGTTGTCGACGTGGAGGTACGCTTGACCGCTCCGTTCGCCGAACTGGTGCCGCGTCCGGTGCCGTTCGACACAGTGTTGAATGTGGAGAACGAAGAGAAGCCATTAGTGGGCATCAGAAAGTCCATCATGGCATAGCTGAGCATGGGCGTGGCAAAGGATGCGGCGACTTTGTTGCTGCCATGGTGAGAACCATGGTGAGAACCATGATGATGCGAGTGATGATGATGGCGACCATGGCCGCCCGAACCAGCAGAGCGTCGGCTGTGTGGTACTTCCTGATAAGCGTGTACCTCTGATGGGTGCAAACCGAAGGAAGTTATTTAAAATACTACTAGAATATGTAGAGCAAAATAACACTACCGTTGAAAAGACCTGCAAATGGCGAATGCACACCAAAGAATTCGCGGAATACTTCTTCAGGTGGTCGGAAAACGAATGGAAATCCGCCCATGATATCAAATTCATCGAAATCATGTTGATGCTGATAGCGTGATGAACGATGCTGTCCACGATCTCCTATTAAGCCCTCTTTGCCATACTGATCGTATATGCGACGTTTCTTTTCTGCAAAAAACATGGAAGGGAATTATAAACGTGATTGCATACTGCTTGAAATACCGACTTTATTAGTTTAGTTAGTAATTCTTCGCTTGAAAATTAGTTTAGTTATTTGAGGTTTGAAGAACGATTCATACAAAACGGACTAGAAACTGCAGTAATGCAATGACTTCAATGGCGTATCTAATTACTACTTATTTCTACGAGGAGTATTCTGCAACTAGTAACTAGTTAATTGTGTGACCATTCACTGTACTAGCAATTGCATTTCCGTTATTAGTTGATGGTTTACTAACTCGTTAGCTGTCCTTGACTAATTTTGTCTCTAAGCTTTCCGACTGGGCATCCTCAACCTTTTGCGAACTCCATTTCAAAGAATTTTTCAAATTTAAAACTTGCTTAGTAAAATAAATGGAACAAGTAATTGTCGTCTTCGGTTAGGCCGAAGTCTTAATACCCTACACGTGAGTAGCTAAAAAAAATAATAACTTCGCCAGTTGACAACTTTTGTATACGCAGACGGGCCACGCCCATTTCTGGCAAACATTTTGGTAATATTTCCAGATACTCCAGGGTAAAATCAATTGCATCCGCTTGTGAGATATTAACAATCATTTTGCACCGCTTGTGAGATATTAACAAACTTTTGCATGAGTGGGCGAGCCACGCCCTTTTCTAACAAACAAATTGGTAATGCCTCCGGGTACCTCGTGATAAAATCACGTCTTTATATCTTATACCGTTCATGAGATATTGCCAACTTTGGTATGAGTGGGCGAATCACGCCAATTTTTTGCAAAAATTTTAGTAATGGCGCTATATGTTCCGGAATAGAATTATGCCTCAATATCTAACACCGTTTATGACGCAAGTGAAGCAGGCATTCCGCTGCTTCTTCAAACTCGATTTTGGGCTCCAGAAGAAAATACCATAGATGGATCCGAATCTCACGGTTTATATGAATCTTAACTATCTTTCAAGCGGAACATGATGTGAATTATGCGCATGATCCATTATCAAATGGCAATTTCAATGCTATGTACCAAAAAGTTACCTTAAAGTTTACCAAAAAGTTAGTCAATGATACGTGCTAGCTCGTCAACCACAGTCCTACGGATTCAAATCTGTTTAGGGTCAGTCGATGATTTTATTTAACTTTATTATTTTATTGATAAACATTTGTGTCTGTTTTCTATTTTATGGATTGTATGAATTGTTCATTCGAATACGTTTTATTAAGTTTTATGTATTGATATGAAGAACTTTTGTATCTTTAACGTAAGGGTGTGCAATTGAGTATCAAGCTCAAAATGAATCACATGAAGGGATGCATATCAGTTAATATAGTAATACGAGTATTTGGCAGAGTTTAGTGGTGTTTCAACAAATCTTTTAGTAGTTTTCACTAACAACAACAGAAGCAGCTTTCCGTTAACGAAATCAGCGTAAACAAGGAATGCAAAGTTCAGTTCATTTGAACGCAAGAGAAACAAGGGCAATCGCAACTGCAGCCACACATGATAATGACGATGAAGGTGATGAGAAAAGCACGACATGTGGCTGAAACATAACAGCACCAAATTGTATTACCGAAAAGTTTGTGGAATGGTGTTGCCTCGAAGAGGTTGCGGAAAGTAAAGTCAAAGTAGCGGTTACCACCACGACAACCCGACGCATTATACGAAGACGAGGACTGAGGAGATTTGGAACCGTAGCTGGGATACGAGTAATCATCGTGATCGCTGTGGCTACTTGTGCGAGTACGATAGCGATAACCGTTGCTGCTACTGTTGCTAAAGTTGCTGTTGGTGCTGCTGCTGCTGCTGCAGTAGCTACTCTTGTGGAGCGTCGAACGCGCATCGTAGATTCTTCTTTTGCGAACTGAGAAGAACGAGGTGTTGAAAAATAGATAAATTTAAAACTAAAAGACGACACAGAAGGATAGGAGGCGGTTTGTTTTTGCTTTCTATTTTACACCAAAGGAGGGAAGAAGCTGAGATTTATCCATTACGTTACACTTTAGCAAGAGAAAAGTTTCATCCTTACCATCGGATAGAACTTCATAAGCTTCGGAAAGCTCCTTAAAGCGCTTGTTGGCCTCGTCCAAGTTGTCTGGATTCTTGTCCGGATGCCATTTTAGGGCTAACTTTCGATAGCTGTAAAAAAGGAAAATTCAAGTCTTAGTGGAAATTCTACATTTCTAAATAGTTGAAAATTAATGTTGAATTCGTGAAATAAGTGTAATAAAAGTTAAATAAATTTCGTAGAGGTTAACAAAAATTATTCCAAGTTTTATTTGCCACTGAAATCTAAGAAATTCTATAAGGTATTTCATTTTTCCACCTACAAACTGCGATTATTTCTGGTTTTTAATTCGTATTTCCAATTGCGAATTTATAATTCTCCCGTGAAACACTTACGCTTTTTTGATTTCTCCATCCGATGCTGTTCGCTGTATATCCAACACGCTGTAGTAGTCCACCATTTTGTCTCAACTGTGACTTCAAGAACCTGACCGAATTTGTGGACAAGCTCACTAAAAGCCTGTAGTTCACTTGTAGAACTGTAAGTTTAGGAAATTTTAGCCCTAAAAGTAAGAAAACAGCATTTTTTATTAAGAATTTTATATTGTAATTGGTAACGAAGTAAAGATCTGAAAATGACGAACGAGGTAGAATTTTGAAAAGTTCAACGACATCAGAACGTGATAAAAGGGAAGAGGGGGGGGGGCGATGTTGCTGTAATCTAAGTTGATATTTTGGGGTAGGATAACTAATTGGTCTTTGTTTTGGGAGAAGGTACCGCGGCACAACGACGGAACGTGTTAAATGAAATATGATGGCATCTGGCGGCATGAGTTGCTAATTAATTGTTTTTTAACAATACACAAGCATCATTAAAAAAATAACAAATTAATATTAATTTTTCAAACAAATATTGTTTGTAAAAAGCTCAAATTATGGAATAATTTCTAATTTCGCGTGAAATTCTTTTCTAATCTTGCCAGCCAACTTTTTAAGTTTTTTTTCTATTTTTAAAATGATTAAAAGGCGAAACATTAATCTCAGAGACGATTTCTTTTCAACGTATTCACATCGTACATGCAATTTGATCGCATATGCGACTGTGATGTTTGTGCAGACATCATTCACGCGATTAAAAAAGGATCTTCCATCCATTCCAACATCTTTCAAGTGATATAGTTAAATAAAATATCTGTATTCATGTCATCATGTCAAAAACAATTGCTTATCTTCATGATTTGCTGATTCATCGCACATACGACAGCTGTAAGCATCTTACAAGCAAAATCGTTTCGGCGATATTTCCCTAGTAATTCAATGATTTAAATGGTAAAATCCCAAATCTTTTCAAATATGGCAACTACATTTGTTGGTAGTACATACGGCGATATAATTATGTACGTGTGCCTTGAAATGCACTACAGTTTCGAGTTCACTGTCGGCCAAACACTTCGCCGCCGTCGCCACCTTCCACTCCCACACCGTGATTAAGTAGAGTGTGAATATTGCGGTGCGTGAAGTTCCACGCAACATTAAAAACAACAACAAACAGCATGAACACATCATCTCATGCGGTTTATGTGTTCTTTCGGCTGACGTCGTCGGTCGTCGGTCGTCGGCACCAATGCGTTTGTTGCTAACATTCTGCTAATTCATTTATTTTAGAGGCTATTAGGAGCAGCAACCACAAAAATGCTACATATTATTACAATATAAAATAACAAAACTGCAAACACAATCATTTAAAAATAAAATAAATGTTGATCGGCTGCCTTTGTTCTACTGAAGAACAGAGCGTTGGTTGGATTTTGCCGACGAGTGTCACGCAACCATAACATTTTTAAGTACATTTAATGTTGCATCTTGTTGTTGTTGTTGTCATTGTAGTTCTCAAGTTTTCTTGTGTTTCCCTTGACATAATTAATTTTTTCTAGAATTCTGCATCAGACTTTGCATGAGTTCTCACAATTACTGCACCACCACACCACAATACATCAACTCGATGAAATCGAAAGCAAACCCCTCGCAGGAAAATCATTCTGATTCATGTGTCGACACAGCGATCGAAGGAGACTCTTCTGCTATGTGAAGTATTATTGTAATTAAGTACGCAACTAGTTATTACAGCTTTTTTTTACATGCTTGAATGAGGTTTCGCATTGAATGTGATCAACCGAGCGTGCTTCTCGTCGTCAGCCCTTTGATGTGATTTCGCTAAGAAAATAAAATATGTAGTCATGTTTTACTATACTCGCAAAATTCACCTACAATAGCTGGCTATCTCTTGTTATAGCTTTTATTTTATTACACACACACACTTTTTGTTATCTGATCAGCACTTTGTATTTCAGGGTCATCCTGATGGCGTTAGTCAGATTTTTTGGTATTCAGTTGGCGTTATTCGAATTTTGTGCGCCAGAACTCTAAATTTATAAATAAATTATGGAACAATCAGAAACGGAAGGAGGGAAGAAATCACACCAAGAAGTAAGAATAAAGATTAATATATCGCCCAAGACCATTAACAACAACAGCTGGTGTGTTCTGGCGCTATTGAGGGATTTGAAAAGCTACGGCAGAAAAATGACAAAACTAATTTCATTGATTCGCGCAGATACTTGTTGACAAATTTGGTACTACAGTAGGTGGAAGCTGATAATATTAGCTTCTAATAATAATGCTTAAATCACCTTCTAACGTCTATTTGGAGGGAGTAACTATTCATTCTTGATGATGCAAGCTGATCGATCTAATTTGACGGGAGAACACTAAATATCTGTATGTCGATATTTTATGTAAAATATATAAAAATTCATTTATATTTTATAAATAATTAATATATAATATATAACACAACTCATTATGTGGGGCCCTTTTTGGGAGCAACCATCAATGGATGGATATTAACCGTGACAGAAAGTTACTGAACCATTACGATTGATAATGCAGCACATTGCGTGATATTATAGTTTTTAGAGCTCTTCTGGTGTACGATAATTCACCCGGTAGCTATTTCCGTAACTTATCTATTTGAGCGAAAACCTTCGCCAGTTTTAAGGACAGTTTTTAAGGTTAAATCCATTCTACTGTATATAAATAGTACTCAAAAATAGCACAAGCAGACATACGTAAAATTAAAAGTGTGCAGTGAAACGATTTCCTATATGAATAACTCGTTTCTGGTTTGAATCACACGCTTAATTCTCTTAATATATTATAAATAAATGGAAACAAATAATGTACTATTTACTGAGTGAAATATTTGCACGTTGCGGTTTTGATCTTTTTTGTTTAAATCCACTTTTCTTTTATTAATACAAAATAAACCACAGTAGCTGACGGCCAAAACGTTTTTCTTATTATTTTTAATCAGGAAAGCACTTCCTTGTCTTGGAATGGAAACAAATGAGCAACCGTTTTCTGCTAGTGTACGTGATTGATTTGAGCGAACAAAAGCGATTATTTAACAGGCGGCGAGCAGCAAGAGAGGTGTTACCTGCACCAATACCACCGCCCGCATTATCTACGGCCGAAAGTGGAAAGAAATCAAAGAAGAGACAGATTATTAAGAGCAAAGTGAAGCAAAATGTTGATATCAAAAAGTTGTATCATGAGTGGGCGAACAAGATGTGATGATGACGACGAACGCAAGCAGTAGTTATGACGATGAGGAGTTATCTTGGATCAGGATGATGATGATGATGATGATGATGATGATGATAGCGATTATGACTCTGGGATGACAGATTTTTCGGACCATAAGTAGTAAGTGATGAGGTTGTACTGATGATTCCGATGGAGTTAATGAAATTATAATATTGGCGGCGATGGCGAATCAATGGGTGTTTAACCGAAATTAGCAAATTAAACGAGATCAGTTTCTACCGTAATATTTTTAAAAAGGTTACGTCACATTTGATGGCAAGTGGCCGATGACCAAAATAAACCAACCAAACGCCGCCAACACAATCTGCACAGAAAAATGTCACTTTGTACGCGAGTACATAAGAAAAAATAATCACCTGCATTTTAATCAAGTTCTGTTTCTCACGATGCTGCTTTATTTTTCTGTTCATTGCCGATTTGTTGTAATTAACACATAAGTATGTAAATAATAAGCTGGGACAGATACCTATCTGTATCTGGGACAGATACCTATCTGTATCTGGGACAGATACCTAGCTTACTATTTACAAAAAAAAAGGCAAGGTGATCGTGATGGAGTTAATTTTGAGTGATCGCGAGTGATTGTGTGTTTGTTTTGATTACTTGCCAAAAGTGTTTTTAAATATCTTTACAACGTTTTACCCTTAAAATATCTTCAAAACCTTTTATCTTAATGACCTTGTCTTTTTTCAGTAACTGTCCCGGCTTATTGTTTACAAAAAAAGGCAAGGTTATTAAGATAAAAGGTTATAAAGATATTTTAAGGGTAAAAAGTTATAAAGTTATTTAAAAACACTTTTGGCAAGTAATCATCAAAACAAACATGCAATCACTCGCGATCACTCAAAATCAACTCTGTCACGATCACTCAACTAGTTTAAACGTGCACGATCATGTGTTGCTAATTTTCTTCGCACAAGAACGTCAATCACCCCCTGCTGTATTCACACAACAAATAAATAATTTTAACCTAATTCTAGCAATCCGAACTGTTAATAGCGATGATCAAATTTACTGTGCGAGCAACTTTGATTAACTTAAAAGCAAACAATATAAGATAACAAAGTAACGCAGAAGATTGCATTTAAAATGCACACTTTTACCACACCAACAAATGGCGAAATCAACAAACGGAAACATAAATTATACAATAAAACTGCAACTGTTGATAAGAAATTAAGCGACCCCTAGCGGCTCCCCTATTTTAATACTTAAAAAATACGAAGAGTTATAACGAAGCTGACGGACCGAGGAGAGGTATAAATCAAAGGGGAGTTCGAGGAGAAGCAGCTTATTTACTGAGATTATGAGAGCTGTCGAGTTCAGATGAAGAGTTTTGGTTTTATTGTTGGTCTTATTACTGATGTATTCTATAAAAGATGTGATAATCTACTGATGACAAGATCTGATGGATGATGTGTTCATCTTATTAATACATTTGTTGTTTAATGTCCTTACTATAGTCGTGTTATTGTCTTCACGATGGTACAGCCGTTGATGCTATTTCTGATGCCCTTATTGTCTTGTTGGTCTTGCAGTTATTAACATCATTCACAAACTTTTGGTCAATTTTTTGTTTGACATCTTTTCCCTTCAGGGTTGATCTTGCTATTGTTGATCTTTTTGTTGCTCATCTTAGTGTTGATTATTTTTTCGATCTTACTGCTGCTGAACAACTCGGTGATGACGATATTGCTATTTATTTTTTTACTGCTAAACTTTACTACTTACTGAATTTTTTCTGTTAACGAACATATTTTCTTGATCTTATTGCCGACGGTTTTCCTACATAATTTCTCTTGTTTATGTTGACTTTCAATCATAGAATGAAGGCACCGAGTATGAGTATAATGAATTCATAAAATAGGTACACAACAATACAAATAATCACATTTTTGCCTTCAACACAATTAAAAAAGTTGAACTTTCGTTTAACGTTGTACGAAGCAAAAGAAAACGCAGGTTGGATATGAAGCCGAATACTAACAACCTCCACGCGCGACCAACACCGTGCACGACCGTCCGATCTGCTAGATGTACCTCACTGAAGTGCTATAAGAACCAGAGAACAGCGAGAATAATACCAGCGATAAACTCAAAAAGTAAAAATAACAAGAACCGAAGAGAACTACAATAACAAAAGCAAAAGTAGAGAAGAATAGAAGTTGTTCTAAGTTCGTAAAATTCAGAAATAACAACATCAAGAAGAAACATCATTAAAAGAGAAACTCGCTGAGCCTTATAAAAATTGTATGTATTCGTCAAGTGGAATGAATAAAATTTTAGAAATAATTATTATCTACCTACAGTACGGACATGATGTAGTTATGCTTTGCAGTGGAATTCTCAAACCCCTTACGACCAACACTGCCGACGACGATAAGTGATATTCTGGAAAAAATATTTAACGATATAATTTTTGTTAACTTATCTTATAAAAAATCTTATCGCTAGCTGGAACAAGCTGCCAAAGCAATGCAATTTCCTCGTTTTTCCTTATCTAACGATAAAATCGTTAATATTGTTAACGATACTTGCAGCCAATATTATCGCTCAGAAAACCATTGACAATTCAACTTACATTAACACGAGCTACAAACTTCGCGATACAAAACATTTTTAACGATATAGATTGTCGATTACTAACGGCTTGAGAATTCACACTACTGATGTGTACTAAAAACATATAGAAGTTGGAAGTGATTCTTATAATTCGCAATTTAGACTTCAACATTTTAATTGCATTCATTGAAAGATTATAGACAACATTTTACTGTAAAGACCTTGCAAGGTAATTATTGTTTAAAACCATGGAAACTAAATACTACGATCTTAAATCAACACAGAAGCAGTCTATACTCGCTTTATTTGAAGTCTCTAAAGTGGATGAAGCCGCCGAAGTTTATTTTTAATGCATTTACGTGCAGTCACTAAAATGAAATTTTTCACTAAATTTGGTCATTAATATAAAATCCTTTTTTATGATAAGGTGTTGAAATTATTTGAAAAAGCTTGGGACTTCAAAAAAAGTGACTGAAATTGTTGTTTTAAACTTTTAAACTGTTTTTTGAAAGTCTTTGAATTAAACTGAAGTCAGTGAAGTTAATTGAACCAGCTAAAGCCGATTACTGTCGATTTTTTTTACTGAAGCCCCTCGGAGTTCATGGAAGTGAAGAATCACTTGTTTCACGAGAAAATAATCTTTAAAAACCTGTCCACATGATTCACTCGAAAATGCAGGTGATTCGTAAAAAATTAACTGTAATTAAGGATGTCTCCGAAGTTATCTTAACACAACAAAATAAAATTTTCTGGCTTTCATCAGAAACCGTAAGCATTTCAAAGGAAATTCTCTTAATCAAAATCAAAACCTGAATGCGCAAATTCGTCTGACTGTTAGTCTATCAGCTTGATGATACGTATATACGTGAGAAAGGGAGAGAGAAAAAGATGGAGGGGGATAGATTAGTTATATATTCCTCTGCGCTAACATACAGGAAATCGCGACAACTTGGTGTTGAGTCATTTAAATGATTTCTATAAAGAGAACAACAAGAACAAAACACTTTTAATATGATGTTTTATCTGAGTTTTACAGTTATAGAGGTAAAACGAATGGGGAATAATTTTTCTTAATACAGTTGTTTTTACCTTTTTTAATTTTATATTCACGTATATAAATATACGAGTATAAGTGATGAAATGACGTATTCACAACATGCGGATGGAAAAATAATTTGAAGTCATTTAAATGTGGAGATTTATATGAAAAATTGAAACATTTAGTTCTTATATTTTTCTTTCTTAAAAAACAATTATAAACATTTCTTTAGAGATGACATTTAATTATTAATGCATTTTAAGGATGAGTAAATTAATATATAAACTGTAAATCAGTAAAATTATTCAAATGACGCAGATGAGATATAAAAATAAGGAAACAAAACCAGGAACAGATGTTTCGATATCTGCTTATAATTGGGGGATTAAGTTTGTTGCCCTTTTCATTTAAGATAATCCGAGAACCTAAAAAAGGGAAAAGAGGACGAATCAGTTGAGTAGACTTACCTCGATTGATCTTTTTGAGGCCATTTGACATTTTTGGCGATATCAAGCTATTACACAAATGAATGCTATTGGTTTGTGCATACCACGATTAGTCCTTGAGTACTTTCATAAAATAGACGTACTTTCTTAATTCTTAATAAAAGGAATTAATATGTCTTAAAATCTTGGGGAGGGTAATACATCTGGAAAAAGTTTGATAGTTTAAACACCATCAACATCAAGGAATATTATGATCTGTCTTTTAACAATTGTAACGCACGAAGTTTCCGTCTATTATCATAAGAAGACATAAAGACAAAATAGGGATTCCAGATTCCTTTCCAATTTATTCAGTAACTATCAAAATAGGGATTCCAGATAATAGAACAATAATCAATATCTGAGCGTTGATTCCTATGAGTTTCTAAACTAAACGACAGCTGTTTGCCATCATTACTGCTATTTCTGCGTCCTACACTGATGCTCAAATAAGCCACTCTTTCGCACTCAACTATTCGCTTTCAATTCAAATTGAAAAACTTATAAAACTTTTAACTAATCGCGTTAAGGAAGAAAACTGGATTTAATTTACAATGAGGAGTCCAATTCAAACCGGTTACTCAGGTAGTCAGTTGTTCCTCTACATTAACACAACATGTAGGTAATCGTTTTATAAATAATTCATTCGCTGTTGTTTGTGTTTTTAGTTCATTCGTTATAAATGTGAATTATTCGGGTATAATTTAGCATTTTATGATATCGAAACACTCCTTCAAAAAACGAATTTGTGCCCAATTACAATCTCACCCTCGGATTTCATTTAAATTTATTACTGCTCGTGTAAATCTAATATTCGAATCAAATCTGTCTCTCCTTTTATTTGTTCCCTTCTTTATAATTTTAATTAGTGTCTGTAATTTGCAATCTCAGTGTGTGTGTAATTGAATGCTTCCTGTTTTTAACTCCTTCGCAAACGCTTTACTGTAATGAAGATTTTTATAATACGGATCTTCGCAAATTATTTCTTCGCATTTTTTTTTCTACCGAATCAATTTTTCATTCGGGAACTTCATTTTAAATTTGCGAACACTCTCTGTCTGTCTGAATGAATACAACTCAAGTCAAAGCCAAACTTTTTCAGCCAAATTTGGTTTAAGTGTTATAAAACCTTAAAGGTCACAGTTTGCAAATTTTCAATGCATTGCGAAATACATACAAATTACTCAATTTTCTGTCTCATCATCATCATTAACGAAATGCATTCATAATTCTTAGTTCTCTCATGGTGAACTCAAGCGATCTATTTTTATATTACGGTTATAAATATGCTGGCTATTAATATGCAACAAAATGTGGGAGAAATTTGTATTTACATCACAAAATTAAACACGTTTAAATATATTTTTACACACGCTACGGATGTTACAACTACGGAATTACGTATATATTTACGAACTATAAATTTACCACTCAATTAGAGGAAAAAAAGAACGCGGCGGCAGCAGCAGTCATTCGAGAAATACCGGCAGCCCAATTTAAATTGGCGAACACAAATATCTATAAACAGAATCAGCATCGAACAGAATCGCCGCCTACCTTACCGACCAAAACTGAAGAAATAAAAATTTAATTTTGGTGATCGTACGGCTTGTTCTTGGCTTGCTGTACGAATTAATTTGTAATACAGAAAAGAAGAGTGGAGGCGGTATTTTTAGATCGTTTTATGAACATGAATCGTATGCAGAGGACAGCAAAGAAGAGCTGGTTACAACTTGAGAAATTAAATAAACACAGATTTTCTGAATGATTATCACATCTTGAGATGATGATCGTGACGCGATTACTTCCACTGAGATTACAAGAGACCAAGAGATTTTAAAGCTTCTAAGATTTATTATTTTTTCTTAATCTTTTCACTCTTTTTATTCACTGTCTGGAAGGATTGCAAAATTTCGCCATAAAAAGAATCGGAAGGGGGAATAATATTATTTTTAAAACGACATAAAAACAATGAAATACTGAGAGGAAAATTTGTGGGCGTGAAAGAACAATTGTTGTTAAATTCAACAGACAACAAATTTTGGCTTAAGTATGAATGTCTGTCTACAGATTTTGCAGATGAAACGATTTTTGCGCTAGTGTAAAAATATACTCATCTGCCACTGAATCATCTCTGCTGTCAGACTCGACTTGTTTTGTTCTTAATGAGTATCGTGCGATCACCGTGATCATCCCTATCAATAAGGCGGCGTCACCATTGAGACGCCTGACACCACCGTCAGCCTTAATGATGAAAAGAAAGTCGCTGGAACGACTTAACTTTTACCCACACAAAACAAGGGCCTCTATTTGGTCAGGCAAGTTCAAGCCTGGAATTTTTAGCGATATGCTTGCGGCGTTCCGAACAAGTCTGAGCTGTGGTGATCTCAATTAAGACGTTTATTTTCAATTAATTACTAAAACAAATAAAAACTAGTTAAATCATTAGCCAATGAATAAGTAAATTGTTAGTTACAATTTGTGAAGCCACTGAACATGAATATCATGTACAGGTTTTAGCTGCTCTGATATCTACTGGTAGCAAGTATTTTCCCCTCGTCTCGTCATGATCGTATATTGCTTGAAAGTTTTCCTGCCTGAACAATTTCGATCAGATTCCATTTGGTCCACAGTTATAAAAAATGTTTCGAGGGAAAACGTAGAAATCACACCGTTCAGATCACGGATCACAGCTAACCAGTGATCGCGCTTCAGGTTACGTTAGTTGCTGCTGCTGCTGCTTTGACTTCCAAGAAATGAAACTAACCAACTACGAACACCGGTGGAAACAAGTGGTTGCGAGGGAAACTGGAGTAGTTATTGAACCTCTTTGGCTGGCTGTATACGATCAATGATAGATTAACTGCAACATCAAATACGACAGTGATATACGCAGATAAAAAATAGCAATGATTTACACAGTAACAAAAGCAAGATACTCGCAAAAAAGGAATGATTTATTCGTGCGAAGAGAAAAAACAGAGAATTTTTCAGTCGTGAGTCACTAAGAAGAAATGTAATGCCAAATGTGAACAAAACTTGAGAAAGTGGACAGGATTGGTCGAAGCTGGCAATATTGATTGGTTTAAATTGTATACATTGATGTATAACAATGATCGAGACAAATAAGGTCATCAAATTCAAGGATTATGAAATTCGTTCAAATCGACGAAATTGTTAAGTCGACAATATTCGAAATTTCGACCGTACTGATCTAATTGGTCAAAATCTACGAGATTAGTTTAAGTTTAATAAAAATGAACACTGTTAATTGATGTTCGCGATATATTCAAACAAACCGCATTTATTAAAATAATAATAAAATTTAGGTCTGAACCGTCGATCCATTTTAGACATCGTCTAACCATCTAGATGATCCTTGAAGTACCGTACATCTGTTAACAAAGGAAAAGCATTTACTTAATCCATGGTTAATGCTTTCAAATAAAGTAACCCGGTTGATTCACCGCGCGATTCTCCGGCATATGATTTTTTGGGTCGTTGACTCGTTACGAAGCATAAAATTTTCTTACATGATAAGGTTTCAAAAGGTCTGCAAACCATAAAAAAGTAATCGTACATTAAAAGCTTAGTTTCCTCAGTGTTATGGTAACAAAACAATGAAACAATTTAAGCCCTGTTTAAAAATATCAAAGTAAAAGTTTCTATTATACAACAACTTGAAGTTTTTTTTACCATGTAAACCAGCTAGCCAAGTGAGACAGAACGTCGTCGTCGTCGTTGTTATTGTCTACATCGTCTACCAGGTTTATGATTACAACATGGTTCCGCGGCTACAAAGCGGTTAGACCAACTCAAAATAAATGCAGCCTGAGTGAGTGAAGTAGAAAAGAAGTAGCAACCAACGTGCTTGGATTTAACAGTCGGCCTCGAATGATTACGTTCGGCGAGAAAGATCTGGAATAGTTGTCACGTTCTAGCATTAAAATAGAAAGAATGCATTTACTGGTAACTAACTATTAACTGCTGATGATGACGAAATTAATAGTAAAAAAAAAAAAAAAAGTAAAGTTAAAAGTATGATCATAAATGTATGATGATGATGCAAAGGATGGTTATAATGGTAACTGGTGGCCATAATGACATGCATCGTGTGGATTATGATGGATTTAATGATAATGAAGTTTACCATGACTCAATGATTATGAATCAGGCGTTGACTAAAGTTATGCATCGGTCATAACTTCTATCAGTGAAAAAAGGTAATTCAGCGGACATTGGAAATTGTGACTGTCACATTATGAAGCATATTTGTTCTACAGATTGGATGGATATAAGTTTCAGAGGTGCAGAAATCAGTAATATTTGATCCTGAGTTGTCAGTCGGTAAGACTTGAAACTGAGTTGAAAAGTTCTTTAAAAAAAATTCCAAGATTGCAAACGTGTGATGCGCTGAAAAAGGAGATGAACATCATATTAGAAAATTTTTTAAAGACAATAGCACAATAACTGTTTTTCTATTCATGTTTCATTTGGAAACGCAATCAGATTTATTGACAGATAGTAGTAAAAAGTTATTACAGAACTAGAGTTTTAGGTTAAAGAAAGTATGGGTTGGATTTAGTATCCGCTAGTTGAGAAGTAGTTTCAATCTAATTTTTATGGTGACTTTGCAAATAAAATATGGCCAATACTCTTTTTAATTAAAGTGTTTTATGGACCAAGTGCATGTAGCAATCATAATAAAATCGATTGTTCATTAAATATAGATGGTTTTATTAAGGACAAACAAAGCTGGTAAATATTTGCCGGACTACGTTAAAAAAAAGATATAAAGAAAGTTACCGCTGCAAATAGTTTGTTGAAAGCCAAGTCAGATCATGAAATGCACTTAAAATCAATTAACGTTTAACGGTTAATTTTTATAGTTGCATCGGTCCAGTTGTGTTTTTCTCTTAGCATGATCATGACATGCGCAATCTGCAATCTTATTGAACGAAACAGTAAAGCTATACCGTTAACATATAACGCGTCACTAATTGAAAGAAAAGTAGAGCTCTTGAGGATGGCATATCTGTAGAATAGTCCGCGTTTTGCGGTTCAACCGATACCCGACTACTTGCTATAGACTCAAGCTGCTCAATCTCTAGGAAATTTCCTTTTCTAATTACGTTTAATCAAGCTTTCAGCAAGTTTTCTCACTTTACAATCTTATTATTAGAAGCAGAGCAAATACTGCTGTGTAATTTGTTTTCACGTTATTAATTTTCAACAAGCAAGATCAGCAAGATCAGCTACCCAACCGAACCAAACTGCCTTCTCTACACGCTTCCAACAAAGTAGGTAACAAGATAGGCAGGCGCGATCACTGATCATGTCTTTAACCACCAGCCACTGCGGATATAGTTACGGCTAAGTAACCATCGTCACGACCATCACTTCAACGTGTAGTCGCGGATCACCTAACACGTTTGAATAAAAGAGTGTCAGGCACTTGCGTTGATCATACAAAATACTTTATATTACTGACTGTAGCTAACGAAATTGCAGAGCTCTTTACTTTCAACCGTTTTTATGGTCGATCGTGTCGCGTTCAAGATTTTGTTACCTTGAAAATATTATAAACAAAGTAGAGGAACGAGAGAAGTTGTGGAAAAAAGCAGAAAACTGCCTCCGCAGCTTCTTTTTATGCCAAATTAGCGAAATCAAAAGCAACAGTCATCGTCGCAGAAAATTACTCAATCATTTTTTTCTTTCTGTCCATATTATGACGCCGATCTTGACCACAAAGAGACGAACGCGTTAAACAACTAAAAAACTATTTATATATTAAAAACAACTACTATATATTATTCTACAAATAAAAGTGGCAAAACAAAACAAAAAAAAAACCAATTAGCTAATAAAAAAACCAGTTTAATTAAAACAGCAGCTGTAAAATTCTTTCTACTGAGTCATGTAGAATTCAGACGACAATGACGACTCAGCCAGCTGAATGACTCGTAGACCGAGTTGAAAAAAGCATCCGACTTTGATCAGTTGCGGATCAAAGTCGTGCGGATCCCTTTTTTATGCGATATGAATTTGATTGTTCAATTTAATTGGTAGCACCGCCACCGACTGACACTTAAGGGTTCAAAATACTCGAATTTTCCACGCGTGCTTCGCGCACGATTGATTTATGCTGCACGCGACTCATGAAGTTCGGCATTTCGCTCAATAATTCGGCTCAGTTAACGCTCTGTGGACCATGAATATACGATATTTGCAAGCTTGTTTAAACTAACCGGCCAACCACTGGGCTGACCGACCGACTACCCATTCACTTGATCACTACAAAAGCACGAACTAAAAACTTGTTTTGGCAATTACTTTTGTTGACCGAGCTTAATTTTGGAGAAAAAAAATACTGAGGCAATCGTAATACTAAAAACTGCCAGTTAGATTTGAAAAACAATACAACCAGCGCCTGCTGAAATCCAACCAAATCCCTCCCAGCAATGCTGATTAGGTATTGAAACGGAAAGACGACGTTAACACGTTTAGATAAGCGTACCGAGATTAGAGGGAGTGCTTTGGAGCTTAAGATTGTAGGGAAGAAAATTGGATGTAGCGTCAGATTACAAATTGAAGTATGAATTAGTTTTCACGAAGTCGTTGAACTCATGGAAATTGATTTTTCGAAATACTATATAACTATTTGATACGTAATTTTCCAGAGGCATTAGAATATTATATATATTCACATACAGATATTAGACTAGAATGCCAACTGAATGTATATCCAGTGGTGCTCCTGAATAACTTTAAATAAAGAAGCTTTTAAACTTTTTTTAATAAACTTTCGAAATAAGCGCCGGACTTGAACCCATCGTATTTGATAATGATTTCCTTATCTTCACGACAGAACTTACAGGAGCTGTCAGTGAGATCCTGATTACCGAAATTTAATTCTTGTATTTCCTGTTATGGTTGTATTTCAATGGGTTTGATGTACTCTCTCCAGTTTTTCGGTTTTAAGACTCTTTCACGTTAAGAATACTCACGTAAACGATGTTCCTCATCATAAAGGGCATTCATAGGGGCCACAAAATATTTAAATAGATTAATGATATACCAACAAATGTTAGTATATAACACGTTAGGATATTCAGAGGACAATATATTCAAATGTACACTTGCTAAAAACCATAAAATGTTCAGACTAACACGAGACGCTCAAACATTTAGACAGATTTGAGGATGAACAGTCAGACGTTAAAATGGTAAAACAGACAACCGTTAGTATTTAGGGTCAGAGGTTAGAAAGTAAAGACGAGGCCTTAGAATAAAAAAAGCAATCATACAGTTTTCGTGATATCCAGATAGGACGTCAAGACTTTCGAAGACATTTTGACACTTCGGCGTACATGAAGACGTTCAGATGAATAGCAAAATTTTCAGAAATACGTTAAAATATGCAGACCCATATTAAGACAGACGTTGAAGCCTGTAGGCAGGCAGACAAGACAAACGTTGAAAATCATCTTGTCTGGGGAGAAAAACACTTTAAGGCAACATTTCAAGCTTTTCAGCAAAGCGAGCACATGCGCGTAGACGAGTCGTAGTGAGTCGAAATTGGAAATGGTTAAAAAATGCGAAATAAAATAAAAGCTCAAGTCAGCCAACAAGAAGACAGACAGGCAGACAGGCTGCTAGAGAAGCGTAGACTGGAGGATGGAGTTAGTAAGCGGAGAAGAAAATGATCGAGAAGAAAGAAAAATTCGATATCCGATCAGTGAAGCTGTTACGACCGACGAAAGACAATCGGATGAAGCGACCAACAGACGGAGGTTTATTTTTACTTCCTTTTTCATTAAATTTTCTTTTTACTTTGCTTGGGTGTGGATTTTTTCGTTTGCTGACTTATTGCTCTCCCTGCCGTTGTTGCTGATTGGACTGGGAGTGGGTCACAGCACAGCTGCATATACGCTTGTTGGCGGAGAAACGGGGTCTCTGAAGTCTTTTATCATTTAATAAATAAAGTTAGCAATACGAGAGACAGCCAAGGGGCCAGTAAGCCAGTCAGCCAGCCAGCCGGTCATCCAACCAGTTGTCTAACTACAGGGTAGGAATGCCTGACCGGCCTCACTTATGCGCTCATAAATTGCGGCTTGCATTGATCATTTGGCGATTTCCTTTTTCAGCCACTTTCTAGAGGTGCCTTGTTGTTGCTTTTGCTGCTGTGGGCCGCATTTATGTTTGTTTTGAAAAGTGGAAGTGGGTCAATGGCCTTTGGCCAGCCCTTCTGCTGCTGCTGCTGCGGCAACTGCTGCTGCAACATCACCAGTGGTAGCAATAAATATCGAAAACAACAACTACAAAATCATTATGTTGCTTGCACTTCGTTATTGCTGTCATTATTGAGGAGGAAACTGGCCTCCACAAAGTATGCCAGCTGAATATTAAGGCAAGAAATTCCATTTAATACTGCATCTCCAGTGAAAATAAAAACAAAAACGCGTTTTCCTTATGTTTGACACTTTCTGGAGTGTCAAACACGTGATAAAAAAGAAAAATCGTTAATTGCAGGAATTTTTACATTTTTTAAGCAGAAAACAGTTCGCAGCAACGGAAATTCTGGCTTGCAATACCTACGTGACACTTTTTTAATTTACTCAGGGTTGCCGTATTATTATATTTATAACTTATATAATCATATTATAACTATTATATAGTCGCTAGAAGCGATTACATTATATATAAAAGCGCTAACGCGATAAAAGCTTTTAACATGGATTATAAGTTATTTTCTGCCGGAAATTATCATATGAAATAATGTGTTTGCGCATTTTTATTGTTAGAGTTGCTCACATTGCAAAACTTCAATAAAAATAGCGAGGATGTCAATTAAGGATAAAGGAAAAGGAAAAACCAGGGAATTGAAGATTGTGTGTTAAAGCAACTCGTAAAGATTCGATCGGTAACTTCCTCCCACTTCGCTTGCCTCATGAATGAACTCTGAATTCTTCGAAAATTTAAAACTAACAACAAGCTTTGTATGGAAAGAACGATTGTATAAAGAGAGAAAATGGAGAATCGACTAAGATCACATCGCTTGGAGAGGATTTCACCACTGGATTTTCTACTGGTTCTGATATTCGACAGATTTTTATTCTTCCAGATGAGAGATGGAGCGATAAACAAGGTATGAGTTGACTCACACCAACTAAGCAACGCTGGAGGAACAACGATCGAACCTTTTGACAAAAAAAGTCTTTAACACGTTTTTCTCAAACAAAGAAACCAAACGAAGAGCGAAAAAATTAGTGAATTCAATTAGCATGATTTGGCTAAGATTTCCAATTGTTCTTAATGTTGTGCTGTTGTTGTTTCTTTAAACCACATTTACAACAACAACGAAGAGTAATTATTTGAAAGCAAAAAATTGTTGCTTGCTTAAAATTCATTAAAAAAATAAGTAAAAACAACAATTGTTTGCTAAATCCAAGTAATCGTAGATTGATGAATTGCCATTTGACTGCTACGCTTTTTTACTATCGCTTTTATTAGTTTTTTTCAGTTTTTATTATTTTGACAGCCACGCTAGACAAGCTAGTCAGCCACCACCTGGAGTTTTAATTAAAAGTTTTATTTTATTCGAAAAAAAGGAATTAAATTGTAATAAAACTGAATTTGGTAAACGTGAGGTAGGAACGGTATTATAAGCTCTGTAATTGTAATTGTAATGCAATAGAAGAGGCAAAACCATAAAAGTTTAAGACAACAACTTCTACTCATTTTACTGAAGCAACACTTAAGATTTTTATTTATACGAGTAGTTGGAAAAAAAAAACTTCTTTTCATTCTGAAACAAAAAAAACACTCGGTAAATCGTTTAATCATAAAATAAAATAAAGGAAATTTTATCACAGACATAACCTACACTTATAGGAAATTGGAATCACAGACATAAACCTACAGAAATAAGAAATTGTTATCATGGATTCAAACCTGGAGGAAGGATTTGTTTTGTCTTTAGCAGAAAGGATCCAATCAAAACTTTGGATTACCTTTACTGACACAAGCGAAAACCTATCAAAATTACTTATCACATACATAAACCAATACAAACAGAATAATGTGTTCATCAGATTTATAAGCTAAATACTTTAAAAAGTCCAATAGTGAAAAGAGAAAGTATTTTTCATTTAAATGTTATACGCAGGAAAGGATGGATACTTTTGACTTCACTCTCAATTTCCTCATAAATGAAAATGCTTTCCGTGATACTTCTGAATTTTTTTCGGTAACAGTTTTATGTATCAGTTGGTGGTACTTACAAAAATTTCTTGATCAACTGGCAACTTTGATTATGTTCGAAATTAAGGAAACGCTCTGAAAATATAAAGCACTTAAGCTGTCAGCCAGTCAATTAAGGGTACTTCAAGGCATTACGTTTCAGGCTAACTGGCTTATCTGCATTGAAGTACACCAAATGAAAAAAAAAACCACAAATGATCACATGATCTCAAAAGTGGTCTGCAACTTTTTAAGTAAACTTTTGTTAAAATAGAGTTAAAAAAATAATTAAAGTGACTACCAAATTGAACTTTTGTAAATGTATATATAATAAATCTCTCAATATAATGAATTAAGAAATCTTTACCAGAATCTAAAATTATTTACTTATTTAAAAGTAATGAATAATTTTCTAAATTTATTTTATTATAAAGTAATTTTCTAAATTTATTTTATTATAAAAAAAATTGATGTTAAGGAGTATTGAAGTTTTTTCTCTTTATTAATATTTAAATCTTTAGTACGTTTCAATATTTAATTAATATTTACTTTTTGGGTCGAAAACCCTAAAATGCAGCTTCGGTAAACCTTTTCTAAATAAAAATCAAAACAGCTTTAATTTTCTTTCGTAGAAAAAGAATTACATAAGAAAGAACCAAAGTCAAGCGAGCAAATAGCGCAGAAGTAATTCTTCGTCAAGGTAACGATAACGTTGACCCAGATTCACTCTGCAAATACGTCGATAAAACCTACCTGATGCAACGCGAGAATGTGCAGCAAAAGGCGGCGGTGGGGTGAACCGTTTTTGTGCTGTTAAAGAGTAACTCAGAGTCGAAGTTAAAAGGTTCATTCGTTCTTACAACCTTCGAAAGGTGCTTCGAAAAGGTAATGATGCAGTCTGCCTTCATTTTTGACTAGAGAATTATCAGATTTCCTTACTTTTCAAAATGTTTACTGTTCATAGTTAAGATTGAAAGCCTTCAGTTTGGAACAACTTTTGCTCATTCAGGTGTGACTTGAATAAAAGCCAAGTTGAAGAAGAAAAAGCAAAAATAAGCTCATGCAGTGCTTGCAAATTGCAGCAACTAAGTGCTTCTTGCTGGTGCTTTTTCTGCAAGTTGCCTCTTGCCTCCTCTTTTTCTGCTGCGCGCTCGAATGAAATATTAGCTGCCACTTAGCAGACGTAACAATCAACACGATAGAAACTTTTCTCACCTTGTAGTCTAAACTGTTGTAATTGAGAAATAGAAGTTGGTAACAACAGAAAAGATCAACTGTTGGTCAACAACTTCAAACACGTATGCAGTTACGTAGTTGCCCTGCAGGAACTTTTGCTAAAATCCTTTTCTACGAAATCCAATTAATTATCCTTGTAGTTTCCCTGTAAGAAGCCCAACAGACTCAAATTGGTATTCTCTTAACCGCCAAGTTAAAGGTTAAAGTTTTGGTCTCGTGGAGTCAACTGCTTACTTTGTGTGCTCTTCTTAATTTATTTACTATATTTCTGCCGGTATTTCAACTACATTCCTGTATAAACATTTAGCGACTAAAGACCGAACATTATTTAGCTTCACAGTTGGAACCAAGTTATTCAATTCAATTGCGGAGTTGGGTTCCCAATGACTCAATAAATAGTGGATGTATGTTCACTTTAGTCCTTCGCTGTTTATTCCTGTTTCCCCGCCGTTCCGGGAACTCGAGTATAATAACTACAACTCACGTGTTCGCAAACGGATGTATTAAAGGTGTGCGAGAGAAACATCTACACACACATCTATACTTGTTGGTAGCCAGCAATTGGAGACGCTCAGAGGACGAGCATTTAAACGTTTTCTAGCACGGAAAGTTCTTCAATTGTAGTTGTAGGATAGTTCCACACTTTTCTAGATGATTCAAAGCAGAGCTCAAGTCACGTTGCCATGATAACCGCAGAATCAAAATACGATTGGCAAAAATAAAACATTCAATGAGTTGGCTCCAGCAAAGTAAAAAATGCGGGAGAGAGGGAACTACGAAGACGCTGCTGGCGAATGTAGGCTCGCTCAATTGAGTATGACAGGGCAAAATTTGAATAATCGATATAGAAGTCAGCATACTGTTGAGGTTATGAGACGGATGGCAAGGGTGGGAGTGTTGAGCGAGGGATGGCAAGGGTGGGCAAAGCAAAGGTAGATTCGCCGGCTGTTGACGAATAAGCTAGCGAAGTGGATGCAGACAAGGAGGACCCCACAATGTTGCCATGTGAAACATCAACGCAACAGCTACAGCAACAAAATAACTTACTCACTCACCCCGTGTGTTGCTTTGAAATTTTAACCGAAACTCAAACCTTGGAAACTAGAATTGTTTTTTCTTTATAGCCATTTTTGTTACCGCTTTTTTCACTGCGGCTTTTTGCTTTTATTAGTTTTGAAATTTTGGAGAAAATGAATTTTTATTGTAGCTGGTCAATTCGATAACTAAAAATTGTAATTGTTTTTGTATTTAGAATAAGCAGACTACACGATTATAGCACTAAAATCTGTTGTCCTTTCAATACCTTTTTGAATAATTAACGAAAGCAATTAAAATCACCGCAGGAAAAAGGATTCATCAATCAATATTTGCGGCAATCGCTGATAGCGTGAGTGATAAAAGCGAAACGACATTGAAGCGACTTCACGAGACGACGACGACGACGAGTCAACATCGTTTCGGGAACTTTTTGTTGTGGGTGTCGAGAAGTATCTTTCAACGTTTTCCGTCCATACTTCACTCTATTGTTTAGTCAATTAATAATTATTACCTCGCTTATGCTGCAATACAGACTTTTTCTGCCAATTCCGTGCTCAATTCCTTTTGCTATGTTGTTTTTGTTGTTCGTAGATAATTTTCTCGAAGCTGCACATTGATTTGAATTTGTTGTTTCCGTATTAAACAAATGCACACCAAGAATTCGATTCTTTACTTTGCAATATTTACTTATTAGTTAAAAAAATTAATAGTTATACAGAAAAGCCGATTGCACACACTCGCCGTGAGCACCGCGAAGATGAAAAGACTTCTACAAACTGAAGCGACGTTGAGCCCGACACAATTTCAAAAAAATGTAGCTGTGAAAAATGTAGTTTCATCAATTGGGCATTAATGCAGGTTGCCACCTCGTTTTTTCAAACATTTTTCGTATTTTGTAAATTCTATTTAATGATACAATTTAAATTTCGAGCTGGAATTTTTAGAAATACCAGTTTTTATCAATTTGATAATAAAATCCTTTTCTCCTTTTATAATTGACACTTCTCTTCACTTCTTTTGACAATTCCTTTTATACTTGTTATCACTCTTAATTACCTGAAATATGGAATCATTGCCCGAAAATTATTGATGAAAGTTCTAAATTTCGCGCAAACTCTGCAAAAGCCTAAATAAAACCTGTATAAATCAAACAGTGTGGAGGTGGAGATAGTTAATCTAGCTAATCATAAATAATTTCATTACTATTACTTCTTATTTCATATGATTTATAAACATTATAAATATATGTTTAAAAAGTTATATAAAAAATATAAAAGCAATATATATGTGTGTACTTACAAGAAGTAGTCACTAAATTTAACGAGGGAATTTACTCCGTTGTTAAGAAATCCCTCATGGAAATGTCTCACTAAGTGGCCACCATGTAGGGGGGCATTAATAATACAGTTTTTTCACTCACACTTATTGTTCACAGCCGCAAAGCGCATTGCCGCGTTTTCTTATAAATGCAATTTCGTGTGTTTGGCAACGCGGAGAACAGATTACAGCTGGAAGCTTTTCAAAAGGTTTTTGAAAGAGAGGGGATGAGAAAAGAGAAAAGTCTCTACACGTTCTTCAAAGGTAGAGATTTTTTGAAGCCCAAATTCTGTCTTCTTACGCACACAATTAAACAGTTTTCCAACCCAGTTTGCCGAACGTAAATTTCACTCACACACATGGAGGAATCACACGTATACGACTTTTAACATCAAAGAAGAAACTACGTGTAGCCAGGCGTTTTTTAACATGCCAGCTTCAAGAAGCCGCGTCAAGAAGAATCATGTAGCCAGTGCCACTCGCTGGCAAAGAACAACAACAACGGCGCTATTTCACGCCAGTGAAAACCCAGCTGTTTTTTCTCATCCTCACTTTAATATTTTCGTTTTAAACTTACCGACCTCCCTCAACACCGCGCTCGTTCTTCTTCGTCTTCTTCGAAACCAGTTATGGCAATTAAATTACAAATCTATCTGCCTTCTGCAGTCGACCACCTTTGAAATTGTAATTTTTAGCTTTTTTAACCAGAGAGACACAAAATAATTTTGCTCATTCACGAAATACTTGAACATGAAATCAAGGCTTGCTGACAAATTAAATGCTGTCGTCAAGTATCTGCAGTGTTTGCTAACGTATTCGATTGAGAATAAAGGAGGCTGAACATTTTTCACATTTCCTGCTACAATTCACGGAAGTGTTGAGGAGGGTTGAGCACTGTTAAAATGTTGAAATGTTAAAATGTTGAAATGTTGAAATGTTAAAATGTTGACCGGCACTGTTAAAATGTTAAACGGCACTGTTAAAATGTTGACCGGCACTTTTAAAATGTTGAACGGCACTGTTAAAATGTTGACACTGTTAAAATGTGTTAAAAATAAATAAAAACGTCAGTTTTTTCCATTATTTAATTCAGTTAGCTTTTAATAATTCCAATTTTGATATGAAATAATTTAATTTGCATTACTTCTATTAAATAAATATAATGTAAGAAATCATCGTAATAACAATCGTCATTGTTTACGTGATTGCTGAAGTTCTTCGTGAGTGTTAACATGATATGGCATCTAAACAATTTTAACTAAATCTATCAAGGATAAATTCTAAAAATATTTATATGTGTAGTATTTCCTGATAATGATATTATTTACAATTAAATATTAATTTAATGATAAATTATGAGGTGTGAATACATGAGAATGTCTTCGTCATCGTTACAGTAGCGATAGAAATCAGCGAGTGACAAGAACTAGCAAATTATCAGCATTAACGAGTGAGTTTTTTTATTTAAAAGGAAAATTTTAAATTCCTATAATTCAAGGAAATCAAATACATTTAATAGTTGATTTAATTTCATTCCATAAATTTAAATATTGATGAAAAGAGATTCCCGAAAGTAATGCGTTCAGCAGTAACGAATGAAAGTCGCTTAAGAAGCAGATTTAGCGAATAAATACTCGCTGATTCCCCTCACTAAACTACTTTCAGTTAAAATACGTTAAAATACGTTAAAATACGTTAAAATAAGAGGTACTTAAGAATCATTTCGTGGTGCTCCCACGCTTTTACACAAAATCTACATTAAAAATTGGCTATTGAATTTTCTTTCGCGTGGCGTCTCTTGACGCCAGTGAAGTCGAGCCGGCGAAAGGCGTCGAAAACAGCTTCCCGCCTCGGATTTAAATCAAGGTCACGCTGAGTCCACTTGGCACGCGGCCGCTGTAGAAGATCTCCAGCGGGTTCCAGTGCTGGCCGCTGCTGCTCGGAAAGTCTCGCCCGTCGAGGTGCAGAAGTGGCGCTCCCACTTCGTCGTCGCGGCCGATGTCGACGTCCATGTTTGGCAGGCTGCAGCGCGCAGCTCCTTCGCTGCCTGCATCATCGGTCACCTGATACGTCAGCATTCTGCGCACCGGCTTCCCCTCACTTTCGCCGCCCCACTCTGCGCGCTCCGCCACCCGCGGAAGCACTTCCGTGATTGCGGTGTTGAAGTCGAGTAGGATTTCATTTTCGTCCAGCTGACGCGTCCAGCGTGGCTTCTGCTTCGCCGGACTCATGATCGTGGGCAGCCTGATCTTGTGATGCTGCTCATTGGCCTCCGTCTCCGCCTCCGCCTGCTGGCCGCGGCTCTCCGACGACTGCTCTCTGGACAGCGTGGTGCCGAGGCGCCGCAGCATCGAGACGATTTTGCCGTCCACTCGTGGCCGCGGCAAGCCTTCGCTGCTTTGGTTTTGGCTGAAGTGTTGCTGCTTGTTATTGGCGTTGACTAGAATTGGATGTGTTGATGGCCGCTGGCGTCTGAGTCGCTGTCGCTGTTGCTGCTGCTGCTGCTTCTTCTCCACCTTGGCCAGGCTGCTCCAGTAGAGCGCGCGCCACCTGCAGACTTCGCGGCATTTGCGGCATCGCGCCGTAGCCGACTTCCTGGCCGCCCTGCCGACCAGCGTGCCGCCGCCCGACATGCGCATCACTACGGCGCGCCCGCAGACGCAGCAGTGCTGCAGCGACTTGTGCAGGCGCGAGCAGAGTCTGCCGGAGCGCAGTGCAGCAGCGCGAAAGCTGCGCTTGCCGTAGCTGAGTCTCTTGGACTTGAGGTGAAACGAGGATGACGACGGCGACGGCGACGGCGATGGCGACGGCGATGGCGATGGCGATGGCGATGCTGACATGCTGCACGTATCTGTGAGGGTGAGGGGCAGCAGCTTGTGCTCTGCCGTGTCTGCTGGAATTGAAGTCGTCGACTCCATTGTTGCTGGCAGCGGCTCCAGCTGACGCGGCTTCACCTGCGCCACGGGTCGGCAGACAGCTGCGCGCTGCTGCTGCGAGCCGGCGCCGGCGCCGCCCTTTCCCTGCACCCGGCTGTTCACGTGCGAGCGCAGGGTGCCCGAGGGACTCGCGGCCTCATTGCTGTTCAGCGCCTGCAGCGAGTGCCAGTTGATCAGCCAGTTGTTGCAGCTGAAGCAGAGGTATTTGTCGTCGTTGAGGGGCTGCAAGGAAGGAGGGGAGGGGGTGGGGGGTGATTAGTTGACGGTTTGCGTTCGGAATGCATGGTGGTCATGGAGTTCACGTTGGCCCGGCAACTGGGTCAAGTCGAGCCGCAAACAAACAAGCAAACAATCAACGCGCACCGCACGCACCTGACTTCGTAACGGTATTTCAATGACACGCTTGCCTCTCTCGAGGGCGAAAACAGCGCTCGAGCTCATTTATGCGAGCGTTAGTTGAAAACCGGGACAACCAGCAGTCAGAGTTAATCAGCTCGCAGCCACCGCAAAGCAGCGACGGAGCCGAAAGCCACACGAGGCACCGCAAGGTGCAAAAGCCGCTTCGGTGCTCGAGAGCCGCCGGCGAGAGACACGCGGTCGACAATTAACTTCTCATTGAAGTCGGCGGTCGGGCGGTCCGGCGGTCGGCCGGTCGGTTGCTCAGTCCGACGGGCAGGACGACAAGCAGTCGTTCACGCGGTAAACTAGACGGCCAGCAAGCCAGTCAACAGTCAACCAGTTGGGAGATCCCGTCATCCAGCCGTCCAGCCCGTCCAGCCGTCCAGCCCGTCCACCGCACTGTGTGTCACTCAGTCACTCAGTCACTCAGTCAGTAAGCCAAACAGTCGGTCCACCGGACACACTCAGGCAGCCACTCGAGCCAAATATTGCTGCAGCTCACTTCGAGAGAATTTCTAAATTCAGATGAACCCGCAGATGAAGTTCAGTATCAATGAGGAGGAAAAAGCCGAGCAACCACCTGCCGAGGTAACCACAGTGTAGCGACAACAACAACAACAACGACGACGACGACGACGACAACAACGACGACGACGACAACAACGACGATGACAACAACAACAACGGCAACGACGACAGACCCGAAAGTTGCATGCGTTCGCGTGCATAATCATTTCGGCTGATAGCGGCAGCTGCTGCTCGACGCACACACGATCCCTGAATGCTGAGGACGGGAGAGTCGAGGGCTGCGCGCTGCCTCGCTCCGCGCAGAAGGTGTAAAAATGAAGGCGCTGCGCACGCGCACGTTCCAGCTGTAAAACGGCGGCGGCGGCGGCGGCCTTCTTATCAATTAACTGGCGGACCCTACACGGCATTAGAAGCGGCGAGTGTAGAGGGTGGACGGAGAAAAAAGAGTTGCAGTGAGTCGGTGGCGCGCGCGTGCTCCTCACAAACGGGATCTGAGCGGCTTCAGGCGACAACAACACACGAAAAATGCACGGCAAAGTTAAGTCAACCAGCCAGCCAGCCAGCCAGCCAGCCAGATCAATTGATCACCAGGTGCAACTGAGCACCCCGGCCGCCGCTGCTAACGATACGACGGACAACAACAACAACAAAGCGATCGTAAAGCAAACACATCTGTCGCTGCTGCATTCGCTGTAACCAAAAATCCCAGCGGACTGGCGGCGGCAGCGGCGACACAGGCGGCACACCAAAAAGAAAAAAAAAAGAAAGAAAACCTGGCTGCCCGAAAAAAGGTGGAAAAATATACTCTTTCACTGCCGCAAAGGTGCCCGCAGAAATTGGAGCATCGGCGCAGACGCAGCTTGGACGATTAAAAATTTTGTAGGAACTCGCAAAGAAAAAAGCAAGACTTTCGGTTGCAGCGACAGCAGCAGCTGCTGCTGCATAAAAGACGAGCGTACGAGTTGCAAATTGCACGGAATTATGATGGTGGCGACGAGCGACGAGAGCGTCGAACATCGAAGGTGCGCGTGAGAGTGAGTGAGTGAGTGCAGCGGGCAGTTTGAGTGAGGCGGAGTGAGTGAGGCAGAGCGAGTGAGGCAGAGCGAGTGAGGCAGAGCGAGTGAGGCAGAGCGAGTGAGCGCACGCAGAAATGTTGACAGATGCATGCTTACAGCAATAAAGGCAACAACGCCAACAACAACACTGCACGAGGATGCAACGCATTTTACGGCTTCTCTTAATGATCTCTAGTTGATCAGATCATTTAATTTAGATCTACCTGGGAGTAGCTGGAGGAATAGAAGCCGCGTCTAGCAGTGGAGGCGAACAACAGAGGATCGAATTTAGGTAGACGAAAATTACGGACTGAAAAACAAGCAGACCATCAAGAACAGGAAAAACATCTGCACTGCGAAGGTAGCGCACAACGGCTCAGCAGAAGATTAAGGATGATGGTGCGTGGAAGGACGTGGAAGGACCTCCTCTGGCGATCGGTGGTTCGGGGAGAAAGGGATTCCCTAGAAGTGGCTTCCAGAACAATAAACGAATCGCATCGCATCCAGCAAAAATGTAGACACCGAGAAATGCGTTCTGTTCTGAAAAAGCGATTGCAATTATTTGAAGAAGTGGATCACAACTAGCGTCGAATACATTTCATTGTATACCAGCTCACGTAATCGATGTTGCTCAGGCTCAAAAGTTCTTTCATTGGTCTGAAATTCTGGCTCTACGGGAGCTACGGCGCTCTTCCGTTCAAAATCGTCCTGTAAAATAGCGTTGACTCACAACTTCGACCTACCGAAACCGCCAAATTGTTGCCCAGATACAAAGTTTTCAATGACAGGTTTGTAAGAGAGAGAGAGAGAGAGATGCCACGCCCGTTTGGCCAATCACGCCCCCCCCCCCTTGGTCAGAAAGTTTATATTTAGTAGCAATTTATGCCGATCTACAAAATTCCACAACTGTTCACATAGTTTTCTGGGAATCACGCTTTAAATTCGCGCTACGTCCATTTTTCCCCCTTAAGGGTGGAGGGAAGCCTTGCGATGGACTATTGAAGACTTTACGACAAACGTTTTCTCGGGTACGACGTTTGTGGAGTTTCGTTTCTGTAAGATGGCGTGAAAGATGTCCCTCCCTCGTCACCTATCCCGCCCACACGATAACGTAATCGTGCCAAACTTGGTAGAAATCGGTCCCGTGATTAGGTACAGATGTGGAACAAACTCACATACCTGCTTCTTCTGCATGACGGCAGAACTTTATCTGCTAAGAAGCAGGGAAATAAATCCAGTGGTTTAGAGAGACACTTGGGAAAGTAGGACGCTATAGCGAGCTTAATAGAATTTTGGAAATATAGTAGTTCGAAGAACAGCCAGGAACAGAGATCCTCCTTTATTAGGAGATCTGAAGACCGATGTTGTGTAGGAGACTTCGGGTGCGCCTTAGCGATATATAAAGTTAACCGAACTTCTGGCATCGCAACCTTACAACAGATTATATTTCCTCTTCGCCCATCAAACTCTGGACTTGTTAAATTTACTGGCCCACTGTAGAAAATCATATAAGGTTCTTGTTTGCTTTTGTAAGAAGTTGCCAGACTAATTATCTCTAACGCTGTAAGTATCGCGTACCTAATAAACTGAAAACAACCGAAAATAACTGAAAACTGAAAACACATTTTACGGATTCGACGAAAACTCGGAGGAACTTTTAGGAATTTCTTCTAGAACCAAAAATTTGTACCGCGGTAGAGTGTAACAATATCCCTACAACAACAACAACAACAACAACAACGACAACAACAACTAGAACAACTTGTTCTTCTCCAAAAACAACAACTATCACTCTGTCGTTGCATTTCCTGAGTCAATCGATCGAAGAATTTCTCAAAATACATGAAGTATTCATTGAAGGAAGAGAGAGAGAGAGAGAGAGAGAGAGAGAGAGAATATTTCGAAGGATATCGAATTTCAGTTGGTGCTCAAGTGTCGTCGTCGTCTTGCTGGTGGTATTTTTTGTTCGATTTCCGCACTGACAGATGTTATAATAATAAAAAGCGCAGAGACGGGACGGGAGAGGACAGCGAAAACTAGCAGCATGAGAGTTTTAGTTTTGCGGGAACGAGCGAGCGAGCGCAGCGGACAGAATGCACATCCGGTAACACGGAAAGGATGAGAGAGGAAACAAGCAGAAGCCGCCGAGTGACCACTTCAGAAATGTTTGACCCATAAAAACTGCACTCGCTGTGGTTTTCTTTACTGCTATCGAGGACTTTTCTGGAACGATAGCGAGTAAGGACGTCGCAAAGGAGACGAACAACCACCACCACCACCACCACCACCAACAGTTTCTCCTCACGCCTGCGTGCTCGCGGAGGATGCTGTCGTTCGCTCGCGAGAAACGTCACTCCTCACAAAACAGGCGAACCACCCAACCACCCACCACGGGGGTGGAACCGGGGTGCGGGTTGGAAGGAGGAGGTCAGTGAGGACGTTGGTGCGATGGCGCGATGGTGTGAGCGAAGCACGAGTAAGCCAGCGAGAGGAGCAGCACTCGACGACGGTGACTCACTCGCTCGGCACGGTTATTGATTTTTTAAATCGAACCGACGACAGGACGTTGAGTTCGCCCTCGTGGGGTGGCTGGCTGCGAGGAGGTTTAAGGGGAGTTTTTCTCTAATGTTCTGTGTGAACTCAGGGAACTCGGGGAACTCGTGAAATTCACTTCGATCTTCCTCGACGGACGGGGCGAAAACTTACCTGGAACTTAAACTTGGCCTGTATCAGTTCCACTATATTCGGGCCACTGCGCGGCTCGTAGATGTTGATGGTTTGGTTCGTGTGGCAGCCGCAGATGAGGCAGGTGCGTTTCAGGTATTCCGAGGGCTGCTCCGACATCGCGTGCACTCCAAGTCTATCCCGTCCAAGTCTATCCCGTCCAAGTCTATCGACGAAGCTTCGGCCTTCGGTTCCTTCGCAGCGGGACCTTTTTATTTAGTTGATTCTTAAATGATTTTGTTCTTCGAAGTTAATTTGAAGTCGTCCTGCCGACGACTGCCTCCTGTGTCGTCAACTTGCAAAGCCCGAGCTATCTCGGTGTGTCGACTTTCCGGGTGGCGCTTGGGGCGAAGTGGGTCGAGGGTTGGCGGGTTGCTATAGCGCTGAGTAACTGCAACAATTTTACACGCAACACGGACAAACTTTCCCCTCAGAACTGATTATTGGTATCTATTTTTCACTGATGATTTTCCATCGCGGTATTATTTTCAACTTCTTTTGGATTTTCGCAACACGATTGTCTTTCCACACCACGCACGTCCTCAGCGACGAAAGGTTCAAAAAGGAATGAATCGGCTGGCACTTCTGCACTGCCAGCGTTCGTACCTCGTCGGTCGGCGGTCGTCGGTCGTCGGTCGTCGGGCTCGCCAGCCTGCCTGTCCGCCCGCCTGCCAGGCTGCCAGGCTGCCAGGCTGCCTGCTCGGCCTGCCTGCTGTTGTCGCTTCCCTCCAGCTCGACCGTCCTTTCCAAGGTGGTTCGGGCAGATGTCTGCAATGCACTGCGCGAAAAACCGCCGTCAACTGGGAGTCAAAAGTAAGGATTTCAAATTTCCAGTTTTGTTCTGAGAATCTGAATAATGACACGATTTTGGTTGAGTCTAGAATCGTTATCTGGTCTCGATTCGATCGAATATAAAAGCCTGTCTGGATTTTAAATAGAAAACTCAAAACTCCTATTTTAATTCTCACAAATGAGTGTCAAATGAAAGCTAAACTGATTTTTGTTCGTCCTCGTCTTCGTCTGCGTCTTCGTCTTCGTCTAAAGAGGATTCTTGACGCAATTTTTGCGATTAAACTCAAAATTTTAATAGAAATGAGAGGATTTTGAAAGAGAATTCTTTCGAATTAACTTCCACACTGATTCAAAACTTCTTCAAATTAGATTTTTAATAATTCTTGGAAAATTTTCGGTTAGCTTAGAGTTTAAAACTTATTTTCATGCATTTTTTCTCAGTGTATTTTTGGCCGAACTTCCCCTTTAATGTTTCTTTTATTCTTTTTAACAAAAGAACTCTCAAGGAACTTCAGGAACGTGGAAAAAATTGGTTACCGCTATTGCGTCAACTAAAATGACAGCAAAAACAACAACAACGACAACAACAATAACACACCAACAACATTTATAAGTATAACAATAATAAAAAAATAATAGTAATAATAATAATAATAATAATAATAATAATAATAATAATAATAATAATAATAATAATAATAATAATAACAAGTACAACCACAAAAACAATAACAACAACAACAGGACAACCGAGCAGAAGAAAACAAACAACAACAACAACACGGAGCAGAGCGACCAGTGGACGTAGTAAAATCTTTTCTTTGTACAACAACGACAGCAAAAACAAGCAACGCGGACAGATGGTGCGTGAAATAAAAGGAAGAAACGGAGAAGAGAAAAAAAGAGTGCTGAGTGCCATGCGGCCTGTTGTTCTTGTTGTTGCTTTTTTGTTCTTGCTGCTGCTGCTGCTGCTGCTGCTATCATCCAGCATGCGTTGCAAGATGATGAAGATGAGGATTTTTTTTCAAGAAGCCGCACTAATCGGCGCTTCATCGGGTACCACAAACGTGGCTCAACTGAAGGTGTTTGCTGAAAACGGCAGCAGCAGCAGCAGCAGCGGCAGCAACAGCGGCAACAGCAACAGCGGCAGCAGCATCAACTCAGCCAACAACAGCAACTCATCGCCAACATCATCATCGCAGCAGTTGTGCGCAGCGACAACTGAGCGCGCCTCTCTGGATCGCGTAGAGAAAACAGAGGCAGCTGCGCATGCGTTGCGCGAGTAAACAAAAGTTTTAATCAATGAAATCGAGTTAAGCTGGAAGAAGCGAAGGGGGGCAGCACGGGGTAGCGGCGGCCACGCAGGCGGCTGAGACTTGGAGCGGACAAAGAGAAGCAGAGAAGCACGAGAGCGGTTGAGGAGATGGATTCAGTGTTGGGATTGATAAGCACGCATCGCGCATCGTGAGATGAACCGGAAGAAAGTTGTGATAGGATTCGCCGGTGGGCGGAGATGGTAATCTCAAGACGGCGACGTAGAGGGAGAGGGGAGCGGGACACTGATCGCTGATCGTGTGGAAAGTTCAAACAAACTTCTTCGAACTTCTCGGGCTTCGTGCGGATTCATGGAATTTCAAACTTGTTTTGCGGAACCGATTTTGTGGAATTCAATTTTCGGAAAACCAAATTATAAGAAGAAACTACAAATCAAATGACTCCACCACTCCAAAGTTGACGAAGGGCGACGGAAATTCGTTCCCAAAATCGTCAAAAAACTGCAATTTACAATGTATTTCCTGTAGTTCTAATGTTAGATTATATAAAATACCGCGTTTAATTATCTCAGTCGGCGAGAGAAGGGTTAAGTTTTGCTTCACACTTTTCTGACTACATTCGACTAAATAGTTCAGATCACAACCTCCTCTCAGGCGGAGCAAAACTGTCGAATACAAGCACCACCGTGCGAATCTTTGCAGCGTACAGTACAGCCGCGTACATCGAAAGTCGAAAGAGTACACTACGGATAAAAAGAACAACAAGAACGAAGATGTGGTCAGATTTACGAGTTACCACGTGCGTTCTCACACTCACCACCCCACTTTCCGTTATTCAAAAACGTGAGGGACGCTTGTTGAAAAAAATTTTAAAATTGAAAAACATTAACTTTTTAAAAGAATTCAATCAAAGCAACGAAATCATCAAGGAAATGACGGGGAAGCAATAAGAATGCAAAAATGTATGAAAAAAATGGATTTCTTAGTTTAAAAATAATTTTGTACCAAAATTTAGACGTTTTTGGCAGAAAAAATAAATAAACTAATAAATAAGATTTAATAATTTGATATTGAATTTTTTGTTTTTATTACTTTTTTATTATTTCGTATGTTGATTTTAAATTTTATTTTCATTTAAGTTCTTTTTTTATTTCGTTGCTCGTGAGGATTTAAAAAAAGAGAAGAAATTTCTGCTCTCTTTTCTGCGTTACTGCGATTAGCAATTTCGTTTGTTGTTGTTGGTTTCCATAATCTGATTTTAATGCTCGCTAAGTTGTGAATGCAAAAATAAATCTGCCATCATTAACTTCCGCTCAATATCGAGCACCGGAAGAGCGCGCTTTGTGTTTCTGCGCCGAAATGAGGAACTCGAACGTAAAGTAGGGAGAACAAAAAAGTAGGGAGAACAAAAAAGTAGGGAGAACAAAGTAGGGAGAACGAAGTAGAGAGAAAAAAGTAGTGAGAGCCGCGTATTGAGTTGGCGTGAACAAGGATTCGAATGAGATTTTGCGCGGCTGATAAGCGATCGCGAGGCAGCAGAGAGGAACCGACTAACTCGGGGCTGACTAAGTCGACGGCGCTGCTGCTGCTGTTGTTGTTGTTGTTGTTGTTGAAAGAGTGTTGAAAGAGTGAAGCAGGAAGCAACTTTTTGAAGTGTGGAGCGAGCGATCGCGATTAATTTAGAAGAACTCTGAAAAATAGAAGCAGAAAATAGAAGTCTGTGGAAATTACATTGAGATTCAGAGAGTCTCCAGCCAGCATCGCGCAAAATTATAAACGCCGACTGCAAAAACTCGAATTTTCCTACTGCGTCGTCGTCGACTTTTTAGCGATGCGACGAACGACGTTCTCACGATTTCGTGTCCCGCCTCGCGCATTCCCGCTGCTGAGAAACGCCGAAGACGCCGCACAGCCGCACCCCGTGGGACCCCCCGACCGCACGTGCGAATCTCTCGGCAATCGAATTTCTCGCTTGCATCGAATTCCCTTTGACTTCGTAATTAAATGCGAACGTCGAGCGCCGCGGCAGCGAGCCGAGAACAGCAGGTAACTCGACGGTAACTCGACGGTAACTCGACGGTAACTCGGCGGTAACTCGGACCCCCAGCCAAGCTTGTGAGCGCGCTGAGAGCTTCGCCAACCGCCGCGCCGCCGCGCCGCCGCGCCGCCGCCTTGAGTTCCGTTGTTCTGCGTGCGAGGATTTCTCGTGCGCGTTGCGTGAAGTGGTGCCGCGAGCACCCTTCGCGCGACGATTGGTGCGCCCGTCGGTCGATTCTCGATGAGGGTTGCAGCGGCCGCGCGTCCTCAGGGGAGCCAACGAATCAAGAAACGCACTGCGCAGATTTTAATTGAGAGGACGTGCAGTGGTAGTTGTTGCTGTTGTTGCTGTTGTTGTTGCCGCTACTCGGCGGCAACTGAGGTGCATGCAGGCAAAAAATCGCAAGCCAAGCCAAACCCTCTTGAGAATTCCTCACGGCGAGCGGGAAACGTGAATTGCGTGAGGAAGCCGTTCGGCAAAAAAATGCCGCCGCTGATTCTGAGATTTCCTCGCTCTGGGTGAGCGCAAGCAACAACAACTGCAACAAACTCTTCCGAAACTTGAACACCCTTTCCGCTCTCTCTCTCTCTCTCTCACTTCCTCTCATTTGCTCTCATGCACGCCTGCGGAATACGCGTGCGCGCTCACTCACTCACATTCGGCGTGCGAGCGCCGTTCGTTTTAAGAGCGCCGCCGATTCCGCACTCCAACTTTCATTCAAACAATCGTCGTCACCCAACTGACGAGCGCACTGACAACAACAACAACAACAACCACATCTGCGGAGAGTCTCACAGCGAGGAAGCTTCGCCTCGCCGCTCGCTGGCTTCAGCATTCCGTCGACGGCGCCGCGAGGACCAGCACGCGCTTGCCGCTGGAAGTTCGTTCGTTCTGCTGGCGATTTTTGTGTCGTTTTGGCGCGCGTCAAGTAAACGTGGAATCAAATCAAAACAGAGTTACAACGCGAGGGTGTGAGTGAGTGCGTTTGGCGTTCCGTTTGTGTGCCGTCGTCGTTCGGCTTTTAAGCGCTTTAACGACCAACAACGACAGTCGCGTCGCCCCCACAGGCCACGCAGGCGACACACTGCTGCCGCACGCGGGATCCCAAGGGACTCTCGATTGCACACTCAACAACGCTCAGCGTGCGTGAGGGAGGCGGCGACGAGGTAGTAAAGCGGCGGCGGACCGAAAGTGTTGTGGAAAAACCAGAAGTGAAGTGCGGCGGTGGAGTGCGGTGAAGCGAGGCAACGAGTTGCTGGGGCAGCCGTCACGCGACGTCGCACGCCGCCCAAATGTCGCGCCGCAAGCAGGCGAAACCGAGAGCGTTTCTCAAACGTAAGTAGGAAATTTTAAGGGTTGACGGCAGGACGCAAGGGGTGACCGAGGGCGAGGGCGAGGGGGAGCCATCGAGTGATTATTGTGTTTTTTTCTAATCAAATCTTTGCCGCCTGCTTGGAATCCAAAGTGAATCACGGCAGCGAGGGCGGACCCGGCATCGGAATCGCGAGCGGAATCGAGTGAGGCCAGCGAACCCTGAGTTGTCCGGGAATTTAGGAGTCCCTCGGGACTCTTTAGCAAAAATTTGCGACTGCGAAGCATTTTAACGGAGACGCTTAAGTGTTTCTCTCTCTCTCTCTCTCTCTCTCTCAGAGTGACGAGTCTTAATTTACTAACTGATTGAGGAGTACAGAAAACAAAGAATCGAGTTAAAACTAATCAAACTGCTGTCGCCTCAAAATCGCCTGGCTGTCGCTCCTGAATTTTATTGTTTTTTTTTTTTTTTTTTTTTTTTTTTTTGGAGTTCTTCTTGTGAAATTTAAGTTATTCACTTCTCCCTCTTTGGTTTCTTTATTCCGTCTTCGCTGCACTAAAATTGCACCTTCGAATCCGAGCGTCACAAATCATCGTCGTAGCGACGCGACGCGACGCGACACGACGCGGCACGTAACCGCACTTTGAAGCGGCCGCTGCCGCCACCACCTGCAAGGAGGCGACTGTCGCTGTCAACATTCATACTCGCACACAAATATAAATATTTAATCCAATTTGAAATTCGTAATGCATGGAATTGACATGCAAAGCATTGGAAACGAAAACGCCAGCAACACGCGACATCGACGCGACATCGAAGCGACACCACACAACTAAAGTTATTCTTCGCCAACACAGGCGCGCCAGAGGAACTGACAAACAACTACAAAGACGAACACACGCACGCACACATGCACACGTTAACTGGTAGAGCGAAGAACACGGCAACGAGTAGTGAATCTCGAGAGAGTTTCAACGTGCGCCGCTTCCGTCGAATCTACGATGCGGCGTCCGTATTTTCGCTCGGCTCGCCTCCTCCCACAATTCGCAGCGCGCTGGTGTGCTCGGCTTCGGCTTCGGAATGCTTTAGGGAATTTAAGTATGTGTGTGTGTGTGTGTGTGGCTGTGTGTGTGAGTGTGATTCGATGCGCTGCTGGCCACCCATCGCACGCCGCCTCTCGCCGCTTTCATTCGCATACACGCGGCACGACAGCGACGCCGCCTTAACTTAATGAAGGCCGCAGTGGCGCAGCGCAAAAACAGTTTTCACATTTTCGTTTGTTTTTTTTATTTGTTGCATGAGGAGAAAAACATAGAAAAGCCATCGTTCGCATTTCTCTCGGGACTGGCCAATCCCAAGAGAGTTTCTCCCGAGAAGGCTGTTGTTGTTGCTGCTGCTGCTGCCGCTGAGGCACGTTTCGGGTCCCCACGCACGGCGGGTGTTTGAGAGGCGGAACACTAGAAGTCGGCGCGGCTTTTGCCGAATTGGCGCTTCCCTACTTCGTGCGAGTATATAACGGTGTAAATATGTCTGCGGTGTGTGTGTGCAAGTGTAACGGTACCTCACACAATTGCATGCCGACCGACTAACGCTGCCGCCGCCGCCACCACTGCCGCCTCTCGTCGCGCCTCTCGTCGCCGCCTCTCGTCGCCGCCTCTCGTTGCCGCCACCGCTGAGTCCATCGTCTCTGCGGCCTCAGTGGGATTGTTGTTGCTCTCCGCTTTGAAACTGTTGTCGGGTGCTGCTGCTGCCAACAACAACACCCACTGCCCGCTCTTCGTTCTGCGTTCGCCTCCACGAGAGACGAGTGGACACGAAGCCTCGCAGTTGCTCGCCGCATTCGGTTCCCCGAAGCGAGTTCCCTCGTGACCACCGACGCATTGGCTTGGCTGACTTGAAATTTCTTCGATCTGCTTTTGAACGAGATGCGAGTTTCATTCCCCGCTTCCCTCCCCCCTCCCCCACCCAGGCTTTCCCCCGCCGCGTCTGCGTCTCTCGAGAGACTTCTAGTTGCCTCGAAAATATTTGGCCGAAATTCCATTCTCACCCGCTGGTGAAACAGTCAGGCAGTCAGACGTCAGGCTGCTCCGGCCGTCCGTCCGTCCGTCTCTGGGGATCGCGTGGAACTTTCGAGTTGGATTCGCTTCGTGAGAAGGCGAAATTCGAGGCTTTTTATTGACTTCTGCTCAAAATCCACCTAAAATCGAAGTCAGACACGACATTTGAAATTAGGGAAATTAAAAATTAAAGTTCTGTCTGTGTGTAGAGAAAAAGGATTAAAAAAGTTATTCTCGGAAGAGATTTTGAAATAATATTATTTATTATTTGTAATTTTTAAACGCAGCTGTAAAAGTAATCATTATTTTTTGTAATCATTACACTCAACTCACTCAACAACTAATCTAAAAATAATAAAATTGCGATGAAATTGATGAATTCTCAACTATTTTCTGATTACTTCAAATCTGTTGATTATTTATTGAAATTAATCAAAAATTTTAAAATCAAATTTTATCGATTGAAATTAATCAAAATTGTTTTAATATGATATTTAAATATTTTAATTATTCTCAGATTATTTAAAAAAATAATCAAAAATTTAATTTTCGCTCTAATTTCTAGATTGCTTCTTAATTATTTAGATTACTTTGCTTCTATTTTTTTAGTTTTGGATTGTTTTGTGTTTATTTCAAACATCTAGAAAAAAATTAGAAAAAACTGCTAAAATAATCGTAATTCAAATTACTCAAATTTTCCTTTTCTATTACTTTTTGATTACTTCTTTGTTTTGAGATTATTTTTTTGATTAATTAGATTACCTTCCAATATTAGTGAATTTTAGATTACTCTTGATTATTCCAGAAATCTAAATGAAAATGAGAAAAACTACTAAAATAAGCAAAAATTAATCAAAATAGAAAAATTGACATTTTCATTATTTTGCAACGATTTTTTCATGATTAAAAAATGAAAATAAACAGATTACGTCATGACTATTACGTCATGATTACATTACACCAGATTACAAATAATTGTAAGAATTAGGATTACAATTGCTTAGTAATCCTAATCAAATAATAATTACTGATAATAATAATAATAATAAAAAAGCTCTAATTTCTGCTTCAAACATTTAATAACAAAAAAACAAGTTAATGATTTTTTTGGCAAAATAATTTAAACTCAAAAATAATTGCTAATACTTGATTTTTATTATAACAATTACAACAATTAAGGCTTCTTAAGAGTTTTAATATTCATTTAGACTTATTTAATTTTTCAATGTTCACTCGTTCTTCTCACCACAGTTCACCACAGTTCACCACTCCTCACCCATCTTCCGTCGGCACCACAATTTTTTCTCTTCATCAATCGTTTTATTTATGGTTTCGTCTTTAACTGCACCTTCGAGATTGTTTTTCATTATTTTTTGATGTGCTTTTATTCTCCACTGGATGCGCGAGGCTGCCGAATACTCACTCGCACACACACACACCGACATTAATTCAAAATCGTGGCGCCACCAATGCCACCACCAACAACAACAACACCACCACGCACAACAACAACACCACCACGCACAACAACACCATCAGCAACGACACACTCGACGGCATTAAAAACTTGTATTTGTTTAGAGTGCTTAGTGGTCATCGGGGAGCAGCGAGTAGCGAGCGGCGAGCGGCGAGCGGCTTCGGCAAACAAGTTCTCGCTGCTGCTGCTGCTCGCTGCACAGCATATCGAGTGCAGACTGTAAAGTGTGAGTGAGTGAGCGAGTGTGTGTGGGTGGGTGGGTGAGTTGGTGTGAAAAAAATAATATATGGCTACTGGTGCCTCTTTATTATTTTCCTTACAAACAAAATAAACGGCACACACATTCGCACCTTCGTGGAATGGAGTGGTCCTGCCCTCCCTCCCGCACCCCCCCCTCTCTCACCCCCTTCCCTCGTCAAACGCAGCTTCCGTAACGCTTCACCATTTCCGCCGCCAACACCGCCAACAAACACCGCCAACCAAACAACCAGGCAGACAAAAGCAGGGACGTGTGGTGTGTGTATGTGTGTGTGTGTGTGTGTGTGTGTAGTGCATGTGTGTGTGCGTGTGCTTGTGTCGGTTGAAGCTGACTGAGTGCGAAATGCACCCGTGGGAGCCTTAAACAAAAATGAAAATCGCTTGCATACATATGGGCGCCGCTTACGAGTACAAGAACAACAACAACGGTGCCGCCGCAGCAACACTCGAAGCACGTCAGCTCCTGCTGTATCGGATCGCCACAGACACACACACACACCTCTCTTGGCCAAACGGGAGAGAGGTGTGTTCTCTCCACGCCACAGCCACCCAATATTTTAACTACCCCCACAGCTTAAATTTATTAAAAGAACGTAAAAATCGAGGTACCCCCCGCACCGCACCGCGTCAGCGTCATCATGATGATGGCGCTCAATTTGCTGTAAACTATTAAAGCCACCCACACAAACAGTCTGCTTCCACTCTCTGTCTCGATCTCTCTCCCTCTCTCTCTCCCTCTCTTTTCTCTCTGATTTTCTCAATCACTACATTCACTAACTTAAATGATTTTGTAGCAGGGACTCAGTGCCTTCTTGATGTTGTTTTTGTTGGAATTAGTGTTACCCTTTTAAGGACTTCGCTATTTCAGTTAGAGTTCCCTATATTTTTATTCCTGATGAAGTCCTACCAGAAGGAGTCACACAAGGGGTGTGAAATTGAGGTGCCAGTAGGTGTAACAGATAAAGTTATCGGTGAATTTTCCCGCCGAGACAATATATGTGGTTAAATATGAACTCCAGAAGGGGATCTCAGGTAGGGTGTCATATGGCGCTCTGTATCAAGTAAAAAGAACAGACCAACTTTATTGTCAGGATATATATAGAGCTAAAATTGATATCCCGGAATGCCCCAAAAAAGTTCATCTGTTGTAGTTCTAACTAAAGTTCTAGAAGAGGTTTAACTAAATGGGTTTTATTGAATTCATTCCCTATATTAAAAGGTACTCACGTGCTACCCACATAAAGTGACACGAGTTCCTAATACCGACTACGCCTCTCCCTCGCTATCCCTCTATAATTTCGCACGTGCCTTCAATTGCGGCGCAGAAAGGACGACACGATCATTCATCTTTCAGTCCTAGAGGTGTCCTCGATATGAGTCCCGTGTTCGCGGATATCTTCTTCTACCATGAATGCCTAGCGTAGAGAGAATGCGGGTCGTGGGAATGAAGCAGAGGACTTTAGAGTCACCGATTACAGGTTTCACTATAATTTTGAGCCCCTTTTTTCCCGCCAATAACGATATTTATTAAAAATTCAATTTAATTACACCTCTTTCCCGGTTTTTTAATTTGGGGTTCGCAGCACATTTCGTGCTGCTATCCCCGATTATTTACCACTGCCGGCTGGTGACGAGAACGACGAGGACCGAATAACTGAGTAGCGGATGGGTGTTGTAGCCGCCAGGTGTGCGACGGGCTGATGATATTCCTCGTACTCCAACCGCCCACCCCCCATATTGATGGGTATAAAAATAAGAAGTAAGGAAATGCCAGCAGATAGAAATGATCCTTACACGAGTGCCTGGGGAGTGATTAAGCTTATCTGCATATGAATTCCGCGTGCTGTATGAAGCACCAACCAGCCCATCCAAGAAGCACCAACCAGCCCAAGCATCCACCGATAAACCGTTTTGTGGCGAACAACAACCGGCGGCCAAATTTGGTACGTGCTTAGTTTTGGGAGCAAATGCGGCAGTCAGATATCAGCTAACTGGACCCGAAGTAATTTCAATTTTATTAGTTATTCTCATTTAATTATAACAAAGGTCTTCCCTGTTTTCTCTCCTCTTGCTGTACGAAACGGTATTCGGTGGACTGATGAGGATGAGGGAGGCTTAGCTATCACGACTTTTTATTCTTTCCAACATATTTCTCTCTGTAGAAATCTATACAGCATGTGAATATATATACCGAGTACCGAAGTAGGGGAGTTTATATCGATCCATTGCATTATCGCGGAGATATGACAATGAATTTCTATAACTTTTTGAAGTGTGTTCGTGTAGATGTATCGAAATAAGTCGAAATAAGTCGAAATAACGCGCAGTTCAAAAACAAACTAACCGATGGCCCATCATAATCTACTTTTTAATGTATCTGGAACTTGAGAAATATGAAATTACTGTGTGAAGATTGTTAATTTAGTAAACAGACATTTTTTAAGTTAAATTTACTAATCGTTTCGGTTGGGTTGCCTCCAAAAATATTCGAAGGAAGTCTTTTCTCTTATCTGTAAAGCAGGATTGTAATCCTCTTCACTAAAAAAGAATTCCTTCCTTTTCAGTTGGTGACGAGGGTACCGAGGGTGATGAGCGTCCGCAACAATCGCTCGTAGATCTTGCTGATCCCCGAGAAGACAACGCAGAACAAAGTTTGGACGACGAACTGGAGGATGACGAAGACGAATACCAGCCACAACAACAGCCGTCCGTCGAGGGACGGTCACCGAATACCAGTGCCGAGCAACACCAACATCTTGTCAGCAACAACAACAAGGACAACACCAAAACCATCACTTCAAATGGTACTGCAAAGATACACTATAACAACAACAGCAACAGCAACAGCAACAACAACAGCACCAGCAACAACAACAGCAACTTACACAACAACAATGAGAACAACAACAGTAACAACAACAGTAACAACACCATTGTTGGTAAGTAGTTGACTCCAATTTGCATATTTTATTGGCCACAAGTAACGAATAACGAGTAACGAGTAACGAGTAACGAGTAACTTGTAAACCGAATGGTTAACCAAAGCTGGTCCGTTGAGAGTTTCCTTGCATGTCCGGCTAATAATTCTCAGCAGCCTCATAAATTGTAGAACTACAAAATTAGACTTCAAAAGTGCTACCCAGAATTTCTTCCTGGGCGTGAGAGGGTGGGTGGGGGAAGAAGGAGGACGTGGAGTGAGTGAGGCTGGTTATCCAAGTTGCTCGCAAAGATGTTGCGACTCTCAGTGAAATCATGTGGTGGAGAGCCGAAGAGTTGACTGTTGTAAATCGGTTGCTGGTGGCGTTTGTGCTCTTGGTTGCTTAATTCTTCTTACGGATGCGTTATAATTGTTGTAATGGTGGTCGTTGTTGTTGTATCATAGAAGATGGTTTTGGTTATTGTTGTTGTTAGAGTTGTTAGTCGTTCTAAAGTAACCGCGAAGACTTTTAAAAGCGTAAAAAAAGCTTTAATAAATTATTATTACGCTTTTCTTTAAGTTCGCATTTTAATTTACAATTTTAACAAAAGTTTTCTAATGCGAAAACCGGTTACACTATTTAATTATTTATTCAAATAAAGTAACCGGTTAAGTTGTGTCCCAGACCGATTACCCGTTTCTTAAAACAGGATGCTTGACACTGAACACCGATTACTTTGCCTGTGAAAATCGGTTACCTGCTTTGCAAACCCGATTACTTCTCGACACCGATTACTTGCGTCTTCGGTTGATTTTTTTATACTCTTAATTATCATCGTCCCTGACACTCTGCCTCGCTCTCCCCGCCGTTCGCTTCCACGAATGAAGCCTCATGTGTCCGTGTTGCCTCATCGTCGTCCGTGTTGCCTCATCGTCGTCCGTGTTGCCTCATCGTCGTACGTTATAACAGAAAATGCATTCCTTTGTGTGGCGGTTATGGCACCTGAGAGTACAACCCGTCATCGATTCGAACCGAAGCAGCGCGAAGGCCGGCGGTGGGCGGTGTGGGGTTGGTGGGGGGGGGGGCTCGGAATGGCTCCCAGCTGACGAGTGTGCGCTGCTTGGAGAGCCGCTCCAGCGACGAGCAGCAAATAAAATTCAATCCATTGCGTTCGACTGGACGACTTGCCGCCTGGACGACCCGATGAGGCTGAGCTGCTGCTGCTGCTGCTGCTCCTTGTGTCGTGTAGCAGCAGAGCGAGGATCCCTCTGGGGAAATCCTCGTGATCCGAGCGAGAAGCACCATCGTCAGCAGCAGCAGCAAAAACAGCTGGAATAAAAATGAGCATGCAGACGATGATGATGATGATGATGATGGTGTGCCGAGGAGTTTCGGGAGAGTTGCAGCTCTCCACGAGTGTGTATGATTATCATTTGTTATGGTTGTTGTCGTTGTTGTTGTTATTGCCGTTGTCATAATACGACTTCAGAGTACTCGGTACTCGTTGTCGACGCCTGTGGAGAGAGAGAGAGAGAGAGAGAGAGAGAGAGTGAGAGTGGTGGCTGTTTTTCGTCTCCGAATTAAGTTCCAAACCTCCAAAGAGTTGCACGGCGAAGAGCGCGCCAAAAGTTACTGAAGATGTGGCAACGACGTTGTTGGCGCCCTTTGGACTTTTTGTCAACTCTCTCGTCTCGTTTTTCTCTGTCACGGACTTATTTTTCTCTCGTGTTCCCCGTCGTCGTATCGTTTTTATCACCAACGAGCGTGTGTGTGCGCGCGGATAATGTGTGGCCCACTCTCTGGTGTGTTGTACAATCTTCTAATGGGAAATGGGACGGCTGTGATAAGTTTGGGGATACCGAAAATTGTCTCTCTTTCCCCACTCGTTGATTCCCTGCGTGCCGAACGACGAAATATCCTTCAAAACAGTGGGTTGTTCGGTGATTCGAAAGACAAAAATTTAGTGAATTTAAATATCATATTTTTTTGGTTCCATCTAAAATATTAAAACACATATTTGTAAATATTAAAATCAAATTTGGAGTTTTTAGGTATTAAATTTTAATTTTAAGGAGAGTGATGAGGGAATGGAGGGAGTGAGAAAAAAATAAAGAAAGAGGGAGGGAGAGAGGGACGGAAGGAAGAAAGATAGAGAGAGAAAGAAATAAAGCAGAGAGCTAGAGAGAGAGAGAGAGATAAATAAATAAACAAACAAGCAAACATTCACACAAATCGTTGAGAAAGAGAAAGAGAAAGAGAAACAAAGAAAGAAAATGAAAATGAGATAATTAAAGGTGATAACAATTATTTGAGATAATTATGACATTTTCTAAAAATTCCAACATCACTTTTACGTGCGTCGTTCTTCTCTCTCTCTCTCTCTCTCTCTCTCTCTCTCTCTCTCTCTCTCTCTCTTACTTCTTCAATGATTTCAAAAGTACTCACTTAATCCCTGCGACACCATTAATCATTGTGACAATTTTGTCATTCCTAACTTGATCCTAACTTCACCCAACTCCATTCAACTCTCACAGCAATCTCTGAAAATAAAATAGAAGATCCAATTAAAGTCGAACGCAAGATTTTATCAACTTTTCAAATATACTCGTAGAGTACCTGGTAGAGAGAGAGAGAGAGAGAGACATGCAACCAGGTAGGTAGAGAGGGTTCTGACTGCTTGACTGACACATCAGACAGCTGACAAATGAAGTCTCATCATCGACATCATCATCGTCATCACTAGCGGCAACAGCATTAGCAATGAGGGTGACAGTCTATATATTAACAAGTTTCTTTTAACCTGTTCCACCGTCTCTTACAACAACAACAACAACAACAACAACAACAAACACCTAGGGTAAACAGTTGTACTTCCGACGTGTCTACAAATTATTCGCACTCGCGACCATTTAAGTGCCATTTTAGACTTCTTTTTTAAGTGTCACTCGTTGATTGATTCTTATATTTACTTTCTCACCCATTACGAGCGACTGAGTCTCCTCTCAAATTGAGAATTGTAGAAGCGACAGGGACACGGACGAGAAGCAGGACCATTTACCGTCTTCACCAATCGTGTTTTGTTCTATTTCCATGCAAGAAGTTGCTTCTGCCCACTATATTTTCAATGAATCATTGAGAACGTAGAAGTAACAGAACTCATATGAATTGTTTGTTGAGATCTAGAACAACTTGAGACCTAAAATAGGACTCTGATACCTCTGTTATGGGGGAACCTTCTCTCTCAAAAGTAGTCAGTCTCTCAAAAGTAGTCAGTCTCTCAAAAGTAGTCAGTCTCTCAAAAGTAGTCAGTCTCTCAAAAGTAGTCAGTCTCCCAAAAGTAGTCAGAGAATTGGTTACTGGGAATTGGTTACTGAGAAGACTATACAAGTTTTACCTACAATTTTAATTCATAAGAATCCATAATAATGATGAAAACACGGGAAACTAAGACCGAGAAGTCCCTGTTAAATAATTCCAATTAGGAAATCATCGGGAGTCGCATTCTACGGTTTACCCTATATTAGTTTCTCTCGCGCTCTGCTGTTGGGAGAAACGCTCGGGAAGCTCTTGGCTTTTGGTTACAAGCTGCTCTTCACGACTACAGCTGCAAGTGTCAGTATGTGTGTGGCCTTGTGTGTACGCTTGTGTGTACGCTTGTGTGTGTGTGTTTATTCCGTGTGTGGCTGTGTATCCTGCCTGCTTGTCCTTGGGGAGCGACATTGGTGCGAATAAAAATTACACATTGCTATTCAGGTTGGCTCCCGCTCTATAAATGCTGGCGTAAACTACAGTATTTTGTGTGTCTGTGTGTGTGTGTGTGTGTGTTTCATACACTCACACACCAATTCCCAGGAGAGCATCTTGAGAGCTGCTGTTGCTGCTGCTGTTGCTGCTGCTGCTGCTGCTTTGAAGGCACAGAACAGCAGGCTGGCAGCAGGAGACACCTTGTGTTGCTGTTGTTGTCGTTGCTGTAGTTGCTCATTTTGCCATTATTATTCCTCTGTGTATTGAAAATGAAGCAAAAATGAGTTATCATATTTGTAGTTGTCGCATGAACACCGAGCAGCGCCGGTGTGAGCAGCAAAGCAGGCAGGCCAGCGTAGACTCCCCACGGGAAGGGGGACGGGGGCAGATGGGGGCCGCAGGTAGAACTTAAATTTGTCCCGCTATTCTTGGGAGTGAGCAACGCACAACGTCTGCTCTCTGAGAAGTTGATTGACGGAGAGGGAAACGCGGGACGCTCATGGTTACAAGTTTCAAATTCATCTTATTAAAATTATCAGAGAGGAGAAGATTTTTTCCTGATCGAGATAATTTTAATTGATTGGATAGAATAAAGCGACAAAAATTCTATCTTTTATAAAATTACATAAATTTTATAGTGAAACAAATTTAACAGTGTTAAATCAAATATAAAATTAAACTTAAATTAAAATAAACTTTAAAGTAAAATTAACTCTGAATTAGAATCAAAATTACGGTTAAAACCAAAAGTAAAGTTAAAAGAAAAATTTGATTTTTAATTAATTGCTTTTATGTTAATCAAATAATTACATACTTTCTTAATTAATGAATTAAAAATCAGTTGGTTTCAATAGTTAAATTAATCTCAGAATTGAAGTTTAAATTGAACATAAATTTAAAATGTTCTTTAAAATTACAAAAACAAATACGATAGAAAATTGGAAATTACGCTAAACTAAGATTTAAATTTAAATTAATAAGCAACGAAATAATTTACTACTTAAGTAATGAATTGATAATGAATTATTTATGACATTAAATTAGTTCATGATTAATTCATTAATTAATTCATTAAAACATTAAAGTAATTAATGATTAATTTAAATAACTAATCATCAACTAATTTAGTGTCTTAATCAGTTAATTAATTACTTAAGCAGTAAATTATATCGTTACTTATTAATTTAAATTTAAATCTTAGCTTTAATTTTATAATTTCTAATTTTCAAATTTTTTTCTTTTTTTCTAATTCTCTTTTTAAATAAATTTTTAACTAATTGGTGGTTAATTCTTCTTTTTTTTAATAATTCAGTAAGTAATTCATTTAAGTTTTTTATGTGTTTTTAACAAATCTTGATATTTGTAAATATGTTTTCTCTATAATTTTTTTACTTAAACTGCAATCACTTCATATTTTCACATTCATTTGTATACCAATTTTAACCGCAACCTTTAGGCGAGTTGAGGTCCTTGCCACCCCAGTCACCCCTTTTGTCCGAAGAGCTCTATTTAATTTATATTCACGAAATCTCTTAAAGCGCCACAATAAAAACGAGCCCTCGTGGGACGGGGTTAAAATATGAACTTAATAAAGCGTTTGCTACGATAAAGGTTGAATAGGAAGAGGGAGAGGGAGAGAGAGAGAGAGTGAGAGAGAGAGAGAGAAAGAGAGAGAGTGTAAGCACTGAGAAATAAAAGAAGTGAATGGTCTTCTACGAAAACACATTCTTTGCCATTGGATTTTTTGATTTCGAATGTAAGGTTTTGATTTTTATAGTTAGATAATACATTCGCTTCATGTTTATCTCTCAGTGCATTTGAGGCTACTAAGAAATGAGAGCGACTGCTTGCCGTGGTAAAATAAGAGAGGGAGAAAAATGTAGAGCAGAGAGAGTGAATTTCACAGGCCATCAGTGTCGTCTGCTTTGCGACAAACAGCTGATTGATAAGTTCTCTCGCTCCTTTGACACTCGGTATCGATTTCTCCGTTAATATTCCACCATATTTTCGTTCCTTCGTGTGTTTTTCTTTGAGTGTATTTGAGGCTAAAAAGCAACGAAAGTGACTGACTCTCTGGAGACGCACTAGCCAAGGCAACAAATGGAATTAAGAGCGCACGGTATGGATTCCCCAAGGAAAGTCTGTCTGACAGAGTTGGTCAATGGGATGGAATGACGAGTTGGGGGAAGGGGAGGGGGCGGCTGGCTAGGGAACGGCATGAAAAAGGAAAGCCGAACAGCACAGGGAATTCTGCGAAATAACGAATTTTTCGCATTCCCTTAAGAACTTGAGCTCTCGAGCAACGTAAACGGGAGACCTACAACACCAAAGCAACGAAGAGTGGGTCGCGTAAGTTGGATCGAAAATACAGTCCATGGACGGGTGGGGGGAAGGAGTGAAAAGGAGGGCGACGGGCGGTAAGGATGGCGGCATAAATTATGGGAAATATGAACAACCTGAAGAAGTGACGAAAGCAAAACCGAGTGGACGCATCTGTCGATGTCCAAAAAGCGAGTTAATGTAGGTCGTCACTCTCCGCTCTCCCGTCCTCATTAAAAAAGCTCTTTGGTAAGATGGGACCGGGGGGCGGCAGTACCTGTGTAACATTAATTTATGTGTCAGTGGCCAGAAGCGAGAGAGAAGGATAAATAATCTCTGCATTAATCTCAACTCAGACCTCAGTATCTCATCTCCCTCGAGCCCCAAACTATCGTTCTCCTGAGATTGCATCAAAGGAATCTCGCTGCCTTCAAAGTCCTTCTTATTCTCGCCTTCGTCTGCCACTCCCCTTTCAAACGGAACTCATTAGCATGCCGAACCGCATGCACAAGTTGCTGCCGAGCATGCTTTCGTCGTTAAAATCGACTATAACTCTACAGACCTCCCAAAAACTCACTCAGCGACGTGAGCAACAACTTCAGCGAGTCACATCTGACTCGTTCAACTCAGGTTGCAACATTGAGTACTCGCTGCAAAGCGGCGAATTCCGACAATAACATGAACACCGTGGCGCGTCCCAGAAGGCTGCGTTGAATAATCATCCGAACAGAAAGCGGATGACACGGCAGTGGGATGTCACTATCAGTTGATCCAGACTCCCTTAGCCTCGTGTCGTAGTTCCAGTGACGTCATCTTCGGTTGTTTCGTTCGTGTGGAGTGAAATGCCACCTTTTCGGTGGACCAAATGTTTAGTTCAGGTTGTCCTGTGTCGCTATTAGGTTAATCCACGTTGAAATTCGCTTGATGTATACCGAAGTTCGAGAATGTATAGCGAGATTCGATCGATGTATATCGAGGTCCGACTGATGTATGTCAAAATACGGATGGCGAATGTATAGCTTAAAGAGATGGACGTACATCACGATTGAAATACCACTGATATATATCTGGGTTTGGCCAGTAGCAGACGAGGCTTGAATAACATACGTCGAAGTTAGTTTGACGTGCGTTTATATTGGTTTACCATGCATCGGAGTTCGGTTGACCTGCGTCGAAACCAAGGTCTGACATAGGTCAAAGTTTAACGTATAATCGCCGTAATTCGGTTGACGAACGTGCAGAATTGGTTGACATACATCGAGATTTAGTAGACTCTGCGAAGTCTCGGTTGATGTTCTCTAAGGCTCGGTTGATCTTCTCTGAGTCACGGTTGAGTTCTCTGAGTCACGGTTGATCTTCTCTGAGGCTCGGTCGACATACGGTTCGTTTGTCAGAATGAGTTTCATTTGAAAGTAGAGCTGACATCCTTCGAGGTTCGGTTAATTAAGGTTAGGTGAAGAACACCTAATGATTTTTTCGCACTTTGCTCCTGTCTGAAATTTCTTAATGTAGAATGGCAAATATCGCTCCTCGACGTCCTAATCATCCAACCAGCGTCATTCGAAACGGCGGCAAAAGCATCATCCAGCCATCGAAACGCCAAACACGTGAACTCCTCTCAAAATGTACGAATGCAAATTTCGACGAAGTATTCCCAGGATAACAAGGACACAGATAAAAGTAGCATGCATGAGCACAAAGGTTAGAGGGGCGGGTGTTTGGGGGGGGGTTGGCCTCTCCTTTCTACTAACTCAGTTGCGAGCTGGAATGAAAGATGTGCGCCGTTCATTTCCGCACTAACGAACTCATAAATGACGACCATGCAGGAGTCTATCAATCCGTCCGATCTCACCCCCCCCCCCCCCCCCCCCCTTTAATTATCAGCTTTGACGCCTTCGGTTCTAAAATCGCATAACTCGCATAGCATTCCGAAGGCTCGGTGAGTTCTGTCAGTTCTCCACCCGCCGAGTGCGTCTCCTCCCACCCCTCATGGGGGTGGATGTGGGATGGTTCATCTTTTACTTCCTTGCTGTCGATGTTGCACAGTGTTGACGGATGCCAGGACTCAGCTGGCGTTTTACATTTACGACCGCGACCGATGTGGACGACTTGCCCCGAATTATGGCGCGCTCGCTGCTACGCGTTCGATGTACGCGACTCTTCGATTTGATGGAAAATCCTCCCGCGGGACCTGAATTTTATTAGCGGCTGCTGTTGTTGCGAACGCCGCACGAGCGTACGGAGCCGAACTGAACCTCCCCGAACTGGAATCCATTGAAATGCGGAGGCTGAAAGTGGCCGACTCGGGATGGCATAAAGAATGCGAACATGTGCGTGGATGAGAGCCAGGAATCGCAACATGAACGACGTCTGGGGGGTGGCAAAAGAGGGAGAGGGGAGGCAGGGGTTTGGGGAGCACAGAACTTCTCCACAAAACCAACTTTCAGAATTCGTATACACTCATCCGCACTCACCGGCGAGCATAACCTACGTTAATAAACTGGTTCGGAAAACTACAACCCCACCCACCCGACACCCTCTCTCAGTTCACCCCACCAAAATCACGTGCTTATAACGGAACTTTTTTCCTGCAACAGCTGTTTCACTACCAGCCATCAACCTGCTCAGCATGCCACTCTTTCAGTGAAAGCGGAGAGTTTTGGGGAGACTCACGTTGACTCACGACTGAGAGCGGGACTCTTTTTGGAGAACTCTGTTGCTCTTGACGCATGCGTCTTATTTTAGCAGTTAAAAGAGAAGAGCCACTTTTTCTCTTAAAACTCCATCAATACGAAGAGTTTGCCTCTTTTTTTGGCCAAAAAGGCAAAGCGGCCGAGAGACATCATCAACCAAAGAGAGTTACATTTCGCCCGCTCTCACATCTTGTAACGGTCACGTTTACTAAGTTGGCTCTCTTCCCAGGTTGCCAACTATGTGTGAAAAAGTTGTGGGGACGAGACTTGTGCGGAAATTTCTAATTTCCGCGTGAAATGCGATTTTCTATCAGATTTCTTCCCTATATTTGGTTTTAAGATGTTTTGCACCATTTAATTCAGTTTTCACAAATTTTTAGTATTCTTTTTTACAAATACTATAAAATAATTTCTTTTTTATTTCACTTAATTTAATATTTTTTAACTTTCTCTGGAAAACTGTTAAAATTGTTATTTAATACAAAAGATTGCAAAGCATATTTAAATTTTTGCGGGGAATAATTCAATATATTTAGCATAAAATGTTTGTAAAGATTTTTCAAAATCTTTATGAGGGAAACTTTTCACAGCTTTTATGGGGAAAAAAGGATTTTTAAATGCATGCCTGGAAAAAATAACTGGCAACCTTAGAGAGCGAAAAGAGTTGCAAAAGGTTACTTTTTAGTTTGGTTGTTGTATTCTTGTTATTATTGTTGCTGTTTCTCCGTATAGCCACGTCTTTTGTGGGAATTATGGGACCCTCGAGGATCCACTAATCAGAATTCCGTACACTTGGGACGCTACCGGGCATGCGGCAGCAAAATGGGATGCCGGTCGTGAGTTTGCAGCTGCTGGTGGGTCTGCTGATGTTGTTGTTGCTGTTGATGGGTCTGCGGATGTTGTTGTTGCTGTTGATGGGTCTGCTGATGTTGTTGTTGCTGTTGGTGGGTCTGCGGATGTTGTTGTTGCTGTTGATGGGTCTGCTGATGTTGTTGTTGCTGTTGATGGGTCTGCTGATGCGCTTGCAGTCGCATGGCAGGGAAGACGCGTGTGTGTGTGTGTGTGGCGGCAATGAGTGTGTGGTATTCGCGCGTATTGATTTCGTTGTTGTTGCTTGCTGCTGCTCTCCTGGTTATCTTTCCTCACCACGTGGCCACCATCCTGCTTTCTGTACCTATTTTTTGATTTCAACGTGTTTCCTTCAATTAGTTGTTGCTTTTGGTGGGACGGCATGTTTTGCCGTGGAATTTCAACCATTAGACACGCCTTGGAGTTTTCTTGTAAGCGTGTGTGCGTGTGTGTGTGTGCTTGCGATTTCCTGTACCTTTCTACCAAAATTAAAATATTTGATTCCTTTTGCAGGAAATCATCTCGAGAATGCCTCAGTCGCCGTTGCTGCGCGGCTGGAGGACGAAGTGCAGCAAGGGGAAGAAGTACAGGAATTCGGTCAGGAGGACTCTGCGGAGGACAACACTGAAGAATGCAACGCGGTGGCTTTGCATCCGCAGCCTTCTGAAGCAAATCACTCGGTTGACAACGGCTGCGATGGAAACGACGATGATGACGATGATGATGATGATGATGGTTTCGCTGTAATGGGTGAGGATTACGATGAAGTTGTCGATGAAGACGACGACGACGACTACGAAGACGATGATCTGGATTTGCGCAGTTTGGACAGCTTTTACTCTGGTAAGTTCTGCAACTGAACTGAAATAGTTAAGAAAACGTGTTGAACGCAACGTAAACTGGAGTGTAACATCAGCCGCTGCATTGATCACGCAGTCAGCCGGGCAGTCAGTCACTCAGTCCGTTGCTTTCACTACTTTCACCCACATCTTTTGTGCTCCACTCTTCGCAGTGAGTTACTTTTCGTTGCTTTTGCCAGTGATTGTGGCAACAAAAAAAAAAAAAAAAAAAAAAAAAAAAAAAAAAAAAATTGAATTCATCGCTGCGTCCTCCGCCGCCAACAGCTCGCTTCACCAGCGGCCACTTTAAACTCGACCAACGTGCGTTTAACCCATCGAAACGGCTGCACCGGGCGTTCCACACGACGCGGCCACGACACTCTGGGGTCCTCTACACCTGAGTCGGTGGACTCGTTGCCACGCGAAGAGAAATGACAACGTGGCAGCGGATGCGCGAGCCTAACTGCGTTTTAAAAACTCAAAACAGTAATAAACTCGACGAATACACGTATGAACGTCGAATGCGTGGGCGAAAACGGACCGAAATTGGTTCGCAAAGTGCCAGTGGGGGAGAGAGAGAGAGAGAAGTAGCGCGGCAGAGCAGTAGGAGAGAACATTGAGTAGTTGACTTTTACCGTTAGTTAAAACCGGCGAATCATGCGAGAAACGAGGAACGACGAACGAAGAACGAGGAACGAGTAACGTGGAACGAGTAACGTGAAACATTCGCGTTTACATGTCGCAATACATATCGAGCAACTTGGACGCTACAGTCACCCGTCGACTCGCAGACTCGATTTAGTCTTCGCTCTCCTTTTTAATTTCCTTTATTCATTACTTTCCTCGTTTTTTCCTCTCCTCTCTGTTTTTTATATATATTCGTCTTATTTTCCTTTCTCTTTCCTCATGTTATTCCTCTTCTTTTTTATTTTATATAATACTTTTCTTTACTACTTTTCCTCCAGATTCTTCTATTTTTCCGAGTTTTTTTTTCAATTCTGTAGTCAGTTACACGTTTTTAATACGCTTTTGTTGTAGCTCGTTATTGTTTTTGTTGTTGTTGCAGTGCTGTGATTTTGTATTGTTGTTGTCAGCGTGTTTCTGCTTCATTATTTTAAGATTTCCGACTCGTTGGCAAGCGTCTGTCCGGCGAGTAGTCAGCAACGAGTCCCTCCAGTGTTGTGCGCGCCTAAATGTATGCAATGATTTTTTGCGTGTTTGGTTTACATTGCAGGGAGTTTTCGGAAACTCAGGAGCGGCAGGGGAGGGGTGGGGGGAGAGAAAAGAAGGTGAGGGTGTGGCTGTGTGAATACGTGAGCGCGAGTCTGTGTTGTTTTTATGTTTCTACTCGTTCGTATCTTTCGTTGGCATGCATTTAAAATTTCCGATTTCATTGAGCTCAGCGAAGAAAGGATTTTAACAATTTTTCACGTGGTTTTCCTTGTCGTATTTCGGTCTCTCGGGATGCAACTCGAGGTGTGGCTGGAGTACCTGCTGGTCGTTGAATTCGGTTTGTTGCGTGCTGCGATTTCCGCTTTGAATAATGAATGCGTAGTTCGGCCAAAAGTGATTTTAAGTTAAATACCGAGCATGAACATGCCACTCACTACACGCACACACACACATGGACCCACCTACACAACCACACACACACACACACACACCTACGCATCAAAAGCTTTGAATTTTAGTTTTAATGTATTTATTTTACTAGCTTAGTTGGCTCCGTGTGATTTATTAATGAATTCCTTTTATTTAGTCGCAGCCGGAGAAGGACAACGAATATCCTTTAAAACGGTAGCGCCATCTGAGACCTTGCGGTTGCCACTCACAGTTTATTTTCCACTTTAGCTTAGAAGGCAATTCGCAGGACGACTTCAAGAAAGTCAACAAAGAACTCAACATCCTTTTTTCTCAACATTCCTGCATCGCATTTATTTGCCAAGCGGAAAAGGAAACTAAGCACGTTTGCGAGGACACACACACACACACACACACACACACACACACACACGCTACTCATTTACATTCAACAATTAATTACAAGTTTGTCTTACAAGACAACGAGCACGACGTTCAACGAGCACGACGTTCAACGAGCACGACGTTCAACGAGCACAACAACGAGTACAACAACGAGCACAACGTTCAAGAAACACGAGAGTCAGAGAGTGAGAGAGGGTGATCGAGAGAGGGAGAGAGGGAGAGTAGCCGGCAAGACGGAGGATGAAACTCTTTGAATCGCTCGATGTCCTGTTGCAAAATCTTTGATGGCTGAGTGCAGTTTTTGAGGACACGCGGGTCCCTCATACGCGTCGGATGGAACGGATAATAAATTTTATCGCCGGATACCAAGTGGATGACAGCATCGTCGCCTTGTAAATCTTTTGAACACAAATCGCGCGTCTTTCTGTGTTCGCTCTTCTCTCTTCTCTTCTTCTCTTGTGTTCGCTCTCTCGCCTTTTTACGACTTCGTTTCGGCAATGAAAATCTAGTTTAACGTGATTTAAAGCAGATTTCCACGAATTCTAAAGCAGCTTCATAATTCTAAGCCGACGTTTTTCTTATTTTTAGTTTTCTACTTTTATTTTATTATATTTATAGTTATTTTTTAGTTTTCTAGTTTTTCTTATTATTTAGTTTTTTTATTATTTAGTGTTTATTTTATTATTAGTTATTCATTATTTTTGTTATTATGTTCTTATTTTAGTTTATTTTTACTTTACTTCTTATATTTTCGTTTGTTTCACGGATCACAGTTTCCACATTAAAGTTGTTGTTGTTTCCAGGCCTCTCTCTCTCTCTCTCTCTCTCTCTCCCCATCGCCGATTGTCATCAGATTGATACTCTCTCGTGTCACATCTCTCATTTTTTTTAAACCTGCCATTAATTTAAAACGAGATCAACGAGTTTTTTTTTTGTGACAATGTGAGATTTTTAATCTCTTGTTGCTAAAAATTCAGATTTTATCTCTTCTCGCTAAACTTCTTCTGTGACTTTTTACGAGTTATAATTTTTTTTTTGTTGGATAATTTGTTGTTCTTGCTCTATTTTGAGTTCTTAATTTTTTGTGTCCATTTCGCAAATCGTTTGTGAAATTTTGCAACTCTGTCTGGCACAAAAAAAGCAGAACAAAAATTATATTTTCGTCACTTGAACTCGAATAAAAAAATCGTCTATTGCTCGAAAATATTCTCAATTAAAAAAAAAAGTATTAAAAACGTTAAAAATGAGACATTATTTAAATTTTGAAAGTGTAAATTTAAAAAATCTCAAATAGATTTATGAGATCCAATTTGTGGAGTCCAAAACTACATTTAAACTCATTCAAATCGTGATATAAAAATGTGATTTTCTCCAAATAAAATTAAAAAAAAATAAACTAGTTCTTGGATTTGTAAATATCTTTCGTAGCCCCGAGTGCACGAAAATCTTCGTGTCAATCATAAAAACCAGCAGATAAAATCTTTCAACGCGGCTGTGGCGACCGACGTACATTTCGGCGAATGCGGTCGCGGTAGCAACAATTAAGCGGTCATCAGTGCCAATAATCGAGCGAGCGACCACATTTCTCGAAATCGTGAACGTGAACGAGACGACCAAGAAGGGGCAAACTGGTCAGTTGGTCGAGTGGACGGACGGACGTCCTAACGTGGCTCGTGTATGTGGAACGCGACGCGTGCGGCTGTGAAGAGGTTAAATTTTAATTGTTGCTTGATGAAAACACGTCTCGTTGAAATTTGGGTCGCCATTAAAGCGAAAAAAGAGGAATTAGTAGTCCACTACGAAATTTAATGCTAATTCCATCTCTACTCCATCTTCTACCAAAAATTGTACTGAAATTCTACTTAATTATCACAACTTAATCTGCACTCAACAATATTAATTACTGACTGTTAAGTGTGGATTGTTGTATTGACGAACATAGTGGTCAATATGACAGAAGATATCTTCAAAGTCAGCTTCGTTAACAATTCCAGTTGAAGACCATCGATGCAAAACTTCATCATCATTTTCTTCGTCATCATTTCAGTCAGTGTGACGAACGAAGGCTGTTAATATGACGCACGGGATCTTCATATTCATCACATAAAACAGGTCGTTGGTGAAATTACAAATTGTGGTTGTCAGTACCACGCTGGGCCTCTACTTGTCATTATATTGAAAAACGCGTTCATCAAATTGAATACCGCGGTTGTAAATATGAAAACGCATTTGCGTTAAATGGACTTTAAATATTCCTTAATTTAACCACGCATTAGTTGATGAACAAGATGTGTTGACGGCCTCAGTTGTTCGTTCAAAAGTTACAACTTTTCCAATAATTTTCAATATTTTTTTTTTTGGTTCAATATTTTTTCCCTAACTCATTGATAAAATTACGGAATTATTTATTGTTGAATCTACCACTGAATCTACTAAATGCTGTACTAAATACAATCTAATGCTTGGTTTGCTTTTAAATCCACGATAAAAGTCATTTACTACTACTTCCAGTACTCAATCGACTATCGACTGCTAATTTTGTTGCTGAATGTGATTAAATTGAAGCTTACTAAAGCTTGTAGAAGCTTGTACTAACTTATTTACTAATAAATCTGTTAATCAGTAAATTACTAGATTACTACTAAACAGTATATTTGTGTACTAAAATCTTTTATTTGGTACATAATTTGTGGTACGATAGAATTTAGAACTGGAATCTAGAACTGGAATCTACTACTAATTTTACTACCAAATCTAATATTAACTAACATGATACTGAATATATTGCTGGATTGACTAGTGAAGCCACTACTAGGATTTCTACTAAATCTACTACTAAACGAAGACAACAACAAACAAATCTGCTACTTAGTCCCCTACTTTTGCGAAGTTATATATTAATTTGATACGGATCATGTATCTCGAAGTCAGTAGTGGACAAAGTAGCAGATTAAGGAGCAGATTTAGAAGCAGATTTAGTAGTAGATTTGGTATTGGATTTAGTAGTAGATTTAGTAGTAGATTTGGTAGTAGATTTAGTAGTAGATTTGGTAGTAGATTTAGTAGTAGATTTAGTAGTAGATTTAGTAGTAGATTTAGTAGTAGATTTAGTAGTAGATTTAGTAGTAGATTTAGTAGTAGATTTGGTATTGGATTTAGTAGTAGATTTGGTAGTAGATTTAGTAGTAGATTTAGTAGTAGATTTGATAGTAGTAGTAGAAAAAACTCTATTTTGAAATTATAAGTTTTGATACGGTTTCTGTATATCGAGGTTTAGTAGCAGATTTAGTAGTAGATTTGCAAGTAGATTTAGTAGTACGAAAGTCAGATTTCTAGACCTAAAAGTGCATTAAGTAGTAACTAGAGGTACTAAAAACGTATTCATTTTGCACTGGTTTTGACTCACAGAAGCGGTTTTTAAATCTAAAGTTGCGTCTACTACTAAATACCTCCTCCTACTAATCCTGCTACTTTTTATTACTTTTTAAACATGCACAGCGAGGAAGAAGAATTTCAAGTTCAGAAGTGAAAGATTACAGTAAAAAAGAAGAAATTTAATACTTTTCTCAAAGACGTCGGCAACCCTGCTTTCTCTCTCTCACTCCTGCTGTCACTCGCGTGTAAACATCGAGTGCAAACCAGCCTCATAAATAATATTCTCAATTTTTGTCAGCGGTTGTTGTTGTTGTTGTTGTTGTTGTTGCAAATGTGCATTTGTATTTGGCAAAATTTTGAACGAAATACAAAAGTAATCTCAGGTGGAGAGCACTTGACACCAGTCAACGCGGCACCTTCGCACCCCCATCTGCTACCCCCCCTCCCCCGCTCACTGAAGCTTCTAAAACTGGGTGAAAATCTGCTTAAAAATAGAGAGCAACAAAGAGCAATCGAAACAAAAGCAACAACAAAAGTAAAAGCATCAGCAAAGTAAAAGTTTTTCCGTCTGGGTGAGAAATGTTGGGAGAGGCAAAAAATTGCTTGACTTGACAGCGAGAGAAAGAAACGTTGGAACGAGGGAACGAGGGAACGAGGAAACGAGGAAACGAGGAAACGTTGGAACGAGGAAACGAGGGAACGAGAGCGGGAAAGCGTTGTGGAGGGAACGAGTGAGGCGTCGAAACAGCTGGTTTCTGTGTTGTTGTTGTTACGAAAAAGACGGCACACGGCAGCTCTTTGCAGGAAAAAACCTGCCGACACAAGAAAAGCGGAAAAGGAGAGAAACTTTTGTCTTCGGGGAGCGTGAGGGCAACGTGGAGTCTCCGGGGACTCCAGCTGGCCGGCCAGCAGCTCGAGTCGTCTTCGTACGCAACGAAGGACTGAAGGGTTGAATCTGTGAAGTCTGGAGGGGGGAGAGTGAATGAGAGAGCGTGAGAGGGAGAGAGAGGGGGGTTCGTCGGTTGGATTGCGTTGATTGCTTCATCTTCTTGTTGTGCTGCGTGTTTGCAACAACTTTGTTTGCTGCATTTGATTTGCGAACGCTGAGGAAATTTAAAAATGTTTTCTTCTATTTTTTTCTTCTATTTTTCTCTTCTATTTCTTCGTCTTCCGATTCTCCAGAAAGTTGTGACGCATTTCTAGCTTTCGCTTGATTTATGCGTGACTCGCACAAAAGTGTTTCCGCGCTGTCCAGTCTCCCCTCCCCCGCCGCCCCCTCGCGAGAATCCTTTTCTTTTCTTTCTTTTCGTCCTGCTGGTGTGCGATTGTCACGCCCACAACTGCGCCAGACAACTTTTGCTTTTAGCGAAAAGTCTGCTGCTGAGCTGTTGCGCCTCCAAATCGAGAACCACGACTGTTGCGTCCGGAGACGCAGATGAAAAGTTAGTTGAGCTGAAAGCACCGAACTAATTATTTTAGCGCTCTTCGAGGTGAATTAAGGGACGCTAAAAGTTCGCTGCAGCGAAGGTTTTCACACGCGAGACCTTTTTTGTGTCTCATTTTGAATTTGCGATTTTTGTGCGGAAGGAAACCGAGAAATTCACAAAAAAAAATCATCTTTTCTCTGCTCTTTTTCGGAATTTCAGTGTGTCGTCCACAAAATTCACCGATGAAAATTACGAGGCAACACGTGGACACCGTTATTCTGCTTCTGGTGACCATGTGCCCTCTCAATCCCGTCTTCACTCGTCACCTCTTCGCTCGTCACCCCTCACTCGTCCCCTCACACTCGTCACCTCTCACTCGTCCCCTCTCACTCGTCCCTTCTCAGTCGCCGACACTCACTCGTCCCCTCTCACTCCACAACCGCTCACTCGTCAGCCGCTCTCACTCGTCTCCCCACTTTCTCTTCAGTTTCCCTCTCAGCAACTGTACGAGATCTTGATTTCGCCTCCTCCTTCCGCAGCCGACGTCTTTAATTTTCATTCAGCGCCGCGTTGCACCACCGCGCGGCTCGCAGGGTTCACCGGTGGCACGCGTTGTACACGTTAAAATTGCCGTTGTTTTTGTGGACCGGGGGGTCGCTAACTCGGTTCCAACTACAGAAGCCGCCGCCGCGAGAGGTCGGCGTTTGAGAAGAACGAGGAACTCACACGCGCGCGTGTGTGTGTGTGTGTGTGTGTGGCCGACGTGTTCGCTACTCGTGTCCACCTTTTCAGCTGAATTCTTTTTTACGACTCTTTTATTCGAACATCATAAACGTTGCTGGCGCTCGTGCTTCTGTCGCTGCTTCTGTCGCTGCTTCTGTCGCTGCTTCTGTCGCTGCTTCTGCTCTGCTGCTGCTTCTGTCTCTGCTTCGGCTGCCCGTTCCTCTCTTCCTTCCCGCGCTTCAGCTTCCGCGCAAGCGTCGGCAGCACGAGTTGCGAGTTGCTTTCAATTCGCATGAAATTCGGAGCGCGTGGAAAACGCTAAAATGCGAAAATTGCCAGCGCGCGTTTTTATGGCGGCGTTCGGCGGACACGCTTGAACTTCCCTGTGTGACCAGCGACCAGCGACCAGCGACCGGCGACCGGCGCGGTGCACGCGGCGCATCATTTGGGACTCACGCGCCTCACGCACTCACGTCGCACTCACGCGCCTCAATTCCTGCCCAAAAATTAGTTCAGTCGTGCTTGCGGTCGTTTTATTATTTCATGCGAACGTAAACAACAACAAACGTTGCGCTTTCATCATTGCTGACGTTCTCGTTCTTCTTCTTCTTCTTCTGCTTCTTGTCTGCCATGAAATATTAATTTCGGAAAAATGTGGAAATAATCCGCGTAAATGGAGGATAAAATAAAACACTTCAATTGTCGGTGTAATTGTTGCGAAGTCTGTTTTAAAGCTGCAATAACTTCAGTGGAGATTTGAGAAGAAAAAAATAAAAATTAAAAAAAAATTCCAAATATTTTATATTATTGATTAAAATTATTTTATATTATTGATTGAAAAAATCACCAAAAAAATTCGAAGTTCTATTGAATTCTGAATTCTTTAATCAAAAATGTCCTCGAAATATTTAATTTCCTGAAAGTAGAAAAAAGTTCGTCTTGGTTTTCTGCCAACAACTTCTAACCGCACTTTCCGCCATTTTTAATTGACACAGTTAACCTCAAAGCGAGAGGAGAGAAACTGAAGTAGCAACAACTTCGTGCATTTCGAACCTAAATCACAAATTCTCCGTTATTCAACACTGTTTTTCTCTCTCTCATTCTGTCGACAATTCACAAAATTGCGCCTCTAATTGATTTCGGTAGAAATCGTTTAAATATTTAAATCGGAGGAAAAACCAACTGAAAAACGTCCAACCAAACCAAAAACAAAACAAAGCAAAGCGTCGACGAAGAAGCGCATTAAATTGTTGATTAACGCAAAAATCTCACCGTTAGTGGTGAGAGAGAAGAAGGTGGTGCTGCGTCTCACCAACATCGAAAATGAGCACGCTGTCGCCGGTGGCAGAGTGACGGCAGCGCTGCTGCTGAAGCCCTTCGGGAATTATTATCACCAGCAATTCAGTTGACAGCGCGAGTGGCACGAACGACTGACAGTTGGGACGACGAATTTAATTGTCTACTGTGATTGCTGTTGTTTAGGAAAAATCTGAAAATCAAGACACAACAAACAATTTGAAAGGCAAAACAACGTTGAAATTATTTGAGACACTAAAAGTGAGAATAGGAAATAAAAAGCGTTATTAAGTCGTGAGTGGGAGAGAGTGTGAGTGGGTGAGAGAGAGAGAGGGAGAGCAGGAGGGAGAGCTAATTACACTTGACTGACAGTTTTTACGGTTGCTGGCGTCGGTTGTTGAGCGTGGAGGGGGAGCGAGGAAGGAGGAGAGGAACGATGAGAGGAACGATGAGAGGAACGATGAGAGGAGTTGGCAGCATTGTCAGCTGCGGCAGGTGATGATGAGGGAGACGCACCGATAATTTTGACAGCTTTTCTCTCAGTAAATCTAAATTGGCGAACCGGGGTTCGGAATTCAATTAAATTCAGCAATTTTCTTCCCTTATTTAAAAATTATCAGTTTAGCTTCCTCTTTGCGAGTTCTTACATTTTTCCATATTTAATTTTTTATTTTATTTTAAAATATAGTTGATAAAAAAACAGCTTTTAAAAATCGAATAAATGTGTTGTAATAAAATTCACATTGATAAATTCCAAAAGGCACAAATTAAGGGAGACAAACAAGGGAGATTTTTAATTTCACAGAAAAAAAAACTTTCCAGTGCGCTTTTCATTCTTTTTGTCTGCTTAACAAACTCGATTCTCGCCGTCCGAACCCTGCAGTCCGCTGACATCCCTTGCAGTCAAAAACTTGAAAAGTTGACGTGAAACCAAATCTGAGACACAACACAGCAGCGACAACAACGGCAACAACAACTGCGGTTGTGGGTGAGCGAAGCTACGAGCGGGTCGAACTTTATTATTTGAAGGCTGGCAACCCTTTTACATTTTTAATGCGCCACTAAAAGTTGTTAAGCGGCGTCGGTGGCGGCGGCGGCGGCGGCGGCGTTTCGTGAGCGTGGGCGAGTGAAGGACGTCGTGTGCAGCAGAGCGGATGAGTAGCTCGCTGAGTGAGAAGATTAGGAGTTGCGATGAGTTGTTGTGTGAGGTGACGAAGAGGTGTGTGAGTTGACGAGAAGGTGTGAGGAGATGAGAGGCGATGCGTCGGTGTGAAGGTGTGGGAGCGACGAGAACGAGTGTGAGACGACGAAGAGGTGTGTGTGTGTGTGTGTGTGTGGCTGTTGCTGAGTGAATTGTTCGCTCCGAAGTCGAGTAACATAACGGTGACCTTCTCGTGGTGCTCGTTGACGTTTTCCTCCTGGAATTCAAACACGTTGATGCTTCTCTCTGTCTGTCGGCCGCTGTCTGTCCAGCTGTCTGTCCAGCTGTCACTTGACTGGCTGTCACGTGTTGGAATTCACAAAATTGACCGTTGACAGCGGCGCTCGCGCTTCAAGTGGAAACGTTGTTGGAATGAGATTCCGTTGGTTTCTCTGAGCGCAAAGTGACTCTCAACAGCCGCAAATTTTTCAAAACTCAGTTTTTCGTGATGAAGTTGAAGGGTGACAAAAAACAAACACATGCCTTGGTACACACACACACACACCTTCACACACACACACACACCTTCACACACCTTCACACACACCTTCACACATACACACACCTTCACACACACACACACACAAGTATTCGCTCAGTGCAAAAGGGTCGCCAAATAATTCTTCTCAACCCCGAAACTCGAATCCACATCAACGTCAACCGAGAAAGAAGAAGTCAAGTTGAAGTGAATGAAGTAAAAAAGAAACTAAAAAAACGAAGAATACAAATCGAAAAAATATTGAAAAACCCATAAAAATCTCGACTCAACAGCTCAGTTTCATGTGAAAGCAATTTGGGGAAAAAAAGGATTTTCCACAATTTTAAGATGGTGAAAATGTTTCCTCATGAACAAGAAAAACAGTTGCACACTTAATTAAAATTTAAATTGAAACTGTAGACTAATTAATGGACTGCAGTTAATCGAGGATTCAAGATTGTGGAACGCATGCAGGATGTGGGAGAGAGAGAGAGAGAGAGGATTCAGTTTCAGTGGAAGGACGAGTAAAGCGAAAACAAACCACCACCAAAAAAAAAAAAAAAAAAAAATATTAGAAAATTTTTAGCTTTAAGTTTGCTTAAAAAGTTGGCAAAAATGTGGTTTCACTGCCGTCCACACAAATTTCCGTGCGCGTCTTGCAAACAGTTTTTTCTAGCAATCAAATAATCGATTGCAACGCGTTGTTGGTAAATTGAAATTCTAGAATCAGTCAAATCCAGCATTTCAACACTTGCAGCGTCGCTAATTTGAAGTCCGTCCACCGGATTCGCTGCTCGTGCTCGCCACCTGCCAGCAAACTTCCACTTTATTTAAATCCCCGACTGACGCCCGCCCCCCTCCCCTCCTCCTCCTCCTCCTCCTTCCGCGAGACGCTTGACGGCTGCAGGCAACCGCAGGCCAGCACGTGCCGCTCTGCTGGCGCGCCGCAGCCGGCCGCCTCGACAGCAGCCGTCAAATTGCATTCTGCGGTCGAGAATCACCTGTTGCGCCGAAACCCGGAGAAAACGCGGAGAGACGAGAGCGGAGAGACGAGAGATGAGTGACGAGAGATGAGTGACGATAGACGAGAGACGAATGACGAGGGACGAGAGACGAGGGACGAGAGACGAGAGACGAGAGCCGATGGTCGAGTGATGAGTGACGAGAGCCGATCGGGAAGTGCGATCGTCGCTCGCGTTGCTTGATTGACTGCGACGCCAGCGCTGTCAGCCGAGTTGCGCCACCCTGGCGACGCGAGCGACGCGCTGCCAACGACGTGCTTCGGCGGCACTCAATGCGCGCGCTTCGCTCTTCGGCTTCCAATTTCGTCGAGTTCTCGTTCCAGGCAGAGAAGTAAGCGTCGTCGTCGTCGTCGTCGCTCGCTGTTGTCGTCGCTCGCTGTTGTCGTCGCTCTTAATACTCGCCACGCAACAACACCAACAACAACAACAACAACACTCGCTCGATCGTTCCCATTATCGTTCTCACATCGATCGCCACCTTCGCGAGCGGCAACAGCAACAACAACAACAACTGCCGACGCCCTCTCGCTCGTCTCGCGTGTCTGCTTCCACGCTGTTGTTGTTGTTGCTTGTTGTTGTTGCTAGCCACTCGCTGCTTAATGTTGTTTGCTCTCCCGTTGATTGATTTCTGACAGCCGCACTCGTCGCCACGCCGCGGTGATCCTGCTGCGACTGACGGCTGCCGACGCGCTGTCGATCCTGTGGCTCGATAAGCGCGTCGAGTTGTTGTTGCTGCTGCTGCTGCCTGTGCAGTCATTCATTTTTCATTGATGTTGTGATCTGATTTTCTCCTCAACTAATTGATTTCCTTTCTTTCTTGCTTCGTTTTTTTTTGTTTCGGTTCAATTAATTTTGTGGGCGCCCATTTTTTTTTCGTCGCTTTCAGCAGTCAAAACTGATAAAAATCCTTTTAGTGAATTTTTGGTGAGGTGATATATTGAGAAAGATTTTAAATTTTAGTTTTTTCTTAATAATTACGTTTTCCCCAAATATTTTAAAATTGCTTTCGAACTACCAAAAATTTAACCAACTTAAAAGTTCACTGAACTTCTGCTAAAACAAAATCAACTTCAGCGGAAGCATAATAATTTTTGGTTTTTTTTTTCTGTTGTTACAATTATTTCGCTAACTCAGTGAAATTTCTTCCTCCTTGAAATTGCGAAAAAACAGTTTTTCGCAATTTAAAGGAGGAAAAGGAAAGACTTAAGCAACAAACCTGAAGTCGTACCTACTGCGCGCTACAAAAGCACGAACAACAACGAGGAAACTTCAACGAGAGAGACAATTTGTTGAGTACACAGAAGACGAGCTGAGTGAGGGAGTGTGTGTGTGTGTGTGTGTGTGTGGTCGGTGAGAGCTAGTTGAGAGCTGGTTGAGAGCGAGAGAGCGAGGGAGCGAGAGAGCGAGAGAGAGAGCAGAACGCATGCCTGACTCCGCCCGCTCGCAGCTGCTCGGTACATAAAAGCAGCCAATTGCAGGACAGACGCTCGACTTCAATTATCTCAACATTCACGAAGTTCGAGCGGCAATTTTATGCAGTTTCTGTATTTTTTCTTGAATCTGAGATGACAATTTTCTCTCTTATTTTATTCTATTTTAATTTCATTCATTTATTTTAATTTATTGCGTTTTATTTTAATCTATTTTATTTAATTTTCTTTTATTTTTTTTCATTAAATTTAATTTTATTTTATTTTGTTTTATTTTATTTTATTTAATTTTGTTTTATTTAATTTTGTTTTATTTAAATTTATTTTGTTTTATTCTAATTTAATTTAATATTTAATTTAGTTTCCTTCACTTTATTTGATTTTATTGGTTTTTGCATTTTATATTATTTGGCTTTCTCGTTTAATTTCATTTCACTTAATTTCACTTAATTTCACGTAATTTTAAGTAGTTTTTGTGTGAATCACTTGGCGTCGAAATTCCTCTTCTTGCCGTCCGCACACTCGGCGTCTCCGCTGCGTCTTCGCTTTCGCCGGATGAATAATTGACGACCGCAGCTTCACTTTGCGGCTCGCTGGCCCTGGCAGGCGACAACTCGTGGCTGCGGCTTCAACTTGTTGGTGGCGGCAGCGGCAGTCGTCGTCGTCGCAGAAACTTCTGCGATTGCGTTCGGTGACCATCAGTAGCCAGGGTCGGCCCACGCCCCCTCGCCCACCGCCCTCCGCCACGCCCCTCGCCCTCCCTGACGCGCCTTCATTTGCTCGTAATGGCGGAAACGTGTAGCGACTGACTGTCCATCCTGCGAAGTGAAGCTGCTATTTTGAGTTGTTATCATCGTTGTTGTTGTTGTTGTTGCTGTTGCTGTCGCTGTTGTTGTTGCTGTTGGTGGTGGTGGTGGTGGTGGTGGTGGCACTTAAAATGCATTTCGTGCTTTTATTTCGTTTCGTTTAGTCGTTCGAATTCTTTTGGTTTTTCATTTCTCTGCGGAGAACTCGAAACTCGCTTTCAACTGCTGGACATGCTGCTCCACACACACACACACACACACACACACACACACACACACACACACTCGCACACAATACATGAATATGCAAACAACGACTGTTGCTGTTTTTTGCCATTTTCGTTGCACTCGCACGTCACTCTCGCCTGAAATCTCGCTTAAGTGCAACAATAATTAAAATTGGCAGCAGCAATTTTATGCCACACAACGGCGGCCACAGCGTGCTGCCACATTATTCGATTTTTTTTTTTAAAAAAACATAAATAAAAAGTGAAATTTTAAATATTTATAACGTTTTTCTTCTACTTTTCGAATTAATAATAAAAAAATGGATAAATGTAAAGCAAAAAGAAGAAAACTATAAAATTGAGTTGGCAACTCCATTCGAAATCCACTTCAGAAATCAGAGACTCGCAGAAAAGAGCGGCGCACTTCCACCTCCACAACAACAAAACGCTCTCCCGCTTCAGGTGTCCGTCCGGCGCACCAACAAAACACGCAAACTGCCTCACGGTGCTCACGGCAACAACAAAAAGCCGCTCTCATGCTCCGCCTACGTGAAGCGGACGCGATAGTATTGCACATCCACACACACACACACACGCACACACACACCAGCAGTAGGTTTCTCGGGCTCTCTCGGGCAACATTTTTTACTCGCTCACACTTTCCTTCTCTCACGTGAGCGCTCTCTGTGTAGCGGAGCGGAGTACAACAAAAACAACGCAGTGGAGCCAACCAGCGACCCACGCATGCTGAACGACGAACACACACAGAAACACCAACACTGCGAGCGCTCTTCGTTCTCCAGCACCACACGCTCGAGTGGTCCACACACACACGCCACACACGCACACCATCGATCGCCGACACACATCAGGCAGCCGCCGCCTCGCTCTCCGTGTGCGGCAGCGAGCGAGCGAGCGAGCGACGTTTGTTGGGCGCCATTTAGCTCTCCTCGCTTCACGTTGATTTGTTGTCAGCGCGCACTAGTGGGTCCTACTAGCTGTTGTTGTTGTTGTTGCTGTTGTTGTTGTTGCTGTTGTTGCTGTAGTCGTTGGCGCTGCTTCCGCTACGACGGACGGCCCTCAGCGCAGCGTGCAGCGCCTCAGCTGGGAGTGGTGAGTCGTCCCGACGTCCCAGCTGACGACGTCGCTCAGACTTCGCTTCTCCTCACAGTCTTCGCTGGTCGCTCGCTGCTGGCGGTCGTGTGCGCTGCGTGAAGAGGGCGCTGGAAGGTGTTTCGCTGCTCATTTTTACACTCGCGCTCTGCTCTGCTCTGCTCTGCTCTGCTCTGCTCTGCTCCAGCGAGCAGCTCTAGTTGTTCTTGTTGTTCTAGTTGTTGTTGTTGTTGTCACAATAGGCATTCAGAAGACAAGCAAACAATTTTTTCTTCTTCTCGTCGTCGCCTCATTGCATTCCTCGACCGTTCGCGGGGCCGCAGTAAGTTTTTGGTGCTCGCGGCAACTGGACGTCCGCGAGGTGAGCGACGACGACACGACGACGCGACGACGACACGACGATCGAATCGCGATCCTCGAGTTACTCAAGCGACGCCTGAGCTGCTTTAGTGTTGCTAAAAAGTGAAAAAAATGTCGTTGTCGGTGTTTTCGAAATAAATCGAAATTAAAATCGAATTTAGTGAAATCCTACGAACGCAATTCGCGCGCGAATTTCGCACGGAATTTCGTGCGGACTTTCGAATCCCCGGACGGCGCAATAAACTCCTCCAACACGGATAACTCGGCAGTCTGGCAGCACCGCTGGTCCCCGCAGGTGGCCATGATGGCGATGAAGATGCTGTACCGCGGACCGAGCTCGCGCCTGGAGGACCTCATCGAGAAGATCCACGCCACGAAGGAGGTGCTGAACGCGGGTAAATACAGCTCTCGCTCTCGCTCTCGCTCTCCCAGCTTCCTCATCTTCCTCATCAACCTCGCAACCTCTCAACCGCCGCCTTATTTTCACTGGTTTTCCTCGAGACTCAAGAAAACTTCGCAGAGGCGACGGAGTTTCCAAAACTTCGAAATGTTTGTCTAAATCTTCGAAATGTATTAAGAAAAAACACATAAAAGCCAGAAAACCATTTGAATCCCCGAGAGAGAGAGAAAAAAACGCTTTTAATTAGAGTTTCCCTTGTTCAACACGAACGAAGGAACGAGCGAACGAACGAACGAATGAACGAACAAACGAACAAATGAACGACAGAACGAACGATCGAACGAACGAAAGAACGAACGAACGAACGAACGAAAGAACGAACGATCGGACGAAGGAACGAATGAACGAACAAACGAACGAATGAACGACAGAACGAACGATCGAACGAACGAAAGAACGAACGAACGAACGAATGAAGGAACGAATGAACAAACGAACGAACGAACAAATGAAAGAACGAACGATTGAACGAACGAGCGAACGAAGGAACGAACGAAAGAATAAACGAACGAATGAACGAACGAAGGAATGAACGACGAACGAACGCCTTCGCCAGCCACTTAAAGGCGTCCGCGACACGAGGAGGAGAACGAACAGCCGCGCGCGCGACAATCATGTCATTCGGGTGGGTGGGTGAGAGCGACTGTGTCGCGCCGCAACTAATTAACGCGAGTGGAATTGCAGCGGCCGCAGAGGGAATGCGAGCGTTCATCAATTAGTTTGCATGCGAGACAACCAGAGATTCGCTGACCTCAGCGCGGACGCGTGAAGATGACTTTTATTTCTTGGTTTGAGGGGGGGGGGGGGGGGGTGGGGGAAACGACAGGGGAAGAAGAGGGGTGTCATTAATTCCTCGGTGACCCCAACTGCAGGCGGCATCCGTGCATCTAATTAAATTAGCAGCTGCGATCTGAAAGCGATCTGCTGACTTCCGGTCGCGTGAAACTGAAAGACGCTGAAAGACGCGCGCGACGACACTCGTCGTTGGTGACGTCGAGCGTCGCCCGACCACGAAGTCGCTCGTCTTCGGTGTTAAACGGGAAGTCGAACACCCACGCAGCCACTTAATTAGTGAACGCGAACGCGAACGCGATGATTACTCGCTTCTAATTGCTCTCCCTCCCTCTCTCTCTCTCTCTCTCTGCTCTTTCAGACGTCTACTCCACGCACACCTCCTCCAGCTACTCGCCGTCCGTGTCGGACGGCACGATGACGCCCAACTCTCTGCACGCCGCCCACCACCACCAGCTGCATCACGCTCACCTGCAGCAGCAGCAGCAGCCGTCGCTTCACACTGCGTCGCACGACGACGAGGAGGCGGCGGCGACGCGACGGCATCCTCGTCATGCGGAGAACAACAACAACATCAACATCAACGGCGACCTGACGTCGGTGAGCGCGAGCGAGGAAGTCGGTGCTGCTGAGAGCGCCAGCGACGGCGGCGTTGACAAGAGAGGTGCGGCGGCGGGGGCGGGGGACACGCGTCTCAACGGCGCCGCCGCCGCTCACGCAGTGGAGCAGCAACTCCATCCACTCCAACATCGCAATCGTGTGACACGCTGTCGCTTGAGTCTCGAACACGCCGCCGCGCTCAAGCTGCCCAAGCTGCGTAGAGGCGAGAGAGAGGCGGCGAAGTTTGCTAAGACGACAGCTGACGGCGTCAAGGGTGGCGCTGCTGGTGGTGGTGGCGCTGGTGGTGGTGGTGCTGCCGCTGCCGCTGCCGCTGCCGACGGATCCTATCAGTGTCAGTTTTGTGATAAAAACTTCCCGCGGCTCGGCTACTTGAAGAAGCACGAACAGGTGAGTGTAGTAGTAGTAGTAGTAGTAGTAGTTGTTGTTGTTGTTGTTGTTGTTGTTGTTATTCTCGGGAAGGAGTTAACGGGCTGCTCAGTCGTCAAACTGAAGCTTTTGTTGTAACGAGCGAGCGGAGAGCGGGATGGGCTGTCAACGAATGGAGCGGATTTTCGACGAAAGTTGCGACAGCACAACGAGTGTCGGAGTTCAACGGGTGTCGGAGAGTGAAAAGCGGAGAGTGAAAAGCGGCTCGTTTACGCTCGAAGGCGTTTTTTGAGGGGCGAAAAACGCGCAACATCTTTAATTTTTAATTCAACTTTAAGCAGCTTTTTCATCAAATATTTCACTTTTTCCACCGAAGTTGAAAGGTTGAGTTTCACCCTTAAATTTTTAGTTGCCCTCTTTATTTGCCCTTTTATTTGCCCTCTTTATTTGCTCATTCAAGTTTCTTGTTGGATTTTTATTGTCTTTAGAATGCTGGGGATTTTTACACTCCCTCCTCGCAGATTTTGATGAAATTTCGTAAACGTTTGCAGCGTTAGAAATAGAAAAAATAGAAAATACAGAATAACTTCTCATTTTCCCCAAATTTCGTTCAGTTGATGAGGTGCAGCCTCTCAATTCTGCGAGTGATTTCAAATAATGGAGGTGTTTTTGAACTTTTCCGAATTTCTTTAATCATTTTAAAGGCCGCCTTATTTTCTTTAAACATTTAATTATTTAAATTTTCTTTAATCATTTAAAATCTCTTTAATCATTTTAAAGTCGACACTCGTTAAAAAAAAACACTTCAGAAAGTTTGCTTTATTCTCTTCTAATATTCCCTCTAAAACTATTCCTCTCTCTCTCTCTCTCTATCCCAGGTGGAAGTCATCTGCTATATTTTCCGACCTACTTTCTCTCGCGCAACTCTCTCGAAGCCTCCCTCCCTCCCTCTCACTCGCCAGTCTGCTGCACACCACTGCATGTTTTCCTCACTCTTTCCAATAACGAACTCAATTCCAATAATTTCATTTCTTTCACCTCGTTTGCCTCCAACACACACTCAAAAATGTCTCAAAAATGTCTTGGAAGTTGGCTCTAAAATGCTCTCACTTCCCTCCCTCACTCCCCCTCCCGCTCTCTCACGCTTTCTTAGTCATTCTCTGTCTGTCTGTCTCGCTCTGTTTCACTTTCTCACTTGTCAGCGATTAAATTGTTATCTTTACATCTAAATAACAAGCGAAATATTTTAACACTTCCCCTCCCCCCCTCCCCTCCGACGAGCTGTGGCGCTCCTCCTCTGCTGCTCTTTGCCGCCCCACTTAACACGCGCTCATCACACAGTCACTCACTCACTCACTCACTCACTCAGCACTCAGCACTCCGGTCACTCGTCGTTCGTCGTTCGTCGTTCGTCGTGTCCTCCAGCTCCTCCAGCTCCTCCAGCTCTTCTCAGGAATTTCTGTCTCCGCGCTCCAGCGAGACGCTGAAATAAATTTGAAATATTTGATGGCGACGACACACCGGAGGACGCCATCGCAATGCGGCGAACGGATTCCGTCGCTCACCTCATATTTCGGCCGCGGTGACCTCTTGTCTTCGGTATTCTGGGACGCGGCTGGCAGTTAAATATTTCAGCGGCCGCCACTTTGGGTCGCGCGACGGCATTTGAAGCCAGCGTTCGCTCGTTCGCTCGTTCGCTGTCGCACCAGGCGGCCAGAATCCGCCGGAGCTGCAGTGAGTTTCGGCGCGACGCGATCGTATCAGAGTGCGGTGCGGCTCGCTGCTCGCTGCTCGCTGCTCGCTGCTCGCGGCTTCGTCGCGCCGTCCTGCCCGCCAGCAGGCGAACCGCGCGTCCCATGATTTGCGGAGCAGTTAAAAAACCATCAGCGACACGATAACCAGTTTATATTGTGCAATAAGTGTCGCCAATCTGAATACAAATTGGCTCATCATTTGAAAGCGGCCGCCGCTGCCGCCCCTCGTCGCCCCTCGTCGCTCGTCACTGCCGGTGTCGCTGTCGCCTGCCTTCGTCGCTGGCGTGACGCGTTCAAGTTCAAAGCGGATTCGCCGCGTGCTGCTCACTTGCAGCCGTTTAAATTTGACGGAGATGCCAGAAGTTCGCATTAAGATTTCGCGCACATCTCAACCGGAGCAGTGAGACAGTGCGTGTGTGTGTGTGTGTGTGTGTGTGAGTGGCCGTGTGTTGTACGCCACCTACGAGCGGCGGCGTTTCGAAGTTTATCACTCACTCAGCGAGCAACGACGACGCGTCGACACTCAGCGAGCAACAACGACGTCGACACTCAGCGAGCAACGACCACCACCAGCAGCCGTCGTAGCTGCAGCGAGATTTATTTACTCTCGACGCGGCGGCCGCGTGCGCGCAGATCATAAATTGTCGCGGCGAGAGGTGAGCGCGAGACAGACTTCGCGCTCGGCGGCTCGTTGGCTCGGAGGTTCGGAGGCACAGAAGCGCCGCTCGCTATCTCGCGCAGATTCAAATGGTTTTCTAAGAATAGCGAGCGAGTAGTTGTTGTGCTGACTGCGCGGCTTTTAATGGTGGCGCGGCTCAGTCGCGCGTCTACTTTGACGACGAGAGGCGTTTAAAATGCAGCAGCCAGCAAGTGGAAGCGGCGAGCGAGCGGCTCTCCGCGTTCGCTACCACGAAGCCGACTGCATTGCAAATGCAAGCCATGCGTGCGCGATATTAAAATTCCTCAACTGTTTGGTCGTCGCATCCAAAAAAGAGTTGATTTTGCGGAGATCAAAGGTGCTCCGGAGCTCGAGTGAGGTGAGACGGAGCTCGAGTGAGCGACGAAGAGGTGCAGAGAGGGTGTCTGCAGTGATATTTTGTGTTGCGCCGAGCACTCCACACACACACACACACACACACACACACTTCGAGTGTAGTAAAAATTTACCTCATCTCGTTGTAACAACTTCTGCATTCCAGAGTTTTGTAGTTGCATCCTCTTAAATGAGAGAGAAGCCGTTATTCAGAAATGTTCCAGTCGATCTCCTTCTTGGCGGAACTTTAACTTTCTCTTACTTCCAGCTTCCCATCTGCTCTCCTCTCCGTAGTTGCGCTCTCGCTCCGCCGCTCTTGCGTTTCTTCGAATGCGAAATTCACACGCCGATTCCTCTCCCGAAAGTGTCGCACCGTTCATCGCTCTCTTCTCTTTGCTTTCAGAGTCACGCCGAGCATCTGCCCTTCAAGTGCGACTACTGCGCCCGCCTCTTCAAGCACAAGCGGTCGCGCGACCGTCACACGAAGCTGCACACCGGCGACCGACGTTACCGCTGCCCGCACTGCGAGGCGGCTTTCTCGCGCAGGTGAGTAGCGGCGAGAGCGACCGCGCGCTCCCAGTTGCGCCGCGTGCGACGCCCGCCGAGAAGCTGTCAAGCGCGCGCTAACTTCGCTCTCTCTCGCCGCCGCTCCCGTTCACGTTCTCGTTCTCGTTCTCGTTGCAGCGATCATCTCAAGATTCACATGAAGACGCACGACAACCAGAAGCCCTTCCAGTGCACCATCTGCAACCGCGGCTACAACACCGCGGCCGCCCTCACGTCGCACATGCAGAACCACAAGAAGCAGGCGGCGCTGCTCGCGGCGGGCGGCAACCCGCAGGCGCTCAACTACAGTCCGCGCTCGACCGGCTCGGCGTCCAGCAGCGGTGGCAGTCTGCAGAAGCGCCGTTATGGCGCTGCGACGACGTCCGCCGCGCCAGCAGACAGCAATTCGAGTCCGAGTCGCCTGGCCGAGTTTCCGAAGCGACTGCGCAGCACCTTCCTCGCCTGCATCTACTGCACCCGAAATGATTTCGCCTCGCTGGAGCAGCTGAACGCGCACGTGCAGTCGATGCATGGCAAGGAGCTGCAGATGCCGTCGACGGCGGCGAGTGAGACGTCGCCGCCGCCGCCACCACCGCCGCCGCTGAGCTTTCAACTCTCCTGCGAGTTCTGCAGCCTGAAGTTCCCCAACATTCCAGCGATGTTCCAGCACATGCGTTCCACGCACATCGACCGGCTGACCAGCAGCCCGAACTCCCACCTCGAGCACTTCAGCCGCTTGGCTGCCACGGCGACTTTCAGTCCCCCCCAGCGGCCGGCGGCGGGGAAACGCAGCGCTGCGGACGAGCAGAGCGTCAAAGTGGAGGCGAATCTCAGCAGCCCGAGAGGCTGCCAGGAGGCGGCGAAGCAGGAGCAACCCACTGATTTGAGTCGAAACAAGCGGCGTTCGCTGACACCGGCGCCGCCCGCGTCCCCCAGCGCAAATCCGCCCGCGCTGCAGCAGCAGCAGCAACACCAGCAACAACACCAGCAGCAACAACACCAACAACAACCTTTTCCACGCGCCGCTCCCGAGAAGCCGGGAGTCTTCTTGTGCAACCAGTGCAGCGCGGGTCTCCCCGACTTCGAGAGCTTCCGCAGCCACCTGAAGTCCCATCTGGCGCGGAGTGCGAGTCGCGTGTGTCACCACTGCGGCCTGACGCTGCGCGAGCCGGCCGAGTTCGAGCGCCACGTCATCTCGCACTTCCTGATCACGCGGTCGGAGTTCAGCTGCGCGGCCGGCGGCTGCCAGCAGTCGTACGCGAAGCTGGACGAGCTGCAGCAGCACCTCGCGGAGAGTCACGTGGCCACGCTGCTGAAGTGTCTGGTGTGCGCGGAGCTCTTCGACTCGAAGGTCGCCATTCAGGTGCACCTCGCGTGCGCTCACTCGCCGGAGACGAAGATTCTGCGCTGCTCCGCCTGCATGGACGTCTTCCACGCGGAGACGGACTTCAGCGCGCACGTGAAGACGCGCCATCGAGCGATCAACGGAGCGGCCTCGCACAACAACACCAACTCCTCGCACAACAACAACAACTCCTCGCTGCAGTGTGTGTTCTGCCGCACCGTCTGCTCCTCGGACCTCGAGATGCACTTCCATCTGGCCGCCCACGCGCGCCAGTTTCGCTGTCCCTCGTGTCCCGAGACGTTCCACGTGGAGTTCCTGCTCGACCGGCACATGCAGAGCCAGCATGGCGGCCTCGAGAGCGGCAAGGACAGCTACGCCGAGCACCCCGCAGCCGCCACCACCGCCACCACCACCAGCAACAACCACCACCAACACGTGAACTCCATCTACATGAACGCGCTGTTCGGCAAGTCGGCGTTGCTGCCGCTGGCCGCGCAGAACAACAACAGCAGCGCGCTGGCGGACTACAACGCGGCCGCCTTCGCCGCCGCTCAGTTCAACAAGGGATTCCTTCCAGCCGCCGCCGCCGCCGCCGCCACGGCCGCCGCCGCCACCACCAGCGCCACCAGTGCTGCCAACCCGCTGTACAACCCGCTGCAGGTCGACACGAGCGGCCTGAAGCACCCGGCGCTCATGTACGGCTTGAGTCAGCGCTACTTCGACACGAGCCGCTCGCTCCTCGACGCGTACGTGGGCGGACAGCAGCAGCAAGAGAGGCTGCAGACCAGCGCGGCGGCGAGCAGCTTCTTCGTGAGTCCCCCGCAAATGGTGGCGCCGGCAGTGCAGCCGCAGCCGCCGCAGCCGCCACAGCCGCCGCATGCAGAGCAGCACCAGGCAGCGCCCAACACACGCAAGGCAACGCTGAACGCTGAATCGGCAGCGGCAGCGGCAGCGGCAGCGACAAGTTTCAGCTGCGGCATCTGTGAACGCAACGACTTCCGCACCGAAAGCGAGCTGCATTCGCATCGCAAAATCGCGCACAACATGAAGACCGGCGTCAGCCTGCGCTGCGCTTACTGTTGCGGCAACTTTAAGTCGCGCAGCGAGCTGGAGCACCACATGAAGACGTGCCACAGCTCGAGCGGGAAGCACAAGTGTTTGATTTGCGACGAAGTCTTCCCCTCGCCGGCCCTCCTCGCCGAGCACAGGCTGCAGCACTCGAAGGTCGGCCGGTGCGGCAAGTGTTCGCACTGCGCGCAGCCGCTGCAGGACGTCGCGGCGTTCAAAGCTCATCTGCCGGAGCACAACGGCGAGGGTCATCAGATGCCGGTGCAGTGCATCTGCTGTCGCCAGTCGCTGCACTCGGACTTCGAGATCGCACTGCATGCCAAGTGAGTACACGAACAACTGTTGTGCTGAATGTAAATGTAACTTGTAATTGGGAGAGAGAGCGACAAGTAACGGTGAACGGACGATAACACGAGTGAGTGAGGTGAGTGAGATGAGTGATGAATGTGTGTGGTGAAGAATTTAGTAGGGTCGGTGGGCGGGTGGAGGAGTGAGCGCGGGTGGGGAATAAATGACGTGTGGTGGCAAATGAGTGGCGATAAATGCGTGATGACAGTTGGTGGATGAGTGGTGGCGTGTTAGTGATGAGTGAAGAGAAACGATTGACGTGTGTATTGACTAGGCGATGTTGAGTGAGTAATGAAACCCGCTGAGTGCGTGTTGGCTACTGAGAGACTGAGCGACGCCTAGTTATCACGACGAGTGATGACTGCTGATGAGTGGGATGAGTTATTTTCAGAAGCATTCCAAAGTTTGTAATGAATTCCAATTCTTCCCACTTTGCCTCCCCGCCATTCCCAGGTTCCACACGAAATCTTCAAACGCACCGGAAGCAGTTTGCGCTCTGTGCCTCGAAAGCATTCCGCACGCGCCCAGCGAGACCAAAGTTTGCGAGAATTGTTGCCGCAAACACAATGCGAGCAACAACGCGTTCGGCAAGCAACGCGGCGCCGCCTACGAACGCATCAGCCCGCAATCCGTTATCACGCGGCAGTGCGTCGAAAATCGCTGCCACCTCTGCAAGATGGTGCTGCCGCACGCGCAGAAGCTGCAGGAGCATCTCGTCGAGCACACGTTCGCGGGCTGCGAGGAGCGCGGCTTCAACTGCTACATCTGCTCGACGGTGTTCACGGCAGCCGCCGGCCTGCTGAACCACCTCGCCGAGCACGGAGCGAATGCGCGGCCCTACGATTGCAGTTTGTGCGCCCAGAAATTCTACTTCCGTGCGGAGCTCGACCACCATGCGATCGAACACGAGTTGCGCGACACGCAGATGCTGGAGCGCAAAGTGCTGACGACGACGCCGGCCGGAGAGAGCGGCGAGAGTGCGGCGGCGTGTGAGAGCGAGCGCAAGACTTTGAAGATAACGGTGCGAGCGTCACCGGCAGCGGTGAAGAAGGAAGTCATCGAGGAGGGGGAGCGCGAGCAACACGAAGCGCGTGACGAGGACGACGAGTACATCGAGGTGGAGAAGGTGTCAGCTGAGTTGGCGCAGACGACTGCAGGTCGAACAGCGACGAACGCCGAAGCTGCAGCGGGGCAACTGGAAGCGGAGAGGCAGGAGGCAGCCAAGAACGACAATTAAACAGGCAGAGAAATCAGTAGTCAGTGGATGGTGGATCCAAGAGAGACGGAATTTTACTCAATCCAAACCTATTTACAGCTGCTAGTAGTGGACATTCCAGTATTCGTGTGATCAGACTTTAGCACGAGAGACTCTCTCTCTCTCTCTCTCTTTAAAGTAGAACAGTTTCTTCTTCGACTTTGCTTCGATTTTATGATTCTTGATATTTATTTCTGGAGTGGCGCACTTTTATCTTCGTGTAAGTTGTGATTAAGTTTTTGTATTTTAGTAGACATTTCAAGCATTTTAAGCGTTCTTGTAAGACTATAACTGAGTTCAATTCATCTATTTTGCAGTAAATTATTCAGCTTATTACAGATTAAAAAAAAAGATCTTGAAAAATAATAAAATTGTAGTTTGGAAAATAAAAGTTTCTTTCGTAGTTGGTCGTCCTCCCGCCAGATCGATAATGGAGGCCAGATCGAGATCGAGTTTAGTTTCGATTTGAAAGACAGTCTCGATCTCGATACTCGTCCCGAAACACAAGATTGCCTCGCTCGATTGAAAACTCTCTCTCCGTCTTTGTCTCTGAAAAAGTTCCGTTGATCTCTCCGTCTTCGTCTCTGAAAAAGTTCCGTTCATCTCTCCGTCTTCGTCTCTGAAAAAGTTCCGTTGATCTCTCGTTCGAATTCCAGACGGAGACGATCGTTTGGATGGAAACAAGAGCGCTTCCATTATTCCAGTGGAATTTTCTTCTAAACGTTCGCGTTTTATTCTAAACGTAGGCGCTGAATTTCAATTTTGTAACCGCTAAATGCGCTCAACACTTTCCCGCTCCGCTTGTTTCAGTTCAGTCGGTTGTCGGTTGTCGCTTGTTGTCTTTATTTGGTTGGTTTTTCCTTGAATCGCGCGGATCATCGTCACCATCAGTTTTTGACGCATTTAAAAGTCTTCATTTTTATGGCGAATTCTTCACGGTCGCTGCCGTCATCACGTAGCGGCAATAAAAGGTGCGCGCGGTCAATGTTGCGCATGCGCGGCTCGAGCTTCTGTGTGGATGTTGCGACTGCGGCTGCGACTGCGGTGCGGCTGCGACTGCGGTGCGGCTGCTCTGGTTGCTGCTGTCGTTGTTGTTGTTGTGACTAATGGGCGACTGGGTACCTCGGCGACAAGAACACTCAGAATAATAACCAAAAACAACAACAACCATAACAACAACAAGAACAACATTTAAACGGGGCTAACAAAAACAACAAGAAAAAGAAAAACATTTGCCGAAAATACCAAAAATGTTGTCAGCATTCAAAATTTCTCACTGGAAGTAAGAAAAACTAAGCAAAACAAAACAAAAACCAGCAGCCACAACAACAACGCAGCTCGGAGTTTTGCTTTCAACGCGAGATCGCCAACGTTGATCGCTATCGCGCGCCTGATCGACAATTCATTTCGGCGATTTTATTGCGCGGCGCGTTCGTGTCGCGCCGGTGTCGCGTCGGTGTCGGCTTTCAAGACCAGTAGTTCGGCGGCGGAGTTCGGTGTGGGGAGTTTTCTTGAAGTTGTTGGTATGTTTTCGTGCAATTAAAATGATTGAAAGGGAGCAGGAAATTCTCTCCCCTCCTTCCACTCACTCTCTCTCCCAATCTCACTGTGTCCCTCGCGCTCCGCTCCCTCTCTCTATCTCTCTTTCACTGTCCACCGCTCCTCTCCTGTAGCTTCACACACACACACAATAAGGAATTTCTGCGAAAAACTCAACTACAAATACTTGGTATTTCGAATAAAAAACCAACTCAGCTCAGTTGGGAGAACTTCTACGTTTTCCCGCCGAGGATCGGCGGAGTGGCACCTCGTTCCAGGAAGCCATTTAAACCAGCGCAGTGGCCAGCTAAACACGCAGGCATCTTCACGGCGCGGCACCTGTTGGCAGCCACGATCGCCGATCGAGATCGCGCAGCCTCTCGGTCGTCTGACCGAGCCACGGATCGATCGGTCGGTCGGTCGGTCGGTCGATCGGTCGATCGATTTGATCGACTCGGCAAGCGGCAGAGCTTAATTAGCGCAATTCCGGGAGTGCCGAACGGCGTTCGGTTGCCGCAAATAGCGCAGCGCAAGCGGCAAAACGGCCAGAGACGCCAAGTCTCGTCGCTCAGCCGAAGCGTGTCGCGCGGCAGGAGGAAGCGGCCAAGTCGGCCAGCGTAGACCGCCCGGCGAATATTTGTGGAATTTTCCTTCCTAGAAAACCTCTTAAACGTGCCACAGTGGGCGATTGCGATCAAAAACCACTGCAAATTCGTTCACTGCTCTCTCTAGTGAAGACTATTCTGGCCTCAATTTCACTCGACTCTTGAAAGTTTTTTCAGCCGACGCAATAATCGTGATCGAGCCGATTTTCTATGCTCTCCACTTTTTTGTTATATTTGGATTTCTTTATTTTCGATGTTTGAAGGATTTTCTAAGTCTCCCCGCAAACTTTTCTGTATTTTCCTACCAAACTCGCCGAACTGAAGTCCACCTCGTTGAACTGAAGTCCACCTCGCAGAACTGAAGTCCACCTCGCTGAACTGAAGTCCACCTCGCCGAACTGAAGTCCACCTCGCTGAACTGAAGTCCACCTCGCTGAACTAAAGTCCACCTCGCTGAACAGAAGTCCAACTCGCTGAACTGAAGTGCACCTCGCTGAACTGAAGTCCACCTCGCTGAACTGAAGTCCACCTCGCTGAACTGAAGTCCACCAAACTCTTGTCGAGCCCACTGTTCCGCAGCAACACACTTCATCACGCTGCAATGTTGACAGGCGGCCGTAGAAGACCGACAAGCAGGCCAACGGGCTGGCGGTGGTCCGCACCAACTGCCGCGCCGCCACTCGTTAATAAACACCAATGAAGTCAATCAAATCAATGCCGCCGCCGCCGCCGCCGCCGCCAACTGCAATTGCAACTCGCAATTGTTGTTGCCCGCCCGACAGCGATCAGTGGAAGCGGAAATATTTGCAAAATTTCGAATATCCGCGCGGTGTTTGTCGCTGCGGCCGCTTTTTGCTCGTTCGGCTGAGTTTGGCGATCGATTTTTGCGTCGGAGCTTTTGTGTCGCTTGTGGTTCTCCTATTTTTTTTCTTTTCTTTTCTTTCACTGCCCGCAACATTGCAAGCGAAGTGTGAATTCTTATGTTGACACAACATGCTTCGGTGGTTCCAATCCAGCCGTCGGAAGCCGAAGCCGAGCGTTATGATGATCAATGGATCAGCCAGCGATCGAGCGATCGAGCGATCGAACGCTTTTCGAGAAATCCACCTCGCTTGGGTGGAAAAACATGTTTTGCTGAATGTGGCCTGGAATGGTTGTTGTTTTTGTGGATGCTGTCGCGGGTCAATTAGTCTTCCGTCTCCTTCACTCGCACGCAGCGGCTTTCGGCACAAAGATGCCATTTAATTGAAGTTGATCGATTGCAATGCATTTAATATCCGCGAAGAATGTTTGCAGAGAAGAAGCGGGGGATTCACTTGATCCGTGTAGCTGTCCGCTGCACAGATTTTCCGCGGGTCACTTTGATGGATGGCTGTTTCGGTCTTCGAATGGCAGAATTATCCGGCTACTATTGGAATATCTTCGGTATTCACGGAAATACTACGAATATTTTTACTGTGTGCGCCGCCGTCAAGTCTCCGAGGAACATGAAGAGCTTCAGCATCGTTGACACTTCGGCGACCTCATTCAGTTACAGTTACCGGACCACTTGGTCTTCACGGAGTTAAATCACTGAGTCGATGGTGATATCATGGAGAATTTTGAGATGGTGATCGGCACGTCGTTTCCGTGATTACATCGGTCATCATGTTAACAGTTACAATTTAAACTCATAAATTACGATGGTGACACGAGTATTAACTTAATATCTTCATTTTAAGTCTTTATTTCATGAAGAATTGATGATTGTGATTCAGTAGCTGACCGAAATGACTTCGATAGTGAAGACAGGGACGATGATACTGTGGCTGGGACGATGATACTGTTGATGGGACGATGATACTGTTGCTGGGACGATGATTCTGTTGATGGGACGATGATACTGTTGCTGGGACGATGATACTGTTGATAGGACGATGATACTGTTAATGGGACGATGATACTGTTGCTGGGACGATGATACTGTTGCTGGGACGATGATACTGTTGCTGGGACGATGATTCTATTGCTGGGACGACGATACTGTTGCTGGGACGATGATACTGTTGATGGGACGATGATACTGTTGATGGGACGATGATACTGTTGATGGGACGATGATACTGTTGCTGGGACGATGATACTGTTGCTGGGACGATGATACTGTTGATGGGACGATGATACTGTTGATGGGACGATGATACTGTTGCTGGGACGATGATACTGTTGCTGGCTGCGTGAAAAGTGGTCATCATCACTCATAACTATTTTCGCACTGTAAATCTTAACGCGTTCACCACTCCCACATTTCCGTGTCTGAATGGAATTATTTACAAATTGTAAATTACAATGATGAAGATGTTTACAGTGATGGTGATGACAGTAGTTAGGGTTTTAATTTGCTGGTGATAGTGTTTTCCATTGTGATGATGGTGATGGCAATGATGACGTCGGTACTGATGGCCAATATTGAGCGTGTGATGGATGACAGAGGAAAATATGTCGTGGATGTCTGAGGAAATGTCGTGGATGTCAGAGATGGTGATCTGGTGGGTGGTGGAGGACTGGACTCTCCGTCTGGAGGCTGCGTGCTGGAGGTACTCCATCCAGTACTCAGTAGGCTGTTGTCTGCTGAGTACTGAAGAGTGAGTATCAAATACTGAGTACTGGACACAGTAATGGAGTTTTGTTTTTGGTTTTGTTCGTCTTTAACGGTCGTTGTTGTTGCTAGGGGCGGCGGTGATGATGATTGCCATGATGATTCCTATGAAATTAAAGCCGATAATTATGCTGCTGCGTTTTTATATCCCTACTCTGGCCGATGTTAATCTCGTGGGTGTTGATGCTGGCGACTGCTGCTGCCCTCTGAGTATCCAGCTACCGATGACCCTCCAGATGCTGCTGCTGCTGCTGCTGCTGCTGCTCCATTTATTGTTCCTCATAATTTTTAATTAATTTAAACAAAGTTGTGATTATCCGAGCGCCGCGTAACATCCGTCGTCATGTGCGCCGTGCTAATTTCTTACTGTTCGCGCTGTGTTGTTGTAATTGCTGGCTGTTAATTTTCGTGACATGCGACGGACGAGATGCAGCAGGGATGTCTTAATTAAGTTCCTGTCGAAATTTTAATTGGTATCACAGCGTCGATGTGTGTGTATTTAATTCGTTTGGCACGTCCATGCTTCCGGTGTTTGTTTTAGTTCTCGTAATTAATTTGAATTCGTCAACGCAGGAGAAACATTGTTTAATTTCAATTCGGTCCACTGTGGATGAAATTCGTGGTGGCTGAGGAAGAATGGAAAAAAATATACGGAATTAATGTCAATTAAAAAGGTTTTCTAGTTAAATTCAGACTTTTTAGGGAGTCCGAGGGGAGGAAGTTGTTGTTCTGATCAAACGGGAAAATTCAAATGGAAATCATTGTTTAAATTCACCACTCTTCACCACTCTAAGTTGTCTCTCACCATTCCGCTCTCTTCATTCAAAATGTTTAAATTCACCACCCTAAGTTGTCTCTCACCATTCCGCTCTCTTCATTTAGAATGTTTTAAACTGAGAGGAGAGGATCGTTTCTTGCGCAACGACGAGAGAGCCTCTTCTGCTGCAGATACCATCTTCCACTAGCGTGTCTTTTCTTCGGCAAGTTCAGCGAAATACGCGGAATCCTTTAAAGCGGCCACAGCACCACGATCATCGCCCCCCGCGCGTCCAAGGATTCCCATAGCCGGTCGTCCGGCCAGTGCTGGGGTCTCCTTCGCTCCCGATTGTCTGAGGTGAAATCTGATCTTTTAACGAGATAACTGAATTCATTGTGAGCGCAGGAGCGCAGAACCCCGCGTGTTCCGCTGATCGTTGGGTTCGCGAACTAAACGCAGCTTTTGTTTCTCCGTTTGGGAATTTCAACTCGACTATAGAAATTTAGTACAATTTTTTCTTTTACTACAAAATCGGCTGATGTTTGACAGCACTTAAAGTAGGACGTCTTGATGGGACCCTCGATCGACAGGACTCGCTCGCTCGCTCGAGGATGTTTATTGTTTGTTCGGGAGCGTTGGAGTTGCAGTTGGTTACGCGATTTAATTGTGCTGCATGCGGCAGCAGCAATCGAAGTAATGAAGCACACGATCAGCAGCTCCCAGCGTGTAATTTAATATCTCCTCGTTGGTAAATCATCGCGGAAAAGAAGTAAAAACCGCCCGCTGCACCGGCTAGAGGGGCACGTTTAAGGACTCGTTTAAGGACACCGCTTGGTGAAGCAGTTAAGAGATCCGTGAGCTGACTGGGGGGCGCTTTGTTCGGCGTGTCTGTGGGCGGAGGTGCTGAGCTGCTGAGCTGCTGAGCTGCTGAGCTGCTGAGCCGCACATGTCAACAACTCTTCATTGATTCCTCGTTAGGGAAGCAACAGCAACAGACCGCCTCGCTGTCGCGGAGGTACGAGGGAGCCGCACTTCCATCCTTTCGAGGTGCGGCTTCCCTCCTTCAAATGGGAGTTGATGTTGCTGCATACAATTTTATTGCTACGACGATTGTTGTTCGCGGTGGATTTGCTGCCATTGTTCGTGGGCGCTGAAGAAGGCGGATCATTTTACACGCGTTTCACAGGCCATCAATTCAATTCTCCATTGTTGATATTTCATTTTATCGCATTTTTATGCCTCCACTTAATTCCATTTAGTCTGAGTTTGTTGTTTATTTCAATTTTACGCATGCAATCACAACATTTTATAAGGAAATAAGTGGCATTTTTTAATTACTATAATTTCAAATTAAATCATCCCTAATAGACGAAAATAAGTGTGTCCAACCTTCGAATGGAACGATTTACAGATTAAGACGGCTTTTCTTCTCTTTTTTCTTATCCTTTATATGTATCTGTGTGCTCAGTCTCTGCATAGATAGCCGTCAACTGTCTGTATTGGTAGACTTTTATGTAGCTGAAATCGCTGTGTGAGGTGCCAATTTTTCTGTGTGTGACATACACTCAAACTTCATAACGGAATATTTTCATAGATACCGTTTTGAACACTCAGAAAGCTTCAATTTTGTGTGTTAAAGCACTAAAAAACAATTTAATAATATTATTTTATGCTGTATTAAAATGAAAATAGCGAAATTTTTGAAATTTAGCAGAAACATAATTTCACACTCTTCAAGAATAACAACAGAAACCTAATTGTTTTCTAGATAATAATAGAATTAAAATTTATATAAATTTAATTCTTTAGCGTCTCTAAATTCTAAAGCGTCTCTTCTGTTCAATTAACCGGCAAAATTTTTTAATTTCACTTTTTCTTACGTTATACATAAATCAGGAATCATCAATCACTCAAAATTAGATGAAGATCAATATAATTAGGATATTAAGAAGTCGCGATAAAAGGATTTCGCAATTCTGACTGTGTTGCCACAATAATTTGCATTCGCTTGCATGTGATTTTTGCTCCACTGAAATGTGTGGAATAAATTCAGCTGTCATAACTGAAACGTAGAGGCAGGCAAGCCGTGTAAATCCGAGGATACCCTTCGAGGGAACCCTGCATTGGCACTCATCAATCAGCGCCACTCCAACACGAATCCACGAATCCCGCGCCGTCTCGTGCGTTCGTCCGTCGCAGTGATGAAGTGCAAGGAAGCAGCAACACAATTCGTCTTTCCACCCACGAATTCATGTGGAACGGAAGGACCTTGCAAGGCGAGGAGGACAGCAGCATCAGCAACATCCTCGGAATGTTGTGTTGTCTTCCAAGGAAGCTTTTAAAGTCGCGAATTTCTGTGAACACAAATCACGCTAATGCTCGGCAAGAATGAAACCCACATAACGAACCGGATAATCGTGTAATGAATGAACCCTCAGCCTTGCGAGCAGCGCGCACGACGTTGCCAACGTGGACGGAGGAAGGACGACGTCTTGCTGGCTTCTCCTTGCTGTAGTTTTGGCTTCCCCACTTCATGTGTGCCGCCGCCGGAAGGAAGCGCACTCATTCGCAGGCATGAGAAAACCGTATCGATGCGTGTCCGGCGGCGCGTGGAGTGCGGGGGCGCCGCCACGCGGGCGTGAGGGAGGTGTAGCACGTTGCTGTGAAGTCGACCACGCTGACGTCGAGGTAATAATGCGTGCGGCGTTTGCACTTTGACGTCGCGCTCGCACCAGAGGCGAGGGCCAGCCGTGTCTGCGGCTGGCTGCGGCTATCATTGCAAATTAACTGCCGGAGGGTTGATTCAGTGCCACTCAGCGCTCAGCGTTGCTTGCACAAAAGTTCCCACAGTAGCAGCAACATCATCATCCACATCATCAACGGACCGCGTGGAGGAGGACATCATCATTTGTATCAATTTGCAAATGACGCTCATGTGTTTCCACGGGATGGATGTCGGCAAGACGGCCTTGATGATTTTTTCTTTGAATTCTGTAGAGGAAGAGGATGTTTTATGTCGAGTTGTGAGTCCTTGATAAATTGTTTCACCGCTACACGCTTACATAACAAGCGAATAAATGGCGTAAAAAGAGAATGGAATTCATTTCCTTGAGATGGACTATGAGGAACTTGAGAAAAGCGTCCTTTCACTGTAAATAGGACGGCCATTCTCATGCCAGAAACCGAAATCTGAAGAGGTGATTAAAATCGAAGTGCTAGGAGTTCAAAGTTGATGATGTTTTCATTTTTCCGCTGTTCCTCATCGATAACTCAACGCTATCTTCGTCTCAGTTAATCTCATTCTAACCTCACCAACTCTAGCATCTCGTACTCATCTTCATCGTGTTGCAAGTTCGATGGCCTCAACGGAACGAACTTCAACGATGTCAATTAAACGACACTTCAAGTGACAACATTTCAAAGAATCCAGAGCATGTCAAAATATTGCCAGTGCCATTAAGACGCCGCAGAGGGGCTGCTGGCGGCCCCTTGCTGCTCTTTTTCCTGATAAAACTCACTGAAATCATGTTTCGGTGGCCGTTTTTCCTCATCATCTCCGGGCAAGACAACAGTTTTTACTGCAATTCTGCGTACATCATTAAAAACCGAAATTAAAAAATTTGCCTCAAGAGCAACGAGAATTTTAAAATTCATTTCAGACAAAGAGAAACGATTTTAACTGAAATCTTGATTACAACAGCCGGCAGAACGGAGTTGCGAGTTACGCTGACCTCTGGCTGGATTACGAGACGCGTTTGGCCTCAGAGTGTGACAAACCGGTCGGTGGGCTGTCAGTCAGCTGGCTTGATGTAGCCAGCAAACCGAGCGTCGCAGAGGTCAGGCTGCGGGTTCGCGACGACGAGTGGCCAACTCATGATCGCGCTGACATGGGATGCGTGGAAATTTGATGGCTTTACTAGAACAAGAGATGATGTTCGCCGGAGCCAGTCAACGCCGTGTAGTGCCGGTGACACTTTGTTGGCGAGTTTGCACGCATCTACACGAGTTACGCGCGCGAAGTGTGCTTCGAATGGGTCGTAAAACTACTTTGGGACACCAGATAGTCCAGCAGAACCCATAACGCGGTGGCTCGTAAAAGAGGGCCGATGACGAAAGGCATTCATTTGTAGACCCATCATAAAAGAGAAGAATAAAAGAAGCATTTGAGGTGCACGCTCTTCCTTCTGCTTCTACGAGGGTCACAATAATTTGTAGCCTGGCATCAGGTAACCAACAAGTTGTTAGTGGGAAGTCGCGGTCGCACGTGTCAAGTGTGGCTTCGTTTGCAGTTCATATACTTCGTCTACAGAAAGAAGAATCAACGGAATCCGCGCATTCGGAAGCGCAGAAAAAGTAGAACAATAACAAGAAGCACCAGTTGAGGAAATCATCTTTTCATTTCGACTCCAGTCGGTGGGTCGGATTGGTATTTGATTTGCATACCAAATGCAAACTGCAACCTCACTCAGCTCAGTTCACTTTAATCAGCGGTGTACCACTTTTTGCCTCTTATGAATTCTTAATCGCGAAGTTAGAAATCGTGAAACGCAAAAAGGCGAGCAGTGAAATCTTTAAGTTGGCTTTGAGCCAGAAATGTATGCATTCTGCAATTTAGTTGAATTTCGTTGATTTCCCTCAAATGCAATAACGGAGAAAACATAAAAAGGTCTCTTCGAAAACTTCCGACTGGCAACAAGTAAGTGGAAACGTAAGTGAGGAGCAACGTGAAAAAACATTAAAACTGTTGTTGCTATACAATCATCGCATAAAATTATGCCGAAAAAAAGTCTTAATTTTGATTTCATTGGGACAAAACAATATTATTCGCTATCGATTTTTAAATTATGTATTTACCACGTGGTAATTTTAAATCCCTCCCCCCCCAGAAAAGGGTTTTTCAATGTAAGCCTGAGAATTTCATCTGGCAACCCGTTTAGAAAAACATAAACAAAAATCACCTGTTTATATTGTGGTGGTGTTCATGACACAATGTATTTCCCAGAAAACAAAACCAGGATCTCGACACACTCTTTCCTCTTCAAATGCGCATGGAACTTTTCAAAACTTGTAGCTGCATTATTATTATTAGTAAATATTTTGCAATGGAACCCAAAATCGACTTTAGTAAGATTTGCTGAATACACAAAAATAGTTAACTGTTAGTATTCACCATACGTACTTTTGGACGACAGAGATGTCAACATATTATACTGTAAATAGTATTTATTGATAAATAAATAGAGATCAGGGTGCGAGTAATTAACGCGATATTGTTTCAACAAGCTGAAACTAACTTAAAGGGGCGAAAAGCTTTAATTTTTTAATTTTTCGCAGAAATTTCAAATACACTTTTTTTTAGAGTATAAATTTTCTCTTCTACACTACTCACTCCATTGCGAGCCACTAATCTTTAGAATATATAAGTAACAGAAAAGAATCTTACTTCTAGACCTCCAAAAAATATTTTCTAGCTACCAGAACCTTATTCAACTAGAACCCTGTAAGTTAGATTAAATAACATTAAAACTTTTAGCAATATGTCACAGCTTCAGTAAAAACAACGATTATGGAAAAATGTAAACTAAATAAACAAATAGAAGTATTCCTGGGATATTTTGGTCGGTTCTGGGATACTTTCGTTGGTATCCCTGTCAGCATAGATGGCGACAACAAAAACGCTTTATCCTTTCAGCTATCTTGCTTTAGGCGGTCGAAAATTTTGTGCAAACAAAATTTATTTTATCTAGCTCAGTAAATGAGTTTTCAGCGGGGGTAAATGGTTTCCATCAAAGATGGTGTCCAGTCTTGTAGGCTTCGTAGGGGAGTACAATTCGCAACATAGACAACGTCTTTGATTCGTAAAGTGCGAGTGGAGCGGGAGCTAAATATAAGCAATGCTTGTTAAAAAAGTAGAATAAAATAAGTAAATTCGAAAGTGAAAGAGAAGAGCCACCTCCACCGAGAGAGTGAAAAAGTGAACCGAGAAATAGCAGGAAAGAGTGGCTACCAATTTTTGTACAGGGAAAGTTGTTACTTATGAAAACCAGAACTTCGTCAGATCCAGACTAATAGAAGTGGCTAAAATTACATTAAATCGGTAAAAGACGCAAACAAAAGAGAAGTTTATTCAGAAGAATGGATACACTAACTGACATCAACGATATAGAGCCCAGCTACGCAGATCTGCCCATGGAAGTAAGTTTTGGAAGGAGGGCATATAATTTTCCTCACGTGACAGTAGAATAAACTGCCTGAGCAGCTGCTTCCCTACGACGACTCAAGCTGATTGCGATTGATAAGCGCGGTCACTTGATCAAATGAGTTGCAAGACAATAAAAGAGGATAAAAGATAAAAATCTGCACTTATTACCTTCTCTTTTCTTTTCTCCAACAGATAATAGCTGCCATATTTCGTCACCTTCCCTTCGCAGATCGACAGACGGCCGGTGTTGCCTGTCGCCGCTGGTTGGAGGCCACGCAATGCGCCGAGTTCCAATCCAACGTTTGCCTAAAGTTCGTGAAGTTGTGTTTGTCAGATAAACTCGCTCCGGCAAGCCTTTTTCTCCGCAGCGGACGGTGTTTCCACCAATTATACTTAGAAGAGTGCACTTTAGGCACCATTGACCAGTTTCTGCCTCGGCTGGCCAACACGATACGCTCAATTAGCTTGAACAACGTCGAAATGAATGACAAACAATTCTGTAATCTACTGGAGCACATGAAACAGTTGCGCTCGCTCTCTATAACACGCTGCTCGCTGCTCTTCATGGCAGGTCAGTTCCTTGACTCGCCTGCAGATCGTCTGAGAATCAGTGCGGCTTTGTCCAAGGTGCAGCAGCTCTCCTTACGCTACAACCAGTATCTCTCGGACGCCATCTTGCTGCGACTCACCTCAATGATGCAGTCCCTCGAAACGCTTGACATGTCTGGGTGCCACATCGCTTACCACAGCGCCATACAGCGCCGCTTCTACCCGGACGGACAGCTGCAGCCCAGCGAGTCCATACTGACTTTCAAATTCATACTACAAATCGTGGCAGCTCACCACGCCTCCTTGCGTGATTTGGATTTTAGTGACACTCTTATAGGTAGCACGGCTATAGACTCTCTGTGCAAGCTAGAGGGTGAGCTACGTCTAGAAAGGTTGCGGCTGCGTGTTTGTCGTCAGTTGAATCCGACAGCGATTCGTACTTTCTTGCCGACCCAAAAGTCGCTGCGTTTACTCGATCTCTCCGGTACGGAATGTGTTACCGACGAGTGCGTTGAATGCCTGGTGCAGTCAGCACCGCTTTTGGAATCCTTAAGCCTTAAAGGTTGCTGGAGAATTAACAACAAAGGAGCGAAGCAACTGGCCAAATTGCCATATCTGCGTTCTCTCGACCTCTCCTACTGCAACAATATAGGCAGCGATGGCGTCATAGAAGGTATAGCTTACGCCCCAAACACAGTTTTGCGTGAGCTGCGTTTGTCGCATATGAACCTGTGCGTGCCCTGCATCAAGTTGTGCGCTCGGAATCTGAGCGAGTTGCGTGTGCTAGATATCGGCAAATGCATCAGCGCCGTCACCGATGAGTCGGTGCGGTTTGTCATCGAGAATTTACGTTGGTTACGTGAACTCATTGTAGAGGATTGCTTCAAGGTGAGTTACTTCGCAAATCTACTTTATTCGAAAAATTACTAAGCGCCTTTCCTTCCAGATCACTGATGCTGCTCTCACTGGCATTCATGTCGACTCTGAGCTCCCTACCAACAAAACGAACTCTGCGGAGAGTTTCCACCCACTGCCCAGAGCCTCCTTAGCTGAGAGTCCATCTGCCGATAGAGCAGAATGTCGACCGATGAAGATTTCATTGCGCAGCAAAGCCGAAGAAGATATCGTGCGTGATGCGAATCGCAAGAAAGCGATGCTCGCCATATATGAACTCAATCAGAGCGATCCTTTTGAAGAGGATATCGCCGGTGTCTCCATTCAGCGCCTTAAAAGCCTACAGGTGCTGAACCTCAAAGGATGCAACAAGATTTCGGACGTTTCTCTGAAATACGGTCTCAAGTTTTCGGGGTTGCGTCGCTTACTGCTATCGAATTGTCAGCAAGTGTCCTTGGTGGGTATGGAGGCGTTGGTGCAAAATTGTCCGTCTATCGAGGAACTGGATTTGTCCGAATGCTGCAATATAAATGACAAAACTATAGAAGTTGTCTGTAGCAAGCTGAGGCGATTGCGCGATCTCGATATCAGTGGGTGCTTGCAGCTAACCGATCACTGCTTAGACTCAATTGTGGCCAACTGCAAAGTATTACAGGTGAGCCTTGAGATGAAATATCTAGTTCGAAGTGCATCCTAGCCTTTCGTTTTGTTAGACGTTATCGGTTTATCGCTGTCGCCGTATGTACACCGATATCGAGGAACGCTTGACGTCACTTACATCGTTACGCACACTAAACATGGAACACAATACACTGGACAACGCTGACGTGCTTCGCCTGAGGAAGCGTCTGGATTACTGATATTTTGCAGCTATATTTGTTGTTCTTATATTATATTATTTTCAGTTGTATAACTTCCGCTGATGCCCAACTAAGCAGAATGGATTATTGGGCTTACCTCACCACGATATTGGTTACGTGGAAGATTTAGATTTTTTTATTTGTTTGAATCCATTGGGAAGCCTTATTTTGTTACTAATCAAAAATCAAACTCGGAAGTTTCTTACTCATAAATTCTAGAGAAAAAGATTGCTCTAGAAGTAAAAATTCGAACTGTGATTATAAGTATATATATATATATACAATATTTTAACACATATGAACCCAATTCATAAACGTTGAATGTTAATGTTGCCATATTTGATTGTTGAACATTTAAACTTAAAATACAACAACTGTCGAACTAAGAAACAGTGAGAATTTCGAGTTTAATTGTACAACTTTAACTTATGTTCAGAATTTAGTTATAAATAGGCTAATTAAGATTAAAATTAAATTAAACAAAGATTAAATGTAACAAAGTTAAAACCAGTATCCAGTAGATGCGTGGAAAATGCAATTATCAATTATTAATCTGTGGACGATCTTGGTGTAAACTTCGACTAAAAGTTGCGATTTCACGCCGGCTTGTTACCTCCATTTTAATTGCTACATCGCTGTCATTGAGTCGATCAGAAGCACTTCTTGCCATCCTGCCTCTGGAGTTTCGTCTGGGATCCAGTAAAGGTGCATCTATATGGAAGCCGGCTTAACTTATAAATTTTTAGAAAACCGCAGAAATTAGTAGCAGCTAACTTGCCTGTTACCAAGAAGTCCTTCAATCAACTGAACGACTTTTAATATATTCCTACAGAGACATATTTGGAAATCTTTGCAGCAAGAGAAAAATATTTTTCTTTCATTAAAATAATTGATATTATTTTTTTAATAGTTTTAAAATAGATTAGGTAAAATATTTTTTTACATACGAAGCTAGCAAGAATTTGGTAGAAGCAGCCAATTGATGAACATGCAGAAATAAGTTAATTCAATACTAAATAAAATACAATTAAAGATATCTGCAAATGAGTAGGGAGAATCCGTATATAAAAGCGTTAAAAACAGCAGAATACATTTAAACTCTCGCGTTGTGCTATTTCTGAATTCTCTGACACATAAATTATTCCGGGGGTGACTTGTGAACACCCCAGCCATGGAAACATTTTGTAAACCGCTTGGACTCCTTATTCTTGAGGGTCAAGAATAGTTTACGTGGTCGTTCAGGTTGCTTTATACGCAAGTGCTGTATATAAACCTGGAAAATTCGCAATTAAGGTAAAAGTGTAAACTAGGAAAAACGAAATTACTTGTGCTGATTTGTAGGCTAATTTAATTTCCACCTCACTGCAGCGTGAGCCCAGCCAAAGAAACACTTGCTCGCCGTTATCCAAAATCATTATATCGTCGTCTGCCAAATCATCCTGACAGAAGTCTGAGCATTTTTCTGCGACGGTGAAGTAGCCTTTCTCATTTGAGCAGCGGAAGAGACGAGTGTACTGCATAAATTCAGCATCTTGGTCGTAAGGTTTCCGACCACCCAGCGCCACCCAGAAGAAATTCTCCGGCTCCTCGCCTTCATTCAAGATCTGGATGAGAGAGTAAGCTTTAATTAAAAAAATCATTCGCAATCTTTCGTGTAACAGCTCTACCTGCAGGCTGACCCATGGACTGTTGAACATACTCTCCGCAATCTCTTGTACCAGCTTTGCTTCCTCGGGTGCTGATTTGGAGCCCAACCATACGTACACAATACCAGATTGTGAATCATCTTCGGTCTCGAAGGGCACGTACAGGATGTAACTGCAATCAGAAGTGTAATATTTCAAGTTTTAATCCTAAGCATCGCTGTACTGTACCAGAAAGCTGAATTTAAGTGCGCAGCATCCGGTGTAATCTGTATGAGGCGCGTGCAGAGAGCACCGCCATTAGATCGTAGATGGAAGAACTCCACAGCAGCCTTGCCGTCTGATGTTTTCATTTTATCTTTGCGTTTTCCCGTGTGTATTATAAACTTGCGTTTGAAATGAGCCATGAATTTAAGATTCTCCTGCTGTTGGTGAATGCGCACCACTTCCAACTCTTCGCCGAACATCGCCTTGAACTTCTTTTGCAACGTGAAGGTAAAAGTAAGCCAACCCATGTTGCCAGCATTTCGTCCTTGCCAAAAATAAACCACGCATTGGATTTCGTCATCCGGAGGCGAACTGCTTTCATCTGCACCGGCTTCGTCGTCATCTTCCACCGGTAAGCAGTAGCGACAGAGGAATACATAACACTCGCCCGTGTAGAAATGACCCAGTTCCTCTTCAGGCAAGCGGACAAATTTTTTGCCTTCCAACACGAAAGCTTCCATGGCCTCCAGGTCGTAATTCCAGTCCTCTTCCAGCTGTTCGGCTTCACTCAACGGCATGGCACTCTGACGTGGCATAAAGAGAGCCGCAAGATCGGCACGCGTCTCTTGTTGCCGTGCCCATTTAGTCAAATCAGCACCAGTCTTGGCCACTGAAGTAGCGGTACGTGTGAAATCCACGGCCATTACCTCATCCCAGCCAGTGAATTTCGACTTAAAGATTTGCGTCTCGCTGCCTTCTTGGACACGTGTCACCATCGCATAGGCGGGACGGGAAATCATATTGAAGAGCTCACGCGACAGTTTAATAGCAGCTGCACGCACGAGACGTGTTGACTTCTGGCCAAACCAAACAAACATATCGGAATAGCAGTCCAGCAGGTAGACATTCTTGCTCTGAAGCAGTGTGTGCACCAGTTTCTGCTCCGGCATCTCAACCTGCGGCAACTCTAAATAACCCATGCCGAGTTGAACTTGATAGAGCCGCGGTGCTGGGGCCGCAAAACCATCAGGCACATGCTGGGAGATCTTAATCTCGCTTGCAACTTCAGGATCGCTGCCAATAAGTTGCCAAAACTCAGAACTTTCATTACCTGAAAGAGAAGAAAAGAAGACGTCGGAAAATTAGGATCACAGTCCTTGAAGCAAACAGAAAAAACAGAACGAAAGCAAATAGTAAGTAAACGACCACGTTTTCAATACCTTGAGTTTCCACTATTATGTCGCACTTATTTTTACGCTCGGTTTTATTGATTTTCTCCGTCATGAGACGTGTTTTGGAGTTGAGCGTATTTTTTGAGCAACGACCTAGCCAGATGTACATTTTGATTCCGCAATCCAAAACGAATGCGTAGCGCGGGTCCAGTGACTCAGGACCAACTGCAACTGGCTCGAGGTGTATGGCGGATCCAGCAGAATGGACGCGATAAAGGCGGATCGTGTACAGCATGTCTTCCACGGTATAGAAGCCAGTAGCAGTGCGACCACCCTCAATATAAGTCAGTTCGGTATCGAAGAGAGCAACAAACTCTTCGGATTCATCATCTGAAAGAAAGAAAAAAGTGCTAGAGATATAAACCGACTGAGTTCTCAGGCAAGTGCTTACTCTGTTCTTCCCGTATAGTACGGCAGCGAGCACCGAGGAAGTTTCGCAAATTCACTGCATGTATGGCCGCGCACGCGCGCTTGTCCAGTGTGGCCTCGTTTCCGATCCAAAAGTAAATCTCCCAATTCAACTGGCCCAGCTCATCGTAGCTGGTCTTAAGAACGATATAGCAGTCGCCCTCGTAGAACTTGCCATGAGCCACTTCTTCGATTTTGTTCGGCAAGAAATTTTCTATCTCCCAAATGGTGAGCCCAGGCAGTTGTCCATCGTCCTTCTCGAAGAATTTTGAATAATCGAGCTGCGGTTTTTCCAGAGACTCATCCCAACGTTTAGGCTTCAGTGACTCCAGCTTATCACCGTCTGCTTCCCACGTATTACTGCAATTACTTACGCCCTCATCCTTATCCTTGGCCACATCTTTCATGCCTTTTAGAATCTTAGCTGAATCTTGTGCCGAATCTGTACGAGGACCACGCCGTAACCGTATCTTGCGTGCTGTCGAGTCTTTGGCAGTAGATGCCGCGGGCACTGATGGCGGCACAGCGGCGCCGGCAAGACGCAGTTGTGTCTGTAAGGAGAAGTCGATGTTGTAGAACTCCACCCCCGAACCTTTCGTCGACTCATTCGGCTTAGGAGGCATTATGAGATCTGGATTATTACGCAGATCAAGTTGATCGAGATCGGTGAGTAGATGTATGGCATCTGGCAGTGTGATCAGGCGATTGGAAGACAGATTCAACTTCTTAAGGGAGCCACAACGACACAAACCCTCGGGCACCATTTCCAGCATGTTGTTGGAAGCCGAGAAAACCTCCATGCTACAGAGTTTGCCAATTCCTGATGGAATGCCTTCAAAGTCGAGTTTATTATCGTTCAAATATAAGCGTCGCAGCGCTGCCAGTTTGCAAATTGACGCTGGCAGAGCAGAAAGCTGATTTCGGGACAGATTCAGAACTTCCAACCGTTGCCAGAACTCTACGGAGGACGAGAGTTCCGTAATTTCGTTATCGCTCAGATTGAGACGACGCAAGTTGGGCAGATTATAGACGCAGTCGGGAACCTTGGGCAGCGCATTCTGAGACAGATCCAGCTCGCACAGATTGGACAAGCTGTCCAGCGTGGTGGGGAAATTCAGCAGTGTGCGCTGTGTGTTATGCATGTTCAGCACCTCCAGGCTTTGCAGCGATGGTAGTTGGCGCAGCTGGAAGAGTTCTAACGGGTTGTCAGCGAGTATGAGTGTTTGCAGATTCGCAAGGCGACGCGTCTGTGGCGGTAATGTTTCAAGCTTATTGTGCGACAAATCCAAGAAAAGCAAATCAGTCAGGTGGATGAACAGCGTTGTAGGAATGCATTCGATTTGGTTGTGGCTGAGATTGAGCACCAACAGGCTCTTCGCGCGCTCCAGACCCTCAGGCACCTCTTTGAGCTTGTTGTGGGACAGGTCAAGTGTGGTCAGTTCATCCAAATGGAAAAGTTCGGGCGGTATACCGCTGCTTTTGATCTGATTGTGGCGCAGATTCAGCGAACGCAGGCACGTAAGCTCAGTTAGTTCACCGAAGAGCTTCTCCAGCTCGTTGTTCTTAAGCGAGAGATGCTCCAGTTTCTGCAGGCTACCCATTTCTTCAGGGATCTGCTTGAGTTGTGTGCGGTCCAGTTTTAGCCACTGGACGCGTGACATCAGCCGCATGGCTTGGGGAAACCGATCTTCCTGCAAACAAGTAAAAACAAAACATGTTGAGTCGATTCATGGTTGAATAATTCGAACGTGAGCCAGTTGTTTGTAAACAAAAGTTGTAGAGCTCAGTCTGTCTGTCCAGTGTCGACGATGACAAATTCCCGGGATGACAACTCATGCGGTGATGCCTTGGTGTTGGTGCTGCGATGACACAATTCATTCCGCAAGATGCTCTTTGCAGCCACTTTATTTCACTGCACTACACATTTAACCAGTTTGTCGCGGGTGGACTTCATTGCACATCACTTCCATTTTGCACAAATTTCCATTTTGTCTTACAATTTGGCCAAAATTTACTTACGCTAAAATCATTTTTAGTAAAATCTACTCCTCGGACAAATGGTAACACACCAGTGTTGGCCATTTTTATCGATTGTGCGAACAGCTGTCAGACAAGTTGTGTTCAATACATAACACATATCTCACTTTATTCCAAGATTGCCATATCTCTATTGTAAATGTTACCTATAAACGGGATTTTCAAATGCTTGGGAATTGGAAGATATATGTGGGAATTTAAATTAACGTGCTATATTCACTATTTATAAACACTACAATATTTCTGTAATTAAATAAGACTAAATTTTATAGCTAGGGTTTCATTACTGATATTTGTATATTTTTTACTATTATAGAAGCATATTTTAGGCGCATTTTATTGACGTGGACTAGGATTTGGCAATGGAATTAAAAACCGATAGGTCTATTTTGTATTGGGGAGAATACGCTTTTGCTATTTTTTCAAATCGATGCACAAATTCATGCGAGATTTTTATATACGTATCAGCTATTTTAGATATTGATATAAAATGACGTTTTTTATGTGTGAATTTGATTTTTCTACGAAATATCACTAAAAAATGTTAAAAAGATTATAATAATAAAATACTATTAGCACTGGAAATCATAAAGGTTATTTATTAGCATATCTGCTTAAGTTACACGCCTCAAAGATCGAACGTAAAATGGTTAAATTTTGTATTATTGTTATTGACTATCAAATGGCTGTTGTGTGATTTCTGTTGACAGAAAACCTCCCAAAAAGAATTCGGGGCGACATATCAAGTGAATTCGAGAAAAGAATTTGTTATGAGCCTTTTAAGAACATTATTTATTTATAATGAAGGCAAAAGAAGACATATTTTCTATAAATAATACTGATGCTAATTTGCAGAATTGAAATAGATTGAAAGTTTACAGTTTTTTGTTTAATTCGGTATATTTTCAATGGAAAAAATTTCCTTGAATATTTCAGCCCTTGAAGCTGCAGTCAAATTCTTCTGAATTTTCATATATAAAAAATATTCATAGTTACGTACTGAAGAGAATTATATCAAAGTGAACATACCCACAAAGACTTGTCCGGTTTGAAGGATTGATTTGCCAGAAATTCACGCGTGGTTTTGGAAGAATTAATCGAATATAAAGGAATTTTTACTAATACCTGACTATTCCGGTAATTATCAGTTTTTTTTATACCGCCCTCGTTCTACTACCCCGCGACTTTCTCAAACATAATTTGAATATTTCAAGTGCTTGTTTTGGTAAAATTGGAATTCCTGGAAGCTCACATTTGAAATGTTGGCAGTCCTTGCTATTGTGTTGTGGGGATTCTTCGGAAGTTAATTATTTTTCTAAAATGCATTTTCTGCAAATACAGGAAGAAATACGAAGCAGTGGCGATGGAGGAGTTTTTGCCACTGGTGGACGGGTTGAAGGTGCAGACTCAGAACCTGGTGAACTGCGCTAGATGCTACTTGTGTGACCGCATTTTCGAGCACGGCGATGAGCCGTTGCAGATATTCAAGGAACACTTACAGCCGGACGGGAAGATGGAGTGCCTACTTCCGGCGTTCTTGTCGTCAGCTTTGGATAGAGAAGTGCTCGAGAACACAGCGCATTCCAAAGTACGTCGATAAAATTTCGCAAATCAAACATATTCTCATTTAAGAACTAATTTTCTTGGCAGTATCTCTGCGTTCAGTGCAACTTTACGGTGTTGGAATATGGTAGCTTAGAGCAGCGCTTCTATCAACTGCGTTTTCAAATTCTCACTGAATATAATAAGACGGCGAAGCGAAACGGTTTGCCATTGATACCCATCGAGATCGATGGCGTGTTACAGGAAGAGGATTTTGCGTCGGAAGTTGACCAGGAGGTGGAAGCCACTGCATCCGTGGAACAGCAACAGCAGGAGCAACTCTTCATGTTGCCTCCGAAGCAAGAGAATCTAGTGGAACAGCTTCCAGCAGAAGAAGAATTGATCGTTATAGGCATGGACGACACTATTGTCTTAGAATCGCTGGTCGAAGAGAGTCCAGATATATCGGGGGACAACGTTTTCGAGCTTGAATCCTTCCAGCCCGTGGAAATAAAAAAGGAAGAGGTGTTGACAAGCAGCGATCTTGAAGCGAACGCCTTGAACAACGACGAAATTGCGGGGGTTAAAATGGATCCAGATGGTTGTTTCTTAAATACATCAACAGAGATCAGTTTTTTTATATTTTCTTCTTGTAGATATAATTTATAATGAACTTATAGAGCAATGTTCTCAGATGAGCGATGAGGATGGAAGCAGTCTTGAGACTCAGTATTTTGAGGCGGTTGGCAGCAACAACTGCAACAGTAACAGTAAGCAAAGCTTTCCAAGAAAGTTTTATTTTTAAACTCGGAAATAAATCTTTCAGCACCTAATTTCACTTGCAATAGTGAGGGAAGTCATGAAGATGTCCCCTGTAATACCAAAAATATCGAAAATCAACCTATTTTATGCCCGGAAGGAGATACGTCACAACCTGAAACTAAACCCATACGTACGCGTCGTCACCTTAAAGATGCGCTGCCGTCCATGTATGAGCAAGAAGGCAGCGCCTACCGATGCTTGCTGTGTCCCACAACGACCGACACAGAATTCAGTCCAAAATCGTTTTCTACACATATGAATACCCATGGATACCGCTTTTACGCCTGCGATCTGTGCGACATCGGATTCCCACGCCGTCAGGACTTTAACGATCACATGGCAAAAAAAGAACATGGCCACTTCGAGTGCGAGACTTGCCACCGCATCTTCACAAACTACCGATTCTTCCGCATCCACAAGCGCATGCACTCCGCTAACCCCAACTTCGAGTGCGATGTATGCCACAAGCGATACATCTCGAAAAACTTGCTTGATGGTCACATGAACATGCACACCGGTCATCGCCCGTACAAATGCACTCAGTGTCCCAAAGATTTTGCTTCCAAGTATACATTGCAAGCCCACCTGAAGATACATGGCGATCGCCAGCGTCGCTTTCCATGTGATCAGTGTGACAAGGCCTTTCTGAATCAGCAGAACTTGAACCAGCAC